>JAWHQI010000103.1:1355693-2711387 GCA_033032865.1 Dactylorhiza incarnata | reverse complement strand
ACATAAGCCAATCTTTCCCCAATAGATTCAATTCACCACCAAAACATGAAATTGACTTCACCCATAGTCTTAGAATATCATGGGGGACCCAATTGACTCAAAAGCCCCATCATGGGATCATCAATTTGATCAAATTGACCGAAGTCAATTTTTCCCCAATTTTGGTCAAAATCACATCTATTGGTTAAATTGGACCAATTGGGGGATCACCATGACCCAATTTACATTGGGCGGTGTTAAGGAACCAAGGTCAACATTCTGGACCAGTCAACCCACCCAATTGACCAAGTCAACATCAAGGTCAACCATGGTTAACTTTAGGCCCAAATGGAAAAATTGAAAGCCCAAACCAAATCCAATTTGCGCAGAGATATCGGCTTTGGACCCGGATGAGCCTATCTCAGAAGCTAAGCTGAAGAGGCTCATAATCCGCGGCTTGCGGAGGGACTATGTGGCCTTTGTCACTTCTATTCAAGGATGGGCCAATCGGCCTTCGTTGCTGGAGCTAGAGAACGTACTTGCTTTGCAAGAGAGTTTGGCTAAGAAAATGGCTGGGTTGTTTGTCTCTGGGGGAGAAGGTGAGGTTCTCTTTTATGGCAAGAAGAAGAGATGGGACAAGAAGAAGAACACATCTGGATATGATGGTCCGTCTACTTCATATCAGCAGGAGAGGAGCTATGCTCCTAAGAGTGATGGCAAGAAGCAGGAAGGACCTAGATGCTTCAGGTGCAACAAGCTTGGTCATTTCAAAAGAGACCGCCAATTCAATCTTCAGCCAGGGCATGCTGCAGGGAAGGAGGGGGATAGTTCCAATTCTGAAGGTAGTTGGGGTGGTGGAGGTGCATTCATGACGGGCACGTGTGTTCGGGCTATGACTTCCATCAACTATCAGGATGATTGGATAGTGGACTCTGGGTGTGTTCATCACCTCACCAGGGATGAGTCGAAGTTCTCCTCATTGTGAGCATATACAGGTACTGATGCTATCATTACGGCTGATGATATTATACATGCAGTAGAGAAGGAGGGTGTGGTTTCTTTGAACGATGATAGAGGTAATCTTACATTGAAGAGTGTCTATCAAGTTCTGGGGATGAAGAAGAACCTCTTCTCGGTGACCAATGCGGTGGATGCTGGCTATCACTTTCTGCTCGGTCCAACAGAAGTGAAATTTCTCCGAAATGTTTCAGCTGTGAAAGCTGAGGTCACTCATATAGGGAGAAGGGTAAAGGACTTGTTTGTTCTTTCGACAAGTTCTTATGTTGATAAGATGAGGACTAATGACAGCGCCGCTATCTGGCACGAAAGACTTGAGCATGTTTGGATGGATAAGTTGAAAGCTATGGCGGGAAGAGGCCTGGTGAAAGGTTTGCCTAGCTTGTCATCTTTCGGGGATGGTCATGTTTTTGCAGGTTGTCAGTTTGGTAAGGCTCAACGTCTTCCATTTGAAAAATCAAAAAGCAGATGTAAAAGACCATTGGAGTGTATACATGGTGATCTGTTTGGACCTACCAACACTGCCAGTCTTGGAGGTAACATGTATATGCTGATTTTGGTTGATGACTTCACCAGATAAACTTGGGTATATTTTCTAAAGGAGAAGTCGGAGGCGTTGGAGAGGTTTGTGGAGTTCAAGGAGCTGGTGGAAGGTCATCTCAACCTGCGGGTCAAGAGGTTCAGAACTAACAAAGGAGGGGAATTCACCTCCAAGGCATTTTTAACTTCTGCAGTAAGCATGGAATCCAAAGGGAGCTTTCTTGTGCTCACACTCCACAATAGAATGGAGTTGCAGAGTGGAAGATCCATCATCTGACGGAGACCTGCAAATGTTATCTTCATGCCAAAAGTATCCCAAAGTCCTTCTAGGTAGAGGGAATGTCTTGTGCGGCCTATATTATCAATCGGATATCTCTCAGTCCTATCAACATGAAGACCCCTCATGAGTTGATGTTTAAGGAGAAGCCAAGCATGGAACACTTTTGAGTGTTTGGTTCTACCTACTACATGCATGTTTTGGATGCGCTTCGAACGAAGCTAGATGTTAAGGCAAGGAAACTAGTCTACGTCGGTTATGATGACCGGAAGAAACGGTGGAGATGCATGGATCCCGAGACACGGAGATATGTGGTCTCTAGGGATGTGGTATATGATGAGCTGACGTCATACCAAGGTAGCTCTTCTATAGAGTTACAAGGAATCAGGGTGGATGGTGGACCAGAGGAAGCTGCAAAGGAAGTTCTGGTGGAGTTGCATGTTTCTCCAGGTGCTCCAAGTATATCTAGCTCTGGGTCAGGTTCTTCAGGTTCTGGTAGCAGGGGGAGCGATGCTCCATGTCTACCTGAGAGGAGAGTTAGTCCAGAAGCTGCAGTGGAAGAGGTGGTTCAGAGTCAAGCTCTGAGGAGTGTTGGATCTTACGGCGCCCTTAGAGGTGGGGGGTGAATAAGGGAATAAAATTCTTTCTATAATTTTCAAGATAATTACTAAATTGTTTTATAATGAAGGAGATTGAAATAAACAATTTAGATTTAGAATTGAAAACTTAGAGCACAATATAATAGAGATTACGCCAAATGATAGAAATCAAGTAAACACAAAAGAGACATGATTATATTATATGAAAAAGTGTTTACATAAATTTGATTTCTATATCGCTAGAAATCGGAGGCGTACAAATGTAAATTTCTTTTTGTTTACCAATCCTTCTCCCAAAGATCGGAAGGCTATTACTTGTCTCTCCCTAGACCAAGCCCAAGCTTATCCTCTAGATCTTCCCAAGATCTAGACGTAGCACACAAGGCCACGATTTCCCACCAAGCCACGCAAGTACTTGGACGCTCCGCACAAGGAAGCGATTTTCCCCTAAGCCACGCAAGGACTTAGATGCTCCGCACAAGGAAGCGATTTTCCCTACCAATACAAAGTTAAATGTATATAAATGAAAATACAAGATAAAATAAGAACTCCCTAGAAATTCAGATCTCTGAAAGGAAGGTTGAAGCCTCGAGATGATCCTTGATGTAGAAGCGCGTCCGATCTCGTCTTCAATTTCAAACCTTCTCAGCATAAATGAGAGTTCATGAGGTTCTGGAGCTCTCTGGATGGAATGCACTCAGGAAGGGACTTGAAATTCTTAATTGGTTGAAATACACGAACACAAGGTGTCAATTTATAGAAAATCGCTGTCGGAATTCCGACAGTGACTGTCGGAATTTTCCGACAGCGCAAAACTGCCGGTCGTGGTGCTGTCGTGGGCAGTTGTTGTAACCTCCGAGCTGTCGCCTGGGCGACATCGATGTCAGATTTCCGACATCTCAAAACTGCTTTTTGTCGTGCTGCCATGGGGGAAAGTAGTTGTAACTTCTCTGCTGTCGCCTGGGCGACATTGACTGTCGCCTGGGCGACATTGACTGTCGCCTGGGCGACATTGACTGTCGCCTGGGCGACATTGACTGTCGCTTGGGCGACAGTGACTGTCGCCTGGGCGACACCTCCTCTTCATTTTTGCCATCCAAAACTTTTCCAGACTGTAGATTGAGTCGTTCTCATCTCCGAAATGGGGTGGCACATTCCGTAACTCTTCCTGGATTGAAAGTTATGGCCATTTTAAGATCAGCACACAAAACTCATCCAACCTGAGACTTGTCGTTCTCGGATCATGCCCATGAACGAGGACTTGTCTCCTCATTGAACCTATACAACCTGGCCACTATAAACACACAAAAGACTAGATCAAATACAACACGGTATTTGTTATTCTCAAACAAAGAGATGCGGAAAGAAAGCTCCAACAATCTCCCCCTTTTGATAATAACAAATACCCATATGAGAAATTAGTGAGTTTATAGATAAGTGCGATAAAAGATATGCATAAATAAAAGGTTTACTGCGTGACAGATTTTACTCCCCCTAAATATATATGTCACTAGATTTCTCATTTTATTCTCCCCCTTTTGTTATTACCAAAAGTGGGTTGTCATGATCGAGCAATAGACGCTTTCCATGAAAACTTTTTAATATACTCCCCCTAAATTGTATTCTCCCCCTAAATGTATGCTCCCCCTAAATGTTATAATTAATTGCAATGGTGCATTATTTAATTATTCTCCCCTTAATCTTCTAGATTTCTTGAATTAATCTCCCCCTTTTGGTATTATCAAAAGAAGGTGGGGTGAGGGTAGTAAGGAGGCATTTAAATAACAAAGCATGATCGAGCTTTTAAATATATGAAATGATAAAGAGTTGAAGCATAGTATATAAAAGAGATTTCAAATAAAAAGATAAGAGTTGTAAGCAAGCGGAAGATTATAAGAAACATCATTTTTGTAAGCATGAAAAGCATAAGTAAAAATATGAGTTTTAGTTCAAAATTGAAAGATGTTTTAACCTTTTTGAAATCTCAAAGTTTTTCATAAAGATACCAAGCATGAAATGAACATATTAAAGAGAGATTATACTACAATGTTACTTAATTTTAAGTTCAAGAGATACCAAAACATTGTAGAGATCATGATAGGTTATCTAGTGCATTTTTATATAAAGAGTAGTATAGATAAAGCATTAGAATCCAATACTTATGAGAAGAAGTGTTATGAAAGATAATGATGTGCACATAAGTGTATTTTGGGCAATGTTAACAATTGATTTAAATCATCAAAATACAAGACATATGTAAAGTAAAGTGCACAATAAAACATAAGTAAATTACTTTCACACACTTTTAATGCACATAATTTAATTTTTTTTAACAAAGTGGTGTAATAACTAAGGTTTGCACAAGCCACTTTACTATTCTTTCCAAAGTGCTCAACCTCACAATGCTTATGAAGACTTATCAGGAGGTTCAAGTAGTGCTTGGTGGAGTTATATTTGTCTACATATATATATTTTTTTGTTCACATTTGTGAGACAACATTCTCCGAATACACTTGTTTTGCAAACCCAATTTTTTTTTAACTTTTAACCACTTTTCTAAATTTCATAAGTGTAATTCAAATGTAGTGTAGGTAAAAAACTTATGCAAGTTTTAATTCATTGTACAAATACAATACACAAGCAAGCATTTTAGATTTAGACACATGTTGATTACCAAAATAAGTGAGTGAAATATATCATTATCAATCATAAAACATTTACTCATACTTAGAGGCGTGTTAAGCTTGGTTCTACACATTTTTCAATACAATTGATGCATTTAAATAGATATATCAAAGCATGATAATCAAAATAATGTTCATAGAAATTTCAAGAAATAAATTTTAACATTATAAATAATTCTAAATAATAGAATTCATACATGCTTGATATTGGCAATAAAGATCATACAGTTTTTTTAAGTTTAATCATTTTTCTTAAATCAAATAAAAACAGAAAATCACAAAAACATATTTTTGTAATTTTTGAATTTTGAATTTTTGTAGTAGATTTTTTATAATAAAAAAAAATAACAAAAACATATTTTTGTATATTTTTTTTAATTTTGAACTTTTGTAGTTGATTTTTCATAATATGATTAAAAACAAAAATAGCAAAAAAAAAATTTGTATTTTTGAATTTTGATTTTTTGTAGTTGATTTTTCATAATATAAATAAAACAAAAATAACAAAAGTCAGAAACACAACAAATAAGTAGAAAATATGAACCAACATATTTTTATGGATTTTCAGAAATTTTAAAAATCAGAAAATTCCAACACCCACGCTAGCGCCGGCGCTAGCGCTAGCGCTGGAAACAGTACTCGATTTTTTGAGAATTTGAAAAATCTGATTTTTTATTTTGATTAAGTGTCCTTAGAGTAGTTCCATGCTGAAATTTCAGAATTTTCAGAGATGTCTTGATTGCTCAAATTTGCATAAAACTTTAGCTTTTTCAAATACATGTGTTTTACAAAAACATTTAAGCTTAAAAAGATAAATTATGCAAACACATGAGGACATTTTTATTAAACAACCCAAAATATGCATGATTTAAGTGATAAGTAAATAAAATGTTCATGTAGTACGTAATATAGGTATGTCCTAAGATTAGAAACTACCCCGACTAAATGTCTACACCCTAGCCCCATACTAAGTGACGGATGGGCATGAGGAGCTGCACGCATGCCGTAGGTTGGGGTGTTAGTCTCATATGCACACACTAGAGAACACTCAACCTAGCACTCTTTCCCCCCAGTGCCTCGCAAGGCCCCACTGAACCCTCCCTGGTTAAGGACAAGACATGACTTAGAGGTTAGGTCTCTAATGCATACAACCCTACGCCCCCGCTATTGTGAGATATAAAGTCATAGGTGAAATAATCTTTTGGACAACCTATGCTTTTAAATCTAAGGGTTGATATAAAAACTATGGGTTTTGTTTAATGTGATGAGTTATATAAATCCGCATTGCTTTTCTACTTTTTATGAGATGACGAAATGAGATAACTAGCACAATTACTAATATTCAATAAGTGACAATGCTAGTATGATGAGTTTTGGGTTTCATGTCATGTTATAAGATTAATATTAATATTGCATGTATTTCAAAATAGAATTTCAAATTATAGATCTAGAATGGAGTGATGATTTAGTTTGATTTATACTTTCATTACAAAGTTGATTCTAGAGTCTACAAATATGAGAGATACATGCAATCACTAGCAAAGCAAATCAATACATCAAATAATGTAAAGAAAACATTATTCATAATTTTTATCATAAGATTCATAATTCCTATTATCGATTTGAGATATGTCTTGATAAAACATGAATTATGATTTATGATTATAGACAAATTGGCATAGAATATATCTCAGATCATCATGATGTATGTAAATTCTAATTCTTCTAGACTTGTGATATAGTGATATAGTGATCTTCTTTGAATAAGCATGTTTGATTTTTAAGCCTAGAAATGATGATCATGTAAACATATTAAAGACAAAGATCACATATAGAATGTTTTGAAATTTATAATAAAATTTGCATTCAATAATTGAATCTATTGATATTTGATTTTGCATGATAATATATGATTTATGATATAATATTCATATATATATTCTAATGATTAATCCATAAACTATGTGTTTGTTGGAATTTTAATATTCTATATAATTTCAAATCACATAGTTATCATGAAAGTTGAATAACATTGTAAGTGTTCTACCCAGCATAAATATATAAGCATAGACCAAGAAGCAATGCTAGGATGATGAGTTTGAATGCAATGTTATTACATAGGATTAATGGAGATTATGTTGCATGAAATATGAGAAGTTTTCAAATTAATTTTCTTTAGACCTAGAATGAAATGATTAAACTTTTGAGTTGATCTTAATGATACAAGATGATTCTAAGGTCTAAGTTACATGCAAACATAGGTGACACACATCACACACATAATATAAAATATGAAACAATTATTCTAAGGATAGCGTGTGATGAAAAAATTCATAAACACAGAAATTTCCAAATCAAGCAAACTAAGATAGCTTTTAAAAACGGAGTTGTAATTGAGAAAGTTGACAGCACCAAGAGAACTCAAATGAACAAGCCTAGATTGCCATTGGATGGAGATTTCTGTGCTCTTTCCAAAAATATATTAAACGCAAAAATCAGGCGAGCGGATCAAACGATATGGATGTTTGAAGTTTTGATCGTAACCTCGCATTTTTGAAAGATTTAAACATGCGTTTAGATGAATTTTTGTTTTCAATTTTTCTAGATAATATTCTTCATTATAAGGGCTATCATATGCAGCAAATAAAATAGAAGATTATCATAACATTGCGCATTTTAATTTTTAGCTTAAGCCCTTTAATAAACCATTTAAATCCATTTTAAAAAAAAATTTCATTAGTCTTAAAAAAAAAATTTCAATATTCAAATGATAATGTTAATTCAAGACATATATGGATGATAGGAACACTAAGGAACAAAAAGTGATTTTTACTTTGTCGCCTTTAATTTCAAGCGTTATTGAAATTATCTTTGTAATCATCTTTGTAAAATATAAAATTCATTTTTATTATAACAAAATTTCTGGAATTATTTTTCACAAGTAAATTCACTTTTGAAATTTTTGTAAAAAAATAGTTTCTGGAGAGATAACGTCAGGCGTTAACTATCTAACGTTAGGCGTTAGCGACAGAACCAAAAAGTTTATGTTTTCTTTAAAATCTGTCAGTTTACTTAAAAAATTTGTAAACCCCTAATTCACCCCCCCCCCCTAAGGGTGGCATCAAATCCAACAGAGTTGCCCTACTCCACTAGCATTCTGGCTTGGGGATTCTTTACAGTATACTCTGTATGATCAAATAGAGTAGATTTAATTGGAATTACTTTGGCTAACTCTTCCTTTTCAACAACCTCTTTTCCTCTTTTCAGGTTATCAATAAACCTATTTTTCTTATCTTCAAGCTCCTTTTGGGCTGCCTCATATTCATATCTTTCTCTATTGCCAATCTCCTCTAAAGCTTTGTCGAGCTCTGGATAGTGTAAGTTTCCATTGTGTTCTCTGGAATTTCAATCATTTCCTACTTTTTGTAATAGGATTTTTCTTTCCTGTACTCCTTCCTTTGTTCTTTTGAGTACCTCTCCCAAATAGGCAATCTTCATCTTCCTCTTCCTCTTCCTCTTCCTCTACCTCTATATAGAGGTCTCCCTCTGAAGACAGGTGTTGGAAGAATTCATTTAAGAATTGGAGCAAGTGGAGATGTAAGCTGAGCTGGAGGAGACAACTAATCTGCAACTGGATTAGGTGAAGCAAGATCCTGGTCAGTCATCTTGACTGGTGAGGGTGCTGTTGTAGAATCCTCAGAGAACACTCTGAATGCAAGAGCATCAGGAATGGGTCTTTCAGTGTCTACCTGAAAGTCTTGCAGAGTCTTTAAATAAACCTGATCATCTGAGATTAAAGGGTTCTCCACCTGAGTGAGGACTCCCCCTGTGCTGGTGGCAGGATCCTTGAAGGGGTTGACTCCCCCTGAGTTGCAAAATCCTGAAGCTGTAGCTTGGAAGAAACAACTGAGTCCCCTTCAGAATTATAAGAAAGAGGATTTGCTGATATTTATACTGAGTCGTCAGGAGGTTGCCTGCTGATACATTTCTCCCCCTGCTTTATATCTTTGAGAAAAGATATAAAGACATCTGCATGCACGACAGCTAATCTCAATTTTGCATCAATGATCTGGATTTTGGATGAAAGATCTTGCAACCGTCTGTGTTGGCTGCATAGTTTGCGATAACATTCCTTGGAGAAGTCAAGATATAGTGAGCTAAACTTCGATAACACTGTTTCTAGAGCAAGATTGACTGGTTCAATAACATCTTATTGAAGCGTCAGAGACGCCATTGAGATCTTGAGGGTACCTGCACTGAAAAAAGAGAGAGGGATGAAGAGAGGAAAATGGAACAGAGCAATAGGGAGAGAATTTGAAAAGCACACAAGAATCAAACGCATAAGTTGCTTTGAGTAGAAAAATCATCGTAACTTAGGGTTTAATTCAAAGAAACGTCGAAAAGAGCTGAATTGAGTGCGCCAAAACATGTCAATGCGCGCGATCTGTCAAATCGACGGAGCGTTGAGTTGAAGTCGATGTGGCTTTGAAATATATTCATCAATGATAATGTCGACGTAATCATCGATAAGTATTCGATGTTACGTCGAGTGCTATTCGAATGATCCATCCCAGAGAGCTCTTGAAGCTGACGTTGAGTAGAAGTCGACGGTACGTCGATTTGAATTCGACGCAGCTCTGATTAAACATTTGTGATCTTCTTTAAAATCCTTATTGTTTTTCCCAGCAATAATTTTCTATAGAAAATAGGTCTTTATACATAATAAGGGGACCTACAAAGCTCCATCAAGCATACCTAGTGCATTGATGAAGAACTTGTGCTTACTTTCATCAAGAGGCTTAGTGAAGATGTCAGCTCTTTGAGTGTTAGTAGATATGTATTGAAGGTTGATCTTACACTTCTCTACATTGTCTCTGAGAAAGTGGTGTCTTATCTCTATGTGCTTAATTCTGCTGTGGAGAATAGGATTAGAAGCAATTGAAATAACACTAGAGCTGTCACAATATATTGTGGAATTATCAAGGAAAAAGTTGTAGTGCAACAACTGATTTTGCATCGACAAAATTTGTGAACAGCAGCTTCCCACGACTATGTACTCAGCTTCAGATGTAGAAGTGGAGACTGTGGTTTGCTTCTTGCTAAACCATGAGATCAATCTAGCACCTACAAACTGACATGTTCCTGAAGTGCTTTTTCTATCCAGCCTACATCCAGCATAGTCTGCATCTGAATATCCAACCAATTCAAATCCAGATTTAGCTGGATACCATAAGCCAAGCTCAGGAGTACCCTTTAGATATCTGAGAATTCTTTTGACAGAACTCATGTGGGATTCCTTTGGGTCAACCTGAAATCTTGCACAAATACATGTAGCAAACATTATATCACGTTTGCTAGCTGTTAGGTAGAGAAGAGAGCCAATGGCAGCTCTGTAAGTCTTTTGATCAAAGGACTTACCCTGTTCATCTCTATCTAAAATAGAATTAGCAGCCATGGGTGTTTTCATAACAGTGGCATTCTCCATCCCAAACCTCTTAATGAGTTCTCTGCTATATTTGGATTAGGATATAAAAATGCCATCTGGATTTTGTCTGACTTGGTGACCAACGAAATATGATAATTCCCCCATGTTACTCATTTCAAATCTTGACTTCATTAGGTAAGCAAATCTTTTGCATAAAGATTGATCTGTGGATCCAAATATAATATAATCTACATATATTTATACAAGTAGTAGTTGATTCTTATGTGCTCTTGTGAAGAGTGTTTTATCCACCTTTCCTCTTTCAAAGTTGTGTTCCAGGAGAAAAGTGGATAAGGTCTCATACCAAGCTCTTGGAGCTTGCTTGAGGTCTTACAGTGCTTTATCTAGCCTATACACATAAGTGGGAAAAGTTGGATTTACAAAACCTGGTGGCTGCTCCACATACACCTCTTCATGAAGTTTTCCATTGAGAAATGCACTCTTGACATCCATCTTGTATACTTTGATCTTCATGTGGGCAGCATAAGCCAGGAACATTCTGATTGCCTCCAGACTTTCTACTGGAGCAAATGTCTGGTTAAAGTCAATTCCTTCCTCTTGCATGTACCCTTAGGCCAAAAGTCTAGCTTTATTTCTGATTATGACTCCTGCTGAGTCCATCTTGTTTTTGAACACCCACTTGGTGCCAATTAATGGGTAATTCTTTGGTCTTTCAACCAAATTCCAGTCCTTGTTCCTTTCAAACTATATCAGTTCCTCTTGCATAGTAGAAATCTAGTGAGGGTCACTGTCTGCTTCTTCAAACTTCTTGGGTTAATATTATGATAGGAAACACTGCAGCATTGTCTCACTGGTGAGTTATTTCCTTGTCTTGACTCCAGCTGTCAAGTCTCCTATTACTTGTGTGGGAGGATGATCTTTTTGAGTCATCCTGGATCTTGTTGAGTGATCTGGGAGATTCTCTTCTTCCTGAGCTGTCACTTGCTCAGTGACAGTGGGAGTTGCATCCTCATTTACTAGAATTATGTCTACGGCTGGTAGCCTAGGTGCTGCAGCTTCCTCTTCATCTGCTACAGAATCTTCACCTGAGTCAGTGTCAATCTCTTATTGTCCTTTTTCTTGACATATAGATGGATGGTCCACTAAGCTCATCCTTTCAACTTGATCTGCTAGCTGGTCTTCTTCCTGCAGAATATGACTGGTGGAAGTTTCCTTCCTCTTGTAAAACATGTTAGTTCATCAAAGACAACATGCACAGACTCCTCAATTTTGAGAGAGCTTTTATTGAAGCAACTATAGGCCTTGCTTGATGAGGAATATCTCAAGAATATCCCATCATCAGCCATCTTGTAAAATTTGGCAATATGACTAGTCCCATTGTTGAGGATAAAGCAAGTACACCTAAAGATTCTAAAGTAAGTGACTATAGGTGCTTTTCCCTTCAATAACTCATAGGGAGTCTTCAACTTAGTCTTGTGAATGAGACTCCTATTCAGAACATAGTTGGCAGTATTTACTGCCTCAGCTCAAAAGGACTTAGGCATGTTGGATTCAACCAATAATGTCCTTCCTGATTCAATTAGGGTTCTATTTTTCCTTTTAGCCACCCCATTTTATTGGGGGGTTCTAGGAGCTGAAAAGCTTTATCTTATCCCTTCATCCTCACAGAATCTACACATTAACTGATTTTCAAACTCAGTGCCATGATCTCTTTTGATCACAGCAACTTGAGTGTTGAACTCAGATTGAATCTGTCTAATGAACCTTGAGAGGATCTTGAAGGTGTCAGACTTAGATTTTAGAAAGAATACCCAGCTAAACCTAGAAAAATCATCAACAATGACTAGAGTGTAAGCCTTACCTGCTAAGCTTTGAGTGGAGATAGGACCAAATAGGTCCATGTGCAACAGGTATGGGATTCTAGGGGAATCATTCTTACCAATTGGTTTGAACGAAACTTTAATCTGCTTTCCTAGTTAGCAGGCTCTGCAGGGGTGGTCTTTATTGAATTTACCAGTTGGTAAACCCCTGACTAGGTTGTGTTTAGAAAGTTTGGCAATGGTCTTGAAATTAAGGTGACTAAGTCTCCTATGCCATAACTCACTATTTTCTAATTGGGAATTAAACAAGCAGATCTCAGACTTTGTGTTCTCAAAGTCAACAACATAGACCTTACCTTTTCTGAGACCAGTCAAAACTATTTGATCAGTCTTAGAGCTAACTATATGACACAAAGACTTAGTGAATACAACTTTGTATTCACCATCACACAACTGGCTAATTCTAATCAGATTATGTTGAAGTCCTTCAACATAAGCTACCTTAGAAAAGGAGATTTCTCCAATCTTGAGCAAACCATATCCTTTGGTTTGACTGGAGTGAGAGTTCCCAAGAATTACATTAGGCCCTTCCTTGACCTTGAAATTCTCCAGCAAATCTTTTGCTCTAGTCATATGCATGGAGCATCCACTGTCCAGATACCACTGCTAGTTTATGGTTGAACAATCATCCCTCTACAAATTGAATCAAACATTAATATATACGCTCGCATGCTTGGGTCTCTTTCTTCTATCATCATATGAGGATATGGAAGAATGAGATGGTCTTCCATTATTCCCCCTTTAGGTGAAGAAGTGTTGCATTATTATGCTAGCAATATTTGGCAATATGTCCTAGTTAAGAGCAGCAAAAACATCTAGGAATAGAGGTAAAAAGATGTTTTGATGTTTGGTAAATTTGGGCAGAAAATATGCGTCGAGTAAAAATTGACGCATTTTTAGAGTTGCGTCGAATGGAATTCGACGTACCTACATAGTCCCGACGATATTCATTCGAGGCATGGTATTGGTTGCATTGAGTGTAATTCGACGCACCCTCATAGTTGCTTCGAAATGATGTCGACGCATATGTTGGATTCCGTCGAGTTGCATTCGACGCATTCTTAAAATTGCGTCGAGTTCTATTCGACGTATGATTCTTTTCATTAAGTTTTCCACTTGATTTTTTAAGGGATGTTTGCCTAAGATTCCTGATTGATCACTAATGTTTACCGTATTAAATATGATGAGTTTATTAGGGTTATTATTATGATCTTCACATGATTCTAAAATATTATTAGGTCTAGACCTAAATGATGCCACTAATTTTTCCCAATCATGTTTGTTAGGGATGTGGGTGCTAGTGGATGGTTGTGATTCCTGATCAAGATGATCAAATCTCTTGGGGAGATTTTGTGAGATATCTTTGATCTTTTGACTCCTTCCATTTAGGGAGTCTTCAAAGGCTTTTGCCTTTGAGATTTCTTTCTTTAGGTCTGAATTTTCTATATCTAACAAGTATATTTCTTTTTCTTTTCTAAATAATTCACCTCTTAGAGCATAATTGACTGTGAAAAAATGTTCTTGCCTAAGGTCTTCTAGTTCTGTTCTGATAATATTAAGTTCCTTTTGGTTGTTAATGTAGTCTTGACAAAATTACTTGAAACATTCTTTAAAATATTCTGAAGAAAAGTCAAAGTATTCAAAGATGCTTACCTTAGTTTCATTAGTGGAATTTTCCAGAGCCATTAAGCAGGCTTCTTCTGGTCCACATTCTTTATCATCATTAGATGAGGAGGATCTTGATTCAGAGTCTGAATCACTCCAAGTTTCAGCAATGAAACCTTTTCCTCCCTTCTTATCCTTCCTCCTGAAGGATTGCTTCTTGAGCTCCTTCCTCTGCTTGATGTTCTTATTCTTTTTTTCCTCATAACATTCAGTAGAGAAGTGTCTTGGTTTTCTGCAAGAGAAACAAGTAATCTCCTGTCTAGGAGTTTTGTCATACCTTGGTTCGCTGGAACTCCTCTCTTTCCTTCTGGAGTCCTCTGATCTAACCCACTTTTTGAATCTCTTTGCCAAGTGATTGAACATCTCTTCTTCAGTGATGGAGGACTATGCTTCAGCAGTTTTTAATGCAAGAGTCCTTTCTTTAGGAGTAGATATTCTCTCTTGAAACTCTGACTTAGCCCTGCTTTTCAGTATAAGCTCATAGGACTTGAGCTTTCCCAGCAGAGCATCAATTGAAATTTCTCTGAGGCATCTAGAATCTCTGATAGCCCAGATTCTAGAGTCCCATGTGCTTAGGAAGCACATGGGGATCTTGTCATTAATTTCTGTCAGGGAAATTTTGTTGTCAAGCCCTCTCAACTCATTTGTGATGAGGGTGAATCTGTCATACATTTCTGTTATGCTTTCAGGAGCCTTGTTCTTGAAATTCTCATATTGAGATATGAGAAGTGCCTTCTTGTCTTTTCTCTCATCAGAGCTTCTTTCAACTAGTCTGGAGAGAGATTCCAGATCTCTTTTGCAGAGTTGTAGTCAGCAACTTTTTGGAATATGTCATCAAACATGGTTGAGCCTAGAATGGTAATGGCCTTGACATCAAATGCTTTGACCTTCTTCTCATTATCAATCCATTCTGCTCTGGGGACTGAAGTTTGTATGACCTTTCCACTATTGTCTTTTCTTATTGGGACTGGGGGACCTGTGAGGATGACATTGAAAATTTCTTCATCAATAGAATTCATATAAAGTTTTATTCTGGCCTTCCAGAGTGTAAACTTATTCTGATTACACACTGGAGGTCTTGTTGAGGCATAATCCTTAGAACCCATTTTTCTTTATAAAATATATTTGTAATAAAGAGATAAGTGTAGGAGGTCTTTTTGATCAAGGTGTTAACCTTTTACTGATCAACCTCCCACTGATACCAATTGAAAGTGCACAGCGTGCCTCTGAGTATACTCTAGAGGGGGTGAATAGAGTTTCAAAATATTTTTATCTTATTTGTGCAAACATAATAAAATACTAAGTATTATGCTCCAAAAATTCCACACACAGAATAAAACAAGTGATGTTAAGTAAAGCAGGAAAACAGTAAAAAAGGAATGAGACAGCACAGAAAATTCACAACCAGAAGACACAAAGATTTAATAGAGGATCCCCAAAATGTGGGCAGTCCTCTCTTCTACCACCTGGTAGGAATGCACCGCCTGTGCCTGAGTCTTTTGATAAGGACACTGTGAAAACCAATGATC
Source organism: Dactylorhiza incarnata (assembly GCA_033032865.1). Taxonomy (NCBI): domain Eukaryota; kingdom Viridiplantae; phylum Streptophyta; class Magnoliopsida; order Asparagales; family Orchidaceae; genus Dactylorhiza; species Dactylorhiza incarnata. Next base: position 2,695,771 of record JAWHQI010000103.1, on the reverse strand, counting down.
TTTTGATAAGGAGATCATGAACCACAGATCTTTTGATAAGGAGATCTAAAACCAATGATCTTTTGATAAGAAGATCATGAACCACGAAATCCTTTGAAAGAGGGATTCTTAAACTCTGTACAGGAGGTGTAAGGAAAGAAGAGTAAGGGAGAGGAGAAGGAATCAGAAATCTATTTTCAGAATTCTGTAACAGCAGTCTTTGAGGTGCTGTTCTTTGAGTGCTCTTCAGGATCTGTTTCAGATTAACCCTATCTTATGATAGTGATGATTTCTAGGGTTTGTAAGTTCTTGACCCTTCTTCTCTCTGCTCTTATAGTAGTACTGCTGCTATATAATATTGATGAGGAAGCAGCAGTTGTTTCTCTGAGCAGAGTATAATCTTCTGTAGATCTTTCTTCAAGAGTTTGTACTGAGGAGAAGAAGATCCTTGACTGAGAAGGAGCAGTTATTGATTTTCACTATCTTTTAGGGTTCCATCAGGAAGAAGAAGAAGAAGAGGAAGCCCTAATCAACAGCCATCTGAGAATGTTATGAATGTTCTCCTTTTTCTCTCATTCTCATCCTTTTTATTGTCCCTCTTTAATTTGAATTTGTTTCCTTTTCTGGTAGATGCTGAAAATATATTCTGCCAGAACAATTTCTCTTTCTTTCCTTCTTTAATTAATGACCCGTCCACTACCTATATGTTTGTTTCCAAGAATGCTTTTCTATCCTCTGTTAATTCTTCTTTCTATTTGAAGTAATAATTAAGCCATTGGAGAACAGTGTTCAGTATTGTGGGCCATGAGAAAGGGTCCAAAATGACAGCTGAAAAAGGTTTCCTTTTCAGACTGTATTCGACATAGCGTCGAGTTCTCTTTCTCTCTTATCGACACACCTTCAAGTTCTTATAAGAGCAGCTTCGAATTCATTCTTGCTCTGATTGAACTCTATAGTTGATGTTACGTCGATTACTTGTTGACGTATCCGTCGAGTTGAATGTTGGAACATGCTTTCCGCATCTCTTGGTTTGAAAATAACAAATCCTATTGTATTTGATCATATTTATTTTGTATTTATAACATGCAGGATCCTGTGCATTCAAATCTCCATAGGAATATGTTGCACTGTTGCTACCGCGGAGCGTTAGCACTACTGCTAGCGCTAGCATAAATGGAAACAATTGATGCGAAGGAAATAGTGGAGAGAAAGGAATGATTGGTGGGATGCATATTTAGCGTGCTCTACCGCGGTTTGGCATATCTACCGCCTGACGGTAGCTTTTGGAATCCCCCTGTCTGCATGTGATTGAGGAGCAAATATGGAAAGAGTTATTGGCTGAAGGAAGGTTATCTCCCTATCGCGGAGCGTTAGCATTACCGAGGCGCGCTTGGCGGAGCTCAAAGTTTGGCGCTCAAAAGTTGCCTAAGCTGCCATGATCCATGTGCTTGATCATTGCCTAATGTGGCTACCGCGGGGCGGTAGTACTACCGCAGGCGGTAGTGGCTGATTCTATTTAAAGACGCACGCTTCCTCCATTGTTACTTGCTGTTACAGAATGAATTGAAGCCATATATTCAGAGAACTCGTGAGAGCCTTCCCCAAGCAGCTCGAAGAACTCCGTCAACGTTCATGAATGCAAAGAACTTGAAAACCGATCCGTTCACATCTACATCGACATCAAGTTCTTCTTTGTGGGAGTTTTTAGTTTTTGTTTTGTTTTAGTTTCTAATGTAACCTTTATATCTTTTGTTCGGTAGAGGAATTCGCCACACGGCGACTAGGGCCTTGCGAGGACTAGGGGGAAATTCGCCTCGCGTTGGCGAATAGGTCTAGGGTGTAGATCTAGGGAGTGCTCGAGGCCTTTCCGGTGAGGGAAGGGCTAGAGAAGCTTGAGGCCATATCTGGTGAGAGATAGGACAGAGCCAACCGGTCCTTGGGAGAAGGGTCGGTATAGAAAACACAATAGAGCTTTTCATTCGTCGCCTCTTTCCAAGCGTCATTGGGAAAAAATTTTGTAAACAAAATTATTTACTGTTAATGAAAATATGTCTTTCTTCATCTCTGTTTCGTGATCTCTGATTTTCATTACTATAACATAAACAGATTTTCTCTTTCACTAATGTCGAGCGGTAACACTACCGCTCGTGGTAGCAATAGAGAATCATTTTTCACTTAAATATTCTCGAAAATCTTAGAACCCTTATTCACCCCCCTCTAAGGGCGCCTACAGATCCAACAAGTGCTATCAGAGCCAGGTCATTCCCATTCGGTCTAACAACCGGGAATAATGGCGCTCCGTGACCTCGCATTCTATGAGGGGCAGGGAATAAGTAGACCTCCACTATTTACCGGAACTGATTATAATTACTGGAGAACGTGTATGCATTGTTTTTTGATAAACTTAGATCTAGATGTATGGGCATGTGTTGAAACTGCATACAGTTCTCCTACATATATTGTTGGAGAAGTAACCATGGAAAAACCTAGGGATAGATGGGATGATGGAGATAAGGCTAGGTGTAAGAATAATGCAAAAGTGATGAATGCTTTGTTCTGTACTCTTGATAGGACTGAATTTAATAGAGTAAGTGCATGTGAAACTGCTTATGATATTTGGAACTTATTAGAAATAACGCATGAAGGTACCTCGCAGGTCAAAGATTCAAAACTATTCCAACTGGAATCTGAATTTGAGAGGTTCAGGATGGCTCCGAATGAGGACGTCGACGTCATGTACACTCGATTCACCAAGATCGTCAATGCCTCAAAAATTCTTGGAAAAACATTTTCAAACGGCGACTTGGTGAGAAAGCTTCTTCGATCACTCCCACCAAAGTTCAATCCAAAGGTTACGGCGATTTCCGAATTGCATGATCTTAGGTGGCTCCAAATTGAGAGCCTCATTGGGAACCTCAAAACCCATGAGGTAGAACTCAAGATTCAAGAAGAAGAGTACAACAAGGAGCCAAAGAAGAAAGCCTTGGCACTGAAGTCAAGAAAAGAAGATGACGACGAGGAAGATGATGAGGAGAGTCTCTTTGTGAAGAACTTCACTAAGTTCATGAAGAATCCGGAAAGGAGGAACACCTTCCGGAAATTTTTCCAAAAGGGCTCCTCATCCAAAAGAGAGAAGAAGGAGAAGTCTAGCGACGACAACGAAGAGCGGCCACCTCCCGAGTGCTTCCACTGTAGGAAGACCGGGCATATTAGAAGTCAATGCCCAAAATTCTTGAAGGAGCAAACAGAAAAACGGCTTAAAGGAAAGGAGAAGAAGAAGGTCTTAAAAGCTGCAACATGGGATGACTCTTCCTCCGGGTGCTCAAGTAAATCAAGCTCAAGCGATGATGATGACGCAAACTTGTGCCTTATGGGGAAGAGCAATTAATCAACCGACGACAAGTGCAGTGTCGATAGCGACACTGAGGTAATCCCTTCTAACAATGATGATCTTTATTCCGAATACTTAAAAACTTGTAAATCTTTTGGCAAAAATTTAAAAGATCTTGATCTACTTAAAACTGAAATAAAATCCTTTTAAAAGAAAATCAAAAATTAAATAAGGAAGTAATTGCCTTGGGAATGGAGATGGAGTCTTGCCAAAAGAATGAGGACCTTTTAGCAAGGACTAGCGAACTTGAAATTGATCTTTCTAACGCTCTCTCCAATATCAAATCACTCTCGAAACAAAAGAGAGACTTAGAAAGAAATTTGAAACTCTCACTTTCTAATGTTGAAAATGAAAAGAAAAACTTTGCAAATAGATGCGGAAATTTAGTTAGTGAAAATTTTGCATTAAGAGCCCAAATCCATGACCTTAACTTAGCCATAGAAAAAATTGGTGTTGGCCAGAAAAGTCTTGATATAATTTTGGCCAACCAAAGGCATGGTAGTGCAAAAATTGGGCTAGGTTATGTCAGTGCTAACTACCGCCCGACGGTAATAGTTAACGCTGGCGGTAGTAACAGAACTCATAATTCATTAATAATCATAAATCTGGAGATTTTTTTGCTGATTCCCCATCCTCCAACAAGAGTCCAAAACAAAAATTGAAAAAGGTCTCAACCCCTTTTGTGTTATGTGCCAAGTGTCATCACTTCGGGCATACCTTGGACTCTTGCAGGATGAAGGGTCGATGTACTGTCAAGCAAATCTGGGTGCCTAAGGTTTCCACTTATTCTATGGGAGGAACAACTTGGGTATCCGGATCTTTACTCTCATCTTCTTGTTAGGTATGTTGGCAGGCTAAGGAAAAGGAAGACATGTGGTACTTGGACTTAGGGTGCTCCAAACACATGACGGGCGATAAAGAAAAATTCCTTAGCCTCACTAAGAAGAAAGGAGGAATGGTGACATTTGGGGACAACGGAAAGGGAAAGATTTTAGGCACCGGTACTATGGATTCTACTTGTGTAGGTAATGAAGATGAACCTCTTTCACCATTGGAGCATGATGATGATGAACCACTTGGAGAAGAAAAAGAAGTAGAGACGGTGCAAGAGGAGTTCATGCCTCCAAGTGTGCTTAGATTTACAAGAGATCATCCAAGGGAGCTTATCATTGGAGAACCATCAAGGGGGGTAATGACACGTTCTTCTCTTAATGAATCCTTTTCAAACTTATGCTTTGTTTCCGAAATAGAACCGAAAAATTTTTCTACTGCTTTGAATGATAAATTTTTGTTTATTGCTATGAATGACGAATTGAATCAATTTGAACGCAATAGGGTTTGAAAACTAGTTGAAAGACCATCTAATCACCCCGTTATTGGTGTCAAATGGATATTTAAAAATAAATTAGATGGAGAGTCTAGAATAACTAGGAACAAAGCTCGATTAGTGGCACAAGGTTACTCTCAAATCGAGGGGGTAGATTTTGATGAAATATTTGCACCCGTTGCTCACCTTGAATCGATTAGAATTTTTCTAGCTTTTGTGAGTTATAAGAAGTTTAAATTATTTCAAATGGATGTTAAAAGTGTTTTCTTAAATGGGATAATTAAAGAAGAAGTCTATGTTGAACAACCCCCCGACTTTATTGATGAATAATTTCCAAATCATGTATATAGATTAGAAAAAATGCTTTATGGTCTAAAACAAGCGCCCCGTGCTTGGTATGAACGCTTAACATCTTTTTTATTAAAGCACAGTTATAAAATGGGTAGTGCCGATAACACACTCTTCATTAAGCATTTTGATAATGATTTGATTATTTTACAAATATATGTTGATGATATTATTTTTGGAGCCACTAATGAAGAGTTATGTAATGAAGTTGTTCTAGTGATGCAAAATGAATTTGAGATGAGTCTAGTGGGTGAACTAACATATTTTTTAGGATTTCAAATAACCCAAAGAAATGATGGAATTTTTATATGTCAATCCAATATGTCCACGATATGCTACACCTTTTTGGTTTTGAAAACTTGAAACAAGCTAGTACTCCAATGAGCGCATAACTAAAATTAGGAAAAGATGAAGCCGAAATTTCAATTGACCAAATGTTATATAGAGGAATGATTGGATCCCTACTATACCTTAGTGCATCTAGACCCAATATTATGTTTGTCATATGCTTATGCACTAGATTTCAAGCAAATCCAAAAGAATCTCATTTAAAAGCGGTGAAACAAATTTTTCGATATCTAATCGGCACATCTAAATTAGGACTTTGGTATCCAAATAATGATTCTTTTCTCTTGCATGGGTATTCAGATTCTGATTATGCGGGTTGTTCATTAGATAGGAAAAGCACTAGAGGTACCTGTCATTTCTTAGGTCCTTCTCTAGTTGCATGGTCAAGTAAAAAACAAAATTCTGTTGCCCTCTCCACCACCGAGGCAGAATATATTGCACTAGGAAATTGTTGTGCCCAAGCATTATGGATGACTCAAACCATAGAAGACTTTGGTGTTCATTTAACTAATATTGAACTTAAGTGTGACAACAAGAGTGCTATTGACTTAACAAACAACCCCGTTCATCACTCACGATCTAAACACATAGACGTAAGACACCACTTCATTAGGGATCACATCAAAAAGGAACATGTTCATGTAAACTTCATTCGAACTGAATCGCAACTTGCGGACATCTTTACCAAGCCTCTACCCGATTCACGATTTGCTCTACTTAGACTAGAACTAGGGGTCTTGGACATTCATACTTAATCGTGCAAAATCCATGTTTTTATGACCACACATATCTCATTTCTGTACTGAATCACCTTATCACCAACCTGTACAAACTTTCTGCAACAAAAAATTCTGAAAAATTTCACGATTCCCAAGTTTTTGGTGTTCTGCCACTACCGCACGATGATAGCTTCTAGCGCTGGTGGTAGTGAATCTGTTTTGTTCTTTATTTTTGCCTTTCATGTTTTTTGCTGCTTTCTTTTTATTTACCTTTATGCATTTATTTATTTTATATTATTTTCTTCACGAAAACCTCAAATTAAAAAAAACTAGAAAACATTCTCAAAACACCACAAATATGCTTTTGTTTTTTATATCAAAATCAACTACAAAATTGAAAAAAAACACGTAAATCAACAAAACTATGTTTTCATTTTTTTTTCTCTCATTGCTTTGACAAACACAAAAAAACAAACATATAAATTTTTTTTGTCCAAAATGGTTCATGCATGGTATAACTTATCTTTTCAAGCTTTGATTTCAACGTTCACTTCCAACTTTCAAGTACTTTAATAACTTTGTCTTATATCATGTCTTGCTCATTATCACGCGTGCCTCAAAATTGATTATGGAATTCATGTGTAAATTTGTATAGCTTGCCTCTATGTATGAGTAAAGGGCCTATAGTTCATAATGATCTATTCACTCACGCTTTTTGATAACCTACATATGAATTTAATTTTTTTCTTACATGACAGTGTAATGTAAACAACTCAAACTTGTTGCTATGTGTGCTTAGTTTTACCTACACCATACTCAAAAATCTCTTTTCATGCACCTATTTTATGATGAAGTGTGTACCTTATTCAAAAATCATATTGTTTGCAAATACAAGTGAATTTGGAGATTTTTGTCTTTCAACAAAAATTCATATGAATAATTGACAAAAATTTCTCCACCAAGCACTACTCACCCTCCTGATAAGTCTTAATGAGCATTGTGAGGTTGAGCACCTTGGAGAGAATTATAAAGAGCCTTGTTGCAAACACTTTTTTACACTACTTCTTGTACACCGGATCACAAATAACTAAAATTCAAAATAATAATTGTGATTCCCCAAGCATTACTTTGCACCCTGATAAGTCTTAATAAGCATTGTGTGTCACAACCCGTATTTTCCCGAAATATATTATAATATCAGAGTAAAGGGAAAAACACGCGTCGTGATGCCACGTCCAGTAGGGGACAACTACGGACGTTCAGGCGAGCAATCAAACGAACTTCTTCACAAAAAAAATGTGAATTTATAAAAGAATTATCTTTTAAGATTATTTTCATTAGATTAGGAAGCCGTGTCCCTCGGCCATGCGGTTTATCTAGCCGCTCCTTATAAAAGACAAGCATACGCAGTGGAAGAAAATAAGTCCACTTTATACCTAACGACACTGAAGACCGGAGACGTCTCCAGGGCGATCGCCGATCTACATTTAGTATATAATAAAGGAATATCATTATATTCTGTTTTACGATTTGCAAATAAGTGATACTTAATAGTAATGCAACAAACAGTTAAAAGGTTAACTTTTTATAATGTCAAAAGAACTGCATTAATAATCAGCAAAATCGGCTTTTCCCAGAGTGTACATATACAAATAACCAAGTAGCAGTAAAGGAAAACTAGCAGTAGTAGCAGCAAGTAAACCAAACAACAAGCCGTACGGGCGTCAACATCTGACACAAACCCGCAGGCAAACAAGCAACAGGCAAAAGACAAGCTACAACAAAAAAAGGAGCTGAATCCTTACCCACAAGAGAGGGAAGGCCTCGACAACGAACAGTACGACCCCGCTCGAACTCTGGCGGCAGCTACAAACCTGAACCTGAGGCATTCATTAGAAAAGAATGCCTCAGCCCCAAAGGGTGCAAGAAAACAGCATAGGTAAAAGTAAGAGCAGGAGAAGTAACCAGTGACATAACCAAGCTGAAGAGGGTATATAAATACATATATATATATATACATATACACATATATATAACTATATATATACGCTTATATAAAGACTTCAGTAATAGAAGGTTAGGAAGATCCCGCATAAAACCAGCCCAATAAGTAAGAGCATAACTAAACTTGGCATATAGTGCAGAAATGGACCAGTGGTGGCGGACCCAAGCAATGTCACTACCCACACACATAAAGGGGACATTCACCCCAAATAAGAAATAGGCATCGTGGTGGTGGTCTGATCATCCTACCAACCACTATTAACATAACTATGATGGAGGACCCCATTGTTCCCTATACCCATCATTCCAATGCAAACAAGTCCAACAATATTTAGCCAAGTAAATATGCAGAATTTAAACACGTAATCACGATTCGGGACTAGCATAACCAAACTAAAGGAGCAGCCCCCATGTAACAACAACCCTTTAAGTAAGATAACAACAAACCAGCCCCAAAATAAACCCCCAACAGGGATAATTATAAAACAGCCTCAAAGGAGACAGAAATCGGAATTTGACACAAGCCAAGGCCCAAGAAGCACACCCCAGCAGCAACCCCCATTAGGCCAAAGGACATAAGAGCAGCCCCTATTAAATTGCACAAGAATAAGAGCAGCCCCCCATAAGGAATTCATAACAGCAGCCCCTCATAAAGACATTATGACAGCAGCCCCTCATAAAGACATTATGACAGCAGCCCCTTATATAAAGGATTATAACAACAGCCCCTTATAAAGGATTTATAACGGCAGCCCCAACTAAAACAAACAGCAGCAGCCCCAACTAAAGCCACAGCAGCAGCCCCTTAAGAGAAGAAAACAAAAGCAGCCCCTCATAATAAAAGTACAGCAGCAGCCCCCATTAGATCAAAAGGAAACAAAAGCAGCCCCTTGATTTACAAATTTTGTTTTTAGACTACTAACTGATCAAGCATAGCAGGAATATGGCAGCTAGGATAGAGAGAAAAGAAAACCCCCATGAATTAGTAAGTCTAGCCCAAGCACAAACATGGCAGCAGGGGTAAAAATAAAACCCCATGATTTATCTAAATCCACATATACACCAGCATATGTATGGCAGGAAGAATAGAACAAAACCCCCAAATTAATAAATCCAACAAAGTTCATGCATAGCAGCAAGCATATGGCAGCAGGGGGAGAGAAACCCCAAAAAAAATTTGCAAATATAACCCAAGATAGCAGCATCCATAAGAGAAACAGAAGGAGTAAGCTGGGGTAAGAAGGCCGTGGAAGGAGGAGGGGGGATGAAGGAGTTTTCTTGCCTCTATTTCACTCGGCGACTCGCCAAAACGCAGCAAGCTTGACGAGGGACGACTGGTAGCCCAGCCCCGGCGACGATGACAGGGCCCGGAAACCTCCCAAAACCTCTTCGACGGTCGAACCCTTCAATCCCAGCGGCTCCATCGGAAACCTAACCCTTCACCCAAGAGGCTCCAGGAATGCACGGGGGAAAGGGGAAAATGAGAGAACGGCAAGGGTTCCAGCTCTCCAACACTACCTCGAAATATAAAATGGGGTATTAATTTCTCCTAAGATTTGCATCAATATTGATGCAAAATATAAGATGTATATTTTACCCCACTCAAACATATGATGCAAATAGATGATATATATTCATAATGTATGCAGGTACACATATTTAAACCCCTCTTCCCTATAAAATTTTAAGCATACATACTAAAGGGAATGCATGCACTCATATACATTGATAGTAGCATAGTTATATAAATTTTTTCTTTTTGCACGCTTATAATTTCATATGTATATATATATATACATATTTATATTCGCATTTACGTCCACATCTAAACAATACGCCAGAGGACGACGACGATACCGAAACGGTAACGCCCCTTCGCCTTGATGCCTCGAATTAAGTATTTAGTTTTAAAATTAATTATTACAAATCCCGTACTCGATTAAAGTGATTATAAGAAAAACCCGGGGCGTTACAGCCACCCCTCCTAACAAAAAGTTTCGGCCCGAAACTTTGCAACAACAATTCAAGACGAGGAAGGCACGAAAAGAAAAGCACGAAAAAGAAAGAAACTCAGGAGGCGAAAACTTACCGGGGAATCTAGTCAAAAAGGTGAGGATAGGACTCCTTCATAGCTGACTCTAGCTCCCAGGTCGCACCCCGAACATCCTGATTGTCCCAGAGGATCCTGACCATAGGAATGGTCTTCCTCCGCAACACTCGATCCTGTCTTTCCAAAATGCGAACAGGCTGTTCTACAAACGATAGATTGGGCTGCAGCACGGGCACAGAATCTAGAACATGGCGAGAGCACTCCAGGGCAAGGAACTAGGCCAGGAAAAATCCACACTGCAACCACTCTTCTATCTGAGTGCGCAACTCTCGCAACACACGCGGGGCCAAAGGGTACGGTGCCTTAGCAATAGGACAAGTACCCGGCTCAAGGTCAGAAACAAACTCCTCAACTCTGACAGGTAGAAAACTAGGGAGACTAACGACGAAGACATCAGCGAGACCTCACCCCACAGGGAAGTAAATCCTCGATACACAACAAACTACTACCGGTTTCTAACATAGAAACAAGGTAAGCAACGCCATAGAAAACTAAAGGCTCCTGGCACACACCGCAGAAATAAGGGGGGAAAACATAATAACAAATGGTTTTAACCATAACTCAAGACGAGAGAATCAGGGAACACCGGATTCAGCAATTAATCAATATATTAATATTCAACTTACAACAAGGTCAAAGATTTCAGAAAGACGACACCATGCAAGGCTTGGTGTCAGAATAAGACGAAGGTAAACTTAACACACAAGGCCAAACACCAGAGCCACACTAAAAGGTCAAAAGAAAACACTTGGTGAGTCTTAACTTGACTCCCAACGAACTTCTCGTAACAGTACGATGAATAAGGTACGACAAGACACCACAAATGAACACTGGCCAATTACGAGGCAACTCAAAAATAGAGCATAGCTTAGTTTGACGGTCAAGGAAGGTCTCATGATCAACACAGGGAGATGAACTAAACATTCGCTATAAGAGAGCAAAGCTGCCGGTCACTGGAGCAGGTAAAGGACCCAAAATCGAAATTCGTCCACTTATCCTCCAAATTAAACAATTGCTAGCCCCGCTAGGTCACCGAGAACTAGGAGAAATCTCCAGGAAATTTAGCCCACCGCAATAAACAACTTAGCCAACCAAAGGAAGAAATGCAAGATCTGGAAATTTGCCGAGCAAGACCACTTGTGCTTAACTAAATTAAATAAGCCTAGATAAAACAATTAGCCGACAAGCTCAACCTTCCCCACGAAAACGGAATCTCTAACGTTTGCACCTTAAGTATAAAGCCATGTAATAATATTTGTTCACTTATCTAGAGAGCGAAGCGGCAAATGGTTTGAAGCAGTTATAAAGCTCGAAACCGAAATTAATCTACATAACCTCCGAGTTTAACGATTTACAACTTTGCCAAAAAGAAAAATTCGGGAAGAACAAAAGAGATTCCTAGGAAATTTAGCACCTAACTCTCAAGCCCGTCAGGAATTAGGAAACAAACGTTCCGGGGAATCCAAGACCTAGTGCTTCCCAACCCCACTAGAGATTACAAAATAGATTTCCAGAAAGATTAGCCCGCCCAACCACCAAAACCTTTAGCTAGAGAAAAGCGCAAAGTTTGCAACCATCCCAATCTTCTGCTACCAAAATAAGCAAGATTAGCCAAGCGCAAAGGCAGAACTAACCAAGTGATCCAACCATATAGCCATCCGGAGCTAGCTAAACACAAACCCAGTGCCTGGCCAAGAAAACCCCAAAATAGGACGATAGCTGAAACTAGGACCACTGCTAGCACACCCCACAATAGATGTTAACAACAATTTGGAGAAAACTACTAGCGTAATCCACATAACTATCAACGGAAACTTGAAGGAAGCTGCTAACATGATCCAACATAAATGTTAACAGGTACTTGGGGAGTACTTCTGGCAAGATTTAGCATAAAGCAGCCTAATGTTTCAGCATATTAGGCACACCAACAAATTTCAGATAAGGAGATTTCTAACGAAATTTCCTAATTAGATTTCACGATCCCCATACCCGAACAACCCATCAAATTTGAAAAAACTCCTTTGAGCCGAAAGTATCAAGTCAAATTCGATAAATAGATTTCTATATATATCCTGGAACTAAGCCTCAAGAAAAACTGAGAGTTCACAACTTTGAAAGCTTCGCCGGATTTCTGTTTCCACAAACATAAGTGCTGAACAGACTGAAGACTTTTGGGAAATAGGAGAATGAGAGAAATCATAATAAAATTGAAATAATCAGGTTTTACCGCACCTGGAATAGCTATATCTAAGATAATATGAATCTAGTTATGCTGCCGTTAAGGGAAGCCTAAACCAGAAATAAAAATTCTAATTTTGGATACACCCAAAAAAAAAACCCCATAGCAAAACAGAAACGAAACAGACACGGCCATCATGCTCCGCCAAGGCCTGGGCACAGACCACTAACCTAACTGAGGAAGTCTGACGCGGGAAGCCAAACACGCTCCTGGGCTGGCCATCATCCCTCAGGAAATCCAGACGCTTATCCCTGCACTAGATCACGGCGTCATAACGGGCAAGCCAATCCATGCCCAAGATCACGTCAAAATCCTCCAAGTCGATCACCTTCAGATCTGCATGCCCCAAAAATCCATCCAACACAATCAGACATTGCCTCACGCACAGATCTGACACCACTAACTCTCCGGACGGGTACTTGACACAAAAAGGATTACCAACTCGCTCCAAAGCCCAGCGATGCCGATCAACAAACCTCTTGGCCACGAAAGAGTGAGTGGCACCAGAGTCAAAAAGGACATGCGCCGAACAACCTCGAACCTTAAACTCGCCTAACAAATCATTATAGTCAAACGACATAACAAAGATAGAACGCTGCTATAGCGACTAAATTACCATAGAAAGATTGGACTACAATGAAAACGAGGAAGAACCTGATACAAACTGCCTGTTAAGATTGAACTCAAACCTCTAGGAAGGGAAGACATACAAATACTTGCTTTTGCTACTGCTTTTTCTCTGGGAAAAGTAAATACATAATATCATGCTATACTCAGGATGGTGTGCCATCCTTTACCTCTCGTGCACCTCACTCGTATGCACATAAGTTTAAAATTTTACCTTTTTAAATCATGGGTGTACATGTGTCATCGTGCAGATCTCTAGCTTGGCACGTGTGCTTATGCAATGTTATGCTATGCATGCAGTGCTATGCAAACTAAGAAAAGGCCTTAATGCATGCTATGAGCGGCGTACACATGCGATCTTATGCATCCCATACTACATATTATCGCATGCAACGAAAAAGAAAATCTAATGGACACGCATGCGACCTACGTTATGCATCCCATACTACATAACAGTCGTATGTTGTCACCTATGAGGATCCATATACAAACACATATTATGCATCCCATACTACATAATATGCCCCGTATACTTCTTTCATGCTTATGAGTGTAGTGTTCGTGCTTCAGCCGAGATCTACCGATGACCCATCGGTGAGTGTATGCAATGATTAACGATTCCCACTAGACGGTTAACCGGGCCAACCAGAACATTTCCAGCAACCCGGCTAACCTCCCTCTGATACCAACTGTCACAACCCGTATTTTCCCGAAATATATTATAATATCAGAGTAAAGGGAAAAACACGCGTCGTGATGCCACGTCCAGTAGGGGACAACTACGGACGTTCAGGCGAGCAATCAAACGAACTTCTTCACAAAAAAAAATGTGAAATTATAAAAGAATAATCTTTTAAGATTATTTTCATTAGATTAGGAAGCCGTGTCCCTCGGCCATGCGGTTTATCTAGCCGCTCCTTATAAAAGACAAGCATACGCAGCGGAAGAAAATAAGTCCACTTTATACCTAACGGCGCTGAAGACCGGAGACGTCTCCAGGGCGATCGCCGATCTACATTTAGTATATAATAAAGGAATATCATTATATTCTGTTTTACGATTTGCAAATAAGTGATACTTAATAGTAATGCAACAAACAGTTAAAAGGTTAACTTTTTATCATGCCAAAAGAACTGCAATAATAATCAGCAAAATCGGCTTTTCCCAGAGTGTACATATACAAATAACCAAGTAGCAGTAAAGGAAAACTAGCAGTAGTAGCAGCAAGTAAACCAAACAACAAGCCGTACGGGCGTCAACATCTGACACGAACCCGCAGGCGAACAAGCAACAGGCAAAAGACAAGCTACAACAAAAAAAGGAGCTGAATCCTTACCCACAAGAGAGGGAAGGCCTCAACAACGAACAGTACGACCCCGCTCGAACTCTGGCGGCAGCTACAAACCTGAACCTGAGGCATTCATAAGAAAAGAATGCCTCAGCCCCAAAGGGTGCAAGAAAACAGCATAGGTAAAAGTAAGAGCAGGAGAAGTAACCAGTGACATAACCAAGCTGAAGAGGGTATATAAATACATATATATATATACATATACACATATATATAACTATATATATACGCTTATATAAAGACTTCAGTAATAGAAGGTTAGGAAGATCCCGCATAAAACCAGCCCAATAAGCAAGAGCATAACTAAACTTGGCATATAGTGCAGAAATGGACCAGTGGTGGCGGACCCAAGCAATGTCACTACCCACACACATAAAGGGGACATTCACCCCAAATAAGAAATAGGCGCCGTGGTGGTGGTCTGATCATCCTACCAACCACTATTAACATAACTATGATGGAGGACCCCATTGTTCCCTATACCCATCATTCCAATGCAAACAAGTCCAACGATATTTAGCCAAGTAAATATGCAGAATTTAAACACGTAATCACGATTCGGGACTAGCATAACCAAACTCAAGGAGCAGCCCCCATGTAACAACAACCCTTTAAGTAAGATAACAACAAACCAGCCCCAAAATAAACCCCCAACAGGGATAATTATAAAACAGCCTCAAAGGAGACAGAAATCGGAATTTGACACAAGCCAAGGCCCAAGAAGCACACCCCAGCAGCAACCCCCATTAGGCCAAAGGACATAAGAGCAGCCCCTATTAAATTGCACAAGAATAAGAGCAGCCCCCCATAAGGAATTCATAACAGCAGCCCCTCATAAAGACATTATGACAGCAGCCCCTCATAAAGACATTATGACAGCAGCCCCTTATATAAAGGATTATAACAACAGCCCCTTATAAAGGATTTATAACGGCAGCCCCAACTAAAACAAACAGCAGCAGCCCCAACTAAAGCCACAGCAGCAGCCCCTTAAGAGAAGAAAACAAAAGCAGCCCCTCATAATAAAAGTACAGCAGCAGCCCCCATTAGATCAAAAGGAAACAAAAGCAGCCCCTTGATTTACAAATTTTGTTTTGAGACTACTAACTGATCAAGCATAGCAGGAATATGGTAGCTAGGATAGAGAGAAAAGAAAACCCCCATGAATTAGTAAGTCTAGCCCAAGCACAAACATGGCAGCAGGGGTAAAAATAAAATCCCATGATTTATCTAAATCCACATATACAGCAGCATATGTATGGCAGTAAGAATAGAACAAAACCCCCAAATTAATAAATCCAACAAAGTTCATGCATAGCAGCAAGCATATGGCAGCAGGGGGAGAGAAACCCCAAAAAAATTTGCAAATATAACCCAAGATAACAGCATCCATAAGAGAAACAGAAGGAGTAAGCTGGGGTAAGAAGGCCGTAGAAGGAGGAGGGGGGATGAAGGAGTTTTCTTGCCTCTATTTCACTCGGCGACTCGCCAAAACGCAGCAAGCTTGACGAGGGACGACTGGTAGCCCAGCCCCGGCGACGATGACAGGGCCCAGAAACCTCCCAAAACCCCTCCGACGGTCGAACCCTTCAATCCCAGCGGCTCCGTCGGAAACCTAACCCTTCACCCAAGAGGCTCCAGGAATGCACGGGGGAAAGGGGAAAATGAGAGAACGGCAAGGGTTCCAGCTCTCCAACACTACCTCGAAATATAAAATGTGGTATTAATTTCTCCTTAGATTTGCATCAATATTGATGCAAAATATAAGATGTATATTTTACCCCACTCAAACATATGATGCAAATAGATGATATATATTCATAATGTATGCAGGTACACATATTTAAACCCCTCTTCCCTATAAAATTTTAAGCATACATACTAAAGGGAATGCATGCACTCATATACATTGATAGTAGCATAGTTATATAAATTTTTTCTTTTTGCACGCTTATAATTTTATATGTATATATATATACATATTTATATTCGCATTTACGTCCACATCTAAACAATACGCCAGATGACGACGACGATACCGAAACGGTAACGCCCCTTCGCCTTGATGCCTCGAATTAAGTATTTAGTTTTAAAATTAATTATTACAAATCCCGTACTCGATTAAAGTGATTATAAGAAAAACCCGGGGCGTTACATTGTGTGTGCAGAGCACCTTGGTAGTTGTACTACTTTTCTATGTGCATTGAAAAATTTATCTAGCTTTATGGGTAGAAGTAACTCTAAAAACGCATTTTCAATAATGTTGTGTTTATTCCATTATACATGTCATGTGTTTTGCTTAACTAATATGTATACTTTTATCAAAAACACTACTTTTGTACACTTCATTATCACTTGTAAGCCTTCTACTCCTAAGAATTGGAGTCTATTGCTTATCTATAGTTTGTCTCTAAAATTCTTAGTTGATGCACTAGTATTGGTTTTGACATGATCATTACAATGCCTAAATGTACTTGTTTTCTTTCTCTTGGGCATTGAAATCTCTATCTTGTCTTGATATGTTGTATCATTCTTACATTATTTTAGTTCGTCTTCCGCTTACGCCTTGTCTACTCTTTCTTGCTTACTTTTCAAAACAAGTCTTTGTTGGTTAGGTTAAAAAGCAAAATCCTTCGTGTTTTCGAATTGCACACCATCTATTTTTCTCTACTAGAAACTCCACATTTTTTTGCTATGCTTTAGATTCCTATAATGATGGTTTCTTCTACAACTAATGCACACTGCTTTCCACCTCTCTACTACTTATTCGCTCGATCATGAATATTCCTTTTTCAACAAGTGTGTTATCTTGAATTATCACTGCTCTTTCACTCCTACACTTTTTTCTCCTCCCTACGTATTATCTCGTTCTCATGCTCATGTCATCTCTACTAAAAAAAACCATTACACGCCTTCACTTTTGGCTTTCTCTCCACACACTTTTGATAATACCAAAAGGTGGAGAATAAATTTGAAAGAAATTCACATATATGGGGAGTATATTCAAAGGAAGTTCTGTGGTAGGGGGAGAACTCATTTAGGGGGAGATTTCATTTAGGGGGAGCATTTGAACAGGCCTAATTTTCATGCTATCCATGTGAGTTCTTATTATAAACACAAATTCCTATCACTTGAATTATTTCTTTCTAAGGGGATTTGTTATTATCAAAAGGGGGAGTTTGTTGGAACATATTTTCCGCATCTCTTGGTTTGACAATAACAAATCCTATTGTATTTGATCATATTTGTTTTTGTGTTTATAACATGCAGGATCCTGTGCATTTAAATCTCCATAGGAATATGTTGCGCTGTTGCTACCGCGGAGTGTTAGCACTACCACTGGCGCTAGCATAAATGGAAACAATTGACAGGAAGGAAACATTGGAGAAAAAGGAATGATTGGTGGGATGCATATTTAGCGTGCTCTACCGCGACGCGGCATGTCTACCGCCCGACTGTAGCTTTTGGAATCCTCCCATCTGCATGTGATTGAGGAGCAAATATGGAAGGAGATATTGGATGAAGGAAGGTTATCTCGCTATCGTGGAGCGTTAGCGTTACCGCAGCGCGCTAGGCGGAGCTCAAAGTTTGGCGCTCAAAAGTTGCCTAAGCTGCCACGATATGTGTGCTTGATCATTGCCTAATGTGGCTACCGCGGGGCGGTTGTACTACCGCAGGCGGTAGCGGATGATTCTATTTAAAGACGCGTGCTTCCTCTGTTGTTGCTTGCTGTTACAGAACGAATTGAAGCCATATATTCAGAGCACTCGTGAGAGCCTTCCCCAAGCAGCTCGAAGAACTCTGTCAACGTTCGTGAACGCAAAGAACTTGAAGACCGATCCGATCGCATCTACATCGACATCAAGTTCTTCTTTTGAGGGAGTTTTTAGTTTTTGTTTTGTTTTAGTTTCTAATTGCAACTTTATATCTTTTGTTCGATAGAGGAATTCGCCACACAGCGACTAGGGCCTTGCGGGGACTAGGGGAAATTTGCCTCGCATTGGCGACTAGGTCTAGGGTGTAGATCTAGGGAGTGCTCGAGGCCTTTCCGGCGAGGGAAGGGATAGAGTGGCTTGAGGCCATATCTGGTGAGAGATAGGCTAGAGCCAACCCGTCCTTGGGAGAAGGGTCAGTATAGAAAACCCAATAGAGCTTTTTATTCGTCGCCTCTTTCCAAGCGTCATTGGGAAAAGATTTTGTAAATAAAATTATTTATTGTTAATGAAAATATGTCTTTCTTCATCTCTATTTCGTGATCTCTGATTTTCATTACTTTAACATAAACAAATTTTCTCTGTCACTAACGCCGAGCGGAAACACTACCACTCGCGGTAGCAACATAGAATCGTTTTTCACTTAAATATTCTCGAAAATCTTAGAACCCTTATTCACCCCCCTCTAAGGGCGCCTACAGATCCAACATTGAAAACTTGGGTTTGAACTTCACCGTCTGTATCGATAAGTAGTCGAAGTTGCGTCGACATCAGATGGCTTCGACAGCTTCTTCTTTCTGTGCTGAGTTGAACTCGAAGCAGCGTCGACTTCTAATGATACTTCGACAGGTCCTTGGCATCTGCGTTGATATCCTTTTGACGTAACGTCGACTTGAATTACTTCGACAGAAGGGTTGGACCACTTGGACTTCTAGTCAGAGTTACGTCGACATTAACTCGATGTTACGTCAAATTCTATTCGACGCAAATGTTAACTCTGCCCAGATTGTGCTTTTCTTGATATGGTCTTGACACCCTAGGTTGAGAGTGACATTCTAAGACATCTAATAACCAGATTACCCTCACTATACAAAGGGTAAATAAAACCTAAGAGATAAAATTACTTTTGGATAATTTGTTAAGTTAAATCAAGGGCTTTTCCCAACATGGGTCATTGTCATGCTCTTACCTTTGCTTAGCCATAAATTCTTCTGTTATCAATACTCCTTCTCCCTTTCTCCTTTTAGCCAGCTAAGCATCTTGAGCTATCTTTGCTTGCCCTTCAAAATCAAAGTCTTCCTTACTGAAGTTATCCAGCAAGGAAAATTTAGGGAAATTCTGGTTTCTTGCAGCACTTGGAGAGCCAATTCAGAATTGGTCTCAGCATTGGCCACCTCCCCCTTTCTGGCTTCTTCAACTATTTTAGCTTCTATGGTCTGGGAGGCAGCTTCTAAAGAACCTGAGATGGTCTGGAAGACATTTTCCAAGTCAAATTTCATCTCATCCTTCATTTTCTCAGCCTCACTGATCATAGTAGTGCCTGTATTCCAGACATATTCTTATCTATGGTTTGAGGCTTTTTCTATATCCTCATCTGTCTTGCTTACATAGTTCTTTACATATGACATATCTTACTCAGACAGCTGGACGTGTTTGTCCATTGATCTTAGGATCGTATTCTAAGAAACCACTGAATTCTCTGCAAGGTCAAACCATTTTGTAATTTGTTTATTAAGGAAGGCAGTTTCTTCCTTAATCTCTTGTACTTCTGCCATCACTTCTTTCTTTACAGATAAGATGGAGCTATCAATATGATTCTTAATGGAAGCCATGTGGCCTTCAATTAATAGATTGATGGAGCTGATAAGCTTGTCATGTGATATTGCAGATGTTTGGGCGTCAGCTGCCACTGGCTCCATTGTCTGTTGATGATGCTCCCCCTCATCTTTATCACTTATCTGGGCTTGAGCATCCTGCTTTTCTTGCTCCCCCCACAATTAGAGCATCTTCCTTTTCCTTAATAGGAGATTTTTCCTGCTACTCCCCCTCACTTGGAGCAACATCATTGTCCTTTGTAGGAGATTTCTTCTGCTGCTCCCCCTAAGATGAAGGATCATCATTGTCTTGATCATCCCCCAGAAGTCTGCTGGTTCAGGAGGGATTAGATTAATTTTTTGCTCTAGATTGAATATAAGTGAGTCAATCTTACCATGAAGATCAGTAGCAGCAATGCCTTCATCATCCTAATTATCTTCTGAGGAGTGTATCATCTGTACACCTTTATCAGCTGTTGCAGCATCTTCATCCTTCTGATGCTCTTTCTCAGGAGCATCATCCTTTTCTTTGCCATGCCCTTTCTCAGCAGCATTGCCTTCATGACCATCAGTGTCATGAACTCCTCCTTGATCATCCTTTGGAGGACTGCTGGCTGGATCTTGATTGTCCATAGCTGTGACATTCTCTTTGCCTCTGACCCAGTATCAGAGCAGACTATTCTGGCTTTTCTCATCCCCTTGACTAAGCTTTTCTTCATCTCCTTGGGCTCATAGGTTGGCTCATGGTGAGGACCCTTCAGAACTTGTCCAATGTTTTGATATCCATCCTTTTAAGATAATGGAGGTTTGTTCCTTTGGACTTTTTAAAGTTGTCAGGATAGGTATTTAATAGGTAAAGGGAGAGAATTCTGCCTAGGTTGGGGCCTGCAGACATTCCCTTATTCGAAATAGGCCCTCAGCCCAAGAAGTCTGTTTCTTCAGTATAACTCTTGACATCAAATCAAACATATGTTTTAAGATGGTGTCATGAGAGTCTGGCTTACACAAGATGGCCTTGCCAACAATATCAGAGAGCAATTTGCCTCTCTGGTTAAAGAACTTTCTATTTAGTGACCCATGTTTGGCATCACAATATTCACACCTTTGCAGTGCTTTGTCTTATTCAGAATTGCCATCTTCCTCCTCTTCACTGCAAGAGATCAGCTGCATGGCCTTCTCCATTTTCTTAGGAGATATTTTTATCATGACACTCCTTATCTTGCCTTTAATTGAAGAATTGGATGAGGACATCTTAGCAGTAGAGAAAAATTCCAGAACTTCAGTTCTGAGAATCATGGAGGGCTAAGACAAGACATACTCTAGTCCTTGGTATGAAAGAAGTTGAATCACTTCATTTATCTCTACAGGAGCATGCACTAATCCATTTCTAACAATCTCATATCATTCATGCAGATCTTTTGCCATTTTGGCGCCATTTTTACTGAAGGATAAGTCACTGAGACGGGAGGTAGAAAGGTTCGTCTCGTCGACTAGGTCAGTGGATAGTGTAGTGAATTAATCAACATTTGGGTATTTATAAGGGATTGATTTAGGTTAGCCCTAAGTATATGTGTTGACTTAACTAATCAATTTGATTAATTTACATTGCTGACGTGTCAATGATGGCATATTTTCATTTAGCCAACCCGTCTCAGCGAAACCACTAAGACGGAGGTGTTATCCACTGGGACACAGTATTGACAACCGTTGAGACAGTTCTAGTTGTCTCAGTGGATTAACTGAGAACTTCTTAGCTATCTCAGCGGTTCAGCTGATACCTTCTCAGTTGTTTCAGCTAATTTCACTATCATTGATCATATGCATGCTAAATTCATATAGCAACAAACTTTAGGCATGTGTCAAGACATAAACATGCTACCAATTATTTAGATAGCTACTTTTCCTATCAAGGTGTTTTATACATGATTACATGTTATACTAAAGCTAGGGAATAAAATCATGTGCAAGACATACAAATTGGCAGAATAATATCTATTCTAAATTTAACATGTCAAGCTTAATTTTAAAAGCATTAAGCTTTGCCTCATCCAATGGCTTTGTAAGGATGTCAGTAACTTGTTTGTCAGTGGGGACAAATTCAAGGCATACATCTTTGCATTCTACATGCTCTCTAATAAAATGATATCTTATCTCTATATGCTTAGTCCTGCTATGTGAAACAGGATTCTTAGCTATAAAGATAGCACTTGATGAGTCACAATATAGGGGAGAATTACTTACCTTGAGGTTTATATCCTTTAACAGATGTTGTATCCACAATAGTTATGCACAACAACTTCTTACAACAATGTACTCAGATTCAGATGTGGATATTGCCACACTGGTCTGCTTCTTGCTGCTCCATGAGATCAGCCTTCTTCCTAGGAATTGACAAGTTCCACTTATGATTTTTCCTATCTTCTTTGCAACCTGCAAAATCTGCATCTGAATAGCCAATTAGTTCAAAATCATTGTTCTTAGGGTACCAAAGGCCATGGTGTTGGCTGCCCTTAAGGTATCTCAAAATCCTCTTTGCAACTGAGTAATGAGATTCCTTAGGGCATGCTTGGAACCTAGCACAAACACATGTAGCATACATAATGTCTGGTCTACTGGCAGTTAGATATAACAGAGATCCAATTATGCACCTGTACATGGATTCATCAAAGGTCTTATCCTTTTCATCCTTGTCGAGGGAAATGTTAGACCCCATGGGAGTTTTCATGGTGGAGGCTGATTCCATCCCAAACTTCTTAATAAGCTCCCTAGTGTATTTGGTCTGAGAGAAGAAAATCCCCTCATCAGACTGTTTCACTTGGAGTCCTAAAAAGTACTTGAGCTCTCCCATACTGCTCATCTCAAACTCCCCCTGCATAAGGTTTGCAAACCTTTTGCAAAGGTTGTCATCTGCAGACCCAACGACTATGTCATCAACATAAATTTGGACTAGAAGACACTTGCCCTTTGTTTCCCTACGAAACAATGTGCTATCTATCTTTCCCCTCAAGAACTTGTTCTTGATGAGAAAGCTGGACAAGGTCTCCTAAGAAAATAAACATGAGAGGAGAGGGTAGGATAAACAAAACATGAGGTCTGCTCCACATATACCTCTTCTTTTAGATTGCCATTCAGGAATGCTAATTTGACATTCATCTGGTACACTTTGAACCCCTTGTGGGAAGCATAGTAAAGGAACAACCTTATTGTTTCTATCCTTGCAACTGGGCAAAGGTTTGATCAAAGTCAATACCTTCTTCTTGTTTGTACCCCTTGGCCACCAGTTTGGCTTTTTTCTTGAAGATGGTGCCATTCTCATCAAGCTTGTTCATGTAGATCCACTTGGTGCCAATGATGTTGTGTCCTTGAGGCTTTGACACCAATTTCCACAACTTGCACCTCTTGAACTAAAGCAGTTCTTCTTACATTGCTTGAATCCAGAAGGTGTCTTCATTTGCTTCTTCAAATTTCTTGTGCTCCATTTGTGATAGAAAGCTCTAAAATAGGGCTTCATTGTGAGCACTGCTTCTAGTAACCACTCCTTGGTTTACATCTCCAATTATTTGGTTTCTTGGATGATTCCTTAGGTGTCTATTTGCTGCAGGCAACCTATCAGCTATCTGCAGCTCTTCATCTTGAGCAGCATCATCTTCAGCAGCTTGCTGATCCTTCAAATTCAGGGATTGCTACCTCTGAATTGACCGTGCTTGTGCTGGGTATGTCTTGGAGAGACATATCTTGCATTTGATGTTCATTACCTGTCAAAATAGGAGAGCTAAAGCAACCCTTATAGAGCAGACTTGTCTCATCAAAAACTACATGCATAACTCTCAACCACACCATTTTGCTGTGGAGTCCTTAGGGAGGAGAATTCTTGGGTGATACCAAATTCTTGACAAAACCTTGTCATTGCCCCAGATTGGAATTTTGTACCATGGTCAGTTTTAGCCTTGACCACAACACATTGAAGTTCATTCTGGATTGCCTTAACATGGTTTATAAAGACATCAAAAGCATCATATTTCTTCTTAAGGAAGAATACACATATATACTTTGAGTGACTATCAATAATCACCTAAGTATACAATTTCCCACCTAGGCTCTGAATTGGCAAAGGACCAAACAAGTCCATGTGTAATAGATAAAGACATCTTTCAGTGTCTTTGGAGCCAATGCTTTTAAAGGTGGCCCTTGTTTGCTTGCCCATTTGGCATGCATGACATGGACCACATTTAACACATTTCAAATTAGGACTATTTCTAACTAGGTTTCTAGAAAACAATCTATACATTGTCTTGTAGTTAATGTGGGCAAGTCTCTTGTGCCATTGAACACAAAGAGACTCATTTTCATTAGCTACAAGACACACATGAGAAGAAGAAGAATTGCATATAAAATCTAAGCAATACACATTCCCACTCCTATTGCCTGGGAGAATGATCTCTAATTCTTGTGACTTTTTGATCAAGCACTCATCATTGTGGAATTCAATGACATAGCCTAAATCACAAAGTTGACTTATGCTTGCAAGGTTATGTTGCAACCCTTCTACATAAGCCACCCTTGTGATGGAGACTATGCCATTTGAAATCATACCATAACCTCTGGTGATGCCTTTTTCTGATCCACCAAAGATGACCTTAGGTCCATTCTTCACAGCTTTGTATTCTTATAGAAGACTTTTGGTACCTTTCATGTGCCTTAAGCACCCACTTTCCAAGTACCATATTTGCCCAAGGCTGGTACTTGAACTATCTTGCAAGAAGGAATTTTATTACCCTTAGGAGCACAAGTAATTTTGGGTCCTAGGCTTTTGTTAGCATGAAAAGACTTCACACCTGCTACAACCTTTACAGGAAAGCTCATCATTGCACTTGGCACATTGGGATTGTGACAATAATCTATGGAAAAGTGCCCACCTTACCCCAGCACCAACACTCATGAATATTATATCTTCTCTTCTGAACATTCTTTGAAGAATTAGCATCAATATAGTTGTGTTCAAGAGGGAAGACAGCAACAATCTTCTTAATCCTTTCAGCAATGATCTAGCTGAAGGTTAACATGTGGTCAGTCTTAGTAGCCTTTGTCTTAATGACATCAGCTTGCCTTGTCTTGGAAGCTAGGTAAGATTTGATGGCATCAGACACTGAGCTGTTAGGCCTGTCTACAGGTTTGACAACAACCAAGTTCTTTGCGGGTATGGATTTGGAAGAGCTTGCTTCTTTATTCTTAACTGAAGGTGCTGAAGTACCCAACAAATGGTCCTGAGTAGGCCATTTGAATTTCTTCATGGGGAGTCTTCATAGTACTCATCCCCATGCCCTTTCTTCTACTATGGGAAGGAGTGTTTTCTTTCCTATAGGAACTATCATTCTTCTAGTGACCATACATGCTGTCATGGTCATACCTGTTAGAGGGAAGTAGCACATTTTGAAAGGTGGTATGAGGCTTAGGCTTAGCCTTGCTCTTTTCTCCACTCCCTTCACTCACTCCCATTTTATTGAACCCTAGTCCTCTTCTATTGGTTTGAGAAGAAAATGTGACAATAATTGGAACCACTGATTTGGGCTTGGAGAATTGAGCCACTAGATTTTTCTCTTTGAGAAGCTTCTCCTCAAGGTCCTTGATGACCTTGTTCTTTTGGGAAATGGTGCTCAATTGGACAATTGTTATCCCCCTGAGTTGGCTTATCTCTCAACTCATCTAAGCCACCATGGTAGGTGACTCAGTGCAATCTTGCTTAGCCAATATAAGGGAAGCAATTTCTTGAGCTTGCCTCTTGGCCAGCTTCTTGCTCTTTTTCAGAGCATCCAATAAAGCATCATACTTGTCAATCAATTGATTGACATCCACTTCAGATTCTGAATCATTTTCATCAATTGATGAGCATGCTTCAGAGTCTAGCATTGACTCATACTCAGAAGAGGGGGGGGGGGGGGGGGGAAGAGTAGGTACCTTGTCAGGAATGTCCTGACTGTCTTCATCATCATCTATTATGGCCATTAAGCCATGATGTTCTCTTGCATCTTCATCCTCCTCTATATCACCGTCTGAATGTGATAGAGGGGCCCTGATGCCCACCTTTGCAGCAGGAAAGTCCTCATCTTCCTCAGCTGCAAACAACCCAATATAGGCTTCTTCTTCATCTGAATCAGAGGATGATGAGTCAGATTCACTCCAGCTCTTGTCCTTCTTGGCTAGGAAGGACTTTTCAACCTTTCTTCCCTTTTGGTGATAAGCTTTCTTATCACCCTTCTCCTTCCTGTTGATTGGATAGTCAACAATGACATGTCCAGGCTTACTGCAACAATAACAAATTATATTAGTTGAAACATGTTTAACATGTTTAGTGTCATACTTGTCCCCCTTGGTGTGTTGTTTGTCTGATCTGTTGAGATCCTTCCTAGGATGTGAGGAGGAGGATGGTTTGTTCTTCCACTGCATCGTCATCATCATCTTCTTGAAATTCCTTGAGAAGGCAGCAAACTCCTCATCAGAAGAGCTACTATCTGGTGAGCTGGGCTCTGATTTTTCTTAGCTAGCACCCCTTCTTGGAGGTGTAGGCATCCTTGCCTTGCTCATCTTGGATCCCTCGTCCTTGAGGGCCACAGTCCTCTCCCTTGCATGATGCCTGGAGGATGTGTCCTCCTCCTTCCTAGCAGATAGCTGCATCTCATAAGAGAGCATCTTTCCAAACAGAGTATGGGGAGGAGTCTCACCTAGCTTTGGCACCTCCCTGATGGCACAGATCTTGGTATCCCAATCTCTAGTTAGAGATCTTAGGAATTTGTCATTTAGCTCATAATGAGTGAAGGTCCTTTCATAGGTCCTCAACTCATTTACTATTCTGAAGAATCTTTCATAGCAATCAGCAATGCATTCCAGGCTCTGCTGCTTGAAGGCTTCATATTCCTGATTGAGGAGGGATTTCCTATCATCCATCACCTCTTTGGTCGCTTCCATGTACACTATCAGTGTATCCCACATGTCCTCGGCAGTCTCACAGTGTACCAAGTTTTGGAATGTTGAATCATCAATAGCATTGACTATAATGTTAAGCACTTTACAAGTGGAGTTAGTGTTTCGTTTTTAATTTTGGGCCTCAATTCATACTTTGGTTGTTTTTCTTTTAAATTCATATTATGATTATATGACATCTTTACATGATTATATTTGTTTGAAAAATAATTCATTTGTGATTTATGTTTATTCAAATTATTTTTCAAAATAGATTGATGATGATAATCATAATGAATTTTATTATATGGATTCTTTGAAAGTTTATAAGAGTGATTGTCTTTCTTTAGAAGTGATTGTTGAAAGAGTGGGTTACAATATGTTTTAAAAGATTGATTCTTATTTTGATGATTTTCATTTCCACTCTTTCTTATAGACATACTCTTATAATATGAAGGATTATATTTTATAGTTTGATTTTCATGAAAAGGAGTTTTTAAATTTGAGTCATGATTGAAGATATATTGAGACTTATAATAATGACTCTTAAGAATTTTGTGAGGATCATAATTCTTTTTGAAACTAAACTCCTTTTGATTTAAAGTATGAAAATGATCCTTTTTAGAAATAATTTTGTAAGTTAATTTATCCTTGTTATTCAAAATCTTATGATGAAATTCCTTACATGACATTTGAAATTTTTCAACAAAAGATTTTAATTGTATTAACTTGCAAGATAAAACATCATTTTCAATTATCAATTTTTCATTATGCCTTTTAGAAATTAAGAGCCCTTTTTCAATTTCCTTGAATTTTTCTTTTAATAAATTGCAATTAAGACAAGGAATAGGAATTTTAACTAAAGAGCGCGAAAGAGAATTTAACACATCAATATTTGATTCTACGTTATCGTTTGCTTTTAAAGATTTATTTTCTAAACGTAATTTTGAATTAGCAATTTTTAACTTTAAAATTTTGCGTTTAGCAATTTTAAGCATACGAGATGTAGAAATAGAATTTTTTACAAAAAGAGAAGATTTAGATTTTCTTACCTTGCAATAGTTTCCGTCTTCTCTTTTGTTTGATGTGTTGCCATCAACTGAGTCCAATATTGTGACGTTGTCTTCTTCATCTTCCTCTTCCAAACAAGAGTGTCCATCATCCTTTCCGCTTGATGAGCATTCTATGGATCCATCCTTTGTGTAGCTTTCTTGAATATTTGCATAGGCTTGCATATTTTCCGGTTCTTGTGAATGTTTCGTACCTGTAGAAGGAGAATCATAAGTTCTTTCAAGAAAACTCCAAATTTCATATGCGGTAGGTAAAGTATAAATAAGTTTGAAAATATTTTGGTCTAACGCACAAAATATACTATTCATAGATTTTGCATTTAAAATAATTTCGTTTCTAGTTAGTACGCTAGATGGCTTTTTAATAGTAATATTCCAAACTTTTTCATCTAAGGCCTTAAGAAAATTTTTCATTAATATTTTCCACTCATTATAATTTTCACCCATAAATAATGGTGGTGATAATACTTTTTCATTTATATTAAAATTTTCCCCACTAGTAGAAGCGAGATCATGATCAAGAGGCGCCATTATTCCCGGTTGTTAAGCCGATTTGGAATAACCTTCCTCTGATACCAATTGTTGGATCTTACGGCGCCCTTAGAGGGGGGGGGGGTGAATAAGGGAATAAAATTCTTTCTATAATTTTCAAGATAATTACTAAATTGTTTTATAATGAAGGAGATTGAAATAAACAATTTAGATTTAGAATTGAAAACTTAGAACACAATATAATAGAGATTACGCCAAATGATAGAAATCAAGTAAACACAAAAGAGACATGATTATATTATATGAAAAAGTGTTTACATAAATTTGATTTCTATATCGCTAGAAATCGGAGCGTACAAATGTAAATTTCTTTTTGTTTATCAATCCTTCTCCCAAGGATCGGAAGGCTATTACTTGTCTCTCCATAGACCAAGCCCAAGCCTATCCTCTAGATCTTCCCAAGATCTAGACGTAGCACACAAGGCCACGATTTCCCACCAAGCCACGCAAGTACTTGAACGCTCCGCACAAGGAAGCGATTTTCCCCTAAGCCACGCAAGGACTTAGACGCTCCGCACAAGGAAGCGATTTTCCCTACCAATACAAAGTTAAATGTATATAAATGAAAATACAAGATAAAATAAGAACTCCCTAGAAATTCAGATCTCTGAAAGGAAGGTTGAAGCCTCGAGATGATCCTTGATGTAGAAGCGCGTCCGATCTCGTCTTCAATTTCAAACCTTCTCAGCATAAATGAGAGTTCATGAGGTTCTGGAGCTCTCTGGATGGAATGCACTCAGGAAGGGACTTGAAATTCTTAATTGGTTGAAATGCATGAACACAAGGTGTCAATTTATAGAAAATCGCTGTCGGAATTCCGACAGTGACTGTCGGAATCTTCCGACAGCGCAAAACTGCCGGTCGTGGTGCTGTCATGGGCAGTTGTTGTAACCTCCGAGCTGTCGCCTGGGCGACATCGATGTCGAATTTCCAACATCTCAAAACTACTTTTCGTCGTGCTGCCGTGGGGGAAAGTAGTTGTAACTTCTCTGCTGTCGCCTGGGCGACATTGACTGTCGCCTGGGCGACATTGACTGTCGCCTGGGCGACAGTGACTGTCGCCTGGGCGACATCTCCTCTTCATTTTTGCCATCCGAAACTTTTCCAGACTGTAGATTGAGTCGTTCTCATCTCCGAAATGGGGTGGCACATTCCGTAACTCTTCCTGGATTGAAAGTTATGGTCATTTTAAGATCAGCACACAAAACTCATCCAACCTGAGACTTGTCGTTCTCGGATCATGCCCATGAACGAGGACTTGTCTCCTCATTGAACCTATACAACCTGGCCACTATAAACACACAAAAGACTAGATCAAATACAACACGGTATTTGTTATTCTCAAACCAGGAGATGCGGAAAGCAAGCTCCAACAAGGAGGTCCAAGAGGACCATTATTCCACTTGATCGGTACATGGGCGGAAACTTGGTGAGCTTTGTCTCATGTTTCTTCGCAGATCCCCTGGATGAGAGAGAGCCATCTTTTTATGAAAATGTCATTGGAGTCAAGGAGTGGGAAGGAGCCATAGATGATGAGATGGCTTCCCTCAGGAAGAATGAGACTTGGGACTTGGTGCCTAAGGTTGAGGGAGTTACTCCGGTGACTTTCAAATGGGTTTTCAAACTGAAGAAGAAGGTTGACGGAAGTATTGAGCGGTACAAGGCTCGCCTTGTAGCTCGAGGTTTCTCTCAGAAGTATGGGGAGGACTATGAAGAGAAGTTTAGCCCCGTTGCCAAGATGACTTCGGTCAGGGTGGTGATCGCATTGGCAGCTTGCCAAGGGTGGAAGATTTGGCAACTCGACGTGAAGAACAATTTCTTATATGGCGAGATTGACAACGATATCTTCATGGATCAACCACCTAGTTATGTATCCGAAGAGCACCCAAGATATGTTGGCAAGCTCAAGAAGGCTCTTTACGGCTTGAAGCAAGCGCCTCAGGCGTGGTATGGGAAGATCGCAGAATACCTCCAGTTCTGTGGATACTTTGCTTCTGATTCAGATTCTAGCTTATTCGTAAAGAAGACGGGGGAGCATCAGGTCTTAGTGCTGCTGTACGTTGACGATATGATCGTCACGGGGAATTCTGAAATGGAGGTAGCTAGGCTTCGTGCTGAGCTAGCTATCAAATTTGAGATGAAGGATTTGGGTGAGCTCCACCATTTTCTTAGGCTCGAAGTGGAGAGGAAAGAGAGCGGTATGCTTGTTTCCGAAAAAGGCTATGCGGATCGAATCGTGAAGAGATTCAGCATGGAAGGGGGGAAGAGAAGCTCTACTCTACTGAAGGTTGGAGTTCATCTTTGACGAGATGAAGGGAAGGTTCTTACCAATCCTTTGGTGTTCCAGGCTTTGGTTGGAAGTCTGATATACTTGATGATAACAAGGCCAGATATTGATTATGCAGTTGGCAGGGTGAGTCGGTTTATGGCAGAGACTCGGAAGCCTCATCTTGTGGCGGCTAGGAGTATCTTGAAGTATGTCAAATGCACCTCGGATTTGGGTCACTTCTACGGGAGAGATTCAGGCTTTTGCTTGCACTGGTACATGGATGCTGATTATGGAGGAGATTCGGATGATCGGAGATCGACGTCTGGATATTTCTTTATGACAGGCTCTACAGCTATATCATGGTGCAGCAAGAAGCAGGATTCTGTGTTTGTCTCTACCACAGAAGAGGAATACAATGCATTGGCTTTGGCAGCTCAGGATGCCATCTGGCTTAGGAGGCTTGTGGAAGACATCCATAGGGAGGTGCGAGGTCCTACTCTGCTACGTGGTGGTAATGAGAGTGCTATCAAACTGGTGAACAATCCAGTTTTTCACGCGTGTATGAAGCACATAGAGATTCATCACCATTTCATTCGTGAGAAGGTGTTGGAGGGATCTCTGATTGTGGAGCATGTGCAAAGAAAGGAGAATGTAGATGACATATTTACTAAGATGCTGTCGAAGGGACCATTTGGTCTGTTGCGGAGATTGCTTGGGCTGACTTCCACTTCCCACTTCAAGGGGGAGTGTTAAATTTTTGAAGTGGAAGTGGAAAGGTGCTGGGCGATCTGCAGGTTAGAGACCACAGAGACCGCGCGGTCTGCACTGTTGCTCTGGCCGGTTCTATCTCAGTCAGTCTGATCTGGGTGGTCTGATCTGGGAGACTGCCTGCTTATCCAAGCAGCTCGCGCGGGTTATTCTGGCGACTTGTTCAAGTCGGCTAGGTATTACAGTAGGTCTGCCTTCTTGCAGTAACCGGGCGGTCTGTCGACTTGTTCTAATCGATCTTGGTTACTAAAGTAGTTCTTTGCTTTTGCAATTAGACCGGGCGATCTGTTTTGTGAGACCGTAGTAACCGGGAGGTTTGTGATAGCCATATAGTTCAATAAAGGGAGCTGTTTGCTTTGCTGGGCTCGGGCGGTCTGTTTTGTGTGACCGCTCGCGATCTGATGGGCGGTTATTGTATCCCTGTTTGTGCGGTGATGACATCTGTCTACTCGCCTATAAATAGGGGTGCAGGGCCCATCATCAATAACGAGAACTGTAAGAACCAAAGTTGGATTGATTGTGCCGGTCTCATTCTTAGGTCGTGCAGTCTGAGATTTTGAGTGATCAGCTTGTTTGTTCACAGGTTAACGACTAGCAGCTCGCGGTCAGCTTGTCTCACTTCTTCCAGCTTTGAATAAACCAGTCCAGGCGGACTGTGTTTAGGTGTTCTTGGACTGTGCAGCAAACTCAGTTGATCAGACGGTCTTAAGTGGCCAGGCAATCTTGAGTTGCGGTCTATAGCAGTAAGGAGTTTCTTTGTTTATTGTTCACATGTTCTTCTGTGATCTAGAGACCGTGTGGTCTGGGAAATCAAGGAGTGCGAAATGGTTGTTTTCAGCAGTTGAATAAGCAGCAGGTCGGGCGGTCTGTGATTGCGGTCTGGCAGGTGCGTCTTGTGCTCTGTTTGCGCGGTCTCAGAGGCTATCCGTCTGGCTTGTCTGTTCGCGCAGTCTGGCGGTCTCAAGTTCTCAGATCTTCAACAGCTTGTATTTTGTGTTTTGTGCTTCTCTCCTCCATGATTCTTATGAATCATGTCTCGCCATGTATACTTCAAATTGTAAAGATATAGTTAATACCATAGCACTATTCGGTCTTCCCATTGTCATTGTTGTGCTACACTTGTGGAATGTTTTGTGAAGTGTGTTCCGCATTTTTACTTCATCTCCGGACCATATGTTTTTTAACATCCCCAACCCAAATTGATTCCGCCATTAACTTTAGAAGGTGGAATGGAGTCGGTCTGGATTTTACAGAGGCGAAAAGGGTGGAGGATCGAGATTGGAAGCAAGCTCGTCGGAGGAGAGAAGACGCATGGCCGCCAAATCCCACTAAGGTCAGGTTTCTCCCCCTCTCCCTCAGTGCTAGCCTCTTAGATCGAACAAGGGAGATATCCAGCTCAATTGAGCGGGATCCGAGTGAATAAAATAGGAGAAATTCCATGGATTTGTCCATGTTTGGGATCGCCAGAATCATCCCTTCCGGCGGCCAAACCATCCCCGGCCGAAAGCCACCACCTTAACGGAGGTCATGGTGGTGGCCGGCCAGGGAGGTGGCTCATGTAAGAACCCATTTTTTGTTACAAAACCGGTCTTATGCCCAGAACCGTCGCTTTGCGGTGACACCAACACATGGGAAGGTCGCCACTACAAAGCGCTGATCCTGCCGGCCATATTGATCACAGAAGAAGAAAAGAATAAACGAAGAAATTGAAGTTCAAGTTCACAAATCAAATGCTATATATATAAATATCCACTTGATATAACTGAAATAATGAAGGTTTCAATAATAAAGGGTTCATGCCCTGTACATCATATCCTCACTACAAGGTCACTTGCAGAAGTAAATTGTTAATCACTCACTGATCTTGAAACTGATGCTCATGTACTAGGCTGACCCGCATCCATCTGCACCGGCCTCTAGTGCTGCTTTGTCTCTTCGAACCCCTAAAATTATATGGTCCACCGACCGTTAGTCAAAAAGACTAAGCCTTATGTTCCCCACCCCTCCCCCAATGGCTCCTTGGCACCGAGCGAGAGGAATGAAGCGGAGAAAAACAAGGGGTATAACAAAGAGCAGATGACGATGAATCAAACTACGGAAAGTTCTAACACTACACATGTGTATATAGATAATTGAAGTAGTAATAGAGCATGGTAAAAAGTAAGTAAAGAACAGTAAATAAAGGTAGGTACAAAATAGAAAAGTAACCATTGATTTATAGGAATGCCCATACAAACCTATAGACCAAGGGGTCATTTAGCAGGGCCTATCGTATAAAAAGTCCCATACCGATTTATACGATTGGGGTTGGGGTTGAATTGCAATACTTATGCCATGACATGCAGAGTTATGCAGTTTATGCTATGTTCATACAAGTGCAACTCACACACTTCGACTCTATGTGCACGGACCTTTAGTTCCCCCTTTTTGAAGCTAGCAAGACACCCAGGATACTCCCGTAGTGGCAAACGGAAGCGGTGGGTTGGGCCTCGCCCACCTCTAGGTTGGTATTCACAATACCTAACCTAGACCTATCGTACACCTCAATGCAAAACCGCAGAGCATCTGCATACTCTTACTAGCTGGACCACCAGACTTTCATGGCTAAGTGCAAATTCCACACTTGCCGAGTCAACGTATTGACGTCAGTGTGAACGACCATCCAATACCTAAGACCCACCACCTTTATGCACATGCAAACATGTTTACCATCTATCTCTGAGCCATAAGATCCCCGGGCTAACCTGCCCGTCACCATAACCTTCCGAGCCACTGGCTCGCCGGACCAACCCGTCTGTACCAACTAGCATTACTGAGTCACAAGCTCACCGGACTAACTAGTCCGCTACTTCAACCATCGAGCCTACCACTCATAAAACCAAACCAACTAACCTACCGTAACCGCGGGGTGTGGGTGTGTGCATTATTAAGTTAAACTTGTACAACATCTTCTCCTACAATTTTTGGTTAATCTTGGACTTCCAGAGGTCTACCCTGTGAGGGCTCGCAGCGGTACTAGGAGCTATGATGAGATGACACCCCAAAGCTCCCTTTCTCAGGACACTTAATGTTTATTGGTAACCACCCATATGCATATTCTCTTACCTTTCACTTGAATTTACCCTAAGTGGTTTTTGGCTCTCCAGGGGAAAGGCGATTTACCGCCAATCCCGAACACAAGCTTGTCGTTAACTACCGGGCACACTCAACATATAGACTCCTTTTTGGTGACCTTCAATCTCTAAACTAGGCTAGCAACACTAACTACCTTCCATTCCCACCTACTGGTCTTCAATTTAATCAATTTTGCAGTTTTACTATGCGCAGACCAAATGAGATATATGAGTTGCATAAGAGGAGGTACTCCAAATATTCATCCAACTAACTCAAGATTATTACTGGGAGTCTATCTTGATATTCTAAGACTAAATCCAGATAATCATATTTTTCTTTACTTAATTTGGCATTATTATAATTTCTCCAACATTGGCCATATATGAAATTGAACACGAAGTGTAAGATCCTCTTAATATATGTCCCCCATAAAATTATGGAAAATCTTTGATGTCAAAATAATAGTAAATACAGAATATCACAATTTTGCAGAAAGGGGTTGACCTCTAATTATAATATTGAATATTTACCCCAAATTAGAAATTTAAGAAGAAACCACCAAAAATACTTGTCCAAAAATTATGGGTAAATTACCAGAACTTTATATTAATCAGAAAATTCTACTTACTAAATTTCTGAATTTATCAGAACTAATTAGTCATATAAATAAATATTCCAAGTAAACCCATACTAGGGAAAATTGTTCCAAAAATTCCAAAAATTATACAAAAATTCACAGAGCTTTCTAATGCCCTAAAATGTCCTACCACAAGTTTCATAATTTACCAGAGGATATTTGGCCCTCATTTATTTATCATAACCCTAAGACAAAATAGATGACTTGTGAATGAAGTACCAATTAAATCAATTCAAAAATTACACAAAATTTACCAGAGGTCTATATCATGATTTTATGTAATCTACCAAACTTTAATTAACAGCCAAGAAAAATTGAGCATGTAAATTTCTCTTATAAAAAGATTCCCTAAAAAGGTTATAACCTAAATCAGAGGGGATAAGTGTTCTTAAAATTCTCATAAAATTTCCTAGGGAATACTTACACCTCATGAACATATCTACCAAGTTTCATTACCATTCAAGGAAATATGCTCCTATGTCTTTCACAAGGCTTAAAGTGCAACACTGAGGTTAGAACTAGCGTCCTAGGGCATATCCACCCCACATCACCCCAAATTACTCATGGTTGTGTATTATGTGATCCTAATCTAGTGGCCAAAGTTTCACACCACTTTGATGAGATTTGGCCACCTAATTCCATCATGTGCACTATTAACCTAGTTTGACCTAGTTTGATCAAACTTGGGTTAACAAATTACCCAACCAAATCAGTCCCAATTGAGCTGAAATTTTTACCAGGGTCATATAATAACCCAAAGAGGCACACACCAAAATTTGGATGGGATTGGAGGTCATTAGACCTCCAATATGGATTATTAAATATTTACAAAAACCTTAGAAACTTTTCTCCAAAAATTCTCATCTTTGGATATGTTAAGGGTGGAGGTACAAATAACCTATGCTTCAATTTTCAAGTCAATATCATTTCCCAATCAAAAGTTATTCAAGAAATAGTGGTTGTCCTAACCTAGGGAACAGTCCCACCAAAATGGCTCTACAGGGAGCTACAGTGGTACACACCAAGCGCTACAACATTGGTGTTGACCACTTTTTCTGTAGAGGGGCCTAAGTATTTTTAATATTTATATTAAGGTTCAACATAAAAAAATATAGAAATACGAAGTAAATCAATAGCACACATCTTGACGCAAGATTGGAGAGCATCCACTCATCTTCCTCCTCTAGCCGACGTCCCAGATCGTCCGGAACTGGAAGGTTTTTTAAGAGGTTTTCCCAGCCACCCACGCCCCTCCCTGGTCGGCCAATGCCACCACCACATTCCTTGAGGTGGTGGCCGGCGATAGGAGGTCTCGGCCGGCCAGTGGTGGCCGGAACCGGCGATTTAGAAAAGAAGAAAAACCTCCAAAAATGGAGATTTCGGCCATTTTTATTGGAGACCAATTTGCCCCAATCCTTGCCGATTTTAGATGTAGATCTATCCACTGGAGAAGAGAAGAAGAACCAGACCTTCTTGGAGCCCGACGACGATGGAGGCGGTGGTCGGCCATGTCTTTTCCCTTCTCCGGCAGGCTTGCCCGATTTCTCCATTCTTCACCAAAAGCCTTGATGTACGATTCGATTTCGACTGCCATCCACCTATTGAAGCTAATGGTGAAGTTAGATTTGAGTGGGGAGGGTTGTATAGGGGGAATTTGAGGAGGGGAATTTCGGCCATGTCCATTAATGGCCATTAAGGGGAATTTCAGTTTTGCCTGGGGGAGATGAATAGGGCCTTAATTTAGCCAGGAGAAGACTGGAAACTCCTCCTCTCCCCAAGAGGAGATGAATCCCCATCAATTGGGAGAGCTTTTGGCCTACCTTGGCCATGAATGTCATTACTCCTCTCTTTCTCTCTCCACCATTTTTGGGGAAATAGTGTTTTCTCTCTCCTAGCCGAATTTCCCAAAATTAAATGGTTATTTCAGTAACTATCAAATCCAGTAGCTAGTGGAACTCCTCAATTGGGTCTAGCCCAAGTGTATTGGGCGTGATTAGGTCAAAATAGGTCATTTTGACCTAAATTTATGGTGGAGTTGACATTGGTCAATTTGACCATTTGGGTTGGCCCCATTGGGTGGCTAATGACACATTGGCCTCTCTTAAGGGTTAGGAAGGTCTAGGTAGGGTCAATTTGGCAAGGTGGAGGCCAATTTACCCATAATAGGGCAATTTGACCAAAATAGGGCTAGAGTTGACTAGGTCAAATTGGCCAAATTGGCGGCCTCATAATGGGGCGTTTTGGTCTATTAGGTCCCTAATAACATTATAAGGGTAGGGGTAAGGTAAATCTGGCATGGTGGAGGTCAATTGACCCTAATTAGGCTACTTTGACCAATTTAAGGTTAGGTTTGACTTTGGTCAACTTGACCTATTTGGTTTACCCCAATGGGTCCTTTGTGCTCTAAGGGGGCCCCTAAAGGGTTAGGTATACTATGGTGGGGCCAAAGGGTCATGGTGAGGCCCTAAAATCTAACCATAAGCTTGGTAACTAGAAATTGCTATTTACAGACCAAGGTGGTTTCCTCCTTCCTTCCTAAGCTTTTATGCACCCGTTGTGCTTCCTATGGTTTTGTCATGCCCTAGTCTTGACAAAACCATCATAGGGGTCTAGTTGTTTGGGGGATGTTACAGCTCAGCTGCCGGGAAATCGCGGTGGAAGGTGGCCCAGGACGGGTTAATCTGGGTTGTCGGCTAGAGGTAGGAGAAAAAATCCTGTCCCTTGATTTCAGATGTGATGATAATTGCAGACCACTTTTAATTAAATGAAATAAATGTCACACTTTCTCATGCATGTTCATGCTAGATTTTGAGACCCTTATAGGCCTTTTGATGAAAAGTGACCTGAGATTGCTATTGTAGAACTTGATGTTTATTTTAATTAGAAATTTAAACCAGCCCATTTGGGGCACTGTAGAACCCTCAGCTTCCAATTTGGTGATACTGGTCCAACGAGAGGCCAGAAATTAAATTGTGAATATATCATTAATAATAGGTCTGATGGGTCTGAATTTTTGGACATGCATGCATGTGCCCTGTATCTAGCTTGCATCCAAAAATTAGATTTTTAGGAGAAAATTTTCCTAAGGTTTTATTCAGAATATGTTAAATCAAATAGGTGACATTTTTGGAGTTGTACAGCTCTAACAGGCCCCAAATTTGGGTGTCACCCTTATTTAGGCAATATTAGTCCATGGTTAAAATTTGAGATCAATTGGACCTCTGCATGTAGGGTAATTCCCTTTGCACGTGTCTACTTAAAAGGTGAAA
Source organism: Dactylorhiza incarnata (assembly GCA_033032865.1). Taxonomy (NCBI): domain Eukaryota; kingdom Viridiplantae; phylum Streptophyta; class Magnoliopsida; order Asparagales; family Orchidaceae; genus Dactylorhiza; species Dactylorhiza incarnata. The sequence goes on along the minus strand of JAWHQI010000103.1, from coordinate 2,657,168 downwards.
TGGTGTGCCAATAGCCAAAAGAGGTATTTTGTGTATTTAGCTCAAATGGCTTAAAGTTAGCTTCTGAAATTTTGCACACACCCTCCTTATGATATAATACACCACCTCAGAAAACTTAGGATCTATAGGATCAAGAACCTTAGGAATATGATCAATGTGATACATGTCACACTTTTGTATTTATGAAATGTTCATGGTTGGCACCTTGAGGGAAATTGTGAAACACTGGATAATTACTTGTTATACCATTTAGAACCCCTGTAAATTTTAGTAGAAAATTTAGAGATCATTTCATATATGACTTATCAAATTTGCCCTATGTAACAATTCTGAATAATTGAGAATTCACAAGGCAAAATGTCTGATTAATAGTTGAAACTCTGGAAAATGGTTAGGGATATAATTATGAGCCTCTGTAATTTTTGATAGAATTTTTGGAGATATTATTTATGGTAAAATTTCATTTATTCAGTTTGTCACTCTTCTTTATTTGTGAAATATTTATGGTGAAACTCTCATGGAAAATTATGAGACTTTGGAACTGATATTTTTCTGTTTACTATAGTGTTATAGTAATTTTCTCAGAATTTTTGGAAGACAAAATCTAGTACTTGATGTGTAAAGCCATCTTGTCATCCTTTTTATGTTAAATAGAAAATATGGTTATAAATCCTCTAGAAAGTTATGAAATTCTAGTAATATGTTTTTAGGTCACTAAAGTGCTATAGTAATTTTCTCAAAATTTTTGGAAGTCATAATATAGTACTTAGAGTGTAAAATTATGTTTTCAACCCTTTCAATTTAAATAGAAATTATGATTATAAATCTGCTGGAAAATGATGAAATTTTGGAATTGATGTTTTAATGCCATTAACCACTGTTATTTTCTCAGAATTTTGGGAAGTCTTGAACTTGTACTTGATGTGTAAAACCTTAATTGTACACCTTTGATATTAAATGGAAATTATGATTATAAATCTTCTGAAAATTATGAGATATTGGAATCCATGTTTTTATGTCATAAGTCACCTCTGGTAATTTATTTAGCAAGATTGGAACTACTGATATGATACTTCCTTTACATTCTAGAAGATGACATTTGAATAATGAATTTGAAATAGAGGTCAAACCTACATGAAATATATCAAAATTCTGGTAAACCCTTAAATTATCCATCATGAACCTCTGGTAAAAATTAGAACTCATTTGGACATGATATGGTCAAGATTGCATCATATGACTCAAATTTAGTTCGATCTCATTGTTGGTCTGCGAATAGTAAAAACTTAGTGTGATAATTTGACCAGCAGGATCACTTAGAAAATTAATGAAATTTGAATTATGGCAGTAACATATCATTTATATTAGTCCCTAGAAGTTGTGGGTTTTTTGGAGAACATTAGCACTATGGTTTAGGGAATAATTTAGACTCGTGTCGCATTATGCATAAAGGGGCAGGGATCACATTGAGAGCATAGTAATCACACAACAAGTTGAGGTATTCATGTCATATCTTTAGAGTGTGATTAGGGATATTGTGAGTTACATAAGGCCCACAATATTTAGAGGATGAGAGATCTTAAGTGTTGAGCATCGTTTAAGAGAATATTTGCTTAAAAATAGGGTGAAGGATAAGTCATAAAATATCTAAGTAATAAAGAGTAATAAGGAGAGTGGGGTTTTAGAAAAGGGTAGCCACCAATAAAAGTAAATGTCTTGGATAGTGGAATTTGGGTTTCAGCCATCGTATTCCCTAGTACCGCTGCGAGCCCTTCACTGAATAAACCTCGGGAAGTCTAAGATTCACCCTAAATTTCTAGTATCACAATAATTAGACAAGAATAGTCTAACTAAATGAACTAAGAGATACTGTGTACTTTATCCCTAGATAGAGGATTTGAAATTGTATATCAGGACGGGATGGTCCTGCGAGTCGGAGGCTCGAGAGGTTGTATATCAGGGCGGGATGGTCCTGCGAGCCGGAGGCTCGGGAGGTTTTATATCAGGACGGGATTGTCCTGCGAGCTGAAGGCTCGGGTGGTGATAACTTGCATTTGCATAAGAACAAATTAGTGGCGGGTCTTTGGTATTGGACCGGTCGTCACACCGATGGTAGTTCGTTGACTTAGGCGGGTGTGATGGTTTGAGGGGCCAGTAGGTTGTTTATACTGCGGTCTGAAGGACGATCCCCGAAAATGCACACCTGACCTCAAAGACTGGTGGTTACCAGCAAAGAGTACGCAAGACTCTAGAGTGCACCTAGGACATGTACAGAGGTGTACAAAGGGTCTAGGCCTGGTAGTGTGTATACCCGCCTAGGAACTGGAGTTGCCCGCTCCACTATTGTCGTAGCCACAACGGTGGTACCAGAGAGTGAAGCTAGCTCCAAAAATTGGGAACTAAAGGTCTGTGATCACATAGTTGTGTGGGTGAGTTGCACTTGTATGAATCATATCATAACATGCATATCATATCATATGTAAACCTTATAACATAATTTGCAGACCCTTATCATATCAATTAGTATGGGCTCATTTATATGATAAGTTATAATTTCAGAAATCTTAACTTATAAGTTTGTATGGGCATTCATATAAGTTAAGATACTCATGTGATGGTAGTATACTTTACTTGTTTATTGTACTTGCATGCACTGCTTTACTTACTTACTGCTTTACTTACTGCTTTTTACTACTTCACTTACTACTTGTATTTATCTGCTAGTATAATTTACCTTGTTATATATATACTTGCTAGTATAGATTCCCTTGTCACCTGCATTTGTTATTACCCCTTGTTGTCCTCTGCTTCTTCCTCCCGCCTGGTGCCTAGGAGTTGCAGGGGGAGGCGGGGATAAAATTGGATTAGTCTTTATTACTAACGGTCAGTTTTGACCGTAGGAGTTCGAGGAGCTGTAGCAGCCGTTCGACCAGCAAGACGAGATGGCAAGACTTGAGGTGCAGATGCCACGCATTACTCCTACCACGAGACAGGTGCCAGATGATGAGAGTGTTTAGCTTCTGCATAGATATGTAGAGAGAGAGTTTATTTTATTGTCTTTTCATTCGTACATGTACTGGGCATAATCCCTTACACTTTCTTTTGTACTCATTGATGGACTTGTATACTATTTTGGCATATGTATATGTGTGTGATTGTGGACTTGGTTTATTGTACCTAGTTTTCTTCTTATCTCATGTTGGCCAGGTTGATCATTCTTACCAGCAGGATCGGCGTCTTGTGGAGGTGGCTAACTCATGTGTTAGCATCACCATAAGGCTGCGGTTCTGGGCATAAAATCTGAGAACTCTCCTGGTGCGGGAGAGGGATCATACAACGGGTATCACTTGAACAAACGATCCAACGAGAAAGAAGTCAACAAAATCCTGGGACACCCCCGCTCGAGTTAGTTTGAGTACAAACTAGCAGCGGAAGCAGTGGTGTGCGCATGTGTAAAAATCACACAAAATAATCCATTAATTAATGAGTTAGGCCAACCAAACTAAGACATCATTCTATTTTGACGCACCAAGACAACTTTATAGCATATACTAATCCAAACCGACCTCGGGTATACACTGATTAAGGCATGATGACACCCAAGGTGACTAGGAGATGAACCTTATGGGGAAGTAGATACCTAAGGCTTAAACCTCGATGTCCCTAATTCTCCTACCAAGTGAGATTATCACTTCTTACCCAATGGATAGGATCACCTCAAGAGATTGGTGCATCAAATCCATTAGAAAAATAACAAGAGACTCGTAAACTTAAATCTCCAAACCAAAAACTAGGTTGCATCGAACAAATCATCGTGACAAATATAAGAAATCAGATAAGGATTCGTGTTCAGTCGGATAAGGATTGATGTTTGGAAAATGCCCATTTTGGGGCTGCATAAATACTAACCTTGAGAAGGGTGTGATAATTGGTAACCCTGAGGATCTTAAAGTCTGTGGAATATCAATAGGTTTCAGGATGAGACTCCAAGTCTAGGGCCAGATACCCTAAGGACTGAATGCATATCTAGGATGAATATATCCTAATGATACCAAAGAAACTTAACCTAAAATGCATAGGGTCTAATCCTTTTGTTTATTGGATTAATTTGGTACCAACCTGGATTTCCTAGACCTTACTTACGGAACATGGTGTGCTATAGCACACAAATTGAACTTAGTGAATCTTGGAGTTCTACAACTCCAACTAGAATGAAATTTTGGGTCATGCACAAATACATACACTGTCCAAAAATGGGCATTTTTGAAAGGACCTATGTTTAAATGTTCGATAGAAAAACCTTTGCTTGGGCCACACCAAAGGGTTGTTTTTACCCTAGTAAAATAGACCTTTTGCTCTCCAATTTTGAGGACCTTAGAGCCCATAAAATGAAAAGTAGGCTGAGATAGATTTTGTAGGCATTTGTGTCTACTATCCTTAAAAAGTGAGATCACACCAATTGGAGCCCAACAACTCTCAGTAGGACATATTTAGTAGGGATGGTCCTAGTGAAGGACATACCTGAAAATGTGAATAACTTTTACATAGTAAATGATATGAGGTTAATAATTTAACCTTGTGTGATCTACAATATGCCCAAAGATCAAAATTGTTGGGGCATATTTCTCTAAAGTTTTTATATAAAGTTAATTAATCATATATGGTGTGTAATATGAGTCATTTGGACCAAAATCACACCAAATCTCCTTTGGGAGGGTGGTCATGCCTATAATAGACCATAGTTAAAATTTTAGGTCAAGCGGACCTCTGAAAGTTAGATTACTTCACAAGCAAGTGCAAGGAAATTGGTGTGCTTATAACCCCACCATGTAATACTAGGTTTACATGAGAGTTTAAGGGTTTCCCTTGGTCAATTCTCACAAAAACTTAAAACATGCACTTTGGGTTATGAGACAATATCTCTTGGAGAAAATCATAAAATTGTGGTTTGATTTCCCTATGAAATTTGGAATTTATGTGAATTATCACATAGACCTTAAAGGAGCATTTTATTTGTATTTTTATTTTTGGGTCAAAACCTTCTAAAAGGACATGAAGTTATGGGACTCACTTAATAGAGTTAGAATAAACTCTGTAGATTTCGGTGGAATTTTTGATAATAATATAGTTCATTAATCATTAATTATTCGATTATCCCAATTTGCTTCATCCCACAATTAAGTAAGCTGGTGAACATAAAGATGCATGGAACTGGACATTTGGAGTTATGAGACCACCTAGGACCTCTGGAAATTTTGTTAGAATTAATCCTCGAGTAAATAACAAACTTTCTTCACAAGTAGCATATGGACCTATAACTTGAGAGATAAATTTCTTGAATTATGGATATTGAAATGCTAGGAAATTTTGTACAAGGTCCTTTTTTATGTCAGTATAAAGCTATGGAAATTTTAACTGATTCAATCTCTAAGTAAACTTCATACATCATTCACCAAATGAAATTTGGAGTTATAATTTTAGAATGTTCATATCTGGAATAATTGACACCGGAATATTCTAGAATTTTGGGCATAACCTTGTGATAATATTATACACCTCTGGTAATTTTCCTAGAATTTATGTCCATAGGTATATGGTACTTCCTTCACAAAGTAGTGTTTGAGGTTATAACTTGGGAAACCCATATCTTGAATTATTGATACAAAATAGCTATTGAAACTTGTGCATGAACTTTTGATAACAATATGAACTTCTTAAAATTTCGATGGAATTTATGGTTACCCATTTTTGATACTTCCTTCGCAAAGTAGAATTTGAACGTCTTGAGAGATTCATACCATGAATTATTGTTAATTGTTACGGAATTTTGTATATAGACTTTTTATATTGGTAGGAAGCCTTGGGCATAACCTTGTGATAATATAGACATGATTCTTTCACAAAGTGGAAATTGAACGTATAATTGGAAGAATTCCTACAATGAATTATTGTTGATGGGTTGTTATAGAATTTGGTACATATATTGTCCAACAATATCTTGAAAAATCATCTATTAAAATATATGTATATAATCTACCACCAAGACTTGCGGTGCCAACGGGACCAAAAAGATCCATATGAATTAATTGCAAGGGTCTTGAAGTAGAAATAATATTTTTACTTTTAAAAGAGGATTTTGTAATTTTACCTTTTCGACAAGGTGAACATAGTAAAGGTAAATTCCCATTTAATCTAGGCAATCCTCTAATTAAATCTCTTTTGGCAAGTTTTACAATAAGTTTTGTGTTAGCATGTCCTAGTCGTCTATGCCAAAGTTCTAATTCAACATTTTTAGTGATGAAACATTTTATAGATGATTTAGAAAGATCATGAAAAGTGACTATATAAACATTATGAATTCTTGGTACAGTTAGTAAAATATCTTTTGTAGTAAGATTAGATATTTTGCATAGATTAGTGGAAGATTCAAATAAAACATCTAATCATTTATCGCATAATTGACTAATAGAAATATGATTGTGTTTTAGCCCTTTCACATAAAGAACATTAGATATAGTAAAGGATTCGTTACCAACTGTACCAATACCCATGATTCTTCCTTTTCCGTTATCACCAAATGTCACGATCCCTCCCTTCTTCTTTTCTAGGCTAAGGAACTTTGCTTTATTGTCCGTCATGTGCTTGGAGCATCTAGAATCCAAGTACCACACGTCTTTATTTTCCTTAGCCTGCCTGCACATCTAGAAAGAAGATGAGAGTAAAGATCCGGATACCCAAGTGGTACCACCCATAGAATAAGTGGAAGCCTTAGTAGGTACCCAGATTTGCTTTAAAGTAGATTGTTTTGATTTCCTGCAAGAACTAGACGTATGAACAAACCTATAATAGTTTGCACACGTAATAAAGGGGGTTGAGACCCTTTTCTGGAATATTTTCTTGCTGGAAGGAATCAATTTTGTAGAGGAAAAACATTTTGAAAAAGAGAATTCAGGCTTCTTGTATGAGGTGCTAGCGCTGGCGTTAGTAGCTAATACCGGGCAGTAGCACTCACCTCGATATTTGAGCCCAAATTTTCCAGACCCATGGCACTGGTTCCCTAAAATCATTTCTAGTGATTTTGGCCTATTCCAACTTTTTTAATGTCCATGGTGAGATCATGAACTTGTGCTTTAAGTGATAAGTTTACTTTCAAAAGCATGACACACTTATTTTGAAAACATTTATTATAATTTTTTATTTGCAAAAGAGAGGCTTCAAATTTCCTTTCTAATTCCCCTTCTCTTTTGTAAGAGTTTTGGCATGAGAGAGGGCTTTAGAAAGTGACTCTTCAATATCTTTTTCCATATTAGTGGAGTGATCACACTCTTGGCATGAAATCTTTCCATTTTCTAAAACACTTAATTTCTTGGAAAGCTTTTGATTTTCTTTAATTAGAGATTCATTTTCACGATTCAATAAAACATTATCTTTCATATTTTTATCAAAAGCTTTGCAAATTTCAAGAAATTCATTAAAGAGTTCATCATAAGTTGGAGGAGTTACCTCAGTGTCGCTAAGATCAATGGTGTCGTCTTTGTCATTTTCTTGTCCCATGAGGCACATGTTTGCTTCATCATCTTCGCTTGATGAAGACCCGCTTGATTCTTTGGAGGTGGAGGAGTCATCCCATGTTTTTTGCTTTTAGCACCTTCCTCTTTTCCTTCCCTTTGTGCCATTTCTCCTTTTTCTCCTTCAAAAATTTTGGGCACTGGCTCCGAATATGCCTGATCTTCCTGCAATGATAGCATTCTGGTAGAGGTATTTCTTCTTCATCATCGCTCTCCTTTTCCTTCTTTTAAGATGACCCTTTCCATCTTCCTTCCATTTGGAAATATTTCCGGAAGGTGTTTCTCCTTTCCGGATTCCTCATGAACTTTCAGAAGTTATTTACCAAAAGGCTTTCTTCATCTACATCCTCATCCTCTTGGCACTCCTTCTTTGATTTTAGTGCCAATGCTTTCTTCTTTGGCTCCTTGTTATATTCATCGTGTTGGATCTTGAGTTCTACCTCATGGGTTTTGAGATTCCCAATGAGGCTCTCAACTTGGAGCGTTCTTAGATTGCATGACTCCGAGAGAGCCGTCACCTTTGGATTGAATTTTGGAGGAAGGGATCAAAGAATCTTTCAAACCAAGTCGCCATTGGAGAAGGCCTTTCCAAGAACTTTGGAGGCATTGATGATCTTGGTGAAGTGATGAGTAGTATTTATGCATATTTTTATTATAGTATTTAGTTTAGTTTTAATTTAAAATTTCAAATATTATTTATATTTTAGTTCAAAATCACTTCTTTTATAATTTCTGTTCTAAATATAGTTTACTTTTATTTTTGCAGAATTTTGGGGAAAATTGGAGAAAATTACAAGTCACGCCACGCCCTCAGTCACGCCCATGACCAAGGGCGTGTAACCTAAAGATCTGCGTTCGACGAAAGTAGTGCTCTGTTTGACGAAAGCTTTGCCCCTGCCGTTCGACGAAAGCTTTGCCCCTACCGTTCGACGAAAGCTTTGCCCCTGCGTTCGACGAAGTCTGAGCTTCGTTCGACGAACACTTTCTGCCGCGCCGAATTCCAGCCCACACTGCATTAATTGGCGCCGCCCAGGTACACGCCCGTGATCCGAAATGTCACGTCCGTGACCCCAATGTCACGCCCATGACTTTCATGCGTGATCTCTGCACACCGCCGTCGTAATCCAGGCCACGCTGCATTTAATGAAGCCGTCCAAAGTCACGCCCGTGACCCAAGTTACACGAGCGTGTAATGCCCGAATTTCTCCAGCCGTCACGCAAAGTCCACGCCATTGTCAGATCCGATGTCAGTAATGTTTACACGCCCTAGGTCACGCCCGTGACCGAGGGCGTGTAACTTGAAATTTTTTCCTATAAATTCAGAGGCTCTCCTTGAGTCCAGGGTTCAGAATTTTGGAGTGGGGGAGGTGCTGCTAGAGCAGTTAGTGAGTTTTTCATGTTCATGTTCATGTTTTTCCTTAAGCTTTCATGTTCTCTTTTTCATGTATTGTACTAGTTTTTATTTCTTTCATGCACTAGTTAATTAAAGCTTGTAACCTTTATTTCCTAGCTTTGTAATCTCTCTTTAAGCTTGTAATAGTTTTGGTTTTCAATAAAATTAACTTTGTTTTCTTTCATGTTCTCTTTCTCTTTAAGCACTCTTCCTTTCATGCAATGTTAATTTTTCTTCCCTTTTCCCCCTCCACTATATTTAAGCATTAAGCCTTTTTATTCTCGTTTAATCTTTTCTTTTAGCTTGCATTTTGTCTTTTTTAGTTAAGCAAAACAAACCTAAAAATTTCGTCGATAAGATAATGGTGACTTTCCTCGAAGTAGAAGTAATCAACGCGCCCCGTGGAATACGACCTTGATATTCCTAAATATCCTATACTATAGACGATAAGGTATACTTGCCTTAATCAGATATAGTTTTGGAGAAAATCTTCAAACCTTCACTCAATTTCAAAACACGGAAAATCTATATCAAGTTTTTGGCGCCGTTGCCAGGGACTTTGCGTAGATATTTTGAAAAGAGGATAGCTATTAATTTTATCATGCTTCTTTTTTTTTTATTTTGTTTTTTCTAAATTTCAAAAAGAAAAAAAATTTTAGTTTTTCCTCCTCCTTTCTTCTCTTTTTAGTGTATGACCCGCGGTAGCACTTCGATTATTCCTTTTGATCCGGAGATCGAGCGAACCTTTTTGAGGCACCGCCGTTCTCGTGATCAGGAAAATCAAGTAGAATCCAAAGAGTCCATCGGGGACACTAACGCAGCGAATATGGATCATAATCTTAATCCTCCTAATCTTAACGAGCCAAATCCTAATGAGGACGCGCAACAGACCATGTCCTATTATGCGTGACCGAATCTGGAAGGCACACAGTCGAGTATTGTTCGCCCCACAGTGGCGAAAAATAATTTTGAGATCAAGTCCAGCATCATACAAATGGTGCAACAATCAGTGACCTTCGATGGTGTCACAACCCGCATTTTCCCAGTATTTAACATACTATCAGAGTAGGGAAACTGCGCATTATGATGCTACATCACGTAGGGGACAACCACTGACGTTAAGGCTAGCAAACTCCCTCACTTTCTTCCGATGAAAAAATAGCAATTATAATGATAGATTTCAAATGTTCTTTATGGTAAAAGGGCTAAGGTGACCATGTCCCTTGGCCAAGTGGATCAACTAGTCCACGCTTCAAAGATATAATTTATACGCGGCGGAAAAATCATTCTTTTATCCCATAAGTGATCTAGGTGCACATGCGGACCAAGTGATGTGCTTAACATCTAAACAAGTATCTAAGCTTACTTTAAATAAAAATAGTTGTTGAAGTTTTTTTTTAAATAAGGGTTATGCTATTAAAATCATGCCATGATCCAACCAAATGTGCAATGTAAATAACTAATGAGCCTCTAGTCACAAGCAGGTCCAGAGCAAGTCTCATAGCAAGATAGTAACAACAAACAAAAGTCAACACATCAGTACTACATCCAAAAAGGCACTATGGGCGTCAAACAACTGACACGAACCCATAGGCAGGCCAGTCCAAAAGTAACCAAAATACCTCACACGAGGTAACAACCCGGCTGCAGCAACCGCACCAACTCTAGCCCTAAAGCACCCACCTGCTACTGCCCTGAACCTGAGGCATTCAAAGAAAGAACACCTCAGAAAAATGCAAGTGGTGCTAAGGAGGACAATGGGCTCAACAAACCTCTGTAAGAACTGGGAGGGAAACAGAAGCTGCAAATGTTAGTCCAAAATGAGAATGCAACAGGATATCTCTCAAGGCCAAGAGAAAAAAAGAAACAGCTACTCACTAACAGGAGTAGAAATAGAAAGATATGCCAAGGATCCGAATCGGATTAATCATCAATTTATATTTGTATATATATCAAGTTAAAGAGTCTGATCAGCTCATCCAAAAGAAGAGCACCGCACCGAGAGTAGAAATCACACCGCGTACGGCCTCCTAATCAAAAGCTTGAAAGAACACCGCACCGGGGGCAAGAACCACACCGCGTACGACCTCCAACACATTTCGGTTACGGTTAGGAAGCATCATGCCGGGGGTAAAAACCACACCGCACACAACCCTCAATATAGCATTTTAGTTGATTAAAACTCAACACCAAGACCATAGAGGCCCAACAAAACCATCGGCCAACAACAAAATATTTCAGATTTTCTTCCCAGAGTAACAAATGCAAGGAAATGCACCAAAAATTAGGCTAACACCAAGCAGATACATAGCTAAATTCATGCAAACACTAGAAAGTGAAAGATTTAACAAGAAGGGGAAGAAATAACCCAAGGAGAGCAAGATCATCACTTGCCTCAAAACTTCTCAGTATCGCACTCCGAAAGACACCACGCCGCAGATCGGCCTCTACAACAGCGAGACGAAACGAGATCTACAAGAAAAAGAGGTGAAACGAGGTTAGGGCCAAAAACACCAACGAGAAAAGTTCCACGAACGAACAAACCACGAAAACGAAGCTCTCCTCGAGAGCTTTCCAGATCTATCCTTAATCGAAGAATCCGAGCACCGGAGCTCCGTTGGCGGCGATCCGAAGGTCCACGAAATGGACGTCGCCTCTCGCTGCTTTCGGACGGAAGGACACGATGAGAAAGATGATGGATAGGAATTAGGGCTATCTTAACCTATTTACATTCAGCCAAGGTCATTAGCAATTACAAAATAGGGCATTACTTAGGATATATAAATTGTTTTTTTGGAGTTTTAAAACGTAAGGGGCGGTTTACGGAATTCCTAAGCGCAGGCGCACGAGAACGGGAAATAGAGGGTCAAGATGGCTTTAATTCGAAAAGCTGTCAACATGAAAGTTGTAGATCTCGTCGAGGCGAACAACTTTGATGTGTAACACTTTTTAAATCGGAGTCGTTTTGACCACCAAATCGGAGACCGAAAGTCATGTACGCACAGGACCAAAAAAAAAAAAGAACAGAGCTCCAATCGGAGAGCTCTGAGCTCCATTCCAAGATAAAATATAGGCTACGTATACTTATATTTCCCATGCTAATACGAAGGTCCAAACGAGTGCCTAAACGGACGAAATTCACGCTGTAGGCGAATGTCGACGCTATAAACCTAACGACGAAGTCGGAATCAAAATCCGACGCACCGATCTTGAGTTATAGCCTAACGAAGTTACGATAATTTATAAATTATCTAAAACTTCAAACGCGCGCCGAGCCTCCAAAAATGCTCGGATCGCGACGAAACTTGACGATCAAGTCAAAAATAAATCAACTAAATTTTCCATTTCAAAATTTTCCAATTCTGAAACTAATTCCAAAATCTGGCCGGCCAAACCTCACGAACGCGAAAACACGCAAACGGCGACGCGCCGTCAACTTGATGGTAAAAGTAACGCCCTGACGTCATAATTACGTCATCACTAAATTAAATAATTACCGAAAAATCAGGGGCGTTACAGTCACCCCTCCTAAGTATAAGTTTCGTCCTGAAACTTACACACAACTCAAAACCAAAACAACAGGAATACTTAAAGGCTAACAAAAGAATGACTTACCAGAAAAACTAGGAGAAAAGATGCGGATGAGATTCCCTCATCGCTGACTCCAACTCCCACGTCGCGCTCTCGACATCTTGATTCCGCCAAAGAACCTTGACCATGGGGATTGTCTTTCTCCGCAACACTCGATCCTGAGTCTCCAGAATATGAACAGGTTCTTCAACATACGAAAGATTAGGATGCAACTGGGGTACCGAGTCAAGGACGTGACGTGCACTAAGAACACACTTCCGCAACTGACTCACATGAAACACATCATGGACGCCAGGGAAGGTGGCAGGTAAATCCAGCCTATACGCTGACACTCCGATGCGCTCAACAATCTGAAAGGGTCCCACAATCCGGGGATCCAATTTGTTATTCCTCCCAAATCTTTTAACACCAGGCATCAGAGAAACTTTCAGAAAAACCAAGTCCCCAACTGCGAATTCCAGATCAACCCTTCGCTGATTTGCATACTTCTCATAACTCTCCTGAGCCACACGAAGCTTTTCCCGAATATGAGTTACAGCAATACTCATCTCTTCAAGGGCTTCCGGACCTAGCAATGGCTTCTCACCAACCTCGGCCCAAAACAAGGGAGTCCTACAGCGCCTCCCATAAAGAGACTCAAATGGGGCCATCTGCAGACTTTCCTGATAGCTGTTGTTATACGCAAACTCCATAAGTCTGAGACGCTCGTCCCAAGCTCCACTGTGGTCCAAGATGTAGCACCTAATCATATCTTCCACGATTTGATTAACTCGCTCTGTTTGACCATTGGTCTGCGGATGGTACGCGGTCGAAAACCTGAGGTCGGTGCCCAAAGCTCCCTGTAAGCTCTGCCAGAATCGCGACTTAAACCTGGAGTCTCGATCTGACACGATACTCACTGACACTCCATGCAAACGGATGACCTCATCCAAATACAACTCTGCCATCTTCTTCATAGAATATCCGATCTTGAAAGGTACAAAGTGTGCACACTTCGTCAATCTATCAACAATTACCCACACCGAGTCATGCCCCCGGGGAGATCTTGGCAAACCAGTAATAAATCCATCGATAAACTCTCCCACTTCTAACTCGGTATGTCCAAAGGCGTCAACTTGCCACCAGGCCTTTTGTGATCTGCCTTGACACGCTTGCAGGTAAAGCACTCAGACACAAATTTAGCTATGTCATTCTTCATTCCATACCACCAACGATCTGTTTCAGATCTCTATACATTTTTGTAGAACCAGGGTGGTAGGACACACTAGAACCATGTGCTTCATCGCAAATCCTCGTCCGAATATCACCCACCGAGGGGATACAAAATCTACCTTGGTACTTCAGGGTACCGTCTTCGTCAATCGAGAAGTCAGGCAATTATCCCTTCTCTGTACTTCCTCGGAGATGCTGAAGATCAGGATCTTCTTTCAAATGTACCCTCGTGAGGGTGATCTAGGAAGGCTCTTCCGCCTCCAAGCGAGAGGGCCCGACACTACTGCCTACAGAAATGTCCATCAAAAGGAACTCCTCAACCAAAGACTGCACGGTAAGGTTGAAGATCTGCGCGGCCTTTCTGCTCAACGCATCAGCTACTACGTTAGCCTTGCCCAGGTGGTAGAGGATGTCCACCTCATAATCAGCCACATACTCTAACCACCGACGCTGACGCAGATTCAGCTCCTTCTGGGTGAAGACATACTTCAGACTTTTGTGATCTGTATATATCTTACACACAGCGCCATAAAGGAGGTGCCTCCAAAGCTTTAAGGCATAAATCACTGCCGCGAACTCCAAATCATGAGTAGGGTAATTTTTCTCATGAACCTTCAACTGCCTTGATCCATAGGCTATCACTCTCCCTTCCTGCATCAGAACGCAACTTGCCCGATGTGAGATGCGTCAACATAAACCGCATACTCCACACCCTCGGTGGGCAGAGTCAGAACTGGAGCTGAACACAATCTCCTCTTTAACTCTTGAAAGGCTTCCTCGCACCTATCGCTCCATATAAAGGTCGTATTCTTTTGCGTAAGTCGGGTCATCGGAGCTGACAACGTAGAAAACCCCTCTACGAACCTTCTGTAATAACCAGCCAAACCTAAGAAACTCATGATCTCCTTCGGAGTAGAAGGCCTCTTCCAATACATAACCGCTAAAATCTTGGATGGGTCAACGGATATCTCATCCTTACTCACCACATGCCCCAAGAAAGAGACCTGAGAAAGCCAGAACTCACACTTGCTCAACTTAGCGTAAAGCTTATGCTCTCTCAGAACAGACAAAGCCAACCGCCAGTGATGAGCATGCTCCTCATCATCGCGGGAATACACAAGGACGTCGTCGATGAAGATGACCACGAAACGATCTAGAAAATCCTTGAACACTCGGTTCATTAGATCCATAAAAGCAGAAGGTGTGTTGGTCAAACCAAAGGACAACACCAAGAACTCAAAACGTCCATGTCGGGATCTAAAAGCTGTCCGGGGAATGTCCGACTCGCGGACCCTCAACTGGTGGTAGCCTGAACGGAGATCAAGCTTCGAAAATCTAGTGCACCCACGCAACTGATCAAACAAATCATCGATACGCGGCAACGGATACCTGTTCTTGATAGTCACCTTGTTTGGCTCTCGATAATCTATACACAACCTCATGGAACCGTCCTTTTTCACAAAGAGGACAGGAGCGGCCCATGGCGAGGTACTCGGTCTAATGAAACCACACTCCAGCAACTCATCCAACTGAGTGTGCAATTCCTCTAACTCACGAGGCGCCATGCGATATGGTGCCTTTGCAATGGGTTGAGTACCCAGTTCGAGGTCTATAACAAACTCCACCTCTCTCACCGGAGGAAGGCCGGAAAGCTTATCAGGAAAAACATCCGGAAACTCACGCACCACCGGGATGGTCTCCACGGCTGGTACTACCTGAGCAACTGCCGAGGCACATAGCGAAACCAGAAAACCATCACAACCAGACTCCAGAGCTTGATGGGCACATACCGCAGACATGATCGGGGAACTCTGTCGAGGAAGACCATAAACACTCATGGGTCGACCCTCGCCCAATCTGAAATCCAACCGCTTTTCCTTGCAGTGGATGACCGCATCGAACTTGGACAACCAATAATTCCCCATAATTACATCGAAATCCGCTAAATCCAGCATCTTCAAATTTGCGCGAACTTGGACACCACCCAAAGAGATATGGCATTCGCGGATGCCCCGATCTGACATCACTTGATCGCCTGAAGGAAACTTGACGCTTAAAGCATCCTCTAACCGGTCAACAGACCATCAGTGCTTGTCTACAAAACTCCTAGCAATGAAGCAGTGAGAAGCTCCCGAATCGAACAGAACTTGTGCCCACTTATTCCTTACCTTAAACTGACCTGAAACAAAACGGATGCAACTACAAACTGAAAAGACAAGATCTGATAAGAAGGGAAAAAATTAGACGGGGCGGGACTAACCGGATATCACGTGAGCTGATGTCTGGGCCTCGTCCCTGGTCAGCACGTTGAGCTAGCCTTTTCCCGTGTCCAAAGAATGCGGGGGCAGCAGAAGATCTTGCAAAGGAACCGCCGGAGTCGTAGCATAAGCCTTCGGGCAATCAGCCCTCCTGTGCCCCTTCTGCCCGCACAAGAAACACCCACCAGCTTTTTTGAAACACCGGGCTGCATCATGACCTGGCTTCTTGCAGTAAGAGCACACCGGGGCTCCCTTGGGTGCGTCCTGAATCGCACTAACCTTTGATGGCTCCAGGGCATCGAGCCTCTTGAAGCACCTCTCATGCACATGGCCACACTTGCCATAGAAACTACAAGATTCTCCACTTCCCTTCCTCGAGTTCGGGCGGGAGGACTTGGAACTCTCCCGATCGTCCAGCTTTATCTTACCATCCTTCACTTGCTGCCCACGACTCTTCATTCTATCAATCTACTCGGCCTTCAAGGCAGCCTCCACTGCTCCAGCATAGGTCTCTGACCCATAAGCACTGGCCCACTGCTGGATATCACAATTGAGACCACCCAAAAACCTTTTCACCCTTCCTTCTTCAGAAGCCACTAACTCGGGGGCAAACCTACTCAATTTGTTGAACTCGATCTCGTAATCACTGACGGAGAGCTGCCGCTGCTTCAGGTGCAGGAAACTATTCATCAGACGGTCCCGCTCGACCGAAGGCAGGAACTTCTTAAGTAACATCTTCTTAAAGGTCTCCCATGAGCACCCCTCTATGAGACTCTCCTTCTCCTTGATCCACCAGCTCTTTGCCAAACCCTTCAGTTGGTACGCAGCCACCATCACCTTCGAGGCTTCCGAAATGCCCGAATAGGAGAACATCTCCTCCATGCCAATCACCCAATCATTCAAGGCCAAGAAGTCGGCTCTGCCATCATAGGTAGGAAGTCCTAGCCGCTGAAAACGAGAAATGAAGTTCATCTCTGGTGGCAACACCACAGGTGGCACCGGTGGAGCAGGAACGGCTTGCGTCACTACAGGGTCTTGCTCAACCGGCCTTTGCACCGAGGCAGCAGACACCAAGGACTGAATCTGAGACTGCATCGCAGCCAACTGCCTAGTCAAAGTCTCATTGTTCTGGCGCAGGATTTCGATCACATACTCGCTCTGAGCACCTGACGACTCTCCCTCAGGCTGGGGAGTCAATCTCGTCGCTCTCCTAGGAGGCATAGTCTACAAGATAGATGGACATCCAATCAGAAACAGACTTAAGACACTTAAGCCAAACAGACTCGGAAATATCTCGGATCAATTCGGATCAGGAAAGAAAACAACCTGCTATTGTTGTTACCTTGCTCTGGAATTTCATGAAATGATGCAATGATTAAACTTAGGATGATGCACCATCATCCTATTGACTCTTGTGCTATGACATGAGTGCATGAACATTTTAACTCTTTTTTTTAAGTGATGAGTGTACAAATGTCATCATGTAATCCTTAACTTGGCACGTTGTGCTTATGCAATGATATGATGTTCATATTGTGCTATGCATTCTAAAAGAAGGCTTTAATGCATGTTATGAGTGGCATACACATGTAATATTATGCATCCCATACTACATAACATTACATGCAACGAGAAAAAAAAACACGTGCTAATGGGCATCCATGTGATGGTGGTTATGCATCCCATACTACATAACCGTCACATGTTGCCACCTATGGTGGATCCATATACAAAAACATATTATGCATCCCATACTACATAATATGCCCCGTAGACTTCTTATCATGCCATGAGTGTAGTGTCCTTGCTTTCGTTAAGTTTTACTGATTACATATCAGTGTGTGTATGCAAATATGATCGCTTGAGGTTCTGCTTAGGGTAGCGGTCAGTCGACTTACTCGCTAAACCACCCAACTACCTTTCTCGCAGAACCTCCCTCTGATACCAACTGTCATAACCCGCATTTTCCCAGTATTTAACATAGTATCAGAGTAGGGAACTGCGCATTATGATGCCACATCACGTAGGGGACAACCACTGACGTTAAGGCTAGCAAACTCCCTCACTTTCTTCTGATGAAAAGATAGCAATTATAATGATAGATGTCAAATGTTCTTTATGGTAAAAGGGCTAAGGTGACCGTGTCCCTCGTCCAAGTGGATCAACTAGTCCACGCTTCAAAGATATAATTTATACGCGGCGGAAAAATCATTCTTTTATCCCATAAGTGATCTAGGTGCACATGCGGACCAAGTGATGTGCTTAACATCTAAACAAGTATCTAAGCTTACTTTAAATAAAAATAGTTGTTGACGCTTTTTTTTAAATAAGGGTTATGCTATTAAAATCATGCCATGATCCAACCAAATGTGCAATGTAAATAACTAATGAGCCTCTAGTCACAAGCAGGTCCAGAGCAAGTCTCATAGCAAGATAGTAACAATAAACAAAAGTCAACACATCAGTACTACATCCAAAAAGGCACTATGTGCGTCAAACAACTGACACGAACCCATAGGCAGGCCAGTCCAAGAGTAACCAAAATACCTCACATGAGGTAACAACCCGGCTGCAGCAACGACACCAACTCTAGCCCGAAAGCACCCACCTGCTACTGCCCTAAACCTGAGGCATTCAAAGAAAGAACACCTTAGAAAAATGCAAGTGGTGCTAAGGAGAGACAAGGGGCTCAACAAACCTCCGTAAGAACTGGGAGGGAAACAGAAGCAGCAAATGTCAGTCCAAAACGAGAATGCAACAGGATATCTCTCAAGGCCAAGAGAAAAAAAGAAACAGCTACTCACTAACAGGAGTAGAAACAGAAAGATATGCCAAGGATCTGAATCGGATTAATCATCAATTTATATTTGTATATATATATCAAGTTAAAGAGTCTGATCAGCTCATCCAAAAGAAGAGCACCGCACCGAGAGTAAAAACCACACCGCGTACGGCCTCCTAATCAAAAGCTTGAAAGAACACCGCACCGGGGGCAAGAACCACACCGCGTACAACCTCCAACACATTGCGGTTATGGTGAGGAAGCATCCTGCCGGGGGTAAAAACCACACCACGCACAACCCTCAATATAGCATTTTAGTTGATTAAAACTCAACACCAAGACCATAGAGGCCCAACAAAACCATCGGCCAACAACAACATATTTCAGATTTTCTTCCCAGAGTAACAAATGACAAGGAAATGCACCAAAAATTAGGCTAACACCAAGCAGATACATAGCTAAATTCATGAAAACACTAGAAAGTGAAAGATTTAACAAGAAGGGGAAGAAATAACCCAAGGAGAGCAAGATCATCACTTGCCTCAAAACTTCTCGGTATCGCACACCGAAAGACACCACGCCGCAGATCGGCCTCTACAACAACGAGACGAAACGAGATCTACAAGAAAAAGACGTGAAACGAGGTTAGGGCCAAAAACCCCAACGAGAAAAGTTCCACGAACGGACAACGCTTACCACGAAAACGAAGCTCTCCTCGAGAGCTTTCCAGATCTATCCTTAATCGAAGAATCCGAGCACCGGAGCTCCGTCGGCGGCGATCCGAAGGTCCACGAAATGGACGTCGCCTCTCGCTGCTTTCGGACGGAAGGACACGATGAGAAAGATGATGGATAGGAATTAGGGCTATATTAACCTATTTACATTCAGCCAAGGTCATTAGCAATTACAAAATAGGGCATTACTTAGGATATATAAATTGTTTTTTTGGAGTTTTAAAACGTAAGGGGCGGTTTACAAAATTCCTAAGCGCAGGCGCACGAGAACGGGAAATAGAGGGTCAAGATGGCTTTAATTCGAAAAGACATCAAGAAGAAAGTTGTAGATCTCTTCGAGGCGAACAACTTTGATGTGTACCACTTTTTAAATCGGAGTCGTTTTGACCCCCAAATCGGCGACCGAATGTCATGTACGCACAGGACCAAACAAAAACAACAACAAAAAAAAAAGAACATAGCTCCAATCGGAGAGCTCTGAGCTCCATTCCGAGATAAAATATAGGCTACGTATACTTATATTTCCCATGCTATTACGAAGGTCCAAACGAGTGCCGAAACGGACGAAATTCACGTTGTAGGCGAATGTCGACGCTATAAACCTAACGGCGAATTCAGAATCAAAATCCGACGCACCGATCTTGAGTTATAGCCTAACGAAGTTACGATAATTTATAAATTATCTAAAACTTCAAACGCACGCCGAGCCTCCAAAAATGCTCGGATCGTGACGAAACTTGATGAGCAAGTCAAAAATAAATCAACTAAATTTTCCATTTCAAAATTTTCCAATTCCGAAACTGATTCCAAAATATAGCCGGCCAAACCTCACGAACGCGAAAACACGCAAACGGCGACGCGCCGTCAACTTGATGTTAAACGTAATGCCCTGACGTCATAATTACGTCATCACTAAATTAAATAATTACCGAAAAATCTGGGGCGTTACAGATGGTCAACCGTACGAGGATCCTAATTCACATATTTCTTACTTTCGTGAAATTTGCGACACTTTTAAGATCAATGGCGTCACCGATGACGCCATTCGATTACGTCTTTTTCCTTTTTCTTTGCAGTCTAAGGCCAAGCAGTGGCTGGGCTCCCTACCTAGGGGATCCATCACTACATTGGCCGAAATGGCGGGAAAATTTCTAAATAAATATTTCCGGTCTTCAAAGACCGCTAAATTGCGCACGGATATTGCGTCGTTCATGCAAATCGACTCGGAGACTCTCTATGACACATGGGAGCGCTTCAAGGATCTTTTGCGTCGATGCCCTCCCAACGCACTTGCCACATGGCAACAAGTGCAAATATTTTATAATGGCTTAAATCTCCAAACGAGGCAAATGATGGATGCGGCCGTCGGGGGAACATTAAATAACAAAATCCCGGTCGCCGCTCAAGAGCTTTTCGAAGAGATGGCCACGAATGCGTACCAATGGAACATGCCGCGAGCGCGGCCTAATAAGCTGGCCGGAATTTTTGAAATGGACGCAAACGCAAATTTGGCTTTACAAGTTGAGCGCTTAACAAAGCAAGTGGCGGAGATGTCTGCTTCCTCCGCCACTCCTCCTTGGGCTAATAACGTTTTAATTGAAAAACATGTTGACTACATGGGAAATCCGCCCCGGACTTCCTATAACCCCAACACCGCTCCGTATAACAACACATACAATGCGGGTTATTGGAATCATCTGAAATTCTCGGGGAGAAACCAAGGAAATGCTCAGCGCCCTATGAATTTAATCAGCCTCCCCCCTAATCAACTTCTTAACTTAACTCCGCCTCCAAATTTGATTTCTCAAAATTTTAATCCACCCGGTTTTCCACCGCAACAGCAAAAACTCTCTCCGCTTGAAGAGGTTTTTGCAAAATATGTTGCTACAAATGAAACGAACATCCGGAATCTTACCGGATCGATCAAAAATTTAGAGAATCAAGTGGGCCAGCTCGCAAAGATGATTTTTGAGCGTCAACAAGGAGCACTACCGGGGAATACATAGCAAAATCCAAAGGAGAGCGCGCACGCGATTACACTCCAAAGCGGGAAGGAGGTGGTTTCAAAACAGGACGAACCCAAGGTAATTTCCTCTCCTCCTCCTCCACACTTTTAATTTATCTTCGAATTTGCCCACTACGTTAGCTCCGCACGCTTCTCTTTCAACTCCGCATGCTTCTATTTTAAATCCGCGCGCTCCTACTTCTAATATTCCGTATCCATCTAAATTTAAAAATGAGTGCGCCGAAAAAAATTATAAAAAAATTTTAGATGTTTTAAAACAAATCCATATTAATGTACCTTTCTGCGAGGCTATCTATCGAATGCCTAAATATGCGAAATATCTTAAGGAGTTGCTCTCCAATAAGAAAAAGTTAGAAGATATTTTGCAAATTTCTTTAAACACAGAATGCTCCGCGGTTGTACTAAACAAATTGCCTAAAAAAGAAAATGACCCGGGACGGTTTTCCATCCCGTGTCTATTTGGCAATTCGTTAGTAAAACATGCCTTAGCGGATCTTGGAGCAAGCATCAATCTCATGCCGTTCTCGTTATTCAAAAATCTAGGTCTAGGATATCCAAGGCCCACTCGAATGAGTATTCAATTAGCGGATTGTTCTTTAAAATATCCGATAGGACTAGTGGAGGACGTGCTCATCAAGGTTGACAAATTCATCTTCCCGGTGGATTTTGTCATTCTTGGCATCGAAGAGGATGTCGAACCCCTCATACTCGGCCGCCCCTTCCTTGCCACCTCCCGCGCTATTATAGACGTAAGTAACAGAAAGCTCTTCCTACCGGTTGGAGAGGATGAAGTTACTTTCGACATAAATTCCTCGATGCGGAACACATTAGAAAACGACGATTCGTGTTTTTACTTGGAAGAGTGTTGTGAGTTCGATTCAACCCTCGATTTAGTTTCATCGGCAAGTAGTGATTCCGAGCCCGTAGAGCGCTTTTATGTTGAAGAAGAAGTTCCTCGACCCACACCACCCGAAACGTTATTTCTAGAAAAATTGAAAATCAAAACTTCTTATGAAGAACAACCAGAATTAGAGTTAAAACAACTCCCCCCTCACCTTAAATATTTGTTTTTAGAAAAAGAGTCTAAGCTACCCGTCATTGTTTCATCCGATCCTAGCAACTCAGAAATTTCTGAGTTGACTATAGTCTTAAGAAAGCACCGCCACGCAATTGCGTGGCAAATATCGGATATTAAGGGTATAAACCCTTCTTTCTGCACTCATAAAATCTTTCTTGAAGAAAATTCCCGCAACACAGTCCAGCCTCAACGACGACTAAACCCGAACATGAAAGAAGTCGTTAAGGCCGAAGTTATAAAACTTCTGGACGCAGGAATCATCTACCCGATATCGGACAGTACTTGGGTTAGCCCAGTACAAGTCGTGCCAAAGAAAGGTGGCGTCACGGTAGTTGCAAACGATAATAATGAATTGATACCAACCCGTACTATTACGGGTTGGCGGATGTGCATCGACTATCAGAAACTAAATGATGCCACCCGTAAGGATCACTTCCCTCTACCATTTATCAACCAAATTTTAGAGCGCCTTTCGGGTCACTCCTACCACTGTTTTCTCGATGGTTTGTCGGGATATTTCCAAATCCCGATCTCGCCCGACGACCAAGAGAAAACCACTTTCACTTGTCCCTTTGGCACCTTCGCTTATCGAAGGATGCCATTCGGTCTTTGTAACGCGCCAGCTACATTCCAAAGATGTATGCTGTCAATATTTGATGAGTTAGTAGAGGAGGCGATGGAAGTGTTTATGGATGACTTCTCTGTGTACTGAAACTCATTTAAAAACTGTTTAAAAAATCTCGAGCGCGTGTTGCAGCGATGTGAGGAAACAAATTTAGCGCTTAATTGGGAGAAATGCCATTTTATGGTCAAAGAAGGATTAGTCCTTGGCCATAAAATCTCGGGCAAGGGGATCGAGGTCGATAGGGCCAAGATCAAAGTAATTGAAAAGCTCCCCGATTCTAGTAGCCCCAGATTGGTCGCTCCCTTTTGAAATCATGTGCGACGCGAGTGATATTGCGGTTGGTGCCGTTTTAGGCCAACGGGTGAGTAAGTATTTTCACCCGATCTATTATACGAGCAAAACACTCACGTCGGCACAAGCAAACTACACCACGACCGAGAAGGAACTTCTAGCAATCGTTTTCGCTTTTGATAAGTTTAGGTCGTATATCACACTTTCCAAAGTTATCGTCTTCACAGATCACTCCGCGCTTAGGTATCTCTTAAGTAAATCAGACGCCAAGCCTCATCTTTTGCGATGGATCCTCCTCTTGCAGGAGTTTGATTTAGAGATCCGGGATAAAAGGGGAGCCGAAAACTTGGCGGCCGATCACCTTTCTCGATTAGAAAATCCCTCCTCGGAAGAATTAATAGAAGCCGACATTAACGATAAATTTCCCGAAGAGCGCCTCCTAGCTCTCAAAAATATTAATTCATCTTCTACCCCCTTGTTTGCGGACTTGGCAAACTATTTAGTAGCCCGGGTCCTGCCAAAAGAATTCTCGAGTCAGCAAAAGAAGAAATTCTTTTCTGATTTAAAGAATTACTTTTGGGAGGACCCCTTTTTATTCCGTGTATGCGCAGACCAGGTAGTGAGAAGATGTGTCTCGAGTGAGGAGGATTTTAAATTTTTACGTCATTGTCACGAGGGACCCACCAGTGGTCATTATCATTCAAACTGAACCGCGAGGAAGGCGCTGGAGGCGGGATTTTATTGGCCCACGTTCTTCAAAGATGCTCACACCCTTGTGAGTACTTGCGACAGCTGCCAGCGGTCAGGGAACATCTCTCGCCGGGATGAGATGCCCCAAAATATCTTCTTAGAATGTGAAATTTTCGATCTTTGGGGTATTGATTTTGTTGGTCCTCTCCCTCCCTCATATTCTAACAAATATATTCTCGTTGCGGTCGACTACGTGTCGAGGTGGGCGGAAGCGCAAGCTCTCCCCACCAATGATGCGCGAGTTGTCGTTAATTTCTTAAAAAAATTATTTTCTCGATTTGGCACGCCACGCGCTATTGTGAGTGATCGGGGCACCCATTTTTGCAATAGTCAATTTACAAAAAATTTAGCAAAATATAATGTCACGCACAAATTATCCACCGCATATCACCCACAAACGAGCGGCCAAGTCGAAGTTGTTAATCGAGAAATAAAGCGGATTTTAGAAAAAAACAGTTTCTATTAATCGGAAGGATTGGGCAATAAATTAAGCTCGATGACGCGCTATGGGCCTATCAAACGGCGTACAAGACCACTACCGGTTGTACACCATATCGAATGGTTTATTGCAAGGCTTGCCACCTTACGGTCGAATTAGAACACCGCGCATTTTGGGCGCTTAAATTTTTAAATCTCGATTCCACTTTAGCGGGCGAACAAAGAAAATTTCAATTAAACGAATTAGATGAATGGCGAGCGAATGCGTACGAGAGCAATAAGTTATACAAGGAGCGAACAAAGTCTTATCACGATAAACATATAAAATTTCCAAAAACTTTTTCGCCGGGCGATCTCGTCCTCCTTTATAACTCTCGCCTTCGCCTTTTTCCGGAAAAACTAAAATTCCAATGGTCTGGACCATTCATTGTTAAAGAGGTTTGGTCCTATGGGACAATTTTAATTTCCCACCCGGAAAAAGGTTCTTTCAAAGTTAACGGGCACCGCCTTAAATTATATCTTCCGGGAGAGTTAACTAATGAAAAGAGTGACTCGATTTTACTTCCTCCTATAATATGATCGGCAAGTGGGTCAAGCTACGCGACCTTAAACAATGCGCTTTTGGGAGGCACCCCAAAATTATCTTTTTATTATTTTTCTTTTTATTTTAACATGTTTTGTAGGTAACCGCCACTTCCCCCGCATCTTCATAACCAGGGAAGCCCTCTTAACCTCTCCTTCCTCTCTATTTTTATTTTTTGTTTTGTCTTGCACTTTATTTTCTCTTACTTCATACATAGTTATAAACATTGGGGACAATGTTTAACTGTAATTATGGGGGTGTAAATAGTTCTTTTTAAATTAGAAAATTTTCAAAAAATAAATTATAAATATATTTTCTTATGTTTTCTTCTTTTTAAGCACTTGTAAAACCCAAAAAAAACTCAAAAAAATTTAAAAAATCGAAAATTTAAATTCTCGGAAAGGACGCTTTGGGCTTGAATTCCCATCACATCCTCTAGTACCTTGCGAGCCCTTCACCGGGTAGACCTCGGGAAGTATGAGAATTAACAAAAACATTTTAGTTTTTTTTAGTTTATGTTTATTTTTTTTATTTTTTAGATAATATCAAAAATCCAAAAAAAAGATAATACAAAAATTAAAAAATATATATAAGAAAAACTTAGAAAGAAAAACAAAAAAAAATAATACAAAAATCTTACACCTCTCCTATTTGTTGTTTTTGTGATTTTTTAGAAATCTAGTTGAGAATATTTATAAGCATCTTTAGGTTTTTAATTAGCTAAAATATTGATTATCATAGTTTGTTAATTTTAAATTTGAGGTAATCTTGTTTTAAGAATCATCTTATGATTTTAACTTGATTAGAAAACTTATTTAGCATGACTTCTCTTTTTACTTTTAAATGGCTTCATTTTGTAGTGAATTTGCTAATCCTCTTTAGATTTCAATTATATTTTCTTCTAACTTTTTTGATCTTAGGAAATTTAATTTTACTAGAATTTGCTCTCAAAATAATTTAAAGCTAGCTTGATTTTTTTTCTCTACCCTACCCCTTTGATGGCATATAAAAAAAAGTATTTTAAAAGATCACATGTCATGGGAATAAGAGGATAAAATTCATTATTCCCTAAAACATATGCACCCAAAATATTTGAAAAGATATATGGCATGGAGTAAGAGGATAAAATTCATTACTCCTAAACCATATACATTTTGGGTTGTTATTAGAAGAGAAAAAAAAAGAGAAAAAAATATTCATGATGAGGATAAGTTCCATTTCCTCCATTCAAAAATATCTCTTCTTATGCCAAATTTAATGAAATCCCCCTTAGCCAATTATCATTGTCCTAGATTTAGTTTAAGATTATGGAGAGAGCAATATTTAGTAAGTTACTTTCCCTTAAGTTTCTTTTAAGATAGAGTTCTTATAATTTTAATTTAATCTCGTTTTATAATTTCTACAATATTGTTAAACTAATTAATTTTCTTGAGAAGTCCTTGCCAAAATATTTTCCCTCTTTTCAAATCATCATCATAATTTAGGACTTAACTCCTCCTTGAATTTACTCTTAACTTAACTTTTGGTTTAAATGAAATTTTAGTTTAAAATTAAAAATCTGTAAGGAAGTCTTATAAATTATGTCTCACACTTTTGCTCTGGAATAGCAAAACCTCAAGTATGGGGGTATTTGATGAGTAGTATTTATGCGTATTTTTATTATAGTATTTAGTTTAGTTTTAATTTAAAATTTCAAATATTATTTATATTTTAGTTCAAAATCACTTCTTTTATAATTTCTGTTCTAAATATAATTTACTTTTATTTTTGCAGAATTTGGGGAAAATTGGAGAAAATTACAAGTCACGCCCTCAGTCACGCCCGTGACCAAGGGTGTGTAACCTAAAGATATGCATTCGACGAAAGTAGAGCTCCGTTCGACGAAAGCTTTGACCCTGCCGTTCGACGAAAGCTTTGCCCTTGCGTTCGACGAAGTCTGAGCTTCGTTCGACGAACACTTTCTGCCACGCCGAATTCCAGCCCACGCTGCATTAATTAGTGCCGCCCAGGTACACGCCCGTGATCTGAAATGTCACGCCCGTGACCCCAATGTCACGCCCGTGACTTTCTCGCGTGATCTCTGCACACCGCTGCAGCAATCCAGCCCACGTTGCATTGAATGAAGCCATCCAAAGTCACGCCCGTGACCCAAGTTACACGGGCGTGTAATGTCCGAATTTCTCCAGCCGTCACGCAAAGTCCACGCCACTGTCAGATCTGATGTCAGTAATGTTTACACGCCCTAGGTCACGCCCGTGACCGAGGGCGTGTAACTTGGAATTTTTGCCTATAAATTCAGAGGCTCTCCTTGTGTCCAGGGTTCAGAATTTTGGAGTGGGGGAGGTGCTGCTAGAGCTGTTAGTGAGCTTTTCATGTTCATGTTCATGTTTTTCCTTAAGCTTTCAGGTTCTCTTTTTCATGTATTGTACTAGTTTTTATTTCTTTCATGCACTAGTTAATTAAAGCTTGTAACCTTTATTTCCTAGCTTTGTAATCTCTCTTTAAGCTTGTAATAGTTTTGGTTTTCAATAAAATTAAGTTCGCTTTCTTTCATGTTCTCTTTCTCTTTAAGCACTCTTCCTTTCATGCAATGTTAATTTTTCTTCCCTTTTTGCCCTCCACTATGTTTAAGCATTAAGCCTTTTTATTCTCGTTTAATCTTTTCTTTTAGCTTGCATTTTGTCTTTTTTTCGTTAAGCAAAACAAACCTAAAAATTTCATCGATAAGATAATGGTGACTTTCCTCAAAGTAGAAGTAATCAACGCGCCCCGTGGAATACGACCTTGATATTCCTAAATATCATATACTATAGACGATAAGGTACACTTGCCTTAATCAGATATAGTTTTGGAGAAAATCTTCAAACCTTCACTCAATTTCAAAACACGGAAAATCTATATCATTAAGCGTGTATACAAGGCATCAACATCTTCACTTTCATCCTTTCAGAACTTTTCATTTTCCGACTCTAGTTGGAAAAGCTTTGAATCTTTAACCTATGATGTACCTTCATGAGTAATTTCTAAATGATTCCAAATATCATATGCAGTAGTACAAGCGGAAATTCTATTAAATTCATTTCTATCTAACGCACAAAATATAGCATTCATGGCCTTGCCATTATTTTTGCATTCAAGTTTATCCCTATCATCCCACTTATTCTTAGGTTTTTCTAATGTTACTTCTCCAACTACAACTATAGGAGGAGAGTATTCCTCTTCTACCATATTCCATACCTCAATATCTAGGGTCATAAGAAAACATCTCATCCTATTTTTCCAATAATTATAATCTGACCCAGTAAACAGTGGAGGTCTACTAATCCCCTCTCCCTCTGAAAAAGTGAGATCATAAGATGCCATTATTCTTGGTTTTTAAATCGTTTGGAATAACCTCTCTCTCATACCACTTTTTGATTTGATATGCGCCCTTAGGTGGGGGGGGGGGTGAATAAGGGAATAAAATTCTTTTTGAATTTTTAGATGATTTACTAAATTGTTTTAAAGTTAATAAGAGAGAAAAATAACAATTTAGATAAAAGTAATTTCCAATAATAAAATTTACGCCAAATGAGAGAAATCAAGTAAACACAAATAGATACATGACTATATTATATGAATAAGTGTTTACATAAATTTGATTTCAATATCGCTAGAAATCAGAGGCGTACAAATGTTAATAAATTTTTCTTTTCTATACCGACTTGTATCCCCACAAACAGGTTGGCTTTAGCCTATCCTTCCCCGGATATGGCCTCAAGCCGCTCTAGCCAATCCTTCCCCGGATATGGCCTCGAGCCCCCTAGATCTAATCTCCTAGACCTAGTCGCCAACTCACGTGGCGAATTACCCCCTAAGCCGCGCAAGGACCTAGTCGCCAACACAAGGCGAATTCTACTACAAAAAATACAATAATAAAATAAAGTAAATAACAAGAACTCCCTCTATGAGATTTTTGAAGTTGAGGATGAAGGATCGCTATAGAAAAAGTGATGTTGAAGCTATCATTCTTCGGATGCAGCATGGGGGCTTCCTTCTCTAGAAATCTTCTTTGACTTTGAGTGGGAGATAAACTTTCGGCAGAGTAACAGCTCTGGAATTTTGGCACAAGTAATCTCTCTGGAAGCTCTTAACAAAATGAGAGAGAAACCAATAATTTATTGAACATATCACTAGCGCCTGCGGTAGCTCCTAACGCCCGCGGTAGCGTTAGTGTGGGGCGGTTATGAAACCATCGCGGCGTGGCATTTAGCGCACGAACTTGCGCTAGCGCCAGGTGGTAGCGCTTGCGCTGGCGGTAGCGTGATGAGTCCCAATTATATACATATTTTCGGACTCATTTGCGCCGATTTACTAGTCTTTGCACCACACTTTAGGCTTGTTTTCATTTATATGTACTATTCCATGCTATGTGCACTATTAAGCCCATTTCGGTGTGCAATTGCATTCCTTGTTGTTGGGGGTAAGCACATTGTGCTCCCCTTCCCTTCTTTTATGTATTTCTGTGTTGGACGTGTATTCCCAGCTGGTATATCTTGTTTGCAGGTGACCTGATCGTCCCGTTTTCCCCCAAAAGTAATTTCTGTGCATATCTTACGGTCGTGCGTTTCCTTGACGCACGGTTTGTGCGGTCGTGCGTTTGTGTCTGGGGCAGAAAACGGAGCATCGGAGTTTACTCGTGCGTTTTGACGCACGGGCGGATTCGCCCGTGCGTGAGTAAAACGCATGGTCGACCTGTGTATTCTTGATTTCAGAGCGTCGGATTTTGCCCGTGCGTTTGTACGCATGGGCGGTGTTGTTCGTGCGTGAGCAAAACACACGGGCGGCGCAGCATCTTCCCCAAGTCACGTTTTATCATTTAATAACGCACGGTCTGCGCACGGTCGTGCGTTCGACCGTGCGTGACCATTTTCTGACAGTTTTTCTATTTAAGCCGCAAGTCTTGCCCTATTCTAGATCGACCTTTTTTCCCGCTCCCAGTGCTCCAGTTCCGCCCCCTGCATCATCTTCCACCACCAGGAGGTGCTCCGGTCTTGTTCTTCACGCCAATCTTGAGCCGTAGCTTCCTCTCGGCCTCCTCCTTCGTCCTAGCGCTTCAAAGGAAGATCTAGCCGCCATCGCCATCAAGCAAGAGGAAGTTTGCAACCTCTACCGGATCGTGATACGAAGAAGACGGGCTCATTGGAGAGTAGTGACAGCTCTCTCTACCCCGGACGTAGTTGCGGACCGAGCTTGGACGCGGATTGACAACCCGGCGATTCCAACCGTGAATCTACAACGAGCCTTCGGATTCGGTCGATTTCTTGCCTTGTTCTTCTCTTATTGATGTATATGTAGTTAGATCTAACATTATGATGAAGTAGTACTTAACTTTATTTGCATTTCTATACATTTCATGTCTATGTGAAATACTTTACTGTTTGAGTTGCTTGAGGTGCGCCCCATTCCATCCTCCATCCCGCCGTCACGTTCATGTGCCGCACTAGCAATTGCTAGTGGCGTGCTTGTCGATGAGGTGCTTGCGACCCTCATCCGTATGCCTACTCGTCCATCCGCCTAGCGAAGCATGGCATAGCGGCCCGTGTAATCCACTCGCCCTACGAAGCAGCGCGCTCAAGGCCTGCATAGTTCGATTCTGCTTGCCTACTTGTCCATCCACCCTTACGAAGTAGCGCGCTCAAGGCCTACGTAGATTCCATCCCGCCAAGCGAAGCATTGCATAGCGGCATTGCATAGGAGTAGTTTAAGTTGTTTTCTTTTATTTTCCACAAATCAACCCCCCTCCGCATTCCATCCGACCAAAGGACTTCGATCTCAAGTCCTTCCTCGAACGTTAACTCCACCTTACTGTGTTCCTTGAGAGATTCGAAACTTGGGGATTTACTTCCTCATTTTATTACTTGACAACGACCGGTTCACTGCCGTTTTGTGCCGCAGTCTTACTACCTCCTATAACGGTGTGCTAAGATTTGCGCATCAAGTTTTTGGCGCCGTTGCCAGGGTTTACAAATTATATTGCTCAAATGTGTTAGGTGTGTTAGCCTCGGAGTTTATCATTGTATACCATATCGCAACCTAAGCCACATATTTACCCGAAAGCCCTATTGACTTGTGCGTAGTTTTACCTAATGCTGTGGAGAGAGTGCAAAAGTGTGAGCTTATGGCTCCCGACACTGATGGATTTCGGTGGAGTTAGTTCCGTATCCCGTATTTTTCGAAATACTCATCTGAGCGCGTCTCTACATTCTCCCTACACGTGACTGGCAGATCACACTTGGTTCAGCTTTTGAGTAAACTAATCTCTTATTTACTATTTTAGATATTTGTAAATTACATTGCATAATAGAAATTTCTTCTACGAGAATTTTATGCACATGATTATCTGATTTCGCATATTGCTCCTAGCCACAATCACCTCTTTAACCCTTGTTTTTCCCGTCCGCCGAAAGTAGTTTGCTCGGGACGCCCAAATAGGTAAGTCTGGGGGTGTTATGAGTCCCAATTATATACATATTTTTGGACTCATTTGGGTCGATTTACTAGTCTTTGCACCACACTTTTGGCTTGTTTTCATTTATATGTACTATTCCATGTTAGGTGCACTATTAAGCCCATTTCGGTGTGCAATTGCATTCCTTGTTGTTGGGGGTAAGCACATTGTGCTCCCCTTCCCTTCTTTTATGTATTTCTGTGCTGGACGTGTATTCCCAGCTGGTATATCTTGTTTGCAGGTGACCTGATCGTCCCGTTTTCCCCCAAAAGTAATTTCTGTGCATATCGCACGGTCGTGCGTTTCCTTGAGGCACGGTCTGTGCGGTCGTGCGTTTGTGTCTGGGGCAGAAAATAGAGCATCGGAGTTTACTCGTGCGTTTTGACGCACGGGGGGATTCGCCCGTGCATGGGTAAAATGCAAGGTCGACCTGTGTATTCTTGATTTCAGAGCATCGGATTTTGCCCGTGCGTTTGTACGCACGGGCGGTGTTGTTCGTGCGTGAGCAAAACGCACGGGCGGCGCAGCGTCTTCCCCAAGTCACGTTTTATCATTTAATAACGCACGGTCTGCGCACGGTCGTGCGTTCGACCGTGCGTGACCATTTTCTGAAAGTTTTTCTATTTATGCCGCAGGTCTTGCCCTATTCTAGATCGACCTTTTTTCCCGCTCCCAGTGCTCCAGATCCGCCCCTTACATCATCTTCCACCACCAGGAGGTGCTCCGGGCTTGTTCTTCACGCCAATCTTGAGACGGAGCTTCCTCTCGGCCTCCTCCTTCATCCTAGCGCTTCAAAGGAAGATCTAGCCGCCATCGCCATCAAGCAAGAGGAAGTTTGCAACCTCTACCGGATCGTGAGACGAAGAAGACGAGCTCATTGGAGAGTAGTGACATTTCTCTCTACCCTGGACGTAGTTGCGGATCGAGCTTGGATGCGGATTGACAACCCGGCGATTCCAACTGTGAATCTACAACGAGCCTTCGGATTCGGTCGATTTCTTGCCTTGTTCTTCTCTTATTGATGTATATGTAGTTAGATCTAACATTATGATGAAGTAGCACTTAACTTTATTTGCATTTCTATACATTTCATGTCTATGTGAAATACTTTACTGTTTGAGTTGCTTGAGGTGCGCCTCATTCCATCCTCCATCCCGCCGTCACGTTCGTGTGCCGCACTAGCAATTGCTAGTGGCTTGCTTGTCGACGAGGTGCTTACGACCCTCATCCGTATGCCTACTCGTACATCCTCCTAGCGATGCGTGGCATAACGGCCCATGTAATCCACTCGCCCTACGAAGCAGCGCGCTCAAGGCCTGCATAGTTCGATTCCGCTTGCCTACTCGTCCATCCGCCCTTACGAAGTAGCGCGCTCAAGGCCAACGTAGATTCCATCCCGCCAAGGGAAGCATTGCATAGCGGCATTGCATAGGAGTAGTTTAAGTTGTTTTCTTTTATTTTCCACAAATCAACCCCTCTCCGCATTCCATCCGACCAAAGGACTTCGATCTCAAGTCCTTCCTCGAACGTTAATTCCACCTTACTGTGTTCCTTGAGAGATTCGATACATGGGGATTTACTTCCTCATTTTATTACTTGAAAACGACCGGTTCACTGCCGTTTCGTGCCGCAGTCTTACTACCACCTATAACGGTGTGCTAAGATTTGCGCATCACAGCGCTAGCGCCTACGGTAACTCATAGTGCTGGCGGTTGTGCTTTAATTCAGTTTGTTGGTTCCAAGATGCTTTCTACCTGTGGAATAGTGCACCTAGAGTTCCTGCACACTATAAACACACCACAAGCAAGATCAAATACAATTTGGGATTTGTTATTCTCAAACAAACGGATGTGACACACATGTCCAACACTCGCAACGGTACTAGGAACTATGCCGGGCTGAAACCCAAAGCTCCCTTTCCAAGGCACTTATTCTTATTGGTGTTTACTCTTGACCCGACCACAATTATGTATGGTTGAACCAACTTCTTTAACTCCCCATGTAAGACCTACATGCTTATCTTAACTTCGGTAATCTCACTATACGCAGACCGTTTGAACTACATGAGGTGCATGAGAAGAAGTACTCCAAATAATCATCCAAATGACCCAAATGATTATTGGGGGTGTGTTATGACATTTTAAGACTATCTCCAGAAATTCATAATTTTCCTAATTTATTTGGCATTTATTGTAATTTCCCCAAAATCAGGGAACCAGTTACTTTGAACACCAAGTATGGTTTTCTGATAAGCTATGGCCATACAAAAATTAGTAAAACTATATATCATCAAAATAAAAGTCACATATAAAATTTATAAATTTCCAGAATGGTTTTGACCTCCAAATAAAATGTTGATTAATTTATCAAAATCAAGGGGTAACAAAGAAGGTACCAAAAATACTCATCCAAAAATTACAAGGAAATTAATAGATGTCTAAGGTGATCAGAAAAATTCACTGCTTGAGTTCCATAATTTTCCGAATTCATTTGACCATATAAATCATTTATTTAAATAAACAAATCATAGGGCACTTTGTGATAAGAACCATATAAAAACTCCTCCAAAAATTATACTAAAATTTACAGATCATTTTATTGCCCTAGAATGTTCTCTGACCAAGTTTCATGATTTTCCAGTGAGTATTAAGCCCATAATTAATTCATTTTATAAATATGGAAAACAATGAACTCGTGAATGAACTACTATATAGATCAATCTAAAATTCACAATAAAATTACCAAAGAACAATATCACCAATACAAACTCACTGCCAAAATTTCATGAACATCCAAGGTTATGTAAACCCGTAAATTCTCCTTATAAGGAAACGTCCTAATTAGTTCTTAAATAATTCAGAGGGGTTAAATCTTCCTTAAAATTCCAGATAAATTATCTAGGGCATAACACCTCCCTATGAACCTCTCTACCAAGTTTCAAGTCAATCTGATGACATATGAACTTATGATCCTAAATTGGTTCAATAATCAACCCTAGGGTTTGAACTAGGGTTCTAGGGAACATCCACCCCAACCCACCCAAAACCACTTTTGAGGGTATTTTATGCGACATCAAGTCAGTGATCAAAGTTCACAACATTTGGATGAGGGTTGATCTCCCAAATTCATCAAGTGCACTTTTGATCTAATATACAACATTTTGACCAAATTTGGGTTACTTAATTACCCTACCAATTCAATCCCAAATGGGATGAAATTTTTACCAGAGTCATTTCATGACCCCAAGGACCACCCACCAAAATTTGGAAGGGTTTAGAGGTCTCTAGACCCTAAAATTAAATCACAAACATTTTATTAAATTTCTACAGAAACTATAGAAAATTTTCTCCAAAAATTCCCTTTTTTGGATATGTTGACGCAGTAAGGGAAATTCTAGCCAATGCTCCAAATTTCAAATCAATCTTTGGTCAACCCTATGTGTAGGTTGCAACATTTTGATTGATGCAGTCAAACCACTGGGCCAAATCATCTCAAATCAATTTTAAAATTAACTGGACATAAAGGTTCAAATTTTGTCTCCAACCATTTTTCTAAAACTTTTGTCTCTGGCCATTTTTCTACAACTTATGTCTCTTTCCAGAATCTTCTACAACTTTTGTCTCTGGCCATTTTTCCTGTAACGGCCTCCAAGGGGTTCAAATTTCAGTCTAAAAATGTGCATTTTAGGGGAATTTATTGTTGGAGTTGCCATTGTGATCTAGAAGTGGTCAAACATGTAATCTCACTGCCAACGCGATATAAGCCTGCAGGGTCGCACATAAGAGCATGTGGAGAAGTTGGTAGATTGACTGTGTTGGTAAATGTTACCAATCACCATATATAGAATGGGGAAATCCAGCAGGTTGTTGCTGTCTGAATTCGTCGGGTTTACACGGATAGAATTCGTCGGATTCGTCGGGATTCGTCGGATTGTCCCGTGAACACTCGACGAATTATTACAGAAACCCTTCAGTCGGCAAAATGTTGTCGTCTGTCTGGATTCGTCGGGATTCGTCGGGTTGTCCCGTGAACACTCGACGAATTATTACAGAGATCATTTTCTCAGCAAATGTTGCCGTCTGATCTGATTCGTCGGATTCGTCGGATTGTCTCGTGAAATCTCGACGAATGATCTTCCGTGGAATTCCGACGAATTGTAACAGAAGCCCTTATTCTACTGTGTGGTCTGCGGATAGCGATTCTTCTAGAAGCTGTTTATCCTTTGGGTATAAATAGGACTTCTTTTAGGGTTCTCAAAAAAAAAACGAAAAGAAAAAGCCGACGAAAGGAGTTCCGCTCTCGCCTTACGAACCCTAGCCGACGGAAGTGTTCCGCCGTCTCTGAATCGCGTCCGCCGACCTCCTCTCCGGCGATCATCGCCGTGTGTGTTCTTCCTGGAGCGAACCTAGCAGTTCGTGGAAGTTCAAGGTGCAGTCATTCTTCTCCCGGCTCGTGTGGATCACTGTAGAGACGTAGATATTATTCTACGTGAGGACTCGCATAGCCGACGACAGGAATCAACTCGTGGAGCATCTAGGTTGGATTTGATCCAATCCCGCAAAGGTAATTTCATACCTAGCATTTTGTTAACTTCTTGATTCAACATTCATGGCCGATCCAAAGTCTTTTTGGGTTGTTTCTCTTCATTTCCGCTGCGCCTACATTTGATGTATGGTTCTAGAAAAACCCAACAGTGGTATCAGAGCTAGGTTCTGGTCATGAATTTTGTTTCAGAAGTTTGGTTATTCCAGTACGTGCAAATCTAGGTATTTGGAAGCGTTCTAAATGTCAAGATTTCTTCTTGGAATATCACATTTGATGTGATTTTGTGTGGTTTCTGGTGGTGGGATTTCGAAAATTTGGTCGGGGCTCTGCCCCTTGGACCACCGCCAGGGGCGCTGCCCCTTGGACCCCGTTAGGGGCTCTGCCCCTAAGACCCCGCCAGGGGCGCGGCCCCTTGGAACCCCGCCAGGAACGTCTGGGATTTCGTGGTCATTTCTAATTGTTAGAAATTGTTGTCTCCTTAGCAGTAACCGTCTCTCAAGTGGTTAATGAACCCTTGTATTGTTTTGGATTTTGAATCCAACAATGAGAGACGAGCTTGTCTACTGCTTTAAGTCGAGTTGTCTTTGCCTTTGTCCAATGCATGTAAATCTGAAGATTTGGAAGAGTTCTAAATGTCCAGATTTAGCCTTTTCGTCTATCAAAGGTTGATAGTCTTATGTTGTGCACATAAGGGATGCATGTGGATTTAAGAAAGCTTGTTTTTCTGTGGATGTGCACTTTGATCAAATGTTGATCATGGTTAAGTGTTAACCTATTATTAAAATTAAAATCCCTTCATCAAATATTAAGTGTTCAGATGCCTTCCGATGGATGACACTCTTCCTGCCTCGATCGATGAAGTGTGGGCTTGCCAAAGCAAGGTGCATTAATCTATCTTGGTAAGGGTGCGAGCGGATAATTGTGATATCCCACTGTCGACATCGGGTCTAACTTAACTAGGTGACCTCAAAGGTTGAGTGCCTAGAGGCATAGGGTTGGCATGCACCATATGATGGATGCGAATAAGGAGTTATTCACCAGCCATACAAGAGTTGCATGAGGATGCAATTGGCAAGCGTTGCCTACCTAAATAACCGCATTATGAGAGGAACGCCAAAGCAGACTCGTGGTGTTGGTGAAATACGGATCTTGTCCACTAAGAGAGTAGCTCGCAATGGACTCTCCGAATTGATAGTGAGGGCCATCAATTTGAATAAAATAGTGGGAGTATTTAATTGAAGTCCAAATTAAAATAAATTGTATTTTGGAATTTTGGTACTAATTAGATTCTGCATGAATTCTTGTAGAACTCCATGGCAAGTGGTTCACATTCCACCTTGTCCCTAAGAGCTATCATTGAGAAGGACAAGCTTAGTGGGACGAATTGCATGGACTGGTATAGGAACTTGAGAATTGTTCTCAGGCAAGAGCGAAAGCTCTACGTCTTGGAAGAAGAAGCCCCCGAGGTGCCGACCGGGAACTCGTCCCGTGTTGATAAGGATGCTTATAAGAAGTATACCGATGACGCCTTAGACGTCGAGTGCCTTATGCTTGCCACCATGAACTCTGAGCTTCAGAAGCAACACGAGAACATGGGGTGCAAGGAGATTGACGAGCACCTAAAGAAAATGTTTCAAGGGCAAGCTCGTCAAGAGAGGTTCGATATCACGAAGGCATTATTTCAGTGCAAAATGGGAGCTCGAGACTCAGTTGGTACTCACGTACTCAAGATGATTGGGTATATAGAGAACCTGGAGAGACTGGGTTTTCCTCTGGGTCAAGAGTTGGCCACAGATCTTATCCTGCAATCGTTGCCGGATAGTTATGAGCAGTTTGTCTTGAACTACAACATGAATGAAATAGACAAGACACTGCCCGAGCTCCTAGGCATGTTGCAAACTGCCGAGATAAACATGAAGAAGGCCAAGCCTGCTAGTCCCATATTGATGGTACATAAAGGCAAGGGTAAGGCCAAGGGCTTCAAGAAGACGAAGGTGGGACCTAAGTCACATCTTGAGCCCAAATCTTCTGCGCTGAAAAAGAAGAGCACCGTGAAGGAAGGAAAATGCCACCACTGTGGCAAGGCTGGTCATTGGAGGAGGAATTGTCCTTCGTACATTGAGGGTCTGCAGAAAATGAAGGGAGGTATGACTTCCGCTTCGGATATTTACGTTATAGAGATAAACCTTTCTGCTCCTTCATCTTGGGTATTGGATACCGGATGTGGTTCTCACATTTGTACAAATGTGCAGGAACTAGGAAGGAGGAGATTGCTGAGTAAAGGAGAGGTGGACCTACGTGTCGGCAATGGAGCAAGAGTTGCTGCTGTAGCCGTAGGGGTTTACCGTCTTTCTTTGCCTAGTGGGCTTGTAATAGAACTTGATAATTGTTATTATGTTCCGGCCATAACTAGAAACATTATATCCATTTCATGCTTAGACATGATTGGATTTTCTTTTATAATTAAGAACAATTGTTGTTCTATATTTAAGAATGATGTTTGTTATGCTGTAGCTCAATTGTTTAATGGTCTTTATGTTTTGAACCTGGACCATCCGATCTATAATGTAGATAATAATAAAAGACTAAGAACAAATGACTCAAATCCTACATATCTCTGGCATTGTCGTTTGGGCCATATAAATAAGAAGCGCATATCCAAGCTCCATAAAGATGGACTATTGGACTCATTTGATTATGAATCATTTGAGCGATGTGAGTCTTGTTTATTA
Organism: Dactylorhiza incarnata; assembly: GCA_033032865.1. Taxonomy (NCBI): domain Eukaryota; kingdom Viridiplantae; phylum Streptophyta; class Magnoliopsida; order Asparagales; family Orchidaceae; genus Dactylorhiza; species Dactylorhiza incarnata. The sequence continues at coordinate 2,618,072 of JAWHQI010000103.1, read as the reverse complement.
GGCAAGATGACTAAAGCCCCTTTCACTGGTTATACTGAGAGGGCTGAGGATCTCTTGGGTGTTGTACGTAGTGATGTATGCGGACCCATGAGTTCTATGGCTAGAGGTGGGTATTTCTACTTCGTTACATTTACTGATGATTTCAGTAGATACGGATACGTGTATCTTATGAAGTGCAAATCCGAAACCTTTGAAAAGTTCAAAGAGTTTAAGAATGAAGTGGAGAACCAATTGGGTAAAAAGGTTAAAGCACTCCGATCTGATCGAGGTGGCGAATACCTGAGTCATGAGTTCCGTGATCATCTGAAAGAGTGTGGTATTGTATCACAGCTCACTCCACCTAGGACACCGCAGCATAATGGTGTGTCTGAGAGGAGAAATCGTACTCTGTTAGACATGGTACGGTCGATGATGAGTCATGCAGACTTGCCTGTTTCCTTTTGGGGTTTTGCTTTAGAGACTGCTGCAATGACACTGAATCGCGCTCCGACGAAAACGGTTCTAAAGACACCATATGAGATATGGACTGGGAAGCGTCCTAGTATGTCGTTCATTAAAATTTGGGGCTGTGAGGCATACGTACGACGTCAAATGCCTGACAAGCTGGAACCCAAATCAGATAAGTGTTATCTGGTGGGATATCCTAAGGAAACGAAGGGATATTACTTTTACCTACCGTCTGAGGGCAAAGTGTTTGTCGCAAGGACGGGTGTCTTCTTGGAGAAAGAGTTCTTATCAAGAAAGACGCAAAAGGTAGAACTTGAAGAAGTTCAAGAACCACAAATAGTGAATGAACCAGAGTTGGATTCTGAGCCAGGACTACAAGATGTTGTAGCTAGAGAACCTGCTCACGAAACACAAGTCCTACGTAGATCTGGTAGACCAAGATTTGAGCCTGAGAGATATGGATTTCTCGTGTCTCAAATAGGTAATGTGTTGCTTATGGATCATGATGATGAACCAGCAACCTACCAAGAGGCTATGAATGGACCGGACTCCGACAAATGGCTTGAGGCTATGAAATCCGAAATGGACTCCATGTATATAAACCAAGTTTGGAACTTGGTGGAACCACCTGAAGGGGTACGACCCATAGGGTGCAAGTGGGTCTTCAAGAAGAAGACCGACATGGATGGGAATGTACAGACATTCAAAGGGCGACTGGTGGCTAAGGGTTTCAAGCAAATTCATGGTGTTGACTATGATGAGACCTTTTCCCCTGTTGCCATGGTAAAGTCCATTAGGATATTGCTTGCTATTGCTGCGTATTATGACTACGAGATCTGGCAGATGGATGTCAAAACGGCTTTCCTAAATGGAAACCTCCTTGAGGAAGTGTACATGACACAACCCGAGGGTTTTGTATCCCCAAATGAAGCCACTAAAATATGCAAGCTGAATAAGTCCATCTATGGATTGAAACAAGCCTCTAGAAGTTGGAATCTTCGTTTTGATGAGAAGATCAAAGAGTTTGGTTTTGTCAAGAATGAAGATGAACCGTGTGTTTATAAGCGAATCAGTGGGAGCATTGTTGTCTTCCTGATATTGTATGTAGATGACATACTGCTGATCGGGAATGACATACCTACCTTGAAAGTTGTTAAGAACAACCTAGGGAACTGCTTTTCTATGAAGGACTTGGGTGAAGCGACTTACATACTCGGTATTAAGATCTATAGAGATAGATCGAAGAAGTTGCTGGGTTTGACCCAAAGTACGTACATTGACAAGGTGTTGAAGCGGTTCAACATGCTTGAGTCCAAGAAAGGATTTTTGCCCATGTCTCATGGTGTGAATCTCTCTAAGGACCAGTGTCCAAAATCTTGCGAAGATAAGGACCGCATGAAGTCGATTCCATATGCTTCGGCAATTGGGTCAATCATGTATGCAATGTTATGTACTCGACCCGATGTCTCTTTTGCTTTGAGCATGACTAGCAGGTATCAGTCTGATCCCGGTGAATGTCACTGGATAGCCGTAAAGAATATCCTGAAGTACTTGAGAAGGACTAAGGATGTATTCTTGGTGTATGGTGGAAAGGAAGAGCTCGTTGTAAGTGGTTACACGGATGCCAGCTTCCAAACTGATAGGGATGATTCAAAGTCTCAGTCAGGGTTTGTGTTTTGCCTGAATGGAGGAGCTGTGAGCTGGAAGAGTTCCAAGCAAGAGACTGTTGCTGATTCTACAACTGAGGCCGAGTATATCGCTGCAGCTAATGCAGCGAAGGAGGCTGTATGGATTAGGAAATTCATCGGCGAGCTAGATGTAGTTCCTAGCATTGTTGGTCCCGTAGTTCTCTACTGTGATAACAATGGTGCAATTGCACAATCTAAGGAACCTAGATCCCATCAGCGCTCCAAGCACATACTTCGGCGGTTCCATCTTATTCGTGAGATTGTCGAACGAGGAGATGTGAACATTTGCAGAGTGCCGACTGAGGAGAATATTGCAGATCCACTGACAAAGCCTCTCGCGCAGAGAAAGCATGATGGTCATACTAGATCAATGGGTATACGATACCTGAATGATCAACTCTAGTGGGAGTCTTGTGGGTTGCATGTAAAATAAATATTCTGTTGGCTGTTTAAAATTTATTCATATGATGAATTGTGTACCAATTATTTCTTTTTACGATTAATGGCAAGTTCTTTTATTACGATATACTGTTTCTATATGATAGAATAAAATTCGTGATAAATACCCTTAGAATGTTCGCTTCCATAGGACATCAAGTACGAGACTTGAATGTGAGAGCCTATGATTTCGAAGCTTCATTCTTAAAAGGTCCCTAGTCGAGGTATCATCGTAGAAGCTAAGGGTGATGATGATACATTAAGACTAGCATGTGTGTTGACTGATGACCGGTTCTCACAGGTCATGATATTGTGATATCAAGTCATCACGTGGGTACTTGTTAGTGAACAAGTTGTACTGGACAGACCCAACCTGAGACTACTTTGTGGATTGTTACTTAAAAGTGTCACAAGTAGGTCTCATTTGACAATGGTGTTGTGGTCCTTTGACCTGAAGTCACAGCATTCACCGAGTGAGGAAGAGCGTGCTTTGATGTCATCTAAAGTCTTCCTTGAAGAAGGTTGATGATAAGGGTGGTCGTTGGGTACGTTACGAATCATTTGGGTGTTTGGGTGTGAGCAGATATGGGATTTGTCCTCCTATATAACAGGAGTTGCATCCATGGGCCCCTTGATGGAATTGGACTGAGAAACGCATGGCCATGCTTGGTAGAGTCAATATGTGATATTGAGCTCACCATTCTCTGGAAGTCCGTTTAGATCAAGAAACTTGGATTGAGCTATTATGAGGGTGACACGGTCCATGCCTCTAGTTCTTTCCGGATGTAAGGGACAAAGGGACAAAGACAACGCTGGAACATTGGTCATAAAGGCTTATGCGTTATGAACTCTTATTGCTTGGGGAGCAATGATGCATTGCTAGATGCCGCTCATTGTTTGTGAGGTTTTTGGTTTGATACTTTCAAGATCAAGTGGGAGACTGTTGGAGTTGCCATTGTGATCTAGAAGTGGTCAAACATGTAATCTCACTGCCAACGCGATATGAGCCTGCAGGGTCGCACATAAGAGCATGTGGAGAAGTTGGTAGATTGATTGTGTTGGTAAATGTTACCAATCACCATATATAGAATGGGGAAATCCAGCAGGTTGTTGCTGTCTGAATTCGTCGGGTTTACACGGATAGAATTCGTCGGATTCGTCGGGATTCGTCGGATTGTCCCGTGAACATTCGACGAATTATTACAGAAACCCTTCAGTCGGAAAAATGTTGTCGTCTGTCTGGATTCGTCGGGATTCGTCGGGTTGTCCCGTGAACACTCGACGAATTGTTACAGAGATCATTTTCTCGGCAAATGTTGCCGTCTGATCTGATTCGTCGGATTCATCGGATTGTCCCATGAAATCTCGACGAATGATCTTCCGTGGAATTCCGACGAATTGTAACAGAAGCCCTTATTCTGCTGTGTGGTCTGCGGATAGCGATTCTTCTATAAGCTGTTTATCCTTTGGGTATAAATAGGACTTCTTTTAGGGTTCTCAAAAAAAAAACGAAAAGAAAAAGCCGACGGAAGGAGTTCCGCTCTCGCCTTACGAACCCTAGCCGACGGAAGTGTTCCGCCGTCTCTGAATCGCGTCCGCCGACCTCCTCTCCGGCGATCGTCGCCGTGTGTGTTCTTCCTGGAGCGAACCTAGCAGTTCGTGGAAGTTCAAGGTGCAATCATTCTTCTCCCGGCTCGTGTGGATCACTGTAGAGACGTAGATATTATTCTACGTGAGGACTCGCATAGCCGACGACAGGAATCAACTCGTGGAGCATCTAGGTTGGATTTGATCCAATCCCGCAAAGGTAATTTCATACCTAGCATTTTGTTAACTTCTTGATTCAACATTCATGGCCGATCCAAAGTCTTTTTGGGTTGTTTCTCTTCATTTCCGCTGTGCCTACATTTGATGTATGGTTCTAGAAAAACCCAACATTTATCATGTTAATTAATTATAAAATTAATAATCTGTCTAAATAGAGGGCATCGGTTCATCTTCTCCAATCAGCCAATGACCACGATTGGCCCGCCCTGTACCAACTTGGGAGGTGATTTCCCGGCCACCTAGACCCTCTGCCGATCGGCCAATGTCACAACCAACTCTATTGACGTGGAGGCCGACGATAGACGGTGGTTGGCCGGCCGGAGGCAGTCGGAATCTGGGTTTAAGTAAGGAAGCTAAAGCATGAATCCAAGCTTTCGGCCATGCCGATCCAAGGCCAATTGGCCTCAAACCTTACGACCAACAAGATTAGATCTATCAACTAAGAGAGAGGGCGTGGGGACGACCTGAGTGGTGGCTTGTAACCATGCAAATCACCGGTCCGCCAATGTTGGACAGGAGCTCTTGGGTGCCAAGCCGATACGTGCTTAGGGACTTGACCTCTTCTGGAAAGTGGGAGAAACTCCTTCCCTTCACACCTTGAAGCTTTTTAAAGAGCCAATGCAGGGAGGGGAAGAGGCAAGGCTTGGGATTCCTCTATTAACGCCATTCATGGTGAAAAATTTGGCCATCCCCAAAAGTCATCAAATTCATCCCCCATAAGAGTTGGAAAACCCTTTAAACTTCTCCTAATTGATAGGGGGAATGAATCCCCATCAATTAGGAGGACTTTTGGCCTCCATTGGCCATGAATTTAGCCACCAAAAATGATCTCGTCTTCCTCCCGTCGATTGAGCTACCGCCAGCGCTAGCATTTCGATGACGTAACGCTCGCCGGTTCGGCCACTATTGCCAGTGCTAGCCCTACCGCTAACGCTAGTAACTATGCTAGCGTCTCGACGGTGTATGGATCATCTCAGCGGTTCGGAGCTCGTGTCAGCGGTTCATCTAAACCACCACTACTGCCAGCGCTAGCCGCTAGCGCAGGCGCTAGCGCCGACGCAAGCTCAGTATTCAATATACCCCTTCTTTCTACGATTGGGTAATTTGAGTGTTACAAAGGGACCCATTAATTACATAGGCATGTTATGATGGGGTCAAGAGTAAAGGTGAAGCCCAAATGTCAAACCTGGACTTGGTAATTGGAAATTACTATCCGCAGACCATGGTGATTATCACCTCGAGCTTAAGCTATTATGATCTCTTCGTGCATCCTAGGGTTTTGTCATGACCTGATCATGACAAAACCACCTAGGGGTCTAGTTGTTTGGGGGATGTTACAAATCCCAATAAATAAAAAACATTATTTTGTCCCTGAAATTAAGGTTAGCTTGCAGTGTTTCTACCAAAGGTAACTAAACGTAAAATCCCCTAATAATTGAAGTTATACCTGAAGTGAAGAATACCGGCGGCCTCTACTCATGTCCATGATTCCTCTACAGGACCTTGACCAGTGGGACCTTCTTGCGTCGTAAGACCAGCATTTTTGTGTCGTCTATCATGAACGAGTCTAGGTGAACCGATCGATTTGAAGCTACCGGGCCATCTATAGTAGAAACCTACTGCTTTGACCGCAGTAGAGCCTTCCTAAGAGAGGAGACGTGGAAGACGTTATGCAAACCTGCTAACTCTGGCGGTAGTTCCAGTCTATAAGCCAACGAGCCGATCCACTCTAGGATCCTGTAGAGCCCCATTTATCTTGGACTAAGCTTCTTCCACCCGTATACCCCTAAGACACTAACCTGGAACTCTACCTGACAATTGCCACACATCTTAATACCTGGCCTAGCTACACTAGGACTCCAACATCCTAACTCAAATCAGTCGCACCTGGGCATTTGTGTCCTCCACAAATTCTGAGCCGAATGCCTCTAAATCCTCATCCTATATCCGAGATTGTGGATTCATGCGCCTCCGTCCTTCTGAGGGTGGAAAGATGTGCTGAACATCAACCAAAAGCTCAGATAATCCTGGACTAATCTTCACTTCATGGATGTAACCCGTTCATCCCGATCCAACACGACCATCCCGGGCACACCACGATTACGGACCACCAGCTCAACAAATCACATCAAACACCAACGGGAGCATCCTTCCGGCTTGGGGTGACCCTAGCAAACTTGGTCAATCTATCCTCGATGTTCCAAATATACTTTTGTCCGGAGTAGGGATGTGGTAACCTGTGTATGAAATCCTTAATTATATCCTCGAGCTTCCACTCTAACACGGGCAGTGACTGTGGTAGTTTCCCCCAAAGACACCTACACTTGGCCTTCACCAGTCGACAGACCTCACTGTACATCACAAAACCTATGGCATCTTTCTTTATTCCGGGGAAATACATGCTCCGGAATACACCATTTTCTGGTGACTAAAACTCTTGTTTGTATGGGTAGACAACACCTCTATAATGTTTTCTATACATATTTAGATTCTAATTCCTTCACGTACGTCCGAGTAATCCACCAACTCAACTCTATACTTATCCAGTTCTTACCATTGATGGAACTGATCAGATCGTCAAGCGTCCCAATTATCCTCAAAATTTAAGGGGGGTGTACTCGTGAACTTTTATGAGTATGTGTAAAACAATCATTATTAATGTAGTTAAAATTTTCTACCGTGATAGGTCGTGATTTTTTAATAAATCATATGTTAATCACTTTTGATAGCCCCAAACCACCAAAACTTTCAAACATAATTATAGCTTGCAAGACCTAATTTTAGTTCCCAACTTCTGGAAGGGCATCTGCATCCCTAAGTCACAAAACCTGACAACTTTACATTTCTAATGCTTCAACTAAGGTCAAGTCGTTGTTCGATCAATGATGTTTATCCATTGTCCTGGTAATATTACCGATCACCATTCCAAACTTGATTTTACAGGATCCCATTTTCGCCCAAGTAACATTGAATAAGATCGACTTCAAAATCATTATGTTCATGACGCAACACTTTCTTACTTAGGTCTAAGGGAAACCCATGTTAGTAACTAATTTGCCCTATAAACAAAAGGTAAGCCCCAATAAACAAAAGATAAGCCACTATCTATTTTGGGCTAAGTATCTTTGATATCACCATGTTATATTCGACCCAGGTATGTAAACAATCCTTAGGGCACACAACCTTAGACTTGGGGTTCTATCTTGAGACTTGTTGGTACACTCCATACTTGAGCCTCTTCAAGATACCCTCTATGACAACCTTATCAGGGTCAATATGTGACCCAATACTAAACGGGTCTCTTCTGAACTTGAATTCTTATCCGACCCTTAGTGTTTGTCATTGTGGTTGTCTCAATGTAAACATTTCACCAGTACGAGGGTTGAATCTATGAGTCCTCTACCATTCTGCTTAAGTGTCAATCTCCTTAGGCGGTCCTATCAATTTGGATAATCCTTAGTATGTAAAGTAGGGACATCATAGTTTTTGTCTTAGATGGTCGTTCTCGCGTTAAACTCCTCCTCTAACCTCGTTGGGGTATCCTCAAACCTTAATCAAATTTATACCTACGGTATATTTCAGACTAGGGCATGGTATAAATTGTCATGGTAAGTCATGTGTCCTAGTGGGGTTGAGTCTAACTCCTTGATCACAGGACTATTTAGTGAGATCTTTGCAGCCGGAGGTATTCCCTGCTGAGGGGCAGGGTTCACCGCAGGCTATAAAAGAAAATTTGTCACTTGTAAGAAGATTTGGCTAAAACGATTCAGTTAAAAGTGGACTATTTCATGCGATTCCCCATATGGGCATACAATTGCTTTCATTGCTTAGTTTGTCTTCAAACTAAACTCGCGTGTGGTGTCGCATGATTTGCGGACTTCTTTTCTTCGGATCGAGGTTTTCCTCTGATATCAGTTTGTAAGACCCCATTTTTTTCGCTACAAAACCGTGTCTTATGCCCAGAACCGCCGCTTTGCGGTGACACCAACACTCGGGAAGGTCGCCACTACAAAATGCCGATCATGTCGGCCATATCGATCATAGAAGAAGAAAAGTACAATTGAAGCAAAAGTAAGCTCTGTTGGATCTGATGGCGCCCTTAGAGGGGGGGGGGGGGGGTGAATAAGGGGTTTACTATTTTTTGGAATAAACTTACAGATTTTACCAAAACAGAAAAACTTGTTTTGCTTTGTCGTTAACGCCGGCGTTAATAGTCAACGCTGGCGTTAACTCTCCCAAAAAATTATTTTTGCAGAAATATTCAAAATGATTTTCTTTATGAAATATAATTCCAGAAAAATTAGATATACTGAAAAAGAATTTTATATATCACAAAAATGATTACAAAGATAAAATTTCAATAACGCTTGAAATTGGAGGCGACAACTTAAAAAACACTTTTTGTTCCTTCACCGGTCCTTCTCCCAAGGACCGGTTGGATATAGCCTAACAATCCCCAGATAAGGCCTCTAGCCACCCCATAGATCTACCCTTGACCTAGTCGCCACATACAAGGCAGCGAATTACCCCCTAAGCCGCACAAGGACTTAGTCGCCACAAGCAAGGTGGCGAATTACTACCGTTACAAGAAAATATAAAAGGATAAAGATAAAAGTAGAACAAATGACTACCTAGAATGAAGAGCGCTGCAGGAGATGTTGAAGATACGCCATGACCACGTCAGAGTTGAAGTAAGCGTCCTTCTTCAAATTTGCCGTTGGAAATCTCCTTCTCACTCTTGTTCTCTCTGAATTCTGAATGAAATGCTCTCTCAGATCTCTGGAATGAAGGCTTCAATGCTTCTCCTTTTTGAGCAAACGAAATCAGATCTTTAAATAGAAACGGGAGCTAACGCGTGGCGTTAAGGGTTAACGCCAGCGTTAGTGAACGTGCACATTCGTGGATGAAATCGTGCAAACTATCTGGAACGTGGCAGAAACCAATTTCGTTGAACGAAACTCATTTTGTTGAACGCGATTTCGTCGAACGGAATAAAAGTTCGTCGAACGCCATCAAAGTTAGTCGAACGCAAGTTCGTCAAGCACAATTTCGTCGAGCATAAGTTCAATTCATCGAACGGAATCTCCTTTCGTCGAACGCCTTCAGATTTCATCGAACGCAGTTTTGTCAAGCGCAATTTTGTCGAGCGCAAGTTCAGTTCGTCGAACGAAATCTCCTTTTGTCGAACGCCTTCAGATTTCGTCGAATGCAGCTTCGTCGACTGGCATCAAATTTCGTCGACCGGCTAGCAAATTTCATCGAACGGCTACCGCCCAGCGATAAGACATAACGCTGGCGTTGTATCTGGCTTCTCGACAAATTCGTTCTTGATGGAATCCTTTTCAGCGGTTTCCTTCTCAGCAGTTTCCTTCTCAGCGGTTTCCTTCTCAGCGGTTGTTAACGCGGGGCGTTAATAACTAACGTGAGCGTTAGCTCTCTTTTCAGAGAATCGTCATCAATCAGCATCCTGTTCATAGGGTTATATAACTATAGTACCTGCACACTATAAACACAAGCAAGATCAAATACATAGTGTGATTTGTTATTTCTCAAACTAAGAGAAGTGGAACACAAGCTCCAACAATCTCCCCCTTTTGATAATAACAAATCCACCAATAAGAAATAAAATATAATTAAAGTAGTGTTTATAGTAAATGTTAAGCGTTATAAACATGCATACTCCCCCTATGTGGATACTCCCCCTACATGAATGCATTTCCTAATGAACTCCCCCTAAATAAAAGATTTCTTTATTTCTTCAATTATTCTCCCCCTTTTGTTATAATCAAAAAAGGTGGGATAGAGTTATAACAATATAAAATATTATGCATTTAGTAGAGATAAGAGCAACTTGAAAATAAATATTGAACACAACGAAAGCAATTTGTACATCTTGTAGAAATTGTAAGTACAAAATATAATAAGCATTTTAGTCAATTAAGTAGATGTTTTGAATTTAGATACACAAGTTGCAAAGTCATTTGAAATTTGTAATTTTCAAGTTAGCAAGCAAGATTATAAAATATCATTGAAAGATAGGTTTACAATGTAAAATAATTTGCATTTCAAGTTAACATAAACATTATAAAGATCATGCGTTGCTATCTAGTGCATTTACTCATGATTGTAGAAATTTGTATAGAAAAATTTTTAGTCCAATTCTCATGAGTGGAAGTATTATAAATGATAATGATGTGTTCAATAAGTGTGTTTTGATAATGTATACAAGAGTATAAATCAAACCACATGAAACTATGTAATGTATGAACATAACTTGAATTGAACAAAAACAACTTTACTTCCATAAATTTCAATGCACATATATTTTCTTGTATTTTTATTTTTAAAGAGATGTGGAGAAAATTTTGTTTGCACAAGACACTTTAAAATTCTTTCCAAGGTGCTCAACCTCACAATGCTCATTAAGACTTATCAGGAGGTTCAAGTAGTGCTTGGTGGAGTTAACCTTGTCATTCATTATTTGCTTTTTAGATTAGTGACTAAGGACTCCGAATTCACTTGTTTTTCAAATATAGAAATTTTATTTTATATACCACATTTCTCTAATCACAAGTGCATGAAGAACAAAGAATTCAAGAAAGAATTCAATGTTGTGTAGGTAAACTATTTATGAGATTCAAAAATAAGTTCTTATACTACACAATTATGCAATAAGATTTAAAACACATGTATATTAACAAAAAGGTGTAAGTGAGAAAATCATTATCAAAGATAAAAACCTTACTCATACTTAGAGGCATGTAGAAACATTTCCACACATGTATTCTATAACCAATTTTGTTTTTTCACATTTGAAGATGATATTCAAGACATGATAAAATCAAAACAATGTTTTTAAGAAACTTGAAGGTTTAAATTAAACATTGTAAAAAAAATCTTTAAGCAATATATATAATAATTCTTGAAATAAACAGTTAAGCACATATTTTTTTTGTTTTTAATTTTTGGAGTACATAACAACAAATAAGAAAAAATAATACAAAAATAGAACAAAATACATAAGGTAATTTTGATAGCATTTTATAAGGGGTTAAAGTGACATTTCTAAGACACCTAGTTCTAACCTAAGCATGTGAAAACATGCATCGGGTAGAGGTTTGGTAAAAATGTCGGCAAGTTGTGATTCCGTCCCTATAAAGCTAATTTTAACATGTTCTTTCTTAATTTGATCCCTAATAAAATGATGTTGGACATATATATGTTTAGATATAGAATGATGTACGTGATTGTTTGTGAGATCTATAGCACTCTTGTTGTCACACTTTAATTCTATGTTATTTAGAAGAACACCAAAGTCTTCTAACGTTTAGGTCATCCACAAGGCTTGTGCACAACAACTACCTAGTGCGATATATTTGGCCTCGGTGGTGGAGAGGGCAACAGAATTCTGTTTCCTACTCGACCATGATATAAGTGAAGGGCCTATAAAATGACACGTGCCACTAGTGCTCTTACGATCTAATGAACATCCCGCATAGTCCGAATCAAAAAAACCGTGTAGAATAAAATAATCATTATGAGGATACCATAAGCCTAATCTAGACGTTCTGATTAGATATCTAAAAATACGTTTCACCGCTTTTAAATGTGATTCTTTTGGGTTAGCTTGAAATCTAGCACATAAGCAAACGGAAAACATAATATCGGGTCTAGATGCGCTTAAATATAACAATGAGCCTATCATCCCTCTATATAATGTTTGATCAAAAGAAATACTAGCTTCATCTTTTCCTAATTTTAGTGATTCACTCATTGATGTATTAGCTTGTTTGAGGTTTTCAAATCCAAATCTTATAAGAATATCATGAACATATTTAGTTTGACAAATAAAAATACCATCTTGTTTTTGTGAGATTTGAAATCCTAGAAAATAAGTGATTTCTCCTACCAAGATCAATTCAAATTCATTTTTCATCAATAAAATTACTTCATTACATAACTCTTCATTAGTGGCTCTAAAAATGATATCATCAACATAAATTTGCAATATAATCAAATCATTATCTACATGCTTAATGAAGAGTGTATTATCCGCACTTCCCATTTTATAGCTGTACTTTATCAAAAATAATGTCAATCTATCATACCAAGCACTCGGCGCTTGCTTAAATCCATAAAGCGCTTTCTCTAATTTATACACATGGTTTGGAAATTTTTCATTCACAAAACCGGGGGGTTCTTCTACATAAACTTCTTCTTTTATAATCCCGTTCAAAAAGGCATTTTTAACATCCATTTGAAATAATTTAAATCTTGTAAAACTCCCCAATGCAAGAAATATTCTAATAGACTCAAGGCGAGCAACGGGTGCAAAAGATTCATCAAAATCTACCCCTTCGATTTGTGAATACCATTGTGCAACTAGTCTAGCATTATTCCTTGTAATTTTAGAGTCATCATCTAGTTTGTTTTTGAAAATCCATTTGACTCCTATAACCGGATAATTATATGGCCTCTCTACTAAATTCCAAACCTTATTACGTTCAAATTGATATAATTCTTCATTCATAGCTAAAAACAAGAATTCATCATTTAAAGTGGTTGTAACATTTTTTGGTTCTATTTCAGATACGAAACAAAGGTTTGAAAAAGCCTCATGTAAAGAAGAACGAGTACTTACCCCTTTTGATGGTTCTCCTATCACAAGCTCCTTTGGATGATCTTTAGTGAACTGCAACACGCTTGGAGGAACATATTCTACTATCTCATTTTCTTTCTTGTCTTTTTCTTCGTCTTTTTCTCCAAGTGATTCATCATCCTCATGCTCCAAAGGGGAAATAGGTTCGTCTTCATTTCCTGTATGATTAGAATCTACACAAGGAACAAACTCATCAAATATTACATGTATAGACTCTTCAACTACTTTAGTTCTTTTATAATATATTCTATAAGCCTTGCTAGTTGAAGAGTAACCAATGAAAATTCCCTTATCGCATTTTTCATCAAATTTTCCTAGTGCATCTTTAGTGTTTAAAATGAAACATTTACAACCAAACACATGAAAATAAGATACATTAGGTTTTCTTTTAAAGTAAAGCTCAAAAGGTGTCAATTTAAAATAGGACGAAGCATAACACGATTAATGATATAACATGAAGTATTAACCGCTTCGGCCCAAAATGATTTAGGCAACCCATATTCACAATGCATAGTGCGTGCTAGCTCTTGAAGGGTTCTACTTTTCCTCTCCACTACACCATTTTGTTGTGGGGTGCGAGGAGTGGAGAATTCAAGTTTAATTCCTAAATCATCACAAAAAAGAAGAAAATCTATAATTTTCAAATTCTCCTCCATGATCCGAACATATGCATTTAATCTTTAAATCAAGTTCATTTTGAATACGAATGCATAGTTTAGTAAATTCAAGGAATGCATCAGATTTGGAAGATAGAAATAATGTCCAACAAAATCTAGAAAAATCATCAATTATTACAAAAGTATATTTTCTACCTCCTAGACTAGAAGTGCTAATCGGTCCAAATAAATCCATATGAATTAATTGAAAAGGTCTAGTGGTAGAAATTACATTTTTGCTTTTAAAAGAATTTTTTGAAAATTTTCCTTTTTGGCAAGGCGTACAAAGAGAAGTTAAATTTCCATTAAGCATAGGTAATCCCATAATTAATTTATCTTTTGATAATTTCAAAATAAGCTTGGTGCTAGAGTGACCAAGGCGTCTATGCCAAAGTTCTAATTCTTCATTTTTAGAAATAAAGCATTTTAAAGAAGAATTTGAAAGATCATTAAAAGTAATCATATAAACATTATGCATCCTAGGTGCTGTGAGTACAACATCATTTGTTTTAGAATTTATAATTTTGCAATGATTTGTAGATGATTCAAATAATACATTTAAGCCTATATCACATAATTGACTAATTGAAATTAAATTATGTTTTAAGCCATCTACAAATAAAATATTTGAGATTGAAAAAGAATCGTTACCCACTGTGCCAGTGCCCATGATCCTTCCTTTTCCATTGTCACCAAATATCACCATCCCTCCTTTCTTCATCTTAAGGCTAAGGAACTTTGCTTTGTTTCCCGTCATGTGTTTGGAGCATCCCGAGTCCAAATACCACACGTCCTTTTTTGTCCTTAGCCTGCCAACATACCTCAGTGTCTCTTTGGACACTGCTTTCATCCTCGGATGTCTTGTCACCTTTTCCCATAATGCACATATTTGCCTCTTCTTCATCGCTAGTGGATGAGCCGCTTGAATCCTCGGAGGAGGAGTCATCCCATGTAGCCACTTTTAGGACCTTCTTCTTCTCTTTCCCTTGTACCCTTTTTCTTTATGCTCTTTCAGATATTTTGGGCACTGACTCTGAATATGTCCGGTCTTTCTACAATGGTAGCACTCCGGTGGTGGTCGTTCATCATCATCCTCGTCACTACCTCTCTCTTCTTCGATGAAGATCCCTTTTTGATGAAATATTTCCAGAAGCTGTTTCTCCTTTCCGGATTCTTCATGAACCTTTTGAACTTCTTCATAAAAAGGCTCTCCTCATCCTCTTCATCATCATCTCCATTTTCCTCCTTTTTTGATTTTAAGGCCAAACTCTTCTTCTTTGGCTTCAACTTGTACTCTTATTGTTGAATTTTGAGTTCAACCTCATGGGTTTTAGGTTCCCAATGAGGCTCTCAATTTGGAGCTTCTTCAAATCGTGCGACTCTGAGATAGCCGTCACCTTTGGATTGACTTTGGAGGAAGAGACCTTAAAATTTTCTCACCAAGTCGCCGTTGGAGAACACCTTTCCAAGTACTTTTGAGTAGTTGACGATCTTGGTGAACCTTGTGTACATTGAATCTACGTCTTCATCTGCCTCCATCCAGAATTTCTCATACTCGGATTCAAGTTGGAAGAGCTTTGAATCCTTAACCTGCGAAGTACCTTTATGAGATATTTCTAATAAATTCCATATATCATAAGCTGTTTCGTAAGCACAAGTTCTATTAAATTTCGTTCTATCCAAGGCACAAAATAACGCATTCATTGCTTTAGCGTTATTCTTACATCTCAACTTATCATTGTCATCCCATCTATCTCTAGGTTTTTCCATAGTGACTTCTCCAACAATAAATGTTGGTGGAGAGTAACTTTGTTCTACCATACCCCAAACGTCATTATCTAAAGTAGTTAAAAAACAACGCATTCTAGTTTTCCAATAATTATAATCCGTTCCGGTAAATAGTGGAGGTCTACTAATCCCTTGACCCTCATCGAAAGCATGATCATTATGTTCCATTATTCCCGGTTGTGAAACTGTTTTGGAATAACCTTGCTCTGATACCAAGTGTTGGATTTGATGGCTCCCTTAGAGGGGGGGGGGGGGTGAATAAGGGTCTTACTATTTTTTGGAATAAACTTACAGATTTTACCAAAATAGAAAAACTTTTTTTCTCTGTTGCTAACGTCGGCGTTAATAGTCAACGCTGGCGTTAACTCTCCAGAAAAAGTATTTTTGCAGAAATATTCAAAATGATTTTCTTTATGAAATATAATTCTCGAAAAATTAGATATACTGAAAAAGAATTTTATATATCACAAAAATGATTACAAGGATAAAATTTCAATAACGCTTGAAATTGGAGGTGACAACTTGAAAAAAACTTTATGTTCCTTCACCGGTTCTTCTCCCAAGGACCGGTTGGCTATAGCCTATCTATCCCCAAATAAGGCCTCTAGCCACCCCTAGATCTACCCTTGACCTAGTCGCCACACACAAGGCGGCGAATTACCCCTAAGCCGCATAAGGACCTAGTCGCCATACGCAAGGCGACGAATTACTACCGTTACAAGAATATATAAATGGATAAAGATAAAAGTAGAACAAATCACTCCCTAGAATGAAGAGAGCTGAAGGAGATGTTGAAGATACGCCATGACCACATCGGAGTTGAAGTAAGCGTCCTTCATCAAATTTGTCGTTGGAAATCTCCTTCTCACTCTTGTTCCTCAATGTTGGTGTTGGGAGTTCTCTCTGAAATCTGAATGAAATGCTCTCTCAGATCTCTGGAATGAAGGCTTCAATGCATCTCCTTTTTGAGAAAACGAAATCAGATCTTTAAATAGAAATGGGAGCAAACGTGTGGCGTTAAGGGTTAATGCCAACGTTAGTGAACGTGCACTGTCGTGGCTGAAATCGTGCAAACCGTCGGGATCGTGGCAGAAACCAATTTCATCGAATGAAACTCATTTCGTCGAACACAATTTCGTCGAACAGAATCAAAGTTCGTCGAACGCCATCAAAGTTCGTCGAACGCAAGTTCGTCAAGCACAATTTCGTCGAGCGCAAGTTCAGTTCATCGAACGAAATCTCCTTTCGTCGAACGCCTTCAGATTTTGTCGAACGCAGTTTCATCAATTGCAATTTCATCGAGCACAAGTTCAGTTCGTCGAACGGAATCTCCTTTCGTAGAACGCCTTTAGATTTTGTCGAACACATCTTCGTCGATCGACATCAAATTTCGTCGAACGGCTAGCAAAGTTCGTCGAACGGCTACCGCCAAGTAAT
Organism: Dactylorhiza incarnata; assembly: GCA_033032865.1. Lineage (NCBI taxonomy): Eukaryota > Viridiplantae > Streptophyta > Magnoliopsida > Asparagales > Orchidaceae > Dactylorhiza > Dactylorhiza incarnata. The sequence goes on along the minus strand of JAWHQI010000103.1, from coordinate 2,601,132 downwards.
AAGAACTCACGCTGGCGTTGTCTCTGGCTTCTCGATGGTTTCATTCTCGATGACATCTTTCTCAGTGGTTTCCATCTCAGCGGTTGTTAACGCGGGGCGTTAGCTCTCTTTTCAGAGAATCGTCATCAATCAGCATCCTGTTCATTGGGTTATATAATAATAGTTCCTGAACACTATAAACACAAGCAAGATCAAATACATAGTGTGATTTATTATTTTTTAAACTAAGAGATGTGGAACACAAGCTCCAACAAGCTCAAGTCCACATCACATAATATAGAGGTCATAATGAAAGATGTCTACAGTTAATAACTGAATAAGAGTGATAAGTAGTTTTTATATAACCTTTTTAGTATAAATTTTAGTAATTATTTATTATGAAATTTTCTTTTTTCATGTCAATTTTAGCTTATAAATAGTTCTTTTATTAAATTTGTTTTTAATTTAGTTTATTTTCCTTTTTGTAGAATTTTTGGACATGTTTGGAAAAATTTGCATTACACGCCCTAGGTCACGCCCGTGACCAAGGGCGTGTAATCATAAGATCATCCAGAATTGATGTCGCGCAATTTGAGCTCATCCACAGCAAGTCACGCCCTCCGTCACGCTCGTGATGTAGTGGTCTCGTCCCTTACCAAGGTAATGTAAACATAGAATCTTCCCTGCGGAGCTGCCGTCGAGACGTGGAGATGCCATCGAGATGTAAACTAATGTCACGTCCGTGACCCATATGTCACGGCCGTGACATACCCTTGTGATACTTGTTCTCCGTCGCGTCTCAATCGAGCCCACGCTGCATTAAATTAAAATGTCCAAATATACACCCTTGAGCCAAATATCACCGCCATGACATGTCATTTTTCACCTGCCATCAAGTAAGACCCACGCCGCTGTCCCAGATGAGATGAACAGTGGTTACATGCCCTTGGTCACGCCCGTGACCGAGAGCGTATAACTTGAAATTTTTTTCTATAAATTCCAGAGGTCTCCTTGAGTCCAGGGTTCAGAAAATATGAGAGGGGGAGGTGCTGCTAGTTGCCATTTTCAAATATTTTCATGTTTTTACTTTCCATGTTCTCTCCCTCTCTTTCTCTCTTCTTTGCAAGTATGGTTCTAATTTTTCTTGCATGCAATAGTTTTTATGAACTTGTAATCTTCTCTTGCTTGTGTTGTAACCTTTCTTTAAGGCTTGTAATAGTTTTAATTTCAATAAAATTTAGTTTTGCTCTCTTTCATTCTCTCTTTCTACTTTAATTAATTTCTCCTTAATGCACTTTTAATTTTCTCTCCTTTCTCCCTCTACCAAGATTTACTAACTCTTTTTATTGCTTGATCGAAATGATTCGAAGATGAAATAATCAAGTTATGATTTTCTAAAGCTCTCTTTTTCTGTTTTTGTAAATACTTGATTTACACTTGATTTTTAATTAGCGAGATCATATTTTTTATATATAGTTTTCGCTTTAGTTTTCATACTTAGCTAGCCAAGAGTCTCAAAGTATGAATCGATAACTCAAAAGTAAAGATATTTGCACGCACCTCTCGCGAGAGGATGACGTAAATCTCCCGGATTTGAGTCAAATCCAATAGAGGGTTTCACAACGTAAAACAAGTTTTAGGTAATCGATTATAGAATGAGAGTTTGGTTGATTTTTCCTAAACTTAGTTGGCCATTTCCCTCGAGAGAGGCATGTTCAAGCTTCGGGAACCTCCACGGTCAAGTAGTTTAATTAAACGGAATTAGATTTATTTTTCCTTCTCTTGATTATTCTCACTCCAAGGTGATTTTAGATTGAACACTAATCCTCTTTAACATCCTTTAAACCTTAACTTAGTTTGCAAATTGCCTCTTTTAGCTAAGTAAAACAAACCCCAAAAAATCATTAGATAAGATAATAGTGATCTCCTCGAAGTAGAAGTAATCAACGCGCCCCGAGGAATACGACCTTAGTATTTTCAAAATATCCTATATTATAGACGATAAGGTACACTTGCGTTCATCTGATATAGTTTTGGAAAACATCATCAATCTCTTCGCATTTTCTTAAATCCAAATCTCTAAGTAAGAAGTAGAATTTTATCTTATCATGTTTTTGGCGTCGTTGCCGGGGACTATTGCGTAGATATTTTGAAAAGAGGATAGCTATTAATTTTATCATGTTTCTTTTTATTTTATTTTACTTTCTCTAGTTTCAAATATCTTAAAGGTGCAATCTAAATCTTGGAAAGGGACGTTTGGGTTATCATCCCATCACATCTCCTAGTACTGGTGAGAACCCTTCACAGGGTATACCTCGGGAAGTCCATGACTAACTTAATCTGCCTTAAAGAAAAAAATATAATAATCAAGTTTCCCTCTTTCTTTCTTCATTTTTAGTTTTATTATTCTCTTTTTTCTCCTTTTCTCTTTCTGCTTTCCCCTTTTCCTTTATAGTGTATGACCCGAGGTAGCGCTTCAAATATTCATTTTGATCCAAAGATCGAGCAAACCCTTTCGTGGCACCGCAGTTCTCGTGATCAGGAAATACACATATTATTCGAAGAGTCGATCGGGGACAATAACACAGCAAATATGGATCATAATCCATATCTTGCTAATCCTAACCCGCACAGTCCTAATGAGGCTGCGCAACGGACCATGCCCTATTATGCGCTGACGAATCTTGAATGCACACAATCAAGTATTGTTCGCCCTGCATTGGTAAACAATAACTTCGAGATCAAGTCCAACATCATACAAATGGTGCAGCAATCAGTGACCTTCGATCGTCAGCCGGACAAACTGTCATATTTCTAACTTTCGTGAAATTTGCGACACGTTTAAAATCAATGGCATCACCGATGACGCCATTCGATTATGTCTTTTTCCTTTTTCTTGCGGTCTAAGGACAAGAAGTGGTTGGGCTCACTTCCTAGGGAGTACATCACTATATGGGCCGATAGGGCAAAAAAAATCCTCACTAAATATTTCCAGCCTGCAATGACTGCCAAAATACGATCAAATATTGTGTCATTTATGCAAATCGACTCAGAGACACTTTATGATACGTGGGAGCGCTTCAAGGAGCTTTTGTGTAGATGCCCTCACCATGCATATCTCGCTTGGCAACAACAGCAAATATTTTGTATAATGGCTTGAATTTCTATACTAGACAAATGATTGATGTGGCTGCCGAGGGTACATTAAATAGGAAAACCCTGGAGGTCGCTCAAGAGATTTTTGAGGAAATGGCCATGAATGCTTATCAATGAAATTTTCCCCGAGCATGGCTATTAAGCCAACCGGTATTTTTGAAATAGATGATACTTCTGCGAGGATAAAATTACTTCTCTTCCTCATACTCCTATTTTATCTTCTAATTTGCCTGCTACATTAGCTCTGTATGCTTCCAGTTCAAATATACCGTAACCGTCTAAGTTTAAGAGCGAGTGCGCCGAGAAATATTACCATAAATTGTTAGAAATTTTAAAACAAATTCATATTAATGTACCCTTCTGCGAGGATATCTCTCAAATGCCGAAGAATACAAAATATCTTAAGAAGTTACTCTCGAATAAGAAGAAATTAGAAGATATTTTGCTTATTTCCTTAAACGCGGAATGCTCCGCGGTTATACTTAACAAATTTCCTCAAAAAGCAAATGACCCGGGACGGTTCTCCATCCCGTGCCTATTCAGCAATTCATAATTTAAACACGCTTTAGCTGATCTTGGAGCAAGTATAAATCTCATGTCTTTTTCATTATTCAAAAAGTTAGGTCTAAGAAATCCTAGCCCCACCCGAATGAGTATTCAACTCGCAGATCGTTCATTAAAATATCCGGTGGGGATAGTGGAGGATGTGCTCGTTAAGGTTGACAAGTTCATCTTCTCGGTGGACTTTGTCATTCTTGATATCGAAGAGGATGTCGAAGTAACCCTCACACTCGGTCGCCCCATCCTTGCCACCTTTCGTGCGATTATTTACGTAAGTAACAAAAAGCTCCTCCTACGGGTTGGAGATGATGAAGTTACTTTTAGTATAAATTTCTCGATGCGAAACACCTTAGAGAATGATGATTCGTGTTTCTACCTAGAAGAATGTTTTGAGAGTGAGTTGTATTCACTACCCGAGTTAGTCTCCACATAGAGTAACGATTCCAAGCTCGTCGAGCTCTTTTGTCTAGAAGAAGAAGTCTCTCGCTCCACACCACCCGAGCAACTATATTTAGAAAAATTAAAAATTAAAACTTCATATGAAGAGCCACCCGTTTTGGAGTTAAAACAAATCCCCTCACCCTAAATATTTATTTCTAGAAAAAGATTCTAAGCTACCCATTATTGTATCATCCGAACTGAGCGATTCAGAAATTTTTGAATTGACTCTAGTCTTAAGCAATCACCGTCACATAATTGCGTGGAAAATTTCTGATATCAAGGGTATTAACCCTTCTTTCTGCACTCACAAAATCTTTCTCAAATATAATTCTTGCAACACAGTTTAGCCACAACGATGACCAAACCCGAATATGAAAGAAGTCGTTAAGGCAAAATTTATCAAACTGTTAGACGTGGGAATCATCTACCTGATATCAGATAGCACTTCTGTTATCCTAGTACAACTCATGCAAAAGAAAGGCGGCGTAACGGTAGTAGCGAATGTGAACAACGAATTGATCCCAACCCGTAATTTTACGGGTTGGCAGATGTGCTTAGATTATAGTAAACTAAATGATGCCACCCGGAAGGATCAATTCCCGTTGCCTTTATTCGATCAAATCTTAGAACGCCTTTTAGGTCACTCCTACTACTGTTTTCTCGATGGTTTGTCAGGATACTTTCAATCCCTATTTCGCCCGATGACCAAGAGAAAATAACATTAACTTGTCCTTTTGGCACCTTCGCTTATCGAAGGATGCCATTTGGTCTTTGTAACGCGTCGGCTACATTCCAAAGATGTATGCTGATGATATTTGACGAGTTGGTAGAGGAAGTGATGAAAGTTTTCATGGACGACTTCTCCGTAATCGGAAACTCTTTTAAAAATTGTTTAAAAAATCTCTAGCGTGTGCTAAAACATTGTGAGGAAACAAATCTAGCTCTTAATTGGGAGAAATGCCATTTTATGGTCAAAGAAGGATTAGTCCTTGGACATAAAATTTCGGGGAAAGGGATCGAGGCCGATAAGGCCAAAATCAAAGTGATAGAAAAAATCCACCCTCCAACGAATGTAAAAGCAACTAGAAGTTTCTTAGGCCACATAGGGTTTTATCGGTGTTTCATTCAAAACTTTTCAAAAATCACGAAGCCCTTAACCCATCTTCTCGAAAAAGAATCTTCTTTCCTTTTTAAAGACGAATTCCATTTGGCCTTTAAACTTATAAAAGAAAAGCTTATATATTCTCCGATTCTAGTCGCACCAGATTGGTTGCTCCCCTTTGAAATTATGTGCGACGCGAGTGATATTATGGTAGGCGCCGTGTTAGGCCAACAGGTAAGTAAGTATTTCCACCCGATTTATTATACAAGCAAGACCCTCACGTCGTCACAATAAAATTACATGACTACCAAGAAGTATCTTCTAGAAATCGTTTTTGCTTTTGATAAGTTTAGGTAGTACATCACTCTCTCCAAAGTAATCGTTTTCATAGTTAACACTGCCCTTAGATATCTCTTATGTAAATCGGACGCCAAGCCCCGTCTATTGCGATGGATCCTCCTCTTGCACGAGTTTGATTTAGAGATCCGCGACAAAAGGGGAGCTAAAAACTTTGCGGCCGGCCATCTTCCCCATTAAGAAAATCCCGCTATGGAAGAGCTAGTAGAAGCCGATATTAATGATAAATTCCCTGAAGAGCACCTCCTTTCTCTCGAAAATATAATGACAACTTCCACCACCTGGTTCGTGGATTTGGCTAATTATTTAGTAGCCCGAGTCCTGCTAAAAGAATTCTCGAGTCAGCAAAAGAAGAAATTCTTTTTTGATTTAAAAATTACTTTTGGGAGGACCCCTTTCTATTCCGTGTCTGCACGGATCAGGTAGTGAGAAGATGCGTCTCGGGTTAGAAAGTTCTAAAAATTTCACGGCATTGTCATGAGGGACCAACCGGTGGTCATTATCAATCGAACCGAACAACGAGGAAGGCACTGGAGGAGGGCTTTTATTGGCCCACACTCATCAAAGATGCTCACACCTTGTGAGTACTTACGACATCTGCCAGCGGTCGGGGAACATCTCCCGCCGGGATGAGATGCCACAAAATATTTTCTTAGAATGCAAAAGTTTTGACCTTTGGGGTATCAATTTTGTTGGTCCTCTCCCTCGCTCTTATTCAAACAAGTATATTTTAGTTGTTGTCGACTACGTGCGAGGTGGGCAGAAGCGCATGCTCTCCCCACCAACAATGCGAGAGTCATCGTTAATTTCTTAAAAACATTATTCTCTCAATTTGGTATGCCTCGCGCAATAGTTAGTGATCGGGGCAACCATTTTTGCAATAGACAATTCAAAAAACAATTAGCAAAATATGGTGTCACGCACAAACTATCCACTGCTTATCACCCACAAATGAGCGGCCAAATCGAAGTCGTGAATCGATAATTAAAGCAGATATTAGAAAAAAATGTTTCTATTTATCTAGAGGATTGGGTGATTAACCTCGATGACGTGCTATGGGCCTATCGAATAGCGTACAAGACCGCTATCGGTTGTATACCATATCGATTTGTTTATGGCAAGGCTTTCCACCTTCCGGTCGAATTAGAACACCCCGCATTTTGGGCGCTTAAATTTTTAAATCTCGATTCTTTATTGGCGGTCGAGCAAAGAAAGCTTCAAATGAACGAGCTAGATGAGTGGAGAGCGAATGCGTACGAGAATAACAAATTCTATAAGGAGCGAACAAAGTTTTATCACGATAAACACATAAAAATTCCAAAAACATTTTCGCCGGTGATCTCGTCCTTCTTTACAATGCTCGTCTTCGCCTTTTTCTGGGAAAGCTTAAATCTCGATGGTCCGGATCCTTTATTGTTAATGAGGTTTGGTCCTATGGGACAATTCTAATTTCCCACTCGAAAAAAGGTTCCTTCAAAGTAAATGGTCAATGTCTTATGTTGTATATTCTAGGGGATTCGTCTATCAAAAAGAGTGAGTCATTATTTCTTCCGCCTATAATCTGAACGCCAATTGGGTCAAGCTACGCGACCTTAAACAAAGCACTTTTGGGAGGCACCCCAAAGTTATCTTTTTTTTCTCTTGGTTTTGTAGGTAACCACCGCTTCCCCCGCATCTTCATAGCCAAGGAAGCCCTTTTTTATCTCTTCTCCTTCCTTCTTGTTTTAGCTTGCTTTTTTCGTCTTCTATTTCTTCATACATAGTTTTAAACATTGGGGACAATGTTTAACTTTAAGTGTGGGGGTGTAAATAGTTCCTAAAAATGTGTAGTTAATTTTGAAAACTTTTCAAAAAAAAAAAATTCTTATGTCTACTTTTATTCAAGTACTTCTCAAAAAAAAAATCGAAAATCGAAAATTTAAATCTTGGAAAGGAATGTTTGGGCTATCATCCCATCACACCTCCTAGTAACGTTGAGAACCCTACATGGGTATACCTCGGGAAGTCCAAGAGTTAACAAAAATTATTAGTTTTAAAACTAGTTTCCTTTCTTTCATTATCAAAATTTTTAAAAAAATAATAGAATCAAAAATTCCAAAAAAAATACGAAAAACTTAGACAAAAAACCAAATTTTTTATAAAGCCCCTACTTGTTGTTTTTGTGATTTCTTAGAAATTTAGGTCAGAATATTTGTAAGCATTTTTATGTTTTTAATTAGCTAAAATTTTGTTTATTATACTTTGTTAAATCTAAATTTTAGGTAATTTTTTTAGAATCATTTTATGAATTGAGCTTGATTAGAGAATTTTTTTTAGCATGACTTCTCTTTTCATTTTTAAATGGCTTCATTTTGTAGTAAATTTGCTAAACCTCTTTAGATTTCTATTATATTTGCTTCTAGCTTTTTAGATCTTAGGAAATTTAAATTTACTAGAATTTGCTCTCAATATAATTTAAATTATAAGCTAGAAATTTTTCCTACCCACCTCTTTTGATGGCATACAAAAAGTGTTTTAATAAATCATATGTCATGGGAATAAGAGGATAAAATTCATTATTCCCTAAACATATGCACCCAAAATCACTAACAAGATTATATGGCATGGAGTAAGAGGATAAAATTCATTACTACTAAACATATACATTTTGGGTTTTTATTAGAAGAGAATTTTAAAAGATTATATGGCATGGAGTAAGTGGATAAAATTCAATACTCCTAAACATACAAAAAAATAGTGAGGTGAGAGGAAAAAATTCATCACCTCCTTTCTAAGATCTCTTCCTATGCCAAACTTTGTACACCTCCCCTTAGCCAATATCTTTGATCTAGATTTAATTTAAGTTATGGAGAGAGCAATATTTAGTAGGTTACTTTTCCTTAAATATCTTATAAGATAGAGTTCTTATAATTTTAATCTAATTTAGTTTTATAATTTCTACAATTTTGTTTGCTAATTAATTATCTTGAGAAGTCCTTGCCTAAACACTCCTCTTTTCAAATCATCATCATAATTTAGGACTTAATTCCTCCTAGAATTTATTCTTAACTTAACTTTTGATCAAAATGAAATTTTAGTTTAAAATTAAAAAAATATATGAATGTCTTATGAATTATGTCTTATACTTTTGCTCTGGAATAACAAAACCTCAAGTATGGGGGGTATTTGATAAGTAGTTTTTATATAACCTTTCAAGTATAAATTTTAGTAATTATTTAATATGATATTTTCTTTTTCATGTCAATTTTAGTTTATAAATAGTTCTTTTATAAAATTTATTTCTAATTTAGTGTATTTGCATTTTTGCATAATTTTGGGACAAGTTTGGAAAAGGTTGCATTACACGCCCTAGGTCACTCCCGTGACCAAGGGCGTGTAATCATAAGATCTTCCAGAATTGATATCGCGCAATTTGAGCTAATCCACAACAAGTCACACCCTCAGCCATGCCCGTGACCCAGTGGACACGCCCGTGACCAAGTGCGTGTAAACATAGAATCTTCCCAGCGGATTTGCCGTCGAGACATGGAGATGCTATCGAGAAGTCAACTAATGTCACGTCCGTGACCCATATTTCACAGCCGTGACATTTCTGCCCAATCCTTGTTCACCACCGAGCCGCAATCGAGCCCACGCTGCATTACATGAAATCGTCCAAGTACATGCCCGTGACATGTCCTTTTTCGCCGCGACGTTACGTAAGACCCACGTCGCTGTCCTAGCTGAGATGAACAGTGGTTACACGCCATTTGTAATGCCCGTGACCGAGGGCATGTAAGTTGATTTTTTTTATAAATTGCAAAGGTCTCCTTGAGTCCAGGGTTTAGAAAATTGGAGAGGGGGAGGTATTGCTAGAGCTGAGAGTTGTCGTTTCAAGTATTTTCATGTTTTTACTTTCCATGATCTCTCCCTCTCTTTCTCTCTTCTTTGCAAGTATGGTTCTAATTTAGCTTTCATGCAATAGTTTTTATGAACTTTTAATTTTTTCTTGCTAGTGTTGAAACCTTTCTTTAAGGCTTGTAATAGTTTTTATTTCAATAAAATTTAGTTTTGCTCTCTTTTATTCTCTCTTTCTACTTTAGTTAATTTCTCCTTAATGAAATTTTATTTTTCTCTCCTTTCTCCCTCCACCATGATTAAATAATTCTCATTAGTGCTCGATCGAAATGATTCGAGAATGAGATAACCAAGTTATGATATTCTAAATCTCTATTTTTTCATTTTTGTAAATACTTGATTTACTTTGATTTTTAACTAGCGAGATCAAATTTTCAATATATGATTTTATCTTTAGTTTTCATACTTAGCTAGCCGAGAGGCTCAAAGTATGAAATGATCACTCAAGAGAAAAGAGAGTTGCATGCACCCCTCAAGAGAGGATGATGTAAATCTCCTGGATTGGAGCCTAATCCAATAGAGGGGTTCACAACGTAAAGCAAGTTTTAGGTAATCGATTGTAGAACGAGAGTTCGGTTGATTTTTCCTAAACTTAGTTGGGAATTTCCCTCAAGAGAGGAATGATCATGCTTCGGGAACCTCCACTGTCAAGTAGTTTATTAAAAGGTAAATAGATTTATTTTTCCTTCTCTTGATTATTCTTACTCCAAGGTGTTTTTAGATTGAGCACTAATCCTCTTTACCATCCTTTAAACCTTAATTTAGTTTGCAAATTGTTTCTTTTAGTTAAGTAAAACAAACCCTAAAAAATCATTAGATAAGATAATAGTGATCTCCTCAAAGTAAAATTAATCAATGCGCCCCGAGGAATACGACCTTGGTGTTTTCAAAATATCCTATATTATAGATGATAAGGTACACTTTCCTTCATCGGATATAGTTTTGGAAAACATCATCAATCTCTTCGCTATTTCTTAAATCCAAATATCTAAGTAAGAAGAAAAAAATTTTCGTATCAAAGAGGTTGCAATAAAAAGGGCTCATGCCTGTACATCAAATCCTCACTAGAAGATCACTCGTGAAAGCATAACCTACTGTATGACCACATTTTTTTCTTGTACAAACCCGGGTCTTAAGCCCAGAACCGCCACTTTACGGTGACACCCTCACTCAGGAAGGTCGCCAATACAAAATGTCGATCCTGCCGGCCTTATCGATCATAGAAAAAAGTAATTATAACAAACTTTAGAGAAGACAAGTCCACATCACATAAATAGTAAATCATCATAAAGAGATGTCCACATGAAGTAACTGAAATAAAAGATAGAAAATCAAGGGCTCCTGCCCGATACATCAATTCCTCACTACATTTTCTCTCGCAGAAGCATAAAATACTAAAGCTAAATGATGCTCACAGATCCTGCCAAGGGTGCTCCCGTGCTAGATTGCCCAGTCTCCATATGCACCGGCCTCTGGTGCTGCAGCATCTCCTCGGTCCCCTAAAATTATAAGGTCCACCGACCGTTAGTCAAAAGACTAATCCAATCCCCCACCCCTCCACCGGTGACTCCTTGGCACCGAGTGGAAGGAATGAAGCGAAGGACAATCAAAGGGTGTAAATAATAGCAGGTGATGGGGGTAGAATCTACAGGGAACGTCTACCACTATGCAATATATATCATAACCGAAGCAGTAAGCAAAGTAAAGTAAGAACAGGTAAAGTAAACAAGTAGAGAAAATATATAAAGGTAAGTAAGGAAAAGTAACAGTTGATTTATAGGGATGCCCAAACATACATATAGACCAAGGGGTCGTTTAGCAAGGCCTATCGTATAAGAAGTCCCATAACCAACTTATACGATAGGGGTAGGGGTTGAAATGCAATGTTGATGCTATGACATGCAAGGTATGCAGTTAAATGTTATGTTCACATAAGTGCAACACACACTACGACTCTATGTGCACAGACCTTTAGTTCCCCCTTTTTGGAGCTAGCAAAACTCCCAGGATACTTTCGTAGTGGCAAATAGAAGCGGTGGGTTGGGCCTCGCCCACCTCTAGGTTGGTATTTGCACTACCTAACCTAGACCTATCGTACGCCTCAACGCTAAGAACACAACAGCGGAGTCCCTGCGTACTCTTGCTGGTTACACCACCAGACTTGTCTTGGTAAAGGGTTATCCTCACTTACCGAGCCCAAGTATTAACGTCGGTGCAACGACCATCAACACTAAGGACCCACGACCTTATGCACATGCAAACATGTTTACATCTATCTCCGAGCCATAAGCTCCCCGGGCTAACCCATCTGGTACAACAAACATGGTTGAGTCACAACTCACCAGACTAATAAGTCTATTGCTACAACCACTGAGCCTATCGCTCATAAGACCAAACTGACTAAAGCACCCATGAGAATGGAGTGTGAGTGAGTATATTACTAAGTTAATCTTGTATTATAACTTAACCCTACAGTTTATGGTTAACCTTAGACTTCCCAAGGATTAACCTGTTAGGGGCTCACTACGGTACTAGGACCTATACTGGGATGACACCCCAAGGCTCCCTTTCTCAAGGCATTTAATGTTATGTGTATCTACCCATATGCCTAAGCCTCTTACCATTTCACTTGTATTAACCCTAGGTGTTGTATGACACGGTAGGGGAATGACCATCTTTCGTCAATCCCAAGCACGACCTTACCCTCAGCTCACCCAACACTCTTATCTCCTAAACTCCTTTTTGATGACCTCATCCTCTTCATCCTGACCATGTACACCAACTACATGCCACTTCCACTTGGTAGGCCCATAAATACCCAAGTTTCCTATTTTTACTATACGCAGACCAAACTAACTATATGAAGCTAATAAGTAGAAGTACTCCAAATATTCACCCACATGACACAAGATTTTTACTAGAGGACTATCATGTCATTATAAGACTAAATCCAAAGACTCATATTTTTCCTCAACATTTTAGCATTTATTTAAATTTCTCCAATATTTGCCAAGTATAAATATGATCATAAAGTGTAAGGTATTCTTATGATATGACAATCATAAAATTAAAATAAATATATCATGCCAAAATAGCAGTAAATACAGAGTGTCACAATTTTACAATCAGGAATTGCCCTCTAATTATAATATTTACCATTTTTCCAAAGTTGGAGGTTAATGAAGGAACCATCAAAATTACTTATCCAAAAATTATGGGAAAATTACTCGACCTTCTTATTAGTCAGAAAAGTTCTCAGGACAAATTTCAGAATTTATAAAGGCAAATTATTCACATAAATGTATATTCCAAAGAAACCCTGTCTAGTGAAAATTGTGAAGGAACCTACTGTTAAATAAATCCAAAAATTATGAAAGAAATACTAGATCTCCAATATGTTTATAAAGGATTGCCGACTGAGTTTCACAATTTATGGAAATCATTTTCTTACCTAAATAAATCCTAATATGAGCATGTTGTGAAGTAGCCTACTGATAACTATCTCCAAAAATTATATAAAAATTTGCAGAGCTTCCTAGTGCTCTGAAATGTCCTATCACCAAGTTGCACATTTTTCCAGAGAGTTTTGGACCCTTAATTATATTTCTTAAGATTAAGGTAAAATAAGTGCCTTGTGAATGAAATGCTGGTTAAATCACCTAATTAATTACACAAAAATTACCAGAGGTCCATCGTATGAATATAAATGCACTACCAAAGTTTCATCACCATCCAAGACCATTTGAATGAGTAAAGCTTTGTTTGGCGCAACGTTTTAGAAGTGGGGGACCGCTGATTTTGAAAAATCCCCGCCAAACAATATTACCAAGTCGTAGTTGTGGCATCAGCCACCGGTTAAATTAGCGGTGGCCCGCTATTTCTGAGTCGCAGAATTTTTCCGCGACTCAGAAATAGCAGCAGCGCTGCAGCCTTTTTGTACATAAAAATAGTTTGTATAATATATTATATTACTTTTATAATATATTATAGTTATATAATATAATAGTTAGTTATAATTATATTAGTTTAGGGTTTACGTAAAATATATAATTATATTAAGTTATAATTATATTACTTTATAATTTATTATATTATATTATATTATATTATATTATAATATATAATATAATATTAAAAAAATTATATTAATATAAGTTATATATAATATAAAAAAATTTAATATAAGTTATATTTCAATAAGAACTTTTTGATTGAGTTTTTAAGCAAATTTGATCATGTCAAAACATCACTGAAAACTTGTTCTTCCAAACAGTTTCACAGATTCTGTCACCACTCAGCAAAATAGCTGATTTTTCCCCCACTACTTCCCAACACTGCTTCTCCAGTCGCCCCCACTGCGCCAAACAGAGCCTAAGTCTCTCCAATAAAGAAAAGCCCTAAAGGGTTTATAACCTAATTTAGGGGAAATAAATATTCCTAAAATTCTCTCAAAATTCCCTGGGGCATTATTATACCCCATGAACATATCTACCAAGTCCAATGACCATTCTAGGACTTTTGACAACATTACCTTCACAAGGTTCTATGTGCACCCCTACGGATAAAGCTAGGGTCCTAGGGCATATCCACCTCCACACCACCCCAAATCACTCATGGGGGGGGGGGGGGGTTAGGTGATCCTAAACCAGTGGCCAAGGTTTCAACTCATGTTGATGAGTTTTGACCACCATACCCCAAAATAAACACCACACCCCAATTTTGACCCAATTTGACCCAATTTGGATAAACCAATTAACTATCTAAATCATTCGCAATTGGGCTGGAATTTTTACCAAGGTCATATAATAACCCTATGGTGAACCCACCAAAATTTGGAGGGGATTGGGTGCCATTGGACCCATTAATTAATTAATATTTGATTTATGAAATTATTACAATTACCTTAGAAAAATTTCTCCTAAAATTCCCATCTTTTGACATGATGAGGGGGTTGATATAAATAGCCTAGGTTTCAATTTTCAAGTCAATCCCATGATTCAATTAAAAGTTATACAAGGAATGGTGGATGTCATACCCTAGGGACCAGTCCCACCAAAATGGCTCTACAGTGAGCTAAAGTGAACCTATTGGGTTGAAACATATTTTCACTTGATCTACAAACCAAGGGCTACAAAGTTTATGTTGGACACTTTTTCATCAGAGGTGGTCTAGTATTTTTAATAATTAAAAGAAGGTACTACAAATTGTGTGACATATATGCACATAATAATATGGCATATTCAAATGATCCTGCACAGATCTTGGCGCGCATCAGACGAACCCTGGTCATCTTCTACCTTCAGCCAAGGGCCGAGATTTAACCGTCCTGGGCCTTCTTCCTCCTCACTTTCCCGGCCACCTAAGCGCCGCCCCGACCGACCAATGCCACCACCACCTTCGTGGAGGTGGTGGCCGGCGATTAGAGGTGGATGGCCGGCCGGAGGTGGCCGGAGTGAGGGGATTTTGTTGGGGAAAGAGGGATCGAAACGAGCCCTCTAGGATGCACGATCCGAGCCCAATTGAGCTCGGATCAAGCCCCAAAATATCAGAAGATCTAGCACTAGAGAAGAGGAAGCGGATCGGACCTGTGTGGGGGCTTGGTGGCACGTATTACGGCGAGTCGCCATTGGCGGTGGGGGATCTTTCGGCGCCAGGTCAATCCTAGCTTCTGGTGCTCGATTTCTTCGGGGAAGAGGGGGGTTTCACTCCTTTCCGACCTCTGAAGTTGTTAAAGGGGTCAATTGAGGCTATAGGGGAGGAGTTACTCGAATTGCCATGAATGGAGATTTGGGATATACTTGGGGGGGATGAATTGGCCATCAATTAGATCGGGAAGAAGCTGGAAACTTCTCCTCTCCTCAAGGGGAGATGAAAGGAGCCATCAATTGCTCAGATTTGGGGGTTTTTTGTTCCTCCCCAATAACTCCCATCTCTTTCTCTCTCTTCCATATTGGTCTCTCTCTCTCTCCTGGCCGACTCTCTTCAAATTGGATGGCCAACTCAACAACATTCAATCCCCATGAGGTGGGCTCAATTTGGGCAAAGCAGGTCATTTTGACCTAAACTTAGGCTAAGATTGACTTTGGTCAAATTGACCACTTTGGTTGACCACAATGGGTGGATAGTGACCCCTTGGACTCCCTTAAGGGTTAGGAAGGTCTAGGTAGGGTATATTTGGCAAGGCGAGGGTGAATTGCCCCTTTATAGGGCACTTTGACCAAAATGAGGGTTAGGGTTGACATAGGGTAAATTGGCCAAATTAGAGGTCTCATGGTGGGGCATTTTGGTCCATTAGGTTCCTAGTGACCTATGAGGGTAGGGGCAGGGTCAATTTGGCATGGTGGAGGCCAATTGGCCCTAAATGAGCTAGTTTGACCAATTTAGGGTTAGGGTTGACTTTGGTCAATTTGGCCCCTTTTGTTGAGCCGAATGGGTCCCTGGTGCTCCAAGGAGGCCCCGAGTGGCTTAGGGATACTATGGTGGGGTCAAGGTTCAAGGTGAGGCCCTAAAGTCCAACCCTAGGCTTGGAATCTACAAATTGCTATATGCAGACCACTTAGGGGTTTTCTCCTTCTTGCCTAGGTTCACATGACCTTAAATTCTTCCTCTGGTTTTGTCATGAACTAGTTATGACAAAACAAACTTAGGGGTATAGTTGTTTGGGGGATGTTACAAATCCCAATACATAAAAATAAAAATTTCGTCCTCGAAATTCAGTTTATGCCTGTGGGGTTTCTACTACAAGTAAGAAAATGTAACATCCCAGAAAAAATTAAATTATACCTGTCATAAAAGCTCCGGGTACTTTTGCTGCATCAGGTGCAGTGCTTCCCAGGTGTGCTCCTCTTGTCCATGGTTCCTCCCTAGGACCTTGACTAGCGTGACCTTCTTGCACCGCAGGACTCACAACTCCGTGTCATCAATCCGAACCGGCTCCCGGCAAACTGATCGATCAGTTCCTACCGGCCCTTCTGCAGTAGATATCTGCTGCTCTTGACGTAGCACAACCCTCCTAAGCGAGGAAATGTGGAAAATGTTGTGCAGTTCCTCTAACTCCGACGGTAGCTCAAGTCTATAAGCCAAGGGGCCGATCCGCTCCAAGATCCTGTAAGGCCCCATGTATCTCAGACTGAGCTTCTTCCGCCCACGAACACGTGAGACTCCTTGCATCGGACGTATTTTCAAGAAAACTCGATCTTCCACCTGGAACTCTACCATACGATGTCATGCATCGTAGTACTTAGCATGCCTGCTCTAGGCCTCCAACATCCTGTCTCGAATAAGTCGCACCTGAGCCTCAGTGTCTTCCACGAACTCTGAGCCTAGTGCCTTGGGATCCTCATCCTGAATCCAAGACAATGGAGTCCTGCACCTCCGTTCGTATTATGCCTCGTAGGGTGCTCTGCCTATACTAGCCTGGTGACTGTTGTTGTATGAGAACTCGACTAATGGCAACAATCTCTCCCATGGCTCCCCGTGGTCCAGAATGCAAAGGCGTAGAAGATCCTCCAGGGTCCAATTGGTACGCTCTGTTTGTCGGTCTGTCTGGAGGTGGACAGCCATACTAAAAGTCAATCGGGTGCCTAGGTAGGCCTACACTGCTCTCCACTCCCTCGACGTAAATAATCCATCTCGATCTGACACAATCGTCCTTGGCATGCCATGATATTGAAGAAACTACTCTACGGACCTCCATACCAAAACACCGATCGGATCGTCCTTCCTGACCGGAATGAACCTGGCCACCTTCGTCAATCTGTTGACGATCACCCAAATCAAGTCATTTCCCGCACGAGATCGGGGAAGACCGTGTATAAAGTCCATAGCGATTTTGTCGAACATCCACTCTGGTACCGGGAGCGGCTACAATAACCCGGCTGGGTTCTGGTACTCCGCCTTCACGAGTTGGCAAGACTCGCAGTGGACCACAAAATAGGTGATGTCCTTCTTCATACCCGACCAGTACATAGTCCTCTTCAGATCTGCTGTCATCTTGGTGATACCTGGGTGCACGGAATATCTACTACAATGAGCCTCTGTCATAATATCCTGCCGAATCTGGCTCCCTGCCGACATATACACTCGGCCTTTAAAACCCAACAAGCCCTCCTTCATCGAATAGTCTCCGGCTGAGCCCGCCTCCAAGGCTCTGAAAATCGGTTCTAGCTTGGCATCCTTCCTCTGCCCATCCCTGATGCGGTCTCAAATGTCGTAAGTGGTACTCATCGCCCCTAAATACTCCTCGTATAGCTTCTGATCGTCCTCAGATACTAAGGAGATCTTCATGTCCTCGAACATCCGTACTAGCTCCATGGCCATCAACTTGGGCTCCGCTCCTGACGTGGTAGCTCTCCTGCTCAGAGCATGCACTACTACATTCGCCTTCCCTGGGTGGTAATGCATCGTGTACTAATAATCTGATAAGAACTCCACCCATCGCCTTTGCCGGATGTTCAGCTCCTTCTGTGTATCTACGTACTTCATGTTCTTGTGATCTGAGAATATGTCGCAGTGGACACCATAGATATAGCGTTGCCAGATCTTGAGAGAGAACATAACTGCTCCCATCTCCAAGTCATGCACCGGGTAATTCCGCTCGTGATTCTTCAACTGGCGGGAGGCGTATGTTATCACTTGCCTGTTCTGCATCAGAACGACACCCATCCCTTGATATGACGCATCCGTGTACACCTGGAATCCTTCCTCCCTGATGGAAGGGTAATGATGGGGGCCGAAGTAAGCCGACCCTTCAGCTCTTGGAAGGCTGCCACACACCGTGGATTCCATGTGAAAGCAACATCCTTTTTCGTCAGGGATGTTAGTGGGAGGGCTATCTGTGAAAACCCCTGCACGAACTTCCCATAATAGCCAGCATGTCCCAAGAAACTCCTTACGTCGGTTGCCGTCTTCAATGGAGGCCAATCTCGCACTGCCTGGATCTTAGCTGGATCCACTGCTAGGCCAGCTCCACTGATAATATGACCTAGGAAGGCCACCTCCTTCAGCCAAAACTGGCACTTGCTGAACTTTGCGTACAGACGATGCTCCCGAAGCTTCTCCAATGTTATTGCCAAATGCCATGCATGCTCCTCCTCCCACTTTGAATAGATGAGGATGTCGTCAATGAACACGATGACGAAGATGTCGAGATAAGGCGCAAATACCCAGTTCATCAGGCTCATAAATGCTGATGGTGCATTTGTGAGTCTGAATGGCATCACCGTGAACTAAAGTAATCTGTATCGGCTGCTAAAAGCCATCTTCGGGATATCCACCTCCTGGATCCGCAGCTGATAATACCCTGATCTTAAATCCAGCTTCGAGAAGCAGTAGGCTCCCTCCAACTGGTCAAAAAGCTCGTCGATCCTAGGTAACGGGTACGTATTCCGAACTGTCATCCGGTTCATGGATCTGTAGTCGATGCACAATCTGAGTGTCCCATCATTCTTCTTCACGAACAACACTGGAGCTCCCCAAGGTGAGGAACTCTGCCTAACGAACCCTGCTTCCACCAACTCCTGTAGCTGGCTCCGAAACTCCATTAGTTCCTTCGGGGCCATCTGGTAGGGGGCTCTAGATACTGGCTTAGCCCCGGGCACCAGTTGGATTTGGAAATCCTTCTCGCGGTGCAGATGTATTCCGGGTAGCTTCTCCGAAAATACGTCGGCAAAATCCCGCACGATTGGGATATTTAACACCGAGTCTTTGACATTCGTCGCCTCAAAGAGCACTTGATATACCTCGTCTACCTGCAGGTGGGCCTTGATGGCCTGAACTGACGATAAAAAGATAGGAGAGGTGGGTTTAGTACCTTCGGTTACTAGTTCACCATCTTCATGCTTTAGAATGATCCTCCTTGCCGGAAAGTCAATCTTTGCATGGTTCAAGTGTAGCCAGGTCATGCCTAATTGCATATCAAAGTCCTTCATCTTCAAGCGTGTCACAGATCCACATTCATGTTGCACTTTGCATTTGTTAAAACTTCTGATCCACCTGGGAATCACACTCTCCTGTAGATGCCTTCGAAGTGTTGGACATGGCACAGATCATCTACGAATTCTTCTGAGATGAACGAGTGAGAGGCACTTGTATCAAATAAAGTGTATACGGGCTTGCCACAGACGAGTACTATACCTGGGTGGTTTTTGTTTGTTTGGTTTAATGCTTGGGTAAATCTAAGGTTTACTATGTACTAATGAATCATAAAATAAAAAGGCATCAAAAGTACCTGTAATGACCCTTGCCGGGTCGTGGGGCTATGCTATGTCCAGGGCATACATTTGTTCCCAGTTCTGTATCCAGTCTCCGCCCTGAAATCCACAACCTCGTCCACATCCCCGGCCCGAAAATGCTGGGCCTAAGGTGCAGCCTGTAGTGGTGGTGGTGCATTCCTCTGAGGGCAGTTCCTCCAGATGTGGCCAGTCTGGCGGCAGTGGTAGCACTCCAGAGGTGGCCCACCTCCTCCAATCCTCGGCATCTCTCGCATCTGTAGAGGCTGAGGAGCCAACAGTACCGGCTCCCTCTGCTTCTGTCTCTGGTCCTGTTGGGGTCGGACCTCTGTCCTTCCTTCCCTAGCATCTCGACCTCTCGGCTGGTCCCTTCTGCCTCCCCGTCCCTGGTCTTCTGCCGGCCTCTTCCTTCCTCGAACAAGGGGTTGGTCGGCTTCTAGTTTCTTGGCCATCTCCAGGATCTTAGTCATACTATCGTCGGAGACGAAGAGGAGGGCCTGCCTCAGTTCATCACGAAGGCCCTTATAAAACCTCTTTGCGTATCATGCATCATCCAACTGATACGAAACTGCAAACCGAGATAGATGGGTAAACTCCCGGTGATACTCTAGGACTGTCCTGCTCCCCTTCCTCAACTGCAGGAACCTATCTTCTAGCTCGTCTCTTGTAGACTGTGGCACAATATGCTCCAGCAGTGCTGCCTTGAACTCATCCCAAGAAACATCCGCAGCCTCCGGTCCTGCAAATGCTGTGTCCAGGAACCTCTTCCACCATCTCTTTGCATGGGACTCCAAGCATGAGACCACCAGTGGCACCTCCATATCTGTCGGGCACTGAATCTCTGTCAGCATCTCTTCCATATTGTCCACCCACTCCTCAGTCCTCACAACTGCCTCCGTCCTGAGATATGATGGGGGGGAGAGGCCTCGAGAGACGCTCAGCCAGTTGGCCCCATGGTTTTGCTGAGGAGACGGTGGTTGCTGTGCCCTGAATGTCTCTAGTATGGCTGTTAGTGTTTCTCCCATCTCTGTCTGCTAGAACGAAGTAGGAGCCCGTGGTGGTGGAATGACGTTTGGAGTCGGTGGGACTTCATTCTGCGGTGCAGGGTTTGTCGCGGGCTACACAAGAAAATTACACTCTTAAGGGACTTAGCTAAAGAATATTCAGTTAGAAGTGGACTTTTCATGTGATTTCCCTTATGGGCACACCATTGATTCCGCTGCTAGTTTGTCCTCAAACTAAGCTCGTGCGAGGTGGCCCAGGGTTTGTGGACTTCTTTTCTATTCTCTGGATCGAGGTTTGCCACTGATACCACTTTGTAAGACCCCATTTTTTTCTTTTACAAACCCAGGTCTTATGCCCAGAACCGCCTCTTTGTGGTTACACCTGATGAGTCCTGATCATATACACTTTTATGGACTCATCTGGGCCGTTTTTTAGTCTCTTCACCGCATTTTAACCTTGTTATAGTTTATATTTGATATTCCATGCTAGGTGCACTTCTAGGCCCATTTTGGTGTGATTTCATGCTTTTCTTCATTAGTAGTTTTCATGCTCCGTTAGGTGCCACTTTCAGTGGCTAGATTCGTGGTTGTGTTGGAATAGGAGTCGTGCAGGTGTTCCCGGTGCAACTCTGCACAGGAACACTGCGCATGATCACCGGTTCTATTGCGCACGACCACTGGTCGTGCGCCACTGATCGTGCGCACTTAACCCTTTTTTCATGAGTTCTGTTTGGTGCAGTGCGCACGAGCATCTACGCTAGTGCGCACGACCACCGATCATGCGCCACTGTGCGTGCGCACTTAGCATTAATTTTTTGAGTTCTGTTTCGACCAGTGCGCACGACCACCGACGATAGTGCGCACGACCGACCACCGACGATAGTGCGCACGACCATCGGTCGTGCACCACCGGTCATGCGAACATGTTATTTTATAATTTCTGTCTTTGCAGGCTCCGTCCAGGCAGAGCGCACGATCACAGGATTCTAGTGCGCACGACCACTGGTCGTGCGCCAATGACCGTGCGCACTGTTTAATTCCAGCGCCTATAAATTCCGCTGCTCGCAATTTAGGTCAGGGAGCTCGCTGTTTTCCGCCGTTTCTGCTCCAGTTTCGTCCGACTTCGCCCCTCCATCGTCGCCCACCATCTGGAGGTGCTCCTGGCTTGTTCTTCACGCCAATCTTGAGCCGGAGTTTCCTCTCGGCCTCCTCCTTCATCCAAGAGCTTCAAAGAGAGATCTAGCCGCCATCTCCATCAAGCAAGAGGAAGTTTGCAACCTCTACCGGATCGTGACACGAAGAAGACGGGTCCAGTGGAGAGTCGTGACAGCTCTCTCTACCCCGGACGTAGTTGCGGACCGAGCTTGGACGCGGATTGACAACCCGGCAATTCCAACCGTGAATCTACAACGAGACTTCAGATTCGGTCGATTTCTTGCCTTGTTCTCCTCTTATTGATTGTTGTAATAGTTAGATCTTTTATATTTTGATGAAGAACACTATAGACCTTGCTATTTGAAGTTATTTCATGTCTATGTGAAATACCCTTTTTTGTTTATTTGTGTGCTTGAGGTGCGCCCCATTCCATCCTCCATCCCGCCGTCACGTCCGGTGCCGCACTAGCAATTGCTAGTGGCGTGCTTGTCGAAGAGGTGCTTGCGACCCTCATTCCGTTAGCCTACTCATCCATCCGCCTACCGAAGCGTGGCATCGCGACCCTTATTCCATCCCGCCTAACGAAGCAGTGCGCTCAAGGCCTGCACTGTTCGATTCCGCTTGCCTACTCGTCCATCCGCCCTTTCGACGCAGCGCGCTCAAGGCCTGCCTAGTCTCTATCCCGCCAAGCGAAGCATTGCATAGCGGCATTGCATAGGAGTAGTTGATAGCTTTTATTTTATTTTCCAAAAGCCAACCCAACTCCCCCGCATTCCATCCGATTTAAGGACTTCAATCTCAAGTCCTTCCTCGAAACCTAACTCCACCTTACTGTGTTCCTTGAGAGATTCGATACTCGGGGATTTACTCCTCGTTTTATATTACTTGAACGATCGGTACACTGCCATTTCGTGTCGCAGTCGAGCTATCGCCTATAGCGGTGTGTGAGATTTGCGCCATCAAGTTTTTGGCGCCGTTGCCGGGGAACACAGTCGTGTGAGTTTTCTTGAGTGGGAGAGCCGAGAGATAGTAGTTCTTCCAGTGTGTATAGCCGCTTTCTTATTTTTGTTTGCCTTTTAATTATCTTTTGTTTGTTTTTATTTCTTCCTCCCCTATTTTAAAGTTTTAGGCAAGTTTTATTCAAGGAGTTTTTCTAGTTGTGTAGATTTCCTTGCAAAGAATTTCAGTTTCTTTTTATCTGCTTTGAATTTTGAAAATGTCGTCATGGGGTATTTCGCCTAGCTTTAATGATAAGATGGTTTATTATATAGACCAAATGAATGAGTTGAATGCTAGGCAGTGTAGGAACATTGTTTGCTTGTTGTGTCGAGGAAAGGGTCATGAATTGAAGGACTGTCCTAGTCTTTTCAATCCTGACCGCCGCTCCTCCACTCATGACAACATTGTCCCTATCACTCATTCTTTACCCATGGAGGCAATTGTGCCCTCTACCCCCGAGCTTGTCTCGTGCATGGACTCCTCACTCCCTGTGTATGGCTTCACTCCCAGTGATGAAGATCACTCATCTGTTGGGCAACAAGGAGAGGAATGGGAGCTCCTAGATGCACCTGAGTATGATGAGGAAAGTATTCTTTCCATCGGGGAGGCTTTAGCAGATCTTTTTGCGGAGGAACCGAATCTTTTTGTCCCTCCAGTTTCTTTGCAAGATTTTTCTACACATATTCTTTATGATCCTATCGAAGTAAAGGAGCTGGGTGATGCTTCTGACTCGGAGGGTGCTCGAAAGTGGGATGAGGATGTCATTTTCCCTGAGGGGGAGAATGAATACTTTGAACACGATGATGCACCTCGGTGGGATGAGGAGGATACTCTCTCTGATGAGGAGGTTTGCACTTCTTCATGGGACGAGGAGGTCCAAATCACCACTGAGGCTCCTGAGTTCTCAAGTCCCCCTTGCTATGATATTTACGATGATGATAGTGATCTACCCTTGGATCCTGCTGGGAGTGAGACCGGGATCACTCCCCCGATTGATGTTTATTTATGTTCTTCGTCTTCTTTATTTCTTGATCCCCTTTCTTCATCCGAGCCTGTGCAGGTTGAGTCTTCACAGGTATCCCAGGAGGACTTGGAGCTTTTTGCTCAAGTCAATGATGAGAGTATCCTCTCATGTGAGGAGGTTTATTCCCCCTCCATTGAGGAAGCTCCACTCATTGCCTTTTCCTCCTGCTGCCTCCCTGTTGATGATACCTTGCTAGGCAAGGATGTGTTTTGTGAGATGAGTGAGGACCAGGCCTCCTCCTTTTCTTACATTCTCTACCCTCTACCTGTGAGGAGCAGGTATCTATATTTAGGTAGAGGGGTGACTGTTCTATCACCGTATCGGTACCCGCTACCGACACGGATATTAGGCCAGTTACCTGTCCACTTCTCCTTCCATAGGCCCATTAGCTAGAACTCTTAAAGTTTGAATAAGTCGTGCTGGGAGGACAATAACCCCAGTAGTTATCTTCTTTTCTGCATTTTTATTTCATCTAATCATGTTTAGTTAGTAGTACTTTCTTTTCAGTTTTCTTTTGTCTTTTGTTTTTGCGGAGCTGACCCCTGCAGGTATTTCTTCTGGATGGCGGATGCTGCAGCTTAGTCTTGGTTTTAACGCCAATCTTCTGGTATGCTCACTTGCTGAGCATTGGGTACCCTCTTTCCCTAGCCTATGCTGATTTTCATGTCATATATTATGCAGATTGTTTAGTTTAAGTCTGGGGGAGAGTAGTTTTGTTTACCCGCCCACGTGCACTATTGCACTGCATGCTAGAAGATTTCATTTAAAATGTTTTGTTTATTTTCATTGCACACCACATCACCCACTTGAGCGCGTACTCATCTGTTTGCCTGCTCTGTTGTGAATTTAATTCTTCTGCTTATTTGGGAAAGTCTAGGTGATGGCTTAGGACTATGTAGCAGAGTAAAATGTTGACTCTAGTAGTGCTCCTAGTCGAGTGCTCGGTTGCATAGAAATTTGTGTAGATTAGATTTCTCTTTATACTATGGTTTATATTTTTCTCTATTAGTGTAAATGTTGTTTACTCTACTCAAATGGTGAATCCGGTGTGAATCAAACGGTAGCGTAGGGATGTGTGTAAACGATCGCTAGACTCGTATTGCTTGAGTCGGGAGAAAGGAGAATCTTTCTCGGTGGCCAGAACTTGCCCCAAGCGATTCTTGAAGCATTGGCATAGGATAGTTCTAGTGCGTGAGAATGACGTAGGCCATTATTTTGGCCCGGTTGAACTTTTTATTTCATACCTATCGTCTACCCTTGCTAGCCCCTTTGTGCCTACCCTTTTCTTGATTCAGCTCCACATTTACCTCACCAAAGCCTAAAAGCCTAGCCTAGTCGCACACCCAAATTTGAGCTTTAGTTGTAGTTTCATTTACATTTTGGGGGGTGTTGATTGTGGTGTCTATTATGTGAATCTGTGGATGTGCTCATTTGAAAATTTTGCTGAAAGAAAAAAAAGACAAGAAAAAGAAAGATAGAAAGAAAAATGAAAGGAAAAGAGAAAAAAAAGAAAAAAAAAGAAAATTGAGTTTTATTGAAAAATCATGTAGAAATATTATGTATTGGGAGTAGGCGGTGCACACACCTGTGTTGCAAAAGTCCAAGTCTGGGGGTGTGGTGCACCTGCATTCGATTTTGGTGCGCGGGTAGTTATTTTAAAAGCTCAATTGGGTTATGTGTTTTAAGATATTTTGTTTATCATCGTTTACTTCACCGTAACCCAAGCCCCATCTCTAACCTAAAGTCCTACCGACTCACGCTATGAACATAGTGTCGTGGAGAGAATGTGACCGGGCAAGCCTATGGTCACCGACACCTATGGATTTCGGTGGAGTTTGTCCGGCATCCCAATCTTGAGCAATGCTCATCTCAGCGTTTAGTTTACTTTCTCCGTATGCATGACCGAACGATTCACCGTAGTTCACCATTTTGAGTAGTTGTAATATGCTTTTACTCTTTTAGAAATATATAAACTGTTTTTATAATCAGAAATCTTTTCTACTATTTTTCTTATGCACGTGAGCATGCGACTTCGCATGGTACTCTGTATTGTAGTTTTAAGCCATCTACTTTTCTTTCCCCGTTCGCTTAGAATTTGTTTGCTCGGGACGCGCAAACAGGTAAGTCTGGGGGTGTGATGAGTCCTGATCATATACACTTTTATGGACTCATCTGGGCCGTTTTTCAGTCTCTTCACCACATTTTAACCTTGTTATAGTTTATATTTGATATTCCATGCTAGGTGCACTTCTAGGCCCATTTTGGTGTGATTTCATGCTTTTCTTCATTAGTAGTTTTCATGCTCCGTTAGGTGCCACTTTCAGTGGCTAGATTCGTGGTTGTGCTGGAATAGGAGTCGTGCAGGTGTTCCCGGTGCAACTCTGCACAGGAACACTGCGCACGATCACCGGTTCTATTGCGCACGACCACTGGTCGTGCGCCACTGATCGTGCGCACTTAACCCTTTTTTCATGAGTTCTGTTTGGTGCAGTGCGCACGAGCATCTACGCTAGTGCGCACGACCACCGATTGTGCGTCACTGTGCGTGCGCACTTAGCATTAATTTTCTGAGTTCTGTTTCGACCAGTGCGCACGACCACCGACGATAGTGCGCACGACCATCGGTCGTGCGCCACCGGTCGTGCGAACATGTTATTTTATAATTTCTGTCTTTGCAGGCTCCGTCCAGGCAGAGCGCACGATCACAGGATTCTAGTGCGCACGACCACTGGTCGTGCGCCAATGACCGTGCGCACTGTTTAATTCCAGCGCCTATAAATTCCGCTGCTCGCGATTTAGGTCAGTGAGCTCGCTGTTTTCCGTCGTTTCTGCTCCAGTTTCGTCCGACTTCGCCCCTCCATCGTCGCCCACCATCTGGAGGTGCTCCGGGCTTGTTCTTCACGCCAATCTTGAGCCGGAGTTTCCTCTCGGCCTCCTCCTTCATCCAAGAGCTTCAAAGAGAGATCTAGTCGCCATCTCCATCAAGCAAGAGGAAGTTTGCAACCTCTACCGGATCGTGACACGAAGAAGACGGGTCCAGTGGAGAGTCGTGACAGCTCTCTCTACCCCGGACGTAGTTGCGGACCGAGCTTGGACGCGGATTGACAACCCGGCAATTCCAACCGTGAATCTACAACGAGACTTCGGATTCGGTCGATTTCTTGCCTTGTTCTCCTCTTATTGATTGTTGTAATAGTTAGATCTTTTGTATTTTGATGAAGAACACTATAGACTTTGCTATTTAAAGTTATTTCATGTCTATGTGAAATACCCTTTTTTGTTTATTTGTGTGCTTGAGGTGCGCCCCATTCCATCCTCCATCCCGCCGTCACGTCCGGTGCCGCACTAGCAATTGCTAGTGGCATGCTTGTCGAAGAGGTGCTTGCGACCCTCATTTCGTTAGCCTACTCGTCCATCCGCCTACCGAAGCGTGGCATCGCGGCCTGTATTCCATCCCGCCCAACGAAGCAGTGCGCTCAAGGCCTGCACTATTCGATTCCGCTTGCCTACTCGTCCATCCGCCCTTTCGACGCAGCGCGCTCAAGGCCTGCCTAGTATCTATCCCGCCAAGCGAAGCATTGCATAGCGGCATTGCATAGGAGTAGTTGATAGCTTTTATTTTATTTTCCAAAAGCCAACCCAACTCCCCCGCATTCCATCCGATTTAAGGACTTCAATCTCAAGTCCTTCCTCGAAACCTAACTCCACCTTACTGTGTTCCTTGAGAGATTCGATACTCGGGGATTTACTCCTCGTTTTATATTACTTGAACGATCGGTACACTGCCGTTTCGTGTCGCAGTCGAGCTATCGCCTATAGCGGTGTGTGAGATTTGCGCCATCAACACCCTCACTCGGGAAGGTCGCCACTACAAAACACCGATCATGCCTGCCTTATCGATCACAGAAAAAGTAAGTATAACAAACTTTAGAGAAGACAAGTCCACATCACATAAATAGTAAATCATCATAAAGAGATGTCCACTTGAAGTAATTGAAATAAAAGATAGAAATAACAAGGTCTCCTGCCCGATACATCAATTCATCACTACATTTTCTCTCGCGGAAGCATAACATACTAAAGCTAAACGATACTCACGGATCCTACCAAAGGGTGCTCCCGTGCTAGATTGCCCCATCTCCATCTGCACCGGCCTCTGGTGCTGCAACATCTCCTCGGTCCCCTAAAATGATAAGGTCCACCGACCGTTAGTCAAAAGACTAAGCCAATCCCCCACCCCTCCCCCGGTGACTCCTAGGCACCGAGCGGAAGGAATGATGCGGAGGACAATCAAAGGGTGTTAACAATAGCAGGTGACGGGGGTAGAATCTTCAGGGAATGTCTACAACTATGCAATACATATCATAACCGAAGTAGTAAGCAACGTAAAGTAAGAACATGTAAAGTAAACAAGTAGAGCAAACATATATAGGTAAGTAAGGAAAAGTAACCGTTGATTTATAGGGATGCCCACACAAACCTATAGACCAAGGGGTCGTTTAGCAAGGCCTATCGTATAAGAAGTCACATAAACAACTTATACGATAGGGTTAGGGGTTGAAATGCAATGTTGATGATATGACATGCAATGTATGCAGTTAAATGTTATGTTCACACAAGTGCAACTCACACACTACGATTCTATGCGCACAGACCTTTAGTTCCCCCTTTTTGGAGCTAGCAAAACTCCTAGGATACTTCCGTAGTGGCAAACAGAAGCGGTGGATTGGGCCTCGCCCACCTCTTGGTTGGTATTTACACAACCTAACCTAGACCTATCGTATGCCTCAATGCTAAGAACACAACAACGGAGTCCCTGCGTACTCATGTTGGTTAGACCACCAGACTTGTCTTGGTAAAGGGTTATCCTCACTTACCGAGCCCAAGTATTAACGTCGGTGCAACGACCATCAACACTAAGGACACACAACCTTATGCACATGCAAACATATTTACATCTATCTCTGAGCCATAAGCTCCCCGGGATAACCCGTCCGACACAACAAACATGGTTGAGTCACAACTCACCAGACTAATAGGTCTATTTCTACAACCACCGAGCCTACCGCTCATAAGAACAAATTGACTAAAGCACCTGTGACAATGGAGTGTGTGTGAGTATATTACTTAGTTAATCTTGTATAACAACTTAACCCTACAGTTTTTGGTTAACCTTGGACTTCCCGAGGATTACCCTGTAAGGGGCTCGCTACGGTACTAGGAACTATAATGAGATGACACCCCAAGGCTTCCTTTCTCAAGGAATTTAATGTTATGGGTATCTACCCATATGCCTAAGCCTCTTACCATTTCACTTGTATTAACCCTAGGTGGTTTATGACAAGCTATGTGAAAGTCGATCTTTTGTCAATCCCAAGCACGACCTTACCCTCAGCTCACCCAGCACTCTTATCTCCTAAACTCCTTTTTGATGACCTCATTCTCTTCATCCTGACCATGTACAACAACTACATGCCACTTCCACTTGGTAGGCCCCTAAATATCCAAGTTTCCCATTTTACTATACGCAGACCAAACTAACTATATGAAGCTAATAAGCAGAAGTACTTCAAATATTCATCCACATGACACAAGATTTTTACTGGAGGACTATCATATCATTATAAAAATAAATCAAAAGACTCATATTTTTCCTCAACACTTTAGCATTTATTTAAATTTCTCCAATATTTGTCAAGTATGAATATGATCAAGAAGTGTAAAGTATTCTTATGATATGACTCTCATAAAATTAAGATGAATCTATCATGCCAAAATAACAGTAAATAAAGAGTTTCACAATTTTACAATCAGGAATTGTCCTCTATTTATAATATTTAACATTTTTCCAAAGTTGGAGGTTAATGAAGGAACCATCAAAATTACTTATCCAAAAATTATGGGAAAATTACTAGACCTTATTAGTCAAAAAAAATCTCAGGCCAAATTTCAGAATTTATAAAGGCAAATTAATCACATAAATGAATATTCCAAAGAAACCCTGTCTAGGGAAAATTGTGAAGGAACCTGCTGTTAAATAATTTCAAAAATAATGAAAGAAATACTAGATCTCCAATATGTTCATAAAATCTTGCGGACTGAGTTTCACAATTTATGGAAATCATTTTCTTACCTAAATAAATATTCCAAATAAATCCTAATATGAGCATGTTGTGAAGTAGCCTACTGATAACAATCTCGAAAAATTATATAAAAATTTAGAGAGCTTCATAGTGCTCTGAAATGTCCTATCACGAAGTTGCACATTTTTCCAGAGAGTTTTGGACCCTTAATTATATTTCTTAATATTAAGGTAAAATAAGTGCCTTGTGAATGAAGTGCTGGTTAAATCACCTAATTAATTACACAAAAATTACCATAGGTCCATCATATGAATATAAAGGCACTACCAAAGTTTCATCACCATCCAAGGCCATTTGAATGAGTAAGTCTCTCCAATAAAGAAAAGCCCTAAATGGGTTATAACCTATATTAGGGGAAATAAATACTCCTAAAATTCTCTCAAAATTCCCTAGGGCATTAATTCACCCCATGAACATATCTACCAAGTCCCAAGACCATTCTGAGCCCAATTGAGCTCGGATCAAGCCACGAAATAACAAAAGAACTAACATTAGAGGAGAGGAAGCGGATCGGACCTGTGTGGGGGCTTGGTGGTGCGTATTCCGGCGACTCGGCATTGCCGATGGGGGAGCTTTCAGCACCATGTCAATCCTAGCTTCTGGTGCTCGATTTCTTCGGGGAAGAGGGGGTTTCACTCCTTTCCGACCTCTGAAGATGTTAAAGGGGTCAATTGAGGCTATAAGTGAGGAGTTACTCGAATTGCCATTAATTAGGCCGCGAAGAAGCTGGAAACTTCTCCTCTACCCAAGGGGAGATGAAAGGAGCCATCAATTGCTCAGATTGGGGTTTCTTCTTCCTCCCCAATAACTCCCCTCTCTTTCTCTCTCTTCCATATTGGTCTCTCTCTCTCTCCTGTCCGACTCTCTTCAAATTGGATGGCCAACTAAGCTACATTCAATCCCCATGAGGTGGTGGACCACATCAATTGGGTCTAGCTCAAGTGGATTGGGCTCAATTTAGGTAAAGTAGGTCATTTTGACCTAAACATAGGCTAAGGTTGATTTTAGTCAAATTGACCAATTGGGTTGACCACAATGGGTGGATAGTGACCCCTTGGACTACCTTAAGGGTTAGGAAGGTCTAGGTAGGGTCAATTTGGCAAGGTGAGGGTGAATTGCCCCTTTATATGGCACTTTGACCAAAATTAGGGCTAGGGTTGACACAGGGTAAATTGGCCAAATTAGAGGTCCCAAGATGGGACTTTTTGGTCCATTTGGTCTCTAGTGACCCTATGAGGGTAGGGGCAGGGTCAATTTTGTATTGTGGAGGCCAATTGGCCCTAATTGAGCTAGTTTGACCAATTTAGGGTTAGGGTTGACTTTGGTCAATTTGGCCCCTTTTGTTGACCCCAATGGGTCCCTGGTGCTCCAAGAAGGCCCCTAGTGGGTTAGGGATACTATGGTGGGGTCAAGGTTCAAGGTGAGGCCCTAAAGTCCAACCCTAGGCTTGGTATCTGCAAATTGCTATATGCAGACCACTTATGTTTTCTCCTTCTTGCCTAGGTTCACATGACCTTAAATTCTTCCACTGGTTTTGTCATGACCTAGTTATGAAAAAACCAACTTAGGGGTCTAGTTGTTTGGGGTATGTTACACCAACTAGTACACACTGATGGATCCTGAGACTGGTTCTCCTATGCTAGACTGACCCTCCTCGATCTGCACCGGCCTCTGATGGTGTTGCATCTCCTCGGTCCCATAAAATGATATGGTCCACTGACCGTTAGTCAAAATGACTAAGCCTCGCTTCCCACCACCCATCCCCTAGTGGCTCCTAGGCACCGTACGGAAGGGATGAAGCGGAGGATAGCAAGGGGTATATAACAAAGCAAATGACATGGCCTAGCTACATGAATATCTACCACTACACAGGTGTTTATATATAATTGAGAACAATAAGTAAAGTAGGATAGAGAACAAATAATGTAAGTAAGTAAAGACGAGTATAGAATAGAAAAGTAACCATTGATTTATAGGAATGCCCATACAAACCTATAGACCAAGGGGTGGTTTAGCAAGGCATAGCGTATAAAAAGTCCCATAACTAATTTATACGATAGCGGTAGGGCTTGAAATGCAATGCTGATGCAATGACATACAAAGTTATGCTGATTAATGTTATGATCACACAAGTTCAACACACACACTTCGAATCTATGCGCACAAACCTTTAGTTCCCCGTTTTTGGAGCTTGCAAAACTCCCAGGATACACCACTAGTGGTAAATGGAAGCAGTGGGTTGGGCCTCGCCCACCTCTAGGTTGGTATTCACACTACCTAACCTAGACCTATCATATGCCTCAATGTGAAGAACACAACCGTGGAGCGCCTGCGTACTCTTACTGGCGGGACGACCAGACTTTCCTTGGCCAAGTGTAAATCCAGAATTGCCGAGTCAGTGTATTGACGTCTGTGTGAACGAATGTCAGTACTGAAGACCCACCACCTTTACGCACATGCAATTATGATTACTATGTATCTCTGAGCCATAAGCTCCCCGGGCTAACCTGCCCGTCACCATAACCTTCCGAGCCATTGCCTCACCGGACTAACCCGTCCCAACCTACAACCACCGAGCCTACCACTCGTAAGGCCAAACCAACTAACCACCCATAGCAATGGGGTGTGGGTTAGTGTATTATTGAGCTAATCTTGCATAACAAATTATTCCACAGTTTTGGGTTACGCATGGACTTACCGAGGACAACCCTATAAGTTTCTCGGAGCGATACTCGGAGCTATGATGGGTGACGCACGAATTCCTACACCGCATATAGGCGGGAGCAAAATGCGATCTGAATGGTAGTGTACCGGTCATTGTCAAGTAATAGAATTGAGGAAGTAAATACCCAGGATATCAAATATCTCGAGGAACACCGTAAGGTGGAGTTAACATTCATGGAAGGACTTGAGATTGAAGTCCTTTAGGTTGGAGTAACGATGGTAATTTTATGTTTGTTCTAAAACTAATGCAGAAAAAGTAAATGTCCTAATATACAGGCCTTGAGCGCACTGCTTCGCTAGGAAGGATGGAAAACTATGTAGGCCTTGAATGTACTACTTTGCTAGGTGGATGGTCGGTAAGCTCGTGGATGGAGTGATTAGTAATGCGGATTTGTGAGGGCCGTTAGCACCTCATGGCTAGGCGAATGGGATATATTGGTCGTTAGCTCCGCTTAGCAATTTGGTTGGACGGTAAGCTTGTGAGTGGAGGAGTAGGCAATGCGGAATGAAATCGATAAAATGAATGACAATAGCACACCTCATACACATGAATACATTAAAAGGAAATTCATAAGCATGAAATTAAAGTTACCAATCTAGATTTAGCATGTTCTTCAACCACAAAATAGAGAGTTTAGCATACAAACATCATTTCAAAAGAATAAAGAGTAAGATAGTAGAACGACTCCGAAGCCTTGTTGGGATTCACGGTAGGAATCGCTGGGTTGTCAATCCACATCCAAACTAGGTCCTCAACTGCGTCCGGGGTAAAGGAGGGTTGTCACATCCTCCCAATGGCCCGTCTTCTTCATTTCATGACCATGCGATGTCCAATACTCTATAAACCTTCCTTTATGATGAAAGTAAGATCCAATCTCTTCCTTGAAGTCCCTAGATGAATATAGGAGGCTTAGAATGAAAACAACGCAAAAAATGGCGCTCAAAAAGACCTAGAAACGAAGTGCATCCGGCTATTTTTGTGAAGCAACGTTTTATAGACAGGGCAGATTTTCAATGCGCACGATCAACCAGATCGTATGTGAAGGATAAACGCACGACTGTGCGATCTGGGACATTGCAAAATAACATAAATTTTTAGACAAAAGTGGGAAACTCGTCCGATTTTGCTCACGCACGATCAAAACTGACTGTGCGCGAACAAAACGCACGAGCCGGGGTAGATCACCAATTTCAGGCGTTGTAGGAATCCCGCGGCTGAAGAAATCGTGTGTCAAGGAAATGCATGACCATGCAATTTCTACAGGTTAGAATTCCAAATGAATGAAGATCTTCCCACCTGCAATGTAAACCAAAACCTGGGGCACAGTTTTCCCGCACACATAATCAGTAGGAAATAACACAATAAAGATATGGGGAGCACCGAGTGCTTACCCCCAGCGACAGAGTGTGCAAATGCACACCACAATGGGCCAAAAAGTGCACCTTATTTGCAAAAGGTGATTTAGAGAAATATGAGTGAATGCATGATGAATGTGAAGTGTTTATCAATGAAAACATACCTGGATGAGTTTATAAAATGCTATATAAATGAGGCTCATCACACCCCCAGATTTACTCATTTGCTCGCCCCGAGGAAACAAATTTTCCAAAAAGACTAGAAAAATCATATGCTGGCTAAGAAATTGAATACGCGAAGTACAATGCGAAGTTGCATGCACTCATATGTATGAATTTTAGTAGAAGAAACTTTTACGCATACGAATTAATTTACAATTTTCTAACTGCATTTCTACATATTATGCCTACTCGTAACTAGAATCACAGTAAATCCTCAAGTCATGCGCAGGGAGCAAGCAGTTCAATCACTAAGAGGAATATTGCCAGAGATCGGGGATTGGGACAGTCTCCAAGGAAATCCATCAATGTCGATGGCCATAAGCATGCCCATTCACACTCTCTCCACGACGCTAGCTACGTTAACAATAGGACTTTCGGTTAAGACCTTGGCTTTGGTTTAGGTGGGGTAAACAATGATAAACACGGGAGCTAAGCACACCAATCCCAAATGAGCTCGCAATATTATTTCCATCCACAAACAAATGAAAAATATATATACACCACTCCCCCATACTTGAACATGAAACTATGGAGTGTGCACACTGCCTACTCCCAAATACAATTTTTTTACATTCTTTTCTCAAATTTTCACTTCAGATTTTTTTTACTTCTTTCTTTTCCTTTCCCAAATTTTTTTTCTTTTTAACATCAATTTTTAAGCAAGATTTTTCAATAGAGCTCTTCCACGCATTCACAAATCGAACACCACATCAACATGCCAAAACTAATAATGTATAAAACCTTAAGCTCAATGTTTAAGTGTGCGATTAGGATAGACTATTTGGCTTTGGTGAAATGATGGTGGAGCTGAATCAAAAGGAAGGGATAGGCACAAAGGGGCTAAGCGAGGATAGACCATTAGGATCGGTGCAAAGTCTCATCCGGGCCAAAAAGATGGCCTACATCACGCTCGCACTATTGAACTAACCTATACCCATGCTTCGAGAGTTGCTAGGGGCAAGTTCTTAGCCACCGAGAAAGAATATCCTTCCTCCTGACTCGAATAATATGACTCTAGTGATCTTCTACACACTCGCATACGCATTGTCCACGCAATTAGAAATTTGTAAAACTAAAAACATGTGAAAAAATTAATTCTACACAAACCCTACACGTGACACGAGCACTCAACTAGGAGCACTACAAGAGTCAACATGATACTTCATGACTCAATCCTATGCCAGCACAATAACTTTCCAGTCGATCATGAAAAATTGGGTTTGACCCAAAACGCTCAAAACAAGTCAGTACGCGCTCAAGTGGGTGTAGTAGTGTACATGGAAAAATGCTAAAAATTATTAAATTTTTAAAACATAAAATGAAATTTGCTTTCGGTATGCACATGAAGTGGTGCACGTGCGTGTGGGTAACAAAGCTCTCCACACTCTCCCCCAGACTCATAACATGCTACACATGGAAATAATATAAACCTTACAAAGTAAAACAATGAGAGGGGAAGAGGTTACTCAATGCTCAGTAAATGAGCATACCAGAAGACACTTGAAATCCAAGACAAAGCTGCAACATCCACGATCCAAAATTAGCACCTGCAGGGGTGAGCTCCAACAAAAACATAATAGAAAAAGAAAAATTAAATTAAAGAAAATGCATATTAAAAAAATAAGATAACTACTGGGGTTATTGTCCTCCCATCACAACTTATTCAAATTTTAAACAATTCTAGCTAATGGGTCTATGAAAGGAAAAGTTCATAGGTAACTGTTCTAATATCCGTGTCAGTAATGGGTACCGATAACACGATAAAACAGTTACCCCTTTACCTAAAGAATAATACATGCTCTTCACAGGTAGAGGAAGTAGAAAATAAGAAGTGGAGGAGGAGTCCTCATCACTATTCTCACCAAAATATATGTCCTTGCCCAGCAAGGTTTCGTATTCTTCATGACGGATGCATGAGGAGAAGGCAATGAGTGGAGCTTCCACCATGGAGGGGGAATCAACCTCCTCACATAAGTGGATGCTTGCCTCATCGGCATGAGCAAGATGCTCTGAGTCCTCCTAGAGTCCCTGTGAAGAATCAACCTGCACAGGCTCAGACACTGAAGAAGGTGGTCAGGAAAATTAAAGAGAAGAAAAACTTAAATAAACATCAATCAGAGGAGTGGTCCCGGTCTCACTCTGATGAGTCCAATTTATATAGTGATTTTTGGACTCATCTGGGCTTGTTTACTTGCATTTGCACTTCGATTTCAGCCCTGAATTGCTTATATTCTTCTTGTACATGCTTTCACTTTAAGTGCAATGTTTTGGCCCATTGTGGTGTGCAATTGTGCACAATTTTGTTGGGGGTAAGCACATTGTGCTCCCCATTCTATTTCTGCTTCTAAACTTGTGCTGGAGATATATTTCTTGTGTTTAGATTTGTTGTGCAGGTGGACAGATCGTCCATACTGCCCAGGATTCATGTCTGCATGAATCGCACGGTAGTGCGTTTTCTTCACACATGGTCAGTTGTGACCGTGAGCGATGATCGGCCGGGAAATATGATGTTCTATCTCTGATCATGCAATTTGTTCACGCACGAGCAGTTCGACCGTGCGTGAAGGAAACACACGATCTCCTGTTATGTGCAAGTTTTCAAGCCTACTGGATTTACTCGTGCGTTTTTACGCACGGTCTGTTTTGACGGTGCGTGAGAAAAATCGCACGGGTGCGTCTGGTTATTCTACCTGGGCTGCTGTAGGGTTAATATTGCACGGTTCAAGCACAATCGTGTTTTCTACCGTGGGTGACCAAATTTCTGATCATTTTCTACAAAGCCGCAGATTTCAACCTAAATGGGGATCGATTCTGCTCTGCCATTTTCGCCGCAAGGGGAGCTCCAACTCCTTTTTCTTCCACCGTCCATGAGGGATTTGGCCTAGGCCGCTTCACATCATCCTAGAGCTTCAAGGAGAGGATTCTACACTCATCTTCATCGCCAAGGAAGGAGTTCTTCGCATTGGACGTGGCCGGATTGTAGTTTACTGGAGAAGACGGGCCCATTGGGAGGAAGTGATAGCCCTCCTCTACCCCGGACGATAGTTGGGACCGAGCTAGGATGCGGATTGACGCCCTGATGATTCTTACCCTGAATCTACAACAAGCCTCCGGATTCGGTTGTATCTCTTGCCTTATTCTTCTCTTGATTTAATGCTGGAGAATGTAATCTTCATTATTAGATGATGTATGCCAGTCTATGCTCTTGATTTATAGTTTTATTTTCTTGATTGAGAAAATATTTATTTGTCCAGATTGTGATGGAAGTGCACCGACTCCACCATCACCCTCATTCCATTATGCAAGCCTACTCTTCCATTCCGCTTGACTACTCTGTCATTTTGCGTGCCTACTCGTCCATCCGCCGAGTGAAGTAGTGCATAGCGGCCTGCGTAATCCCCCACATTGCGAAGCGGTGCCGGCGACACGCATTATTATTTTAGTTTATTTTATTTTGTTTTCCACAAACCTCTTCGACCCTTCCGCAATCCATCCGATCTAAAGGACTTCAATCTCAAGTCCTACCTCAATATTAAACTCCACCTTAATGGGAAATTCACCCATTTTTATTACTTGAATGATCGGTACACTGCCATTTCGTGTCGCAGTCTTGCTACCACCTATAGTGGTGGTCTAGATTCGCGCATCAAGTTTTTGGCGCTGTTGTTGGGGAACACAGTCGTGTGAGTTTTTTGGAGAGGTAGAACCTGAGAGAGAAGTTCTTCCATTTGTATTTTTCATCCTTTTTGTTTTAATTTTTTCTGTATTCTGTTTTTCTTCCTTTTAATATAGGTTGCTTTAGTGTATTATTGTTGGGTGCAGTATTTTGCACAATAGTGTTTTTCTTTTGAATCTTATTATCTTCACGCAATGTGGGCTTCATTTAATATTCGTTGTCGTTGGTGTGGAGATATCTCTCATGCTAGTGATAGATGTCCAATGGGAGATAATAGCCCTAGCACTCAAGGCCTAGTATATGGAGAACTGACTTCGTCTAGCACTCCATATTGTTGGATCGATAGGTGCCCTTAGAGGGGGGGGGGGGTGAATAAGGGAATAAAATTCTTTTTAAATTTCTAGACGATTTACTAAATTGTTTAAAGTAATATTAGAACGAAATAACAATTTAGTTAAATTAAGAGAATATCATAATTTTCAAGTTTAGAAATAAGTACTAAATTGTTTTATGATTAAAGTGATTGAAATAAACAATAGAGATAAAATAATTAGAATTGAAAACTTTGTAACCAATATTTTGAGATTATGCCAAATGAGCGAAATCAAATAAACACAAATAGAGACATGATTGTATTTATATAAAAAGGTGTTTACATAAATTTGATTTCAATATCGCTAGAAATCGGAGGCGTACAAATGTAAATATCTTTTCTTTTTCTATACCGACTTGTATCCCCACAAACCAGTTGGCATTAGCCTATCTTTCTCCGGATAAGGCCTCAAGCCGCTCTAGCCAATCCTTCGCCGGATATGGCCTCGAGCACCCCCTAGATCTAATCACCTAGAACTATTCGCCAACACAAGGCGAATTTCTCCCTAAGTCCTACCCAGACCTAGTCGCCAACACAAGGCGAATTCTCTAAACGGTTACAAAAATATATGGAATGAAAAATAAAGATAACAATAATAAAACTCACTATATGAGATCTTCTGAAGTCGGAGATGAAGGATCGCTGTAGTATGAGCGAGGTCAAAGCGATCATCCTTCAGATATAGCGTGACGTAGTCCTCCTCCAGAATTCTCCTTAAGCTTTTAGTGGGAGATCCTTCTTCGGTAGCATAAACAATAATGGAGTTTTAACGCAAGTATGCATTCTGGAAGCTCTCTCAAATTTCTGGAATTGATGCTTCAATAATGCTTCCAGCCCCCTCACCGAGCAACAAACGTGATCATGTATTTAAATAACCACTGGAGCTAACGCGTAGCATTAAGGCTAACGTGCAGCGTTAGTGAACGTGTATGGCAGTTGCTGAGATCGTGCATAAAGTCGGGAGCGTGGCTGAACAAAATTTCATCGAACGAAAACAAATTTTGTCAAACACGCCTTCGTCGAACGCACCCTTCGTCGAACGGAAAACCTCAACCGTCAGGATCGTGCAAAATGCCGGGATCGTGGCAGAACAAACTCTCGTCCAACGAAATCAATTTCGTCGAACGGAACTTCAAGTTCGTTGAACGCAGTTGTCGGGCGCAATGTCGTCGAGCGCGGGCTCAGTTCGTCGAACGGAACTTCTCGTTCGTCGAACGCAGCTTGTCGAGCGCAAGTTCGTCTAGCGCAAGTTGGTCGAGTGCAGGAAATTTCGTCAAACGGAACTCCTAGTTCGTCGAACGCAGCTTCCTTCAGGTTTCATCGAGCGCCTTCACAGTTCGTCGAATGCAGGTTTCTTCAGATTTCGTCGAGCGCCTTCAGAGTTCGTTGAACGCAGGTTCCTTCAGATTTTGTCAAGCACCTTAAGAGTTCGTCGAACGCAGGTTCCATTCATCGAATGCAGTTTCCTTCTCAGCAGTTTTCGTCTTAGCAGTTGATAACACTGGCGTTAACTACTAACACGAGCGTTAGCACATATTCCAGAGACTCATCTCCAATCGATTTTATACCTTTGGAGTATTGCACCTATAGTTCCTGCATACTCTAAACACACAAAATACAAGATCAAATACAATTTGGGATTTGTTATTCTCAAACAAAGGGATGTGACACGCATGTCCAGCAATCTCCCCCTTTTGATAATAATAAATCCTCTTAGCAAGAAATCAACATTAGTGTTTATAGTATATGATAAGCACGATATCTGGTGCATCTATAGAATATGATAAGCATGAGAAATGTGCATACTCCTCCTTTCTTAATGCCCCCCTACATAAATGCAATTTATGTTGTACTCCGCCTAAATGATTGAATACATGAATTAGTCTCCCCATATTCTTTTATATTTCTCCTATATAGATTTCTGCAATTAATATTCCCCTTTTGGTATTATCAAAAGAAGGTAGGGTGGGGGTAGTAAGGAGGCATTTCTTATAAATGATAAAGCATGATCGAGCTTTTGTAATATAGATAATGATAAAGATTTTAAGCATAGTATATATAAGAGATTTCAAATAAAAAGATAAGAGTTGTAAGCAAGCGGAAGATTATAAGAAACATCTTTTTGTAAGCATGAAAAGCATAAGTAAAAATATGAGTTTTAGTTCAAAATTGAAAGATGTTTTAACCTTTTTGAAATCTCAAAGTTTTTTATAAAGATTCCAAGCATGAAATGAACATATCAAAGAGAGATTATACTACAATGTTACTTAATTTAAAGTTCAAAAGATACCAAAACATTGTAGAGATCATGCTAGGTTATCTAGTGCGTTTCTTATATAAAGAGTAGTATAGATAAAGCATTAGAATCCAATACTCATGAGAAGAAGTGTTATGAAATATAACGATGTGCACATAAGTGTATTTTGAGCAATGTTAACAATTGATTTAAATCATAAAATACAAGACATATGTAGAGTAAAGTGCACAATAAAACACAAGTATATTACTTTCACACACTTTTAATGCACAAAATTTTTAACAAAGTGGTGTAATATCCAAGGTTTGCACAAGACACTTTACTATTCTTTCCAAGGTGCTCAACCTCACAATGCTTATGAAGACTTATCAGGAGGTTCAAGTAGTGCTTGGTGGAGTTATATTTGTATATTTTTTATTTAATTTGTGAGACAACATTCTCCGAATAAACTTGTTTTGCAAACCCAACAATACAAAAGCAATTTTTTAACCACTTTTCTTAATTTTTAAGTGCAATTCAAATGTAGTGTAGATAATAAACATATGCAAGTTTTAATTCATTGTACAAATACAATACACAAGCAAGCATTTCTAGATTTAAACACACATGCTGATTACCAAAATAAGTGAGTGAAAGGTATCATTATCAATCTTAATACATTTACTCATACTTAGAGGCATGCTAAGCTTGGTTCTACACATATTTTTCAATACAATTGATGCACTTTAAATAGATATATCAAAGCATGATAAACAAAACAATGTTCATAGTAATTTGAAGGAATAAATTTGAACATTGTAAATAATTCTAAATAGTAGAATTCATTCATGCTTGATATTTGCAATAAAGATCATACAGTTTTTTTTGTTGTTTTATCATTTTTTAATGAGATAAAAACAAAAAAATTCACAAAAACATATTTTTGTATTTTAAATTTTGAACTTTTGTAGTTGATTTTTCATAAAATGAATAAAACACAAATCTCAAGAACATATTTTTTTGTATTTTTGAATTTTGAATTTTTGTAGTTGATTTTCTAAAATATAAATTAAAACAAAGATAATAAATGTCAGAAATTCAAAAAGAACAAATTAGTAAATATAAATTAACATATTTTTTCAGGATTTTTAGAAATTTTAAAAATCAGAAAATTCCTACACCAAAGCTAACGCCAGCGTTAGGGCTAACGCTGGAAACAGTACACGATTTTTTGAGAATTTGAAAAATCTGATTTTTGATATTTATTAAGTGT
This sequence comes from Dactylorhiza incarnata, assembly GCA_033032865.1. NCBI lineage: Eukaryota > Viridiplantae > Streptophyta > Magnoliopsida > Asparagales > Orchidaceae > Dactylorhiza > Dactylorhiza incarnata. Next base: position 2,559,225 of record JAWHQI010000103.1, on the reverse strand, counting down.
CCTTAGAGTAGTCTTATGCAGAAATTTTGTAATTTTTGGAGATGTCTTGATTGCACAAATTTGCATAAAACTTTAGCTTTTTCAAATACATGTGTTTTACAAAAACATTTAAGTTCAAAAAGGTAAATTATGCAAACACAAGAGGACATTTTTTATTAACCAACCCAAAATGTGCATGATTTAAGTGATAAGTAAATAAAATGATCATGAAAGAGTAATATAAGTATGTCCTAAGATTAAAAATTACCCCAACTAAATGTCTACACCCTAGCCCCATACTAAGTGATGGATGGGCATGAGGAGCTGCACACATTCCGTAGGTTGGGGTGTTAATCCCATATGCACACACTAGAGAACGCTCAACCTAGCACACTTTCCCCTAGTGCCTCGCAAGGCCCCATTAGAACTCTCCCCGGTTAAGGATAAGACATGACTTAGAGGTTAGGTCTCTAATGCATACAACCGTACGCCCCCGCTATTGTGAGATATGAGGTCATATGTGAATAATCTTTGGACAACCTATGCTTTTAAACTATGGGTTGATTTATAAACTATGGGTCTTGTTTAATGTGATGAGTTATATATTGCCACATAGTTTTTCAACTTTTGTGAGATGACGATATGAGATAACTAGCACAATTACTAATATTCAATAAGTGATAATGCTAGTAAGATGAGTTTTGGGTTTAATGTCATGTCATAAGATTAATATTAATATTGTATGTATTCCAAAGTAGAGTTTCAAATTATAGATCTAGAATAGAGTGATGATTAAGTTTGATTTATTCTTATTATTACAAAGTTGATTCTAGAGTTTGTATATATGTTAGATACATGCAATCAATAGCAAAGCATATTCATACATCAAATAAGGTAAGGAAAACATTATTCATAATTTTTATCATAAGTTTCATAATTCCTATTATTGATTTGAGATATTTCTTGATAGAACATGAATTATGATTTATGATTATAAAGAATTTTGCATTGAATATATGTTAGATCATCATGATGTATGTAAATTCTAATTCTTCTAGACATATGACAATATGATTTGATGATTTTCTTTTGAATGAGCATGTTTGACTTGTACGTCTAGAAAAATGATGATCATCCAATCATACCAAAGACAAAGATCACATATATAACATTTTGAAATTTATAATAAAATTGCATTTGATAATTAAATTTATTGATCTTTGATTTTGCATGATGATATATAGTTTCATGATATATATACTAATGATCAAACCATAAACTATGTGTTTGTTGGAATTTAAGTATTCTATTTATGATTTCAAATCACATAGTTATCATGAAATTTGAATAACATTGTAAATGTTATACCTAGCATAAGTATATAAGCTTAGACCAAGAAGTGATGCTAGGATTATGAGTTCGAATGCAATGTTATTACATAGGATTAATGGAGATAATGTTGCATGTAATATGAGAAGTTTTCAAATTAATTTTTTTTAGACCTAGAATGAAATGATTAAACTTTTGATTTGATCTTAATGATACAAGATAATTCTAAGTTCTAAATTGCATGCAAACAATGGTGACACACATCACACACATAATATCTTAATTAATATATGAAACAATTATACTATGGATATCATGTGATGAAAACTCCATAAACACAGAAATTTCCGAATCAAGCAAACTAAGATAGATTTTAAAATGGAGTTGAAATTTGGCAAATTGGCAGCAGCAAACGAACTCAAATGGGCAAATCTAGTTCGCTGCTGGATGGAGATTTTTGTGCTCTTTCCGAAAATATATTAAATGCGAAAATCGGACGAGCGGATCAAAAGATATGGCTGTTTGAAGTTTTGATCGTAAACTCGCATTTTTTAAAGATTAAACATGCGTTTAGATGAATTTTTGCTTTCAATTTTTCTAGATAATATTCTTCATTATAAGGGCTATCATATGCATCAAACTAAAATAGAAAAGAATCAAAAACGTTGCGCATTTTAATTTTTAGTTTAAGCCCTTTAATAAACCATTTAAATCCAATCTTTAAAATAGTTTCAATAGTCTTGATAATAATTTCAATATTCAATTTATCATGATAATTCAAGACAATTAAGGGTAAAGGATTTAAAAGGATAAAGAACTAAGAAGATTAGAGAGAGGTCACTTTGAAAAATATATGACTTAATGTTCAATTTTAATTCATTTTGATTTGTTAAATATTAGGCTTAAAATGCGCAAGTGATATCCCATGAAATATAAAGAGACCAAAAACATTTTGGATCAAAAATACAAAATAAATAAAAGGAAATAAAGCACATCATGAAGTAGAGTATTGATATTTCATTTTTAATTGTTTCTACTTCATGCAAATGAATGGATATTAATGAATAAGAGATTTAGGTATCCAAAGGTCACCAAGTGGGATGGTTCCTTTGGGTACCCAAATACATCGTGGTGGCTTTTGAGAAGATAATGATGAATGGGCTTATTCAATTAAAAATGATATTTCATTTTCTTTATGGGTCTCCATTCATACGTTGGTTGTTTATCACTTAAATCCATATAATGATTATGTGACATCTTTATATGATGATAGTTGTTTGAAAAATAATTCATTATGGGTTTTTGTTTATTCAAATTATTTTTCAAAATAGCTTGTTGTTTATAATCATAATGAATTTAATTATATGGATACTTTGAAAGTTTATAAGAGTGATTATCTTTCTTTAGAAGTAATTGTTGAAAGAGTGGATTACAATATGTCTTAAAAGATTGATTCTTATTTTGATGATTTTCATTTCCACACTTTCTTATGGACATACTCTTATAATATGAAGGATAATATTTTATAGTTTGATTTTCATGAAAAGGAGTTTTTAAATATGATTCATGATTGAAAATATATTAAGACTTATAATAGTGACTCTTAAGAATTTTGTGAGGGTCATAATTCTTTTTGAAACTAAACTCCCTTTTAGTTGATGTATGAAAATGATCCTTTTTAGAAATGATTTTGTAAGTTAATTTATTTTTATTCAAAATCTTATGATGAAAGTCATTACTCAAAATTAGAACTTTTTCAACAAAAGATTTTAATTGTCTTAACTTACAAGTTAAAGTATCATTTTCAATTATCAAATTTTCATTATGCCTTTTAGAAACTAAGAGCCCTTTTTCAATATCCTTGAATTTTTCTTTTAATAGATTGCAATCAAAACAAGGAATAGGAATTTTAACTAAAGAGCATGAAAGAGAATTTAACACATCAATATTTGATTCTAAATTATCGTTTGCTTTTAAGGATTTATTTTTTAAATGTAATTTGGAATTAGCAATTTTTAACTTTAAAATTTTACGTTTAGTAATTTTTAGCATACGAGATGTAGAACTAGAATTTGTTACAAAAAGAGATGTTTTTAATTTTCTTACACTGCTATGGGATGAGGCAAGATTTGAACCAAGGGTTCCTTTGAATCTTCTTCGCATTACTCTTCCATAGTTGAATTTCTGTCTTCTCTTTTGCTTGATGTGTTGCCAACAAATGAGTCCAATATTGTTTCTCTCTTTGATTGATCTTCCTCCGAGAATGAGTCCTCGTCGATTTCTTCTCTTGGATCCATAAGGAATTCCTCTTGTTCATCATCTGTGGAAGGAAGATTATAAGTATTCTCAAGAAATTTCCAAACTTCAAAAGCAGTAGGGAGCGTATAAATAAGTTTGAAAATATTTTGATCTAGAGCAAAATATAGACTATTCATAGATTTGGCATTTAAAAACATTTCATTTTTATTTAACATACTTGGGGGCATTGTAATTGTAATATTCCATACTTTAATATCCAAAGATTTAAGAAAGTTTTCCATAAGAATTTTTCACCAATTATAATTTTTGCCTTCAAATAAAGGTGGTGCCAGAGATTTTTCATTTATAAGAAAATTTCCCCCACTAGTAGAGGCGAGACCATGAGACGTCATTATTCCTGGTTTTTAAACCGTTTGGAATAACCTGCTATGATACCACTTGTTGGATCGATAGGCGCCCTTATAGGGGGGGGGGGGGGTGAATAAGGGAATAAAGTTCTTTTTTAATATTTAGACGATTTACTAAATTGTTTAAAGTAATATTAGAACGAAATGACAATTTAGTTAAATTAAGAGAATATCATAATTTTCAAGTTTAGAAATAAGTACTAAACTGTTTTATGTTTAAAGTGATTGAAATGAACAATTTAGATAAAATTATTAGAAATGAAAACTTTGTAACCAATATTTAGAGATTATGCCAAATGAGAGAAATCAAATAAACACAAATAGAGACATGATTGTATTTATATAAAAAGGTGTTTACATAAATTTGATTTCAATATCGCTAGAAATCGGAGGCATAGAAATGTAAATATCTTTTCCTTTTCTATACCGACTTGTATGCCCATAAACCGGTTGGCTTTAGCCTATCCTTCCCCAGATAAGGCCTCAAGCCGCTCTAGCCAATCCTTCCCTGGATATGGCCTCGAGCATCCCCTAGATCTAATCACCTAGAACTAGTCGCCAACACAAGGCGAATTTCTCCCTAAGTCCTACCCAGACCTATTCGCCAACACAAGGCGAATTCTCTAAACGGTTACAAAAATATATGGAATGAAAATTAATGATAACAATAATTATACTCCCTATATGAGATCTTCTGAAGTCAGAGATGAAGGATCGTTGTAGTATGAACGAGGTCGAAGTGATCGTCCTTCGGATGTAGTGTGACATAGTCCTCCTCCAGAATTCTCTTTAAGCTTTTAGTGGGAGATCCTTCTTCGGTAGCATAAACAATAATGGAGTTTTGGCGCAAGTATGCATTCTGGAAGCTCTCTCAAATTTCTGGAATTGATGCTTCAATAATGCTTCCAGCCCCCTCACCGAGCAACAAACGAGATCATGTCTTTAAATAACCACTGGAGCTAACTCGTGGCGTTAAGGCTAACGCGCGGCGTTAGTGAACGTGTATGGCAGTTGCTGAGATTGTGCATAAAGTCGGGAGCATGGCTGAACAAAATTTCGTCGAACAAAAACATATTTCGTCGAACGCGCCTTCGTCGAACGCACCCTTCGTCGAACGCACCCTTCGTCGAACGGAAAACCGCAACCGTCAGGGTTGTGCAAACCGCCAGGATCGTGGCAGAACAAACTTTCGTCGAACAGAATCAATTTCGTCGAACAGAATTTCAAGTTCGTCGAACGAAGGAAATTTCGTAGAACGGAACTCCTCGTTCGTCGAACGCAACTTCCTTCAAGTTTCATCAAGCGCCTTAGAGTTCGTCGAACGGAGGTTCCTTCAGATTTCGTCGAGCGCCTTTAGAGTTCGTCGAACGCAGGTTCCTTCAGATTTCGTCGAGCGCCTTAAGAGTTCGTCAAACGCAAATTCCATTCGTCGAACGCAGTTTTCTTCTCAACAGTTTTCATCTCAGCGGTTGATAACGCTGGGCGTTAACTACTAACGCGAGCGTTAGCACATATTCTAGAGAATCATCTCCAATCTGTTTTATACCTATGGAGTCTTGCACGTATAGTTCCTGCATACTCTAAACACACAAAATACAAGATCAAATACAATTTGGGATTTGTTATTCTCAAACAAAGGGATGTGACACACATGTCCAACACATATGGTGCGCGTAAGTCCTATGGCTATTCTTCTGAGCCTTTACCGACATAGTTCTTTGCGTATTCAGCACCTGTTGTGTCAAAGAAGCCAGGAAGGCAGTGCTTATTTTGTCAGAGCACATATCATGCATTGAAGGATTGTGCTGCTTATCTTTGCCAATTGGACGAGGCTGACGAGCCGGATATCCGGATCGTCCGGAATCCTAACTCTGACAGCACACCATCTACCTCTGATTATGTTGATGTGTCACCTTCATGTTTGGAAGGGAATGTTGCAAACATGCTCATCAGAGTTGTGGCGATGTATGTACCGACATAGCTGAGCTGTCCTCCCCTATGCATATATTACCGTGCGTGGAGCCAATTCTTTGTGAGGAATCAGTGCTTGACATTTATCCAAGCACTATTCCTCCGCATATTGTGCACACTACCGCATTTGTCTCTGAATACATTATTGATGATGAAGCGCATGATGAGGCAGGTGATCTATATATTACACCTATTCCTGTGGAGGAGGACAACCTTCTAGGTGAAGAGGATTTTACCTCAGCACTGGTGGAGGAAGTCCAAATCTCGGGCAAGGTCACTGCTGATCCTGTCGAACCTTGCAACATTGTTGACAATGCCGTCATTATTTTACTACGCCAACATGATGGGAGTGAGACCGGGACTACTCCCCCAATTTTTGATTCTTTATGTCATTCGTCTCATTTATTTCTTGACCCCCCTTCTTTATTCGAGCCTGTGCAGGTTGAGTCATCACAGGTAATGCAGGAGGACTTGGTGCAGTTTGCCCAATTCAATGATGCGCACATCTTCTTATGTGAGGAGGTTGATTCCCCCTCCACAAAGGACCTTCCATGTATTGTATTCCCCTCCTGTGTCCTCCCTGACGATGAAACCTTGCTAGGCAAGGATCCTCTTGGTGAGTTGAGTGAGGACTCCTCCTTTTCTTACTTTCTTTTCCCTCTACCTATGATGGGCAGGTTTTATCTATATTAGGGTAGAGGCATGACTGTTCTTTCACCGTATAGGTACCCGTTACCAACACGGATATTAGAATAGTTACCTGTGCATTTACTTTTTCATATGCTCATTAGCTAGAACTGTTATGTTTTTAAATAAGTCGTGCTGGGAAGACAATAACCTCAATAGTTATACTTCTATTCTGCAATTTCTTTTCATCTTGTCCATTTAGTTAGTTGTATTGTATTTTGCTTTTGTCTATTTTCTTTTTGTTTGGCGGAACTCACCCCTGCAGGTATTCTTCTGGATGGATGCTGCAGGTAGGTCTAGATTTAAATGCCAATCTTCTGGTATGAGCATTTGGTACTCTCTTCCCCTAGCTCTTTTCTGAATTTCATAGTTATATATTGTGTGTATTGTCTAGTTTAAGTCTGGGGGAGAGTAGTTTTGTGTGCCCACTCACGTGCACTATTGCATAGCATGCTAGAAGTACTTTTATTTTAGTTTATTGAAAATTATTGTTCATTCTCTTTGCGCACCACATCACCCACTTGAGCGCGTACTCATCTGTATGCGTGCTCTGAGTTGAATTTAATTCTTCTGCTTATTTGGGAAATTCTAGGTGCTGGCTTAGGACTATGTAGCAGAGTAAAATGTTGATTTCAGTAGTGCTCCTAGTCAAGTGCTCGGTCGCATAGAAATTTGTGTAGATTAGACTACTTTTTATACTTATGGTTTTATACTTTTTCTATTAGTGTAAATATTGTTTACTCTACTCAAATGGTGAATCCGGTGTGATTCAAACGGTAGCTTAGGGATGTGTGTAAATGATCGCTAGACTCGTATTGCTTTAGTCGGGAGAAAGAAGAATCTTTCTCGGTGGCTAGAACTTGCCCCAAGTGATTCTTGATGCATTGGCATAGGATAGTTCTAATGCGTGAAAATGGCGTAGGCCATTTTTTTGGCCCGGTTGAACTTTTTTATTTCATGCCTATCGTCTACCCTTGCTAGCCCCTTTGTGCCTGCCTTTTCATTGATTCAGCTCCGCATATATCTCAGTAATGCCTAAATTCCTAACCTAGTCGCACACACAAATCTGAGCTTTAGTTATAGATTTATTTACATTTTTTTTTTGGGGGGGGGGGGGGGGGGGCGTTGATTGTGGTGTTTAATATGTGAATTTGAGGATTGATCGTTTGAAAAATTTTGCTGAAATAAAAAGACAAGAAAAAAATGATTAAAAAAGAGAAAGAAAAATGAGTTTTGTTGAAAATCATTTAGAAAAAATTTATGTATTGGGAGTAGATGGTGCACACACCTATGTTGCAAAAGTCCAAGTCTGGGGGTGTGGTGCACTTGTTTATTTATAGTCATGCGGGTATTTCTACCTTATGCTCATGTTGGGTTAGGTGTGCTTAGCCTCCATGTTTATCATTATTTACCTCACCATAACCCAAGCCCCATCTCTAACCTAAAGTACTACTGACTCACGCCTTGAACCAATCTAGTGTCATGGAGAGAATGTGACCGGGTGAGCTTATGGTCATCGACACAGATGGATTTCGGTGGAGTTTGTCATGCACCCAATCTTGAGCAATGCTCATCTCAGCGCTTAGTTTACTTTCGCCGTATGCATGACCAGATGATTCACCGTGACTCCCATTTTGAGTAGAAATATTTATTTACTCTTTTAGAAATTTATAAACTATGTTTATAACTAGAAATCTTCTCTACTATTTTTCAATGCACATGAGCATGCGACTTCGCATAGTACACCATTTTGTAATTTTAAGCTAGCTATTCCATTTTCCCTCCTGCTTAGGATTTGTTTGCTCGGGACGTGCAAACAGGTAAGTCTGGGGGTGTGATGTGTCCAATTTATATAGTGATTTTCGGGCTCATCTGCGCTTGTTTTCTTGCATTTGCACTTCGCTTTCAGCCCTGAATTGCTTATATTCTTATTGTACATGATTTCACTTTAAGTGCAATGTTTTGTCCCATTGTGGTGTGCAATTGTGCACTATTTTGTTGGGGGTAACCACATTGTGCTCCCCATTCTATTTCTGCTTCTATACTTGTGCTGGAGAAATATTTCCTGTGTTTAGATTTGTCGTGCAGGTGGAAAGATCTTCCATATTGCACATGATTCATGTCTGCATGAATCGCATGGTGGTGCATTTTCTTGACACATGGTCAGTTGCGATCGTGCGCGATGATCGGCCGGGAAATATGAAGTTCTGTCTCTGATCGTGCAATTTGTTCACGCACGGGCAGTTCGACCATGCGTGAAGGAAATGCACGATCTCTTGTTATGTGCAAGTTTTCAAGCCGTCTAGATTTACCCGTGCATTTTTACGCACGGTCGGTTTCAACCGTGCGTGACCAAATTGCACGGGCGCGTCTGGTTCTTCTTCCTGGGCTGCTGAATGGTTAATATCGCACAGTTTACGCACGGTCATGCGTTTGACCGTGCGTGACCAAATTTTTGATCATTTTCTATAAAAGCCACAGATTTTAACCTAAAATGGGGATCGATTCTGCTCCTCCATTTTCGCTGCAATGGGAGCTCTAACTCCTTTTTCTTCCACAGTCCATGAGGGCTTTGCCCTAGACCGCTTCACATCATCCTAGAGCTTCAAGGAGAGGATTCTACACTAATCTTCATCGCCAAGGAAGGAGTTCTTCGCATCAGACATGGCCGAATCGTAGTTTACTAGAGAAGACGGGTCCATTGGAAGGAAGTGACATCCCTCCTCTGCCCCAGACGATAGTTGGGACCGAGCTAGGACGCGGATTGACGCCCCGACGATTCCTACCGTAAATCTACAATAAGCCTCCGGATTCGGTTGTATCTCTTACCTTTTTCTTCTCTTGATTTGATGTTGGTGAATGTAATCTTCATTATTCGATGATGTATGCCAGTCTAGACATTTGATTTATAGTTCTATTTTCTTGATTGAGAAAATATTTATTTGTCTATATTGTGCTTGAAGTGCGCCGACTCCACCATCACCCCCATTCCATTATGCAAGCCTACTCTTCCATTCTGCTTGACTACTCTTTCATTCTGCGTGCCTACTCCTCCATACGCCGAGTGAAGTAGTGCATAATGGCCTGCGTAATCCCCCACATTACGAAGCGGTGCCGGCGACCCGCATTGTTAATTTAGTTTATTTTATTTTGTTTTCCACAAACCACTTCGACACTTCCACAATCCATCCGATCTAATGGACTTCAATCTCAATTCCTACCTCAATAGTAAACTCCACCTTACTGTGTTCCTTCGAGATCGATATTTGGGGAAATTTACCCAATTTATATTACTTGAATGATCGGTACAATGCCGTTTCGTGCCGCAGTCTTGCTAGCGCCTATAGCGGCGTGCTAGATTCACGCATTACACTCCCATCAGGTTTTTTAATAGGATCAATGTCGGCAGTAAGCATATCGCTGCAAGGGGAAAATGAGCAACATGGATCTTCAATGATGAGTTTGACCTTCTCCTCTGATGATGAGGTAATAACCTCATCACTGAAGAGACCATCCTCCTCATCGCAGCTTCGGGATCCATGAGCTCATCATGCAGATCTAAGTATTTGACAATATCAAAAGATAAATGTGAAGTAAAGCCAGAAAAGGAGGAGGAAAAGCAGGGTGCATGATAAAATCAGCTAAAAGATTTGAGCTATCCTTCGAAAATGAATCCACGGGTTGTGACGGTAGTGAAGAAGGAGGAAACTCCATAATGTCTTCATGACGATCAACAACAACACTAATCGACGTATTCATTGTGCTCCCAAGATGACTTGGTGGCCTAACATATGGGTCATCTATGATGGAGGGAGCAGTGGCATAGGAAGGTAGGGGGATGGAGACAAACGCTGGCTCATCATCCTCATCCAATTGCACCTTCCATTGCTCACAGTACTTCAGAGCGTGATCGAGACTCTGATAACAAAAGAACCGTTTCCCGATAGGTTTAAACCATAATGCGGCCCAACCACTCAGGAAAGGTGATGCTTGCACAGGAGGTGCATAATGATAATAAGCAGGCTTGCTATATGAGGGTGCAACCGCAGTGGGAGCACCATATGACAAGCCATACGAGTTATTATTACTCCTTCTTAAATAGCAATCTTCACAACGATGACTTCGAGAAGAGCACCATTTGCAAGATGGATGAGAATACATTAATGGTGCACAGAGGATTAAAAAAAATGGAACAAATAGAAATAAGACTTACTACACACGAAATGAAAATAAAATTAGTAAAACCTGATTTTTAAAATTGTAAAATAGATTAGGAAGAAATAAAACAAAAAGGATGCAATTTACAAATGAAAGAACTTCTATCTCTAGTCTCCCTCTCTAGCAACTCACACGAATGTGTTCCCCGACAATGGCGCCAAAAACTTGATGCGCGAATTCCTACACCGCTTATAGGCGGGAGCAAAATGCGGTCTGTGGCAGTGTACCGGTCGTTGTCAAATAATAGAATTGAGGAAGTAAGTCCCCAGGATATCAAATCTCTTGAGGAACACCATAAGGTTGAGTTAACGTTCGAGGAAGTACTTGAGGTTGAAGTCCTTTAGGTTGGAGTAACTATGGTAGTTTTATGTTTTTCTAAAACTAATGCAGAAAAAGTAAATGTCCTAATATGTAGTCCTTGAGCGCACTGCTTCGCTAGGTGGGATGGAATACTACGTAGGCCTTGAACACACTCCTTCGCTAGGTGGATGGATGGTAAGCTCGCAGATGGAGTGATTAGTAATACAGATTTGTGAGGGTCGTTAGCACCTCATGGCTAGGCGAATGCGATATACGGGCCGTTAGCTCCGCTTAGCAATGTTGTTGGACGGTAAGCTTGCGAATGGAGGAGTAGGCAATGCGGAATGAAATCGATAAATGAATGACAATAGTGCACCTCATACACATGAATAAATCAAAAGGTATTTCATTAGCATGAAATAAAAGTTACAAATCTAAATTTATCATGTTCTTCATCCACAAAATAGAGAGTTTAGCATACAAACATCATTTCAAAAGAATAAAGAGTAAGAGAATCGACTGACTTTGAAGCCTTGTCGAGATTCATGCTAGGAATCGCTGGGTTGTCAATCCGCGTCCAAACTCGGTCCTCAACTGCGTCCGGGGTAAAGTCGGGCTGTCACTTCCTCCCAATGGCCCGTCTTCTTCGTGTCATGAACCGGCGATGTCCAATGCTCATTAAACCTTCCTTAATGATGAAAGTAAGATCCAATCTCTTCCTTGAAGTCCCTAGATGAATAGAGGGGGCTTAGAATGAAAAAAACAGCGCTAAAAAAAACTTAGAAATGAAGTGTACCTGACTGTTTTTGCGGAGCAGCTTTTTATAGACAGGGTAGATTTTCAATGCGCACGATCAACCAGATTGTGCGTGAAGGATAAATGCATGATCGTGCGATCTTGGTTATTGCAAAATAACATAATTTTTTAGACAAAAGAGGGAAACTCATGCGATTTTGCTCACGGACGATCAAAACTGACCGTGCGCGAACAAGACGCACGAGCCGGGGCAGATCTCCAATTTTAGGCGCAGTAGGAATCACACGGTTGTAGAAATCGTGCTTCAAGGAAACGCACGACCATGTGATTTCTCCAGGTTTGAATTCCAAAAGAATGAAGATCTTCCCACCTGCAATGTAAACCAAAACCTGGGGCACAGGCCTCCCGCACACATAACAAGTAGGAAATAACACAATAAATATATGGGGAGCACCGAGTGCTTACCCCCAGCGAAAGAGTGTGCAAATGCACACCTCAATGGGCCAAAAAGTGCACCTCATTTGCAAAAGGTGATTTAGAGAAATATGAGTGAATGCATGATGAAAGTGAAGTGTTTATCAATTAAAACATACCTGAATGAGTCTATAAAATGATATATAAATGAGGCTCATCACTGGCTGAACCCCAAAGCTCGCTTTCCAAGGCAAATATTTTTATTGGTGTCTACCCTTGACCCGACCACAATTAATGTTACACTTACTAATGCTAGGTGTGTTTTACTTCACCCCAATGGAATGGCGATCTTTTGTCGATCCCATGCACACTCTTGCCTCCTAGTAATCCAGGCATCTCACTCCTACCCTCTTTTGGTGACCACATCCAAACCTAAACTAGTCTGGGTGCACCAACTTCTTTAACTCCCCATGTAAGACCAACATGCTTATCTTAATTCAGTATTCTCACTATACGCAGACCATTTGAACTACTTGATGTGCATGAGAAGAAGTACTCCAAATAATCATCCAAATGACCCAAGATTATTATTGGGGGTATGTTATGACATTTAAGACTGTCTCCAGAAATTCTTAATTTTCCAAATTTATTTGGCATTTATTATAATTTCCTCAAAATCAAGGAACCTATGACTTTGAATAATAAGTATGGTTTTCTGATAATCTATGGCCTTACAAAAATTTGTACAGTTATATATCTTCAAAATAACATCCACATATGAAATTTATAAATTTTATAGAAAGGTTTTGACCTCCAAATAAAATGTTGATTAATTTGTCAAAATCAAGGGGTAACAAAGGAGGTACCAAAATACTAATTCAAAAATTACAAGAAAAATATCAGCTGTCTAAGGTGATCAGAAAAGTTCACTGCTTGAGCTCCATAATTTTCCAAATTCATTTGACCATATAAATTCTTTATTTAAATAAACAAATCATAGGGCACTTTGTGAAGAGAACCATATAAAAACTCCTCCAAAAATTGTAGTAAAATTTACCGATCATGTTATTGCCTTATAAATTCCTCTAACCAAGTTTTATAATTTTCCAGTGAGTATTAAGCCCATAATTAATTCCATTTATAAATAGGGCAAACAATGAACTCATGAATGAAGTACTATATAGATCAATCTAAAATTCACAATAAAATTACCAAAGAACAATATCAACAATACAAGCACACTGCCAAAATTTCATGAACATCCAAGTTTATGTAAACATGTAAATTCTTCTTATAAGGAAACATCCTAATTGGTTCTTAATTAATTCAGAGGGGATAAATGTTCCTAAAAATTCCAGATAAATTGTCTAGGGCATAACACCTCCCTATGAACCTCTCTACCAAGTTTTAAGTCAATCTGATGACATATGACCATATGTCTTTCAATAGGTTGAATAATCAACCCTAGGGTTTGAACTATGGTTCTAGGGAACATCCACCCCAAACCATCCAAAACCAATTGTGAGGGTATTTTATGTGACATCAAGTCAATGGTCAAAGTTTCACAACATTTGGATGAGGGTTGATCTCTCAAATCCATCAAGTGCACTCTTGATCTAATATATCAAAGTTTAATTAAATTGTGTCACTTAATTACCCTACAGATTCAATCCTAAATGGGATGAAATTTTTTCCAAAGTCATGTCATGACCCCAAGGACCACCCACCAATATTTTGAAGGGTTTAGAGGTCTCTAGACCCTAAAATTAAATCACAAATATTTTATTAAATTTCTACAGAAACAATAAAAAAAGTTCTACAAAAATTCCAATTTTTGGATATGTTGCGGATAAGGGTATGTATATCCTATGCTCAAAATTTCAAAGCATTTGGATGTCTGGATTAGTGGGGGCACTAAAATCAATCTCTGGTCAACCCTATGTATAGGTTGCACAATTTTGAGTGCTACAGTCAAACCGCTGGGCCAAATCGGCTCAAATCAATTTTATAATAAACTAGACCTAAAGGTCTACAACCTCTGTATCAGGCTATTTTTCCTGAAACGGCCACCAAGGGGTTCAAATGTCAGTTTCAAAAATATGCATTTTTAGAGGAAAATATGACGTTAATTAATTATAAAATTAATAATCTATCTAAATATAGGGCATTAGTTCATCTTCTACAATCAGCCAATGACCACGATTGGCCTGTCCTGTACCAACTTTGGAGGTGATTTTTCGGCCACCTAGACCCTCTCCCGGTCGGCCAATGCAAACACCACCTCCGTTGAGGTGGCGGCCAACGATAGATGGTGGTTTGCCGGTTGGAGGCGGCAGGAAACGGGGTTTAAAGTAAAGAAGCTAAAACTTGAATCCAAGCTTTCGGCCATGCCGATCCAAGGCCAATTGGCCTCAAACCTTGCGGCCAACAAGATAAGATCTATCCACTAAGAGAGAGGAGGAGGGGAGGACCTGAGTGGTGGCTTGTAGCCGTGCTGATCGCCGGTCCGCCATTGTTGGTCGAGAGCTCTTGGGTGCCATGCCGATACGTGCTTATGGGATTGATCTCTTCTAGAAAGTGTGGGAAACACCTTCCCTTCACCCCTTCTAGGCTTTTTAAAGAGCCAATTCAGGGAGGGGAAGAGGCAAGGCTTGGGATTCCTCCACTAACACCATTCATGGTGAAAATTTCGGCCATCCCCAAACGTCATCAAATTCAACCCCCATAAGAGTTCGAAAACCTTTAAACTTCTCCTAATTTATAGGGGGAATGAATCCTCATCAATTGGGAGGCCTTTTGGCCTCCCTTGGCCATGAATTTGGCCACCAAAAATGATCTCATCCGCCTCCCATCGATTGAGCTACCACCGGCGCTAGCGCTACTGCCAGCGCTAGCGTGTTGATGGCGTAATGCTCGCCAGTTCGGCCACTACCGCCAACGCTAGCGCCTACGCTAGCGCCTGTGCTAGAATCTTGATTGTGTATGGTTTGTCTCCGCGGTTCGGAGCTCGTCTCAGCGGTTCATGTAAACCACCATTACTGCAAGTGCTAGCCGCTAACACCGACGCTAGCTCAGTATTCAATATACCCCTTCTTTCTACGATTGGGTAATTGGGGTGTTACAGAGGGACCCCTTAATGTCTTAGGCATGTTATGATGGCGTCAAGGGTCAAGGTGAAGCCCTAATGTCAAACCTTAGACTTGGTAACTGGAAATTACTATCTGCAGTCAATGGTGATTTTCACCTTGAGCCTAAGCTCTTATGATCTCTTCGCGCATCCTAGGGTTTTTTCATGACCTAGTCATGACAAAACCAACCTAAGGGTCTAGTTGTGTGAGGGGCAATTACAAATCCCAATAAACAAAAAACATAATTTCATCCACGAAATTCAGGTTAGGCTTGCGGGGTTTCTACCAAAGGTAACTGAACGCATCCCCTCAGAATTGAAGTTATACCTAATGCGAAGAGAACCGGTGGCCTCTACTGCATAAATTCCGGTGGTTCCCAAATAATCTCCTCCTGTCCATGATTCCTCCATAGAAGCAGGACCAGCAGGACCTTCTTGCGTCATAAGACCGACATTTCCATATCGTCTATCCTGACTAGATCTAGGTGAACTGATCGATCCAAAGCTACCGGTCCATCTATAGTAGAAACCTACTGCTCCGGCCGCAGTAGAGCCTTACTAAGAGAGGAGACGTGGAAGACTTCACGCAAACCTGCTAACTCCGGCGGTAGTTCTAGTCTATAAACCAACGGGCCGATCCACTCCAGGATCCTGTAGAGCCCCATTTATCCTGGACTGAGCTTCTTCCGGCCGTGTACCCGCGAAAATTCAACCTGGAACTCTACCTAATGATGACACATATAGTAATACCTGGTCTGGCTGCTCTGGGCCTCCAGCATCCTAACTCAAATCAGTCGCACCATGGCATTTATGTCCTCCATAAATTCCTAGCCGAATGTCTTTAAATCCTCAACCTGGATTCGAGATAGTGGAGTTTCGTGCCTCTGTCCTTCAGAGGGAGGAAAGTTGGGGTAAACTTCAACCAAGAGCCCAGATAAGCTTGGACTGATCTTTATTTCTTGGACGTAACCCATCCATCCCGATTGGACACGACCGTCCTGGGCACACAATGATAATTGACAACCAGTTTAACAAATCCCATCAAAAACTAATGGGAGCGTCCTTGCAGCCAGGGGTGACCCTAGCTACCTTGGTCAATCTATCCTCGATGTTCCAAATAAACTTATGCCCAGAGTGGGGATGTGGTAACCTGTGTTTGAAATCCATAATTATATCCTCAAGCTTCCACTCTAACACAGGCAGTGACTGTGGTAGTTTCCCCCAAAGACTCCTGCACATGGCCTTCACCAGTCGACAGACCTCACCGTGCATAACAAAACCTATGACGTCTTTCTTTATTCCTGGGAAATACACGCTCTGGAATACACCATTTTTTTGGTGACTAAAGCTCTTGTTTGTATGGGTAGACAATGCCTCTATAAAGTATTCTCTACATATTCAGATTCTTGTTCCTTCATGTACGTCCAAGTATTCCACCAACTCAACTCTACACTTGTTCAGTTCTTACCATTGATGGAACTGATCAGGTCGTCAAGCGTCCCAATTATCCTCAATATTTAATGGGGGGAGGGTATTCATCAAATTTTATCAGTATATGTTAACCAATCATTGTTATTGTAGTCAGAATTTTCTACCATGATAGGGCGTGATTTTTTAATAAATCATACGTTAATCACTTCTGAAAGCCCCAAACCACCAGAACATTCAAACATAATTATAGCTCGCAAGCCCTTATTTTAGTTCCCAAATTCTAGAAAGGCATATGTATCCCTAATTGACTAAACCTAGCAACTTTACATTTCTAATGCTTCAACTATGGTCAAGTCGTTGCTCGATCAACGATGTTTATCCATTGTCCTGGTAATACTACCGATCACTATTCCAAATATGCTTTTACAGGATCCTATCTTTGCCCAAGTTACATTGAATAAGATCTATTTCAAAATCATTATGTTCACGACACAACACTTTCTAACTTAGGTCTAAGGGAAACCCAAGTCAGTAACTAATTTGCCCAATAAACAAAAGGTAATCCCCAATAAACAAAAGATAAGCCACTGTCTATTTTGGACTAAGTATCTTCGATATCACCATGTTATATTCGACCCAAGTATGCAAGCAATCCTTAGGGCACACAACCTTAGACTTAGGGTTCTATCTTGATACTTATTGGTACACTCCATTCTTGACACTCTTCACGGTACCCTCTACGACAACCTTATCAGGGTCAACATGTGACACAATCCCAAACAGGTATCTTCTGAACTTGAATTCTTATCGGACCCTCAGTGTTTGTCATGGTGGTTTTCTCAATGTAAACATGTCACCGGTACGATGGTTGAATCTATGAGTCCCCTACCATTCTGCTTAAGTTTCAATCTCCTTAAGGCAGTCCTAGCAGTTTGGATAGTCCTTGGTATGTGAGGTAGGGACATCAGAGTTTATGGCTTAGGTGGTCATTCTCGCGTTAAACTCCTCCTCTAACCTCTTTGAGGTATCCTCAAACCATAATCAAATTTATACCTATGGTCTATTTCAGACTAGGGCATGGAATAAATTGTCATGGTAAGTCATGTGTCCTAGTGGGGTTAAGTCTAACTCCTTGATTAGAGGACTACCTAATGAGATATTTGCAGCCTGAGGTATTCCCTACTGAGTGGCAGGGTTTGCCGCAGGCTACAACAGAAAATTTGTCACACGTAAGAAGATTTGGCTAAAAAGATTCAGTTAAAAGTGGACATTTTCATGTGATTCCCCATATGGGCACACCATTGCTTCCGCTGCTTAGTTTGTCCTCAAACTAAACTCGTGCGGGGTGTCCCAGGGTTTGTGGAATTCTTTTCTTCAGATCAAAGTTTCCCTCTGATACCAGTTTGTAAGACCCCAATGTTTCACTACAAAATCAGCTCTTACGCCCAGAACTGTCGCTTTGTGGTGACACCAACACTCAAGAAGTTTGCCACTACAAAACGCCGATCCTGCCAGCCATATCGATTACAAAAGAAGAAAAGTACAATTGAAGCAAAAATAAGCTCAAGTCCACATCACATAATATATAGGTCATAATGAAAGATGTCCAAAGATAATAACTGAATAAGAGGTAGTATTAAAAAGGGCTCATGCCCAGTACATCAAGTCCTCACTACAAGATCACTCGCGGATGCATAACCTACTAGTAAACACTCATGAATCCTGAGACTGGTGCTCATGTGCTCAATTGGCCCGCCTCTATCTGCACTGGCCTTTGATGGTGCTGCATCTCCTTAGTCCCCTAAAGTGATATGGTCCACCGACCGTTAGTCAAAAAGACAGCCTCATTTCCCACCACCCATCCCTAGTGGTTCCTAGGAACCATGCAGAAGGGATGAAGCGGAGGACAACAAGGGGTATATAACAAAGCAGATGACATTGCCTAGCTATAAGAATATTTACCACTACACATGTGTATATATATAATTGAGAACATTAAGTTAAGCAGGGTAGAGAACAAGTAATGTAAGTAAAGATGAGTATAGAATAGAAAAGTAACCATTGATTTATTGGAATGCCCATACAAACCTATAGACCAAGGGGTTATTTAGCAAGGCCTATCGTATAAAAAGTCCCATAACTAATTTATACGATAGGGGTAGGGGTTGAAATGCAATGTTTATGCTATGACATGCAGAGTTTTGATGATTAATGTTATGATCACACAAGTGTAACACACATACTTCGACTCTATGCACACAGACTATTAGTTACCCCTTTTTGGAGCTAACAAAACTCCCAGGATACTCCCGTAGTGGAAAATGGAAGTTGTGGGTTGGGCCTCGCCCAAATCTAGGTTAGTATTCACAATACATAAACTAGACCTATCGTACACCTCAACGCGAAGAACACAACCGTAGAGCTCCTGCTTACTCTTACTGTCTGGACCACCAGACTATCCTTGGCCAAGGGCAAATCCACACTTGCCGAGTCAGCATATTAACTTCGATGTGAATGACCATCAATACTGATGACCGACCACCTTTATGCACATGTAATTATGATTACTATATATCTCCGAGCCATAAGCTCCCCGGGCTAACATGCCCATCACCATAACCTTCCGAGCCACAGGCTCGCTGGACTAACCCGTCCGCACCTACAACCACTGAGCCTACCTCTCGTAAGGCCAAACCAACTAACCACAGGTAGCAACGGTGTGTGGGTGAGTGTATTATTGAGCTAATCTTGCATAACAAATTATTCTTAAGGTTTTGGGTTAAACATGGACTTCTCAAGGACTACCATATGAGGGGCTCGCAGCGGTACTAGGAGTTGTGCTGGGCTGAAACTCAAAGCTCCCTTTCTAAGGCACTTATTCTTATTGGTGTCAACCCTTGACCCGACCACTATTAATGTACACTTACTAACGCTAGGTGTGTTTTACTTCACCCCAAGGGAATGACGATCTTTCATCGATCCCAAGCACACTCTTGCCTCCTAGTCAACCAGGCATCTCACTCCTACCCTCTTTTGGTGACCTTTCCAAACCCAAATCATTCTGGGTGCACCAACTTCTTTAATACCCCATGTAAGACCTACATGCTTATCTTAATTCAGTATTCTCACTATATGCAGACCATTTGAACTACGTGAGGTGCATGAGAAGAAGTACTCCAAATAATCATCCAAATGGCCCAATATTATTATTGGGGGTGTGTTATGACATTATAAGACTACCTCCAGAAATTCATAATTTTCCTAATTTATTTGGCATTTATTATAATTTCCCCAAAATCAAGGAACCTATGACTTTGATCACCAAGTATGGTTTTCTGATAAGCTATTACCTTACAAAAATTTGTACAACTATATATCATCAAAATAACAGTCACATATAAAATTCATAAATTTCTAGAAAGGTTTTGACCTCAAAATAAAATGTTGATTAATTAATCAAAATCAAAGGGTAACAAAGAAGGTACCAAAAATACACATCCAAATATTACAAGAAAAGTAACAGGTGTCTAAGGTGAACAGAAAAGTTCACTGCTTGAGTTCCATAATTTTCCAAATTCATTTGACTATATAAATTCTTTATTTAAATAATCAAATCATAGGGCACTTTGTGAAGAGAACAATATAAAAACTCCTCCAAAAATTATACTAAAATTTACAGATCATGTTATAACCCTACAAAGTCTTCTGACCAAGGTTTATGATTTTCTAGTGAGTATTAAGCCCATAATTAATTCCTTTTATAAAAAGGGCAAACAATAAACTCGTGAATGAAGTACTATATAGATCAATCTAAAATTCACAATAAAATTACCAAAGAACAATATCACCAATACAAGCACACTGCCAAAATTTCATGAGCATCCAATGTTATGTAAGCATGTAAATTCTTATTATAAATAAACGTCCTAATTGGTTCTGAATTAATTCAGAGGGCATAAATGTTCCTAAAAATTACAGATGAATTATCTAGGGCATAACACCTCCCTATGAACCTCTCTACAAAGTTTCATGTCAATCTGATGGCATATAACCATATGTCCTTCAATAGGTTCAATAATCAACCATAGGGTTTAAACTAGGGTTCTAGGGCACATCCATCCCAAACCACCCAAAACCACTTGTGAGGGAATTTTATGTACATCAAGTCATTGGTCAAAGTTTCACAACATTTGGATGAGAGTTGATCTCCCAAATCCATCAAATGCACTTTTGATCTAATATATCACAGTTTGACCAAATTTGGGTTACTTAATTACCCTACCAATTCAATCCCAAATGGGATGAAATTTTTACCAGAGTCATGTCATGACCCCAAGGACCACCAACCAAAATTTGGAAGGGTTTAGAGATCTCTAGACCCTAAAATTAAATCACAAACGTTTTATTTAATTTCTACAGAAACTATAGAAAAATGTTCTCTAAAAATTCCCATTTTTTTGATATGTTGAGGTTAAGGGTGTGTCTAACCTATTCTAAAAACTTCAAAGCATTTGGATGTCTGGATTAGTGGGGGCACTCAAATCAATCTCTGGTCAACCCTATGTATAGGTTGCACCACTTTGAGTGTTGCAGTCAAACTGCTGGGCCAAATCAGCTCAAATCAATTTTAGCATAAACTAGACATAAAGATCTACAACTTTTATTTCTAGCTATTTTTCCTGAAACTGCCTTCAAGTGATTCAAATTTTAGTTTCAAAAACATGCATTTCTAGGGGAAAATATGGCGTTAATTAATTATAAAATTAATACTTTGTCTAAATGGAGTGCAACAGTTCATCTTCTCCAATCAGCCAACGACCGCGATTGACCCATCCACCTAGATCCTATCCTTGTAGGCCAATGCCACTGCCACCTCCATTGAGGTGGCGGTCGGCGATAGACGGTGGTTGGCTGGCCGGAGGCGTCCGTAATTGGGGTTTGAAGTAAGGAAGCTAAAACTTGATTCCAAGCTTTCAGCCATGCCTTTCCAAGGCCAATTGGACTCAAACCTTGCGGCCAACAAGATAAGATCTATCCAATAAGAGAGAGGAGGGGAGGACCTGAGTGGTGGGTTGTATCCATACTGATCTCTGATCCGCCATTGTTGGTCGGGAGCTCTTGGGTGCCATCCTGATACGTGCTTGATGTGCAAATTTTGCACACCGCTATAGGCGGTAGCTAGACTGTGGTATGAAACGGCAGTGTACCGATCGTTCAAGTAATATAAAATGTGGGAGTGAATCCCCAAGTATCGATCTCGAAGGAACACAGTAAGGTGGAGTTTACTATTGAGGAAGGACTTGAGATTGAAGTCCTTTATGTCGGATGGGATGCGGAAACAGGGGTGATTTGGCTTTTGGAAAATAAAAGAAAACAACTACAACTACTCCTATGCAATGCCGCTATGCAATGCTTCGCTTGGCGGGATGGAGACTAGGCAGGCCTTGAGCGCGCTGCTTCGAAAGGGCGGATGGACGAGTAGGCAAACGAAATCGAACTGTGCGGGCCTTGAGCACGCTGCTTCGTTAGGCGAATGGATTACACGGGCTGCTATACCACGCTTCACTAGGCGGAAGGAAGAGAAGGCTTGCGGATGGAGTGAATCGCACCTGCGGAATGAGGGTCGCAAGCACCTTGTCACAAAGCTCACACCTAGCAATTGCTAGTGTAGCAAACCCAAATCGCTCACACCATAATCACCACAAGAGCTCACCTCAAGCACTCATACACAAATGATATCATTGCTTAACAATGAAATACAAATTAAAGCAAGTGCAGAGTACAACCATCATCATAAAATAGAAGATTACACTGCAAGCAACAATAACCTAAGAAGAGAAAAATGCAAGAGATACGACCGAATCCGGAGGCTTGCTGTAGATTCTCGGTAGGAATCGTCGGGTCGTCAATCCGCATCCTAGCTCAGTCCCACTATCGTCCGGGGTAGAGGAGGGCTGTCACTTCCTCCCAATGGACCCGTCTTCTCCGGTAAACTACAATCCTAGCTTAGTGATGAAGATGAGTGTAGCCTCTTGTCCTTGAAGCACTTGGATGATGGAGGTGGCCTTGGGCAAAAGGTGGAGGAAGAAGGAGAGAAAAACGGAGCTTTCTGCCCTGACGGCGGAAGAAATCGCGGAAATGTTCGGGTCGAAAAACCTAAAAATCGCAGTTTAAATAGAACAGATTGCAGAATTTGTTCATGCACGACCAAACGCACGACCGTGCGTAAAAATGCACGACCAAATTCAGAATGCTGTTTTGGGCCGTAAATGAACGCGCACGAACGCAGCCGACCGTGCGTCAAGAAAACGCACGACCGTGCGATTCATGCAGACATGAAAACTGGGCATAATTGATGATCTATCCACCTGCACAACACCAAACATCAATTATACAGCTGGGAATACCCTTCCAGCTCAATCCAAATACATAAAAAAGGGTTGGGGAGCACCGTTTGCTTACCCCCAACAACATAGCGCGCAATTGCACACCAAAATGGGCCCAAAGAGTGCACTTTGTGAAGAAATGTGTTCAAGTGAAGTTTAAGCGATAATGAACTAAAAGAGAAGTGCAAATGCCTGAAAACTAGCCCAGATGAGTCCGAAAAAGTGTATATAAATGGGACTCATCACACCCCCAGACTTACCTGTTTGCGCATCCCGAGCAAACTACTCTCGACGGACGAGAAAAACAAGGGTTAGAAATGTGATTGTGGCTAGGTGTAATATGCGAAATCAAATAGTTATGTGCATAAAATTCTCGTAGAAGAAATTTCTACTATGTAAAGTTATTTACAAATATCTAAAATAGTAAATAAGAGATTAGTTTACTCAAAAGCTGAACCAAGTGTGATATGCCAGTCACGTGTAGGGACGATGTAGAGACGCCCTCAGACGAGTATTTCGAAAAATATGGGATACAGAACTAACTCCACCGAAATCCATCGGTGTCGGGAGCCATAAGCTCGCACTTTCGCACTCTCTCCACAGCATTAGGTAAAACTACGCACAAGTCAATAGGGCTTTCGGGTAAATATGTGGCTTAGGTTGCGGTAGGATATACAATGATAAACTTAGAGGCTAACACACCTAACACATTTGAGCAATATAATTTGTAAACCCCGGCAGCAAATAAAGCTGATGTATTCCTCGCCAACACCCAATATAAAGTATCTCCTATCAAACAATTCAGAATTTCTGTATTAGAACATAAAGCTCAGATTTTTTTTTCTTTTGGAGCGCTAATCTTTTCAATTTTTCAGCTCACAAATACTTTATATATATATATATATATATTCAACTTAAGCAATCCAAATGTGTATCCATAAATAACAGCACAACACAATAATCAGTTATATTATAAAGCTCAAAACACGTGCGCATACAGGTTTGGTAATCTTGGCTTAAGCGAGAGCGGTGGAGCTAAATAGAAAAGGTGGGATAGGCTCAAAATTGGTTAGCAAGGGTGAATTTTCGGTTTTGGCTCAAAGCTCAAACGGTCCAAAGAACGGCCTACATCATGCTAATGCGTTAGAACTACCCGGTGCCTATGTTTCGAGAGCTGCTAGGGGCGAGTTCTTAGCCATCGAGAAAGATAACTCTTTCTCCCGACTCGAGAAATACGAATCTAGCGTTCGATACCAACTCACCTACACTACCGGTAGATCGGCACAGGTTCATGCTTTGAGTAAAATAAAACTCTAATTACTAGATTAGATATGAATAAAGATACAAAGCATGAAAATAGAAATAACTTCTACACAAAATTCTATGCAAAACATGAGTATTCGATTAGAACACTACTGGAGTCAACATCGTACTCCAAACCACAATTCCTAGCTAACACAATTGACTTCCCGGCTCCATTCCACAAGGAAAGTTGGCACGGTAGCACTCGCAAGTAAGTGCGTGCATAGTGGGTGCAGTGTGTGCGGGCCATATAAAAAATTGATAAACTGACATAAACTGAAAGCTAAAATAATAACACTATCGGAATGCGTGCGTGCGTGCACGTGCATGGTTCTTATTCTCCCCCAGACTTACATGAAAGCATGATCTAAAATATGATTCTGTAAACATTAAACTAAGGAGAAAAGGGAGAGTGTACCCCATGCTCAGAAGTGAGCATACCGGAAGAATTGGCGTTAAATTCTGAAAACCTCACTCCAAGAGTCCGCCACCAAATAAATTGTCGCACACCTGCAGGCAAAAGACTCCACGCAAAAATATATATAAAACTAAACTATTAGTGTATTAGAGAAATAAAAACAAAAGAGACTTGGGTTGTTTCCCAACAGCGCTTTTGTTTACCATCCTTAAGCTGGACTTAATACCTGTATTATGCAGTTTTAATAAAAGTCTAAGCATAAAGCAAAAGCTAGTAAATCCTAAATATTACATGCCTCAAAATGATTAACTATAAGTTGATTTAATATAGCAACTGAAAATAAAAGAGATGGGCCCGAAGACCCAAAAGCAGCACATCAGAAGATCAGGAGCTTTCCATCTCCATATTTCATCTTTCTTCATCCCCTTCCTCTCCTCCAATCTGCGGTCATGGATGAAGTAGCGCTTTCCACCCTGCACCCAGTCTTTCAAGGAAAATGCAGGCAATGATGATGAGGTGGAAAAAGCGATGGATTTCATCATTGCAGTTTGCTTTTCCTTCCAAGACTGCCACAAAGAATCGCCAAAAATGGGTCTAGATATTCATGCACCTGCAGAGGAGTAAACAAAATATTAGCAGCATTAACAGGAGGGGAGGCAGGAAGGATGAACAAATCAATATTTTCATTAAAAGAAAGAGGATTAGGAAATAAACTAGATGAAGAACTAAAAGAATCAAACAAAGGGGGAGTGCTCCCGGTGTCACTCCTGGCAGGTTCCCAAGCTTGATCACTGTCAGTGTCATAAGAATCAAAATGAGGTGCATCTGAGAACTCGAAGGAATCAGTGGTGCGACAGATCTCCTTTACCAATGAAGAGGTGCATAACTCCTCATCAGAAAGGTTGTCCTCGTCATCCCACTTCGGTTCAGCTTGGAGGTCCAAAACAACACCCTGCAAATAATCTTCGACAGGATCATAAAAAAAAGGTGTAGAAAAAGCATGCAAAGAAACTGGAGGAACATCAGAATCAGAAGGAAAAATATTAGGTTCCTCCGCAAAAAGATCTGCAAGCACCTCCCAACTATAGAGAACACTCTCCTCATCCCACTCTGGTTCATCATGGAGCTCCCAAATCTCACCTTGTTTGCCATCAAATGAATCAT
This sequence comes from Dactylorhiza incarnata, assembly GCA_033032865.1. NCBI lineage: Eukaryota > Viridiplantae > Streptophyta > Magnoliopsida > Asparagales > Orchidaceae > Dactylorhiza > Dactylorhiza incarnata. The sequence continues at coordinate 2,533,077 of JAWHQI010000103.1, read as the reverse complement.
CGTCATCACTAGTAGTAAAGCCATATACAGGGAGCGAAGAGTCCATGCAAGAAATAAGCTCGCAGGTAGAGGGAACGATTGCCTCCATGGGTAAAGAATGTGTGATAGGAACGATGTTGTCATGAGTGGAGGAGCGGCGGTCAGGATTGAAAAGACTAGGACTGTCCTTCAATTCATAACCCTCTCCTCGACACAACAAGCAAACAATGTTCCTACACTGCCTAGCATTTAACTCCTTCATTTGGTCTATATAATAAACCATCTTGTCATAAGTGCTAGGAGAAATATCCCATGAAGACATTTTCAATAATTAAAGCAGATAAAACGAAACTGAAATTCTTTGCAAGGCAATTTACACAAACTGATAAAACTACTTGGATTAAACTTGCATAAAACTTTAAAACAGGAGAGAAAAAAATAATAACAAACAATATATAATAAAAAAGCAAACAAAAACAATAAGGCGGCCTATACACACTGGAAGAACTACTATCTCTCGGCTCTCCCTCTACAGAAAACTCACACGACTGTGTTCCCCGGCAACGGTGCCAAAAACTTGATGCGCAAATCTCGCACACCGCTATAGGCGGTAGCTAGACTACGGCACGAAACGGCAGTGTACCGATCGTTCAAGTAATATAAAATGTGGGAGTGAATCCCCAAGTATCGATCTCGAAGGAACACAGTAAGGTGGCGTTTACTATTGAGGAAGGACTTGAGATTGAAGTCCTTTATGTCGGATGGGATGCGGAAACTGGGTGATTTGGCTTTTGGAAAATAAAAGAAAACAACTACAACTACTCCTATGCAATGTCGCTATGCAATGCTTCGCTTGGCAGGATGGAGACTAGGCAGGCCTTGAGCGCGCTGCTTCGAAAGGGCGGATGGATGAGTAGGCAAACAGATTCGAACTATGCAGGCCTTGAGCGCGCTGCTTCGTTAGGCGAATGGATTACACGGGCCGCTATGCCATGCTTCACTAGGCGGATGGAAGAGAATGCTTGTGGATGGAGTGAATCGCACCGGCGGAATGAGGGTCGCAAGCACATCGTCACAAAGCTCACACCTAGCAATTGCTAGTGTAGCAAACCCAAATCGCTCACACCATAATCACCACAAGAGCTCACCTCAAGCACTCATACACAAATGATATTATTGCTTAACAATGAAATACAAATTAAAGCAAGTGCAGAGTACAAACATCTTCATAAAATAGAAGATTACACTGCAAGCAACAATAACCTAAGAAGAGAAAAATGCAAGAGATACGACCGAATCCGGAGGCTTGCTGTAGATTCTCGATAGGAATCGTCGGGTCATCAATCAGCGTCCTAGCTCGGTCCCAGCTATCGTTCTGGGTAGAGGAGGGCTGTCACTTCCTACCAATTGACCCGTCGTCTCCGGTAAACTACAATCCGGCCATGTCTGCTGCGAAGAACTCCTAGCTTAGTGATCAAGATTAGTGTAGCCTCCTCTCCTTGAAGCACTTGGATGATGGAGGTGGCCTTGGGCAAAAGGTGGAGGAAGAAGGAGAGAAAAATGGAGCTTTCCGCCCTGACGGCGGAGGAAATCGCGGAACTGTTCGGGTCGAAAAACCTAAAAATCACAGTTTAAATATAACAGATTGCAGAATTTGTTCATGCACGACCAAACGCACGACCGTGCGTAAAAATGCACGACCAAATTCAGAATGCTGTTTTGGGTCGTAAATGAACGCGCAAGATCACAGCCGACCGCGCGTCAAGAAAATGCACGACTGTGCGATTCATGCAGACATGAAAACTGGGCATAATCGATGATCTACCCACCAGCACAGCACCAAACATCAATTATATAGCTGGGAATACCCTTCCAGCTCAATCCAAATACATAAAAAGGGTTGGGGGGGCACCGTGTGCTTACCCCCAACAACATAGTTCACAATTGCACACCAAAATGGGCCAAAAGTGTGCACATTGTGAAGAAATGTGTTCAAGTGAAGTTTAAGCGATAATGAACTAAAAGTGAAGTGCAAATGCCTGAAAACTAGCCCAGATGAGTCCGAAAAAGTGTATATAAATGGGACTCATCAGTGCTTAGGGGCTTGATCTCTTCTGGAAAGTGGGGGGAAACTCCTTCCTTCACCCTTGGATGCTTTTGAAAGACCCAATTCAGGGAAGGGAAGAGGCCAGGCTTGGGATTCCTCCATTAACACCATTCATGGTGAAAATTTCGGACATCCCCAAAAGTCACCAAATTCATCCCCCATAAGAGTTGGAAAACCCTTTAAACTTCTCCTAATTGATAGGGGTAATGAATCCCCATCAATTGGGAGGACTTTTAGGCTCCCTTGGCCATTAATTTGGCCACCAAAAATGATCCTGTCCACCTCCCGTTGATTGAGCTACCGCCGCCGCTAGCGCTACCGACAGCGCTAGCATTTCGACGGCATAACACTCACCGGTTAGACCACTAACGCCAGTGCTAGCAACTGCGCTAGCATCTCAATAGTGTATGGTTCATATCAGCGGATTGGAGCTCGTCTAAGTGGTTCATCTAAACCACCACTACCGCCAGCGCTAGCCGCTAGCGCTAACGCTCGCACAGTATTAAATATACCCCTTATTTCTATGATTGGGTAATTTGTGTGTTACAAAGGGACCCTTTAATCGCTTAGGCATGTTATGATTGGGTCAAGGGTAAAGGTGAAGCCCTAATGTCAAACCCTAGACTTGGTAATTGGAAATTTCTTTCCGCAGACCTTGGCGATTTTCACCTCGAGCCTAAGCTGTTATGATCTCTTCGCGCATCCTAGGGTTCTGACATGACCTGGTCATGACAAAACAAACCTAGGGGTCTAGTTGTTTGGGGGATGTTACAAATTGTACCCCTTGAATGCCTCTCTCTCTTAATTATATGTTTGAAACAGGGCATGAGATAATGTCTCGAGTGCTACGAGTCCACTTTAGTTCAGATCTTTGTAAGGTATATCGAGATCGGATCCCAACATGTATGTTTTCCTTTAGAACCTTCGACTACCTCTCCCTCCTGATTGTATGTATAAAATAAGGCATGAGACAATATCTGGAGTGCTATGAGTTCACTTATTTATATTCCTGTATAAGTTTGACCGAGATTGGATCCCCACTTGTATGTTGGCCTTCAGCCTCCTCATCTGCCTCTCCATGCCATGGAGTTCATTTGGAACAAATATCTAAAAATCCTAGCGAGTTCTTGGCTCACTCATTCCTACAAGCCTAGCGAGTTCTCGTCTCTCTAATTCATAAGATCATAACGAGTTCTCGGCTCTCTCATTTCTAAGAACCAAAAGAGTTCTTAGCTTGCTCATCCTAAGAGTCTAGCATGTTCTCAACTCGCTCATTCCTAATAGCCTAGTGAATTATTGGGTCACATGTTTATAAGAGCCTAGCGAGTTCATAGGTAATATGAAACTGAAAGTACACAGTTGTTAACCTGAGAATTCTCTAAAGGGGTGAATAGAGATTTAAAAACTTTTAATAAACTTTCACATAAATTATTACTAATTCCTAGGCTGTAACACCCCAGGTTTTGCTGAGCGCGGAGGATGGAATGCCTAAGGCTAGTACAGGTTTTCTGTATCTGGGAGCTAGCTCCGGTGTTAGGTGTTAACGTAGGCGTTAGCTGCCCCATTGAGTAAATCACTTGTTGCGATGGTGTTCGTCAAGTTGGATTCGTCAAAGCGGTTTTGTCAAAGGGAGTTCGTCGAAGAGCTAACGCGGGCTCTAGCGCTAACGCCGACGATAGCTTTTCGTCGGGTAATGCAGTTCCGTCGGGTCATTGAGTTGGCTTCGACAAAGGGGGCTTCGTCGAGGAGCTAACGCAGGCGTTAACGCTAAAGCCGACGTTAGCTGGCGGAACCTGTTCCTAAGGCTCTAATTAGGGCAGAGAAGTTCTATTCTCATTTCATTAAGTCCTTTGTGCTTTTGAAGGCTTTGGAGAGAGGTAGGGTTTGGAGGAAGAAGAAAGCTAGATCCGCCATTGTTGGAGCACCTGAGCTCCGTTCGCCGATCCGAAACCAGATCCGTGGAGAGGACTAGAAGGCGCTTCTTTCTACCCGTTCCTTTCAACCGATCCATGGCAAGGAAGAGAACTCTTAGGGTAACGACATCTCTCCTCCCGGTTTTACCTTCTCCTTTTTGAAATTTATGGCACCGGATCTCTCAAATGAGAGGGGTTTGGGTCGCCTTGGTTCAAAAAGAACCATCGGGTTGATTGAGTCCATCCCCGACATGATTTTGCACTAGAGATCCACTCCGTTAGTGGATTAGGCATTGTGGGTGAAGCCGAAATCGTGACTGGTTGTCCGATTCGGCGATGTTGCTTAACATGTATTTTAGGGATTTTGCTAGAAATCCGATGACGGCAAAAGTGTCGTAGGTGTTGCCATTATGTTTCGGGTGAGAACGAATGGTAGTTTGGAAAGGGTAACTCGTATGTGTGATGAATGGATGGTGAAGCCGCTTGGATGTGAAGGTGTGACTTTGTCTTTGTGGTCGGCTGGCTAGCCCGTGAATGCTTGGATTCATGTGGGGAGAGTGTCCCGGTAATACAAGTCCCCTTTTGGGGCTAACTGACGAGAACAAGAATGTTGATGCACCCATTGGCAAGATGAGCCATGTAAGGGGTAAGGTCTTAGTGGAGTTCTTGGCTTTTGGCTTAGTGTTTGTGGCGAGAACAAGTATGCTGATGCGCTCGTTGGCAAGACGAGACATGTAAGGGGTGAGGTCTCAGTATAGTCTTGGCCTTGGGCTTGCACGCCTGTGGGGGAATGATGAGTACCCTTGGATTGTTCTGAAATGATGAGGTGTGTTGTTATGTTAGAAGCATACATGCCATTAGGTGCCTTGGGTGAAACCCAGGTTTGCATACATTTGCATTGCTAGATCCCCTTACTTTTATTGCTTAACGTAGAAACATGGATGATGATTGTGACACTCATGCCTGTCGTTTTTATGTTATTACTGTTTATAACATTTGCATAGAAAGTGATGACTTGCAGGGTGATGTAGTTCCCCAGGGTCCGCTAGGACGGCCTGAAGGAGGGGTGTTGTTACACCGTTGTTGATCAGCCAAAGCTGACCCTCGTTATACCACTCTTTGTGATTTGGATGCAGGGCAAGGATCTCTTGCTGGACCTAGCTCGTCGGCCAAAAAGGCCTAAGCTTCATGAAGTGCACTTTTCCTGCTTTCTTGTTTGACAATGATGTCTTTACCTATTCCGGCTTGCATGCTGAGGTAGCTTAGGATTGTGATGATCTGTTGGACATTTTCTATGCCCTGTTTGTTTGACATGAGTATGGGTTTTGTAAGGCCTTAAGGCCGTGGTACTCTTATGTAGATGTGGACAACTTCTGTGGTTTATTTAATGTTTCCGCTGTGTTGGTTCTGTGTTTTGAGATGGTTAGATCTATATCACTTTATAATACTAAAGCTATGGCGATTATATGTTGTGGGGTCCCGGTCGGACCTTTATTATATAGTCATTGCAGGGGAGGTGTTACAATTTTGTATCAGAGTGAGGTTATCGTTCTTGTTGAGGTTTAGCATGTTCAGATCGCGTTAAAGAGTTGTCCACATATGAGTACCTTGCGGGACCATTTGTGCCTTGCGCTCGAGTTTTGCGAATAGAGTTTGATTCGTGTTTCCTTGCTTATGCTAGGATGGTGGCGACGATGCGGGGAAGTCGAGACGACAAGAGGATCCTTCGGCAAGCAGTGCCACGACCCCAACCCTTATGAATATGGGTGTGTCCCCGGCAGACTTCTGTCGTATGCTAGCGGAGGCGATGGTGGTGGCTCAAGCTACGGCAATACCACAGATTGCGATGCCTGTTGTGCAGGCTATGACTCCTATTACTCCGGGTGCTGAGACACCAGAGGTGGGAGTAAGGCTGGTAGAGATGTTAGACGAGAGAGCGGTTGGGCAAGGAGATCGTCAGATGAAGTAATATCTGAGTTTCCATCCTCTGATGTTCAAAGGAGTGGGCACTCCGAAGGACGCCGAGGATTGGTTGGTGAGAATTCAGGAACTCCTGAAAGCGGCAGAGACCCCAGAGGACAAGCAGTCCCAGTTCGCAGTGTTTATGTTAAAAGGCGATGCCAAGCTGTGGTGGGTGAATAATAGCGGTCGTCATTTCCCTGGACGTGCCCCATCCATGGAAGAGTTCGGGAATGCCTTCCTAAAGCAATATATCCAATCTTCGACGAGGTTAGCCCTTCAGCGGTAGTTCATGCACTTGGTGCAGCGTGAGAAGACGGTAGATGAGTACTTGCAGGAGTTTACTCTGTTAGGTCTTTGCGCGGGAACGACCATGGAAGACGATGAGGAGAGGGATAATCTCTTCTATCGGGGTCTGAGAGAGAATTTAAGGCATCCTCTGATAGCCTTAATGAATGCGGGGTTCAATGAGTTAGTGGAAGCTGCTCAAACTTTGGAGAACGATATGGAGCGAACCCAGCGGCGCAAGGGCTTGGCAGCAAAGCAGGGGGAAAGTAAGCCATCTCAGTCTCAGGGAAAGTCTGAGAAGAGTTTGTGGAAGAAAAAGCTCTGTCTGGTTAGGACTGGCGAGTGGAGCGGTGCGGCTTCTGGAGAGTTCCGATCCAAGGGACCAGTAACGTGCTACAAGTGTGGCAAAGTGGGCCACATAGCTCGGTTATGTTTTGAGAGTGGAGTTGAGACAGAGCAGAGGCAAGAGCAGTTGGTGCATTCCGGTCCTAGTGTTGGGGAGAAAGGGAAAGAGGCGGACTCCAATGCTTCTCGTTTCAATCATGTGCAGCCTAGAGCGTACAACTTCGGGCAGCAGGAAGCGATTCGTCAACCTGACATGGTGACAAGTACGAAAGTTTGGAGTTTCGTTTAATAGCTTTAAACTGTTTGCGACCTTTCATATTCGTTATACTCGTGTTAGGCTTCATGCTAGTTTCTGGCTGCCCCTCTAGAGTGTTGTTCGACACGGGAGCGTCACACTATTTTCTCGTGGAAAGCTTTATTCGGAGGAGCGGTGTTGAGACTGTCGAGGCAGAGGCGGATCTTAGTGTGCGCATGCTGAATGGGTCTTTCATGACCACTAGGAGGAAAGGATGCATTGTGCCGAGGATTTGCGAGTGTGATTTTGAGTTGGTAGCAGCGATCCTACCACTAGCTGAATTTGACATCATATGGGGATGGACTGGCTTACAGAGAAATGAGCTAGTATTGACTGCATGTTGAAGGTGGTGACCCTAAGGAGTGAAGGTAGAGCGGAGGTCAAGTTCGAGGGCCTATGCGGAGTGGCTTACTCCCTGATTTCTGCCCTGCAAATTGTGGGTGCGGTGAATCGAGGGGGTGAGGCATTTGTAGCTTTGTTGGAGACTCACTCCACAAAGTTGGCGATCGGAGAAGTGCCAGTGGTGGAGGAATTCGAGGATGTGTTCCCTGAGGAGCTTTCGGGAGCGCCTCCTCAGCGTGAAATTGACTTTTCGATCGAGTTGGTGCCGGGTGCGAGGCCGGAGTCGCATCCTCCGTTTAGGATGGCACCGAAGGAACTGACCGAGCTAAAGGTGCAGTTGTAAGAGTTGCTCGAGCAGTGGTACATTAGGCCCAGCTCCTCACCGTGGAGTGCGCCGGTGTTGTTCGTTAAGAAAAAGGATGGTAGTGTGCTGATGTCCATAGACTATCGTGAGTTGAATAAGTTGACCACCAAGAATAAGTACCCGATTCCGCGAATCGATGATTTGTTCGATCAGTTGGTGGGGTCGACAGTGTACTCCAAGTTGGACTTGAAGTCGGGTTACTATCAGTTAAGGACTCGAGAAGAGGACATTCCCAAGACGGCGTTTGGGACGAGGTATGGTCATTTTAAGTTCTCGGTGATGCCGTTCGGTTTGACGAATGCACCATCAGTGTTCATGGATTTAATGAACCGAGTGTTTCGATAATACCTGGATTCGTTCGTGGTGGTGTTCATCGACGACATCTTAGTGTATTTGAAGTCGAAGGTGGAACATGAGTCTCATTTGAGAATAGTGTTGCAGACTTTGTGGTAGAACCATCTTTATGCTAAGTTCTCAAAGTGTGAGTTTTGGATCAGGAAAGTGGCATTCTTAGGTCACGAGATTAGTGGAGATGGGGTGGCAGTGGATCCTGCGAAGGTGGAAGCCATTAGAGATTGGCCTATACTGAGAACCGTGGCGGAAGTCCGGAGTTTCCTTGGACTAGCTGGTTATTACAGAAGGTTCATTGAGAACTTTTTGCGGATGGCTTTGCCCATCACAACTCTTACCCGAAAGGACCAGAAGTTTGTGTGGACGCCGGAGTGTGCCCGTACATTCGATACCTTGAAGGAAAGATTGATGTCTGCTCCAATCCTAAGTCTTCCTAGTGGGAATGAAGGATTTCAGATTTTTAGTGACGCGTCAGGTTGCGGTTTGGGTTGCCTGTCGGTAGAGCATGTAAACGTGATAGCTTATGGGTCGAGGCAGCTAAAGCCTCATGAGAGAAATTATCCCGTCCACGACTTGGAGTTGGCGGCAGTGATTTTTCTATTGAAGTTGTGGCGGCACTACGTGTATGGTGCGAAGGTTGAAATCTTCACGGACCACAAAAGCTTGAGGTATCTTTTAGATCAGAAGGAACTTAATATGAGGTAGCGTAGGTGGGTCGAGTTCCTTGGGGACTATGACGTAGCGATTCAGTATAGACCATGCAAGACCAATGTGGTGGCTGACGCCTTGAGTAGGAAGTATTCCGGGCAGGGAAATTGGATTAAAGCGCTTCACAAGCATTTGGTGCGAGAGTTTGAGTCTCTTGGCATTGTTTGTGTGGATAATGGTGAGTCCAGCATGGCTCGGCTGAACTAGATCGAGATGCAGTGTGATCTGGCAGGTCTAATTCGAGAGACAACCAATGCAGACGAAGAGTGTCAGTGATTGGCGTTGGAAGCTCAACAAAGCAAAGGCAGTGCTTTGGAGATGGTCGGTGGACTTGTAAAGATAAATGGAAGGGTGTGTGTCCCTCGCTTTGGCAAGCTCCGTGAGGAGTTGATGTTTGAGGCTCACTTCACGAAGTACTCCATTCATCCAGGAAGTATGAAGATGTACTTGGATTTGAAGAAATCCTTTTGGTGTCCTGGGATGAAACGGGATGTAGCTTTGTATGTCAGCAGGTGTCAGATGTGCGCCTTAGTGAAGGCTAAATGCCAAAGGACGGGTGGATTCTTGATACCTCTTCCCATCCCCAAGTGGAAATTTGATGACACCTCCATGAATTTTATGCATGGTTTGCCTCAATCGCGGCAAGGTAACAATGCGATTTGGGTGATTGTGGATCGCCTGACCAAGGTAGCCCACTTCATTCCAAATCGGAAGGACGATAGCGTGGAGAAGCTTGTGGAGCTTTACATTCGTAACATTGTGCGGTTGCATGGAATTCCGAAGAGCATAGTTAGTGATCGCGATGGACGGTTCACGTCCAAGGTCTGGAGGTTAGTGCAGATAAGTTTGGGCACAAAATTGAAGTTTAGTACCGCGTTTCATCCGCAGACAGATGGTCAAACGGAGAGAACGAATCGTATGTTGGAGGACATGTTGAGGATGTGTGCTCTCGATTTCGGTAAGAGTTGGGAAGACCACCTCTTCATGGTGGAGTTTGCCTTCAATAATGGTTTCTAGAAGAGCATCAAAATGGCACCATACGAGGCTTTGTTTGGAAGGCGATGTCGAACGCCGATGTCTTGGATAGAGATGGGAGACACCCAGCTGTTAGGAAAAGAAGTGGTGGCAGACGCTTGTGAGTTGGTGCGAACGATCCAGGAGCGCATGAAGGTCGCTCAGGATCGGCAGACAAAGTTTTTTAATGCGCGCCACAGAAATGTGGAGTTTGCGGTGGGTGACATGGTCTACTTGAAGATCAAGCCATTCAAAGGCGTTTCACGGATTTGACGACTCAAGAAGTTGAGTCCGAGATATTTGGGTTCGTTTGAGGTTACGGAGTGCATAGGCGAGGCGACCTATCAGTTGGCATTGTCTGCAGAGCTAAGCGGATTACATGATGTATTTCATGTTTCGGTGCTGAGGAAAGCGTTGGTGGAGCTGAAAGATGTGGTTGAGTCTTCGACAGTTCCGATGACCAAAGATCTGAGGACGATAGTTCGTCCGGTTTGCGTGGAGGATTCTGAAGTCCGACGGTTGTGTAACAAAGAAGTCAAGCTGGTGGAAGTCCGTATGTATAATTGCGGACGAGACGAGTTCTCGTGGGAGAGAGGGAAAACAATGCAGGATAATTTTCCGGAACTGTTCGTTTCAGGTATATGTGTTTTTTGTGTTTTCGTTAACGTCTTAAATTTTGAGGACGAAATTTTTTTAAGGAGGGTGGATTTGTAACACCCCAGGTTTCGCTGAGCGCGGAGGCTGGAATGCATAAGGCTGGCACAAGTTTTCTGTATCTGGGAGCTAGCGCCGACGTTAGGTGTTAACACATGCATTAGCTTCCCCATCGAGTAAAGCACTTGTTGCGATGGTGTTCATCAAGTTGGATTCGTCAAGGCGGTTTCGTCGAAGGGAGTTCGTCGAAGAGATAATGCAGGCGCTAGCGCTAACTCTGGCGATAGCTTTTTGTCGGGTAATGCAGTTCCGTCGGGTCGTTGAGTTGTCTTCCTCGAAGGGGGCTTCGTCGAGGATCTAACGCAGGCGTTAGCTGACGGAACCTGTTCCGTAAGTAGCGTTTCATGGACCTCAGATCTAATTGGATCTTGATCCTAAGGTCTAGATAAGTGCGTCCTAAGGCTCTAATTAGGGCAGAGAAGTTCAATCTCATTTCATTAAGTCCTTTGTGCTTTTGGAGGCTTATGAGAGAGGTAGGGTTTGGAGGAAGAAGAAGGATAGATCTGCCATTGTTGTAGCATCAGAGCTCCGTTTGCTGATCTGAAACCAAATCCATGGAGAGGAGTACAAGGCGCTTATTTCTACCTGTGCCTTTCAACCGATCCATGGCGAGGAATTGAACTCTTAGGGTAACGACATCTCTCCTCCCAGTTTTAGGATGCGTGTATGGCATCTTTGCTTTTACCTTCTCCTTTTTGATATTTATGGCACCGATTCTCTCAAATGAGAGGGGTTTGGGTCGCCTTGGTTCAAGAAGAACCATTTGGTTGATTGAGTCCGTCCCCAACATGATTTTGCACTAGATATCCACTCCGTTAGTGGATTAGGCTTTGTGGATGAAGCCAAAATCGTGACCGGTTGTCCGACTCGGTGATGTTGCTTAACGTGCATTTTAGGGATTTTGCTAGAAATCCGATGACGGTGAAAACGTCGGAGGTGTTGCCTTTATGTTTCGGGTGAGAACGAACGGTGGTTTGGAAAGGGTAACTCGTATGTGTGATGAATGACTTGTGAAGCCGCTTGGATGTGAAGGTGTGAATTTGTCTTTGTGGTCGGCTGGCTAGCCCGTGAATGCTTGGATTCATGTGGGGAGAGTGTCCCGGCAAGACAAGTACCCTTTTGGGGCTAACTGACGAGAACAAGTATGTCGATGCGCCCGTTGGCAAGATGCGCCATGTAAGGGGTGAGGTCTCAGTGGAGTTCTTGGCTTTTAACTTAGTGTTTGTGGCGAGAACAAGTATGTTGATGTGCCCATTGGCAAGATGAACCATGTAAGGGGTGAGGTCTCAATGGAGTTCTTGGCCTTGGGCTTGCACGCCTGTGGGGGAATGATTAGTACCCTTGGTTTTTTCTGAAATGATGATGTGTGTTGTTATGTTAGAAGCATATACGCCATAGGGTGCCTTGGGTGAAACCCAGGTTTGCATACATGCTGCATTGCTAGATCCCCTTACTTTTATTGCTCAACATAGAAAAATGGATGATGATTGTGACACTCATGCCTGTCGTTTTTATGTTATTACTATTTATTACATTTGCATACGATGTGCTGACTTGCAGGGTGATGTAGTTCCCCGGGGTCTGCTTGGATGGCCGGGAGGAGGGGTGTTGTTACACAGTTGTTGGTCAGCCAATGCTGACCCTCGTTATACCACTATTTTTTATTTGGATGCAGGGCAAGGATCACATACTGGACCTAGCTCGCCGGCCAAAAAGGCCTAAGCTTCATGAAGTGCACATTTCCTGCTTTCTTGTTTGACTATGATGTCTTTACCTGTTCCAGCTTGCATGCTGAGGTAGCTTAGGATTGTGATGATCTGTTGGACATTTTCTATGCCCTGTTTGTTTGACTTGAGTATGGGTTTTTTCGTAAGGCCTTAAGGCCATGGTACTCTTATGTAGATGTGGACAACTTCTGTGGTTTATTTAATGTTTCTGCTGTGTTGGTTCTGAGTTTTGAGATGGTCAGATATATATCACTTTTTAATACTAAAGCTGTGGCGATTATATGTTGTGGGGTCCCAGCCAGACCTATATTATATAGTCATTGTAGGGGAGGTGTTACATAGGCATCCAAGATTCCAACCAGAATTAAAGCAATCATAGAATAATAATAATAATAAACAATAGACCATCACAGAAAATGCACAAGAACTTATAATGGTTCCCTAAAACTTATGGGTACATCAACTCTTCTACCCTTTGGTTGGAATCCACTATCATAATGTTGAGTGTTTTGATAAGGAGATTCATTGAACCACTGAGTCTTTTGATCAGGAGACTCTTAAAACCGCTGAGTCGTTTCATAATAAGACTCTTAGAACCAATTCTGATTCCTTTGAAGAGGGCTTCTTAAAACTCTTTTACAATACAAATGAATGAAACAGAATAAAAACAAGAGTAAGAGTAAGAAGTAATCAGAAAAATTATAAGAGGAGAATTCTTTTGATCAAGATCCTTTATCAGCAGCACTAAAGATCTTCGAGCTCTATGTGGATGATCTCTCATTAGATCTGAAGAATCCTTGATAAGTAGAAGGTCAAGGATTGTTCTTCTTCATATTTGTTGATCAGATGATCTGTTCTTTGATGAGCTTCTTTCAGAGAGAAAATGAAGAAGAAGCTTTTGCAGATTGAGGAACCATCTGAGTTTTGTAGGCGATATCCTCTGGTCTTAAGAGTGTTTCCTTCACTATGAAAGGACCATCCCAGTTTGGGTTGAGTTTACCAATTGCGGTGGATCTACCAGTCATGTCTACTTTATTCAGTACAAGATCTCCTACATGGAACTGTTTGATGTTATTATGCTTGTTGAAGTGTCGTGTCATTCTTCTTTAGATCTCTTCTTGCTGAACTGATGCTAAATCTAAGAGATCTTCGATGAAGTCGAGGGAAAGCATCTGAGCTTCTTCATTTTCAAGACACTATTCTTCATCCCCCTCTCCTTTCGCCACCACCCTTGTGTTCCTGACCTAGAACTCAACTAGGATGAGCGCTTACAAACCATGGTACAACTTGAAGGCAGTATCCCCAGTGGCTGAGTTTAGGTAATTCCTCAAGTCCATAGTGTTGGATCTTGTGGCGCCCTTAGAGGGGGGGGGTGAATAAGGGCCTTTTAAAAAATACGATTTTTTACTTAAGAATTTTAAAACAAATTTTACGTTTCTAAAAATTACTTATAAAAATTTCAAACCAATGTAATTTTTAAATTAATTCAAACACAAATTTCTAAGTTAAAGATTAAGCAACCATATTTGCAATTAAAGAAAAAGTCATAATTTTATAATCATGAAATTCACATACAAATAATATGATCTTAACAATGCTTAAGATCAAGGCACAAATATGATAATAAACCTTTTACAATTTGTGTTTACCAATCCTTCTCCCAAGGATCGGAAGGCTATCACTTGTCTCTCCTTAGACCAAGCCCAAGCCTATCCTCTAGATCTTCCCAAGATCTAGACGTAGCACACAAGGCCACGATTTCCCACCAAGCCACGCAAGGACTTGGACGCTCCACACAAGGAAGCGATTTTCCCCTAAGCCACGCAAGGACTTAGACGTCATGCACAAGGAGATGATTTCCCGACCAATACAAAGTGAAATGTATATAAATGAAAATACAAAATGAAAAGAATAACTCCCTAGAAATTCAGATCTCTGAAAGGAAGGTTGAAGCCTCGAGATGATCGTTGATGTAGAAGCGCGTCCGATCTCGTCTTCAATCTCAAACCTTCTAAGCACAAATGGGAGTTGATGAGGTTCTGGAGCTCTTTGATTCGTATGCACTCAGTAAAAGACTTGGACTCCTCAAAGCTTGGAATGCACGAACAAAATGAGCCAATATATATATTTTCACTGTCGCCTGGGCGACATCACTGTCGGAATTCCGACAGCGCTAAACTGCCGCTAGTAGTGCTGTCGTGTGGGCAGTTGCTGTAACTTCCGTGCAGTCGCCTGGGCGACATCGCTGTCGGAATTCTGATAGCGCAAAACTGCTATTCGTCGTGCTGCCGTGCGGACAGTTGTTGTAACTTCTCTGTTGTCGCCTGGGCGACATTAGCTGTCGGAAAATTCCGACATCAAAATGCTTCATTCAGTCAAATTGAGCTCCATTCAGAATTGTGAACATCTCATTCCTGTTACCTGCACACCATTAATAAAAATAGAATCAAATACAAACGGGACTTTGTTATTATCAAACCGGAAGAGTGCGAAACGCATGCTCCAACAATCTCCCCCTTTTGATAATAACAAATCCGTATTAAAAGAAATCATGTCTATTTAGGTTGTTGATTTTAACATATGGTGTGTGCACAAAAATAACATGATATATTCCTCTTAAATGTAATCTCCCCCTAGATGAATGCTCCCCCTAAATGAATGCTCCCCTTAAATGTTATAGTAAATTGAAATGATGTATTGTTTAGGTGGAATATTTAGGTGTAATAGTTCTTTGATTTCTTGAATATACTTATAATTCTCCCCCTTTTGGTATTAGCAAAAGGTAATATGAAATGAATGAGTAGTTCTTAAGGGAAGAGAGATGATGTTGAAAATAAGAGTAAGCGGAAGCACTTGTGTTGAAAATGATTCAATGTCTTGAAATAATAGTAATATGCCATAGTATTGAATAAACTCATGAAGAGATTGTATAGCCATACGAAGTAGTAGAATAAAACAAAATAACTGAAACATGATTAATGTCATTTTAAAGTATCATAGAAAAACACAATAGTGTATAGAAATTTGGAATCTTTTCGGTCCAATTCTCATAAGATGAATGTTTATATAACATAATGATGTGTACAAGTGATGCTTTGATCAAACATATGAAATTATTTAATTTACATGATCATTGGAATAGAAAACATAATATAAGCATATAAAGACAACTTTGACCTTGAAGATATAGCACAATAAGAATAGAATACCATTTTTCTTTTGCACAAGACACTTTACAATTCTTTCCAAGGTGCTCAACCTCACAATGCTTATTAAGACTTATCAGGAGTGTAAGTAGTGCTTGGTGGAATATCCTTGTCCTCAATTTAAACTTTTTGTTGATCACATATTTTGTGATATCTTAACGTTGAGATATTTATAATTTTTATTTTTAATTGACCAAGGATCTCCGAATTCACTTGAATCGCAAAAGATGGTGTATATTTGGTTGTGCTAACAAATCAAGCTTGAAGGTAGTATTTATGAAATGCTATTGTATTATGTTAAAGCAAAGATGATTCATGTATATATTAAATAGAAAGACCTATGTATGGATCAAAAGAAGTGAACGTGATAGTTCATTATTATATATAAACAAATTCTCATACTTAGAGGCATGCGAAAACAATTTCCAATAGTCTAAACAACTTAGTAGGAGTGTCAATACAATGATAGAGTGGAAATGAAATTATATAATCATGTAAATAGCCATTTTTAAAAAAAAATAAAAAGCACATGGTTTGGCATCAATTCATGAGTTGTAGCATTAATAATGATATATAACTAGTGTAAAGCATCATAGAGACCAAAATTGAAGATTAAGCAAATTGGGAGATGTCGGAAATTTTCGACAGTCACTATCGCCTAGGCGACAGCTAAAAGTATAAAGACGGCTTAAAACCGTGTCAAACCCGATTGTACATCATTTTCTGGACTGGAAGGCGAGAGGAAACTGTCGGAGTTCGGCGACAACCCTAGATCTAAGGTATGGTGTTTTGATTTTTAAGTTTTTGACTCAAAAATTTTTTAAAGATTTGTGATTTTTGAAAGTAGAGAAGAAGAAAAATGTGTTTTTCATTTTACTTTTGATGAATGGTGTAGATCTTTGAAGTTTTGTGTATAAAAGGTGTAGATCTAGTGTAAATCAAGTGGATCTTGTTGGATCTTGGTGAAATATGTTTGGATTTTGTGATTTTTGGGGTTTAAGATTTGTAATTTTTCTTACATGGTTTGTTTTCAAAAACTGAAGATTTTCCTTTTGAAGAAGGTTGAAGAAGATGAATAGTAAATGATTTGTGAGAAGATTTAGTTTTGTTCAAGAAAAATAATTTTTAACAGAAATATAGCTTGATTTTGAGTAGATCTGGAAGTCTAGTTGAAATTTTTTATAAAAAGTTCATTGGATTACTGTTAGAATTTTCCGACAGTCAATGCCGCCTGAGCGACATCGTCCCAGTGCACAGATCTTGTTTAACTTAGTTTTGTTTTATTATGTTTGCAGGATGGCTTCCAGTTCTAAGGCACACAAGAGTATGTCTGAAGATGCGCATAGTTCTTATCAAGTATATCCTGGGATTGAGAAAGCAATAATTGGAGTTTCAAAATATGTAGAATTTCACTCTCCTAAGCACGACCATATCTATACTCGTCTTGCTAATGCAGGTATATTATCTGTAATCCCAGTAGATATGTTCTCATCTTTCTTAATCCGAGAGTTTTACAACCATTTGGAAGACCCGAATTACACTGAATTGGATGGGGGAGTGAGATCGAGAATCCAAGGTCAACAAGTGAAAATAACACATGTTGATCTTAGAGATGAATTTGGTCTTCTTATGAGTGATCATATGCCAGATATAGTAGAGAGATATAGAAAGGATAGAGATTAGACTCTTGTAAACATGAGTTTACATGGAAGTCAAAAGAAGACCCTAATCACTGAAGTTTCTTCACTCACTCCTGATGCTTATTTAGTCCAAGACATATTGAGAAACTCAGTTATGTTAAAAAGTGGAGATGCAAGGAGTATTACAGCACAGTTGACGCTGATTACATATTTTATTATGGAGGAGGAAACCTTTGATGTAGCGGATCTCATCCTTGCCCAGATTCGTTATGCTTTTAGATTAAAACATCCAAAATGGGTGAAGATTCATACGTTGCCAATGGGGGCTATAATTCAACGTATTCTATATAAGAAGTATGAATGGATAGGTCAAGATGCATACTTAGATGATTGTGTTCCTAAAATATACTATACGGGTACCATGAAAGTTAAGAAATCTCATAAAAAGCCTCATCCTGGAATAGAGATTAGAGAGCCTACAATTCCTAGGGGAGGATCACTACGAGAGTCTATAGATGATCTTCGTGATTCATTTGAGGAACACAAGAAAGAGGTGAAGAAGGATCGCAGTAGAATGCAGAAGTTTATGAAATTTCTGGTGAAGGGACTGAAGTTAAAGCCTACTCCTGAAGAAGCTGCCGAATGGGAAGTCCCAGATGAAGAACCGCCACACCAATCGATTAGGCGGACTCGACGTGGAAAGGTCGTAAGACGTGGAACTTCAGAAGACTGTCCAGAAAGCAGCGGGGCTGGATATGATGATTCTGAGTAGTTTCCAGCAGGTTGCTGCTTCTGACTGATGTCGGAATTTTCCGACATTCACTGTCGCCTGGTCGACAGTGAACTTGCCCAGATTTCATTTTCTGTTAATGAACTTAATCTTATTTTGATTTCTACTATTTTTCTGGAACAATTTGTATGTAATATTAATGATGTGAGAATTTTTTGTTATGTCATTCAAATTCTATGGTTTGATTTAAAATTTAGTTTTTTTTCTTTTTAAAATGTATAGGTTTTGTGATATTTTTAATTTTATAGGTCATAAGTAGTGATATAATCATTGTGAAATGTTTAGGATTCCCAATTCTAGCCTAAGTATAGAAAAACAGGAATCCGGTAACGGTTTAGTGAATATATCCGCTAGTTCAATATCCGTGCCTATAAATGAAATTTTAATCTGATTATTTTTAATGTGGTCTCTTATAAAATGATGCCAAACGTCAATATGTTTAGACCTAGAGTGATGAACCGGGTTTTAAGTTAAATCAATTGCACTTTTGTTATCGCACCATAGCTCTATTATTTGTTGTTTAATGTTAAAGTCTTCTAAAGTTTGTTTCATCCAAAGAGCTTGTGCACAACAACTACCAAGTGCAATGTATTCGGCCTCGGTGGTTGAGAGGGCAACAGAATTCTGTTTCCTATTTGACCACAAAATGAGTGAAGGGCCAAAAAAGTGACAAGTGCCACTAGTGCTTTTCCTATCTAGTGAACAACCGGCATAATCAGAATCAGAATAGCCAAAAAGAGTAAAATCATCTCTATGAGGATACCACAAACCAAGTTTTGATGTGCCAATTAAATATCTAAAAATTCTTTTTGCCGCTTTTAAATGTGATTCTTTGGGATCGGCTTGAAATCTAGCACATAAACAAACTGAAAACATAATATCCGATCTAGAAGCAGTTAAATATAAAAGTGAACTTATCATGCCTCTATATAAAGTTTGATCTATTGATATTCCATTTTCATCTTTTCCTAATTTTAAAGATACACTTATAAGAGTATTTGCTTGTTTTAGATTTTCAAATCCAAATCGTTTTAAAACATCATGAATATATTTTTTTATTGGTTAATAAAAACTCCATCATGTTTTTGAACAATTTGAAATCCAAAGAAATATTTTAATTCTCCTACCATACTCATCTAAAATTCACTTTCCATCATTTTTACAACATAATTACACAACTCTTCATTAGTGGCTCCAAAAATAATATCATCAACATACATTTGTAAAACAATTAAATCATCATCTACTTGCTTAATGAGGAGTGTACAATCAACACCACCCATTTTAAAACCATTTTGTAATAAATATATAGTCAATCTATCATACCATGCTCGTGGTGCTTGTTTTAAACTATACAAAGCTTTTAGCAATCTATATACGCGATTAGGAAATTTTTCATTTATAAATTATGGGGGTTGTTCAACATAAACTTCTTCTTTAATAAACCCGTTTAAAAATGCAGTTTCAATATCCATTTGCAATAATTTAAATCTTTTATGACTAGCAAATGCAACAAAAATTCTAACTGCTTCCAATCGTGCTACGGGTGCAAATGTTTCATCAAAATCTACCCCCTTCAATTTGATTATATCCTTTCGCTACAAGCCTAGCTTTATTTCTAGTGACCCTAGAGTCATTATCTAATTTGTTTTTGAAAATCCATTTGACTCCTACCACAGGATGATCACTAGGTCTATCTACAAGAATCCAAACTTTATTTCTTTCAAATTGGTTAAGTTCTTCATTCATAGCTAGAAACCAAGATTCATCATTTAAAGCGGTGGCAACATCTTTTGGTTCTATATTTGAGACAAAACATAAATTTGAAAAACTTTCATGTAAACTAGAACGTGTACGTACCCCACTTAATGGTTCTCCAATAACAAATTCTTGCGGATGATCTTTTGAGAACCTTAGCTCGGTTGGAGGTACATATCCTTGTTCTTCTTCTTCTTCACCATATTTTTCGTCTTCTTTCTCTACTTTTTCTTCATCATCATTATCATCATCATTTTTCCTCAGATTTTGTTCCACATCTTCTTCATTTTTCTCATTACCTGCAACTTTAGTATTTTCTACACAAGAAATGTTTTCATCAAATTTTACATGAATAGATTCTTCAACCACTTTAGTACGTTTATTATAAACTCTATAGGCCTTGCTAGTTGAAGAATAACCAATGAAAATTCCTTCATCACATTTTTCATCAAATTTGCCTAAGTTATCTTTTGCATTCAAAATAAAGCATTTACAACCAAAAACTTTAAAGTAAGATACATTTGGTTTTCTTTGAAAATAAATTTCATAAGGAGTTAATTGTAATGTAGGACGAATCATGACACGATTAATAATATAGCATGCAGTACTAACCGCTTCCGCCCAAAAATATTTTGGCAATTTAAATTCACAAAGCATAGTACGTCCTAATTCTTGAAGTGTTCTGTTTTTCCTCTCCACTACATCATTTTGTTGTGGTGTGCGAGGAGCAGAAAATTCGTGTTTTATCCCAAATTCATTACAATATGAAATAAATTTTTCATTATCAAACTCTCCTCCATGATCTGATCTAATGCATTTTACTTTTAAATCAAGTTCATTTTGAATACGTGAAATTAGTTTTACAAATTCATCAAAAGCATCAGATTTTGAATTTATAAACAATGTCCAACAAAATCTAGAATAATCATCAATAATAACAAACGTATATTTTCTACCTCCTAGACTTTGTGTAGTAATTGGACCAAACAAGTCCATATGTAATAAATGTAAAGGTCTAGTAGTAGAAATAACATTTTTGCTTTTAAAAGATGATTTTGTAAACTTTCCTTTTTGGCATGGTGAACATAATGAAGAAAGCTTTCCATTCAAATTTGGTAAACCTATTATTATTTTGTTTTTAGAAAGCTTTACTATGCGTTGTGCACTAGAATGTCCTAGTCTCCTATGCCATAATTCAAGTTCATCATTCTTTGAAATAAAACATTTAAGTGTAGAATGAGATAAATCATGAAAAGTGATTGTATAAACATTGTTTATTCTTGGTGCAGTAAGTACGATTTCATTTGTTTTAGAATCAATAATTTTGTAAAGGTTTGAGCTATAGTCAAATAAAACATTTAGATTTTTATCACATAGTTGACTAATAGAAATTAAATTATGTTTCAAACCTTTAACATATAAAACATTTGAAATTTTAAATTCCTCGTTACCTACTACTCCAATGCCTTTGACTTTACCCTTGCCATATTCTCCAAATGTCATTGTTCCACCTTTCTTCATCTCCAGGCGAAGGAACTTTGATTTATCGCCCATCATGTGTTTTGAACATCCAGAGTCCAAATACCACACGTCTTCCTTGTTCCTAGCCTGCACGCACACCTAAAAAGATGATGAGAGTAAAGATCTGGTTACCCAAGTGGTCGATCCCATTGTATAGGTGGACACCTTAGGTACCCAGATTTGTTTAACATTAACTTTTCCTTTCTTCCAACATGAGCCCGAGATGTGACCAAATCGATGACATTTGGCACATACAATGAATGGTGAGGAACCATTTTTCAATGGTTTCTCTGGACTCTTGCTGGTGGAAACATCTTTATGTGTGGACTTAGAAAAATTTTCATTTTGAAAAACAGGTTTTCTGAACCTGGAGCTGTCGCTGGTTCCGACATCAGCTGTCGAAAATTTCCGACAGCTTCTAGAGCTTCCAGAAATGTATCCTAAACCAAATTTTGCTGTCCCATGGCATTGGTTGGCTAAAATCATATCCAGAGATTTTTTTTCCAACACCAAATTTTCCAATTGCCATGTTCAACTCATTTACTTTGGACTTTAAAATTGAATTTTCTTTTACTATCATGCCACATCAATTTGCAACATTTTTCTTATAATTCTCTAATTGAGAATGAGAGGTTTTAACAACTTTTTCTAATTCCTTTTTCTCTTTTACAAGTAGATCAATTTTTTGATCGGACTTAGAAATAGTATTTTCAAGTTCTTTTATCCTTGTCGAAGAGTGATCACACTCTTGACAAGTTACCTTCTCTTTCTCAATAGTTTTCAACTCATTTGATAATTTTTTGTTCACTTTTAAAAGACCTTTATTTTCAGACTTTAAAAAATCAATTTCCTTTAGGCTTTTATCCAAAAATTTGCATGTTTTCATAAATTCAGAATATAAATCATCATAAGATGGAGGAGTTACCTCAGTGTCGCTTTGGACACTGCAATCGTCGTCAGATGACGCATTTTCTTTCCCAATCAAGCAGACATTTGCCTCATCTTCCTCCTGTGTTGAGGAATCACTTTCTTCACCAGACGAAGAATCATCCCAAGTCTCTGCCTTTAACACTTTCTTCTTGTAACTTTTATCGTGCCTCTTTGCTTTTTGCTCTTTCAGATACTTTGGGCACTTGCTTCTGATATGACCAATCTTCTTGCAATGGTAGCACTCTGGTAGCGGACGCTCCTCTTCATTCTCCATTTTTCCTTTGCCTTTTTGGTAGACAAAATCGTTCTTTTTGAAAAATCTTTTAAATGAATTTCTCCTCTCCGGATTTATCATAAATTTTTAAAGTTCCTCACAAATAGTCCTTCCTCATCTTCCTCACTTTATTCAGATTCAGTCTCAACTTCCCTTCTTGATTTCAACGCCAAACTCTTCTTTTTGGGCTCCAAATTGTACTCTTGGCTTTGGATTTTCAACTCCACCTCATGAGTTTTCAGATTTCCAATGAGGCTCTCCAATTGTAAGGTCTTAAGATCATGTGACTCAGAGATTGCAGTCACTTTAGGATTGAACTTCGGGGGAAGTGATCTTAAGATTTTCCTTACTAAATCTCCATTGGAGAAAACCTTACCCAGCACCTTTGAATCGTTCACGATTTTAGTGAATCGTGTGTACATTGTATCAATTTCTTCATCCACCTCCATTTTGAATCTTTCAAATTCTGACTACAGTTGAAATAGCTTTGAATCCTTTACCTGTGAAGTACCTTCATGAGTGATTTCTAAAAGATTCCAAATTTCATATGCAGTATCACAAGCATAAACTCTATTAAATTCAGTGCAATCTAGTGCGCAAAATAAAGAATTCATGGCTTTTGCATTGTTTTTACATTTAATTTTATCATTGTCATCCCACTTGTCTTTGGGTTTGTCCATTATTACATTTCCTACATAATATGTTGGGGAAGTATAACTCGTCTCGACCATATTCCAAACTTCCATGTCGAGAGCTATTAGAAAACACCGCATTCGGGTTTTCCAATAGTTATAGTCTGTACCCGTAAAAAGTGGTGGCCTACTAATTCCTTGCCCCTCAACGAACGCGTGATCGTTGTGCGCCATTACTCCTGGTGGTAAAGCCGTTTTGGAGTAACCTCGCTTTGATACCACGTGTTGGATCTTGTGGCGCCCTTAGAGGGGGGGGTGAATAAGGGCCTTTTAAAAAATACGATTTTTTACTTAAGAATTTTAGAACAAATTTTACTTTTCTAAAAATTACTTATAAAAATTTCAAACCAATGTAATTTTTAAATTAATTCAAACACAAATTTCTAAGTTAAAGATTAAGCAACCATATTTGCAATTAAAGAAAAAGTCATAATTTTATAATCATGAAATTCACATACAAATAATATGATCTTAACAATGCTTAAGATCAAGGCACAAATATGATAATAAACCTTTTACAATTTGTGTTTACCAATCCTTCTCCCAAGGATCGGAAGGCTATCACTTGTCTCTCCTTAGACCAAGCCCAAGCTTATCCTCTAGATCTTCCCAAGATCTAGACGTAGCACACAAGGCCACGATTTCCCACCAAGCCACGCAAGGACTTGGACGCTCCACACAAGGAAGCAATTTTCCCCTAAGCCACGCAAGGACTTAGACGTCGCACACAAGGAGACGATTTCCCTACCAATACAAAGTGAAATGTATATGAATTAAAATACAAAATGAAAAGAACAACTCCCTAGAAATTCAAATCTCTGAAAGGAAGGTTGAAGCCTCGAGATGATCGTTGATGTAGAAGCGCGTCCGATCTCGTCTTCAATCTCAAACCTTCTAAGCACAAATGGGAGTTGATGAGGTTCTGGAGCTCTCTGATTCGTATGCACTCAGGAAAAGACTTGGAATTCTCAAAGCTTGGAATGCACGAACAAAACGAGCCAATATATAGATTTTCACTGTCGCCTGGTCGACATCACTGTCAGAATTCCGACAGCGCTAAACTGCCGCTCGTAGTGCTGTCATGTGGGCAGTTGCTGTAACTTCCGTGCTGGGGGCCTGGGCGACATCGCTGTCGGAATTCTGACAGCGCAAAACTACTGTTCGTCGTGCTGTCGTGCGGATAGTTGTTGTAACTTCTCTGCTGTCGCCTGGGCGACATTAGCTGTCAGAAAATTCCGACATCAAAATGCTTCATTCAGTCAAATTGAGCTCCATTCAAATTTGTGAACATCTCATACCTGTTACCTGCACACCATTAATAAAAATAGAATCAAATACAGATGGGACTTTGTTATTATCAAACCGGAAAAGTGCGGAACGAATGCTCCAACACATAGAACTAAGGGAAGCCGTTCTACCCAATTTCCTTTTAGGTTTTCTACTTTCTTCTTTAGTAGATTCAATATAAGCTTGTTGGCATCCTAGACTTGGTCATTGCTCTAGGGGTGACGCATATATGTGAATCTATGATTTATTCTTAGCTGGCTACAAAAGTTTGTAATGTCTAGTTTGGATAATTATGGTCCATTATCAGTGATGATTGTAAGAAGTATTCTGAACCTTCCAACGATCTATGCCCAGATAAAGTTCTTTACTATCTATTATGTGATATTGGCAAGAGCCTTAGCCTCGATCCACATGGAGATATAATCAATCATTATGAGAATGAACTTCCTCTGCCACTTGCCCGAGGTAACTGCCCGAGCAAATCCATTTCCCAAATAGAGAACGTCCATGGGTTCGTGATCGAATGGAGTCACTGAGTTGGCTACAACTAGAGTGGGGAACTAGTTGGTCAAAAATAATCTTGTCTCAATATTCTTTGCTCAAGAGTGTGAGTCCTAGAGTGACTCACACACACTGTAGAGTGAATATCTTCTAGAATACGTGGAATCTCAGCCTCCTATTGCATCTGCCTAATGGTTTGAAAATGGTCTTTCCATACAACTCTCCATCATGAAGCATATAGTATGCCTCCTTATATAAAAATTACATGTTGTCTTCCTCCTCTGTAGGGAACTGGCCTGTAGAAAGAAAAGTAACTAATAGGTTGATCCAACAAACTTGCTAATAGATCTCCAACAACACCCCTTATTCAATGGATGGTCAAAACAACATGTTGGTCGTGCCCCCGGCCCTCTAGACGTATATAGACAATCACTCTGCTTCAGAATTCTCTTCCCTTGCGCATGTTGAATGAAGAAAGATCTGAAGGATTTGATCAACCATTTTACTTTCACCAGGTATTGCTGCATCGTAGAATCTCTTACTCCAAACTCTTAGTGGAGCTGGATGCCACCACCAATGAATTCGTGTACACCATTAGGCTTTGGACTCCCAACTCTTTAGCTAGACAGAGACCTACTATCGCAGATTTATACTCGACCTGATTATTTGTGATGGGGAAAAGGATCTTGACTGCCTGCTCAATCCTCATTCCCTTTTTGGCTCACCAAATTAATGCCTGCCCAAGATAACTCCTACCTAAGGCTCTGTCAACAAACATTTTTCAAGAAGAACAATCTGAGTTAAAAACTCCTTCCACAGCCTCCGCTGAGAAGTCAACTAGAAAATCTGTCATTGCTTGCACTTTGATAGCCATCCTTAGAAAAAAGGAGATGTCTAATTCACTAAGTTCCATATAACAGTTTAATAAACAGTCAATGTGCTCAACACCATCCTTGATGTTCTCCAGAGGATGGTATGTCATGACTCGAATGGAGTGTGCTTGAAAGTAGGGTCTGAGCTTATAAGCTTAAACAAATTGAGTAAAGGATCTCAAGGATTGGGTATCACATTTTTGCCCTTCGCAGGAACCCTGCTTATGTAATAGATTGGGAGCTACCCCTTCCCTTCTTCTCAAATAAAAACTGAACTCACAAGTTCTGCCCCAACTCCAACATAAAGTAATATATCCTCTCCTTCCATGGGACCTTGCAACAATGGTGCTTCAAATTATCGAATGCTTCCTCGCACTCTGCTGTCCACTCAAATGTTTGGTTATTTTGAACACTTTTGAAGAATGGGGAACACTTCTCCCCTGCTTTAGATTGAAATTTTCTTAACCCCACTAGCCTCTCGGCCAAACATTGAACTTCCTTTGTGCTCTTTGGTTCCACTATTGTCGGATCTTAAGGCGCCCGTAGAGGGTGGGGGTGAATAAGAGTTTTAGAAATTGTTATAATTTTAAGGAAAACTTTTGATATCTTATAAGAAATAGATTGGATCAAAAGTAAAGTGCTACAATTGAAAACCAAATCAACTTTATTGAACAAATCAAGACATGATTATCATTGATAAAATTGATTACAAAATTGGATTTCTATCACGCTAGAAATTGAGGCGAATACGAAAAAACACTTTTTTGTTTTCTATACCGACTCTTTTCCCTAAGAATCGGCTGAATATAGCCGATCTATCCCAAGATACGACCTCAAGCCTTTCTATCCCAAGAATGGCCTTGAGCTCCCCCTAGATCTAAGACCTAGACCTAGTCCCCAACATACACAACAAATTCCACCTAAACGGCGCACGGACCTTGTCAACAACAAACGCGTTGAATTCAAGAAACGATCATAAAGATTAAGGAATTACAAAAAATATGAAAGACAAATTGAAAACTCCCTATGAAGAAATCTGAAGGAGAAGGCGAAGAACCGCTGAAGGTCGTTTAAATCAAAGAGTGTGCTCTTCGCATTGAGTTAACGTTGATCCAATCCACCATTAATTTCTTCTCTTGAATTTTAATGAGAGATCCTTTGTGGTTTGGAAATATGGCCTTCACAGAGATTTCAGAGTGCTGTAATAGTGCTCCTTGATTTGTAAAGTTGAATAGAAAAAATGCTACCTGTTTATATGAGAGGAAGCTAAAGCTGAGGGTTTGGGCTAATGCCAGGTGTTGGCTCAGATTAGAAATTTTTTGATGGACCGTATCCTCATTCTAGAAAGGAGATATTGCATGTTTGGAAACATCTCATTTTAGGAAACCCTAATGCCTGGTATCATGGCTAACGCCTAGCCTTAAGCCAAATCATTCCCAAAATGCACCAACAATAATGGCAGCTTCCCTCCATACCATTTTCATACTGGTGGGATCGAGGGTCAACGCTAGTGTTGGCTCTATCACCTGGCATTTGACCTCATCCTTTCCTTTCAGCACAATGAGCAAGTCTAGACCAAAATATAGCATCCTACTGTCATCCTTGTTCAATCCTGTATACTAAAAACACAATGACAAACTTAATCAAATACAAGTAGGATTTGTTATTCTCAAACCAAAAGGATGCTGAAAACCGTGTTCCAACAACTATCTCCATAATGTCCTTCACCTTATTGGGGTTGGGTTCTTCTCTCGCGGGAGTAAGAAGATTCCGCAAGAACTTCCCCTTTCCAGCTCCAAATATGCACTATGTTGGGTTGAGTCTCATCTTGAACTTCTACAGTGTCGCAAAGGTCACCACCATGTCTTCCGGGTGATCCTGAATGCCCTTGCAAATCACTAGGAGGTAATTTACATATACTTCCATGTTCTTCCCCTTCTGCTCCTTAAAGACATAATCAATCATTCGCTGATTGGTTTCTCCCGCATTCTTCATCCAGAAGGGCATCAACTTGTAACTATAATATTCGTCATCTGTGATGAAGGATATGTCATGATGATTATGGGATGCATTTTGGTATAGTGATACCCTGAAAAAGTATCAAGAATCCTTATCATATAGAATTCGATGGCTGTGTCAACCACCGTTTCAATTCGAGGCAAGGGGTAACAACCCTTCAGGTAAGCTTTATGAAGTAATAAGAAATCAATTCACATCCTCCACTTCCCACCGAACTTCTTCAACATTACAACATTGGAGACCCATCCTAGGTACTAGATCTCTAATACAAACCCAACCTCAAGCAGCTTTTTCACTTCCTCCCTAACGAACTCAGACAACTTTGTGGCAATTGCCCTCTTCTTCTGCTTGATAAGAAAAAACCTCAGATCCAAGTTGAGGTGCCCAGCTATTTTTGTAGGTGCCCCCGAGGGTCACCAAATGTTTTACTACTCCTTCAACTTCTTTGCTCTCCCCAATAACTTCAAATAATAGGCCATCTGAGGTTGTTTCCCTACTAGCCTCCATTGCCATCAAATTGAACGCCTTCTTGAACACGACATTAATAGAACACCCATTGTCCATGAGGATCTAAAAGACTATGAAGTTTTTGATTACTGACTGGATGGAGATGACATCATAGAATGGGTTCTCATTCTCCAACATGTCTTCCTCCGAGAAGGTGATCTTAAACACTGGGTGAGGCACTTGGGAAGTCGAAGAGACATTCCAACAATAAATTGTATGGATACTTCCCTTCTGGGAGGCTTCAAATCTGGCTCCCCTGTGGATGACAATAATTCCACTGTATGTGCAAACATCCACTCTATCCTCGACATTCTATGCCCTGATACCCAATCCACCTCTTCCTCAGGTGAAACTTGTCGATGATGCTTTTTTACACTGCCTCCTGAGGCTCTACTTTCTCCATCTCTCTATCTATCCTGCAAAAACTCTCTAAAAGTTATGGTGGCATGTATCTCCAGTTGATGAAACTCAGAGTAGAGAGGGAAAACAACACATTTATCCCTCCTATGTTGATTTCTTCTTTGGGGTTGAAGCCCTTGTCGGTCTTTCACAATTGCTTCCCTAATGGGAGATCTGTTCTGCCATCTACCTCCCTAATGTCTCTCAAGGCGATTAAAGAGAGCTCGCATCTCTTGGTAGAAATGTCTCCCAGGTCCCATTGGATGGCGTCTTCCTGCTGGCCTACACAAAGACCTGTTTATAGGTGCCTAAAACCTCCTATCAAGACCTCAATGCTCCAGTGCCATGAATGGCCTCCTCATGTCCTACTTCCTTAGCTCTTCCAGCCTCTTTAACTTACTCCTTCCTCCTTCCATGGCCTACCCTCCTTTGCTTGGTTAACCTTGTAAGTTTGTCCACGAAGTTTTTGTTTGTATTTTTTCCTTCTAACCCGCCCGATCGATCATATTCTCAAAGGATGCTAGAGGATTTCTCCTCACTCTGATCTTGAAGAGAACTTCTTGCAAGCCGAAAGTGGGAGCAAGTTGTAGAGTAAAACAATCTACATCCTCGCTTTTCATAAACTCATCCTAAAGGGGTCAATATAGCATGCCAAAGTCTCGTTGGCCTCCTACTTGAGATAGAAGAGGCTCGTTGTCCCCTTCTTTCAGTTATTTGAATTTGAGAAGTGCAACATCATTCATCAATGTAAGTCTTCAAAAAATATTAAATGGATCACTCTGCAATTGAAGAACCACTCCCTCGCCTTTCCCTTGAAAGTGACAACAAAGAAACTGCACTTAATGGAGTCGGCCATGGATCGAATGGAGACAACATCGTCGAACCACTACAAATGCTGAATTTGGGTAATCCTTTCATGTATAATTACTCAGGTTGGGTTCCCTGAACCCTTCACGGAGTAGGGCCAACAAGATCTGTTTGCAAAATGAACTTGTAGGCCTGAACTGGCGAGCTGGTAGGTGGTGATCCTGCTCCAACTCGTGGATGCGATTTCCCTGAGAACTTACCGGAACCTCGACCTCTCGGAACTAAATTCTGTGAGATCTCACCAGAAGACCTCGTGACTACTGAACTCGTTCGGGCTCTTCCTAGTCTACTTTATTGCTAGGTAGCTGAGATGGATCGCCTTACTGAAAATAAGTTACGTGTCGAGTCGAGGTGATGTCATCGTGACCTCGGCACGAGGATCGAGCATTGGCTAAGTCCTCAAAATTGGCTTGCATCACGAACTCTCTTTCAACTCGTATATTATTGGCGTCAATCTCCTGCTTGCAACCTGGAATCATGACATCTTTCTACAAGAATTTCTTTCTCTGGCTATGGCCCACGCTCACCGCACCAAATATTAGAACAAAAAAATTGTTTCACAAAAGCTCGGACCAAAGGGTAACCCGAGGTTACTGATCCTACGGTCTAACACCATAGATTTGATGACAAGAGAATAAGAGTGATACCGAGAGAAGAGGATCGGACTATCAACAAACATGACCCAAATGCTACAACACGGAGGTCCCACCACATACGTGGAAGTCAAAAAGAACATCCCCTCCCAAGCCAAGACCTGAGCTAGACACAAGGAATGGACGAACTTGAGATGTAGAGAGCTGGGGGGGTCAATGTGCCTTTTCCTGTACCCATAGACATCCCCATTAAAACACGACCCGTCTAGCGGGTCGGAGGACCTTAGTGAGATGATTGGTACTTTTTTAAAAAAAGGGCCTCGATAGTCAAAATTTGGCTATTTAAATCCTTCTACAGAGATGGTGAGGGAGTCTCCTATGTGCGAGTATTAGATAGATCTCTCCTATGAGTGAGTATAGGAAAGATCGTGCCTATGGGAGAGTATATGAATGGTCTTGCATATAAGCGAGTACAAGGGGAATCTCGTCTATGGGTGAGTATCGAGAGATCTCACCTCCCTGTATGCCTCACGATCTCCATCATTGGGGCTTCTCCCATCTTGACTCAATTTTCTTTCTTGATGCTATGGCTAGGGTGTGCTAACCCTTGGTGAATATGGGTTATAGAATAAGGATAATCATCTCAGAAGAAGAGTACGCTAAGGTAGAAATATTGTGATATATTTTGATGTAAAAATTTTTGAAAACAAAATTCTTGTAAGGTGGAATGAATGTAATGTCCAAAAATATTTAATCGCACTTAGAGAAACTTAATAATCATCGTAGCCCGTTAGAGCAATTGCGTTATCGAAAAAACATGAAAATCCTAAATCTCAAATCAGTAAATAACACACCAAACATTGCCAAATTTGTAAAATAGAGTCCGCAATTAAATTCAGAATGTCGAAATACCTATTAACTGACGTATTATTTGTCGAAATTAACTCTCGTATAAAATGCAATTTCTCCACGCAATGGAACTTAGTCATGGTCAACAGAGCCGAAAGCGGATCAAGAACCTTAAGGTGGGTATTTTTGCAATTTTTGAGGACCCAAAAGTCCATAAAGATCCCAAAAGGGGCATTGCCGATAATGAAAGAGTTGTCAATCAATGCCACGTGTAGTCATCGGCTGCCACGCAGCATGCGCGCAGGAGCCAACTACTATTGGAGCCAATGTTCCGCAGCTCTTGGTTTGAGAATAACAAATGCCGTGTTGTATTTTATCATGTATTTTGTGTGTTTATAGTGTGCAGGTTGTACAAGAACTATATCTACATATCCCTATGAGTAGTATACTTAATGGAGATGACTCTCTGGAAAGAGAGCTAACGCCTCGTGTTAGTTGTTAACGCCCCGCGTTAACTTTCGTCGAGAAGGAATCCGTCGAGAAGAAATGTCATCGAGAACGAGTCCATTGAGAAGACAGAGACAACACCAGCGTTGACTCTTAGCGCCCTCGTTGAGTCCACGAATCTGCCACGATCCCGACGATTGCACGATCTCAACCATGATAGTGCACGTTCACTAACGCTGGCGTTAACTCTTAATGCCAGGCAATAGCTCCCGTGCCTATTTAAAGAGCATCCCCTCTCATTATTTGATTGATGATTCCATATTTCTGATACTTTTGAGAGAGGCTCGTCTAAAACAATTAAGAGATCTCCCTTGGGCTTACATGAAGATCTAAAGGAAATTTTGAAGGAGAAGTTCTACAACGCATATTCCATACGAAGGACGATCGCTTCAAGAATGCCAAAGTCTACATCGCCTTCGTCTTGACCTTCAGAATTTCTTGGGGAGTTTCTCTTACTTTATCTTTATCTTGTAATCTTTTACTTTTTCCTTTTGTAATTTGTGTGGAGAAATCATTCGGGGAGAACGTCAAATTCCGGGAAGGATTCCGTGGGTAAATTCGCCGAGGTTGTTGGCTACTAGGTCCTTGTGCGGCTTAGGGGGTTATTCGCAGCCTTGTGCGTGGCGACTAAGTCGAGGGTACTTCTAGGGGGTGGCTAGAGGCCTTATCTGGGGATACATAGGCTATAGCCAACCGGTCCTTGGGTGAAGGACCGATGAAACAACAAAAAGTGGTTTTACATATTCTCGCCTTGATTTCTAGCGTTATAGAAATCAAACATGTGTGTATTCAATTTATTATGAAATAAAATCATGTCTTTTAATATTCTATTCAATTGATTTTATTTCCTCTTCAAGAATGTTTTAATTTATATTTTTCATCAAAGTATTCAAATTAACATTTGTGTAATTATCTTTGAAATACAATAATCATTTTCATTATCTATGATTTTCTGGAATTGTATTTCATTTTATATTTCATAATAAAATCACTGTGACAATCTTTTTGTGCTAAGGAAAATTTTTTAGAGATCCAACGCCCAACGTTAACACTTAACGCCAGGCGTTAGCAACAGTTAACAAAAAGTTTTGTTTCACTTGTTTAAAAAGGAATCTTCAATACAATCTTTTCTGAGATATCAAAATATATTTTCTTATAAAATATTCCAAAATTTCATTCACAAACTCTGATATTTTTAATTAAGATTTAAAATTCCATAAAACCCTAATTCACACCCCCTCTAAGGGCGTCATAAGATCCAACACGTGGTATCAGGGGATAGGTTATTCCAATACGGCTTCACAACCGGGAATAATGGCGCTTCATGATCTCGCATCTTCTTGAGGGGATAATTTTTATGAAAATGAAAAATCATTATGTCCACCATTATTTATGGGTGAAAATTATAATGGGTGGAAAACACTTACGGAAAAATTTCTTAAAACTTTGGATATTGAAGATTGGAATATTACAATTAAAATGCGCCCAATTATTCTAAATAAAAATGAAATGTTTTTAAATGCCAAATCTATGAATAGTCTATATTGTGCTCTAGATCAAAATATTTTCAAACTTATTTATACGCTTCCTACTGCTTTTGAAGTTTGGAAATTTCTTGAGAATACTTATAGTCTTCTTTCCAAAGATGATGAACACGAGGAATTCCTTATGGATTCATGAGAAGAAATCGACGAGGACTCATGCTTAGAGGAAGATCTATCTAAGAGAGAAACAATATTGAACTCAATTGATGGAAAAACATCAACCAAAAGATAAGACGGAAACTATAGCAAGGTAAGAAAATCTAAATCTTCTCTTTTTATAACAAATTATATTTCTACATTTTGTGTGCTTAAATTTGCTAAATGTAAAATTTCAAAATCGAAACATGCTAATTCCAAATTACGTTTAGAAAATAAAAGTTTTAAAGAAAATGCTAAAGTAGAATCTTATATTGATGTTTCAAACACTCTTTCGTGCTCTTTAATTAAAAATGCTAAGCCTTGTTTTGATTATAATACTTTTAAAGAAGAACTCAAGGTTTTGAAAAAGGTCTTTTAACTTCAAAAGAGCATAATGAAAATTTGATAAAAGAAAATGATAATTTAAAGGATAAACTAGAATCATTAAAAATGTTTATTCAAAAATTTTCATATAATAAAAAATCTTTTATTTCTAGTTTATCAAATTATCAAAAGTCTAAAGGCTTAACTTCATATTATAAGAGTATG
Source organism: Dactylorhiza incarnata (assembly GCA_033032865.1). NCBI lineage: Eukaryota > Viridiplantae > Streptophyta > Magnoliopsida > Asparagales > Orchidaceae > Dactylorhiza > Dactylorhiza incarnata. Next base: position 2,499,528 of record JAWHQI010000103.1, on the reverse strand, counting down.
ACTATAAGAAAGTGTGGAAATGAAAATCATCAAAATAAGAACCAATCATTTAAAACATATTGTAACCCACTTTTTCAACATTCAATTCTTAAGAAAGACCATCACTCTTATAAACTCTCAAAGAATCCATATAATAAAATTCATTATGATTATCAACATCAATGTATTTTGAAAAATAATTTGAATAAACATAAATCCCAAATAAATTATATTTCAAACAACTATCATCACAAAAAGATGTCAAATAATCATAATATGAATTTAAAAGATAAACAACCAAAGTATGAATGGAGGCCCAAAATTAAAAACGAAACACTAACTCCACTTGTAAAGGCCCATTCATCACTATCTCCCCAAAAGCCAACACGATGTATTTGGGTACCCAAAGGAACCATCACACTTTGCCCCTTTGGATACCTAAATCTCTCATTCACTAGGAATCATTGTATTGCATGAAGTAGAAATAAATTAAAAATAAAATATCATTATTCTACTTCATGATGTGCTTAATTGCTTTTTCTTTTGTTTATTTTTTATTTTTGAGCAAACACACTATGATCACTTTATATCTCATGAGATATGACTTTCATTTTAAGCCTAATGTTTAACAAATCAAATTGAACATAAAGTCATAATTTTTTAAGTGATCTATCTTTTCTTTTTCTACATTTTATCCTTGTTAAATCCATTGTTTATAAATGTCTTATATTATCATTATAAATTGAATGCTAAATTTGCTAAATGATATTATAAAGACTAATTAAATTACTTCCAAAATTGGATTTAAATGGACTTGTAGGGGTCTTAGCTAAAATATTAAATGCACAACTTATTGCATATTTGTCTTTTTTTGTTGCATATAATAGCCCATAAAATGAAAAATCATAATTGAAAAATTACAAAAATGATGAATATGATTTCACACACTCCACCTTGATCTATTAATATCCTATGCTAAAATTCACTATTATCATATATCATAATTCATGATCTATCAAGAATTATCATAAATCAATTATTTCTATCAACCTTAGGATTTTTGGAATATATGATGGTGATTGCTATTATAGTTTCATATCTTGTTTAGTGTGTGTGATGTGCATCTCTATTGTTTGCATGAATCTCATCATATTTAGACCTTAAAATTAACATGACATTGACAAGATGAAATCAAATTGAATTTCCTCTTCATTCTAGGTCTATAAATTTTTAGAACTCTATAATTGATTACATGCAAACCAATTATATATATTTAGCATATTTTGAATAACATCTAAATTCATTATCCTAGCTGCACCTCTTGGTATATGCTCAATTTAGTGTCTATGCTAGGATTATCAATATAGTGACATGTTAAAGGTAGAGAAATTTGAACTTTAAAATTCATGAGTACAATGTGGTTTTAAAATCCACTATATGTTCTAAAACTAAAACAAACTCATGTTTTATGAATCAATCCTTAGACTAAAACGCTTAGTATATCCATAATCATTAACCCATGACTTGTGTCTCACAATAGCGAGGGTGTAGGATTGTGTGCATTAGATACCGAACCTCTAAGTCATATCTTGTCCTTAACCGGGGATGGTTCCAGTAGGGCCTTGCGAGGCACTAGGGGGAAAGAGTGCTAGGTAGATTGTCATCTTTTGTATGCCTAGGGGATTAACACCCCATCCTACAGCATTTTTGCAGCTCCTCATGCCCATCCGTCACATAGTATGGGGCTAGAGTGTAGTCATTTAGTTAAGGTATCTTGATCTTAGATATACTTATATTATATTCATTGCATGAACATTATCTCACACTTTTTACTTAAATTATGCATATTTGTTTTTATTCTAACATTGCATCTTTTGTTTGCATATTTTATTATTTCGAGCTTTAATGATTTTACAAAACACAAGTATTTGAAAAATCACCAAAAACATGCTAAAAGGGCCTTCAAATCTAATTAATATACTCTGAAATTTCAACTGAAGGAAAGTTTCTTTATAATACAAATGAATTGTGAAAAATGTTTTTCAAAACATCAAAATTTGCAGTTCTGTCTTGGCGTTAAGAAGCTAACGCCTGGCGTTAGCTCCTTTGCTCCAAAATTTTTTTTGTTTTGAATAATTTCTTGTATTATTTTAATGTTTTGTGTGTGTTTTATTTCTCTGTTTGTAAAAAGTTTTCTATCTTTTTATTTCCTTGAAACCAAAATTTTCTTACTTTTCAAAAAAAATTTGTATTTTCTCATGCATTATTTTGGGTGTATCTCTCTGGCATAGAATATCATTTACTGAAAGGGCAATTAACGACTTCTATGTTTTCTAGATAATATATATTTAAAAAAACAAATACAAATTTACAAAACAATTTCAAAGAACAAAAATATGTTTTTTCTCTTTATGTGTGTTTATTGTTTTGTGCTTATATAAAAAAATGTATTAAAAATTTATCAAAAAAATTGATTGTTATTCATTGCCATCGTCAAGGATGATTAATTATATCAATTAAAGATTAAATACAATGTTTAATTTAACTTTCAAGTTTCTTAAAAAACATTGTTTTGTACTTGTCATGCCTTGAAAATTATCTTGTTATGTGCAATGAAATTGATTATAGATAAACAAGTGTAGAAATGCTTATCTTGCCTCTAAGTATGAGTAATGTATTATGTTTGATAATGATTAATTCACTCACTTATTTTTTATAATCTACATGTGTTTACAATCCTATACTTGCATGATTGTCTAGTTTAATAACATAAATAATTAAGATGCATAAATAGATTATCTACACAACATTGATTTGGTTATTACAATTCTTTGTCTTTCATGCACTTATTCTTTAGAGAAATGTGGTTTCAAATGCTATGTTTGCAAATCAAGTGAATTCGGAGTCAGTCACTAAACTAAAAAGCAAATAATAAATGACAAGGAAAGCTCCACCAAGCACTACTCACCCTCCTGATAAGTCTTAATGAGCATTGTGATGTTGAGCACCTTGGCTAAAGAATTGTAAAGTTTCATGTAGCAAACAATTTATACACCACTTCTCTTAGACAGGATCACAAATAAAATTTGAAAATAATGCTAAAAAGTATAAAAGTGATCCCCAAGCACTACTTTGCACCCTGATAAGTCTTAATAAGCATTGTGTGTACAGAGAACCTTGGTAGTTGTACTTTTTATTTATGTGCATTGAAATGTTGTGGAAGTAATATTATTTATGTATTTTAATGTTGTGTTATTTCATTATGTATGTCATGCATTTTTGATTGATTCACTTGTATACTTTATCAAAACACTATTTTGTACACATCATTATCTTTCATAAAACTTATACTCATGAGAATTGGATCCTAATGCTCATCTACACTATTCTCTACAATCTTAAGTAAATGCACTTGATAACGCTACAATGTTTATGTTTACTTGAAATGCAAATTTTATTACATTTTAGTTTTTGTATCTTTTCTTGATGTTATAAAATCATTCTTTGAATCATAATGAAAATAACATCTCTTGAATCTTTAACTCAAACATCATCTTTGCAAATTTAAAACTCTTTATCCTTTGTATGATTTTACCTTCTAAAAAGATGTTTATCTTTAAGAGTGCTTATAATATTCTTCCGCTAAGTTTACCACTTATGCGCATGCATGTCTATTATTTTTTTAACACCATGGTGTTCTTTTTTTCAACAAGTGGTATCTTAAAATAGAATGCTTACTTTATCATATCAGCTATGTTGCTTACTACTATATGTTACATCATGCTTATATTTTTCTTAACAAGTAGTATTAAACATGCTTTTGATTGCATCCAATTTTTCCTCTCAACATAGAACATATTACTCCTTATTGCACACTCTCACCTAAACCTTCTTTTGATACTACCAAGAAGAAAGAATAAATTACATAAATCTAATATTTAGGGGGAGTACATTATAATGATTTCAAACTCAAAGAAAGTATTTATGTAGGGGGAGTAATCATATATGAGGATCATACACTATCATAAGCTCGATCATGACAATCCTTCAATAAGTGGTTCCTAATCAATCTTAGTAGATATACACTCATCCCTACCCATTTTTGATAATAACAAAGGGGGAGAAGAAATTGAGAAATCTAGTCAAATAGATATTTAGGGGGTGTAAATTATAAGCGAACACTTATGTAGGGGAGGACTTCATATAGAAAGAGTATGCATTATCTCTTTCAAATCTATCACACTTTTAACCTGTTATTAATGCATATCTTATTACCGCTCTTATCTATAAACATAAATGGTCTTAAGTTCACTAATTTCTCATACAGGTATTTGTTATTATCAAAAGAAGGAGATTGTTGGAGCCTATGTTCCGCATCTCTTGGTTTGAGAATAACAAATACCATGTTGTATTTGATCTTGTATTTTGTGTGTTTATAGTGTGCAGGTTGTACAGGAACTATATCCACACATCCCTATGAGTAGTATACTGAATGGAGATGACTCTCTAGAAAGAGAGCTAACGCCCCGCATTAGTTGTTAACGCCCCGCGTTAACTTCCGTAGAGAAGAAATGTCATCGAGAACGAGTTCGTCGAGAAGCAAAATACAACGCCAGCGTTGACTCTTAACGCCCGCGTTAAGTCCATGAATCTTCCACAATCCTGACGGTTGCACGATCTCAGCCATGACAGTGCACGTTCACTAACACTGGCGTTAACTCTTAACACCAGGCGTTAGCTCCCGTGCCTATTTAAAGTGCAGCCCCTCTCATTATTTGATTGATGATTCCAAATTTCTGATACTTTTGAGAGAGGCTCGTCTAAAGCAATTAAGAGATCTCCCTTGGGCTAACATGAAGATCTAAAGATGATTTTGAAGGAGAAGGTCTACAATGCATATTCTATACGAAGGATGATCGCTTCAAGAATGCCAATGTCTACATCGTCTTCGTATTCACCTTCAGAATTTCTTGGGGAATTTCTCTTACTTTATCTTTATCTTGTAATCTTTTACTTTTTTCTTTTGTAATTTGTGTGGAGAAATCGTTTGGGGAGAACGTCGGATTCCGGGAAGGATTCTGTGGGTAAATTCGACGTGGTTGTTGGCGACTAGGTCCTTGTGCGGCTTAGGGGGTAATTTGCCGCCTTGTGAATGGAGACTAGGTCGAGGGTAGATCTAGGGGTGGCCGTAGGCCTTATCTGGGGATAGATAGGCTATAGCCAACCGGTCCTTAGGTGAAGGACCGGTGAAACAACAAAAAGTGTTTTTACATATTCTCGCCTTGATTTCTAGCGTTATAGAAATCAAACATTTGTGTATTCAATTTATTATGAAATAAAATCATGTCTTTTAATGTTCTATTCAATTGATTTTATTTCCTGTTCAAGAATTTTTTAATTTATATTTTTATCAAAGTATTAAAATTAACATTTATGTAATTATCTTTGAAATGCAATAATCGTTTTCATTATCTCTGATTTTCTGGAATTGTATTTCATTTTAGATTTCATAAGTAAAATCACTGTGGCAATCTTTTTGTGCTAAGGAAAATTTTCTGGAGAGCTAATGCCCAGCGTTAATACTTAACGCCAGGCGTTAGCAACAGTTAACAAAAAGTTTTGTTTCTCTTGTTTAAAAAGGAATCTTCAATACAATCTTTTCTGAGATATCAAAATATATTTTCTTATAAAATATTCCGAATCTTCAGTCACAAACTCTGATATTTTTAATTAAGATTTAAAATTCCATAAAACCCTTATTCACCCCCCCCCCCCCCCCCCCTCTAAGGGCGTAGTAAGATCCAACAGCTACACCCGCCAGGCACAATGCGCATTATACGCGGTATTGTACGTGCCTTGGCATGTGTTGGCCATGCGCCAACTAAGAGCCTTTATATGGTTGTACGCCATTGGTGCGAGTTGCATGCCCAACCCACATCGCACGAGATTAGCGCCATGTGGCACCAGTATAGGTCACATGTGCCAATTTGAGAAGTCAAAAGCGACTTCAACTTATTTCATGTTTTTTGGGAGCTATAAGACTCCTAATTAGTGTTTTATAGGCGCTAAAAGGTATTATAAAGACAAAGCCGATGGAAGTTTGTTTTCATTCCATTTCCTTTTCATTTTCTAAAAAACTTAGAGAAGAAAAGAGAGATGGTTTCAGATTGCCTCTAAACCTTCAGAGAAACTTCAAAAGATGTTCAAGAATTAGTGACGAATAAAATTGTGATACGTAAAATTTAAGATGTGATCCACGTATAATCTGGTAAGGCAAGTGTACCTATCATTTTTTAGTATTAGATTTAAGAAATCAAGTGTCGTATTATTTCTGGGTTATTGAGTACTTCTACTTACAAAGAAGAGCTATTATTTTATCATTCAAAAAGTGGGGTTTAGTTTTGGAAAATGATTAAAAGTAATTCAACTAAGAAGAAAATTGATAATTAAGAGATTAGCACTTCATCTAGAATCCCTTTGGAATAAAATAGAAATTTATATAATGTTGGAACAACCCTATTACTGATTTGGGCTAGGATTACTATGTGTTGACTAGGACTAAGTTGACCCCCAATGTATAGTCTAAGGGCCATAGTTTTAGGCTGATAAGATAGCTAGAACATAGGAAATCTCTAAGCTTCTGCGTTCGACGAACTCAATACTGCGTTCGACGAATTGCTCTCTACGTTCGACGAACTACTTACACTCTGCATTCGACGAACGACATGCCTCAGTCTTAGTGGTCGATGATCTTCAATACTCAGCAGCTCAGCGGTCGACGAATTCTTCAATTCGGCGAACTCTAACTTCAGTTCGACAAACTCCAGCCTGTGTTTGACAAATCAGTATCAGATGTTCAGTTCGACAAACTCAATCTTCAGATCGACGAATTTCTATCTCAGCTCGACAAATTTTCTCGCAGTTAATTTAGACCAGTTATATTTTCTCAAAACTCAGTTCGACTATCAACAATGAATTTATTCTTCCAGATAAGATAAGATTTTATCCTTCCTTTGTTTATTCCTCTTTCCATTCTCTTCCCGAGAAAGTAGTCGTTGGCTTATATTGGAAAAGGATATCATTTATTGAAACGGAAAAGGATTAAAGATTTGCTGAATCAGTTGCAGTTCCAAGGAAATAATTAATGCTGATTATTCTATTCCTATTCAGAGATTTGAATTTCAAATCAGTTATCATTCTCTCTAAGGAAATAGGATACCAGAAGAAAAGAGATCTGTAACAGAAAGAAAATATCAGAGTATCAGTCGAGGGAGAAATATTCAGAAAGTAAAACAGAAAGATCATCTTCCTCAAGTAGCACATTTCATTCTCTGAGAACAACAATACTAGTCTTCTCTCAGATTTCTGGTACAAGTTTCAAATCTTCAAAGAGCAACAAACAATCTGAGAAACTTCTGTCTCTCAGATTCATCAGCTATCAAAGGAAGATCTACTTTCAAGAGAAATCTCCATCCTCAAGCTGTCAACAATTTCAATCAGACAGTGGGAGCTTTACAACACATTCCACTAGAGTCATCTCTCAAAATATTGACAGAGAATAACATCTAAACCCTTCTTATCTCATCTTGTACAGTGTTTTAACTCCCTTCAAAAGTTAACTCCTTGGTGGCAGGGCACCTGAACAAAAACCTGTGGTTTGGTTAGAGTACCTGATCAAAAGCTCATTGGTGCTTTGGGCACCTGATCAAAACACCATTGGTGATAGGGCACCTGATCAAAAACCCAGTGGAATCCTACCAAGTGTGGTAGAATAGTAGACGTACCCAGGTTTATTGGGGAACTACTATAAAATCCTTGTGTCCTCTGTGTTGTGATTTTTTGTGTGTTGTGCTGTGTGCTTTCTTTATTTTGTTTTATAACTCACTCTGCAATACACATATAAGTATCACTATTTTAATTCCACTATAAAATTAAGTGAAAAAGTTTTTAATACTCTATTCACCCCCCTCTAGAGTAAATCTAAGATCTATCCTCACTTTCAATTGGTATCAGAGATTGGCTGATTCTTTACAGGCTAACACCTGAATCCAACAGATCAATTAGATCTTAAATTTATTTTAGAGTTTTATTTTTCTAAAAACTCATGGCATATAACAAAGAATATTCAAGCACAAGAACTCTTATGTGCAATCTAAGTAAGTTTTCAATTTGGAAGGCAAGGATTAGATTGTACATGAATTTTATTGATGATGATATTTTTAATGTTATCTTGACAGGACCTCCAACACCTACAGCAGCAACAAGTGCTGAAACCACAACAACAAACAATGTTGTTCCACCACCTGAGTGGATAGATGCACAGAAGAAGCAGAGAAGTGCAGATGCCAAATCTATGAACTATTGGCACAAACAATGTCTGATGACATTTTCCAAAGAGTTGTGGATGCACTTCAGCAAGGGAGATCTAGATCTCACTCAACAACATGGTTGAAGGATCAGCAGATGAAAGAAAGGACAGAAGGTCCCACCTTATTTCTCAATATGAGAATTTCAAAAAGGGAGAATCTGAGACAGTGGATGATATGTATAACAGGCTCAGCCTCAAAATCATTGAGCTGAAGACCTTGGACAAAGTGATCTCCATCACTGAGATCAATGATAAGATCCTTATGTGCTTCCCCATCACATGGGACTCTAGGATCTAGCCAATCAAGGAAGCCAGAAGCCTTAATGAGATCTCCACTGAGAGCTTATTAGGCAACTCAAATCCTATGAGCAGCTTATCAAGTATAGAGAAGCTGAGCAATCTACTTCATCTCCAGCATCCAAAAAGGAGAAAAGTATAGCTTTCCAAGCTACTAAAGAAGAAGAAAAAGCTCCAGGAGAAGTGGAGTTCATGAGCCTTCTAGCCAAAAGGTTCTACAAGATGGCTAGAAAGGATTTCAGAAATAAGGACTCCAGATCAAGAGAAAAGCCAAGGTATGTCAAAATAAGTTCTAAAGAAATTATTTGTTATGACTGCAGGAAACCTGGACACATTCTGCCAGAGTGTCCAGAGAATCAGAAGAAGGAGAAGAGAAAGGAGAAAGAAGACAAGAGGCACTCCAGCAAGTCTTCCTCCCACAAGCACAAGCATAAGGGAAGAGGATTTGTAGCTGAAACTGTTGGGTTTTTCTAGAACCATACATCAAATGTAGGCGCAGCGGAAATGAAGAGAAACAACCCAAAAGATTCGGATCGACCATGAATATTGAATCAAGAAGTTAATCAAAATGCTAGGTATGAAATTACCTTGGCGGGATTGGATCAAATCCAACCTAGATGCTCCAAGAAGAAGATTGCCTTCGTCGGCTTAGCAAGATTTCTCACGTAGAATAATGTCTACGTCTCTACAGCAGTCCACACGAGCCGGGAGAAGAAGACTACACCTTGCGCTTCCATGGATTGCTAGATCCGCTTCAGGAAGAACAACACCGGCGATAATCGTCGGAGAGGAGGTCGGCGGAGGCGAACTGGGCGGCGGAACACTTTCCGTCAAGGGTTCGAGCGGAAGCGGAACACTTCCGTCGGCTTCTATTTCGTCAGTTATGAGAACCCTAAAAGAAGTCCTATTTATACCCAAAGGATAAACAGCTTCTAGAAGAATCGCTATCCGCAGACCACACAGCAAAATAGGGGCTTCTGTTACAATTCGTCGGGATTCCACGGAACAGCATTCGTCGAGTTTTCACGGGACAATCCGACGAATTCCGACGAATCACATCAGACGGCAACATTTGCCGAGTTAATGCTCTCTGTGACAATTCGTCGAGATTCCACGGAACAATCCGACGAATCCCGACGAATCTGACGAATCATGTCAGACGGCAACATTTGCCGAGTTAAGGATCTCTGTAACAATTCGTCGAGATTCCACGGAACAATCTGACGAATCCCGACGAATCCGATGAATCATGTCAGACGGCAACATTTGCCGAGTTAAGGATCTCTGTAACAATTCGTCGAGATTCCACGGAACAATCCGACGAATCCCGACGAATCCGACGAATTCTATCCGTGTAAACCCGACGAATTCAGACAGCAACATTTGCTGGACTTCCCCCATTCTATATGGTGATTGGTAACCTTTACCAACATAGTCAATCTTCCAACTTCTCCACATGCTCTTATGTGCGACCCTGCAGGCTCATATCGCGTTGGCAGTGACATTACATGTTTGACCACTTCTAGATCACAATGGTAACTCCAACAGAAACTTGGAGTGAAAATGAGTCAGAGTCTTCATCCAATTCTTTTGAAGATGAAGAAGAATCAAAGGAAAAAGACCAATGCTTGATGGTTGTCTATGACTCAAGCCGTGAGTCAGAACTTGCGTCTTTATCCAGCTCTTCTGATGATGAAGATAATGAAGAAGAAAGAAGCTTCTGTATGATGGCTATCAATGCCTCAGCAAACAATTCAGAAGAATCAGAATCAGAGTCTGACAATGATGCTGATCAGGTAATGTCTAATTTTGATTTTAATTCAATTGAATTCAAAGATGAATTCAAAGTTCTTTGCTTAGACTTAATCAAATCTAAGAAGGAAATAATCTCTCTCAGAAATAAGTTGGCTGAAATGAACCAACTCAGTGAAGAAAATGCTAATCTTAAGAAAGATTTGGCTGTCTCTAGAGAACATATTATTCTCATTGAGAATAAACTATCTGAGGCTAAGAAATTTGAAGAATCCCTAAATGGGAGAAGTATCAAACTGATGGACATCACAAGCACAGTAAATGCCAGATTAAGTGGCAAACTGGGCTTGGGTGCATCATCAAGTGAGTCACCTCTTATAAAGAAGAACATACTTTCTACACCAGTAAAATTCATTTCTGCTAAGAGCAAAGAGGTTGTAGATGTAAATAAAAACATTTCAAGCAAGGCTGTTAAGAATAAAGGAATTCAGTAGAATTCGTTGAACGGAGCTTGACGAAATGAATTCACTTCGTCGAACGGAGATCGACGAACTCTAAAGCCAGAATTTCAATATATTCATTATACAAATGGCGCTCGACGAAAGCATGTCCATTCGTCGAACGGCGATCGACGAACTCAGCCATGTTTGTCGAACGGAAAATATACAGAAAATCTGAAGAATTCTTATTCTTCACATACTAAAAATCCTTTCACTGAATGGATAATTCCTCCAAGGAGATATCATCCACAAGGTTATAAGGATCAGCCTGAATTGTCTTTTATTTTAAAGTTTTGTGGTAATAAAAAGGACCCAAGGTAGTCTGGTTCATAAATAACTAGAACATTTTCTGATAGTGGATGCTCAAAGCACATGACAGGAAAAAAGGCCAACCTGAGCAACTACAAGGCAAGGCATGGACCCAAAGTGATCTTTGGAGACTCCAACTCTGGACAATCCAAAGGATATGGGAAGATCAAAGTTGGAGCAGTTACATTCAAGGAGGTAGCTTATATCAAGGGTCTGAAGCACAACCTCATCAGCATAAGCCAGTTATGTGATGAAGGTTATCAGGTAACTTTTAATCATTCCATATGTCTTATTACCAATAATAAAAACATTAATGTGTTATCTGGTATTAGACATGGAAATACTTATTTAGTCAATTTTGACTTTGCCAATTCTGATATTTGCTTATTCAATTCTATAAGTAAACCAAATGAATTATGGCATAAAAGGCTTGGACACATTAACCTTAGAACTATATCTAAGCTTTCTAAGGACAATCTTGTTAGAGGTCTGCCTTCTGGTTCATACAAGAAGGAAGGACTCTACAGGGCTTGTCAATTAGGTAAGCTAACTAGAAGTAGTTTTAAATCTTTATCCAAGAGTGATTCTCCTAGGATTTTGTATTTACTGCATTTGGACCTACTGCAATACAAAGTCTAGGAGGGAAGCATTATTCTTTAGTTATTGTAGATGACTTCTCAAGATTCACTTGGGTGTTCTTTCTTAGGAACAAGTCTGACACCTTCAGTGTTCTGACAGACTTTCTCAGGTCCATCAAGATTGAGTACTCTACTCTAGTTGCATTGATCAGAAGTGATCATGGCACTGAGTTTGAATCTCTTCTGATGAGAGAATTCTATGGAAAAGAAGGGATCAGGCAATGTTTCTCTGCTCCTATAACTCCTCAGCAAAATGGGGTAGCTGAAAGGAAAAATAGAACCCTAATTGAATCAGCAACTACATTGCTTGCTGATGCAAACTTGCCACTCTCTTTTTGGACAGAGGCAGTGAACACAGCAAATTATGTGTTTAATAGAAGCCTGATACATAAACTTAAGGGCAAAACTCCCTATGAATTACTTAAGAATAAAAAGCCTAAGGTTAACTATTTTAAAATATTTGGCTGTAAATGCTATGTGCATAACAATGACAAGAAGTATCTAAGGAAGTTTGAAGCAAAGGATGCTGAAGGCATATTCCCTGGATATTCTCTTTCTAGTAAAGCATACAAAATTTACAACAAATCTACTCTTAAGATAGAAGAGTCCATGCATGTATCTTTTGATGAGACTAACATGTTAATTGAGGAGAGGAACACCACCTCTACCAAAGATACTTTGCAGGTACCAGCTCTATGTGAAGAGCTAAATGGATTAGATCTATAGAAAGAAGAATCACCACTTCCATCAACTCAAAATCTTAAGGACAGTGAAGAAGAAGATCATCCAGATCTTGCTAACAACTCAAATCAAATGACAGCTGAACAAATTCCCCAAGTGGATATCTTTGCTGAACCAACTCCAACTGTTGATCACATCATAGTTAGAGATCATCAAATATCTCATGTCATTGGTGATATTTCAGCAGGTGTTCAAACAAGGCATCAACTACAGAAAAATCAGATGCACACTTGTTTCTTATACCAGATTGAACCTCAATCCATAAAAGATGCAGATCAAGATCCAAACTGGATTCTTGAAATGCAAGAGGAGCTCAACCAATTTGAAAGGAACAAGGTATGGTATTTGGTTCCAAGACCAAAAGGCCATCTAGTCATTGGCACCAAGTGGGTCTTCAGGAACAAGCTAGATGATCAAGGCAATATAGTTAGAAACAAAGCAAGATTGGTAGCCCAAGGATATTCACAGGAAGAAGGAATTGACTATGATCAGACCTTTGCTCCTGTTGCAAGACTTGAAGCTATCAGGATTTTTTTGGCCTTTGCTGCATTCAAGAAATTCAAAGTATACCAGATGGATGTGAAGAGTGCATTTCTTATTGGAGACATCAAAGAAGAAGTCTATATGGAACAACCACCAGGTTTTATCTCTCCAACTCACTCCTCTTATGTATTTAAGCTTAATAAAGCTCTCTATGGTCTCAAGCAAGCTCCCAAAGCATGGTATGAGACCTTAGCTAATTTTCTTTTGGAAAACAATTTTTGTAGAGGCATAGTTGATAAAACCCTATTTTTCAGGATACATAAAAATCAAACTTTACTAGGTCAAATATATGTAGATGACATTATTTTTGGCTCTACTGATTCAAATCTATGCAAAAGGTTTTCTAACCTGATGCAATCTAAATTTGAAATGAGTAGTATGGGTGAGTTATCATACTTCCTTGGTCTTCAAGTGAAGCAAACTACAAATGGCATATTCATATTACAATCCAAGTATGCTAAGGAATTAGTTAAAAGGTCTGGTATGTCTGATGCTTCCACCATGAAAACACCGATGCCCTCAAATGTTGTTGTTGATACTGATGAATCAGGGAAACCTGTTGATCAAAAGGTATATAGAGAAATTCTTGGCTCATTACTTTATTTAACAGCAAGTAGGCCTGATATAATATTTGCTACCTGTATTTGTGCAAGGTTTCAAGTTAACACCAAAGAATCTCACCTAATTTTACTGAAAGGAATTTTGAGATATATAAAGGGTTGTCCTAATCTAGGACACTGGTGTCCAACAGCATTAGAATTTGAATTAACTGGATTCTCAGATTCTGATTATGCTGGATGCAGAGTAGATTGGAAAAGCACATCAGGAACTTGCCAATTTCTTGGTGATAGGCTTGTGTCTTGGTTTTGTAAGAAACAAACATATGTGTCTACATCAACAGCTGAAGCTGAATACATAGCTGCAGGCAGTTGCTACTCACAGATACTGTGGATACAAAATCAGCTCCTAGACTATGGTATCAATCTAAATAATTCAATTATTTGCTTGTGACAATACTAGTGCAATATCTATAGCACAAAATTCAGTTCTCCATAGTAGGACTAAACACATAGAAATTAGGCACCACTTTATCAGAGATAATGTGGATAAAAATAAAATTTGTGTTGGGTTTTTCTAGAACCATACATCAAATGTAGGCGCAGCGGAAATAAACAGAAACAACCCAAAAAGACTTTGGATCGGCCATGAATGTTGAATCAAGAAGTTAACAAAATGCTAGGTATGAAATTACCTTTGCGAGATTGGATCAAATCCAACCTAGATGCTCCACGAGTTGATTCCTGTCGTCGGCTATGCAAGAGTTCCCACGTAGAATAATGTCTACGTCTCTACAGTGATCCACACGAGCCGGGAGAAGAACGACTGCACCTTTGCACTTCCACGAACTGCTAGGTTCGCTCCAGGAAGAACACACACGACGACGATCGCCGGAGAGGAGGTCAGCGGACGCGATCGAGCGACGGAACTCCTTCCGTCTAGGGTTCGGGCGAGAGCGGAACACTTCCGTCGGCCTTTCTCTTCGTAAGTTATTAGAACCCTAAAAACGAAGTCCTATTTATACCCAAAGGATAAACAGCTTCTAGAAGAATCGCTATCCGCAGACCACACATCAGAATAAGGGCTTCTGTTACAATTCGTCGGAATTCCACGGAAGATCATTCGTCGAGATTTCACGGGACAATCCGACGAATCCGATGAATCAGATCAGACGGCAACATTTGCCGAGAAAATGATCTCTGTAACAATTCGTCGAGTCTTCACGGGACAACCCGACGAATCCGACGAATCAGATCAAACGGCAACATTTGCCAAGAATGATCTCTGTAACAATTCGTCGAGTCTTCACGGGACAACCCGACGAATCCCGACGAATCCCGACGAATCCAGACAGACGACAACATTTTGTCGAATGAAGGGTTTCTGTAATAATTCGTCGAGTGTTCACGGGACAATCCGACGAATCCCGACGAATCCGACGAATCCTATCCGTGTAAACCCGACGAATTCAGACAGCAACAACCTGCTGGATTTCCCCATTCTATATATATATGGTGATTGGTAACATTTACCAACACAGTCAATCTACCAACTTCTCCATATGCTCTTATGTGCGACCCTGCAGGCTCATATCGCGTTGGCAGTGAGATTACATGTTTGACCACTTCTAGATCACAATGGTCACTCCAACAGTCTCCCACTTGATCTTGAAAGTATCAAACCAAAAACCTCACAAACAATGAGCGGCATCTAGCAATGCATCATTGCTCCCCAAGCAATAAGAGTTCATAACTCATAAGCCTTTATGACCAATGTTCCAGCGTTGTCTTTGTCCCTTTGTCCCTTACATCCGGAAAGAACTAGAGGCATGGACCGTGTCACCCTCATAATAGCTCAATCCAAGTTTCTTGATCTAGAACGGACTTCCAGAGAATGGTGAGCTCAATATCACATATTGACTCTACCAAGCATGGCCATGCATTTCTCAGTCCAATTCCATCAAGGGGCCCATGGATGCAACTCCTGTTATATAGGAGGACAAATCCCATATCTGCTCACACCCAAACACCCAAATGATTCGTAACGTACCCAACGACCACCCTTATCATCAACCTTCTTCAAGGAAGACTTTAGATGACATCAAAGCACGCTCTTCCTCACTCGGTGAATGCTGTGACTTCAGGTCAAAGGACCGCAACACCATTGTCAAATGAGACCTACTTGTGACACTTTTAAGTAACAATCCACAAAGTAGTCTCAGGTTGGGTCTGTACAGTACAACTTGTTCACTAACAAGTACCCACGTGATGACTTGATATCACAATATCATGACCTGTGAGAACCGGTCATCAGTCAACACACATGCTAGTCTTAATGTATCATCATCACCCTTAGCTTCTACGAAGATACCTCGACCAGGGACCTTTTAAGAATGAAGCTTCGAAATCATAGGCTCTCACATTCAAGTCTCGTACTTGATGTCCTATGGAAGCGAACATTCTAAGGGTATTTATCACGAATTTTATTCTATCATATAGAAACAGTATATCGTAATAAAAGAACTTGCCATTAATCGTAAAAAGAAATAATTGGTACACAATTCATCATATGAATAAATTTTAAACAGCCAACAGAATATTTATTTTACATGCAACCCACAAGACTCCCACTAGAGTTGATCATTCAGGTATCGTATACCCATTGATCTAGTATGACCATCATGCTTTCTCTGCGCGAGAGGCTTTGTCAGTGGATCTGCAATATTCTCCTCAGTCGGCACTCTGCAAATGTTCACATCTCCTCGTTCGACAATCTCACGAATAAGATGGAACCGCCGAAGTATGTGCTTGGAGCGCTGATGGGATCTAGGTTCCTTAGATTGTGCAATTGCACCATTGTTATCACAGTAGAGAACTACGGGACCAACAATGCTAGGAACTACATCTAGCTCGCCGATGAATTTCCTAATCCATACAGCCTCCTTCGCTGCATTAGCTGCAGCGATATACTCGGCCTCAGTTGTAGAATCAGCAACTGTCTCTTGCTTGGAACTCTTCCAGCTCACAGCTCCTCCATTCAGGCAAAACACAAACCCTGACTGAGACTTTGAATCATCCCTATCAGTTTGGAAGCTGGCATCCGTGTAACCACTTACAACGAGCTCTTCCTTTCCACCATACACCAAGAATACATCCTTAGTCCTTCTCAAGTACTTCAGGATATTCTTTACGGCTATCCAGTGACATTCACCGGGATCAGACTGATACCTGCTAGTCATGCTCAAAGCAAAAGAGACATCGGGTCGAGTACATAACATTGCATACATGATTGACCCAATTGCCGAAGCATATGGAATCGACTTCATGCGGTCCTTATCTTCGCAAGATTTTGGACACTGGTCCTTAGAGAGATTCTCACCATGAGACATGGGCAAAAATCCTTTCTTGGACTCAAGCATGTTGAACCGCTTCAACACCTTGTCAATGTACGTACTCTGGGTCAAACCCAGCAACTTCTTCGATCTATCTCTATAGATCTTAATACCGAGTATGTAAGTCGCTTCACCCAAGTCCTTCATAGAAAAGCAGTTCCCTAGGTTGTTCTTAACAACTTTCAGGGTAGGTATGTCATTCCCGATCAGCAGTATGTCATCTACATACAATATCAGGAAGACAACAATGCTCCCACTGATTCGCTTGTAAACACACGGTTCATCTTCATTCTTGACAAAACCAAACTCTTTGATCTTCTCATCAAAACGAAGATTCCAACTTCTAGAGGCTTGTTTCAATCCATAGATGGACTTATTCAGCTTGCATATATTAGTGGCTTCATTTGGGGATACAAAACCCTCGGGTTGTGTCATGTACACTTCCTCAAGGAGGTTTCCATTTAGGAAAGCCGTTTTGACATCCATCTGCCAGATCTCGTAGTCATAATACGCAGCAATAGCAAGCAATATCCTAATGGACTTTACCATGGCAACAGGGGAAAAGGTCTCATCATAGTCAATACCATGAATTTGCTTGAAACCCTTAGCCACCAGTCGCCCTTTGAATGTCTGTACATTCCCATCCATGTCGGTCTTCTTCTTGAAGACCCACTTGCACCCTATGGGTCGTACCCCTTCAAGTGGTTCCACCAAGTTCCAAACTTGGTTTGTATACATGGAGTCCATTTCGGATCTCATAGCCTCAAGCCATTTGTCGGAGTCCGGTCCATTCATAGCCTCTTGGTAGGTCGCTGGTTCATCATCATGATCCATAAGCAACACATTACCTATTTGAGACACGAGAAATCCATATCTCTCAGGCTCAAATCTTGGTCTACCAGATCTACGTAGGACTTGTGTTTCGTGAGCAGGTTCTCTAGCTACAACATCTTGTAGTCCTGGCTCAGAATCCAACTCTGGTTCATTCACTATTTGTGGTTCTTGAACTTCTTCAAGTTCTACCTTTTGCGTCTTTCTTGATAAGAACTCTTTCTCCAAGAAGACACCCGTCCTTGCGACAAACACTTTGCCCTCAGACGGTAGGTAAAAGTAATATCCCTTCGTTTCCTTAGGATATCCCACCAGATAACACTTATCTGATTTGGGTTCCAGCTTGTCAGGCATTTGACGTCGTACGTATGCCTCACAGCCCCAAATTTTAATGAACGACATACTAGGACGCTTCCCAGTCCATATCTCATATGGTGTCTTTAGAACCGTTTTCGTCGGAGCGCGATTCAGTGTCATTGCAGCAGTCTCTAAAGCAAAACCCCAAAAGGAAACAGGCAAGTATGCATGACTCATCATCGACCGTACCATGTCTAACAGAGTACGATTTCTCCTCTCAGACACACCATTATGCTGCGGTGTCCTAGGTGGAGTGAGCTGTGATACAATACCACACTCTTTCAGATGATCACGGAACTCATGACTCAGGTATTCGCCACCTCGATCAGATCGGAGTGCTTTAACCTTTTTACCCAATTGGTTCTCCACTTCATTCTTAAACTCTTTGAACTTTTCAAAGGTTTCGGATTTGCACTTCATAAGATACACGTATCCGTATCTACTGAAATCATCAGTAAATGTAACGAAGTAGAAATACCCACCTCTAGCCATAGAACTCATGGGTCCGCATACATCACTATGTACAACACCCAAGAGATCCTCAGCCCTCTCAGTATAACCAGTGAAAGGGGTTTTAGTCATCTTGCCTAATAAACAAGACTCACATCGCTCAAATGATTCATAATCAAATGAGTCCAATAGTCCATCTTTATGGAGCTTGGATATGCGCTTCTCATTTATATGGCCCAAACGACAATGCCAGAGATATGTAGGATTTGAGTCATTTGTTCTTAGTCTTTTATTATTATCTACATTATAGATCGGATGGTCCAGGTACAAAACATAAAGACCATTAAACAATTGAGCTACAGCATAACAAACATCATTCTTAAATATAGAACAACAATTGTTCTTAATTATAAAAGAAAATCCAATCATGTCTAAGCATGAAATGGATATAATGTTTCTAGTTATGGCCGGAACATAATAACAATTATCAAGTTCTATTACAAGCCCACTGGGCAAAGAAAGACGGTAAACCCCTACGGCTACAGCAGCAACTCTTGCTCCATTGCCGACACGTAGGTCCACCTCTCCTTTACTCAGCAATCTCCTCCTTCCTAGTTCCTGCACATTTGTACAAATGTGAGAACCACATCCGGTATCCAATACCCAAGATGAAGGAGCAGAAAGGTTTATCTCTATAACATAAATATCCGAAGCGG
Source organism: Dactylorhiza incarnata (assembly GCA_033032865.1). Lineage (NCBI taxonomy): Eukaryota > Viridiplantae > Streptophyta > Magnoliopsida > Asparagales > Orchidaceae > Dactylorhiza > Dactylorhiza incarnata. Next base: position 2,480,098 of record JAWHQI010000103.1, on the reverse strand, counting down.
AAGTCATACCTCCCTTCATTTTCTGCAGACCCTCAATGTACGAAGGACAATTCCTCCTCCAATGACCAGCCTTGCCACAGTGGTGGCATTTTCCTTCCTTCACGGTGCTCTTCTTTTTCAGCGCAGAAGATTTGGGCTCAAGATGTGACTTAGGTCCAACCTTCGTCTTCTTGAAGCCCTTGGCCTTACCCTTGCCTTTATGTACCATCAATATGGGACTAGCAGGCTTGGCCTTCTTCATGTTAATCTCGGCAGTTCGCAACATGCCTAGGAGCTCGGGCAGTGTCTTGTCTATTTCATTCATGTTGTAGTTCAAGACAAACTGCTCATAACTATCCGGCAACGATTGCAGGATGAGATCTGTGGCCAACTCTTGACACAGAGGAAAACCCAGTCTTTCCAGGTTCTCTATATACCCAATCATCTTGAGTACGTGAGTACCAACTGAGTCTCGAGCTCCCATTTTGCACTGAAATAAGGCCTTCGTGACATCGAACCTCTCTTGACGAGCTTGCCCTTGAAACATTTTCTTTAGGTGCTCGTCAATCTCCTTGCACCCCATGTTCTCGTGTTGCTTCTGAAGCTCAGAGTTCATGGTGGCAAGCATAAGGCACTCAACGTCTAAGGCGTCATCGGTATACTTCTTATAAGCATCCTTATCAACACGGGACGAGTTCCCGGTCGGCACCTCGGGGGCTTCTTCTTCCAAGACGTAGAGCTTTCGCTCTTGCCTGAGAACAATTCTCAGGTTCCTATACCAGTCCATATAGTTCGTCCCACTAAGCTTGTCCTTCTCAAGGATAGCTCTTAGGGACAAGGTGGAATGTGAACCACTTGCCATGGAATTCTACAAGAATTCATGCAGAATCTAATTAGTACCAAAATTCCAAAATACAATTTATTTTAATTTGGACTTCAATTAAATACTCCCACTATTTTATTCAAATTGATGGCCCTCACTATCAATTCGGAGAGTCCATTGCGAGCTACTCTCTTAGTGGACAAGATCCGTATTTCACCAACACCACGAGTCCGCTTTGGCGTTCCTCTCATAATGCGGTTATTTAGGTAGGCAACGCTTGCCAATTGCATCCTCATGCAATTCTTGTATGGCTGGTGAATAACTCCTTATTCGCATCCATCATATGGAGCATGCCAACCCTATGCCTCTAGGCACTCAACCTTTGAGGTCACCTAGTTAAGTTAGACCCGATGTCGACAGTGGGATATCACAATTATCCGCTCGCACCCTTACCAAGATAGATTAATGCACCTTGCTTTGGCAAGCCCACACTTCATCGATCGAGGCAGGAAGAGTGTCATCCATCGGAAGGCATCCAAACACTTAATATTTGATGAAGGGATTTTAATTTTAATAATAGGTTAACACTTAACCATGATCAACATTTGATCAAAGTGCACATCCACAGAAAAACAAGCTTTCTTAAATCCACATGCATCCCTTATGTGCACAACATAAGACTATCAACCTTTGATAGACGAAAGGGCTAAATCTGGACATTTAGAACTCTTCCAAATATTCAGATTTACATGCATTGGACAAAGGCAAAGACAACTCGACTTAAAGCAGTAGACAAGCTCGTCTCTCATTGTTGAATTCAAAATCCAAAACAATACAAGGGTTCATTAACCACTTGAGGGACGGTTACTGCTAAGGAGACAACAATTTCTAACAATTAGAAATGACCACGAAATCCCAGACGTTCCTGGCGGGGTTCCAAGGGGCCGCGCCGCTGGCGGGGTCTTAGGGGCAGAGCCCCTAACGGGGTCCAAGGGGCAGCGCCCCTGGCGGTGGTCCAAGGGGCAGAGCCCCGACCAAATTTTCGAAATCCCACCACCAGAAACCACACAAAATCACATCAAATGTGATATTCCAAGAAGAAATCTTGACATTTAGAACGCTTCCAAATACCTAGATTTGCACGTACTGGAATAACCAAACTTCTGAAACAAAATTCATGACCAGAACCTAGCTCTGATACCACTGTTGGGTTTTTCTAGAACCATACATCAAATGTAGGCGCAGCGGAAATGAAGAGAAACAACCCAAAAAGACTTTGGATCGGCCATGAATGTTGAATCAAGAAGTTAACAAAATGCTAGGTATGAAATTACCTTTGCGGGATTGGATCAAATCCAACCTAGATGCTCCACGAGTTGATTCCTGTCGTCGGCTATGCGAGTCCTCACGTAGAATAATATCTACGTCTCTACAGTGATCCACACGAGCCGGGAGAAGAACGACTGCACCTTTGCACTTCCACGAACTGCTAGGTTCGCTCCAGGAAGAACACACACGACGACGATCGCCGGAGAGGAGGTCAGCGGACGTGATCGAGCGACGGAACTCCTTCCGTCTAGGGTTCGGGCGAGAGCGGAACACTTCCGTCGGCCTTTCTCTTCGTAAGTTATTAGAACCCTAAAAACGAAGTCCTATTTATACCCAAAGGATAAACAGCTTCTAGAAGAATCGCTATCCACAGACCACACATCAGAATAAGGGCTTCTGTTACAATTCGTCGGAATTCCACGGAAGATCATTCGTCGAGATTTCACGGGACAATCCGACGAATCCGACGAATCAGATCAGACGGCAACATTTGCCGAGAAAATGATCTCTGTAACAATTCGTCGAGTCTTCACGGGACAACCCGACGAATCCGACGAATCAGATCAAACGGCAACATTTGCCAAGAATGATCTCTGTAACAATTCGTCGAGTCTTCACGGGACAACCCGACGAATCCCGACGAATCCCGACGAATCCAGACAGACGACAACATTTTGTCGAATGAAGGGTTTCTGTAATAATTCGTCGAGTGTTCACGGGACAATCCGACGAATCCCGACGAATCCGACGAATCCTATCCGTGTAAACCCGACGAATTCAGACAGCAACAACCTGCTGGATTTCCCCATTCTATATATATGGTGATTGGTAACATTTACCAACACAGTCAATCTACCAACTTCTCCATATGCTCTTATGTGCGACCCTGCAGGCTCATATCGCGTTGGCAGTGAGATTACATGTTTGACCACTTCTAGATCACAATGGTCACTCCAACAATTTGCCTACAATTCATTTCTACTGATTTGCAAAGAGCTGATATTTTCACCAAACCCTTGGATGAAAAGAAATATATCTTCTTTATAAATCAGCTAGGTATGATATATGTAGATTCAATCTGCTAAACAATTAAATTTTCTATTTATCCCCTCATTTCATCGAACGGAGAATGACGAAATGTTATTGTTCATCTAACGAAGATCGACGATACTTAAAAGTTCAGGATCGACAAAGACAAGCGCGGTCATCGAATGGAGATCAACAAAAATTAACTTTTCGTCGAACACAGTCAGACGAAGCCCTAAGTCTTTTCGACTTCTGATTCTATTAGGTTTAGCCGAACCCTGTTCTACAAAAGTGTGTGCCCTTCTCCGATCTCTCTATATAATCAAATCTTTCATCTTACTTCATCTTTGTGCCTATAGAACTTGCTTTTCCCTCCAGTTCCCCTTTGCACTTGATCGTTCTCTCTTTTGCAGGTAACAATGGCAATTTCCCAAGCAGTTCTTTCCTCAATAAAGTTTGACGCCGGGTTTGACATTGATATCGAGTCGTTTGCACGTTCCGATCAAGTTTTCCAGGACATCCTCAGTTTATTTGAAGAACAACGGTTAAGGAAGATGATGACAACAAGAATCAAGTTAGCAGTGGCTGAAATCAAAGAATGGGCTTATACAGTCAAGTTAGAGAATGACATTTTATCTGGAAGCATTTCAGGACACCAGGTTCTTCTAACTCCTAAAATTTTATCAGATTTTTTTGGTTTTGTGAATGGAAATGAAGATGTGGATATATCTTCTGTTGATTTTGAAGAGGCTTTGATTAAAATGGGTCACTCCAATGGAAACCCTAACCATTTGTTAAAGAAAAATTTATCTATTCAATATAAGTTCTTAGCTTATTTAGTGGTCAAGGTGTTGCTTGGGAAAACCTCAGCCCATGACTACATTACAAGGCACCAATTTCTAGTGATGGTGGCCTTGGTTGAGAAGAAGAAGATTAACTGGGGAATGATTATCTTTGAATCATTAAGGAAGAAAATCAGCAAGATAAGTGATGGTTATGGAAGAACAATGGGAATATTTCTTAAAGAGAAGCATCCAGACCTTCTGGTCTCTCCTAAGGTCTTTATCAATGCAAGTAAGAGGCTAACATCAGCCTTGTTTGGAAAATGGGAAAGAGTAATTCCTAAGAAGAATCCAAGGGCTGATGCCCCCAGGCCAGCTTCAGAAGGCACAAGGATTGTGCAGGTCACTCCCCTAACCCTTTGTAACAACCCGGCCCGACCACCACACCAGAGGCCTACGGCCATGACCCATCCCTGGTGGGCCGACTGCCGCGGTTGACGGGCCGGCGCCATCTCCCATACCTCGCTCGATGTGGGCCGCACTTCCGGTCCGCTTTTTTACAAGGGCTGCAGCCCATGTAACCCCAACACATCACTGTGCATGTTTCTCAGCACAGTAGGTTGTTGATGGCGGGTCTCGATCCCCCGCCACCCTTGATGAGAAACCTTCAACAGTTCTCATAACCAACTGAGCTGCAGCTCAGTTGGTGATGAGAACTGTTGAGCACTTTTTTGTTATAACCCGGCCCGTCAACCACGGCAGACGGCCCACCAAGGATGGGGCATGGCCGTAGGCCTCTAGTATGGTGGTCGGGCCAGGTTGTTAGGCCCGACCACCACACCAGAGGCCTACGGCCATGCCCCATCCCTGGTGGGCCGGCTGCCGCGGTCGAAGGGCCGGCGCCATCTCCCACATCTTGCTCGATGTGGGCCGCACTTTCGGTCCGCTTTTTTACAAGGGCTGCAGCCCAAGCAACCCAACCCATCACTGTGCCTATTTCTCGACACAGTAGGTTGTTGATGGCGGGTCTCGATCCCCCGCCACCCTTGATGAGAAACCTTCAACAGTTCTCATCACCAACTGAGCTGCAGCTCAGTTGGTGATGAGAACTGTTGAAGGTTTCTCATCAAGGGTGGAGGGGGATCGAGACCCACCATCAATAACCTACTGTGCCGAGAAACAGGCACAGTGATGGGTTGGGGTTGCATGGGCTGCAGCCCTTGTAAAAAAGAGGACCAGAAGTGCGGCCCACATCGAGCGAGGTGTGGAAGATGGCGCCGGCCCATCAACCGCGGCAGCCGGCCCACCAGGGATGGGTCATGGCCGTAGGCCTCTAATGTGGTGGTCGGGCCGGGTTGTTACACCCTTCCAGAAGCTCCTTCTGTTGTTTCTTCTCCTCCTCTCCCATCTCCACCCCTTGTCTCCTCTGAAGTCATCCCTCGTCCAAATTCTCAAATAAACCTTTCTCCCTCATTACTATCTTCTCCTATTCTTCAGTCTCATCCATCTGAATAGCCTTCATCCTTCAATGACATTCATTCTCCCATCAACATTGATTCTCAGTCACCTAACCTTCCTCAGTCTCCTATCCCTTAAAATATCTCTCCACCTCAGTCTCCTATCCCTCAAAATATCACTCCACCTCAGTCTCCTATCCCTCAAAATATCTCTCCACCTCAATCACCTATTCATCCACACTCACCTATCCACCCACATTGCCCTATTCATCCACCCATAGCACATGCTACTAACATCTCTTTCCCATACTCCATCCCATCATCTTCTCACCATACCTAAGATTTTGTCTATGTTGATTTCTCATCTGCTGCCGATCAGATCTATCAACACATTGCTCCAAAGCTGAATGATCTACTGGATGCAAAACTTGCTCCAGTTCTTCAAGACCTAGCTGATCTTTTTGCTAAACTTGCTTCCTTCCCTTCATCCTCTTATTCTGTCCCATCCTCAAGGGGCCTAGCTTCAGGTTTTCCTAAAACTAGGCAGGGGGAGATGTCTAGTGAAGAAGCTCTAGTCCTTGTAGTTGGCAGTTCAGATGCAATTTTGTTTGAAGCATCAGTTCAAGAAGATTTTGTAATAGATTGTGATTCAGAGATGACAGATCTCTTAGAAGAATCAGTGATACCAGCTACAGAAGAAATAAAGAATATATCTATTAATCCATCTATAGATATTATTTATTTGCTTTCTCAGTTCAATGCAATTTTCAATAGCTTGCCAGAATTTCAAGTGGTTTCAAAAGCAGTTGTTCCTTATACTGCTCCTGTTGATAAAGTTCGGTTGAAAGAACTTCTCAAGAGTTTTGAAGTAGAAGTTCCAGTTTCAATTCAAATTCCAATTCCAGATCGTGATGAAATTGATGTTGAGCAAGATGTCAATGTTAAGAAAGTTGATGCTGTGAGGAAGGTTGATGATAAAGTCCTTAAACTTATTGATGACCTATATGATAATCATCAATCCTCTGATGATAGTGATGCTGATGTCAGTGATGATGATGATTCTGATGATAAGTCATCAAAGAAAAGAAAAGCAAAGTATAGGTCAAAGGCTGCTCCTAAGCCTCCAAATCCAAATAATAATGTTCCATACTACATTCTGCATAATATCACCTTAACACAAGATTCACCAGCATGGATGAGGTTCTCCGGGAATGAGAACAATAGAAGGAAGAAAATGAAGAAGACAGGATTCTACTCAGATAAGCCAGTTATGTTCAATCCTCCTCCTCATCCTCCTCCAGTAGCAGGTGCAGCTGAATCAACAAGTGTTTCTTCCTCCTCTCAAAGATCTTATTCTCAGCATTCCAACAGACCAGTCAGTTCCAGTGGATCTCAAAGCTCTAGGTCTTCCAGACCTCCTTCTAGTTCTTCCAGATCAAGTTCTTCAGGATATAAGTATCAAGTATCTGATGGATCATTGCATAGGCAAAGAAATCCTCCTGCTCAGCCATCCTATAAGGCCAATGAAATTGATGATAGGCCTTCTTCTCCCAATCCAGAAGAGGAGAGGATATCTCAAATGGCTAGATTCAGAGAATCTGTTGCAGTACCTCAGATTAATAAAGCAAAAGCTGAAGGCAGAGATTTCTCCCAATACTCTACCATGTCAGAATTCAGAAGAAAAGAATTTGAAAAGTACAAATCAAAGAATGTGTTCCATGCTGAAGAGTATTTAGAGAAGCACTCAGAAGCAGTAGGTCCTCAAGTCAAATCTCAAACTATTCTGGGAGCTCAGGATCTTTACATGAGCAAGAATGAATCTGAAAATCCCAACAGACAGATAATCTTCAAGCCTCCCTCAGCAAAGAAATAAAGGTTCAGACCTATTTGTTTTTGTTATATTTCTGTTTCATTGTAATATTGTTAAACTCAGAGCACTATACTTATTTTATCTGCTGAAATGGTTTTACATTCTGTCAGATATATATATATATATATATATATATATATATATATATATATATATATGCTCTGTTGTTTTTCTGTTGTTTATTATTTGAAATTTGTCAAATAGTATCCTAATCCAAATAGGGGGAGATTGTTGGAACAACCCTATTACTGATTTGGGCTAGGATTACTATGTGTTGACTAGGACTAAGTTGAACCCCAATGTATAGTCTAAGGGTCATAGTTTTAGGCTGATAAGATAGCTAGAACTTAGGAAATCTCTATGCTTCTGCGTTCGACGAACTCAATACTGCGTTCGACGAATTGCACTCTGCGTTCAACAAATGGCTTACACTCTGCATTCGATGAACGACTTGCCTCAGTCTCAGCGGTCGACGATCTTCAATACTCAGCATCTTAGCAGCTCAGCGGTCGATAAACTCTAACTTCAGTTCGATGAACTCCAGCCTGTGTTCGACGAATCAGTATCAAATGTTCAGTTCGACGAACTCCTTCTTCAGATCGATGAATTTCTATCTCAGCTCGATGAATTTTCTCTCAGTTTATTCAGACCAGTTATATTTTCTAAGAACTCAGTTCGACTATCAGCAATGAATTTATTCTTCCAGATAAGACAAGATTTTATCCTTCCTTTATTTATTCCTCTTTCCATTATCTTCCCGAGAAAGTAGTCGTTGGCTTATATTGGAAAAGGATATCATTTATTGAAACGGAAAAGGATTAAAGATTTGCTGAATTAGTTGCAGTTCCAAGGAAATAATTAATGCTGGTTATTCTATTCCTATTCAGAGATTTGAATTTCAAATATGTTATCATTCTCTCTAAGGAAATAGGATACCAGAAGAAAAGAGATATGTAACAGAAAGAAAATATCAGAGTATCAGTCGAGAGAGAAATATTCAGAAAGTAAAACAGAAAGATCATCTTCCTCATGCAGCACATCTTATTTTCTGAGAACAACAATACTTGTCTTCTCTCAGATTTCTGCTGCAAGTTTCAAATCTTCAAAGAGCAACAAACAATCTGAGAAACTTCCTTCTCTCAGATTCATCAGCTATCAAAGAAAGATCTACTTTCAAGAGAAAGCTCCATCCTCAAGCTGTCAACAATTTCAATCAGATTGGGCGGGCTTTACAACACATTCCACTAGAGTCTTCTCTCAGAATATTGACAGAGAAGAACATCTAAACCCTTCTTATCTTATCTTGTACAGGGTTCTAACTCCCTTCAAAAGTTAACTCCTTGGTGGCAGGGCAACTAAACAAAAACCTGTGGTTTGGTTAGAGCACTTGTTCAAAAGCTCCTTGGTTTTTTGGGCACCTGATCAAAACCCCATTGGTGATAGGGCACCTGATCAAAAACCTAGTGGAATCCTACCAAGTGTGGTTGAAGAGTAGACGTACCCAGGTTTGTTGGGGAACAACTATAAAATCCTTGTGTCCTCTGTGTTGTGATTTTCCTTGTGCTGTGCTGTGTGCTTTCTTTATTTTGTTTTATAACACACTCTGCAATACACATATAAGTATCACTATTTTAATTCCACTATAAAATTAAGTGAAAAAGTTTTTAATACTCTATTCACCCCCCTCTAGAGTAAATCTAAGATCTAACCTCACTTTCATATAAGATAAATATGCAAGCTCTTAATGAAAAAACTTAGACCGTGGAGGTTCCCAAAACATGATAGCACCTCTCTTGAGGAATACTACAAACTAACCTTTGGTTAATTGATTAAGAACCCTAGTCCAATCAAAACCTACACTTTCTTTAAGCGGTGCCCACTATTGGATTTGACTACAATTTGAAATATTTTTGTCCTCCTCTCTCGAGGAGTGCATGCAACTCCTTTTATCTCTGAGTTACCTCTTTGTATGCACGGATCTCTCGATAAACTTGAATACATATTTTAGATCTAATGACATATTCCAGTCAAATGCAATAAAAGTGAAGTACATCAAAGATAAATCAAAGATATTTAAAAAGAAAGCTTGCTAATTTTGAAAAAATTTAAACTAATTTTATTTCATTCCAAAGTTCGTCATGACCAAGTGCTAAATGATGTTTGGATAATCATCATAATGATGGGAATACAAGTAGAGGTAGGAGAAGACATGATTCAAAGAGATAAAAATAAACTACAATATTTGAGTTGAAATTAGGAAAATAAAAACTTACAACTTGTAACGAAACTAGCTAGTACTTGAAAATAGTAAAACAATGTTGAAAACTAACTCCAAATTCGAACTCCTCGTCTTCTAAAGATTCATGCCTTTTATAGGTGAAAAATAGGGAGTCACGCCCTTCGTCGCGCCCTTTGTCACACCCGTGACCAAGGGCGTGTCTGGGAATAACTGCTTTCTTAGAAACCCTGGGAACATTGGTCAAGAAACTACCAAAATCGACGTAACTAGACATTACATTCCCTAAGATATGGGCGTGTAACCAGGCGTGTATGGATGGATTTTAAATGGGCGCTCGCTGGAGTAAATAGCTGCCATTTCCACAATAAATAAGACATCATGCCCTCTGGTCACGGGCATGACCAAGATAATGTAACTTTAAAGTGAAAGGCGGTAGTTACTGGATGGCAAAACATGTCATGGCCGTGACATTGAGTCACGCCCTCTGGTCATAGCCCTGACTCAGGGCGTGTAATTTTAAATGATCTGGTAGGGAGTTCTGGACTAGCTTGAACGAACATTGCAGTGATAGCTGTAACTTGGATTTTTGGCAGAAAAGCTGTAAAATTCATCTGATCATGGCTGTTTGATGTAAGCCACCGGATTGAGGTGGTCGTGCACGATTACGAACAATGAACTCTCGCCGCTCTGCTCTTCCCAAACATGAATTAAATGCATCACTCAAATATGTTTATTATTAATTTTAACGCAACGTACGGGTAGCAACGCCGTTAGAGATCGACTAAGGGCTATGGGCCAATATTCGATCAAGCTAAATAGACCAATATTGGATCTGATCGAGCGGTGTTGTACCAAAGAAAATCCACCAAAACAAATCGATTGGGAAAGGGTGGATGTTTCCCCAACAAGAACAAAGCAAGGATCGCCAATCCCTTTCGTATGTTTCGAAAATATCAAAGATACCACAAATCCACAAGAAAATAACCACGAAAATTCGTTGCTTCCAAAGCCACGCCAAAACTCTGCCACCACAAGAAAAATCTAAGAAAAGAAAACACTTTGGTAGGAAGTTCATTACCAACTCAGAGTTTGTAGATCCGAGATATTGGATCCACACAATCGATCGTTCCTCCACTAGCCCACCGGAGATGAGCCGAAGAAGATGTACACGCCCGTCTTCGTCGAACCACTCCCGAGTGAGTTTTCCCAACCCTATGTTGCACCTTGGATCTTCCTCTATATTGCTGGCCGAAACTCCTTGATGAGGTGGGAGGGTTCGTGTGATACATACGGACTAAGAAGGATCTAGGAGAGGGGAAAGGTGGCAGAAGTGTAGTGGGGAAAGGAAGAGGGAAGGGAGGGGGGAGAGGTGGTGGTCGGCGGACTAGAAGATGAGAGATGGCCCGTGGCCGAACCTGCGAGAAGGAGAAAGAGAGGGGGCAGCGGTTTAGAGGAGAGGAGATTCTTAGGGTTTCAAGTTTTCAATTATAATCTGCCTATTAATCTCAAAGTCATGGCCTTATATAGCCTTACACACCAAAGGCTATATGCAGCCCAAATAAATTAAAAGCAGCAATGGTCGGCTAAACGCAGACCAACATAAATAAATGCAGCAAGGTTGGCTAAACGCAGGCCAGATTAAATGTCTAAAATTAAGATAATGAAATGAAATAGTGATTTAAATAAGGTTCTTCATGTGCTGAGGGCGAAGGTTGTAACGTTGCCTGTCAAGGTCGTCGTGGCGTCGCAAATCCTTGGATGGTGGCAGTTGATCATCATCAACTGCATCTTCATCAAGCTGTGGGTCGTCATCCCCATCAACCCTCCCCCGCTCGAAAGTACTCATCACCGATGAGGGAGCGTGCAGGTACCGACATAGGACAGCTTTGTCCAGAAGGGCCACTTCCGAGGCAGAGAACCATGATTTATCAAAGGCGCGGCAGTCAAGCCATCGGATCAAGAACCGTCGCATGTCACCCTACTGAGAGGGAAGCACCTCATCCTATATAATCCTGTCAGGCACAAAAATAGTCTTGGGGAAACTTGGAAATACGTTAGTCGAATAAGAAGAAAATGTAGCAAATTCATTAGGCGACATACCCCCAGTAGCAGCTGATGGAGAGAACGATCTAGATAAAACCTCACCCCCAAACCCGTTAGAATTGGTAGTGGACAGAAACGGGGAGACAGATAATTTAGGTGGTGGTGAGATATATGGCATTAAATTAAAAACATTGAAAATAGGGGTATACCCCATTCAGTGGGTAATTCCAAGAGATAAGCATTCTCTCCTAAATTCCTTAAAATACGAAAAGGACCGTCTCTCCTATTTGCCAGTTTCTTTATGGTTCCCATTGGAAACCGCTCAAGGCAGAGACGCACCATAACAAAATTGCCAATATTAAAATGGATTTCCCTTCTATGTACGTTTGTGTTAGCTTGATAAGAGGCATATTGTTTTGCTAACGTTTGATTTATGTGTTTATGTAGGGCGTGAACATGCGAGGCAAAATCCTGTGCAAATTGACTAGATTTATTAGATGGCGGTAAAGGGACTAAGTCATGTGGCACAGGTGCTTTGTAGCCATGTACGATTTCATTGGGTGAGAGTCCGGTTGACCGATTTTTGGAATTATTGTAGGCCAATTGTGCATGTGGGATGATGAGATCCCAAGTGCCCTTGTGATCCCCCACAATACAACGAAGTAAGCTACCCAAACTCCTATTAACTACCTCCGTTTGGCCATCCGTCAGCGGATGGTAAGCCGAGGAAAATAAGAGCTTGGTGCCCATGATCTTCCATAAAAGTTTTTCAAAAATAACTCATGAATTTCACATCCTTATCAGTGACAATAGTTTTAGGGACGCCCATATGCCCAACGACCTCTTTAAAGAATAACTTAGCGACGTGAGACGCATCATCAGTTTTGTGACATGCAATGAAATAAGCCATCTTCGAGAACCGGTCAACGACCACCATAACATAGTCGTGACGTCTAAACGTGACGAGAAGGCCTAGGACAAAGTCCATGCTAACATCTTCCCATGGAACGGAAGGAATCGGGAGGGGGTATATAGACCCGCATTCGTCTTATTCCCTTTTCCTAATTGACATGCTCTACAACATCCAACAACCTTGTGTACCGTAGACTTGAGACCCGGCCAATAAAAATTTTCCTCCACTAAGGTAATGGTTTTATCACGCCCAAAGTGGCCGCCGAGACCGCCACTATGTAATTCCCACACTATGAAGTGGCGAAGTGGAGAACGAGGGATGCATAGCTTAGCGTGCTTAAATAAATTTCCATCACAGAGATAATACGCTGAAATGGTCGTGGGTGACTCACCTTGGGTGGACAAATAGATTTCCTTAAAATCCGGACAATGAACATACTCGTCCTTAATACGCTCAAAACCTACGACCTTAACCTCTAGTGTGGTCAATAACAGAGAGACACGGCTAAGAGCATCCGCTACCCAGTTAAGATTGCCCTTCAGATGTTTAATGTTAAAGGAGTACTCCTGCAGATATGACACCCATTTTGCATGGCGGGGGCTGATTTTACCTTGTGATTTGATGAACCGTAATGCCTCGTAATCGGAAAGGATTACAAACTCCTAAGGAAGGAGGTAGTGCCGCCAATGTTGGAGGCACCAAATAATGGCATAAAATTCACGAACGTAATTGGAGTAGTTGAGCTTAGGCCCTGCAAGCTTCTCACTAAAATAACCTACCGGATGCCCCTCTTGACTTAAAACGCCTCCAATACCAATCTCGGATCCGTCACAAGACAGCTAAAAGACCTTATTAATATTCGGTGACCGCAAGAGGGGTGGTTCCGACATCCGGGCCTTAATCATGTGGAACGCTTTGGTGGCAGACTTGGACCACACAAAATCGCCTTTCTTCATGCGCTCCGTGATGGGAGCCATGATGCTACTAAAATCGCGTATGAACCGGCGGTAGAAGGTGACTAAACCGTGGAAACTTCTAACTTCCCTAATATTGGTGGGTTTCAACCAATCCACTATGGCTTGGACCTTCTTAGGATCAACGTGTATGCCCTCCGAACTAACAATGTAACCTAGGAACTCCACCGACGATACATAGAACGTGCACTTCTTAATATTGACAAATAATTTCTCCAGTCGGAGCGTCTCCAAAATAATCTTCAAATGCCCCTCATGATCGGAAGTTGAGGTGCTAAAAACGAGTAAATCATCAAAATACACCACGATAAACTTCCCCATATACGGTTGAAAGAGGTGGGTCATCATCGGAGAGAACGTACTTGGGGCAATGGAGAGCCCGAACAGCATTACTAGCCACTCATAAAGTCCTTCCTTCGACTTAAACGTTGTTTTCCACTCATCCCCTTCTCTAATCCGTATCTGGTGGTACCCACTCCTAAGATCCAGTTTCGAAAAGATTGTGGCTCCGACTAACATGTCCAATAGGTCATCCAAACGCGGGATGGGAAAACGGTATTTAATAGTGATTTTATTAATGACCCTACTATCCACACACATTCTCCATGAACCGTCTTTCTTGGGTGCTAGCAAGGCGGGAACGGCGCATGGGCTTTTACTATGCCGAATAAATCCATTTTGCAATAATTCAGCAATTTGGGTTTGCAACTCCGCGTGGGCGGACGGATTCAATTGATAGTGTGGTAGGTTGGGTAGGGAGGAACCCGGAATGAGATCTATGGCATGTTGGATATCCCGCAACGGGGGTAATGTTACGGGAAACTCCTCCGGATACACATCCTTATACTCTTCTAAAAGATCCCGCAACCCCGGCGGTAGGCTCTTGAACGAGGACTCGTCTCCCTTGACTTGTATACAAACTAGCGCATAAAGGATACCCTCAAAGAAGGAGTGACGCTCGAGCACTTTCCTCCCTATTAACGTTAATGTCTTCTTCTCCGCGGGCACAATTGTGTCTGAAGAGGCGATCGAGTGGTCCTTAGGGGGAGTGGGCTTCAAGGCAATGGTCTTGCCGTTAAACTTGAACTCATAGGTATTTGCACAGCCAAAGTGAGTCACGTCATTATCAAAGAGCCACGGACGTCCTAATAACACGTGACAAACGTCCATAGGGATAACGTCGCACCAAACCTTATCCACATATCCCTTAATAGTCAATGGCACTAGACATCTCTTAGACATCCTGATTGAAGTTTTGTTGACCCAAGCAATTTTATATGGTTGGGGGTGTGGTTCCGTACTTAATTTCATCCGAGTGACCGCATTTTCAGATATTACATTCATCAACTCCCGCTATCAATAATCAGCTTACACCATTTATCATCGCTTTTAAAGTGCAGAGAAAATATGCTCGTCCTATTATACTCGTCCAATACTCGCGGGGTATCTAAGATACAATGCATCACCATCATGTAAGAATCATCATCCATATATCTAGGCTCACCTTCAGATTCATCCGCGGCCTCGTAAACAATTTCGGCGGGTTCGGAGGGAGAGCCCATAAGTGCTAGGGGCTTCATTTTAGTGGGGCACTCACTAGTGTAGTTCCCTTGGATCCCGCAAGTGAAACATGTGGCGTTAGTCTTACTAATCTGCCCTATCGGAACTCTCTCACCGGTGGGACTCCTGATGTTCCTAGCGGTAATTACTGCAGAATTTGAATCAGTGGGCCGTAACTTTCCCTTGTCCCGCATGGAGGACAAAGGTGGGGGTCCTAAAATGGACCTTCCCTTCTGGAATGCTCGTCCCTTGGATTTGTGGGCATTGTGCTTTTCTATATCTAAGGCTGCATTGAATGTCGTGTTAAGGTTCGTATAACCATAACGCAGGAGTTTGCCTTGGATGTCCGGGTTGAGTCCCTTGCGAAAACGGGATAGCGTAACTTCAAGCATTTCTCGGACGTCACACCGTACCATCAAATCTTTAAGGAGTCCCATGTACTCCGCTACTGAATTGCTCCCCTGACGATGGGTGGATAACTCATCGAACATTTGAGTTCGGTGATACGCCGAGACATATTGGTCAGTCATGAGTGCTTTCATGGCAGCCCACCCAATTGGGGCCACTCCATTTACGGTACCTAGGCGCATCTCTTCGTTCAACCAAAATGTTTTGGCCCTACCCAAAAGCCTCATCCGGGCAACCCGTACCTTCTCAACGTCCATCAGGTTGTGCCACTCAAAATAGCACTCGATCTCCATAACCCAGACTAAAAATACTTATGGCTCACCCATACCATCGTATGATGGTGAATCTATCTTCACGGCCCTAGTGACATCGAACTCAAATGGAGCTCGAGGCGCTTGCTCATCGTCATGATTACGGGGATGGTTTTGTCTCTCATTTCGTTGGTTGTCAGCGGGATTTTGAGGCGCCGCTTGATTTAAGGCCAGCCCTTGTATTAATTGAGTGAGGGCATCGAACCTCTCATTAAACTCTTCGCGAAGCTCCGCGATCGTTTCCGGAGTGTGCTCAACCTCATGGTCGTCTGCCATGTGTGAAGTGGATGTGGAATACTCCGTGCCACGCCTAGTGCACATAAACAGTAAGATTTTCTTTTGTAAAAATGGTTTTGACCAGAATAATTTTATAAAGTAGAATTTTTAAGAGCTTATCTACTAGGCGAATGAAAATACTTTTTCAGACTTTTGTTCTTAAAAAAAATAAGGAGAATTTTTAGGAATCTTTTTTTGTTGTAATTTTCTGCAGATTTTGACTACGATTCGTACACAACCAAGTGACGGTCGATTTCCTACGACAGAAAAGAGAAAGGATGGTGTCGATTGAGAAATCAACACAACCTCGCTCTGATACCAAATTTGATGTAAGCCACCGGATTGAGATGGTCGTGCGTGATTACGAACAAAGAACTCTCGCCGCTCCGCTCTTCCCAAACACGAATTAAACGCAGCCCTCAAATATGCTTATTATTAATTTTAACGCAGCGTACGGGTAGCAACGTCGTTAGAGATCGACTAAGGGCTATGGGCCAATATTCGATCAAGCTAAATGGACCAATATTGGATCCGATCGAGAGGTGTTGTACCAAAGAAAATCCACCAAAACAAATCGATTCAGAAAGGGTAGATGTTTCCCCAACAAGAACAAATCAAGGATCGCCAATCCCTTTCTTACGTTTCGAAAATATCAAAGATACCACAAATCCACAAGAAAATAACCACGAAAATTTGTTGCTTCCAAAGCCACGCCAAAACTCTGCCACCACAAGAAAAAATCTAAGAAAAGAAAACTATTTGGTAGGAAGTTCATTACCCACTTAGAGTTTGTAGATCCGAGATATTGGATCCACACAATCGATCGTTCCCTCCACGAGACCACCAGAGATGAGCCAAAGAAGATGTACACATCCGTCTTCATCGAACCACGCCCGAGTGCATTTTTCCAACCCTATATTGCACCTTGGATCTTCCTCTATATTGCTGGCCAAAACTCCTTGAGGAGGTGGGAGGGTTCGTGTGACACGTACGGAGTAAGAAGGATCTAGGAGAGGGAAAAGGTGGCGGAAGTGTAATGGGGAAAGGAGAAAAGAGTGAAGGGGGGAGGAGAGGTTGTGGCCGGCGGACTAGAAGAGGAGAGATGGCCCGTGGTCGAACCCGCGAGAAGGAGAAAGAGAGGGGGCGGCGGTTTAGAGGAGAGGAGATTCTTAGGGTTTCAAGTTTTCAATAATAATCTGCCTATTAATCTCAAAGTCATGGACTTATATAGCCTTACACACCAAAGGCTATTTGCAGCCCAAATAAATTAAAAGCAGCAATGGTCGGCTAAACGCAGACCAACATAAATAAATGCAACAAGGTTGGCTAAACGCAGGCCAGATTAAATGTCTAAAATTAACATAATGAAATGAAATAGTAATTTAAATAAGGTTCTTCATGTGCCGAGGGCGAAGGTTGTAACGTTGCCCATCAAGGTGGTCGTGGCGTCGCAAATCCTTGGATGGTGGCGGTTGATCATCATCAACTGCATCTTCATCAAAATGTGGGTCGTTGTCCCCATCACTGTTAGCTCCAAAATGCTATTAGTAGACCAAAAATCCATGAAAATGAAAATAAGTAGATTTTAGACCATTATAAATATTAAATATGGATTTAACTAATTATTTAATATATAAAAACTATAGTAAAATAAACATAAATAATGTACTATCAAATACCCCCATACTTAAGCTTTTGTTATTCTAGAGCAAACCCAGTTCATAAGTATGAGAAAAATTCATATTACATTTCAATTAAAATTTGCTCCTAATTATGCATTTTGAATAATACATGACTCATATCACTAAAAAGTTTTGAAATAAAATTTTGATTCATAAGAAATATGTCAAGATTCATAAGTAGATATGCGTAGAATAAAAAATTAGTTTCAAAAATTCTCTAATTAAATTTTCTTAAATAAAATTTTATTGAATTAATCAAAATAATCTAAGATTAGAATTAAAAAAACTTTTAATATCATTAGAAACATTTTAAAAAATCCTAAAATTTTAACTAAGCTCTCTCATAAATTTCTTGAATATGAAATGATATTGGTTAAAGAGTGGTTAAAAAATGGCATAGAAGAAAATATTTGTATATATTTAGAAAATGATGAATTTTATCCACTCATTTCCATGACATAAAATCTCTTAAAGACAATTCTTCTCTTTTTTAAAACTTCCCAAAGTGTATATGTCTAGGAGTAATGAATTTTATCCTCTCATCTCCATGACATATAATCTTTTATAATTTTGGGTGCATATGTTTAGGAATGAAGAATTTTATCCTCGCATTCCATGTCATATGATCTTTTATACTTTTTTTAATGCCAATCAAAAGGGTTAAGTAAAAAGTAAAGGAGGGGCTAGGGTTAAATGCTACAAGATTTACAAGATAAATATTTTGAGAGCATAAAAAATATATTGAGAAATCTTAAGAATCTGAGTTAAAGTTAATATAAGTAAAATCTAAAAAAAATTAGCACAATTTCTTCAAAATTAATTCTTAATATTTTAAGGAGAGAAGGTAAAATTAAGAAATATTCTAAACAAATTAAAATAATGAAAGATTCATAATATCAAATTCATCTAAAAGTTAAATCTAACAAATTATGAAGAGACATAAAATAAAAAACACATAAAAAGAAAATTATTTTTTTTAAAAACATATAAATAAAAACTCACAATTTTAAAATTCGTTAAGCGCAATTAAAAAAAAGTTTGGAAGAATCTAATATTACAATATTTATATTAGAAAATATATTAAAAACTAATTTATCTTTGTTAAAAATAAGTTTTGTAATATTTTTTTAAATAGGTTTTTTTCCTTTTTAACTTGTTTTTGTTATAAATAAGTTGGCAAGAAAATAAATAACTTGTTTTTGTTAAAAATCTTGGACTTCCCAAGATATACCCAATGACGGACTATCATGGTACTAGGCGGTTTTGTGGGATGAAAGCCAAACATGGTCCTTTCCCAAGAAGTTAGTTTTTTTAATTTCTAACTTTTTTGTATTTTGATGCGCCGAGAAAAAAAGATCAAAAAAAGACTGAAAAGAAAAACATTTTTTTAAATTTTTATTGATATTTTTGATTAACTTTTGATTGTTTTGCGAAAATAAGAGAAAACACCCCCATAATTAAAAATAAGCATTGTCCCCAATGTTTTTTAAAATAAAAGTGCGAGTAAAATAGAGAAATCTTCCATTTGAAGAAGAACAAAACATCACCAAGCCAACCTGAAGAAAACCAAATGTGAAAGCGAAATATTTTTTTATATTTTTCATTAAGAAACGGAAAGAAATCAAATACAAAAGATACTAAATAGAAAATGCAAGATACAAGAGACCATAAAGCAAAAATCTAGGCATCATCGTTATTATCCTCCTGCTGTTAATAAGAACGCAAATCAGGAAATTCCCTCTATAAATGCTCCATGGAAAAAGCATGGCGTTGCTCGAGAGTAGAAAAATGGGTGTCAAAGTGGGCGCGCATGGACAAATACTCATGCTGGATCTGATCTAGATGAGTGTGGACCTGCCCAAAATGCTGATTGAAATAAGCGGACGGATTAGGCGCTGAGGGAAAATGATTATGCTACTGAGGAAAGTGTGGAACGAGATGAACGTCATCGGAATCCATGTTGAGATCAATGTTAATAAGGTCGCCAACAACCGCGGGAGGAATAGCAACAAACTCCTATCCGCACCGACGCATCAAACAAATGGCTCAGAGGTTCTGGACATTGATGCGAATGGTCTCTTGGACTAAGGTCAGGAGAGGAAGTGCATCCCAAACCTCCAAATGTTTGGCAAGATGTGTAACAAAGGGGCTGCCATGAAGTGCACTAAGCCTCCTATTTTCGTCCTAATGCTGAAAAATAAACATAGCGCTGAGATAAAGTTGAGTGGGATCTGTTTGTACAGACTATATAAATATAGTAAGTCTATCAGGGTCGCCACTCCATGGCTATCACCGTGAGTGGAGAGAGTGAAATTGATGAGGTTGTGGAGGTAACATAAGGAGGAGGAGAGAAGATGACTTTCCTTGGACTTTTAGGCGAGTACAGGTTGGGGTCAACACTAATTTTTGCCCACAATCGTTGGAGATTACAACCTTGGGGAAATCAAGTGCGAGAGTGGAATAGGTCTCCGTAAGAGTGAAGGCCTTGCCACAAAAGTCCAATAAAGAGTTAAACTAATGCAAAGAGAGGCAGTATGTCAGTCCACCCAGTCTAAACTCGATGACGTTGTTCGGCTCGGCCTAGTGAAAATTGAAGGAGGAGAAAAACTCCACCATAAGCTCGAAATAAGAGGGCTCTGAAATGGAGAGCAAGGAGGCCCACCCCAGAGTAGAGAGAAAATCTTGAGCCACACTGGCATGCCCGAAAGTGGTGAGAACATTCTAGTTGATGATCCAAAATACACCGAAATCCTTGGAATGGAGGTGATCACTTCAATCCTGGTGAGTATAAGAAGGAAAATGGAACATGGATTCCGCAACTAAGGACTCATCAGGGACTGTAGAGGAAGATTCACCAGTAGGGTGGTTGCAACGGGGGGCCATTTGGAAGGAGAAATAAAAGAATTTGGCAGCTGGAAGGGGAAAAAGAAGAGAGAAGATAGGAAAAGGTGTGGATAAAAACAGAGGGGCTACTTTTAAAATAGGAAAACATTTGGTGGCCATGCCCTCGGTCGCGCCCATGACCGAGTGCCTATAACCAAAAGCGCGTGAGATTAATGCACAGGGGGGGATTATGAGTGAAGACTGGTCAAACCATGTCTTTTGGCAAGTGACGTGAAAAATAAATTCCGCTAGGGAATCCGAGGTAGACTAGGTAAAAAAGGCATTTTCGAGAAGTCACGACCCAGGGTCATGTCTGTGACCCAAAGTGTGTACTAAATTATTTATGTTTAATATTAAATGCCATTAAAGCAAAAAGGACGGTGCACAAGAGGTCACAGCCATGAGGCATCTAAGTCACAGGCGTGACTCTGATTGTCATAGGCGTGACAGTCAGAGAGAATCTTTGGCCGGTCGTGCAAAGTAATGGAGACAGCAGGATAAGTCACGGGTGTGACATGCTTTGTCACGGGCGTGACTGTCCAAAATAAATCTTGATTATGTCGTATCAAGAGAAAAGGTAGTTCCGTAAAGGTCACTCTGTAACTTTCTCAGAAGACGGACAATGGTATTTGGATAGTGGATGTTCAAAGCACATGACAGGAAACAAGGCCAATCTAACAAACTATAAAGAAAAGCTTGGACCCAAAGTGATCTTTGGAGACTCCAACTGTGGACAAACAAAAGGCTATGGACAGATCAAAGTTGGAGCAGTCACCTTCAAAGAGGTAGCTTATGTCAAGTGTCTGAAGCACAACCTCATCAGAATAAGCCAGTTATGCGATGAAGGTTATCAGGTAACTTTTAACCATTCCTTAAGTCTTATTACCAATAATAAAAACATAAATGTGTTATCTGGTATTAGACATGGAAATATTTATTTAGTCAATTTTGACTCTGCCAATTCTGACATTTGCTTATTTAATTCAATAAGTAAAACAAATGAATTATGACATAAAAGGCTAGGACATATTAACCTTAGAACTATATCTAAGCTTTCTAAGGACAATCTTGTTAGAGGACTGCCTTCTGGTTCATACAAGAAGGAAGGACTCTGCAGGGCTTGTCAATTAGGTAAGCAAACTAGAAGTAGTTTCAAATCTTTATCCAAGAGTGATTCACCTAGGATTTTGTACTTACTGCATTTGGATCTTTTTGGACCCACTACAATACAATGTCTAGGAGGGAAGCATTATTCTTTAGTTATTGTAGATGACTTCTCAAGATTCACTTGGGTGTTCTTTCTTAGGAACAAGTCTGACACCTTCAGTGTTCTGACAGACTTTCTCAGGTCCATAAAGATTGAGTACTCTACTCTAGTTGCATTGATCAGAAGTGATCATGGAACTGAGTTTGAATCTCTTCTGATGAGAGAATTCTGTGGAAAAGAAGGGATCTGGCAATGTTTCTCTGCTCCTAGAACTCCTCAACAAAGTGTGGTAGCTGAAAGGAAAAATAGAACACTTGTTAAATTAGCAACTACATTGCTTGCTGATGCTCACTTCAACTCTAGTTTTGGGCAGAGATAGTGAACAGAGCAAATTATGTGTTGAACAGAAGCCTAATACATAAGCTTAAGGGTAAAACTCCTTATGAATTACTTAAGAATAAAAACCCTAAGGTTAACTATTTTAAGATATTTGGTTGTAAATGTTATGTGCATAACAATGACAAGAAGTATCTAAGGAAGTTTGAAGCAAAAGCTGCTGAAGGTATATTCCTTGGATATTCTCTTTCTAGTAAAGCATATAGAGTTTACAACAAATCTACTCTTAAGATAGAAGAGTCCATGCATGTATCCTTTGATGAAACTAACATGTTAATTGAGGAGAGGAATACCACCTCTACTAAACATACTTTGCAGGTACCAGCTCTATGTGAAGAGCCCAATGGACTAGATCTACAGAAAGAAGATTCTCTACTCCATCAAATGAAATAATTGAAGACAGTGAAGAAGAGGATAATCCTGATCTTGATGACAACTCAAATCAAGTGACAGCTGAACAAGTCCCTCAAGAAGAAATCATTGTTGAACCCACTCCAACTGTTGATCACATCACAGTTAGAGATCATCCAATATCCCAAATCATTGGAGATATTTCAGCAGGAATTCAAACAAGGCATCAACTACACCAAAATTAGATGCACACTTGTTTCCTATCCCAGATTGAACCTCAATCCATAAAAGATGCAGAACAAGATCCAAATTTGATTCTCGCAATGAAAGAGGAGCTCAATCAATTTGAAATACACAAGGTATGGATTTGGTTCCAAGACCAAAAGGCCATCCAGTTATTGGCACCATGTGGGTCTTCAGGAACAAGCTAGATGATCAAGGCAACATAGTCAGAAACAAAGCAAGATTGGTAGCCCAAGGATATTCACAGGAAGAATGTATTGACTATGATCAGACCTTTGCTCCTGATGCAAGACTTGAAGCTATCAGGATTTTTCTGGCCTTTGCTGCATTCAAGAAATTCAAAGTATACCAGATGGATGTGAAGAGTGCATTCTTGAATGGAGACATCAAAGAAGAAGTCTATGTGGAACAACCACCAGGTTTCATCTCTCCAACTCACCCCTCTTATGTATTTAAGCTTAATAAAGCTCTCTATGGTCTCAAACAAGCTCCCACAGCATGGTATGAGACCTTAGCTAATTTTCTTTTGTAGAACAATTTCTGTAGAGGCATAGTTGATAAAACTTTATTTTTCAGGATACATAAAAATCAAACTTTACTAGTTCAAATATATGTAGATGATATCATATCTGGATCTACTGATTCAAATCTATGCAAAAGGTTTTCTAACCTAATGCAATCTAAATTTGAAATGAGTGGTATGGGTGAGTTATCATACTTCATTGGTCTTCAAGTGAAGCAAACTCCAAATGGCATATTCATATCACAATCCAAGTATGTTAAGTAATTAGTGAAAAGGTTTGGTATGTTTGATGCTTCCACCATGAAAACACCCATGCCCTCAAATGCTGTTGTTGACAATGATGAATGAGGGAAACCTGTTGATCTGAAAGTATATAGAGCAATTGTTGGCTCATTAGATTATTTAACAGCAAGTAGACCTGATATAATGTTCTCTACCTGTATTTGTGCTAGGTTCCAAGTTAACCCTAATGAATCTCACCTAATTTTGTTAAAAAGAATTTTGAGATATATTAATGGTTGTCCAAATTTAGGACTCTGGTATCCAACAGCATCAGAATTTGAATTAACTAGATTCTCATATTCTGATTATGCTGGATGTAGAGTAGACAGGAAAAGCACATCAGGAACTTGTCAGTTTCTTGGTGATAGGATTGTGTCTTGGTTTTGTAAGAAACAAACATATGTGTCTACATCAACAGCTGAAGCTGAATACATAGCTGCAGGCAGTTGCTGCTCACAGATATTGTGTATACAAAATTATCTCCTAGACTATGGTATCAATCTAAATAATTCAATTATATTTTGTGACAATACTAGTGCAATATCTATAGCACAAAATCAAGTACTCCATAGTAGGACTAAACACATAGAAATTAGGCACCACTTTATCAGAGATAATATGGATAAAAATAAAATTTGCCTACAATTCATTTCTACTGATTTGTAATGGGCTGATATTTTCACCAAGCCATCGGATGAAAAGAAACAAATCTTCTTTATAAATCAGCTAGGTATGATAGATGGAGATTCAATCTGTAAAAAAATTAAATTTTCTACTTATCCCATCTCTTCATCGAACTGAGATCGACGAAATCTAGTCGTTCGTCGAACGGAGATCGACGAAGTCATCTAGATCGTCGAACTGAGATCGACGAAAACTTATTTTTCGTCGAACGCAGTTTTGATGAAGCCTTTTTTCTGAATCTTTCCTTATAATAAAATCTTTTATTTTAACTGATTGCCTACAGAAATTGCTTCTCTTTCCAGTTCATTTGAACTTGATCTCTATTTTATTTTGCAGGAACAATAGCAATATTTCTTCAAAAAGATTGCATCCTTCCCTACCTCTTCAAATATCCTGTCTTCTAGGGGCCTAGCTTCAGGCCTTTCTGAAACTAGGCAGGGGGAGATGTCTTGAAGAAGCTCCTTTTTGTTAGGGGGAGATTCTTTCCTTTTGACAGGGGGAGATGTTTTGAAGAGACACTCCTTTATGATATGGGGAGATGTTTTATGAAGACGCTCAAAGTTTCAAGGGGAGATGATGTATGAAAAAGAAAAATCATTCAGTTGATGAAGAAGCATGTTTTCAGTTCTTGATAAAGCTCACAGCAGTTTGCAGTTTTAGTTTTGTTTCAGATTTAGATATAGCAGATTCAAATGCAGATTGTTAGCAAAGCAGATTAAGAAATAATTTTTGTTAGAGCAGATTCAATTCAGATCAACAAAAGCAAAAGCTGAAAAATGCAAATTCAGATTATAAAGCTTTTCAGTTTTAGTTCAGATAAACAAAGAAAAATGCTGAAGGCAAGGATTTCTAAGCACAACAAAAGATGCAAATGCAGATTCAGAAATATTGTTTGACATAGCAGATACAACTCAGATAATCAAATTCAGAAAGTTGAAGGCAATGTCAGAATTCAGAGAAAGACAAAAGGTTCTATTTATTTGTGTTTATTACTTTTGTTTTAAATGTAAAATTTCAAAACTCAGAGTATCATATTTTATATATCTGCTGAAATATTAAAAATCTATCAGATATATTTGCTCCGTTGTTTTGTTATTTGTTTTACTATTCCATTTTTGTGAAATAGTGTCCTAACTCAAATTGGGGGAGATTGTTGGAACAACCCTATTACTTATTTGGGCTAGGATCACTATCTGTTTATTAGGACTAAGTTGACCCCCATTATATAGTCCAAAGGGTCAAGGTTTTAGGCTGTTAGAACTAAGGAAAAGATACGTTTTCTGCGTTCGACGAACTCCATACTGCGTTCGACGAACTCAATCTTGCGTTCGACAAACGGCATGCTCCTGCGTTCGACGAACTTGCCACGGTTTTGCGTTCGACGAACTCATTCTACATTTTGCGAACTCCTCTCTGCGTTTGACAAACTTGCTCTCAGCGGTCGACGAAAGCTCATCTCAGCGGTTGATGAACCTCAGTCTCAGCGGTTGACCAAGTCTTAGCGGTTGACCAAGTCTCAGCGTTCGACGAACCTCCCAGTCTCAACGTTCGAGGAACTCAGCTCTGTGTTCGAAGAATAAGTATCAGATGTTCAGATCGACGAAATCTCTTCTCAGCTCAACAAATTCAATATTCCATCTAGCTTATCAGATATTATCTTTCAGTTCGACGACCTCCAACTTGAGATCAACGAACTCCAGATTGTGTTCGACGAAATTTGTTCAGATCGACAAAAATTCTCGTCAGCAGATTTATTTCAAAAGATCAGTTATATTATTCTCTGGACTCAGATCTTTTATCAGCAACGACTCTATTTATTCCAGATAAGTCAAGGATATTATCTTTCCTTTTTATTTTATTCCTTTTCATTCTCTTCCCGAGAAAATAGTCATTTGGCGGAAAAGGATACATTAATTAAAAAGCAAAAGGAATTTAAGTCTTAGTTTGCAGTTCCAAGGAAACATTCAATTCAGAATATTTTATTCCTTATACAGAGCATTTGAATTTAAAATAAAAGAGATATTGTAAAGAGAATAAGGAAGAAGAACTTTTTACAGGAAATAATTACATTACAGAACAGCAGGAAGAAGAAGAAGAAGTATACTGTCGTGAGATATATAGAAAGAAGAAAATAAAAAGCTTCACAGATCTTCATATTCTACAGCAGCACCTTTCATTCTCTGAGAACATCAACACCTTCTCTCAGTTTCTGCTGCTAGATCAGATCTTCAAAGAGCAACAACAAATCTGAGAAAACTTCTTTCTCTCAGATTCATCAGCTATCAGGAAGATCTACTTTCAACAGAAAGCTCCATCCTCAACTGTCAACCATTTCAATCAGACAGGGGGAGCTTTACATCATCAATCCACTAGAGTCTTCTCTCAGATTATTGATAGAGAAGAACATCTAAACCCTCTTTATCCCCTCTTGTACAGGGTTATAACTCCCTTCAAAAATTAACTCCTTGGTGCTAGGGCACCTAAACAAAAACCTGTAGTTTGGTTAGAGCACCTGATCAAAAGCTCATATATGTTTGGACACCTGATCAAAAATTCATTGGTGATAGGGCACCTGATCAAAAACCTAGTGGATTCCTACCAAAGGTGGTAGAAGAGTAGACGTACCCAGGTTTATTGGGGAACTACTATAGATCCTTGTGTCCTCTGTGTTGTGTTTATTTTGTTGTGCTGTGTTGTGTGCTTTGTTTTTATTTTGTTTTTATAACTCACTCTGCAATACACATATAAGTATCACTATTTTAATTCCGCTATAAAATTAAGCGAAAAACTTTTTAATACTCTATTCACCCCCTCCCCCCTCTAGAGTAAATCTAAGATCTATCCTCACTTTCATGGGGAAAGAAGGACGGAGGTCCGACCCCGCCAGGAGGAGAGACAGGAGCAGAGGGAGCCGGTAGTGTTGGATCCTCAGCCTCTACAGATGCGGGAGATGTCGAGGATTGGAGGAGGTGGGCCACCTCTTGAGTGCTACCACTGCCGCTAGACTGGCCACATCCTGAGGAACTGCCCTCAGAGAAATGCACAACCAGCACTACAGGCTTCCCCTTAGGCCCAACATTTCGGGGGCCGGGGATGTGGATGAGGCCATGGATTTCAGGGAGGAGATCGGAGGCAGAATAGGGAGCAGATGTACGCCCTGGACCTAGCATAGCCTCGGGACCCCGCAAGGGTCATTACAGGTACTTTTGATGCCTTTTTGTTTTATGATTCATTAGTACATAGTAAACCTTAGATTTACCTTAACATTGAACCAAACGAACAAAAACAACCCAGGTATAGTACTCATCTGTGGCAAGCCCGCATACACTTTATTCGATACGGGTGCCTCTCACTCGTTCGTCTTAGAAGAGTTCGTAAATGATCTGTGCCAAGTACAACACTTTGAAGGCATCTACAGGAGAGTGCGATTCCCGGATGGATCCGAAGTTCTATCAAATGCAAAGTGCAACATGAATGTGTAGATTGGAGGGAAACTGTTAGAAGCGCCGGCGACACACTTGAAGATGAAGGACTTTGATCTGATCTTAGGCATGACCTAGCTGCACGGGAACCATGCAAAGATTAACTGTCCGTCAAGAAGGATCGTTCTAAAGCATGAAGATGGTGCAGTAGTGATCGAAGGAACTAAACCCGCCTCTCGTATCTTTTTTCAATCAGTTCAGGCCGTCAAGGCCCACCTGAAGGGAGACGAGGTATATCAGGTGCTCTTCGAGGCGACGGAAGTCAATGACTCTGTGTCAAATATCCCAGTCTACCTCCGCACCGTGAGAAGGATTTCCAAATCCAACTGGTGCCGGGGGCTAAGCCAGTTTCTAGGGCCCCCTACCGAATGGCCCCGAAGGAGCTGGTGGAGTTTCGGAGCCAGCTAAAGGAGCTGGTGGAAGCAGGGTTTGTTAGGCCTAGTTCCTCACCTTAGGGAGCTCCGGTGTTGTTCATGAAGAAGCAGGATGGGACGCTCAGATTGTGCATCGACTACAGAGCCCTAAATAGGCTGATGGTTCAAAATACGTATCTGTTACCAAGGATCGACGAGCTTTTTGACCAGCTGGAGGGAGCCCACTGCTTCTCGAATCTGGATTTAAGATCAGGGTATTATCAGCTATTGATCCAGATGGAAGATATCCCGAAGACAACTTTCAGCAGCTGATACGGATTACATGAGTTCACGGTGATGCCATTCGGACTCACAAATGCACCATTAGCATTTATGAGCCTGATGAACCAGGTGTTTGAGCCATATCTCGACATCTTCATCATCGTGTTCATCGACGACATCCTCATCTACTCAAAGTCGGAGTAGGAGAATGCATAACATTTGGCACTAACCTTGGAGAAACTTCAGGAGCATCGTTTGTATGCGAAGTTCAGCAAGTGCAGTTTTGGCTAAAGGAGGTGGCCTTCCTTGTCCATATTATCTGTGGAGCTGGTCTAGTAGTGGACCTATCGAAGATCCAGGCAGTACGGGATTGGCCGCCGTTGAAGACGCCCACCGACGTGAGGAGTTTCTTGGGACTTGCCGGCTACTACCGGAAGTTTGTGCAGGGGTTTTCACAGATAGCCCTCCCGCTCACATCCGTGACAAGAAAGGATGTTGTCTTTACATGGACGCCGCAGTGTGAGGCAGCCTTCCAGGAGCTGAAGGGTCAACTTACTACGGCCCCCATCCTTGCCCTTCCGTCGGGGAGGGAAGGAATTTAGGTTTACACGGATGCGTCTTATCAGGGGATGGGTGCTGTTCTGATGCAGAACGGGCACGCGATAGCATACGCCGCCCGTCAGTTGAAGAATCACGAGCAAAATTACCCGGTGCATGACTTGGAGATGGGAGAAGTTGTGTTCGGGCTCAAGATCTAGCGACACTATCTCTACGGTGTCCACTGCGACATATTCTCAGATCACAAGAATCTGAAGTACGTAGATATGCAGAAGGAGTTGAACATCCGGCAGAGGCGATGGGTGGAGTTCTTATCAGATTATCAGTACACGATGCATTACCACCCAGGGAAGGCAAATGTAGTAGCGGATGCTCTGAGCAGGAGAGCTACCACATCTGGAGCGGAGCCCAATTTGATGGCCATGGAGCTAGTATGGATGTTCGAGGACATGCAGATCTCGTTAGTATCCGAGGACGATCTGGATCTATACGAGGAGTATTTAGCGGCGATGGGTACCACTTACGAAATTCGAGATAGCATCAGGGATGGGCAGAGGAGGGATGCCAAGATAGAGCCAATTTTCAGAGCCTTGGAGGCAGGCTCAGCTGGAGACTATTCGTTGAAGGACGGCATGTTGAGTTTTAGAGGCCGAGTGTATATACCGGCAGGGAGCCAGATTCAGGAGGACATTATGATATAGGCTCTCTATAGTAGATACTCCGTGTACCCAGGTATCACCAAGATGACAGCAGATTTGAAGAGGACATGTACTGGCCGGGTATGAAGAAGGACATTGTTGAAAATGTTGAAGATGAAGTTGGCGGTCTGCGAGGTAGTCGTGCGGTCTGGTCTAATCGCGCGATCTCGCGGTCTCCTCTGTGGTCTGACCTATTTGGTCTAGCCGCAGTCTATTCGGCCTGACCGTCATTCTTCCTATCCAAGGCCGCCGAGATGAGGCCGTGCGGTCTGATTCGTGTGACCGCGTGGCGAGCTAGATGTAACGTCCCTAATTTTTGTTAATTATTTACGTGGCCGCGGTGGCGTAATTTTGGTGTAAGGCCATTACGTCACCTCGTCAGGTTTAGTTTTGAGCCTTAGCTTGGTTAAAGTAAGTAAATTAGATCGAGCGTGCAAAATTTTTTGTAGTTATTGAGATCTTATCTTCGGGAAGCTTTACTTCGAGTTTGGCACATTGGAATTAAATTCTGACTTCGACGTTGGATTTGTAGCGCTGAATTTCAGTTTAGGTGCAACTTTTGTAGAAGTCCGAGTTGTTTTAGTCGTCGTCGTAGTTTTAGTAGAAGAAGGGCTGTTTTTGTAAATTCCTTCCTACGTTCGATGAACGGCAGGCGACCTGCATTCGACGAACGGCATGCAGCCAGTGTTCGACGAACGGCAGGCAGCCAGCGTTCGACGAATGGCAGGCAGCCAGTGTTCGACGAACGGCAGGCAGGCTGCGTTCGACGAACGGCAGGCAGCCTACGTTCGACGAACGGCAGGCAGCCTGTATTCGACGAACGGCAGGCAGCCTGCGTTCGACAAACTGCAGGCAGCCTGCGTTCGACGAATGGCAGGCAGCTTGCATTCGACGAATGGCAGGCAGCCTGCGTTCAATGAACTGTAGGCTATCTGCGTTCGACGATCCGCTGGCTGAGTCCGTTCGATGAATTTCTGGATGGATTCGACGAATTTCCTGGAGGCTTAGTATTTATACTTTAAGTTTAGGTTTTTCTCTTTTCATCTCCTTCCCTGTCGGCCGACCTAGATTTCTTTTTGGCGAGAAAGCGAGAGCGGCCAGTCGGTAGTTCCCGGCAATTTTTAGGGCTGTGTTAGTCGGAATCGCGTTTGGAGAGAAGATTTGGAAAGCTCTCGGCGAGATCTTCGTTTTAGAGGTAAGCTTCTCCCTATTCTCGGATTTTTTTGGGGTTCGAGGTAGTAACCTAACTCCTCCTTTGTATCCAAAAAGTTCCAAGTTTTGTGCTCAAGTAATTTTCTTGGCTGATCCTTAGCTTTCAGAGCGGTGAAGTTTAGTTTTTGCAAGTTTTGAGGCAAGTGGCTTTCTCCTCCTTCTTTCTTGTTTCTTGAAGCTCAGTTTTTCCTTGTTTATGGGTGCTGGTTATGCTATTGGCTTGTATATCTTTGAGTTATGGCTGTCTTTTAACTTGAGCATGTATGATAGTATCAGGTCTAGAGTTTTTCCCTGGAGTTTGTTTTCTGTTGTTTCCTGTCTTCATTTCTCGAGAAGCCTTCTGTAGTAATTCTCCCTGTTGTTTGATTTCTCTCGAGAAATGCATTATACCTCTCGAAAAAATGTCATTTATGCCTGCTTCCATTATTATCTCGAGAAGTGCATGCCTGCTTTCTTTGATCTCTCGAGAAGTGCATGCCTGCTTTCCTTTTAGCTCTCGAGAAGTGTTGTCTGACATTTTAATCTCTCGAGAGGTGCTGTTCTAATTTCCTTTAATTCTTGAGAAGTTCCTTGCCCTGTTTCCTTTAAAATTCTCGAGAAGTATTTGTTCTGGCTCCTTTAAATTCTCGAGAAATACTTGTGTTGTTTCCCTTTAACTCCTCGAGAAATCATTGTTCAGACCCTCTTTTTTTCTCGAGAGCTCTTGTGCAGTCTCCTATTTATTTCTCGAGAACTCTTGTGTAGCCCTATAGTTCTCGAGAAATTCCTAATGTCCACTCTTATTTTCTCGAGAAACCTGTGCTGCTCCTTTATTTCTCAAGAATTGCCCAAGTTTCAACCCCTGTGGTTGTGGTATTTCTTATCTTGATTCTCCCTTACTTATTTATTTCTGCTCTTGTGTTGTGTGAGAACCCTGGACCCTTTTGAATCATTGTGTAGTGTTTATTTCATTGTGACCATATTCTTAGGGTGTTATGGTGTTGTTATCTCGGGTTGCGTCCCGTGCCTTAACTAAAATCATAATTTAATTATATTTGGGTGGCAGTGGATAAAGTACCACCACCTAGTTTTTGGCTTTTTGGGTGGCGGTGGATAAAGCACCACCCTATTTTTTGGATGTTGGGTTGGTAGAGGATAAAAGACCGCCACCCGTTTAATGTGAGTTGATCAGTCTCCTTATTAAAATTTACAAGATAATTGAACTATGCTTGTTCCTCTTTAAGATATTGGTGCACTCGGTGCGTTGTTAGTTCTTTGTTTAGAGCTTCTCCTTTTGTAAATCTGGCTTGGGTTGGTACCCCTTATACCTTATTCTCTTTTATGCTTATTTTTCTGCCACTTGTAATTCCCTTGCTGAGGCATTCTTTGTTTTATTGAATGCCTCAGGTTCAGAGCCGTAGCGGCTAGAGGTGTAGCCCGAAGTTTCGGAGTTTTAGTTGTTGTTTACCCCACTGCTGCGAGGTTGTTGTCTTTGGTTTTCTTCTTGCGTTCAGACATACTAGTTGGAGCCAATGGGTTAGTGTTATGTTGTTGACGCCCATTGTGCTCTTTTTATACTTATAGTTTATTTTTGAGTTGAATGCCACTACTTTTAGATCTTGTGTATCTTGCTCTCTGGGAATAATTTATGTTAGGTGCACTATTGTTATAAAATGGCTTTCTTTCATCCTCATTTCATTCTTTTTAACTAAAATCCTTACCTTAAATGTTGCCTAAAGATATTTTCTATACTTATACTACGCCTAGATATGTGCATATCATTTACCTTATGTCCTGTCATCTCGTGCATTTAGGACTTTAAGTGAACTAAATCAAGTACTTTTCGCTGCAATTACATATATTTTCTCGGTGGACTAGTTGATCCACGAATTGAGATACACGGTTCTTACCCCAAACCCTAATAAATGATTTCAAATGATGATTTATCATATAATCATGTTTTGATTAATTAAGTAATAGGTTCTCGCCTGAGCGTCTGCAGTTGTCTCCTGCATGATGTGGCATCATGACGTGTATTTTCTCTTACTCTAATATTCCTAAATTCAGAGAAAATGCAGGTTGTGACAGTTGGTATCAGAGCCAGGTTGTTCGAGAAGTCGGTCGGGCAACAAATTTTGATTTAGTATAGTTGTTTTGGTTTCATTGCATACACACACCGATGTGTTATCAGTACGTCTTGGCCAAAGCATGAACACTACACTCATAGTATGATAAGAAGTATACATGGCATATTATGTAGTATGGGATGCATAATATGTGTCTGTATATGGATCCAGCATAGGTGGCAACCTGTGACGGTTATGTAGTATGGGATGCATAACCATCATCACATGGATGCCCAATAACAAGTTTTCTCCTTCGTTACATGCAATATTATGTAGTATGGGATGCATAATATTTCATGTGTACGCCGCTCATAACATGCATTAAGTCCTTTATTAGAATGCATAGCACAACATACACTACATAGCATTACATAAGTACACGTACGAAGTTAAAGACTTATAGGATGACACATGTACACCCATGATTTCAAAACAAACAGAAAAAACAATTCATGCATTCATGCCCTTTGCACATGAGTCAATGGGGACGATGTAGTATCATTCCTGAATTTAGCATATCATCACGAAAATATCTCAGAGAAAGGTAGTGGAAATGTCAAGTATCTGTACATGTATGTTCTGAACCAAGCAGTGTTGTTCTAGTGTAAGGTTAAGTTTTAATTATAGGTTTATGTGTATTAGCAGAGATGTCTTGGAGGCGTGTTGCGACGAGGTTGATGAGAGGACCCAGCGCAACCAACTGCACCAAAAGCTCGGACTATTGGTGAAGGCACAACTTGATCTTTATATCAACGGAAAGGCGCTACGGGTCAAGTGAAGGAACGCTGGACCCAACAATCCCCCCCCCCCCCTCAGCATCCAGCACGACCCGCAAGCTCAGAGGTGCTCCACATGGCCCGCAAGCTCAGAGGTGGCTTGACACATGGCTCCGGCCGCCTGACCCGCCAGGACCCACATAGGTAGAGAGAATTTTAGGAATTATCAGCGCCCCCCGGTCTCAAACCCACAACCCGCTTTGATACCAATTGAGAGGACCCAGCGCAACCAACTGCACCAAAAGCTCAGACTATTGGTAAAGGCGCAACTTGATCTTTATATTAACGGATAGGCGTTACGGGTCAAGTGAAGGAACACTGGACCCAACAGTTGACACCCCAATCGGAGGGTGAGTCTTCGGGTGTGCAGAGTGAGGCCATGATCGAAAGTCTGTGATAGAGTAATGAGGCTCTGTCCAGGCAGTTAGTTGCGATGCAATTGCAGATTCATACATTGATGACTGCCGTCGCTGGGCAGCAGCCTGTGGTGCAGGACCTTGTAGTTGGTCAGACTGTACATGTTCCTCCGGCTCCTTTGGTGCCTCCAGTTCTGCTGCCACCAGAGATGAACTTTATATCGCATTTCCAGCGACTAGGACCTCCTAAGTTTGACGGAAGAGTTGATTTCATGGCATTGGATGACTGGTTTGTTGACATTGAGGAGATGTTTTCATACTCGGGAATTTCTGCAGGCCAAAAGGTGATGGTCTCCGCTTACCAGCTGAAAGGACTTGCTAAGAGCTGGTGGATCAGGGAGAGGGAAAACCTCGTAGATGGATGTTAGTAGGAGTCGTTTAAGGCAATGTTGTTAAAGAAGTTCCTGCCGTCGGTCGAGCAAGACCATCTAATGAATAATTATCTGCACCTGAAGCAAAGGCAACTCACGGTTAGTGAGTATGAGATTGAATTCAGTAAGTTGAGCAGATTTGCTCCAGATTTAGTGGCTTCTGAGGCAGGAAGAGTGAAGCGATTTCTCAGAGGACTTCGTAGCGACAATTAGCAATTGGCTAGCGCTTACGGATCTAAAAGCTATGCTGAGGTAGTAAAAGTAGCGCTGAAAGTCGAGGCTATCGACAACGCCAAGAATAGAGGTGCATTAATGAAAAAGGACAAGAGGAAAGTCGAAGAGGTGTAAACCCCCAAGGTATCTAGCCCGGCTCCAAAGAAAAGAAGTGGCGAAGTTTGTAGCTTCTGTGGTCATCGGGTCAATCCGTTCGAGAAATGTTTCAAGAGGTTGGGATCTAAGAAGCAGCAGCAAGTGTCAACAATACAGAGCGCTCCCAGGGGAGATCTGATATGTACCTTATGTAAGCGAAATGGGCATGATGTTGCTCATTGCTGGTCAAAAGATAAGGTGTGTTTTCAGTGTGGACAAAAGGGGCACATTAAGACTAGATGCCCACGTTTCCAACCGCCTCTGCAGCCAGTGCCACTTCGGGCTTTGCCGCAGCCGCAATATCAGGATAGAGGAAACGACAAGTTGAACGTGGTGACTAGGGGAGAAGCTCAGAATTCCACCCAAGTTATTTTAGGTTAGACCTTAATTTAACTCTCATCCTTTATCCTTAGTTTCAATTTCTGTTCGGCTAGTTATGTATCAAATTTTTATAGGAGAATTTAAGGTAAAGAACCGTTGGGTGCGTGTCCTTTTCGATTCTGGTGCTACCCACTCGTTCGTGGCTAGGACTTTTGTAGAGCGTCATCGTTTGATCCTCTATCAGATTGGCCTATCCTCTTAGGTGACTTCTTAGCTTTTGCTGATTTAAAAGTACTAGACCTGGAAGATTTCGATGTGATTATGGGCATGGACTGGTTGTCCAGATATGATGCGGTTATCCAATGCAAGGCTAAATGTTTGGACTTCAAGATGAACAACGGTCAACCCATGAGTGTGTATGGTTTTCCACGCCAGGATTCCTCAATTATTTCTGCGGTATGTGCTCGGAAACTTTTAGATTCTGGTTGTTTTTCTTACCTTGTTTCTGTGTTAGAAACTATTAGCAGTTTGCCGTGTATCGAGGGTGTTCCGGTGGTGTGTGATTTTCTTGATGTTTTCCCGGTTAGTCTTCCTGGTCTTCCGTCTGAGAGAGATGTGAA
This sequence comes from Dactylorhiza incarnata, assembly GCA_033032865.1. Taxonomy (NCBI): domain Eukaryota; kingdom Viridiplantae; phylum Streptophyta; class Magnoliopsida; order Asparagales; family Orchidaceae; genus Dactylorhiza; species Dactylorhiza incarnata. The sequence goes on along the minus strand of JAWHQI010000103.1, from coordinate 2,444,294 downwards.
GTTTGTTATTGATCTGGAGCCTGGTACTCGTCCTATTGCTAAGGAATCGTACCGTATGGCCCCCGCGCGAGCTGGAAGAGTTGCATACCTAGTTAGATGAATTGTTGTTGTGTGGATTCGTTAGGCCAAGTTCTTCGCCCTGGGGTGCTCCAGTGCTGTTCGTGAAAAAGAAGGATGGTTCTATGAGGTTGTGCATAGACTATAGGGAGTTGAATAAGGTAACCATAAAGAACAGATATCCGTTGCCGCAAATCGATGATTTGTTTGATCAGTTGCGTGGTAGTTCGGTGTTTTCAAAGATCGATCTTCGTTCAGGTTACCATTAGTTGAGGATCCGTGAGTCGGACGTCCCTCGGACTGCCTTTTGTTCCTGATATGGTCATTTTGAATTTCTCGTGATGTCTTTTGGTTTGACTAATGCACCATCTGCGTTTATGGATATGATGAACCGAGTGTTCAAGGACTTCCTAGATCATTTTGTAGTGGTTTTCATTGATGATGTGTTGGTATACTCAAGAAGTGCTGAGGAGCATGCTACGCATTTGCGCTTAGTATTGTCTACCTTAAAAAAGCACAAGTTGCATGCGAAACTGAGTAAGTGCGAATTCTGGCTTTCGCAAGTGTCATTCCTGGGTCATGTGGTGGGTAAGGACGGAATTTCTGTAGACCCGGCAAAGATCTCTGCTGTCTTGGATTGGAAGACACCTACAACGCCTAAAGAGACAAAGAGTTTCTTAGGGTTGGCAGGTTATTATAGGAGATTTGTGCAAGGATTTTCTGTGCTGTCTGCACCTCTGACTAAGCTTACCCAGAAAAATGCAGCTTTTGTTTGGAGCGATTCCTGTGAAGGAGCTTTTCAAGAATTAATGAGGCGTATGTGCAGTGCTCTTGTTTTGGCTTTACCGACCGAAGGAGTTGAGTATGACGTTTATGTAGACGCATCTCACGTTGGTCTTGGTTATGTTTTGATGCAAGAAGGAAAAGTGATCGCGTATGGATCCAGACAACTAAAAATTCATGAAAGAAATTACCCAACGCATGACTTAGAGTTTGCGGCAGTGATTTATGAAGTGAAATGCAAGATTTATACGGATCACAAGAGTTTGAAGTATGTCTTTACCCAGAAAGAGCTGAATTTGTGCCAGCGCAGGTGGTTGGAGTATGTGACAGATTATGAAGTTGATATCCTCTATCATCCGGGTAAGGCTAATGTGGTGGTCGATTCCCTGAGCAGAAAGACCACGCATATCTTCAATCTCTCTATGCAGTCCTTAGTGGAGGAGTTTATATTGATGGATATCTCAGTCGGTAGTAGTAACGCGCCTTCGAGTTTAGAAGCTGAAGAGCCCTCTTAGATTACCCTCACCAGAATGCATCAGAAGGAAGATCCTGATTTGCAACATCTTCGGAATAGAACTGAAAAAGGTGAACTACCAGATTTATCAATTGATGATAAAGATACTTTGAAGTATCGAGGTAGATATTGTATTCCCACGTTTGAGGATATTCGAACAAAAATCTGTTGTGAAGCGCATGATTCTAGTGTTTCCTATCATCCTGGCTCCACAAAGATGTATAAAGACCTGAAGCAGATCGTTTGCTGGTCAGGTATGAAGAGTGATTTAGCCAAATATGTTTCTGAATGTTTTTCCTGCTAGCGTGTTAAGGCAGATCATAAGAGGCCTGGAGGTAAACTGAACCCTTTGGATATTCCAACCTGGAAGTGGGAGAGTATTTCAATGGACTTCATTACCGGTTTGCCGAGATCTCCTGGATGTCATGATTCTGTGCGGGTCATAGTTGACAGATTGACAAAGTGTGCCCACTTTATACCTTTTAAGACCGGTTATTCCATGGAGAAAATAGCAGAGCTTTACTTGGATGAATTCATCAGATTGCATGGTGTGCCCATGAGCATTGTGTCGGACCAAGATTCAAGGTATATGTCTCGTTTATGGCAGAGTTTGCAGGGAGCATTGGGCACTGACCTCAGATATTCTACCGCTTATCATCCTCAGACCAATGGTCAGACAGAAAGAGTAAATCAAATTTTGGAGGATATGATCGGGTGTTATATTTTGGATCATGGAGGAGCTTGGGATAAACGTCTTGGATTGATGGAATTTGCCTACAATAACAGTTATCAGGAAAGATTGCAAATGGCCCCCTTTGAGGCTTAGTATGGGAGGCGTTGTCGAACTCCCTTATTTTGGTCCGTGGTTGGTGAGAGCCCGTTGTTAGGCCCAGAAGCTTTGGAAGAGATGAGCGTTGCTGTGACTCATATCCGCGAGAAGCTTCGCATTGTTCAGGAGCGGTATGAGAAGTATGCTAATTGGAGGAGGGTGGATCTAGAGTTTTCCGTTGGAGACTTAGTTTTCTTGAAAGTTTCTCCGATGTCGGGCGTTAAGAGATTTGGAAGGAACCACAAGTTGGACCCCCAGTATGTGGGAACTTTCCAGGTTGTTGAACAAGTTGGAACCACAAGTTGGACCCCCAGAGTGTCCGGATATAGATTGGATTTGCCCGCTTCCTTCCCTAATATTCTCGATTTGTTTCATGTGAGCCAGTTGAGGAAGTTTTTGCGTAGTGATTAGCTTGTTCTTGATTCGGTGCTCGTATTGCAGCCTAATCTTTCATATGTTGAAGAGCCTGTCCGAATCTTGGAGACTCAAGAGCGTGTGTTGCGGAGGAAGACGATCCCGATGGTTAAGGTTCTTTCGAAGAATCAGGGTGTCGAAAGCGCAACATGGGAGCTGGAGTCTGCCATGAGAGAGACTCATCCTAGCCTCTTCTCTTAGATTTTGGGTAAATCTTATGTCTGGTAACCTTTGGATTTGATTCAGTATCTATCTTAATCATTGTATTTCATGTTTCGGGACGAAACTTCTTTTTAGAGGGAGTTACTGTAACCTCCCTGATTTTCGTTAATTATTTATGTGGCCGCAGTGGCGTAATTTTGGCGTAAGGGCGTTACGTCAGCTCGTCAGGTTTAGTTTTGAGCCTTAGCTTGGTTATAGTATGTAAATTAGATCGAGCGTGCGAGATTTTGTGTAGTTATTGAGATCTTAGCTTCGGGAAGCTTTAGCCCGAGTTTGGCTCATTGCAATTAAATTCTGACTTCGATGTTGGATTCGTAGCGCTGAATTTCAGTTTAGGTGTGAATTTCGTAGAAGTCCGAGGTGTTTTAGTCGCCGTCGTAGTTTTAGTAGAGGAAGGGCTGTTTTTGTAAATCCCTGCCTGCGTACGACGAACGGCAGGAGACCTGCGTTCGACGAACGGCAGGCAGCCTGCGTTCGACGAACGGCAGGCAGCCTGAGTTCGACGAACGGCCGACAGCCTGCATTTGACGAACGGCAGGCAGCCTGCGTTCGACGAACGACAGGCATCCTGCGTTCGACAAACTGCAGGCTATCTGCGTTCGACGATCCACTGGAAGAGTCCGTTCGACGAATTTCTGGCTGGGTTCGACGAATTTCTTGGAGGCTTAGTATTTATACTTTATGTTTAGGTTTTATTCTTCTCATCTCCTTCCCTGTCGGCCGACCTAGATTTCTTTCTGGCGAGAATGCGAGAGCGGCTAGTCGGTAATTTTCGGTGATTTCTAGGGCTGTGGTAGTCGGAATTGCGTTTGGTGAGAAGATTTGGAAAGCTCTCGGCGAGATCTTCGTTTTAGAGGTAAGCTTCTCCATATTCTTGTATTTTTTTGTGGTTCGAGGTAGTGACCTAACTCCTCCTTTGTATTCGAAAAGTTCCAGGTTTCGTACTCCAGTGATTTTTTTGGCGGATCCTTAGCTTTCGGAGTGGTGAAGTTTAGTTTTTGCAAGTTTTGAGGCAAGTGGCTTTCTCCTCCTTCTTTCTGGTTTCTTGAAGCTCAGTTTTTCTTTGTTTATGAGTGTTTGTTGTGCTTTTGGCTTGAATATCTTTGAGTTATGGCTGTCTTTTAACTTGAGCATATATGATAGTATCAGGTCTGGAGTTTTTCCCTGGAGTTTGTTTTCTACTGTTTCCTGCCTTCATTTCTCGAGAAGCCTTCTGTAGTAATTCTCCCTGCTGTTTGATTTCTCTCGAGAAATGCTTTATACCTCTCGAAAAAATGTCATTTATGCCCGCTTCCTTTATTTTCTCGAGAAGTGCTTGCCTGCTTTCTTTGATCTCTCGAGAAGTGCATGCCTGCTTTCCTTTTAGCTCTCGAGAAGTGTTGCCTGACCTTTTAATCTCTCGAGAGGTGATGTTCTAATTTACTTTAATTCTCGAGAAGTGCCTTGCCCTGTTTCCTTTAAAATTCTCGAGAAGTATTTATTCTGGCTCCTTTAAATTCTCGAGAAATACTTGTGCTATTTCCCTTTAACTCCTCGAGAAATCATTGTTCAGACCCTCTTTTATTTCTCGAGAGCTCCTGTGCAGTCTCCTATTTATTTCTCGAGAACTCCTGTGTAGCCCTATAGTTCTCGAGAAATCCCTAATGTCTACTCCTATTTTCTTGAGAAACCTGTGTTGCTCCTTTATTTCTCAAGAATTGCCCAAGTTTCAACCCCTGTGGTTGTGGTATTCCGTATCTTGATTCTCCCTTACTTATTTATTTATGCTCTTATGTTGTGTGAGAACCCTGGACCCTTATGAATCGTTGTGTAGTGTTTATTTCATTGTGACCCTATTCTTAGGGTGTTATGGTGTTGTTATCTCGGGTTGCCTCTCGTGCCTTAACTAAAATCTTAATTTAATTATATTTGGGTGGCAGTGGATAAAGTACCACCACCTGGTTTTTGGCTTTTTGGGTGGCAGTGGATAAAGTACCACCACCCGGTTTTTTGGCTGTTGGGTTGGTAGAGGATAAAGGACCGCCACCTGTTTAATGTGAGCTGATCAGTCTCTTTATTAAAATTTACAAGATAATTGAACTATGCTTATTCCTCTTTAAGATATTGGTGCACTCGGTGCTTTGTTAGTTCTTTGTTTAGAGCTTCTCCTTCGGTAAATATGGCTTGGCTTGGTACCCCTTATGGCTTATTCTCTTTTCTGCTTATTTTTCTGCCACTTGTAATTCTCTTGCTGAGGCGTTCTTTGTTTTATTGAATGCCTCAGGTTCAAAGCCGTATTGGCTAGAGGTGTAGCCCGAAGTTTCGTAGTTTTAGTTGTTGTTTACCCCGCTGCTGCGAGGTAGTTGTCTTTGGTTTTCTTCTTGCGTTCAGACATACTAGTTGGAGCCAATGGGTTAGTGTCATGTTGTTGACGCCCATTGTGCTCTTTTTATACTTATAGTTTATTTGCCAGTTGAATGTCACTACTTTTAGATCTTCTGTATCTTGCTCTCTGGGAATGATTTATGTTAGGTGCACTATTGTTATAAAATGGCTTTCTTTCATCCTCATTGCATTCTTTTTAACTAAAATCCTTACATTAAAAGTTGCCTAAAGAAGATATTTTCTATACTTTTACTACGCCTAGATATGTGCATATCATTTACCTTATGTCCTGTCATCTCATGCATTTAGGACTTTAAGTGAACTAAATCAAGTGCTTTCCACTGCAATTACATATATTTTCTCGGTGGACTAGTTGATCCACGAACTAAGAGACATAGTTCTTACCCAAACCCTAATAAATGATTTCAAATGATGATTTATCATATAATCATGATTTGATTAATTAAGTAATAGGTTCCTGCCTGAGCATCTGTAGTTGTCTCCTGCATGACGTGGCATCATGACGTGTATTTTCTCTTACTCTGATATTCCTAAATTCGAAGAAAATGCGGGTTGTGACACAGGATTTTGTACTGTGCGGGTTAAGTTGTTGACCGCACAGGGTTGTTGTTCTGGTTTTTGGCAGTCCGGTCTGGTGACTGTCCGGGTTCTTGATGGTGCGCGCCAACTAATGTTTTCTTAGTCACGTGGTCTCCTCTTTGTGTTCTCATAAGCTGGTCCCTTGGCGATCTGCTGGTGTATGCGGACACTGGTGTTGGTCGACTTGGCGGGTTGTTGCCTTAGTTGACTTGGCTGTGTTCACGGTCTCTGAAGGAGGTCTCATATTTGCGAACACTGGTGGTGGGCGTCATGACCATTCGGGATGTCATGATCACGCGGCTTCTTGGAGGAGTGGTGATCTCCTGGTCGGTTGAAGTCGGCGAGCTCACTAAGAGTAGAGCGATCTTCTGTTGACCGCCCGGGTAGACCGATCTTGGTAGCGCGGTCAGGGTGGTGACTCTATCTCATAGGGTGGTGAATGGATCTGGTCCCACTCCTATAAATAAGTGTCACTGTAGCAGCAATATTAATCGCACCAAGTGTAAGCTGAACTCGTGCCTAGAACTTGTGGTCTCGTTTTTGTGACCGCCCGGTTTGCAGATTGAATTTCCTTTGTGCAGCTTCTGCAGATTGTGCGGACAGCAGCGGTCACCTCTTCTTCTAAAGGTGTTCGGGCGGTCTTGCGGCTTGTAGTGTGCGTTGCTGGAGTTCGGGAGAATCAGTGGAGTTTGGGAGGTCGCGGAGCTTTAGTGGTGTTGTTCAAGTTGCCGACAGTCTGTTCGCGCGGTCTCCATTTCTAGTCGCGTGAACACCCAGACCGCGCGGTTTGGTGGCTTCTGTGTTCAGACCGCCAGTTATCTTTCTTCAGCATTGTATTTCTCCTTTTGGTTTTGTGTACTGGCGAAATCATGTCTCTCCGTGTATGCCTCGCTCTGTAATGAAGATTCATGCTGTTATCAATAAAGATTGTTTTGCTTCATGTGCTTGTGGTTGTTGGCTGTAACTTTATGTTGTACGATTCCTGCTCACTCCTAGATCTACGAAAAGTTTCACATGGTATCAGAGCAAGGTTGGAGTTGATAGAGCAGTGAACAACTTAAAGTTGTCATCGCCTTTGTGAAGAAGGAACCAGTGGTAGAGCCATGTAAGAAGGTTTTGCAAGAGGTCTTGGAATTGAGATGCTCACGTCGACTAACTTCAAGAAGTGGAAGTCGTGCATGCAGAGTTATCTTCTGGGAGAGTACCTCTGGGAGGTTGTTGGAGGAGATAGTGCGGAGGAAGTTGTCCCAGTTGGGGATAATGGTCATGAGGTGAGGAATTGGAGGAGGATTATTGCGAAAGCAGAGTTTACTCTGAAAAGGGCTATATCACCTGACCTATTCGATCACATCTTAGGGTGTGAATCTGCTGCCTAGATCTGGAGAGCCCTGGACGGGCTATTTACAAGAAGAATGTAGCGAGACTACAGTTCCTGGAAAATGAGCTGTCTAGGTCGGCTCAGGGAGATCTGTCTATCTCTACGTTCTTCCTGAAGATGAAGAACCTTTGTGCTGAGATTTCAGCACTGGATCCTGATGAGCCAATTTCTGAGGCGAAGCTGAAGAAACACATCATCCGCGGCATGCGGAAAGAGTGTGTGGCTTTTGTGACGTCAGTGCAGGGTTGGGCAAATCAGCCATCTCTGCTGGAGCTAGAGAATCTGCTTGCATCGCAGGAGAGCCTGGCAAGGCAGATGGTGGGGGTGTTAGTGTCTGGGTGAGAAAGCGAGGTACTCTTCACAGGGAAGAAGAAGAGATGGGATAAGAAGAAGAAGACCGCTTGTGGCAATGGCCTTCAACCTCTGGACAGCAGGAGAGGGGCTATGCTCCCAAGGCTGAAGGGAAGAAGAAGGGAGAAGGACCCAAATGCTTTAGGTGCGGAAAGCTTGGTCATATTAGGAAGGATTGCCGAGTGAATCTTCAGCCAGGGCATGCTGCTGCAGGGAAGGAGGAAACTGAGGCCAGGTCAAATGATGGAGGATGGGGAGGAGCCTTCTCGGCTTCTGTCGGAGCTGCGGCTCCTATCAACTATCAGGAGGACTGGATCGTGGACTCAGGGTGTGGTCATCACCTCACTGGGGACGAGTCGAAGCTTTCTTCAGTGCAGCCTTACTCCGGTAATGATGTTATCATAACTGCTGATGATAATGTGCATAATGTCGAGAAGTTGGGGGTTGTTTCCTTGGGTAGTGATAGGGGGACACTAACGTTGAAGAGTTTCTATCATGTGCCCGGAATGAGGAAAAACCTCTTCTCCGTCACCAACGATGTGGACGTTGGGTATCACGTTCTGTTCGGTCCAACAGAAGTAAGTTTATCTACGAAACGTTGAGGCGGTAAAGGCCGATGTCATTCATGTCGGGAGAAGGGCAAAAGACTTGTTCGTTTTATCTACAAGTTCTTATTTTGACAAGATGAGGACAATTGATAGTGTCGTTATATGGCACGAGAGGTTGGGGCATGTAGGGATGGATAAGCTGAAGGCTATGGCGATAAAAGGTCTAGTCAAGGGCCTGCCTAGTCAATATTCCTACGGTGACGGTCATGTTTGTGCGGGATGTCAGTTCGGTAAGTCTCATCGACTGCCATTTGATAAGTCGAAGACAAGGAGTAGTGTGTCGTTGGAGTGTATCCACTGTGACTTGATGGGACCGACTGCTACCCCAAGCCTCGGAGGCAGCAGGTATATGCTGGTATTGATCTACGATTACACCTAATATTTTTGGGACTATTTCCTGAAGGAGAAGGCGGAGGTGTTTGCCAAGTTTGTGGAGTTCAAGGAGCTAGTGGAGGGTCGGCTAGGCCTGCGGATAAAGAAGCTGAGAACTGATAACGGGGGGAGTTCACCTCTGGTGAGTTCTCTAGTTTTTGTAGGAAGGCGGGCATCTAGAGGGAGCTTACTTGTGCGCATACTCCACAACAAAATGGAGTTGCAGAGCGAAAGATCCATCATCTGACGGAGACCTGCAAGTGTTGGCTGCATGCCAAGAGTATCCCAAGGTCCTTCTGGGCGGAGGGAATGTCTTTGTGCCGCCTACGTCATCAATAGGATGCCTCTCAGTCCCATCAACATGTTGACCCCGCATGAGATGATGTTCAAGGAAAAGCCAAACGTGGCACACCTTCGGGTGTTTGGTTCCACCAGCTATGTGCACGTTCCAGATGCACTTCGAACGAAGCTAGATGCTAAAGCAAGGAAGCTAGTCTTCGTGGGATATGATGATCGGAAGAAGGGATGGAAGTGCATGGACCCGGAGACGCGGAGATTTGTTTTATCTTGCGACATCGTGTTTAACGAGGTGACGTCGTACAAGGGAAGTTCTGGTGTTGAGTTACCAGAAAGCAGGGTGGAGGAGCCGGAGAGAGCTGTGGAAAATATTCAGGTCGAGCTGCCTTTGTCACCAGGTGGTCCATCCATTTCTAGTTCTGAGACGGAGGCTTTTGGATCAGGAAGCAGGGGGAGCGATGCTCCTAGTTCGTCTAGAAGGTGAGCTAGGGAAGAAGCAACTGAAGATAATGCGAGTCAGGGGAAGGTGTTGAGGAGATTGAAGCGAACGATCATTGCCCCTGATCGCTATACAGGAGGAAACATGGTGAGCTTTATCTCATGTTTCTTCGCTGGTCCCCTGGATGAGCGGGAACCAGTGAGCTTTGAAAAGGCCAAAGGCATGAAACAGTGGGATTCGGCTATGGAAGAAGAGATGGCAGCTCTTGAGAAGAATGAGACCTAGTCTTTGGTGCCCAGGCCCAAGGGTATCACCCCTGTGACATGCAAATGGGTCTATAAGCTCAAGAAGAAGGCAGACGTCAGTATCGAGCGATACAAGGCTCGCCTTATGGCTCGTGGATTCTCGAAGCAATACGGTGAAGATTATGAAGAAACATTTAGTTCGGTGGTGAAAATGACTTCAGTACGGTTCATTATTGCCTTGGCGACATTCTATGGGTGGGAGATTTGGCAACTCGACGTAAAGAATGCCTTCTTGTACGGCGAGATTGACAAGGATATCTTCATGGTCCAGCCACCAGGCTTTGTATCTGAAGATTTTCCAGACTATGTCTTTAAGCTGAAGAAGGCCATGTATGGGTTGAAGCAAGCGCCGAGGGCGTGGTACGGGAAGATTGTAGAATATCTCTTATTATGTGGATTCGGTGCTTCAGACTCTGACTCAAGCTTGTTTGTCAAGAAGAACGGGGAGCTTCAAGTCATTGTGCTGCTTTACGTCGACGAAATGATCGTGACGGGGAATTCGAAGGAGGAGGTAGCAAAGCTTCGGGCTGAGCTATCTATCAGGTTTGAGATGAAGGACTTGGGTGAACTTCACCATTTCCTTGGACTCGAAGTGCAGAGGAAGGAAAGTGGAGTGCTGGTGTCCTAGGCTGGATATGCGGAGCGAATCGTGGAGTGATTCAGCATGAAGGAAGGGAAATGTATTTCTACACCTCTGGAGAAGGCCACGAAACTTCGGAAGGATGAGGGGAGGATTCTGGAAGATCCGATTGTGTTCTGAGCTCTGGTTGGGAGCTTGATTTATCTGACGATCACGAGGCCAGATATTGCGTATGCAGTTGGCAGGGTGAGTCGTTACATGGCGGAACCACGGATGCCTCATCTACTAGCGGCCAAGAATATTTTGAAGTATGTCAAAGCGACTACGAATATGGGTCTTCTATACAGGAGGGATGCGGGCTTCGAGGTGCCTGGGTATTTGGATGCTGATTACGGGGGAGAATCAGATGATCGGAAGTCGACGTCTGGATTCATCTTCAAGGCGGGCCCTACGGCTATATCATGGTGCAACAAGAAGCAGGATTCCGTGACTATCTCTACCACGGAAGCACAATACAAGGCTTCGGCCTTGGCATCTCAAGAAGCCATCTGGCTTAGGAGGTTGGTGGGAGACGTCCATAAGGAGATTCAGGGTCCGACTCTGCTCCGCGGTGACAATGAGAGTGCACTCAAACTGGTTACTAATCCAGTGTATCACGCGAGGACCAAACATATCGAGATCAAGCATCATTTCATTTTTGAGAAGGTGCTGGAGAGGTCTCTTTTGGTCGAGCAATTTCGGAGTCTGGACAACGTTGCTGACATATTCACAAAGGTGCTGGCGAAGGGGTCATTCACTCGGCTGAGGAGTTTACTTGGGCTGTTTTCAACTTTCCACTTCAAGGGGGGGTGTTGAAAATGTTGAAGTGTGAAGTTGGTGGTCTGGGAGGTAGTCGCGCGGTCTGGTCTAACCGCGCAATCTCGCGGTCTCCTCTGCGGTCTGACCTATTCGGTCTAGCCGCAGTCTATTTGGCCTGACCGCCATTCTTCCTGTCCAAGGATGCTGAGGTGAGGTCGCGCGGTCTGGTTCGTGTGACCGCGTGGCGAGCTGGATTCTATATTGTGCGGGTTAAGCTGTTGAACGCACAGGGTTGTTGTTCTGGTTTTCGGCAGTCCGGTCTGGTGACTGTCCGGGTTCTTGATGGTGCGCGCCGACTAAGGTTTTCTTAGTCGCGCGGTCTCCTCTTTGTTTTCGCATAAGCTGATCCCTTGGTGATCTGCTGGTGTATGCGGACACTGGTGTTGGTCGACTTGGCGGGCTGTTGCCTTAGTCAACTTGGGTGTGTTTGCGGTCTCTGAAGGAGGTCTTATATTTGCGAACACTGGTGGTGGGCGTCATGACCATTCAGGATGTCATGATCGCGCGGCTTCATGGAGGAGTGGCGATCTCCTGGTCGGTTGAAGTCGGCGAGCTCACTAAGCGCAGAGCGATCTTCTGCTGACCGCGCGGGTAGACTGGTCTTGGTCGCGTGGTCAGGGCGATGACTCTATCTCATAGGGTGGTGACTGGATCTTGTCCCACGCCTATAAATAGGTGTCACTGTAGCAGCAATATTAATCTCACTAAGTGTAAGCTGAACTCGTGCCTAGAACTTGCGGTCTCATTTTTGTGACCGCCCGGTTTGCTGATTGAATTTCCTTTGTGCAGCTTCTGCAAATTGTGCGGACAGCAGCGGTCACCTCTTCTTCTAAAGGTGTTCGGGCGGTCTTGCGGCTTGCATTGTGGGTTGCTGGAGTTTGGGAGAATCAGTGGAGTTCGGGTGGTCGCGGAGCTTCAGTGGTGTTGTTCAAGTTGCCGGCAGTCTGTTCGCGCGGTCTCCACTTCTAGTCGCGCGAACACCTAGACCGCGCGGTTTGGTGGCTTCTGTGTTCAGACCGCCAGTTATCTTTCTTCAGCATTGTATTTCTCCTTTTGATTTTGTGTACTGGGAAATCATGTCTCGCCATGTATACCTCGCTCTGTAATGAAGATTCCTGCTGTTATCAATAAAGATTGTTTTGCTTCATGTGCTTCTGGTTGTTGGCTGTAACTTTAAGTTGTATGATTCCTGCTCACTCCTAGATCTACGGAAAATTTCACAGACATCACCTATTTAGTGACCCACTGCGAGTCTTGCCAACTCGTGAAGGCGGAGTGCCAGAACCTAGCCGGATTATTGCAGCCGCTCCCGGTGCCGGAGTGGAAGTTCGACGACATCATTATGGACTTTATACACGGTCTTCCTAGATATTGTGCGGGAAATGACCCAATTTGGGTGATCGTCGACAGATTGACGAAGGTGGCCAGGTTTATTCCAGTCAGGAAGGACGATCCGGTCGATGTTTTGGTACGGTGGTTCGTAGAGCAGTTTGTTCAATATCATGGTGTGCCGAGGACGATCGTGTCGGATCGAGATGGACATTTTATGTCAAGGGAGTGGAGAGCAGTGCAGGCCTACCTAGGCACCCAGTTGACTTTTAGTAAGGCTTTCCACCCCCAGATAGACGGGCAAACAGAGCGTACCAACCAGACCCTGGAGGATCTTCTACGCCATTGCATTTTGGACCGCGGGGAGCCATGGGAGAGACTGTTACCGTTAGTCGAGTTCTCATACAACCACAGTCACCTGGCTAGTATAGGCAGGGCACCAAACAAGGCATTATACGGACGGAGGTGCAGGACACCATTGTCTTGGATTCAGGATGAGGATCCCAAGGCACTTGGCTCAGAGTTCGTGGAGGACACGGAGGCTCAGGTGAGGCTGATTCGAGATAGGATGCTAGAGGCCCAGAGCAGGCAGGCCAAGTATTACGATGCGCATCATCGTATGGTAGAGTTCCAGGTGGGAGATTGGGTCTTCTTGAATATACGCCTGATGCATGGAGTCTCGCGGGTTCGTGGGCGGAAGAATCTCAGTCCGAGATATATGGGGGCTTACAGGATCGTGGAGCGGATCAGTCCCCTGGCTTACAAATTGGATCTACCGCTGGAGTTAGAGGTACTGCATGATGTTTTTCACGTCTCCTCGCTTAAGAGGGCTCTACTACGGCCAGAGCAGCAGATATCCACTTCCGAGGGGCCAGTAGCTACTTATCAGTCGGTTCACCTGGAGCCAGTTCGGATAGACGACACAGAGTTGCGAGTCTTGCGACGCAAGAAGGTTCCGCTGGTCAAGGTCCTATAGAGGAATCATGGGCAAGAGGAGCATACCTAGGAACCACTAGACTTGATGCAACAAAAGTACCCGGAGCTCTTTACGACAGGTATAATTTAATTTTTCTGGGATGTTACATTTACTTCCTTGTAGTAGAAACCCCACAGGCTTAACCTGAATTTCGAGGACGAAATTTTTATTTTTATGTATTGGGATTTGTAACATCCCCCAAACATCTAGACCCCTAAGATGGTTTTGTCATGACTAGGTCATGACAAAACCATAGGAATTGCTTCAGACCATGTGAGCTTGCATGCGAAGGAGAAATCTCAGTGGTCTGCATATAGCAGTTTTCAGATACCTAGCCTAGGGTTGGACTTTCGGGCCTTCCCTTGAACCTTGACTCCACCATAGTATCCCTAACCCATTAGGGGTCTCCTTGGAGCACCAGGCCAATTTTGCTAAAGTCAACCCTAACCCTAAATTGGTCAAAGTAGTTTAATTATGGCCAATTGGCCTCCACCATGCCATATTGACCTTGCACCTACCCTTATAAAGATATTAGGGACCCAATGAACCAAAAAGCCCGATCATGGGGCCACCAATTTGGCCATTTTGACCAAAGTCAACCCTTGCCCTATTTTGGTCAAAGTGGCCTATTTGGATTCAATTCACCCTCACCTTGCCAACTTGACCCTACCTAGACCTCTCTAACCCTTATTGGAGACCTTTGGATCCTAATCCACTCATTGGGGTCAGCCTAATTGATCAATTTGACCAAAGTCAACTTTATCCTAAATTTGGGTCAAAATGACCTAATTTGCCCAAATTAAACCCAATCCATTTGGGCTAGACCCAATTGAGGTTGTCCACTACCAATTGGGATTGAGTGCTACTGATTGGGCCATTCAATTTCAGGGAAATCAGCCAGGAGAGAGAGAGCCCAATTTGGAAGAGAGAGAAAGAAGGGGGAGTTAAGTGAGGAGAAGAAGAAACCCCTCGATTACCTCCATTGATGGCACCATTCATCTCCCCTTGGGTAGAGAAGAAGTTTTCAACCTTTCCCCGACCACATTGATTCCAAAATTCACTCCCCCAAGTGTAACCGAAATCTTCACTAATGGCCATTAATGGCAATCTGAGTAACTCCTCCCCCTTATCCTCAATTGACCCCTTTAACATCTTCAGAGGTTGGAAAGGAGTGAAAGCCCCCTCTTCCCTGAAGAAATCCAGCACCGGAAGCTAGGATCGACATGGCGCCGAAAGCTCCACCTCTGGCCATGGCGACTCACCGAAATACGCACCACTAAGCCCCCACACAGGTCCGATCCGCCTCCTCTCCCATAGTGCTAGATCTTATGATAATTTGGGGCTTGATCCGAGCTCAATTGGGCTCGGATCGTGCTTCCAAAAGGGCTCATTTTGAGCTCTCTTTCCCCTCCTCTAAACTCTAATTCCGACCACCTCCGGCCAGCCAACCACCCCCTATCGCCGTCCACCACCTCAACGGAGGTGGTGGTGGCATTGGCTGGCCGGGAAGCGGCACAGGTGGCCGGGAAATCATCCCGCAAAGAAGCCCAGGATGGGCTGTCGCGCGCCGTCCATCTAGTGGGGACGATGACTAAGAGCCGTCGGATTTACCGTGATCAGCTACTCGCATTGAAATGATTATGTTATATAGTTATTTCATTAATTCGTCGAACTGATAGTTGAGTTCGTCGAACCGAATCCGTAGTTCGTCGAACGGAATTGATTAACCGAAATAATAGTTTAGTTCGTCGAACTGAACCCGGAGTTCGTCGAACGAAATTCATTCATCGAACACGCCATGGTGTTCGTCGAACTCATAGTTGAGTTCATCGAATTGGTCCCGGAGTTCATCAAACGAAATTAATTCACCGAAATAATAGTTGAACTCGTCAAACTGAACCCGGAGATTCGTCAAACGAAATTCATTTTTCGAATACACTCTGGAGTTCGTCGAACTGATAGTTGAGTTCGTCGAACTGAACCCGGAGTTCGTCGAATGGAATTAAATTGCCGAACTTAATTTATTCGTCGAACTGAATTAATTCATCGAACGAAGATAGGATTTCGTCGAGCGCACTGAAGCACGGCGTTCGTCGAACGCAGAACAGAGTTCATCGAACGCAGGTCAGATTTCGTCGAACACAAAGACTTGTTCTAACACATTTTGTCATACTTCCTGCAGTAGTTTATTATAATTATTAAAAATAATAGAACCCCTCAATGAAAAAGTGGTCAATGTTGGATCGGTCGGCGCCCTTAGAGGGGGGGGTGAATAAAGGTTTTCAAAAACTTAAGTAAATATTTTAGAAAACTTTGAATTATTGCAAGATTAAAGTAATATTTTTGAATAACGATCTAAATTGATTTATGATTAAAAAGAGGATAATAAACAATTTAGATGAATGAAGAACAAAATCAATTTTATTACAAAAATAGAGACATGATTACTATTAATAAAATTGATTACAAAAATGGATTTCTATGACGCTGGAAATCGAGGCGAATAATTATAGTTCTTTTTCATTTTCTATACCGACTCGTATCCCCACGAACCGGTTGGCTTTAGCCGATCTCTCCCCAGATATGGCCTCAAGCCGCTCTAGCCAATCTATCCCCAGAGAGGCCTCGAGCATCCCCTAGATCAACACCCTAGACCTAGTCGCCAACACAAGGCGAATTACCCCCTAAGTCTACCCCGGACCTAGTTGCCAACACGAGGCGAATTAACGAACCGTTTACAAGAAAATGAGAACTAAACTGAAATTACAACAATAATAAAAACTCCCTCTAAGAACTTCTGAAGTAGGAGACGTTGGACCGTTGTAGTATAAGCGTTTGTTGAGGCGGTCGCCTGTCAGATGAAGCGTGAAGAAATCCACCTTCAGAAATTCCTTCTCTAAGCTTTTGGTGGGAGTATCTCTCTGATCTCTCCTCTCTCTGCTGTGGCACGAAGCTCTGGAGTTTTTGGATCTAAAGAGGATGAAGAGTTCAGAGCCAAGGCATCCAATTTATAGCCTTCACGCTACCGCCGGCGCTAGCGCTACCGCCGGCGCTAGCCCGGATTAGGAAACAATTTGCGCGGCAGGATCTCCCATCCGCGATAATGTTTTGCTCTATGCCTTTTGTGCGCCATGCTACCGCCAGCGCTAGTAGCTACCGCCGGCGCTTTCCCCGATTAAGAAACTTCTTGCGCAGCAGGATCTTCAATCCGCGGCAACCTTGCTTTTATTCCTTCTGTGTTCATCGCTACCGTCGGCGTTATCCTCTACCGCCAGGCGTTAGCGCCTTCTATAACAGCTCCTGGAATTGCGCTATTCATCGCTAGCGTCTGGCGCTAGTTGCTACCGCCGGCGCTAGTGAGCCTCTTCGAATTTTGGCCTCAATTTTGGGGGCAGTCATCATGTGTACTCCTTGAGTCATGTGGACCTAGTAAATCTGCACACTTGAACAAACAAGATCAAATACACATAGGATTTGTTATTCTCAAACCTAGTAGATGCGGAAGACCATGTTCCAACAAACTTCCCGTTTTGATAATAACAAATCCATTTATGATAAATCAAAGCATTAATAAATAAGCATGATGAAACTCTACTTGTGTGTGTGTGTGAGAGTGATGACTTAGGATAATTATTGATTTTAACATTTAGAATTGCTCCCCCTAAATATATGCTCCCCCTATGTGAATGCTCCCCTAATATGTATGCTATCAACTTAATCAATCATGTTGGGTTTTTTATTTTGATAGCGGATTATATTTTTATCATGTTAGTTCTCCCCCTTTTGCATTTTATCATGTTAGTTCTCCCCCTTTGTTATTAGCAAAAGTGGGTAGGGATGCACCATAGAAAAGTTGGATAATAAGATAAAGCATGATCGAGCTTTTGAGTGAGAAGGAAATGATAAGGAGTTTTAGAGCCACTTGTTATAATAATGTTTGTATAAATATATCCGAGTTTTTAGTTTGAGCAAAAATAATGATTTCCCCTTTATATAAGAGTTTTAAACATAAAAAAATAGTGATTTCCAAGTAACCAATCTACCCAGACAATACGTCTACACCCTAGCCCCGTACTAAGTGACGGATGGGCATGAGGAGCTGCAAACATGTCGTAGGTTGGGGTGTTAGTCCCTTATGCAAACACTGGACAAAACTCAACCTAGCACTCTTCCCCCCCCCCCCCCCCCCCAGTGCCTCGCAAGGCCCCACTGGAACCCTCCCCGGTTAAGGACAAGACATGACTAGAGATAAGGTTATCTAATGTCTACAACCCTACGCCCCCGCTATGGTGAGAAATGAAGTCAAGGATAACAATTATTGGAAACATTAAGCATTTAAATCTAATGGGAAATTTCATAGCATATAAATATGTCCATGATATGCTTAAACGTTTTGGATTTGAAAAACTTAAACATGCTTCTACACCAATGAGTGCATCACTAAAATTAGGAAAAGATGAATCAGGAACTCCTATAGATCAAACTTTATATAGAAGTATGATAGGATATCTACTTTATCTAAGTGTAACTAGACCCGATATTATGTTTGTCGTATGCTTATGTGCTCGATTTCAAGCCAATCCAAAAGAATCTCATTTAAAAGCGGTAAAACGAATTTTTAGATATCTCATTGGGTCATCTAGATTAGGATTATGGTACCCACATAATGATTCATTTACATTGCATGGCTATTCCGATTCGGATTATGCCGGTTGTTCACTTGATAGAAAAAGCACTAGTGGTACTTGTCATTTTCTAGGACCTTCATTAGTTCATGGTCTAGTAGGAAACAAAATTCGGTTGCACTCTCCACCACGGAGGCCAAATACATTGCATTAGGGAGTTGTTGTGCACAAGCACTATGGATGAGCCAAACTTTAGAGGACTTTTGTTTTCATCTAAAAAATATTGAACTAAAATGTCAGAACAAAAGTGCCATTGATCTCACAAATAATCCGGTACACCACTCTAGATCCAAACATATAGATGTTTGTCATCATTACATAAGGGATAACATTAAAAAGGAAAATGTAAGGATTAGTTTCATTGGCACGGACTCTCAACTTGCTGATATATTTACTAAACCTCTTCCCGATGCAAGGTTTCAAATGTTAAGATTGGAATTAGGAGTCTTAGACATCTTAGGATGAATAACATGTAAAACGTTAATGTTTTATGCAATTTGAGCAATCAAAACATCTCTGAATATTATACAATTTCTGCATAAGACTACACTTAAGACCCCTAATCAATATCAAAAATCAAAAATTTAAAATTCCTACAAAATCATGTACTGTTTGCCATGCTATCACTAGCGTCGGCGCTAGCGTGGGTGTTGGAATTTTCTGATTTTCAAAATTTCTAAAAATCACTAAAAATATATCAGTCTATATGTACTACTTTGTTTTTGTATTTCTGACATTTGTTATTTTAGTTTTATTCATATTATGAAAAATCAACTACAAAAATTCAAAATTCAAAATTACAAAAATATTTTTTTTGTTATTTGTATTTTATTCATATTATGAAAAATCAACTACAAAAGTTCAAAATTCAAAAAATACAAAAATATGTTTTTGTTATTTGTGTTTTATTTATATTATGAAAAATCTACTACAACAATTCAAAATTCAAAAATTACAAAAATATGTTTTTGTGATTTTCTGTTTTTATTTGATTTAAAAATGATAAAACAAAAAAAAACTGTAAGATCTTTATTGCCAATATCAAGCATGTATGAATTCTATTATTTAGAATTATTTACAATGTTAAAACTTATTCCTTCAAATTACTGTGAACATTGTTTTGCTTATCATGCTTTGATATATCTATTTAAAGTGCATCAATTGTATTGAAAAATGTGTAGAACCAAGCTTAACATGCCTCTAAGTATGAGTAAATGTTTTATGATTGATAATGATACATTTCACTCACTTATTTTGGTAATCAACATGTGTGTCTAAATCTAAAAATACTTGCTTGTGTATTGTATTTGTACAATGAATTAAAACTTGCATAAGTTTATTGCCTACACTACATTTGAATTGCACTTATGAAATTTAGAAAAGTGGTTAAGTTAAAAATTTTGGTTTGCAAAGCAAGTGTATTAGGAGAATGTTGCCTCACAAATATGAACAAAAAATTATATATGTAGACAAATATAACTCCACCAAGCACTACTTGAACCTCCTGATAAGTCTTCATAAGCATTGTGAGGTTGAGCACCTTGGAAAGAATAGTAAAGTGTCTTGTGCAAACTTTGATTATAAACCACTTTGTTAAAAATTATGTGCATTAAAAGTGTGTGAAAGTAATTTACTTGTGTTTTATTGTGCACTTTACTTTACATATGTCTTGTATTTTGATGATTTAAATCCATTGTTAACATTGCCCAAAATACACTTATGTGCACATCATTATCTTTCATAACACTTCTTCTCATGAGTATTGGATTCTAATGCTTTATTTATACTACTCTTTATATAAGAAATGCACTAGATAACCTAGCATGATCTCTACAATGTTTTGGTATGTCTTGAATTTAAAATTAAGTAACATTGTAGTATAATCTCTCTTTGATATGTTCATTTCATGCTTGGTATCTTTATAAAAATCTTTGAGATTTCAAAAGGTTAAAACATCTTTCAATTTTGAACAAAAACTCATATTTTTACTTATGCTTTTCATGCTTACAAAAAATGTTTATTATAATCTTCCGCTTGCTTACAACTCTTATCTTTATATTTGAAATCTCTTATATATGATATGCTTAAACTCTTTATCATTATCTATATTTCGAAAAGCTCGATCATGCTTTATCATTTATAAGAAATGCCTCCTTACTACCCTCACCCCACCTTCTTTTGATAATACCAAAAAGGGGAGATTAATTGAAGAAATCTATATAGGAGAAATATAGAAGATTAAGGGGAGAATGTAATCTATCATTTAGGGGGGGTAACACATAATTGCATTTATGTAGGGGGAGCATTAAGATATGGGGAGTATGCACATTATCATGCATATCATTTACTATAGTTGCACTTTTATCTTGCTTATCTTATCTATAAACACTATTGTTGATTTCTTGCTTAGAGGATTTGTTATTTTCAAAAGGGGGAGATTGTTGGACATGTGTGTCACATCCCTTTGATTGAGAATAACAAATCCCATATTGTATTTGATATTGCTTGTAGTGTGTTTATAGTGTGCAGGAACTATAGGTGCAATACTCTACAGGCAGAAGGCAGCAGAATTAAAAAATCTTGAAGACTGCACTACCGCCGGCGCTAGCGCTACCGCCAGGCGCTAGCCGTTCGACAAAAGTTTGTTCTGCCACGCCAACGATAGTTTTCGCTACCACCAGCGCTAGCGCTACCGCCTGGCGCTATCTCGAGTTCGTGCACAGCGCCACGTAGCCGATGGTTCTGCAATCGCTCAACACGACCGCTACCGCAGGCGCTAGCTCCAAGATTTATAAAACGATGTATTCTCTCTCGTTTTGGGTTAGAACTTCCAGAGACATTACTTGTGCCCAAACTCTCGTGCTGCTACTCTGCCGAAACATCATCTCCTACTCAAAGCCAAAGAAGAAATTCTGGAGAAGGAAGCCATCACGCTGCATCCGAAGAACGATCACTTCGACCTCGCTTGTGCTTCAGCAATCCTTCATCCTCATCTCCAGAAATCTCAAGAGGGAGTTTGCTTGTTATTTACTTCACTTCTTTATTTGTATCTTGTAGTTAAATCGCCTTGTTTTTGGCGACTAGGTCCTTGCGCGGCTTAGGGGGAATTCATCGCGTGAGTTGGCGACTAGGTCTAGGGTATTAGATCTAGGGGGTGCTCGAGGCCATATCCGAGTTTGGGTTGGCTAGAGCGGCTTGAGGCTTTATCCGGGGAAGGATAGGCTAAAGCCAACCGGTTTGTGGGGATACAAGTCGGTATAGAAAAGGAAAAGAAATTCACTTTTGTACGCCTCCGATTTCTAGCAATATTGAAATCAAATTTTGTAAACACCCTTTTTATATAATGCAATCATGATTATATTTGTGTTTATTTGATTTCTCTCAATTGGCGTAAAATTTCATTTTTGCAAAATTGTTATTACTAAATTGTCATCTTATTTCCTATTAATCAAAAACAACTTAGTAATTATCTTAAAAATTATAAAAAGGATTTTATTCCCTTATTCACCCCCCTCTAAGGGCGCCGTAAGATCCAACACTCACTATCCCCCGGCGTAAGAAGTCCTCAAAAGCAAAGAACCCAAGCAAAAATGAAATCGGAATGAACCATTGGTTTTTATATTTACAAAAATTACCGCGGCATGGTAAATCCTACCGATGGCGGTAGTATTAACCTTATTACTATCATCACATAATTGATAATAAAACTTATGGTTATTGTGTCTATGCTCAATTCAGACTATTTGTTATAAGACATATGTCTCATGCATACACCAAATCGAAATAAGAAACCAGTGAGCAGATGATTGTACTAAACTTACAAAATCCACCATTTATATGTATGCTTGCCAGATTTCTTTGTTCTACTACATAACCCTTACTTTAAACGAACACAATCAGGCCAAAAATTTCTAAAATACACCTTTTTCTAAGAAATACAACTTCTGTTACTATCGCGTGGCGTTATCCTGTTACCGCTAGCGGTAGTATACAAATCTGAATTTCATATTTATTTTATAAAGATCTATATTTCTGCTCATTTCCTGTTACTCTTAAAATACTAAAAACAAAAAGAATGTATAAATCTATTAAAAATCTATCAAAATAAGTTTTCTTTTAATATTTATATTTGACTATTTTCAAAATGATTAAATACAAATTTACAAAACTTTCAAAAAACAAAAATATGCTTTTCTTTATGTATGTCTACTATAAATTTAAAAAAATTATAAAAACTGATTGCTATTCATTGAAATGTTTCAAGGATGATTAGGTTTATCTATTCAAGTTTAAAATATAATGTTTAATTAAAATTTTAAGTATCTTAAAACATTGTGTTGTGTCATGCCTTGAACATCATCTTGTAATATGCAATGAAATTGATTATAGAAATCATGTGTAGAATTTCTTAACATGCCTCTAAGTATGAGTAATGTTTTATATTTGATAATGACTTACTCACTCACCTTTTTGAAAATCTACATATTATTTTAAGCATACTCTTGCATGATTGTGTAGTGTAACAACTTAACATTATTAGATGTGTGCTTGTTTACCTACACTTCATAAAAATCCTTATCTTTTCATGCACTCATATTTGAAGAAGTGTGTTTTTAAATCAAAAACTCCATGTTTGCAATAACAAGTGAATTCAGAGAGCTTTGTCCCAAACCAAAATTCAATTGAATACATGACAAAGATAACTTCACCAAGCACTACTCACCCTCCTGATAAGCCTTAATAAGCATTGTGAGGTTGAACACCTTGGAGAGAATCATAAAGTGTCTTGTGCAAACTCCTTTGTACACTACTTCTTCTTGTACACCGCATCACAATTAAATATATAATTTAAAAATATATGTGATACTCCAAGCACTACTTTGCACCTAGATAAGTTTAAATAAGCATTGTGTGTGTAGAGCACCATGGGAGTTGTACTATTTCTATGCGCATTGAAATCAAATATAGCTTTGTGGGTGGAAGTAATTCTAAAATGAATTTAAATAATGTTGTGTTTATTCCATTATACATGTCATGTGTTTTGATTAAATCATTTGTATACTCTTATCAAAAACACTACTTGTACACATCATTATCTTTTATTAACCTTCTACTCATGAGTATTAGACTTTAATGCATATCTACATGTCTTTTCTACAATTTTTAGTAGATACACTAGATAGCTTTGCATGATCTCTACAATGTATAACTATACTTGAATTGCAAATTTACAACATTGTAGTTTCCTATCCTGTCTTGATAAATTAATAATATGATTGAATTATTTATGTGTACCACAAGCATATCTTGTATTTAAAATTCAAAACATCTTCTTTCAAAAACTAACTATCTTATTCATTTCCAATGCTTGCAAATTGCAAAAAGGATATTTATTTTAATGCTTATTATAATTACACTTATCTTCCACTAGGCTTTGAATACTCACTCTTGCTTACTTTCTAAATAAATGCTAATGTATTTTGATAACAAATGATATTGTGCACTTGGCCATTAAATTGCTAAACATCTATTTTCTACTAAAACAAAACTCTTTCTAATTTACTATGCTTCTAACTTCTATAAAGATGTTTATTTATCTCGAATCATGATTTCCACTATCCTTACTACTTGTACGTTCGATCAAGAATACCTTCTTACCTAACAAGTGGTATTGGCTCCTTATCTAATGATACATAATGCTTTCTCTATACTTCTTACAAAAGGGGGAGAATAACTAAGTAATTCAAACTCCATCCCTTACTTACTCACCATGTAGTATCAGGAAGTCATAATTCCTTGCCATGTTCTTTCCCTTTTCTCCACCCACTTTTGATAATACCAAAGGGGGAGAATAACTTTGAAAGAAATTCACACGTAAGGGGAGTAAACTACATAAGATACTTTGATGCAGGGGGAGCACTCATTTAGGGGGAGCATATGTATAGGGGGAGTATATTCGTAATATCACGACTATCCTTTACTATAAACACAAGTCTTATATTTTTATATTTGAATGATTTCTTTCTAAGAGGATTTGTAATTATCAAAAGAGGGAGTTTGTTGGAACATGCTTTCCACATCTCTTGGTTTGTGAATAATAACAAATCCCGTTGTATTTGATCATACTTGCCATGTGTTTATAGTGTGCAGGAACTTTAGCTTTCAAGCCCCCATAAGTTCAAAAAGAAAAGATGATGTTTTTCGATCAGTTCAGTACTCTGATGCTAGTACGGCATAGTAACGCTACGGCTTTTGGTAGCTCTGTATTTTTATAAATATCATCGAGTAGGAAATATTCGTCAAAAAAGGATTGTCATTGGGACTAAATATGACAACTCTTACCATAGTGCATTAAGACTAATGCCTGGTGGTAACTTATGGAAGTCCCACGATCATGGTGCTGATTGAGGAGCAGAAAACGAAGGAGATCTGACGGCTAGGAAAGAAATAAAGCTAACACAGTGCGCTAACTTTACCGTGGTGCGGTGGGAGGGGATGCCAAATATGGAGCTAGATTGTTGACAAGAATGTCTCGATCCACTTGCTAGCTTGTTGCTTCAAGAGGATTGATGCACAAATCTCGCACACCGCTATAGGCGGTAGCTCGACTACAGCACGAAACGGCAGTGTACCGATCGTTTAAGTAATATAAAATGGGAATGAATGCCCAAGTATCGATCTCGGAAGGAACACAGTAAGGTGGAGTTGACTAATGAGGAGGACTTGAGATTGAAATCCTTAAGGTCAGATGGATTGCGGGAGGCTTGGTTTGGATTGCGGAAAACAAAATAAAATAGCTACGACTACTCCTATGCAGGCCTTGAGCGCACTGCTTCTCCAGGCGGGATGGAAGGCTACACGGGCCGCAATGCACTGAATCGCTAGGCGGATGGACGAGTAGGCTAGCGGATGGGGTGGAGAGAGCAGCGGAATGAGGGTTGCAAGCACCTCTTCGCAAAGCACACCACTAACAATTGTTAGGGCGGCACAACACAACAAACAATCCACACCACAGGGCACACCTCAAATGAAAATATAACAAGATTACTCAATCACATAGACATGATTTCATACTAATGTTAACAAATAAAAGTATACGTCATCAAACATATAAGAAATCCAACTAAACTTTTAACTACAAGAGGAGGTGAGTGTGCGAAATCGACCGACTCCGAAGTCTTGTTGAGGATTCACGGAAGGAATCGTCGGGCTGTCAATCCGCGTCCAAGCTCGGTCCTCAACTGCGTCCGGGGTAGAGAAGGCTGTCACTACCTTCCAGTGGACCCGTCTTCTTCGTGTCACGAACCGGAGGAATGATCACAAGCTGCTCCAATCTTGAAGAAGAAGGCTAGGTTGACTCCATATTTGGACTAGTAATAGTTGATTCTTATGTGCTCTGGTGAAAAGTGTTTTATACACTTCCCCTCTTTCAAAAGAGTATTCCAGAAGAAAAGTGGATAGGGTCTCATACCAAGCTCTTGGAGCTTGCTTGAGACCATATATTGCTTTATCTAATCCATACACAAAAGGGGGAGAAGTAGAATTGACAAAACCTGGGGCTGCTCACATATACATCCTCTTGTAGAGTTCCATTTTGGAATGCACTCTTTACATCCATCTGGTGGACTTTGATCTTCATGTGATCTGCATATGCCAGAAATAATCTGATGGCCTCCAACCTTGCTACTAGAGCAAATGTCTGGTTGAAGTAAATCCTCCCCTCTTGTCTATATCTGTGGGCCACAAGTCTGGCCTTATTTCTGATTATGGCTCCCATTAAGTCCATTTTGTTCATGAATACCCATTTGGTGCCATTGACTGGGTAATTCATTGGTCTTTGAACTAATGTCCAAACCTTGTTCCTCTCAAACTGAGTCAGTTCTTCTTAGATAGTAGATATCCAGTGAGAATCACTATTTGCTTCTGCAATAGAAGCTCAGTTGGTGATGAGAGTCTGCCTGAAGACTCTTTATCAACGAGGTCGGGGGATCGAGCCCTGGCCTCAACAACCTAACGGCTCTGTGGTGGGGCCGGAGACAGGTTGGGGTGCTTGGGCTGCAGCCCGGCAGTGCGACTGGAACGTGTTCCTTCTGGCCGAGCCAGGGTGGGTCGGCCCTGGGCATGCTGCAACAGGTTTGAATGATGCTTTGATTTGCCTTCCTAGTTGGCAGGTTCTACAGGGATGATCTTTATTGAACTTACCAGTTGGTAATCCCCTCAATAGGTTGAGCTTGTAGAGTTTAGCAATTGTCATAAGATTGAGGTGACTAAGTCTCTTATGCCACAACTCAATATTTTCTAACTAGGAGTTGAATAAGCAGATCTCAGACTTTGTGTACTCAAAGTCTACAACATAGACCTTACCCTTCCTAAGACCAGTTAATACTACTTGGTCGGTTCTAGAGCTAGCTATATGAAACAAGGACTTATACAACTTTGTATTCACCATCATACTGCTGGCTAATACTGATTAATTATGTTGAAGTCCTTCAACATAAGCTACCTTAGAAAAGAAGACTTCCCCAATCCTGGCAAACCATATCCTTTGGTTTGGCCAGAGTGGGAAATCCCAAAGATTACCTTAGGCCCTTCTTTGGCCTTGAAATTCTCCAGCAATTCTTTTGCGCCAGTCATATGTATGGAGCATCCACACTCCAGATACCACTACTGGTTTGTGGTTGAATAGTCTCCCTTCTGCACATGAAATCAACCATTAGTATAGACCCTCACATGCTGGGGTCGCTTTCTTCTATCATCATATGGAGTTATGAAAGAGTGAGAAGGTCATTCAATATAACCCTTAATGCGAAGAAGTGTTGCATTATTATGCCAGCAATGTTTGGGTATATGTCCTAGTTTAGAACAACAGAAACATCTAGGGATGAAGGTAGAGAGTGGTTTAGATGTTTGATAAATCTTTGCAGGAAACATGCGGCGAGAAGAAATCGACACATCTTTAGATTTCCGTCGAAAGTAATTCGACGTGTCTCCATAGTTCCGTCAAGAATAATTTGAAGTCGAATATTGGTTGCGTCGAATAAAATTTGACGCACCCTCATACTTGCTTCGAGATGATGTCGACGTATATGCTGAACTGCGCCGAGTTGCAGTCAATGCATCTCTAAAATTGCGTCGAGTTCTATTCGACGTATGTTTCTTTTTATTAAGATTCTTACTATTTTTCTTTGATTTCTCTAAGGTGTGTTTGCCTAAGATCCCTGGTTAACTACCAATGTTTACCCTAATAAATAAGGTTAGTTTATTAGGGTTATTATGATCTTCATAGGATTCTGAAATATGATTAGGTCTAGACATACATATTGCTACAGGATTTTCACCCTTTGTCACGGGCGTGACCTAACAAAAAAAAACTAAAAAATTACACAAGTTAGAAAATTATGTTAGAAAAATAAAATATAAAAACAAGCATTTTATTCATTAATTTACATATAAAATTCTCAAGTTTTATTAAAAAAATACAAAAAAACTATATAAAAAATATTTATAAATTACTATTTATCAAATACCCCCATACTTAAGCTTTTGCTATTCCAAAGCAAATGTAAGGGATACCTATAAGACATTAATAAAATTTCTAATTTACTTAAATTTTATTTAATCAAAAGTAAGTTTGAAATAAATTTTAGGGAATTAAAAAGGTAAGTCCTATATTATGATAATGATTTAAAAAGAGCGAAAAAGTTTTAGCCAACAAGACTTCTAAAGCTTGCTAAATAGCGACCTAATAATTGCAATTACTAGCACCATGATTAGAATAGAATTATAAAACTTTAACTTTTAAGAGAAATTTTTAAGAAATGAATAAAACCTACTAATTATGCTCTCCCAATTTTTTTTAATTTATATCTAGGTCTCAATTTTATTGGCAAGGATTGGGGAAAACTTGGTAAGAGAAGAGATTATAGATTTGGGGGTGATGAATGTTATCCTCTCACCCCACTTAATTTTTTTTTCTTTTGAATATGATAAGGGAATGAAAGTCTTATTCCCAAAAAAATTTCTCTTCAAAAATTAACCCAAAATGTATATGTATAGGGAACAAAAATCTTATTCTCATGCCATATAATCTTGTAATTTTAATTGGGTGCCTATGTTTATGAAATGAAATCATATTCCCATTGACATAAGATCTTTTAAAATTAAAATACCAAACAAATGAGATAGGGGTAAACAAGAAATTCCTAGAGTTTATAAATTGAGAAAATTTTGAGAGCAAATTTTAGTAGCTTAGAATATTCCTAAAGTTTCACAAGTTTGAAGTAAGAATAATTAAAATCTAAAAGTGGTTTGCCAATATAATACAAAAAGAAGCTATTTAGGAAAAGCTTGAAGTAGTGCTAAAAAGTTTGTTCTCAAATTAATTTAAAATCATACGATGGTCTTTACAACTAAAATTCCAAAAATTTAAATCTACAAACTATGATAAAAATAAAAGATGTAGCAAATCAAAAATAATGAAAATGCTTATAAATAAACTCTACCTAGCTTTGAAAATAACAAAAAACTAAGTAGGGGTTTTATTCTATTTTGGGATTTTTGTTGTTGTTCTTTTAGTTTTTTTCCATCATTTTTTTTGGATTTTGATTTTGTTATAAAAAGCACAAAAGGAAAATATATATATAAGTTTATAATTTTTTTGGTTTCTTCTAAGTAAATTTTTTCATCATTTATTTTTGGAATTTTTGAAATATAATATTGTTTGGATTTTGTTATATCAAATGTTTTGTTGGTTTTTTCAAATATGCATATTTACATACATATTAATACTTAAGAAAAAAAACTCAAGTCAAAAAATATAAAAAGAAATGCAAAACATCAATTTTTTGGTTTTTCTAAATTTTTTGATTTTTTTTGTTTTTTGTAAAATAAAAGAGAGAGAGAAATTTACAAAAGGGGGAAAGACACCCTCATACTTTAAAGTCAACATTGTCCCCAATGTTGAAATTATGGATGAGGAACATACATATATACAAAAGCATGGAAAAAGAGGAAAAATAAGATAAGAACAAAAAAGAAAAAGGTAAGGGGAGGGAAAGGGCACGTCCCTGATTATTTTGTTTGTTTTCTTTTAACTAAAAAGTTACAAAACATAATTTCAAAATACAAAAAAAAAACTATACAAAAAGCAAAACAAAACAAAAGAGAGAAATGCCCATTTTTTTTTCATTTTTATGTTTTATATTTTTGAATTTTTATTTTGTTTTCTTAATAAATAAAACCTAAATCTATATACATAGAAAACTAAAAAAATAAAGGGAAAATAAGTAAAACCACATACAAAACAAAAATAAACAATTACAAATAAGAAAAACAAAAGAATGAAAAACAGTTTTGTCATATTTATGAGTTTTGTAAAAAAAAATTTGTTTTCTTTTATCTTAAGAAAAAAAATAATAAGCTTTATTTATATATAAAAAAAATTAAAAAAAAAACTAAAACAAAATAAAAAAAGAAAGACACTTTTTTTTGGTGTGGGCTTTTTAAAGTTTTTCATTTTTTGGTGATTTTTTTTGGATTTTTTTGGATTTCTTAATGTTTATAAAAATAAGGAATGAAATATTTTGTGTTTTGGGGGTTTTTTAAAATCAATAGTGTTTTCTTTTTTTTAAATATCAACAAAGATCCTCGGCAACGACGCCAAAAACTTGATGAATTAAATTTAAGAGATTTTTCGACGCATGAAAAGCTTATATTGATGATGAAAGATTTCGGCGGGCGCTTCCGAGGCATTTCACGAGTACTCCTACTTCGAGAAACAAACCATTATCCTACTTTGATGATTAGAAGTAATGGACTTTCCTTCTTTCGGAATATCGACGATTACGCCGCGGCGGCGGCGCCAAAAACTTATTAAAAAGAGAGAAAATAAGAAATTGGAGAGAAAAAGCTTCCTGCGGAGTTTTGTATCGTTTATCCAAACTACTCATTCGATAAAGGCAAGTATACCTTATCGCTTATGGTATAGGATATTTTTAGAAAATTATCAAGGTCGTATTTAGATCCGTGTCTGTTGAGTACTTCAACTTAGAGAAAATGGGCTATTGTTCTATCGATCGATCACGTGATTTAAAGAAATTGAAATTACAGAATTGAAAGATAGAATTTGAAATTACAGAAAATGAAAGACAGAATAATTAAAACAGGAAATGAAATTGCATAATGAAAGACAGAAGTGCAATCTCTGCCCAAATAGGTAGAGGGGAAGTAAATGCGTGAGCGAGTTCTACCCAAATGGGTAGACGGGAAATAAATTTGTGACAATAATGGAAATAAAACAAAAACACAATTAAACGAAAACATAAACTAAATGAAAACATGAAACGATAAAAACGGAAAATGATGAAAGCGGAAATTGCGAGAAAAAAGTTGCTTTGAAATGAAAATAAACGAAAACATAATATTTGGCTCTAAACCCTACCGCGTCAAGGAAGAAAAAGAATGAAAATTATGACGACGAATAAATTCGAATCAAAGCTAAAAAACAATATTAGGGCGGTAAATAAGCTTAGCTAAGGAAAGAAAAATGCAGGAATTAAAATTACTGGGAATAATTAAAATTGCAGGAAATAAAGCTAAGCTAAGAATGAAAATTGCACGATAGAAATGAAATTGCAGTATTGAAATTGAATGAAATAAAAACTAAACTTATTTATTGCCATAATAAAAGAGATTACATGAAATAAAATTTCATTTAAAAAGAAAAATACAAAAGAGAAAAATACAAAAAGTGTGGAAATGGTGGAAGATCACCCCAAAATTAGCAATCCAAGAGGGAGGATTGATGAGGGGGTCAACCTCTATTTATAGGCATAAATTTGGAAGTACACTCCCTTGGTCACGGGAGTGACCTAGGGCATGTAATCCTACTGTGCGATTAGAGGGAACAGCTTGCATCTTCTGGAAGATTCTGCAAGCATTTAATGGGAGAGGTGGCTGAACACGGGTGTGACCCAACTGTCATAGGCGTGACTGATGTCGGTAGCGGCGGGTTCAACTGGGGCGTGATGGTTGGCGTGTACAATTGCTTCTGGAAAGATTTGATGGGTCACGACCTCTGTCATGGGCGTGACTTTGCAAAATCGATGGGACAGGGAGCCGATCGATGGGACGGGGAGCCGATCGACGTGACGGGAGGTCGATTGACGATATGTGAAGGTCGATCGAGTGGTACACGGGCATGACCATGTACGCGACCTTGGTCATGGGCGTGACCGAGGGTGTGACTTTGCAAAATCGACGGGACACCTTCTAAAATTCGCTGAGTGCTAGAATTTGGCATTTGAGCTGACATGCTCTTGGTCACAGGCGTGACCGGGGGCGTGACCGGGGGCGTGACCTAACAAAAAAAACATAAAACTAAAAAAAGTTAGAAAATTAGGTTAGATAAAAGAAATATATAAAAACAAGCATTTGATTCATTAATTGACATATAAAATTCAAAAGTTTTAGTAAAACTATTCAAAAAACTATAAAAAAATACGTATAAATTACTATTGATCAAGTTTATAGAAAGTTTGTAATAAAACTTATTAAAACTATAGGAAATCTCTGAGATCTGAGTTGTAGGATTCCCGAGTGGAATCTAAGTTGTAGGGCTCTGTCTAGCCTGAGCATAAGAGACTTTGTCTCTAAGGTAGGAAGCCAGTTAGTTATTATGAGTTGTAGGATATTGCGAGATCTAAGGTAGGAGACTTGGTCATTGAGGTAGGAAGTCGGATAGGTGTTCTGAGTTTTAAGGTCCTTGGGACCTAAGGAAGGAGACACTGTCTCTGAATTGAAAGATTTGTGGATCTGAGGTTTGGTGGAGATTCCCATATCTAGCACACTGCTAGATAAGCAAAGTGTGATAGTGGAGTACCTAATGACATATTGTTTTGGGGAACCACTATAAATAGCAAGTGTATGTGTTGTGATTGATGTGTGATTTTGCATTTATACTTACTATTTGGCAAAGCTTTAAAATAGCCAACATCACTTATTCACCCCCCTCTAGGTGAGGACACCCATTGACTTTCAAGTGGTATTAAAGCTAGGTTGCTTAAAAAAGATTAATAGCTTGAATAGATCTGCCCTAGGGTGTGTCAAGTACTCATCATGACTTCTTGGGAGAACTCCAAGGAGCATTGATCCATGATGCTGCCAATCTACAGAAAAGAGAACTTTACAATCTGGAAGGAGAGGGTCAAGATTATCATGGAAGTCTCTAATCCAAGGATCTTCATTACTATTGAAGAAGGTTCTTTAGTGCCAACCAAAGACTTAAATATTGATCCAACCAGGCAAGTTCCAAATAAGTACAATGAGATGGATAAGGATGAGATTATCATTGCCACTATGGACAAGAGAGACTAGATTATCTTGGTAAGTGCCATATATGATTGAACCTTTCAGAATCTGGTGCACTGCAAGACTGCTAAGGAGATGTGGGACTCCCTGATAGTCTACATGAAGGGAACTGAAGAAGTTAGAGATGATAGAAAATCTCTGCTAAATAAGGAATATGAATCCTTCAGGAAGGACAAGAAGGTCTCCATCTTTGAATGTTATGAGTGGTTTTTCAAATTGTTAATGGTCTGTGAACATATGGGAGAGAGTTCCCCAACTATGACTTGAATAACAAGTTTCTCAGTTCATTGAAAGTATGGGAAATCAAGATTTGTTCCATAAGAGAAATGTGCAACTTGACCAATATGTAGCCCAAAATCCTATTTTGGAAAGTTGTTGTCCCATGAGCTTCAGTTGAACACCAGAAAAGCTGAAGAGGATGACAATAGTTCTCTTAAAAGGGAGAAATCTATTGCTCTGATGATTGAGAGCTCAAGAAGAAGAAGAGAGGAATCTCATATTCCTCATAGAAGACCTGCTGAATAAGATTTTGAACCCAACACTTCTGGGTCAGAATGGTCTGATGGAGATACGACCCTAATATCCAAGCAGTTTAAGAAGATGCTCAGCAATAGGAGGGAATGGAAGAACAGACATTCCTCTTCCTCCAACTCAAGAAGGTCAAGTACCACAATGAACAACAAAAGAAAAGCTCCAAGGAGGAAAGGTGTAACTCTAAACACAACAAATAGTTTAATACTAATGTTGTGTGTTATGGCTGTGGTAAGGCAGGACACATCATATCAGAATGTCCCTCAAGAAGGAAAGAAAATGAGAAGGAGGAGTAGAGGAAGTCACTCAGAGGCAAGAAGAAGGAAAGAATCTTCATTGACAAGAAATCCAAGACTCTTAGTGACAGCAGCATCAACTCATCATACTCTGAAAAAGAAGCCTATATTGGACTAATCACTATGACTGATGATTGGGAGAAAGATGAATATCATGCTGCCAAATTGGGGATAAGGGAACCCCTTACTCTCTTAGACTGTGAGTCTGAAGTGGAAGCTTATTACGGGCTTGTGTCCCTATCTAATTATGAAGATCAAGATTTCTCATATCCTACTTAGGTATTCCTCTCTTCTGCATTTTCATTACCTGAGTCAAGTAGGAAGACCAAGAGTGTAACAAATACCAACTCATAATCTGATGAGGGGATTTTTGATGGAGAATCTGATGATTGCTCATCATGTAGTAATGATAACCATTCTGATCTATTGGATAAGTTTGGTAATCTCTTGGCTTCTCTCAAGAAGAGAAAAAAATTGGTCAAATCTCAAGCTGAGGAGATAGGGTTGCTTGAGCCAATCAGATCTTAAGTAGATGAGAAGACCAAGGATATCGCTAGGATGTACTATGAGCTTATGGTACTTCAAAAGAAGTATGAAGCTCAGAGTAGAGCAGTAAAATATTTGGAGGTATGAGATTGCACATTCATAAGAGCCTAACGTGCTTTTGGCCCTCTCATTCCTAAGATCCTAGTGTGTTCTCAGCTTGCTCGCCCTAAAATCCTAGCATGTTCTCGGCTCGCTCATTCTGAAGAGCCTGATGACTTATCCACTCGCTTGTTTTTAAAAGCCCAGTAAGTTTGTGGGTAATAAAAACAAGATATGAAACTAATGAGTACGGATAAATGTTTTCTTTGTTATCACCTATGGCAAAACATTATGACCAAAAAGTGTGAATGATTTGCCCTATACATTAAAATATTATCATCAAATCAGAAAAAACAAAAAGGCAAAATTTCATCTGTATGATTGGGATCGCCAACGTTCTCGAGTATCGATCAATTGAGTTCAGCTCCACCCTAGCGAGGAGGATACATAGAATAGATCTCCAAAATGGAATTCATATTAGTGTTGGAGGAAAATATCTCTAGCTGAATATCATCCATCATCTTCTTTAAACCCCTTTCAATGAGTAAGCACTGCTCCTTCATTTTGACAATAATTATGTCACCCACGCTGCTCACTATCTCATAGAACATCTTAATGAGCTCCATATAAGTCATGTAGATTGACATCCCGAATCCAGAAGTATTAGCCACTAGTACTCGCTATGAGCCATTGCGAGGTTCTAGCTCGACGATTTGAATGTGGGAAGCCTCTAAAGACACTTGGATATCATCCAAGTCCTTCTTCATCTTGAAAATCTTTTCCATCGCGAGGAGCTCGACTTCATATGAGTAGTATTTCATCAAAAATCTGAGAAACGAGGAAGGTTATGGCGAGTAGAACAAAGGAAGCGAGATCTCCCCAAGGCAGCTTCACAGGAATTCCCCTCAGATAGCTTCACATCGGCATCAGCTAGCCTCGCCTCAGTGGCCGACATCTTCTTTTGTGACTCTATAACATCCTCATACAACTTATGGTGCATAGATTCATGCCTGTGGATCAATGCCTCAAACCTGAGAAGATTTGGTGAGATCTAGTGAGCGATATTGAGACTCTAAAGGAGTCACCATAAACACTAATCCGCAAAGTAGCGAGGCAATGCCTCTTGCAACACTTCTGCATCGTCACACTCATTTGTGTTAAACACTATGTTAAAAATGTCATCATTTGTCTTGCAATCCATTATCTCAAAGGGGAGGCGCGAACTAAGCCATATTTCATTCTTCTCATCATCCCAAGAAACTAGGGGATCACCATAGATATCAGTGCTCCCCGACACATGACCAAAAGTGTGGTGCGAGTCAGGATCCTCAGAATTATCCCCACTTGCCTCTTTACGGATCCACTTATGAGTGATCACCTTTTGATGCTTAGGTGTAGAGAACTCTGCCTTGAACCATCAAGGAGATTTATAATGAAGATCCTATGGAGCTTTAAATTCAATAATCTTGGCCCGCTGAGCGGAATTTGGCTCGTCAGGGAAGTTAGAACAATCCTCACCACTTTGCCGAGGGGTGATCTCGCTAGAATAAGGTAGGGTCGCCCCACTGGAAAGAGGAACCATAGTCACTGCAGTCATGCGAGTTCCTATAGAAAACAAAACGTAAAGATATATCTACAAAAGCACAGAGAAAATGTCGAGATAAAAAATGACTCGCCAATATTGCTCCAATCTCAACAACATTTCCTTCGTCGTATTTGATAAAGGCAAGCTGATCAAAACGCTGGTGAGAGCAGACAATGTCGCACTTCCTTTTCTTAAAGGTGAGTTAGAGATTGAGCTGCTACCTGCTTAATATAGGAGGAATGAAGACTTCAAGCCTGTCTGTTGTGGTGGATGGAGGATGTTGGGAAAAACTCCTTAGATTTAACTTAACAAATTATCTAAAGTGATTTTATTTCTTAGATTTTAATTACCAATCGTATAGTGAGGGTAATATGGTCATTAGATGTCTTTGGATATCTCACTCACCTTGGAGTGACAAGACAAGATCAAGACAAGCAGAATTTGGGTAAAGTTAACAATTGCGTCGAATAGAAATCGACGCAACATCGATTTCATGTCGACGCAACTTATAGTTGAAGTCCAAGCAACTCAACTTTGTGTCAAAGTAGATCAAGTCGATGCTACATTGAAAGGATGTCGACATAGAGGAAATGGACATATCGAAGTATCACTAGAAATCGACGCAGCTTTGACTTCAACTCAATGCAGAAGAAAGAATCTGTTGAAGCCATCTGAAGTCGACTCAAC
This sequence comes from Dactylorhiza incarnata, assembly GCA_033032865.1. Lineage (NCBI taxonomy): Eukaryota > Viridiplantae > Streptophyta > Magnoliopsida > Asparagales > Orchidaceae > Dactylorhiza > Dactylorhiza incarnata. The sequence goes on along the minus strand of JAWHQI010000103.1, from coordinate 2,408,282 downwards.
ATTGACTAGATTTCTACATAGATGATGAAGTTCAGAGTCAAGCCCTCAACTCCATGGTTACATCGATAAGGTATTGATGCAGCATCGACAAGCAGACTTCAATCAAAGCAAGAATGAATTCGAAGCTGCTTTTACAAGAACTCGGAGGTGCGTCGATATATAAGAGAGAAAGAGAAATCGACGCAACGTCGAATATAGTCTGAAAAGGAAACCTTTTCGGCTGTCATTTTGGAACTCTCTCTCAAGGCCCACCATACTGAAGAGCGTTCTACAATGGCTCATTTATTACTTAGAATAGAAAGGAGCAATAAAGAAGACAACAAAAGCTTTCTAGGAAAGGATCATTACAGTTGGTTGACTGGTCGAGAATAAAAAGAGGAAAGGAAGAGATATTGTCCAATCATATGACTTTTCAGGACATTCCAGAAGAGGAAAGGAATTCAAAACAAATATAGGGACAATAAATAAGAAGATAGATGATAGAAAAATACATTATTAATTACACTTTCTCACGGATGTCAATTAGGGCTTCCTCCTTCTTTCTCATGGAACCCTAAAAGACTGAAATAGAATATCTGCTCTCTCTCTCTCTCTCTCCCTCTCTCAGATCAGAAGAACAAAGGATGCTTCTCATCACTACTATACTGCAGGCAGATCTCAATAGAAGAAAAGCAGTACAGGATCTGAAGCTCATAATCCTTGCAAAAACATCTCTATCAAAAGCAAGGATTCATTATTTATAGATCCAGAAAAAGGGAAAACTGAAGCAGAAGGCTTCACAGAATTCTGAAAACAGAATTCTCCCTCTTTCTTTCTCTTCCTCCTTCACTTACCCTTCACCTATAAAAGAGTTTTTATAATCCCTCTTCCAAAGGACTCAGTGGTTCAAGATCTCCTTATCAAAATATCTGATTGGTTCAAGATCTCCTTATCAAAAGATCTGGTTGGTTCTGATCTCCTTATCAAAAGATCAGTGGTTCTAAGAGATTCCTTATCAAAAGACCCAGGCACAGGTGGTGCACTCCTACCAGGTGGTAGAAGAGAGGACTACTGTCACAACCCGTATTTTCCCGAAATATATTATAATATCAGAGTAAAGGGAAAAACACGCGTCGTGATGCCACGTCCAGTAGGGGATAACTACAGACGTTCAGGCGAGCAATCAAACGAACTTCTTCACAAAAAAAATGTGAAATTTATAAAAGAATTATCTTTTAAGATTATTTTCATTAGATTAGGAAGCTGTGTCCCTCGGCCCTGCGGTTTATCTAGCCGCTCCTTATAAAAGACAAGCATACGCAGCGGAAGAAAATAAGTCCACTTTATACCTAACGGCGCTGAAGACCAGAGACGTCTCCAGGGCGATCGCCGATCTACATTTAGTATATAATAAAGAAATATCATTATATTCTGTTTTACGATTTGCAAATAAGTGATACTTAATAGTAATGCAACAAACAGTTAAAAGGTTAACTTTTTATAATGCCAAAAGAACTGCATTAATAATCAGCAAAATCGGCTTTTCCCAGAGTGTACATATACAAATAACCAAGTAGCGGTAAAGGAAAACTAGCAGTAGTAGCATCAGGTAAACCAAACAACAAGCCGTACGGGCGTCAACATCTGACACGAACCCGCAGGCGAACAAGTAACAGGCAAAAGACAAGCTACAACAAAAAGGAGCTGAATCCTTACCCACAAGAGAGGGAAGGCCTCGACAACGAACAGTACGACCCCGCTCGAACTCTGGCGGCAGCTACAAACCTGAACCTGAGGCATTCATAAGAAAAGAATGCCTCAGCCCAAAGGGTGCAAGAAAACAGCATAGGTAAAAGTAAGAGCAGGAGAAGTAACCAGTGACATAACCAAGCTGAAGAGGGTATATAAATACATATATATATATACATATACACATATATATAACTATATATATATACGCTTATATAAAGACTTCAGTAATAGAAGGTTAGGAAGATCCCGCATAAAACCAGCCCAATAAGCAAGAGCATAACAAAACTTGGCATATAGTGCAGAAATGGACCAGTGGTGGCGGACCCAAGCAATGTCACTACCCACACACATAAAGGGGACATTCACCCCAAATAAGAAATAGGCGCCGTGGTGGTGGTCTGATCATCCTACCAACCACTATTAAAAGAACTGTGATGGGGGAACCCAGTATTCCCTGTACCCATCCTTTCGTTTCAACAAGTCCATCACTATTTAGCCAAGTAAATATGCAGGAGTGGCCAAGTAAAACAAGATCCAGAGCAAAATCAATCGGAATAAACCATCAAGGATTAGCCACGCAAAATTGATCAGGAGCAAGACACTTAAACCAAGCATATATGAATCCAGATTTTTTTTGCAAACAAAATTCCAGGAAATTTAGCCAATAAAACCACCAGAACTTAGCTAACAAAAGGGGTCCAGAATCAGGATTTTAGCCAACGAAAGGAAAAAGGTGCAGGATCGGAATTTAGCCTTGCTAATACCTGAACAAAGCTATCCAGACTTAGTCAACGAAACCATCCATAATTAGCAAATAAAAAAATGCTCAGGATTTAGCAAACCCTCCATATTTTTAGTCGATTACATATAACCCTCCAGATTTTAGCTGCTTATATATGAAATATGTAGAATTTAGCGAATAAATATGATCAGGATCTAGCCAACATGAACCAAGCATACAACCAGGAATTTTTACTAGCATGAACCAGAAATTTTGCTAACATAACCCAGAATACTAAGCATATAACCAGGAAAACCTGAGCATAACTTCATAAACAGGGCCAAGATTGATTAAGAAAGAAGGAAGGAGATGAAAGAGAAGAAGAGGAAGAGTCTTCTTGCCTCTATTTCAGCCTGCGACTCACCAAAACGCAGCAAGCTTGACGAGGGACGACTGGTAGCCCAGCCCCGGCGATGATGACAGGGCCCGGAAACCTCCCAAAACCCCTCCGACGGCCTCCCCCTTCGACTTCCGGCGACTCCGGTGAAAACCCTAGCCCGTCACCGGCACCCTCGCAGAAGGCTCTGGAGCCATCGGGAAAAGGGGAAGGAATGAAAATGAAATGATCCAATTCCTCCTGATGTTAACCCTCCGAGCATTTAATATATATATATATATATATATATATATATATATATATTTACACATGTTAAAAAATTTGTTTTAACACTAATATAAAATATGTATGTGTGTACACATACATGAAATGCCTATATGCAATATACATACCTATATATGCATACTTTTGTATATAGATATGTTGTAAATGTGGCTCGATCCAAAATTACTCGCCGGACGACGACGACGACGCTCCCGCAACGGTAACGCCCTAAATTAATACCACGGTTTCGAATTATTATTTTTAATTTTGTGTGCTTTGTTAAAATAATCGAAAGAAGAACCCGGGGCATTACAGTCACCCCTCCTCACAAAAAGTTTCGACCCGAAACTTTGCAGCGACAATTCGAAACGAGGTAAACACGAAAAAGAAAGAAAACTCAGGAGGCGAAACTTACCGGGGAAGCTAGCTGAAAAGATGAGGGTAGGACTCCTTCATCGCTGACTCAAGCTCCCAGGTCGCACCCCGAACATCCTGGTTACACCAGAGAACTTTCACCAAAGGGATCGACTTCCTTCGTAACACCCGATCTTGCCTCTCAAAGATACGAACAGGCTGCTCCACATAGGACAGACTAGGCTGCATTTTAGGAACGGCATCCAGAACATGACGATCGCTGAGGACACACTTCCGCAACTGGCTCACATGAAAAACGTCATGCACACCGGGGAACGAGGCAGGATCGGGTGTTGCGAAGGAAGTCAATCCCTTTGGTGAAAGTTCTCTGGTGTAACCAGGATGTTCGGGGTGCGACCTGGGAGCTTGAGTCAGCGATGAAGGAGTCCTACCCTCATCTTTTCAGCTAGCTTCCCCGGTAAGTTTCTCCTCCTGAGTTTTCTTTCTTTTTCGTGTTTACCTCGTTTCGAATTGTCGCTGCAAAGTTTCGGGTCGAAACTTTTTGTGAGGAGGGGTGACTGTAACGCCCCGGGTTCTTCTTTCGATTATTTTAACAAAGCACACAAAATTAAAAATAATTATTCGAAACTGTGGTATTAATTTAGGGCGTTACCGTTGCGGGAGCGTCGTCGTCGTCGTCCGGCGAGTAATTTTGGATCGAGCCACATTTACAACATATCTATATACAAAAGTATGCATATATAGGTATGTATATTGCATATAGGCATTTCATGTATGTGTACACACATACATATTTTATATTAGTGTTAAAACAAATTTTTTAACATGTGTAAATATATATATATATATAAAATGCTCAGAGGGTTAACATCAGGAGGAATTGGATCATTTCATTTTCATTCCTTCCCCTTTTCCCGATGGCTCCAGAGCCTTCTGCGAGGGTGCCGGTGACGGGATAGGGTTTTCGCCGGAGTCGCCGGAAGTCGAAGGGGGAGGCCGTCGGAGGGGTTTTGGGAGGTTTCCGGGCCCTGTCATCATCGCCGGGGCTGGGCTACCAGTCGTCCCTCGTCAAGCTTGCTGCGTTTTGGCGAGTCGCCGGCTGAAATAGAGGCAAGAAGACTCTTCCTCTTCTTCTCTTTCATCTCCTTCCTTCTTTCTTAATCAATCTTGGCCCTGTTTATGAAGTTATGCTCAGGTTTTCCTGGTTATATGCTTAGTATTCTGGGTTATGTTAGCAAAATTTCTGGTTCATGCTAGTAAAAATTCTTGGTTGTATGCTTGGTTCATGTTGGCTAGATCCTGATCATCTTTATTTGCTAAATTCTACATATTTCATATATAAGCAGCTAATATCTGGAGGGTTATATGTAATCGGCTAAAAATATGGAGGGTTTGCTAAATCCTGAGCATTTTTTTTATTTGCTAATTATGGATGGTTTCGTTGACTAAGTCTGGATAGCTTTGTTCAGGTATTAGCAAGGCCTCCATATTTTTAGCCGATTACATATAACCCTCCAGATTTTAGCTGCTTATATATGAAATATGTAGAATTTAGCAAATAAATATGATCAGGATCTAGCCAACATGAACCAAGCATACAACCAGGAATTTTTACTAGCATGAACCAGAAATTTTGCTAACATAACCCAGAATACTAAGCATATAACCAGGAAAACCTGAGCATAACTTCATAAACAGGGCCAAGATTGATTAAGAAAGAAGGAAGGAGATGAAAGAGAAGAAGAGGAAGAGTCTTCTTGCCTCTATTTCAGCCGGCGACTCGCCAAAACGCAGCAAGCTTGACGAGGGACGACTGGTAGCCCAGCCCCGGCGATGATGACAGGGCCCAAAAACCTCCCAAAACCCCTCCGACGGCCTCCCCCTTCGACTTCCGGCGACTCCGGCGAAAACCCTAGCCCGTCACCGGCACCCTCGCAGAAGGCTCTGGAGCCATCGGGAAAAGGGGAAGGAATGAAAATGAAATGATCCAATTCCTCCTGATGTTAACCCTCCGAGCATTTTATATATATATATATTTACACATGTTAAAAAATTTGTTTTAACACTAATATAAAATATGTATGTGTGTACACATACATGAAATGCCTATATGCAATATACATACCTATATATGCATACTTTTGTATATAGATATGTTGTAAATGTGGCTCGATCCAAAATTACTCACCGGACGACGACGACGACGCTCCCGCAACGGTAACGCCCTAAATTAATACCACGGTTTCGAATAATTATTTTTAATTTTGTGTGATTTGTTAAAATAATCGAAAGAAGAACCCGGGGCGTTACAACTACCCACATTTTGGGGAACCTCTATAAAATCTTTTGTGTTTGTGTTGTGCTTTTCTGTATTGTCCCAATTTTCTATCTTAGCATTTTTATTTCCTGCAATAATTATTCTGCATGTGTGTTGTTTGTGAGCATAATTCCTTAGTGTGTTTTATTGTCTACACAATTAGGATAGAAATATTTTAAATCTCTATTCACCCCCTCCATATAGAGGTTTCTCAGAGGCACACTGTGCACTTTCAATTGGTATCGGAGGCAGGTTGATCATTAAAAGTCTAACACCTTGATCAAAAAGACCTCCTACTCTTATTTCTTTACTATAAAAATTTTTATAAAGAAAATGTGTTCTAAGGATTATGCCTCAACAAGACCTCTAGTGTATAACTTGAATAAGTTCATACTCTGGAAGGATAGAATAAAATTATATATGAATTCTATTGATGAAGACATATTTGATGTCATTATTTCAGGTCCACCAACTCCATACAAGAGAGATGCCAGTGGGACTTCAACTCAGGAACTTGTGCCCAGGGCAGATTGGATTGAAACAGAGAAAAGCAGAAGGCATGTGATGCCAAAGCTATGAATATTCTGGTCTCCACAATGTCAGATGACATTTCCAGAAGGTTGCTGACTGTCAATCAGCTAAAGAAATCTGGGAGTCACTTTCCAAACTTGTAGAAGGAAGTGTTGATGAAAGAAAGGACAAGAAGTCCCTCCTCATATACCAGTATGAGAACTTTCAGAAGAAAGCAGAAGAAACATTTGCTGATATGTATGACAGATTCAGCATGATCATTAATGAGCTCAGAGGCTTGGACAAGGAGATATCCTTTACTGAAATTAATGATAAAATCTTCATGTGCTTCCCAAGCTCATGGGAGTCAAGGAACTGGGCCATTAGAGAGTCCAGATGCCATAGGGAAATCTCTTCTAAGGCTTTGCTAGAAAGCTAAAGTCATATTAGATGTTTTTAAGAACATGGCTGAGTCAGAGGAAAGAGAGACAACTCCAACTCCTGTCCAAAGATGCATTTCTCTAAAAGCTACTGAAGGATCGCCCTCCAATCCTGAAGATAAAATGTTCAGTCTCCTTGCAAGGAAAATCAGGAAATGGGTCAAGACAGAAGACTCAAGGAGAAGAGATAGGAGCTCGAAGCCCAGATATGATAAGACTCCAAGGAAGGAGATTATCTGCTTCACTTGCAACAAACTATGGAACATAGCTCCAGAGTGCCTTCATGAACAAAGGGACAGGAGCAACAAAAAGGATGAGAAGAAGAAGAAGAAGTCTTTCAAAGGGAAGGACAAGAAGAAAGCCAAGGGATTCATTGCTGAAACCTGGAGTGACTCTGAAGCAGAGTTATGCTCCTCATCATCTGAAAGTGATAATGAACCGGAAGCAGCCAGCATGATGGCACTGGAGATGTCATCAAATGACGAGGAAGAATAGGTATCCCTGTTTGATGATTTTGATTTTAGTTCTGGTGATTTTAAAAACTGCTTTAAAGAATTCTGTAATGATTTTATTAAAATTCAAAAAGAATTTGAAGCAGATAGGGAAGAATTAGAAAACTTTAAGAAGGATGATCAATATATAAGAAATCAAGACCTAGTAGAAGAGATGAATAATAAAGAATCAGAATTAAATAAAATTAGAAAAGAAAATCTAAAGTTAAAGGAAGAGCTAGCAAAGGCAAAAGCCTTTGAGAACTCACTCAATGAGAGGAGTCAGCAGCTCAGACACATCATGGAAAATCTCTCCATGAGATTTAATCACCTAAGGTTAGGAGCAGACCCATCCGCTAGCACAAAAATCCCTAGGAAACCTGCCTGGAAAAATCCAATTAGTATCATTAGACCTACTGACTATGAATCATGTAAGGACAGTGCAAAAACTAAGGATTAGGAAGTTAATAAATCAAAGAAAACAACTCAAGGTAATGAAGAAAATCTCAACAAAGAAAAGAAATTCCAAGGGGAGAGTAATGCAGAGAAATCAACAAATCAAAAGGCTAAAGCCAAACCAAGGATAATAAAACACCCTGCTGAACTTCTGTATTTAGATACCTTCTATACCCACTTTAAGTATCAAAATAATAGGTTTGGAAAAACCATTCCTTATCATTCAAAAGGATATCATGAAAGACCATTCTATTATTTCATTGAACCCTACAATGGTAAAAGCAAAGGGCCCAATGTAACCCGTCCCTTCTAATGTTTGATTTACTTATGCAGGATTAGGTAGGGTCCCACTCAGGAGAAAATGGAGTGGGAAGAAAGATGTAGGTCTTGAATAAGGAACAAAATTCATCCAAGAAAGCCTTGTCCTAAAGGTGAGTGGCCATGATAAGGGGAAAGATGATGAAGTTCATGAGAAAGTGACTATTTTCCAAGGTCCAAGGTCCAAAGGTCCATGGGGAGCCAGCTTCGGAGCATCAAGAAGAGCAAGAAAAAGAAAATAAGCCAGAGAATTTGATGGAAATTGCTGCAGATAACCAGAGGGAGCTCCCATCTAATCAGGGGAAGCCTCAGGATGAAAGTCTGCTGGATGAGGTGACAAAGATTGCCAAGGTAGTTGTTGATGTTGCTAAGCTAAATGCTCAAATTTAGGGGGAGCTTCCCAAAGACAATGTTGCTGAAGAAGCAGTAATGTCCTCTGAAGATGATGAGCCTCTATAGATTGCTCCAAGGAAGGTTATTCCAAAAGTCTTCTCAAGAAAAAGAAAAACTCCTGAGAAGGAGAAATGAAGCTCATGTATTCTGTAATCATTATACTTCCTGGAAACAAACAACTGTGGAGACCAATATAATTTCTTGACAAATGAATGAAATAGCTTGTGATTTCAGTCTGTCATATTCTATTGTCTATATTGTCTTGAATATATTTTTTGTTTACATAAAAGGAATGAGTAAAATCACTTTAATCAATCTATAAAATTTGTTAAGATAAATATGGGGAGATTGTTGGGAAAAACTCCTTAGATTTAACTTAACAAATTATCTAAAGTGATTTTATTTCTTAGGTTTTAATTACCTATTGTTTATTGAGGGTAATATGGTCATTAGATGTCTTAGGATATCTCAATCACCTTGGAGTAACAAGACCAGATCAAGACAAGCAGAATTTGGGTTAAGTTAACAATTGCGTCGAATAGAAATATATGCAACATAGATTTCATGTCGACGCAACTTAGAGTTGAAGTCCAAGCTACTCAACTTTCTGCCGAAGTAGATCAAGTCGACGCTACATCAAAATGATGTCGGCGTAGAGGAAATGGACATATCGAAGAATCAATAGAAGTCGACGCAGCTTTGACTTCAGCTCAATGCATTAGAAAGAATTTGTCGAAGCCATCTAAAGTCGATGCAACATCAACTACATTTCGACGCAGATGATGAAGTTCAGAGTCAAGCCCTCAACTCGATGGTTACATAAATAAGGTATCGATGCAACGTCGACAAGCAGACTTCAATTATAGCAAGAATGAATTCAAAACTGCTTTTACATGAATTCGGAGGTGCCTCGATAAGAGAGAAAGAGAAATCGATGCAACATTAAATTCAGTCTGAAAAGGAAACATTTTCAGCTGTCATTTTGGAACTCTCTCTCAAGGCACACAATACTGAAGACCGATCTACAACGGCTCATTTATTTCCTATAATAGAAAGGAGCAATAAATAAGACAATAAAAGCTTTCTTGGAAAGGATCATTACAATTGGTGGAAGGGTTGAGAATTAAAAGAGGAAAGGAAGAGATATTGTCCAATGATATGCCTTTTCAGGACATTCTAGAAGAGGAAAGAAATTCAAAACAAATAGAGGGACAATAAATAAGAAGATAGATGAGAGAAAAATATTGCATTCATTACACTTTCTCACGGCTGTCAATTAGGGCTTCCTCCTTCTTCTTCCTCTTGGAACCCTAAAAGACTGAAACAGAAGATTTGCTCTCTCTCTCTCTCCCTCTCTCAGATCAGAAGAACAAAGGCTGCTTCTCATCACTACTATACTGCAACTAGATCTTAATAGAAGAAAAACAGTACAAGATCTGAAGCTCATAATCCTTGCAAAAATATCTCTATCAAAAGCAAGGATTCATTATTTACAGATCCAGAAAAAAGAGAAAACTAAAGCAGAAGGCTTCACATAATTCTGAGAACAGAATTCTCCCTCTTTCTTTCTCTTCCTCCTTCACTTTCCCTTCACCTGTAAAAGAGTTTTTAGAATCCCTCTTCCAAAGGATTCATTGGTTCAAGATCTCCTTATCAAAAGATCTGATTGGTTCAAGATCTCCTTATCAAAAGATCTGGTTGGTTCATGATCTCCTTATCAAAAGATCAGTGGTTCTAGGAGTCTCCTTATCAAAAGACTCAGGCTCAGGTGGTGCATTCCTATCAGGTTGTAGAAGAGAGGACTACCCACATTTTGGGGAACCTCTATAAAATCTTTTGTGTTTGTGTTGTGCTTTTCTGGGCTATCCCAATTTTCTTTCTTAGCATTTTTATTTCCTGCAATAATTATTCTGGCAGTGTGTTGTTTGTGAGCATAATTCCTTATTGCATTTTACTGTCTACACATTTAGGATAGAAATATTTTAAATCTCTATCCACTCCCCTCTAGAGGATTCTCAGATGCACACTATGCACTTTCAGAGGATGTTGCTGAAGTAGCCTTGGAATAAGACAAACATCTCATTCCATTGGTGAACCTTGTTTGAGGTCCCCACTAATGAGTAGGTGTGGCTTCCAAAAAAGGGGATGCCATCTTTAGTCGCCCACATTTTGAAGATCTTGTAAAATACCATGATGTCAAACGCGATCCCCTTCTTGTAGAGGAAGAACAAGTACTTGATGATGGTCATGATACCATTTGGACTGATCTTAGACGGGATAAACCCGTGGTAGCGAAGAATTTGGCAACATTCTGGCCATAACGGATGTTGCATACCCACTTAGAATTGCTGAAGCGGGAAAGTGAGTTGATCTGCAAAGAACATGTTGATGTAATCGCCTTGCCTGGGCAATCTCTCTTGCTAGGAATAAGGCAGGAATTGAGACTTAAGAGCCTCTAGGTCTTCCTCAAGGGTTATCGACTTCTTGATGCGAACCAAAGAGAACTTTGGTCCGCAAAACTTGCGACCAAAATCCTCTTTTCCCGGAGCCGCCATCGCGTGCTGGACTAATCGAAGGCATGTACTCGCTTAAATCAACTTAAAAAAGAAGCATTGGACAAAAAAAGTGCATTTATTTTGGATCTGGGCACATCAATTTATATACGAAGGGGGGGGGACTCATCATAAAGCATGCACAGAGGGGCCAGCGATACTCGTGAACTCCTGTCCTATAATACCTATTGAGTGGAGACACCGACTCACATGAGAACATGTAACATCCCAATTCAAACTACCCGCCTGGTGTGACTTGTGTCACATTGAGTTGATTTGGACTAGGAATTAGTCCTAGAACCCTAAAGTGATAAAGGGTTAGTCCATAGTGCCCAAATTGACTTAAGTTGTCAACATCAAGGATTAAGTCAAACTTAGCCCAATTAAGTCAATTTGGATGATTGGCCCCAATTGAATATCCAATTGTCAAATTGACCTTACCATAACTTAACAATTATCATAAGTGCCTTGTAGTCTTGACATCAAGACTACACACCAAATATAGTCTTGACATAAAGACTACACAGAGATATATTGTCTTGACATCAAGACTACACAACCAAATATACTCTTGCCATAATGACTACACATCCAAATATAGTCTTGACATCATGACTACATAACCAAATATAGTCTTGACATCAAGACTACAGTGCCAAATAAAGTCTTGACATCAAGACTACACACCCAAATATAGTCTTGACATCAAGACTGGACAGCCAAATAAGGTCTTGACATCAAGACTACATAGCCAAATATAGTCTTGACATCAAGACTACACAACCAAATATTGTCTTGACATCAAGACTACACAACCAAATATTGTATGACCCTCATTTTTTTCTTTTGTTTTCTGGGTCTTACGCCCAAAACTGCCGCCTTGCGGTTGTAAGACCCCATTTTTTTCCTTTCAAAATCCCGGTTCTTATGCCCAGAACCGCCGCTTTGCGGTGACACCCTCACTCGGGAAGGTCGCCACTACAAAACGTCGATCCTGACGGCCATATCGATCACAGAAGAAGAAAAGTATATTTAAACATATTGAAAAGCTCAAGTCCACATCACAGGAAATATATAAAACCATAAATGGTAAATGTCCACAGAGAGTAACTGAAATAAAAAGATAACAATAATAAAGGGCTCATGCCCTGTACATCCTATCCTCACTACAAGGTCACTCGCGGAAGCTAACTACCAATCACTGACTGATCCTAAATCCTGTGCTCATGTACTAGACTGGCCCGCCTCCGTCTGCACCGGCCTCTGTTGCTGCAGCATCTCTTCAATCCCCTAAAATGATATAGTCCACCGACCGTTAGTCAAAAAGACTAAGCCAATCCCCCACCCTTCCCCCGGTGACTCATAGGCACCGAGCGGGAAGGATGAAGCGGAGGAAAACACGGGGTATAATAATAGCAAGTGACAGGGGTACAGGGAATGTCTACACTACACACGTATATATATATATATAATTGAAGCAGTAAAAGAGCATAGTAAAATCAGGTAAAGAATAAGTAAAGTGCAGTAAGTAAAGACATGTATATAATAGAAAGTAACCATTGATTTATTGGAATGCCCACACAAACCTATAAACCAAGGGGTCGTTTAGGAGGGCCTATCGTATAAGAAGTCCCATAACCGACTTATACGATAGGGGTAGGGGTTGAAATGCAATGTTTATGCTATGACATGCAGTGTTATGCAGATTATGTTATGTTCATACAAGTGCAACTCACACACCTCGACTCTATGCACACAGACCTTTAGTTCCCCCTTTTTGGAGCTAGCAAGACTCCCAGGATACTCCCGTAGTGGCAAACGAAAGAAGTGGGTTGGGCCTCGCCCACCTCTAGGTTGGTATTCACACTACCTAACCTAGACCTATCGTACGCCTCAACACAAAACCGCGGAGCATCTGCGTACTCTTACTGGCTGGACCACCAGACTTTCATGGCAAAGTGCAAATTCCACACTTGCCGAGTCAACGTATTGACGTCGGTGTGAACGACCGTCTAATACTGAAGACCCACCACCTTCATGCATATGCAAATATGTTTTACTATATCGCGAGCAATAAATTCCCCGGGCTAACCTGCTCGTCATCAATAACCTTCCGAGCCACCGGCTCGCCGGACCAACCCGTCCACACCAACAAGCATTACTTAGTCACAAGCTCACCGAACTAACTAGTCTGCTGCTTCAACCACGAGCCTACCGCTCGTAAGACAAACCAACTAACCTCATGGAACCAAGGGGTGTGGGTGTGTGCGTTATTATGTTAATCTTGTACAACATATTACTCCTACAATTTATGGTTAATCTTGGACTTCCCGAGGATTACCCGGTAAGGGGCTCGCTACGTACTAGGAACTATAATGGGATGACACCTCAAAGTTCCCTTTCTCAAGACACTTAGTGTTGTTGGTATCTACCCATAAGATTACCCTTCTTATCTTTACACTTGGATTGCCCTAAGTATCTTCTAACTCCCCACGGGAAAGATGATCTTTCGTCTGACCCGAGCACAACTTTACCCTTAACTCACCAAGCACACTCTCATCACCTAAAATTCTTTTTGGTGACCTTCAATCTCTTCAACTAGGCTTGGTACACTATCTACCTTCCATTCCCACCTACTGATCCACAAATAACTCAAGTTTTACAGTTTTACTATACGCAGACCAAATGAGTCATATGAGTTGCATAATGGGAGGTACTCCAAATATTCATCCAACTGACTCAATATTATTACTGGGAGTCTATCATGATATTCTAAGATTAAATCCAGAGTTTCATATTTTTCCTCAACATTTTTGCATTTATTTAAATTTCTTCAACATTTGCCAAGTATGAATATGAACATGAAGTGTAAGGTATTCTTATGATATGGCTCTCATAAAATTAGGATATATCTATCATGCCAAAATAACAGTAAATCCAGGATGTCACAATTCTACAATCAGGAATTGTCCTCTAATTATAATATTTATCTTCTATCCAAACTTGAAGATTTATGAAGGAACTACCAAGAATACCTATGCCAAAATGAGGGAAAAATTACCAGACCTCTATTGTGTCCAGAAAATCTTAAATACAGATTTTCACAATTTATAGAATTCATTTTCTCACCCAAATAAATCCTAATATGAACATGTTGTGAAGTAGCCTACTGATAACAATCTCCAAGAATTATATAAAAATTCACACAGCTTCCTAGTGCTCTGAAATGTCCTATCACCAAGTTGCACATTTTTTCCAGAGAGTTTTGGACCCTTAATTATATTTCTTAAGATTGAGACAAAATAAGTGCCTTGTAAATGAAGTACTGGTTAAATCATCTAATAAATTTAACAAAAAATATAAGAGGTCTATAATATGATTACAAAGGCACTACCAAGGTTTCATCACCATCCAAGGCCATTTGAACATGTAAATATCTCATATAAGAAATTTCCCTAAAGGGTTTATGACCTAATTTAGGGGGAATAAATTCTCCTAAAATCCTCTCAAATTTCCCTAGGGCATATATACATCCCATGAACATATCACCTTAATTTCATGGCCATTCTATAGCTTTTGACCACATGTCCTTCACAAAGCTCTAACTGCACCCCAAGGGGTAAACTAGGGTTCTAGGGCATATCCACCTCTACACAAACTCATCTTACTCATGAAGGTGTTTTAGGTGATCATGAACCAGTGGTCAAGGTTTCAACTCATGGTGAGGAGATTTAACCACCATACCCCAAGATAAACATCATGCCCTAACTTTGACCCAATTTGACCTTACTTGGGTTGACAGTTTACCCAACCAATTCAGTCCCAATTGGGTAGAGATTTTTACCAGGGTCATGTGATAACCCTAAGAAGTACCCACCAAAATTTGGAGGGCTTTGGAGGGCATTGGAGGTCATTTGACCCAATAATTAATTAATAAATGATTTATGAAATTATCTCAAAAACCTTAGAAAAAGGTTATCCTAAAAATCTCATCTTTGAGTATGTTGTGTGGGTGTATGTAACTAGCTTAGGTTTTAAATATCAAGGCCATAACATCTACCAATAAAAAGATATGCAGGAAAGAGTGACTTCCCAACTCTAGGGACCAGTCTCACCATTTTGGCTCTACAGGGTACTACACTGCCCCTCCTGACCTGAAACAAATTTTCAATTAACCTACACACAAAGGGCTACAATATTGATGTTGGGCGCTTTTTCATCAGAGGTGATCTAGTATTTTTTAATAATTAAAATGACACACTGCATAATGAGTGACAAAATATAATATAAACATTTAATTATATAAATGACTCTGCGTTCGCCGAAATCAGAACTGCGCTCGACAAAAACATAACTAAAACTGCGTTTGACGAAAGCATAACTAAAACCGCGTTCGACGAAATCAGAACTAAAACTGCGTTCGATGAAATATGATCTTTGTTCGACGAACACCGAGCTCAGTTCGTCGAACTCAATTATCAGTTCGACGATCTTCAGAGTGTGTTCGACAAACGACATTCTGTTCGACGAACTCTGGTTTCCGTTCGGCGAACTCAACTATTTTATTTTATTTTCTTGGTGAATTAATCCCATTCGACGAACGCCGGGTTCGACGAACTCAACAATTAATTCAGTGCCTTGATTCCGTTCGACGCATTAATTCGTTCGACAAATTAATTAAATAAGAATAAATCATAATTATTTACTCAGGATTCAAATGAAAGAACATTATATCATATAACATAATAACATGAATCTTGTTGATCATGGCAAATCCAATGGTTCTTGGTCATCGTCCCCGTTGGACGAACGGCGCGCGACAGCCCGCCCTGGGCTTCTTTGCGGGATGATTTCCCGGCCACCTGTGTCGCTTCCCGGCCAGTCAATGCCACCACCTCCATTGAGATGGTGGCCGGAGATAGAGGGTGGTTAACCGCCCGGAGGTGGTCAGAATCAGTGTTTAGAGGAGTGGAAAGAGAGCTCGAAACAAGCCCTTTCGGAAGCACGATCCGAGCCCAATTGAGCTCGGATCAAGCCCCAAATTATGAAAAGATCTAGCACTAAGGGAGAAGAGGCGGATCAGACCTGTATGGAGGGGTGACTCCTTGCCAATTTTCTGTTGGCCATGACCGACCTTGAAGCTTTGGCACCTTTGCGATCTCCTATCCAGATGGGCTGACTCCTTCAGTTAGGTGGGGGAAAATGTTCCCCTCAGTCTAGTGATGGATATAAGAGGCTCAATTGGGGAGGGGAGGAGGTGTAACCTCCGATTACCATGAAGGCCATTAATGGCCATTTCGGCCATGGAGAAAACCTCCCCATTCAGCCCCCAAGTGGGCTGGAAAACCTCTCAAACTTCTGGTAACAACCAAAGGGAATGAATCCCCATTAATGGGGAGATCAATTGGCCTCCCTTGGCCATGAATGCCATTAATCCTCCTTTTCTCTCTCTTCAAATTGGGGGAACTCCCAATTTCTCTCTCCTAGTCACCATTTACAGAAATTGAGTGGTAAATCCTGGTAATTATCAGCCTCCTAAGCTAATGGGCTACTCCAATTAGGCCTAGCCCAATTGTATTGGGCTTGAGTTAGCTTTTTCCCTTCTTTTTGGGCAAGGTTGACCAAGTGTAGACTTGAGGTGTTGACTTGGTCAACTGATGGGTTGACTGGTCCAAGTGGTGTGTCTTGAGTCCCTTAACACCACCAAAAGTTGGTTGACTCATGGTGGTGCCCCGATCGGGCCAATTTATCCAAAAGGTGTTGGTTTGACCAAAATAGGGCTAGAGTTGACTTTGGTCAAAATGGCCAAATTGGTGGCCCCATGGTGGGGCTTTTTGGTCCATTGGGTACCTACTATCCTTATGAGGGTAGGGTCAAGGTAAATTTGGCATGGGGGAGGCCAATTGACCCTAATTCAGTTAGTTTGACCAATTTAGGGTTAAGGTTGACTTTAGCCAAATTGGCCTCTTTGGTTGACCCCAGTGGGTCCTCAGTGCTCTAAGGGGACCCTAAAGGGTTAGGGGTGCCATGGTGGGGTAAAAGGGTCAAGGTGATTCCCTTAAGTCCAACCCCATGCTTGTTAATTGGAAATTGTTATTTATAGACCAAGGTAATCTTCCCCTTCAAGCCTAAGGCCAAGTGATCTCTTCAAGCTTCCAAGGGTTTTGTCATGACCTAGTCATGACAAAACCACTCTAGGGGTCTAGTTGTTTGGGGGATGTTACAGCGGTGATACTTGTTGAATTTTTGAAGTGGTGTGGAGGAGACCGGGCGGTCTGGTCTGGGAGACCGCGGTGATCACGCGGCTTGTATAGGTTATCTGCCGGTCTGGCTCTGCCGAGTTGTTCTGGCAGTCTGCTGGTTGTTCCGGTCTGTTCTTGGTAGTTGCGGTTTGTTCCCGAGTAGGTCTGCTAGTTTGCCTGACTTCCTTGTTGGAAGACCGGGCGGGTTGTTCCTATATGACTGTCTACCCGGGCGGTCTATATTGGTGACCTGGCGACTTGGTTGAACTCGGCCAGATGGTTCTAGCTTGCTCCTGTTGATCTAAGGAAGGAGCATTGTTGAGACCGCACAGCTTGTGCGCGGTCTCGTGTTCGCGCGGCCTGTGCGCGATCTTGTCTGCTGATCTGCGTCTTGGTCGGGTGATCGACCAAGAGGTCTGTTCGCGTGGTCTGTCTTTTGAGACCATTCGCGATCTGTTGGGTGGTGACTGTATCCCGGTTTGTGCGGTGACGACATCCGTCCACCCGCCTACAAATAGGGGTGCATGGCCCGTCATTTCTAACTAGAACTGTAAGAACCAGAGCCCGGATTGTTTCTTGCGGTCTCAAGTTTGAGTTCGCGCGACTTGGATGCGAGTTAACCTTTGTTGTGTTCGCAGGTTTGCGGTCAGCAGGGTGCGGTCTCCTTCCTTGGTGATTTCCGGTGGCTTGAATAAATAGTTCTTCTGCGATCTGTCAGCGAACTGGGTTATTGTGTTCTTATGCTGTTCGCAGCGAGCTCAGTGATCAGGCGACCTTCAGCGGTTAGGCGGTCTGAGTTGCGGTCTGGCGACAACTTCAGTTCTTTGTTCCAATAAAGCTCCAGTTCGTGCGGTCTAAGGTGCGGTCTTGCAGTGCTGGCAGTCTGTCCGGTTTCTGTTCGTGCGATCTCAGGGCAAGCCGGGCGAGTTCTGGAGTGTGCGGCTTGTGCGGTCTGAGCTTGTCTAGCCGCCAGCTTTGCTTTTTGGTGTGTTTTGTTCTTCTCATCTCCGTGATTCTGATGAATCATGTCTCGCCATGTATACCTCGCATTGTAAAGCAGTTCTGTTTCAATAAATATTTCTTGTGTTGCTGTTTTGGCATTGTGGTTGTTTGGCTATAACTCTTGTTGATACAACTCCTGCTTACTCCTTAACGGTCCAATCAAAAATTTTAACATGGTATTAGAGGGAGGTTTCTGGAGTGGATAAGCAGTGATCAACTAGAGTTGCCATCGTCTTTGTGAAGAAGAGACCACATAGATTGCCATGGAAGGTGGATACGCAAGAGGTCTTGGTATTGAACTCCTCACATCGACTAACTTTAAAAAGTGGAAGTCGTGAATGGAGAGTTACTTGCTTGGCGAGGATCTTTGGGAGGTAGTTGGCGGAGAAGACACACAAGAGGTGTTTCCAGCAGGAGATAATATGGCAGAGGTGAGACTTTGGAGGAGGACGAATGCTAAGGCAGAGTTCACTCTCAAGAGGGCTATCTCACCGGAGTTGTTTGATCACATCATTGGATGTAAATCTGCTGCTAAGATTTGGACATCCTTGGATGGGTTGTTCAATAAGAAGAATGTAACGAGGCTACAGTATCTTTAAAATGAGTTGGACCCTGATGAGCCTATCTCTGAGGCAAAACTGAAGAGGCATATCATCCGCGGGTTGCGGAAGGAGTATCTTGCTTTTGTGACTTCAGTTCAGGGTTGGGCAAATCAACCGTCGTTGTTGGAGCTGGAGAACCTTCTTGGTTCGCAAGAAAGTTTAGCAAGACAGATAGCGGGGGTTTCAATCTCCGGGGGAGAAAGTGATGTGATGTTCTCTGGGAAGAAGAAGAAGAAATGGGAGAAGAAGAAGCCGGGTCATGATGGACCCTCCACTTCAGGTCAGCAAGATAGGGGCAATGCTCCTAAGTCTGATGGGAAGAAGAAAGGAGAGGGACCGAGATACTTTAGATGCAACAAGACCGGGCACTTCAAGAAAGATTGCCAGGTGAATCTTCAGCCGGGACATGCAGTGGAGAAGGAGATGCCAAAGTATGGTGAAGTTGGATGGGGAGGAGCCTTTGCATCTAATATAACGGCGATGCCCGTTAAGGCCTTGGCTTCCATCAACTATGATAAGTACTGGATTGTTGATTCAGGGTGTGGGCATCATCTCACCGGGGATGGATCAAAGTTCTCTTCTTTGGCGCCTTACTCAGGTAACAATGCTATCATTACGGCTGATAATTCTATTCATCCAGTAGAGCACGAAGGAGTCGTCTCTCTGAGCAGTGATAAGGGTCCACTCACGTTGAGGAGTGTTTATCACGTGCCTGGTATGAAGAAAAATCTCTTCTCTGTGACCAATGCGGTCGATGTCGGTTATCACGTTCTGTTTGGCCCAACAGAAGTGAAGTTTCTCAAAACTCAACCGGAGATAAAGGGAGATGTTATTCATGTCGGCAAGCAGGTGAAGGACTTGTTCGTTTTATCGACAAGTACCTATGTTGATAAGATGAGGACCAATGATGGCGCGGCCATCTGGCATGAAAGGTTGGGGCATGTAGGCATGGACAAATTGAAGGCTATGACGGTAAGGGGCCTTGTCAATGGCTTGCCTAGCTTCTCCTCCTATAGAGACGGTCATGTCTGCAAAGGATGTCAGTTTGGTAAGTCTCATCGACTTCCATTTGACAAATCGCAAACAAGGTGCAAAGTGTCGTTGGAGTGCATCCACGGTGATTTGATGGGACCGACTGCCACCCCAAGCCTTGGAGGCAATAGATATATGTTGGTGTTGATTGACGATTACACCAGATATGTCTGGGTGTATTTCTTGAAAGAGAAGTCAGAAGCCTTTGCAAAGTTTGTGGAGTTCAAGGAACTGGTGGAAGGTCGTCTAGGCCTGCGGGTGAAGAAATTGAGAACTGACAATGGTGGGGAGTTCACCTCTGGTGAGTTCTCAAGTTTTTGCAGGAAACACGGCGTTCGGAGAGAGCTCACTTGTGCCCATACTCCACAGCAGAATGGCGTTGCCGAAAGGAAGATCCGTCATCTGACGGAAACTTGCAAATGCTGGCTTCATGCCAAGAGTATCCCAAAGTCTTTCTGGGCGGAGGGAATGTCTTGTGCAGCTTATGTCATCAACATATTGCCTCTGAGTCCTATCAACATGAAGACCCCTCACGAATTGATGTTTAAGGAGAAGCCGAGTGTTGCACACCTTCGGGTGTTCGGGTCAACCTGCTATGTGCATATTCCTGATGCTCTTCGGACAAAGCTAGATGCGAAAGCAAGGAAGCTAGTCTTTATTGGGTATGATGAGCGGAAGAAGGGATGGAGATGCATGGATCCTGAGACACGGAGGTCAATTGTTTCTCGGGATATGGTGTTCGATGAAGTGACTTCTTACAAGGGGAGTTCAGGAGTTGAGCTACCAGAGAGCAGGGTTGATGAAGGAGGAAAAGCTGCGGGAAGTCTTCAAGTGGAGTTGCCTGTTTCACCAGGAGCTCCAGTTGTGTCAAGCTCTGAGATGGAGGCTTCAGGTTCTGGAAGTAGGGGGAGTGATGCTCCAAGTTCATCTGGAAGAGGAGCTTGCACAGAAGAAGCACCTGAGGAGGTGGTTAGTAAGGAGCAACCTCTTAGGAGGTCGAAGAGGACTATTCAACCACTAGATCGATACACAGGAGGAAACATGGTGAACTTTGTTTCATGTTTCTTTGCTGGTCCCTTGGATGATAGGGAGCCGTCAAGCTTTGAGAAGGCCAGAGGCGTGAAGGAGTGGGACATTGCTATGCAAGAAGAGATGGCAGCTCTCGAGAAGAATGAGACCTGGTCTCTTGTGCCCAAGCCCAAGGGCACCACTCCTGTGACATGCAAATGGGTCTTCAAGCTGAAGAAGAAAGCTGACGGCAGTATCGAGCGGTACAAGGCTCGCCTTGTAGCTCGCGGGTTCTCACAGCAGTACGGAGAAGATTATGATGAGACGTTTAGTCCTGTGGCAAAGATGACTTCGGTTCGATTTGTTATTGCCTTGGCATCTTCGAGTGGTTGAGAGATTTGGCAACTCGACGTGAAGAATGCCTTCTTATACAGCGAGATTGACAAGGATATCTTCATGATCCAACCGCAAGGCTTCATCTCGAAGGAGTATCCGGACTACGTTTGTAAGCTGAAGAAGGCCCTGTATGGGTTGAAGCAAGCGCCTCGGGCGTGGTACGGGAAGATTGCAGAGTATCTCTTATTCTGCGGATTCGTTGCTTCAGACTCTGATTCTAGCTTGTTCATCAAGAAGGAGGGGGTGCTTCGGGTGATTGTGCTGCTGTACGTGGATGACATGATTGTCACCGGGAATTCGAAGGAAGCTGTTGCAAGACTCAGGGCTGAGCTTGCTATCAGATTCGAGATGAAGGATCTGGGGGAGCTCCACCATTTCCTTGGACTCGAGGTCCAGAGGCGGGAGAGCGGAGTGCTCATTTCTCAGGCTGGCTATGCGGAGCGGATTGTTCAGCGATTCGGCATGGAGGAAGGGAAGAGCAGCTCTATACCTCTGGAGCAACATCATAAACTTCGGAAGGATGAGGGGAGAGTCTTATCTGAACCGTTGGTTTTCCGAGCTCTGGTTGGGAGCTTGATCTACTTGACGATCACAAGGCCATATATTGCTTATGCAGTAGGCAAGGTGAGTCGGTACATGGCGGAACCACGGAAGCCTCATCTTCTGGCGGCAAAAGGCATCTTGAAGTATGTGAAGTCGACCTCTGATTTGGGTCTCCTATATAGGAGAGGGTCAAGCTTGGAGTTGCATGGTTTCATGGATGCTGATTATGGGGGAGACGTGGATGATCGAAGATCAACGTCTGGTTATGTATTTATGACGGGCCCCACAGCTATTTCTTGGTGCAGCAAGAAGCAAGACTCGGTGTCTGTATCTACCACGGAAGCAGAGTACAAGGCTTCGGCCTTGGCTGCTCAGGAAGCCGTTTGGCTTAGGAGGTTGGTAGAGGACGTTCATCAGGAGGTTCGAGGTCCCACTATGCTACGCGGGGACAATGAGAGTACTCTCAAGCTGGTCAACAATCCAGTCTGTCACGCGAGGACCAAGCATATAGAGATTGAGCACCATTTCATTCGTGAAAAGGTGTTGGGAGGATCTCTTATGGTCGAGCATGTTCGGAGTGCGGACAATGTCGCAGACATCTTCACAAAGCCGCTGGCGAAGGGACCGTTTACTCGGTTGCGGAATTTACTCGGGCTAGTCTCCACTTCCCACTTCAAGGGGGAGTGTTGAATTTTTGAAGTGGTGTGGAGGAGACCGGGCGGTCTGGTCTGGGAAACCGCGGTGATCGCGCGGCTTGTATAGGTTATCTGCCGGTCTGGCTCTGCCGGGTTGTTCTGGCGGTCTGCTGGTTGTTCTGGTCTGTTCTTGGTAGCTGCGGTTTGTTCCCGAGTAGGCCTGCTAGTTTGCCTGGCTTCCTTGTTGGAAGACCGGGCGGGTTGTTCCTATATGACTGTCTACCCGAGCGGTCTATATTGGTGATCTGGCGACTTGGTTGAACTCGGCCAGATGGTTCTAGCTTGCTCCTGTTGATCTGAGGAAGGAGCGTTGTTGAGACCGCACGGCTTGTGCGCGGTCTCGTGTTCGCGCGGCCTGTGCGCGATCTTGTCTGCTGATCTGCGTCTTGGTCGGGTGATCGACCAAGAGGTCTGTTCGTGCAGTCTGTCTTTTGAGACCGTTCGCGATCTGTTGGGTGGTGACTGTATCCCGGTTTGTGCGGTGACGACATCCGTCCACCCGCCTATAAATAGGGGTGCATGGCCCGTCATTTCTAACTAGAACTGTAAGAACCAGAGCCCGGATTGTTTCTTGCGGTCTCAAGTTTGAGTTCGCGCGACTTGGATGCGAGTTAGCCTTTGTTGTGTTCGCAGGTTTGCGGTCAGCAGGGTGCGGTCTCCTTCCTTGGTGATTTCTGGTGGCTTGAATAAACAGTTCGTCTGCGGTCTGTC
Source organism: Dactylorhiza incarnata (assembly GCA_033032865.1). Classification (NCBI taxonomy): domain Eukaryota; kingdom Viridiplantae; phylum Streptophyta; class Magnoliopsida; order Asparagales; family Orchidaceae; genus Dactylorhiza; species Dactylorhiza incarnata. The sequence goes on along the minus strand of JAWHQI010000103.1, from coordinate 2,385,086 downwards.
AACGAACTGGGTTATTGTGTTCTTATGCTGTTCGCAGCGAGCTCAGTGATCAGGCGACCTTCAGCGGTTAGGCGGTCTGAGTTGCGGTCTGGCGACAACTTCAGTTCTTTGTTCCAATAAAGCTCCAGTTCGTGCGGTCTAAGGTGCGGTCTTGCAGTGCTGGCAGTCTGTCCGGTTTCTGTTCGTGCGATCTCAGGGCAAGCCGGGCGAGTTCTGGAGTGGTGCGGCTTGTGCGGTCTGAGCTTGTCTAGCCGCCAGCTTTGCTTTTTGGTGTGTTTTGTTCTTCTCGTCTCCGTGATTCTGATGAATCATGTCTCGCCATGTATACCTCGCATTGTAAAGCAGTTCTGTTTCAATAAAGATTTCTTGTGTTGCTGTTTTGGCATTGTGGTTGTTTGGCTATAACTCTTGTTGATACAACTCCTGCTTACTCCTAAACGGTCCAATCAAAAATTTTAACAATACCATTTCATGGGTTGATCGCCACTACTAGACATCGATCTTGCCGACAATTCAAACATCTAGTCCAACCATGATTCAAAGAGTAATAGAAGGATTTAAAGACTAAGTCCACAAAATCACCGCATAACATATATATAAACGAAATAAAGAGTCCACAAATGAGATGTATAGGGTACAAATAAATGAAAGGGCTTAAGCCCAGTAAATTAAGTCCTTACTACAAGTCATTTGCAGAAGTAAAAATAAAATCACTAAACACTCACTACGGTGGTTGCTACTATAAGTGCTGGCCAAGGGTGGATCACCTTGCCATGCTCATCCCTCCTGGTGTGCTGGTCTTGATGCTCATGATGCTCATGTTTGTTATGCCAAGCCCTTCATCTCCCGTCATGCTGCTTCCTTGAAACTTTCTTGCACTAGTTGTTGTCCGCGCTCACCGCACTAAAAATGTTGGAACCGGGATTCGGCCCAACGAGGAGTTCGGACCCCAAAGATGGGTGCAACTCGCGCTTACTAATCCCTCTGAGCAACTTGACTGAAGACCTAGAACTGAGACCCTTGGCGATAGTGTGGAGGTCCCACCACACACCCGGAAGATCGTAGAGCGCTTCCCCTCCTAAGCCAAGAACTGAAGTCGGACACCTTGGAGAGCTCTGAGGATGCTAACCAAAGATGACCTGAGGAGAGAGAAGCCAAAAAAAAGTCCTCTCCAAAGGTGCCCTTATGGTTTTATTTATAGTTTTTCTGGACTGGCCTGCTAATAGCGGGGTTCCGCCTTTTGGTTTTACTAAGCGCACCCCAATTTGGCTTGCTAACAGCCAAACTCCGCTGTTCGGAGCGGCTAACTGCAGGCCACCAGGGACAGAGGGTAATTTCCCTTCTTAGCCTCTGTGCTAATGGCATGCGAGAATGCCACTTGCGAGGGCTCCTGCGGGTCTCCTCATGAGTACCACTCGCTCACCCTCTCCAGGTGAGTGGCCTGCGAAGACCCTGCTTGCCTTCCTTATAGCGACAACCGCTGAGGCCAGGTCTCGCATTCTCCCCTGCGAGAACCCCCCGGTTCATCTTGCCTGGCTCTCACGACTCCTTAGTGGCGAGATGACCAATTCTAGACCAATTAACACAACTTCGGGCCTTACCCCCTCAGGCGAACACGGGGTTGTACAGAACCAGTGCTACCGCCCGGTGCTAGCCACTAACGCCGGCGCTAGCACCTCATACAAAAATCCAGCATTTTCTTTTACAAAATATTTTTCTTGTGTAAATCTAATTCCTTCCAGCAAGAATAACACAAAATTCCAAAAAAGGATCTCAACCCCCTTTATTTCGTGTGCAAACTGTTATAGGATAGGTCACACATCTAGTTTTTGCAGGAAAGTAAAAGAAAATACTTTAAAACAAATCTGGGTACCTAAGGCTTCTACTTATTCTATGGGTGGTACCACTTGGGTATCCGGATCTTTACTCTCATCTTCTTTCTAGATGTGCAGGAAGACTAAGGACAATGAAGATGTGTGGTACTTGGATTCTGGATTCTCCAAGTACATGATGGGCAATAAAGCAAAGTTCCTTAGACTAGAAAAGAAGAAGGGAGGTATCGTGACATTTGGCGATAACGGAAAAGAAGGGATCATGGGAAGTGGTACAGTTGGTAACGAATCCTTTACGATATCTAATGTTCTTTATGTAAAAGGGCTAAAACACAATATAATTTCTATTAGCCAATTATGCGATAAAGGTTTAGATGTTTTATTTGAATCTTCCACTAATTTATGCAAAATATTCAATCCTACTACAAAAGATATTTTACTAACTGCACCAAGAATACATAATGTTTATATAGTTTCTTTTCATGATCTTTCTAAATCATCTATAAAATGTTTTATCACTAAAAATGATGAATTAGAATTTTGGCATAGAAGGCTAGGACATGCTAGGACAAAGCTTATTGTAAAACTCGCCAAAAGTTATTTAATTAGAGGATTGCCTAGGTTAAATGGAACTTTACCTTCACTTTGTTCACCATGTCAAAAAGGTAAATTTACTAAATCCTTTTTCAAAAGTAAAAATTTCATTTCTACTACAAGACCCTTGCAATTAATTCATATGGATCTTTTTGGTCCTGTTAGCACCGCAAGTCTTGGTGGTAGATTATATACATATATTTTAATAGATGATTTTTCAATATATTGTTGAACATTATTTCTCTTATCCAAATCTGATGCGTTTTGCGAATTTACAAAATTATGTACTCGCATTCAAAATGTAAGTGATTTAAAATTAAATGCATTCGCTCGGATCATGGAGGAGAATTTGAAAATGAAAATTTTACATCTTTTTTTGATATGTTAGGCATTAAACATGAGTTCTCCGCACCACACACACCACAATAAAATGGTATTGTAGAAAGAAAGAATAGGACACTTCAAGAACTAGAACACACTATGCTATGTGAATAGAAATTGCCTAAGTCCTTTTGGGCGAAAGCCGTAAATACATCATGTTATGTTATGAATATAATCATGCTTCGCCCATCTCTTAATCACACATCATATGAACTTTATTTTCAAAAGAAGCCTAACATATCTTATTTCAAAGTGTTTGGTTGTAAATGTTTTATTTTAAATACTAAAGATAGCTTGGGAAAGTTTGATGAAAAATGCGATGAAGGAACTTTTCTTGGGTACTCTTCAACTAGTAAGCTTATAGAATTTTTAATAAAAGAACTAGTAAAGTTGAAGAGTCAATTAATGTAAAATTTGATGAGGTTGCTCCTTGTATATAAAGACTTTCCGCAGGCAACGGGGATGATCTCTTACAACCTTTGGAGCATAGTGATGAGGAACCTTCCAAAGAAGAGAAAGAGGAGGCCAAGGAAAATGATTATGTGCCTCCAAGCACCTTGCAATTCACAAAGGATCATCCACGGGAGCTAGTAATTGGTGAACCATCTATTAGGGTAAGAACTCGCTCTTCTCTTCATAAATCTTATTCAAATATATGTTTTGTTTTCGAAATAAAACCAAAAATTGTTTCTACCGCTTTAAATGATGAATTTTGGTTTTTGGCTAAGAATGGAGAGTTATAACAATTTGAGCGACATAATGTTTGGAAATTAGTAGAAATACCATCTAATCACCCGGTTGTAGGTGTAAAATGGATTTTTAAAAATAAATTAGATGGTGATTCTAGAATCACTAGAAATAAGGCACGCTTAGTAGCACAAGAATATTCTCAAATCGAGAGGATAGATTTTGATGAAACTTTTGCACTCGTTGCTAGATTGGAATCTATACTAATTTTTCTAGCATTTGCAAGCTTTCAAAGAATAAAACTATTTCAAATGGATGTAAAAAGTGCTTTTCTAAACGGGTTTGTAAAAAAAGAAGTTTATGTTGAACAACCCTCCGGTTTATTAGTGAAAAATTTCTCAATCATGTTTATAAACTAGAAAAAACACTTTATGGTTTAAAACAAGCGTCATGTGCATGGTATGAAAGACTTGCATCATTTTTATTAAAGCACGATTATATTATGGGAAGTGCCGATAATACTCTCTTCATTAAGCACAATAATGATGATATGATTATTTTGCAAATATATGTTGATGATATAATCTTTGGATCTACTAATGAAGAATTGTGTAATGAAGTTATTTTAGTGATGAAAAACGAATTTTAAATGAGTCTAGTAGGAGAACTTTCTTATTTTCTTGGTTTTCAAATATCACAAAGAAATGATGGTATTTTTATATGTCAATCTAAATATGTCCATGATATGCTTAAACGCTTTGGATTTGAAAACCTTAAACATGCTTCTACACCAATGAGTGCATCACTAAAATTAGGAAAAGATGAATCGGGAATTTCAATTGATCAAACTTTATATAGAGGTATGATGGGATCTCTACTTTATCTAAGTGCAACTAGACCCGATATTATGTTTGTCGTATGGTGTTGTGCTCGATTTCAAGCCAATCCAAAAGAATCTCATTTAAAAGCGGTAAAATAAATTTTTAGATATCTAATTGGGTCATCTAGATTAGGATTACGGTACCCGCATAATAATTCATTTACACTTCATGGTTATTCCGATTCGGACTATGCCAGATGCTCACTTGATAGAAAAAGCACTAGCGGTACTTGCCATTTTCTAGGACCTTCATTAGTTGTATGGTCTAGTAGGAAATAAAATTCGGTTGCACTCTCCACCGTGGAGACCGAATACATTGCACTAGGGAGTTATTGTGCACAAGCACTATGGATGAGCCAAACTCTAGAGGACTTTGGTTTTCATCTAAAACATATTGAATTAAAATGTGACAACAAAAGTGTCATTGATCTTACAAATAATCCGGTACACCATTCTAGATCCAAACATATAGATGTACGTTATCATTTCATAAGGGATCACATTAAAAAGGAAAATGTTAGAATAAGTTTCATTGGCACGGACTCTCAACTTGTTGATATATTCACTAAACCTCTTCCTGATGCAAGGTTTCAAATGTTAAGGTTGGAATTAGGAGTCTTAGACATCTTAGGATGAGTTATATGAAAAATGCTAAAAAAATTATGCAATTTGAGCAATCAAGACATCTCCAAAAATTAGAAAAATTCTGCATAAGACTACTATTTGTTGGATCTTGAGGCGCCCTTAGAGGGGGGTGAATAAGGGTTTTAAAAATCTTAATCTTTAATAGAAAACTTTAGATATTTTATTTGAATAATAGTGAATATAAAACAAAGAGTAGCAAATCAATTTTATTGAATAAAAAACATGATTATCATTAATAAACTTGATTACAAAATTTAATCTCGAAGTCGCTAGAGATTGGGGCGACAAATATGAAAACTCTTTTTGTTTTTTATACCGACTCGTATCCCCACGAACCGGTTGGCTTTAGCCGATCTCTCCCCAGATACGGCCTCAAGCTGCTCTAGCCTTCCTATCCCCAGAAAGGCCTCGAGCACCCCCTAGATCTACTCCCTAGACCTAGTCGCCAACACGAGGTGAATTTCTCCCTAAGTCCTACCCAGACCCAGTCGCTAACACGAGGCGAATTCACGAATTGATTACACGGATAGAAATAAAAGACAAATATTAAATTCAAGTAAAAACTCCCTAGAAGAATTCTGGAGATGGCGAAGGCACGCTGAATATTCTTGAGGTCAAAGCGTGTGTTCTTCGAGTTGTGTAAGCATTGGTCCGGTCCTCCTTGAATTCTTTTCTTGAATATGTGTGGGAGACGATGGTCTGGATAATACGGCCTTGACAAGGTTTCTGAAGTGCTAGAAGAGGGCTCTTGACAATCAGTAATCGGAGAAGACAAAATCCTCCGATTTATAGAATTTGAGCTAACGCCGGCGTTAAGTCCTAACGCCTGCCGTTGACCATGTATAGCAATATATTAATGGCTCGGATCTTCAGAAGAGGAAGGAGATTCTGCACTTTAGGCATGTTTTATTTTAGGCAATATCAACGCTGGCGTTAATGATAACGCGGCGCGTTGGGCAAATCATTCCAAATGTTCCTCCTGAAATCACGGCTGCTTTCTCCTTGCCAAATTCGTCGACCACAAAACGCTCAGCGTTGACAGTAACGCCTGGCGTTGACTTTCTTTCTTTACCCTATTTCGTCGGACGGCAACTTCGTCGAACGGTCTTCTTATTTCGTCGAACTCTTTTTTGTCGAACGTAATTCTTATTTCGTCGAACTCTTATTTTGTCGAACGGGCTTCTTCTTTCATCGAACACAGTTTCGTCGAACGCCGATTTCGTCTAGCGCTAACGCCCAGCTTTAAGCTTAACTCCCGACGTTAACCAGCATTCAATCCTTCAGCTTGTGGTTAGTGCCAGACCATTGTTTTTGCAACCTGGTGTCATAACTGTCCAAACCTGCATGTTAAAAACACAATGGCAACAAGATCAAATACAAGTAGGATTTGTTATTCTCAAATCAAAGGGATGCGGAAAACCATGTTCTAACAATCTCCCCTTTTTGATAATAACAAATCCAATACGGATAAATCAGATTTATATATAAGGAATTTGTGTTTTTACAAAGATATATGACACGCAAAAATTATAAGATAATGATAAGAATTTTAGATCATTTAACAGTACTCCCCCTACACAAATGCTCCCCCTAGTGTATACTCCCGTAAACTAGATACATGCTCCCCCTTAATCTAGTGAATCCTATTCCATTAATCGAGATGATTTACCATTTTATTCTCCCCCTTTGTTATTAGCAAAAGAGGGTGGAGTGAAACAAAACTAGAATAGAGAAGACAAACGTTGGGACATAACTAAGAGAGGATTAAGAGTTTTGTGTAAACATAAAGTAAGTTATGATCGAGCTAAGGGAGAGAGTAGCACAGCGGAAAAATGTATGATAAGCGTGAAAGAACATTAATGAAAATAATCACTTGCCCTTTTTAAATTAATTTTAAAAGTGATTCTACTTGTTAAGATAGATGCAAGTTTGTTTGAACAAGAACAAGTGAAAGACAAATCCTTAGAAATAAGCATGAGAACACAAGTACATGATCAAAAGAGAAATGTGGAAAACAAAAACAAAACAAATAAGAGTAGTATTTTTGTTCAAGTTTGACCATTCCAACAATATGTCTAAACTTTTCACGTTTGAGCATTTTAACTTGAAAATTTTCATAACAAATAGGCAAGCATGAATTAACATATTCAAAAAGATACTAGCTACAATGTAACCAATGCGTATTTCAAGTAACAAAAACATTGTAGAAATCATGCATTGCAATCTAGTGCTTTTACTTGAGTTTTTAGAGAATTATGTAATGTTTGCATTAGGATCCAATTCTCATGAGTGGAAGCTTTATGAAAAACAATGATGTGTGCATAAGGTGTTTTGATAAAAGTATACAAGTGAAATAATCAAAACACATGACATATGTAGTGAAATAGTAACAACAACAATAAGATTGTAATCATATAATTACTTTCATGCATCACATCTAGAATAATATTTCAAAGCACATAACATACGTACAACTGCCAAGGTGCTTTGCCCACACAATGCTCATGAAGACTTATCAGGGAGCAAAGTAGTGCTTGGGGGATCACATAAGCAATTTTATTGATTTTTTATTTTTAGTGATCCGGTGTACAAATAGAAGTGATAGAAAGAAATATGTTTTCACAAGACACTTTACAATTCTTTCCAAGGTGCTCAACCTCACAATGCTCATTAAGACTTATCAGGAGGGTGAGTAGTGCTTGGTGGAGTTATCTTTGGTGTTTTATTTTAGATTTTTATTAAGGGCCAAAAGGTCTCCGAATTCACTTGTTGTTGCAAACATTAATATTATTGAAATACCACTTCTATATTGTGCATGAAATTTATTTTTAAAGGAAGGTGGAGGTAATTTAGACATACAACTTAATATGTTAAAACTATTACACTACACAATCATGCAAGACTAGGATTATGAGCACATGTAGATTACCAAAATAGTGAGTGTATAATTCATTGATTAACATAAAGCATTACTCATACTTAGAGGCATGCTAGGCAATCATACACAATTATCTATAGACTATTTCATTGCACATAATCAGATTAAGGTCAAGGCATGACAAAAACAATGTTTAGAAAAGTTGAAATTAAAATTGGACATTGAAGAGAATCTTAATGTGTATGCCTAATTAATTTTGACCATTTGAAACAAAAGGACTAAGATATATTCTCTTGTGAAGACATATAGTCAAACCATAATTTTGTAAGGAGTTAAAAAAACAACAAAAACATATTTTTGATCATTTTAAATTATTTGATATTTTTTGTTTTTTTGTTTTTTTTTTTGAAATAAAACAACCAAATTAATAATAAAGTAATTTAAAATCAGACACAATAAAATAAGAAAAATCATTAGAAAAATACCAGAAAGATACCAGTGAATGTAGAATTTTCATCTGGAGAAAAAGGCTAACGCCTAGCGTTAAGTAGTTAACGCCGAAATAGTACTCAATTTTTGAGGTTTTTAAAAAAAATATCTGTCATAGATAGTATGTACATAGACCTTCTTAGGGTAGAAATTTCAAAGAAAGTTGATATGTTTTGAAGGCTAAATTAAGCATATTTTGATGGTTCTAAAATATTTTTATATTTTATATTATAAAATATTTTTTATTTTTCTTTTCATGAAAACAGTAAATAAGGTGTAGTCATAATGGTACATAGATAGATGACCAGCAGAGAAACATGCAATTATAAAAGAAAAGTGGATAACGCCGACGTTGAAGTCAACACTAGCGTTGAGTTCGCTTTATATAAAAAAGCCCTAAATCCGAGTTCTTTTCTTTTCTCATCATTTCATGTCGTGTCTTCTCCAGGTTTCGCCCCAGCACTCTCAGATCTAGGTAAAATTGATGTTTTTCTTCTCATATTTTTTGATTAAATCATTTCTCTACCTCTAAATTAAAATCCTTTGAAGTATTGAAGTGTATTATTATGGTATGTGATAGATTTTAGGATTTTGAGATCTAGGGTTTGCATGTTTTTGAGTTGAGAATGAGGTTTTGAGATTCTTCTTAAAGATGAGTCTTTGCTTTTACCTCTTTTAGTTAGTTTGATTTTTATTGATGACTTTTCATTTATCCTTTTGTTTTTCAACAATTTTTGAGTTACACGTATTACAGATGGTTGGCATTGTGTACTGGCAGTGATAGAATGTTCCAGAGCATGCGTCGGGCGTTAATTCTAACGCCTGGCGTTAAACAAAATCATTTTTGTGCTGATTGTTGTTGTGTTGAAAGTTCATGCAGGTTATGGACTCTTCCAGTATGCATGGTGTCTGTGCCAGAAAGTCTTCGTCCCGTCCTCCACAAGAGTCGTATCAATCATTTGTGGGGATTGAAAAGGTGACTGTTTGTGTAGGCATGGTGTTGCACATAGATCTTCCTCGTCATGCACATATTCAGAATCTCCTAGCAGCATCAGGAGTGTTGTCAGTGATTTATGATGATTGCTTCTCAACGGATTTTGTTAGGGAGTTTTACAATAATCTGTTTGATCCATCAAAAACGGAGCTTCATGGAGGAGTGATGTCAATGATCCAGTCTGACATTATTCAAGTCACACATGACGATCTTCGAAATGAGTTTGGGTTAATAGAGAATGATTATCGTTTAGATGTGGTAGAAAAGTATAGAGCTGAGCGGGATTGAACACCAGTAAATCTGGTATTGCACGGGAAGGAGACAAAAGATCAGATTACAGATGTTTCTTCACTTAGAGAGGAAGCATTTTTTATTCAAGATATTTTACGACATACAATTATGTTGAAGTCTGGAGACACAAAGAAGATCACTGCACAATTGAGCATAGTGACATGTCATATAATGCAGGAAATACTTTTTGATGTGGCTGATCTTATCCTTTCTCAGATTCGATATACTTTTAAGTTGAAGGATCCAAGATGGTCTCAACTCAACACTCTTCCCATAGGAGGACTTATACAACGGGTGGTGATGGCAAAGTATGCATATATAACTCGAACTAATTATATTAATGATCTTGTCCCTGAGCTTTATTCTACTTCAACCCTTCGAATCCCTCGACCACGAGATATACCATCATCTTCACGGTCACCCCTACGACGAGGTTTTTCACTCCGATAGACGAATCGGGAACATCAGGAGTCGTTTGAAGAATTCAAAGAGAATGCGACACGAAGAATGTCACGGATCGAGAAAATGATGTGATACATGGTCAGGGCCTTGAATTTGAAACTAACACCGGCAGAAGAAAGGGATTGGGAGGTTCCCATGGAGGATCCGCCACGTCGCTCGACTCGCGGTACTCGAAGGTCAAGGGAACGAGGTAGTTCAACTACTGAAGAATCAGACTCACTTAGTGAAAGTAGACAATTTTAAGGTGGTTTTTCAATTCTGTAATAACATTGCTTGGTATTTCGACAATATTATCTAACGCCAGGTGTTACTGCTTGCGCCCAGCGTTAGCTGTTATCATGCTTTTCCTTTTATTTTATTTTTTTATCTATTCTGTGAACTGTTTCTGCAATGTGTTCTAATATTTATCTTATGAAAAACAATTTACAAACTATGACTTTTATGTAAGATTAATTTCTCATTATATTTGTTTTTAAAGCACATAGTTATTATGAATTTTAACTTCCAATTTTTCTTATTTTGGTTAAGCATGATAGAGGCAAACAAATGACGCAAAGATATTAAGTAGCCTAGCAAAATTTGCGCATTTTATAAATTTAGCCTAATTCCCCTAAAATACCTTTTAAATCCATTTTGACAATTATTTCATTTAGTCTTAAAAATATCATATACTGGATTTAAAAGGATAAAAAAAATAAAAAGGATAAGTAGATCACTTGAAAAATGATATGATTTTTTATTCAACTTTATTCAATTTGATTTATTTATGGATTTTGGTTTAATATGTGAAAGTCATATCACAAGTTATATAAAGTGATCATATCACGATGACTTAAAGAAATAAAAGCAAAAGAACAAAAAAGAAATTAAGCAAATCATGAAGTGGAGAATTGATATTTCATTTTTAGTTAATTTCTACTTCATGCAAATAATTGGATACTAATGAATGAGAGATTTAGGTATCCAAAGAGGACCGGGTGTAGCGGTTCCTTTGGGTACCCAAATATATCGTGTTTGCTTTTGGGGAGATATGATTGAATGGGCTCTTTTGATTTGAGTTTGTGTTTTATCTTTAACTTTGGGTATCCATTCAAACCTTGGTTTAATATTATTTCTATTTGTCAAATTTCTATGATGATTTTGCAAAACATTATTTTTAGTTTTCAAATTTCCATAATCATTTACTTGAATATTTGGATCAAAAAGGTTTTTGAATTTATACTTTGAAGGAAATTTGTTTGCATTTAATTTTAGGTTGGGAGAAACATGATATTGCAAATTTTGGTGATTTTGATTTTGATTTACAAATCCTTTATGTTCCTTACTCCCATTTTTAAACTTAGGTAAGATGTTCATATTCATATTCAACTTGTTTTTAGATAAAGTTTGATATTGTGAATTTGTATTTACCATTTTCATAAGCAAGTTGATTTTTTTATTTTAATTCATCATTCTTAACTATAAGATTATGTCTAGCTTTATTGTAAGCGATTGTGTTGTTTTTAAGAATGAAAACAATTGAATCAATATGATTTTGATAGTTATTTCTATATTCATCAAATATTTCATCCATCTCTTTAATTTCAATTTTATAGTCCTTACACTTAGCACGATCATTTTTCAAGGATGAATTTTCTAAATATAATCTTTTATTTTGTTCTTTTATAAAAAGAAGTTCCTTTTCAAGTTCCTTGTGTTTTTCTTTTAATTCATTATATTCTACACAAGGTGTAGTGTTTTCAACTAAGGAACCATGGATAGAACTAGATAAATTTGAATTTGATTGTTCATTAATTTTTGCCTTTAAATTTTTGTTTTCTAAGCGCAAATGTTTATTAGCATCTTTTAATTTCTTAATTTTGCACTTTGTAGTTTGAAGCAATTGTAATGAAGAGATAGAAGTACAAAATTGGGATTTGATTTCCTTACGTTGCTTTCGGGAGAGGCACGATTTGAACACATAATTTCTTTGACATCTTTTTGGCACTCCTCTTCCGAAGACAGTACTTCTCCTTCTCTTTCATTTGATGTGTGCTCCAATGATCCGTCATGAGAGGAGCATTCTTGAATACTTGAGCAAGCTTGCATATTCTCCAGTTATGGTGATTGTTCCATACCTGTAGAAGGAGAATCATACATTTCTTCAAGAAATTTCCATACTTTGTATGCACTAGAAAAATAATATATTAATTTGAAGATATCTTGAGATAAAGCACAGAAAATATAGTTCATAGCTTTTGCATTTAGGTGACGCTCTTGTTTACTTGATTCGTCCGCTGGTCTTGTTATTACTATATCTCATGCGTTGATATCTAATGTTTTAATAAACCTTTCCATTAACATTTTCCACCCTTTATAATTTCTTCCATCGAATAAAGGCGGTGCAAGAGATTTTTCTTCTCCATACAAATTTCCCCCACTAATAGAAGCGAGATCATGAGACGCCATTATTCCCGGTTGTTAAGCCGATTTGGAATAACCTGTCTCTGATACCACTTGTTGGATCTTGAAGCGCCCTTAGAGGGGGGTGAATAAGGGTTTTAAAAATCTTAAGCTTTAATAGAAAACTTTAGATATTTTATTTGAATAATAGTGAATATAAAACAAAGAGTAGCAAATCAATTTTATTGAATAAAAAAATATGATTATCATTAATAAACTTGATTACAAAATTTAATCTCTATGTCGCTAGAGATTGAGGCGACAAATATGAAAACTCTTTTTTTTTCTATACCGACTCGTATCCCCACGAACCGGTTGGCTTTAGCTAATCTCTCCCCAGATACAGCCTCAAGCCGCTCTAGCCTTTCTATCCACAGAAAGGCCTCGAGCACCCCCTAGATCTACTCCCTAGACCCAATCGCCAACATGAGGCGAATTTCTCCCTAAGTCCTACCCAGACCCAGGCACCAACACGAGGCGAATTCATGAATTGATTACACAGATAGAAATAAAAGACAAATATTAAATTCAAGTAAAAACTCCCTAGAAGAACTCTGGAGATTGCGAAGGCACGCTGAATATTCTTGAGGTCGGAGCGTGCGTTCTTCGCGTTGTGTAAGCGTTGATCCGGTCCTCCTTGAATTCTTTGCTTGAATATGTGTGGGAGATGATGGCCTGGAAAATACGGCCTTGACAAGATTTCTGAAGTGCTGGAAGAAGGCTCTTGACAATCAGTAGTCGGAGAAGACAAAATCCTCCGATTTATAGAATTTGAGCTAACGCCGGCGTTAAGTCCTAACGTCTAGCGTTGACCATGTATAACAATATATTAATGGCTCGGATCTTCAGAAGAGGAAGGAGATTCTGCACTTTAGGAATGTTTTATTTTAGGCAATATCAACGCTGTCGTTAATGGTAATTAACGCGGCGCGTTGGGCAAATCATTCCAAATGTTTCTCCTGAAATCACGGTTGCTTTCTCCTTGCCAAATTCGTCGACCACATAACGCTCAGCGTTGACAGTAACGCCTGGCGTTGACTTTCTTTCTTCACCCTATTTCGTCGGACGGCAACTTCGTCGAACGGTCTTCTTATTTCGTCGAACTCCTTTTCGTCGAACGTAATTCTTAATTCATCGAACGCTTATTTCGTCGAACGGGCTTCTTCTTTCGTCGAACACAGTTTCGTCGAACGCCGATTTCGTCTAGCGCTAACGCCCAGCGTAAAGCTTAACGCCTGGCGTTAACCAGTTTTCAATCCTTCAGCTTGTGGTCAGTGCCAGACCATTGTTTTTGAAACCTGGTGTCATAACTGTCCAAACCTGCATGCTAAAAACACAATGACAACAAGATCAAATACAAGTAGGATTTGTTATTCTCAAATCAAAGGGATGCGGAAAACCATGTTCCAACACTATTAAGACTCTTAATAAATATCAAAAAATAGATTTTTAAAATACTCAAAATTTCTCTTACTGTTTGCCGCGCTAGCGCTAGCGCCGGCACTAGCGTGGGCGTTCGATTTTTCTATTTTTTTTTATTTCTGAAAATCATTAAAATTGTGTTAGTTTATATGTACTACTTAGTTTTGTATTTCTGACATTTGTCATATTTGTTTTATTAATGTTATGGAAAATCAACTACAAAATTTCAAAATTCAAAAATACAAAAAAACAATTTTTTGTGGTTTTCTGTTTTACTTTCATTAAAAATTTCAAAACAACAAAAAAATTGTATGATCTTTATTGTTAATATCAAACATGTATGAATTCTATTAGTTAGAATTATTTACAATGTTAAAATTTATTCCTTCAAATTACTATGAATATTGTTTTGTTTATCATGATTTGAGTGCATCAATTGTATTGAAAAATATGTGTAGAACCAAGCTTAGCATGCCTCTAAGTATGAGTAAATTTTTGTGATTGATAATGATAACTTTTCACTTACTTATTTTGGTAATCTAATGAATACTTGTTTGTTTAAATCCGGGGAAGGATTGGCTAGAGCGGCTTGAGTCCATATCCGGGGAAAGATTGGCTAAAGCCAAATCGGTTCGTGGGGATACGAGTCGGTATAGAAAAGGAAAAAAATATTTGTATTTGTACGCCTCCGATTTCTAGCGATATTGAAATCAAATTTATGTAAACACTTTTTTTATATAATACAATCATGTCTATATTTGTGTTTACTTGATTTCTTTCATTTGGCTAAAATTCTAAAATTGCAAATTACATTATTTTCTTCTTTTACTTAAATTGTTATTTTGCTCTCGTTAACTTTAAAACAATTTAGTAAATTGCTTAATATTACAAAAAGAATTGTATCCCCTTATTCACCCCTCTCTAAGAGCGCCTATCGATCCAACAATCTGAACCTGAGAAAGTGACGCTAGTTGAAATTCTTATACGATTATAAGTTCACCATGAATTATCATCTAGGTAAGGAGAATCCCGTAGCAGATGCACTGAGCTGGAGACTACCTATTTCTAGTAATGGCATATGGTTGATGGTCATGGAGCTGGCACGTGCACTTGACCAGTCATATCATAAGAGCTGTCGAGAATATCTGGCATGAACAGAGATATAATGCAATATCCAGGATAGGATCCGGGTCGGGCATAAGGAGGACCACGTTACATAGTCTATTATCCTTTTGTAACAAGGTGGACCTCAGGAAGACTATCGTTTGTCGGACGAATTATTATACATCTGTCACTGGCTGTACATCTCAACTATAGGAGGGATTCGAGAAGACAATTTCAGAGAGGCTCATTGAACCAAGTAATTGGTGCACCCTAACATCACAAAGATGTATACTAACCTGAAGAAAACATTATGATGTCCAGGGATGAAAAAGAATGTCACAAGATTTGTGACGCATTGTGAGGCATGTCAAATGGTCAAGGCTGGGTGCAGAAGCCTGCGAAGAATGTTACAGCCGCTATTGGTACCCGAGTGTAAGTTTAAGGATATAACCATGGGCTTCGTTCATTGTTTACCCCACTCCCAATCTGGGAATGACTCAGTGTGGGTCATTGTAGACATATTGAACAAGGTACCACAATTTATACCCAACCGTCGAGACGACCATGTGGATGTCTTAGTTCGACTATTCATGGAGCAGATTGTTTGGTACCATGGGGTACTCATTAGCAAGTTGAGTCGAGCCGGCTCGTGAGCTCGATGAGCCGGCTCGAAAAAAGCTCGACTCGAGCTCGAGCCAGTTGAGCTCGAGCTCGACGAGCTCGAGCTCGATTTCGAGCCGAGCTCGAGCGCGATTGCTCTTGTTCATGAGCTCGCGAGCCGGCTCGCGAGCTTTTTTTTGGGGTATTTTTTTAAAAAAAATATATATACATATATATATATATATAGGCTCATGAGCAAAAAGCTCGCGAGCAGCTCGAGCTCGACTCGAGCTCGCGAGCTCGAAAGCTCGAGCTCGAGCTCAATATACTGGTCTCAAGCTCGAGCTCGAGCCAAGCAGGATGAGCTCGACGAGCTCGAGCTCGAGCTCGAAATATTTAGCTCGAGCTCGAGCTCGAGTTTGGGATTTTTGCCAAGCTCGACTCGAGCTCGACTCGTTTACACGCCTAGTACTCATGACTATAGTATCAGATCGAGATGGTCGCTTCATTTCCCGAGAGTGGAGGAAGGTGCATGAATATTTGGGTACGAGGCTAGCTTTCAATAGAACTTTCCATCCTCAGACTTATGGTCAAACCGAACTATCAAATCATGGAGGACTTGATGCAGCAGAGATACCCGGGATTTTTCCCTGAAGGTATGACCCTAACTTATTCCTTACTTTTACCACCTAGACCTAACCATAACTTTTGGGATTAAATTTGTTTTTTGATTTATTAGATTGGTAGCATCTCATCTTTCTAAGAGGACCCTAGGAGTTTTGTGACCTAGTGAGCTCTAGGAGGACTCAACGCACTTATAGGACCACGAGTGAACCCTCAAAAATCTCGGTGTGCATTTGACCTTGGTGTGACATCAAGCTTGCCCTAGGAGATGTAGGTGCTTTAATTACATCCATTGGGCCCTAATTGAGCTGACTTAGGCTAGGTAGGATCCACCACACCTCTCTTGATGTTTTCACTAGCTCAAACCCAATTCTAGTAGGCTCCCCTTACCTCAATAGGTTCAAGCCAGCCCTAATTGACTCAAGGCGGATCCAAGGTGACCCTAAGGGGTCCACCTCCTCTGGGTGACTAGGCAAGTCAACCTAAGGTGTTGACTTGGTCAACCTTAGGCTTAATTTAGGGTTTAGGTGCACCAAAGTCCCATATAACCAAGCCAAGGCCTTCCTTGACCAGGGGGTGGACTAGCCCACCTCCATTGACCTCCACCTCACCATGGTGACTGGCCAAGTCAACCCAAGTGGGTTAACTTGGTCAAATCTAGGTCTAAAGTGTGTGGGCTCTTGCTAGCTTCATGTTGACTTAAGCATGACTCCCTTGACCTGAGGGAATATTTTGACCCTCTATCTCACCTCCACATGGAGTACCACCTCATCAGGGAGGTCAAAGAGGCTTGAATTGATCAAATCGACCCCTCGTATGAAACCGGTCTTATGCATGTATGTGATGAGGGTTTAATATCTTGGGAAGCCATGAAACAACTGAGGAGTTATTCCTCTTGATTCGTGAGGCAGCAGGAGGCCAATCGGCACCTAAGGGTAGTGTACCGGCAGTGGAGAGCTCAATCAAATGACCAAAGCTCTAGAAACCTCCTCCCAATCTATTTAGCCTCCTGATATTGGCTTGGCAGGGTTCCTCTCATCTGCGCGAACCAAAACGAATCAAAAGAGACCTCTGGGGGCCTGTCAGCAACAACTGGAAGAAAGGTTGAGCCTTTCCACCACCACCCCCTCCAATCATGCCTCCCCGCACTTGATCGGGAAGGATAAACCCTTCCATGGTGAGTTCTCTCTGCTAGATCTCCTAGGACCTTTAGCAGCCTCTTCTGGCCATAGGAGAGACATTCTCGACCTTACCGTTAGCCTTGGACCACCACCTTGTATCCTCTTTATTGATACAATACTGAATAAAGTTGCATCTGACATCAATATAGTTTGTGCAGGAATGAGTTCAAAAATAAGGTCCATCATATATGGTTTACAAGCACAATAACTCAAACGATTTTTTGTATATTTGTCATCATCACAATAGCCCCATCCCTAAATCTTGAGACGGCCGCATACAAAAATTTTCAGTAGTTGAGACAGCCAGAAACAAAGAATGAATCATGACATTAATGGAAACATACTGGTCAATTTTATAAAACAAAAAAATAAACCGAAATAAAATTTCAACCTTCACATTGATTACCCTTTCTTGTAGTACTGTTGACTTTGATATTTGTCCCACGGAGCAAATAAAAAAAAACTAAGATGTACACATCACAATCTTTTAGTCACTGGAATAAAAGCTCCATGGAACCCATAAGGAACTCGTCTTGGTAAAGTTATCTTCGCAACAAGACCACCCTCAAAATTTTTCGCATCAATTATGTGAACCTACAAAAAACAGATCACATGACACAGCTAGTCAAAAATGGAGCTCAAAATCAAGTAAACGCTCTAAAGCTTTATACACCATTAATTAGTTCTTGAATAGCCTAAAAATGTACTTCAAAACCAATCTAACTAATGATGATTATAGATCACCCTACCATAGTAGATATAAAAGCTTTAGTAAAATTAACATGAGACTTCACCATTACACCACGTAGGTAATCGGAAGTAAAATCAGACGACTGAGAGGAGTTTCACAAGTATTTCTTTGTATATATATAGACATATGTATATATATAGACATGTATATATAGAGACATCATATATATATATAGACACGTACATGGGTATATATATATATAGACACATGGGTATCTATACACACACACATGGGTATATACACACACACATATGTATATATACACACACACACACATGTATATATAGACACACACACAGGTATATATACACACGCACACATGTATATATATATATACATGTATATATATACACATATGTATATATATGTATATATTACATGTATATATATACACATATGTATATATATGTATATTACATGTATATATATACACATGTATATATATGTATATATATGTATAAATATGTATATATACACATGTATATATACATGTATATATATACTATTAAAATATTAATTATCCAAAACTCCTTGGGAGTTAGCATAATTATAGATTGCACCTCTCCATTTTTTGAAATTACATAAATCTCTCCTCAACTTACATTTAATAACTTGCATGCACAAAAATACTTTCATGAAGCTCCCCTCTAGAGAGGTATTTTGTGCACGCATGTTATGAAATATTACAAAGGACCCAAAATAGAGGGGTGCAACTTGTAATTTTGCAAATGGCCATAGGTATATATATAACTGCCAAAATATACTTTCTCAAGTTGAAATATGATTTCTTTCATTCATCTTATATATAGGCTCTGTTTGGGGGGACTTATTTTCACCGGTCAAGCGGTCACGACCGCATGAACCGGACCTTAATTAAGGTCCGGTTCATGCGGTCGTGACCGCTTGACCGGTGAAAATAAGTCCCCCCAAACGGAGCCATAGTATAATACAATTTATAAAATAAATAACATAAAATATATAAAGTTAAAAAATTGGATGGGAAGAAACAGCGCATCAACGAAGGCACTATCGCCTCCGCTGCGTTCAGGGAATACATGTGACAGTCGGATTACTTTCTTTGCCGGTCAGACACTGTGCGCCCAAAGGACATGTTCCCATCCCGCTTGTACACTAAATGGTGAGAATGTGGAGCATATTAATGAATATTATGCACATTTGTAGCAAAAGGACTTCGACAAAAAAATAGTTCATGTTGAAA
Source organism: Dactylorhiza incarnata (assembly GCA_033032865.1). Taxonomy (NCBI): domain Eukaryota; kingdom Viridiplantae; phylum Streptophyta; class Magnoliopsida; order Asparagales; family Orchidaceae; genus Dactylorhiza; species Dactylorhiza incarnata. The sequence continues at coordinate 2,365,610 of JAWHQI010000103.1, read as the reverse complement.
AACAAAAAAGTCTCCTTCCATTAGAAATGGAGCAGAGAAGTATGTAACTTACTTGAGATGTATTTGTTTGCTCATTGTGAACATACGAAATTATCCAACCATCATCTTCTTCAAAATCACCCCGTTTAGAGACAAATACCGCTCCCGAGTAGAACTCACTCGCACCAAGCTGGCGCCTTTCCACCTTGACGTATTCGCTATCAAGATTTTCTAGCTGTAGAAGAAAAGACTAACATTACAAAAATGGTAAGTGCGGGGTTTGACGTTCTACAGCTATATCACTATTTTAACTACCTTAAAAGCAGTAGTATCTTTCTCATCAAGGTAAAATTTTGCCAGGCTTCCATACATGGGGAGCCCTAAATATGGTAGTAAGGCATCAGTATATGTTTTCTATAAAGATTAAAGAAGAATATTTCGGTAAGTCGTGTTCTTCTTATACCAGCATCAGAGCTTGCTTCAGAATTCACAACTTGAGCGTAGGCATACTTATTGTACAAGCCTCCAAAGAGATCATTGGCAAAAGGGAACTCTGAGGAGAACTCGGTTCCCGTTAGATATCTTTCTGTTACACTCCCTGTGTTCATATTTAACCTCCACTCATGTAACCGAGAGAAGAAAAGTCCGTCACTGGAATTTTCTTCGCTATATTCATCCGTTGATTTTAGTTTGAATCCTCGAGAAAACCATTGAGATTTGTTTCGTCCCAAGTCGGGGCCTGGAATCATTGATCCGATGGATCGACAGCCCCTTACAATAACCTTCACAAACACGAAATAAGGCGTGCTATAAAAAGGTGAATCGAGCAAAAACATTTATCACCGCACAAAAAGATCTAGAATTTTGCATAAGTAGGCATATATTGCAGATCTATGATAACAGATAAAGCTTGAAGAAGAAAATCACTCATTAAACACATTAACAACAAAGAAAAAAACATTTTCAAGTATTTGGATTTGTACCTCGTCTCCGCTCTCATAGCAGTTGACCACATGAAACATACAATATGGTTCCACGTCAAACCATTTAACTGAATCAGAATCTCCGTATCGAGGCATCACACCAATTCTTGCATAACTTTGCTTTTCATACTTGATAAACCTAAACGCTTTAATGTGTTACCAACTTCTGAGAAAGCACGGCAAGCGCAACTTTTCACAATAAAGTACAAACACTTACGGGCCTCCTTTGATCAGCCTATGAATGTCAAATGTCAATGGCATATCCAAAATTATGTTGTATCTGAAAATTAAAGAAATGATATAAATATTAGTTAAAATGATATTAAGAGAAAAAAACTGAAAATGAAAGTTAGGGTCCGCTTGGCACGGCGGTAGCAATCGTGAACGCAGTGATTATGAACCGTCGTTCGTGAACGCCGGACCTCACCCAATGAACTTCATTCACTTTTATGTTCAAAAGTAGCTTCATTTTCTTGATGACGGTCACAACCGTTGTCATGCTAAACATGCATTCTATGATGGTGGCGTTTTTGTCCGAATTCACTGGAGCAAAAACGCCGTGCCAAACGGAGCCTTGGTTGTATAACAATAAAAGTGAAGATTTATACAACAAAATGACACTCAAACTCATAAGGGAAACATTGCATCTTTCCTTTTTAATTTTGTCTTTTCAATTTGGAGTTGCGGAGATGAGAATGCTTAGGTGGATGTGTGGACACACATGACTGGATAAAATTAGGAATGAATGTATCAGGGATAAGACAAGAGTGGCGCCAATTGCAGAGAAGATGTGAGAAGCTCGCCTAAGATGGCTTGGACACGTACAAAAGAGACCATTAGAGGCACCTATTAGGCATTGTGAGTTTAGTCACCAGGCATGTTAAACGGGGGAGGGGTAGACCAATAAACACTTGGAATAAAACTATAAGGAAATACATGATGTACTTAGGCATTAGTGAGATAAAGACTATGACAAAGGATCCATATAGCCGACCCCACTATAGTGGGATAAAGGCTCAATGACGACAAAGGATCCAATGGCGTCAATGGCGACAAAGGATCCATATAGCCGACCCCACTATAGTGGGATAAAGGCTTGAGTGTTGTTGTTGTTGTAATTTGGACCAATTGTCTTCATTCTTGATGCAAATGCTTTACTAATTATTTTGTTCTCATTCACAGTCGAATACCACGGACTTCCCAATTATAATCGTGATAAGAGATCATTAAAAAACAGTTTAGTAAAGACCGCATGATAATGTTCTGTGATGTACGGCCAAAAAATCGTTAGCATGTCTATTTGATTGATACTTGTCCCACGGATCAACATCTTTGTCATTCATCTTGGATCACATGGACTACCAAAGTCACTTTTATGAGTGACTAGCATGTAGGCCCCAGAGGTTAAGGCTTCTTTGAGGATGCAAGATCCTGCCCACTTTGCATTGAGTTACCTGACTGAGGTTCACACAACACCCACCTTTTTTCAAAGACGAGTTCTCCTTCTGTGAACTATTTTATGCAGACAATCTTTTCATAATATCTCGGCATTCTTATCTTTATTTCTTCTTGTCGGATGACCGCTTCATTGCGAACTTTTACTTCTAGGTATAGAGTAACATGTTGCTCATCATTCAGCCTTATCCACTCTTCAAAGTTAGTTTTTCTTCGGTTTTTGCTCTCACTCTAAGTCTGAGCATGCTAAACTTTATTGGGATCAATGCTTCTGAACCATGGAAGAGCTTGAAGGGAATGTCATGCGGCTGAGGTTGGCATGGAACTGAGTGCCCATAACACTGATGTGAAACGTCTGCTCAATTTCCTAAATACCACAATCCTTCTTTTTAGCAAGAAAATGATTTTCTTGTTAGCCGCTTCTGCTTATTAGTTGATTCTAGGATGACAAATTGAGGTCAACCTTAGATTGACGTTCATACTTCAATTGGCCCAACCATATGATTGGGAAAATGGAAGATGAAAATACACTTGACAAAGGAATGTATCCATCACACACGGGCCAAATATTGATGTGGTGAATCCGTGAAATCATGGTGGAAACTAATTCATTTTAGTTGAAATATTGAGATGAAATCTTGAACAGAAGCTTACCTGAATCCAGTGAGATGACTCATTGCGGTCATAGATCATCCAAGTCTACAAGGCTCTGTGAAGAAGACGACTCATCTTCTTCCTCTTCCTCTCTCTAGCGATGGAATGCTAGAAGTAAATGAGAGTGAACCAATGTCTTGTGACCCGGAAACCATAACATATTTATGCCAAAACCCTTATGCGATCGTTTTATGATTTAAGTTCATCATATAAAAGTAACACAATGCCCAATATCCACATATAATTCAAACCGTTTATACAATATGAAACATAATCGACCTGATAAATTAGATCACCTAAACTGGGTCGATATTAACGAGAAACCAGTGTCACGCATAATTAATATAATCAGACCATATAATAATATATTTTAATAATCTCTCACTTGGGTCAATATATGTTATACTTATAACTACGCATTACATGATAACCTTATGAGCTCGAAATTTATCGTCGTTACCGAAAATGTTTTAACCAATCTGGTATATGATTATACTAACATATGATCAAAGAGACATTCATTGCATTCATCATAGCTACTCATCAATGTCAAGTATGTTAGCACAACCAACGATATAGATCAAGTATGGATGTGTGACATGGAAATTACAAGCAATGCAATCTTGACATGCTTATTTTCAACTTGTCCTACTTTAACTTTAATGAGATCGGAATAACTGAATTCAGAGTGCAAAAACAATAGATTTTATTCTATAGAATAATAATTATAAAAATGTCTAAAACAAACAAGCATCAATATGCAAACTCCCACTAACACAATATATCATCAACTGATATAAAACTCATATGAGCAATATGCTCGTGAAAGACCTTTGGTGTTAAACCCTTCATGAGTGAATCTACAAATATGAAATTTGACCAAATAAGCTCTATAGAAACTGCCACTCTGATCTCTCTCTCTATTTAACAACCAGGAACTTAATCTTTATGTGTATAGATTTAAAGGTACTCTAATTGTTATTGGAATACATTATTGCAAACGTATTATCACAAAATAACTTAAGTGATTGAACAATATCCAGAATATGCAGCCGTGATAACATTTCACAACGAGATTCCATGATTGGATGTCTCATAACATGCCATGAACTCAACCGCCATTGTTGAAGAAGCTATGAGTGTCTACTTGACATTCTTCCAAGATATAGCTCCTACAACCAACACGTAGACATAGTCCGAAGTGAATCTTGAACTATCTTGACATCCAGCAAAGTCTGAATCAAAATATCCAACGATCTCAACCTATCTGGCCATTTATAACTGAGCATAAAAGTATTATTTCTCTTCAGATACCGCATGACGCATTTGACTGCTTTCCAATAATACAAATCTAAATTACTCAAATATATGCACAACATTCCAACAATGAATGCATATCATAATGCGTACATACTTGAGCACACACAAGACTTCATACAACCGACGTGTTGATGCAAAAAGTGTCTCAACTCCACAACCACATGGGAAATGAGATTATGTACAGATTGTGTATGAGTTTGCTATAACTATAGAATACTCTTTCCTCGCGAGTTACTGCATTTATACGAGTGATCCAAAAACGACGAAAATCTCTCTTTTTCCTGCTCCTATCTCGATGAGAGGAAACCAAAGCTCTCATTCTTTGTCGAGTAGTCGTTCGAGTAAGTCTTGAATGATCCCTAAAGGTTGATGCAAATAAATGAATTTTGTTTGTCTCCGAGCTGTATATCCTCATTTAACTCTGGTCATTGAATCAAATGAAACTCAAGTAATGCGGGTGAAAGAATACTCCGAGTTGCAAATGACAAGGCGAGAGAAGAATGTTGAGGAAGGCGATGTTAGGTGTCGCACAACGTGAACCCTTAGTTGTGCGTGATTTTATTAATTGAATGTTTAGATTACATCATATTACAACTAGAGGTCTTTCTGACACTGTGAAAAAAAACTCGCAAGCAATAAACAGAACTCGCAAACCCTGCAAAGGGAATTCTCAAATGCTCCCAAATAGAACTGGCGAAGTCTTATTCTAGAGAGCTCGCCAACACTGTGTTATGGTCCCATGAAAGTGCACAGTGTGCCTTTGAGTATTCTCTAGAGGGGGTGAATAGAGTTTTAAAAGCTTTTACCCTAATTATGCACACACAATAAAATTATTAAGTACTATGCAATCCTCAACACCAAAACAGAATAAAATAAAAACACGGGAAATATAAAACAGAAAACAGTAAACTGGGACAACACAGAAAATGCAAACACAGAAGACAGAATTTTTATAGTGGTTCCCCAAAATATGGGTAGTCTACTCTTCTACCACCTTGGTAGGATTGCACAAAATGTGCCTGAGTCTTTTGATAAGGAGACTCTCAGAACCAACAATGAGTCTTTTGATAAGGAGATTCTTAGAACCACTCATTGAGTCTTTTGATAAGGAGACTCTTAGAACTATTGAGTCTTTTGAAAATGAGACTCTTAGAACCACTGATTCTTTTGATAAGAAGACTCTTAGAACCAACTGAATCCTTTGTAGAGGGATTCTTAGGACTCTTTTACAGTTACTGAATAAGAACAGAGGAAAGAAGAAGAAGAATTTGATTCTGCTGTATAAATCCTTCAGCAGTTGTGAGTTGATATTCTTCAGGATCTGTATAAGATGAACTCTTGCTTATGTTAGAGATAGATGCAAGGGTTAGATACTTGTGATCTTGTTAATCTCTGTACTCATGTTGGCTTGCTGCTGTAAGATGTGAGAAAGAAGAAGCAGCAGCTTTGTATATCTGTACAGAGAAGATCTTGTACTTCTTTTCTTTTTTTGTTCAGAGAGAATGCTTCAGGGTCAGGAAGAAGAAGAAGATAGATAAATGACTAAAATCATTGTATTGTCTTTCTTCCTCAGCATACTTATTCTTTGACCATTAGTGTTTGAATTTCTTTCCATTTCTGTTCTGTCCTTTTAAAGAATATCTATTGGACATTTAGTATTTCCTTCTACTTTTGTTTCCTGACCCGTCCATCTAATTTGAATAACTTCCAAGAATGTCTTTGTTGTATCTCTGAAATACTTCATTCCATTCTTGACAATAAACGAGCCGTTAGAGAACAAATTTCATCCTTGTAGATCTTCTGGAAAAGCATCAGAAAGGTCAGTAGAAAACCTTCCTTTTCTTTCTGTATTCGACGTAGCGTCGATTTCATTTTCCCACTAATTCGACGCACCTCTGAGTTCTTATCGAAGCAGCTTCGAAATACTTCTTAGCTCTGGCTGAACTCAGATGTCGACGTTGCGTCGAATACTTATCGACGTATCCATCGAGTTGAAGACTTGGACTTTGAATTCATCTTCTGCGTCGAATTCAAATCGAAGTTGTGTCGACTTCTGATCTTGCTTCGACAAGCTCTGTCTTCTGCGTCGAGTTCATTTCGACGTTGCGTCGACTTGACTTGATATTTCGACAAGCAGCCTGAGTTACTTCGACTTTCAGTCAACGTTACGACGACTTCTAGTCGAGTTTGCGTCGACTTCTATTCGACGCAAGTTTAACTCAGCTATATTTTGTGCTCACTTTGACCTGGTCTTGAGACTCTAAAGTGAGTGTGATATCATAGGACATCTAATAACCAAAGTACCCTTTCTATACAATGTGGGTAATTCATCCTAACTGATGAAATCACTTTTATATAATTTGTTTAGATAAATCAAAGGGTATTTTTCCCAACATCCCACACGACAAGTTATCTACGTCATTAATTAGTGTCGTCATGTATTCATGTTAGATGTCTGTAATTAATCGAGTCGATGTACGTGTTCGTAGTATTTTATCGTTTCATGTAGTTTTCTTTATTTTCAAATATTTACACTCATGTCACTTTGTAAGTCTTTAAATAGACCCGTCGGGTCATTGTATGGATTATTAATCAAAATTATGTATCTTTTATTTCTCTATTTAGTTCTTATCCTCCCTTAATATCCAAGGTTATGGTTGAGCTCGGCTCCCCTTCTTCATTTCCCCTAGCATTTTCCACAGGTAGAGCTCAGCTCCCCCTTGTATCTCGGCCTCCACCGCCACCTCCGACGAATCCAATAAGTAGGACCGTAACATCTTGGTATAAAAGTCACTCAATCTTCCCTCAACCCCTCAAACAACAGCCCTGACGGGCCTTTGTTCCACATTGAGCAATTGCGACGATCGACAACCCCGCGCGTGTCCTTCTCGACGGATCAAGCTCGGGATTGTCTGCGTGTTCATCGAGCGTCGTTAATCTACATACTCGTTGACCTGGAACTCCATCCTCGTCGAACTAGATCTCCAGTTTTATCGAACTGCAAGCTTCTGACCCTGCGGTCGATAGCAGCAACTGTTAGTCGCGCCGATTTTGCTGCACGTCACAACGTGTCTTCGTCGCGTTGACCTGCAAGCACCAGTTTCGTCGTCATCGGTCCAAGCCTCCCCAGCAACGATGCTACTCTTTGACCGAGTATGGGACCCTACTTTTTGCTCCTGTCAGCACACACAGCCTAATTCGCTTCCCGTGCACACCTTGTCCACTTCAACGTCCACGCCTACTCGTTTTGAGCAACAGGCAATAACCAGTTATTCATTTCTGCTTTGCAAGGCCGGTCCACGCCCTCTTCCATCGGACATGGTGTCATTCCAGTCGTGGAACCCATTCCAGCAACACGCTTCATTTTTTTCATGGACTTCTATGACGTCGGCGTTGTTGAAACCAGTTTCCCGGTTTCAGCGTTCGAAAGGGGGTTGCGACTAACCCTTACTTGTTCTAAGCCCAGACCCTTGACCGGTCACTAAGAACTGAAAGACTTGGACTTGTTGAATACTCGAATCCACAAATGGACCCCTTAAGCTGCAGCGCGGAGGTCCCACCACATACCCGGAAGATCTTAGAGCGCTTCCCCTCCCAAGCCAATGCTGAGCCTGGGCACCTTGGAGGGCACTAAGAACCACCTCACTGTCAGCTGAAGGATGACAAGGGAGGGGAGGTGCTTGCTCACAAGATCACGCGAGGGAGGGGGTAGAGGTCAACCCTTCCCAAGGTGCCCATGGGGGTCTATTTATAGACTTTCCCAAAAATGGACTGCGGATAGCCAAAATTGGACTGCGAATAGCCAAAATTCTGCTATCCGCAGTCCGACCATGACCATGAACAATCAACGCGTGAGGGGGGTGAGTGGGACTCGAGATGCCCACTTCCCCCTCATGGGAGGTCATCCCGACCTCCCCCCAACGTGCCGGGCGAGTGGGAGCATTCCTCCCACTCGCCCAAAAGAGGGTGGCGAGTGGGAGGGCCCCCTCCCACTCGCCCCCAAGGTGGCCGGCGAGTGGGAGGCTCCTCCCACTCGCCCGAAGGGGGGTCGGGGGAGCGGGTGCTCCCCCTGCTTCCCCCGCGGCCTCTCTTTGCCTTGAGCGGTTTCGACCGTCTCCACGCGATCGTATTGCCCGTCTCGGTCGCCTTCGTAATCTTGGCCTCATCCGGGTCGGGTCCCACCGACTCGGGAAATATGAGGGTTGTACACAATCCCCGCTCTTTGCGAGCTTGTCCCAAGCTCGGAAAGAAAGTCCAACCCACCTATTTGACGAGTAGGTGAGACCTTAGGGGAATTCGCGAAAAGATCTGCCAACGGGGCATCCCTGCCGAGCTTTTCGGTTGATCCTGACTTGAGACGAAAGGTGAACCTTTTTCCACTAAACACCCCTCCTATGAACCGAGCTCAACTGGAGATGGAAAAAGCTCAACACCTTAGGTTGAATTGACTTCGATCTGAGGTGGAGGAAAGACTCAGCACCTCTAGTCGAGCCGAGCTCGACCTGAGGTGGGAGGAAAACCTTTCTCCACTTGAGAACCCTCCTATGGGCCGAGCCCAACTGGAGGTGGAGAAAGCTCAACACCATGGGTCGGATTAACCTCGACCTGAGGTGGAAGAGAAACTCAACACCTCTAGTCGAGCCGAGCTCGACCTGAGGTGGGAGGAAAAACCTTTCTCCACTTAAGAACCCTCCTATGGGCCGAGCCCAACTGGAGGTGGAGAAAGCTCAACACCTTGGGTCGGATTAACCTTGACCTGAGGTGGAAGAGAAACTCAACACCTCTAGTCGAGCCGAGCTCGACATGAGGTGGGAGGAAAAACCTTTCTCCACTTAAGAACCCTCCTATGGGCCGAGCCCAACTGGAGGTGGAGAAAGCTCAACACCATGGGTCGGATTAACCTCGACCTGAGGTGGAAGAGAAACTCAGCACCTCTAGTCGAGCCGAGCTCGACCTGAGGTGGGAGGAAAAACCTTTCTCCACTTAAGGACCCTCCTATGGGCCGAGCCCAACTGGAGGTGGAGAAAGCTCAACACCTTGGATCGGATTAACCTCGACCTGAGGTGGAAGAGAAACTCAACACCTCTAGTCGAGCCGAGCTCGACCTGAGGTGGGAGGAAAAACCTTTCTCCACTTAAGAACCCTCCTATGGGCCGAGCCCAACTGGAGGTGGAGAAAGCTCAACACCTTGGGTCGGATTAACCTTGACCTGAGGTGGAAGAGAAACTGAACACCTCTAGTCGAGCCGAGCTCGACCTGAGGTGGGAGGAAAAACCTTTCTCCACTTAAGGACACTCCTATGGGCCGAGCCCAACTGGAGGTGGAGAAAGCTCAACACCTTGGATCGGATTAACCTCGACCTGAGGTGGAAGAGAAACTCAACACCTCTAGTCGAGCCGAGCTCGACCTGAGGTGGGAGGAAAAACCTTTCTCCACTTAAGAACCCTCCTATGGGCCGAGCCCAACTGGAGGTGGAGAAAGCTCAACACCTTGGGTCGGATTAACCTTGACCTGAGGTGGAAGAGAAACTCAACACCTCTAGTCGAGCCGAGCTCGACCTGAGGTAGGAGGAAAAACCTTTCTCCACTTAAGAACCCTCGTATGGGCCGAGCCCAACCGGAGGTGGAGAAAGCTCAACACCTAACCGGGAGCCGAGCTCACCTGGAGGTGGAGGAACTCAACACCTAACAGGGAGCCGAGCTCACCTGGAGGTGGAGGAAACTCCACACCTACTGGGGAGTCGAGCTCACCTGGAGGTGGAGGAACTCAACACCTAACAGGGAGCCGAGCTCACCTGCAGGTGGAGGAACTCAACACCTAACAGGGAGCCGAGCTCACCTGGAGGTGGAGGAATTCAACACCTAACAGGGAGCCGAGCTCACCTGGAGGTAGGGGAACTCAACACCTAACAGGGAGCCGAGCTCACCTGGAGGTGGAGGAACTCAACACTTAACAGGGAGCCGAGCTCACCTGGAGGTGCAGGAACTCAACACCTAACAGGGAGCCGAGCTCACCTGGAGGTGGAGGAACTCAACACCTAACAGGGAGCCGAGCTCACCTGGAGGTGGAGGAACTCAACACCTAACAGGGAGCCGAGCTCACCTGGAGGTGGAGGAACTCAACACCTAACAGGGAGCCGAGCTTACCTGGAGGTGGAGGAAACTCCACACCTACCGGGGAGTCGAGCTCACCTGGAGGTAGGGGAACTCAACACCTAACAGGGAGCCGAGCTCACCTGGAGGTGGAGGAACTCAACACCTAACAGGGAGCCGAGCTCACCTGAAGGTGGAGGAACTCAACACCTAACAGGGAGCCGAGCTCACCTGGAGGTGGAGGAACTCAACACCTAACAGGGAGCCGAGCTCACCTGAAGGTGGAGGAACTCAACACCTAACAGGGAGCCGAGCTCACCTGGAGGTGGAGGAACTCAACACCTAACAGGGAGCCGAGCTCACCTGGAGGTGGAGGAACTCAACACCTAACAGGGAGCCGAGCTCACCTGGAGGTGGAGGAAACTCCACACCTACCGGGGAGTCGAGCTCACCTGGAGGTAGGGGAACTCAACACCTAACAGGGAGCCGAGCTCACCTGGAGGTGGAGGAACTCAACACCTAACAGGGAGCCGAGCTCACCTGGAGGTGGAGGAACTCAACACCTAACAGGGAGCCGAGCTCACCTGAAGGTGGAGGAACTCAACACCTAACAGGGAGCCGAGCTCACCTGAAGGTGGAGGAACTCAACACCTAACAGGGAGCCGAGCTCACCTGGAGGTGGAGGAACTCAACACGTCCTCAGACCGGCTTCTCTTCTTGGAGCCTTACCAACCCAAACGAATCTATCTGACGAGCCACCCAGCGACCGACATCAACAAGCCCGGGCGAGTGGTCTCCAGTCGAGGACCCGACTTGAAACGAATCTACCCAACGAGCCACCCAGCGACCGGCATCAATAAGCCCGGGCGAGTGGTCTCCAGTCGAGGACTCGACTTAAAACGAATCTACCCGACGAGCCACCCAGCGACCGGCATCAATAAGCCCGGGCGAGTGGTCTCCAGTCGAGGACTCGACTTAAAACGAATCTACCCGACGAGCCACCCAGCGACCGGCATCCACAAGCCCGGGCGAGTGGTCTCCAGTCGAGGACTCGACTTAAAACGAATCTACCCGACGAGCCACCCAGCGACCGGCATCCACAAGCCCGGGCGAGTGGTCTCCAGTCGAGGACTCGACTTGAAACGAATCTACCCGACGAGCCACCCAGCGACCAGCATCAACAAGCCCGGGCGAGTGGTCTCCAGTCGAGGACTCGACTTAAAACGAATCTACCCGACGAGCCACCCAGCGACCGGCATCCACAAGCCCGGGCGAGTGGTCTCCAGTCGAGGACTCGACTTGAAACGAATCTACCCGACGAGCCACCCAGCGACCGACATCAACAAGACCGGGCGAGTGGTCTCCAGTCGAGGACTCGACTTAAAACGAATCTACCCGACGAGCCACCCAGCGACCAGCATCAACAAGCCCGGGCGAGTGGTCTCCAGTCGAGGACTCGACTTAGATTCTATCTTTAACTACTTTTGATATATCATAAATAGATTACATACCATTACATTGCGCTTCCTTGAGCTTACTCGGCCACATGCACCTTGGCCATCTCATTCATCACTTCCTCCATCTCCTCAGCTTTCTCCTGGTCCTTTGGGGCATAGCTGTCTCCTCTCTGCCGAGATTCTTCTTCCTTTCCTTAACTCCAGAAACTCTGGGCATGTGGCTGTCGCGTGGCCCTCCTGCTGATGGAAGTCACAGTATGGCAATGCCATCCTCCTTGCTTCCTTCCCTGCGCGACCCCTCTTTTTATTTCCTCTTTTTCGGCCAATCGTCATGGTTTGCAGGTGGTAGGGTTGCAATGGCCTTGTGTCCGGCTGCCACCCTGCTGGGTTGAACCGTCCCTGCTCCCCCTGAGAGTTTCCTCTCCCTTGGAAATGGCCTCTTCCTTGGCCTTGAGGGGGTCCTCCTGGCGGCCTCCAGGTTGGTAGGGCGACTGGTGGTTGAAACCCCCAGCCTTGCTCCTGCCCAACGGGGGGTCCCTGGTCCCCCTGACTTCTCGCTTCCTCCTTCTTCCCTCCTTGCTGATGTGCTTGCTCCGCCTCCATCGGAGATTGCGAGGTGAGCACGGGTGTGGGTGGTGCCGAGCACTCGCCGCGAGGGGGAGGTGCGATCCGCAAGAGCTCCAGGATCGACTTCTTGAACTCGTCAAAATCACCCTTCTTCAGGTACTCGCTGATAGGGGGTGAGTCTCCCAACTCATCGCTTCCGGACATGAGACTTGGCTCAGAGCTTTCCGAGCTAGTCGCTTCCACGCTCACCGCACCAGAATGTTGAAACCAGTTTCCCGGTTTCAGCGTTCGAAAGGGGGTTGCGACTAACCCTTACTTGTTCTAAGCCCAGACCCTTGACCGGTCACTAAGAACTGAAAGACTTGGACTTGTTGAATACTCGAATCCACAAATGGACCCCTTAAGCTGCAGCGCGGAGGTCCCACCACATACCCGAAAGATCTTAGAGCGCTTCCCCTCCCAAGCCAATGCTGAGCCTGGGCACCTTGGAGGGCACTAAGAACCACCTCACTGTCAGCTGAAGGATGACAAGGGAGGGGAGGTGCTTGCTCACAAGATCACGCGAGGGAGGGGGTAGAGGCCAACCCTTCCCAAGGTGCCCATGGGGGTCTATTTATAGACTTTCCCAAAAATGGACTGCGGATAGCCAAAATTGGACTGCGAATAGCCAAAATTCTGCTATCCGCAGTCCGACCATGACCATGAACAATCAACGCGTGAGGGGGGCGAGTGGGACTCGAGATGCCCACTTCCCCCTCATGGGAGGTCATCCCGACCTCCCCCCAACGTGCCGGGCGAGTGGGAGCATTCCTCCCACTCGCCCAAAAGAGGGTGGCGAGTGGGAGGGCCCCCTCCCACTCGCCCCCAAGGTGGCCGGCGAGTGGGAGGCTCCTCCCACTCGCCGGCGAGTGGGAGGGTCCCTCCCACTCGCCCGGGCCAGTGGGAGGCTCCTCCCACTCGCCCGAAGGGGGGTCGGGGGAGCGGGTGCTCCCCCTGCTTCCCCCGCGGCCTCTCTTTGCCTTGAGCGGTTTCGACCGTCTCCACGCGATCGTATTGCCCGTCTCGGTCGCCTTCGTAATCTTGGCCTCATCCGGGTCGGGTCCCACCGACTCGGGATCGATAGACTTTCCCAAATATGATGCGGCACGTGCGCGACTCTCCTCCAGCATCGACCGATGCTTCCGAGGTCTGATTCCACAATTGTCTCCATCGATCCCACATACACTCAAAGTAACCCCTCCGACAGCCGCAGTTAAGGTCGCTCAACCATCGCCTCTCGTTGTTCCCTCCCTGCAGTTCGCAAAACCGGACTCGTCGCCACTGAGTCCCGAGGTGGTGCCCCATCTTTTTGCGCTGACAGCTGTTCCCGCGGTCTCCACTCCGCAGCCTCCACTCCAGTCACCTGTTCTGGTGTTCCCTCTTGATCCATTTCTTCCAACGACCCCCCACCCACGTCAGTGTCGTCGCTTCTCATTGCTACACGTCACATTCAGCACAGTCCTCCGTCTCCCTCGATTGTCTGCATCCATTCCATCAACTGTCTGCATCCATCGGGCACAACTGCGTCAACTCTAAAGCTTCTACCGGACGATCTTCCTTCCGCACGAGCCTCGACCATGCCAGATCCTTGCAGTCTCTTGTTCCATCTGTGAGCACGATGACAGCCCTCCACTCGATGCAGTCGCCGCCATAGCGCCGCGCTACGGCGCCGACCCCCGATCCTGCTCCAGCGACTCCTTCCCGATCCAGCGACGACTCCAGCGTCGCCTTCCCGATCCAGCGACGACTCCAGCGCCTCCATCGTCGACTGCTCCCGATCTCGATCCCGACTCCAGCGCCTTCAGCCGCCGCCTGCTGTTCCAGAGACCGCCGCCTGCTGCTCCAGGCCGTCTCCTGCTCCTCGGGCTTCTGTGCTCCAGCGCTTCCAGCGTCTGGTTCCGCCGACCCCAAATCCATGGTGACTCGCAACCAGGAGGAATCTACTCGGCTAGCAACTCTTGAAGAGAGCTACATCGGGCTAGCCGACGCAGTGACAGCCCTTGAAGGGAAGTTACAAGCCTCGGAAAAACGACTGGAGGGCAAATTGGATGATTGCCTGGACGAAATCAAGAATCTGTTGACTCAACACCTTAAGGGCAAAGGTGTTGTGAACGAAACCAGTGCAGTTCCAAATCCCCCGTTGCCCGCAACTGCGGGATACGCAGACGGTGGGGGAAGGGAGAATCATGATCGGGCCTCCAGGGTAAATGGGGGGCTTGGGATCGACATCGAAAAGACAGGAGGCCCACGACGACCGCCCTTTGGGCCCGAGCCAACCGAGATAGGCCGATTTGATGACTTTCTCCCTTATCGGGAGGGGCCCCAGGACGACCGACGACTCAGAGGGGTGGGGTACCCACATCGGGATGGACTCCTTCCCATTCCAGGAGGACCGGGACACACCGAAGGCGGCAGAGGTGGAGGCGGATGGGGGTTTAGGCCGCGAGTAATGGGAAACCCCTGTGGAGAGGATTGGGGATACCCAAATGCGGCCGCTGACCGACGACGACCGCATGGACACGGGCAAGAGTACGGTGGACCTGGGCAACAACTACCACGAGCTTATATGGCGCCAAAGGTTACCCGCATGAACTACCCCAAGTTCAAAGGAGGTGATGCGCTCGAATGGATCCAAAAGGCTGAGTTGTTCTACAGTTATCAGGAGATTCCAGAGGCACAGTGGGTCAAGTTAGCGTCGTTCCACCTCGAAGAGGACGCATACCAGTGGAGACAGTGGCTCCTTCGGGGACGGGATCACGCGCCGTGACCCGAGTTTGTCGACGGTTTCACCGCCCGCTTTGGTCCACTCGAGTATGAGGACGCTGAGGCTCTTCTTCAGAAATTGCGCCAGAAAGGGCGGTGATGAAGTACAGGACAGCGTTTGAGAGGTTGGCAAACAGGGTGCAGTGGGGCGAGAGGACATTAACGAGTTGTTTTATTTCCGGACTGAAGGAGGACATCAGAGATGAGGTGCATGCATATATGCCGCGCAGTTTGACACATGCTATCATCTTGGCCCGAATTCAAGAAGAGCGCCTCAATCGACAGAAGTTCAGGGGGGACACTAAGAGAACCGCTACACACCTTCCCGACACCAAAAAGGATCAAGCAACTACAGAACGGGCGACGGTGAAGAAATTGACATGGACAAAGCTGCAGGCACGAAAGGAAAAGGGGTTGTGTTTCAACTGTGATGAGAAGTTCACCCCAGGCCACAAATGCCAGATGATTCAGGTTTACATGCTGCAGGACGATCAGATGCCAGATGTAGGAGGAGAACAGGAGCACATGCTGGATACAATCGAGTACGGGGTATCGACCCTGACCATGGCAGGAGACACCACACCGCCCACTATGACTATTGCGGGGTGGATCGGCCAACAGCAGGTGTCCATTTTGATTGACAGTGGGAGTACACATAACTTCATCAGTCCGACAGTGGCACACAGGTTGGGGCACGCGATCATCCAGGACGCTTATTCCCAGGTTGTAGTGGCAAGTGGACATGAGCTGCAGTGTGAAGGCGTGCTTCAGGACGTGGGGATCAGTGTGCAGGGCTATGCTGACAAGATGGATATCTATTTATTACCTATTCGGGGGTCCGATGTGATTCTGGGGGCCCACTGGTTTGCGACAGCTGGGTAGGGTCACTCTGGATTGGGACAAGTTGACTATGGAGTTTTCTAAGGATGGGAAGGAATATTGCTTGCATGGAGTCAGAATCTCACCGGTGACAGGGGACTCTCTTTGTGGTTTGGAGAAGCTGCGGGGACAAAGGGACTTGAATTGGATCGACCTGCCGGAACAGACGGAGCCACCAGATTCCCACCTTGAGGACAAGCTGGGTCTTGAAGGGGTAGGGAATGTTACGCCCCCGGACGGATCCGAAGGCCACAGCGGGGCTGAACCAACTGGTTCAGCCCCCATTTTCTAATAACGGCCCTTGGGGGGCTGAACCCACCAGGTTCAGCCCCAATTGGGCCGGCCAGCCCCCTTGGCCGACCGGCCTTGGTCCGGGTATAAATATACCCGGATCCTCTTGTGGAAGGGTTATGCAAGAGTATTTGCAGGTATTTCTCTCCCTCTTCTTATTCAAACCCTAGTCTCTCTAGTTCGTTAGATCTCTCCCTCCCTCCCACTTCGTTCGTAACACTTACACAAGATCACAAGTTTTTAGGAGATGAATGTCGGAAAAATGCATTTTTTTAGTAAGGAACCGTACTACTTGGAGAAACAGAAACATAATTTGATTTGAATCTAGCGTTGAAGTTGAATTGAAGGTTATGTCTACGAAGTCGGACAACTATTATGGCTAACTCCACTCACCAATTTGAGTGAGAGTGTCAGCACGTTTTTGACCATTAGTCATTGTCCTGCAGATCATGATCTCTACCATCCATAATAGAAACAGATTTCATCTTGGGGGACATGGATTATCATCTTGTAAGTTGTAATTAGTGTTAATGCCATTACATTTTTATGGGGTTTTTTTAATCCTGATTTAAATGTATATTTTTGTATATAAACAGAGCTAATCATTCCTTGAATAAACTAACAAAACTAATTACATTTTTATGGGTTTTCTAATCCTGATTCAAAAACTGAAGAATGCTTACCTCTCGGAGATCCCAATATCGTGACAAATAATGCCTCTTTTCAGTTTTAAGTCAACCTTGTGTTTGAGCTCTTTCCCATCCGCTGGAAATCAATAGTATTAAACATATGAAAGGCACAAAACATTAACAAAATGAGGCAATGGGATAAACGCAAACATTTGATGAACCTGAGACAATGCCAAGAACAACGAAAGGTTTCTTCCAATCGGCCCCAACAAAGACCAGCTCCCCTCCAGGTGCTTTCTGTCGCAATTACACCAGGTAGAAAATCTTCAATCTATGAAAATAGAGAAGAAATCGAACAAAAAAGCGCAGCCTTCACCTTCGGATGGGCGCTGAAGGGCCGATCCCACACTCCGTTCACATCCCAACTCCCAATCGTCTCGAGGGTCAACAAATCCATTTCCTGCGGAAGATGGCTCTCTGTGATGGCGAAGAGTCTTCCCGATAGCTCGAAGATGTTAGTGCTGCTCATATCCTTAGTAATCTTTCCATATCTTAGCTGATTAATGGCGCATTGCGCGTTAGAGAGAAATAGCTGCAGGGGTTTTAGAAGGCGTGGGAAGAGGAATAGGGTGCGTGCCTGATTGAGGAGGTAAGAAGCGATGACGGAGGCGGGGTCGCCCTCTACGACTGGAAGGAAAGAAGGGCGATTGCGGCGGCGCTCGACCCGGAAGGTGTCCGACTCGACGAAGCGGTTCTTGTAAGAGACGATCCAGCCGCTGCCGTTAGTGGCCCTGGAGAAGGAGACGGCATGGAGCATGCCCTCACCCTCGACCCATGTCTCGCTGGAGAGCCCCAGAACCGAGGAAGCCGACTGCAGGCCGCCAAACAGCGGGTTCGATCCTGAGACGTCTCGAAGAGATGTTTCCAAGTTTGAAAAATAAACTTAAAGAAATCATATTAAAAGCTTGATAAATTTTTACTGCTCCGACTTAAATACACTTGAAGAAGGGAGAAGGATGGGGGTTGACTCCTGTATTAAAATATTATATATATTTATAATGGAAAGAGAATGAAAGTTAAATATTTTAGGGAATTGTTATTTGTACGCATTTAGAAAATGGTCTTGTGCGTGCATTTTTACACTCATATTTCAATCAGAGCGGCAATACGTCTTGTGCGTATATTTTTAGGAAAAATGTTCAACACCAAAGTTGTAGATCTCGACGAGATCTACAACTTTCGTGTTGAACATTTTTCTTAAAAATACATGTACAAAGCGTATTTTCAAAAAACCATAATAACTCGTACAAATTACACATAGCTAAAATTGTGGTGCTTTTAACAACTCACATATTTTATCTGCTTGGATGATGAGTAATGTGTTAATTAAGATTATATATTGATCACAAAATGGCTCCGCCGCCGCATGAATTTGTAAACAAACCATTTCTGATATAGACGCCCTCGGGGAAGTCATCAGGGATCTTCCCTTCAATGTCGTCGAGGATCACGGCGTCGCCGATCTCATCCACCGGCATAAAGTTGCTCTGCAACGCCAAACAGATCGAAAATCATGGATCATATGAAATAATTAATAATCACCGGCAATCCGAAGAGCGCTAGCTAGTGTTATTCAAATTAACCTGGGTGGGAAGCCATGGCTGATTCGAAAACTTGAAAGTCAAGTCAACAAATGCATCCAGAATTCGGCCGGAGACGTTTCTGACCTGCCCGGCGATGTCGAGAATCGCCGCAGCTTTATGCGGCGCATGAATTGAAGCTTTGGGTGATAACTTTATGAAGGAGCGGGAAGAAGCTCTGCGAGCGAGCTTTGGTGAAGGATATAGCTGACAGGTTGCAGTGGAGGCGGCCGACATGATTGATAGCAAAGAAGGAAGCCTGTTTGATGCTACAAAGCCTGTGTGACTTTGAATTTATACAAGTTAGATCAGATTATGAAGTTTAATAATTACGGATACTGTTCTTAAAGCTTTTATTTGTCCATCCAGCTGTCATCCAGAACAATGGGAGTGCATAATTAGGTGCAATAAAAGAAAAAAAACTCCTCAAAGATCACCGTGCCAGATACGCTATCATATCGTGATTGATCGAAAACACGGCTATATTTTAATATGATCGTATTATGCCTGTATTTTCGCACACAGTCTTCGTCGTTGGATGACGGATCGTAGGGCTGTATTTTATCCGCACGATAATCTTTGGTGGTCAACCGCCTAAATATTTCTCCAAGAAAAGACATGTTGGGCCCCATGCAAAACGGGCAAGGTTGGCTCGGGCCCCTTTAAAAGGGGACCCTTATAGTGCACGAAAACCAGGCTTTGATCAGGCCGAGCGTGTTTTGTTTTTATAGATATATTAAAATGATAAATGAGACGAATTTTCTTTTCATATATTATTAACAAAGACAAATACTTCTAATTTACCAAGAGTATATTTTAATTGCAAAATTACACAATTATGATTTCTCCTAAAGAGTATATTTTAATTGCAAATTTACACAATTATGATTTCTCCTAAAGTTATTTTTAAGGAATATATTATATATCACGTCAAACTTCGAGCTGAACGCTTCAACTGAATGTCAAGAATGAGAGAATTTTGCCGAAGAAAGCTTTTAATATCTTTTTGTGTGTCATTTTCTAGTTGTTATTTGTATCTTTCATATTCAATATATGTTTATATACTTTATTGTTCACAGAATCAAGTAGATTCTTTTTTCTTGATAGCATCATGTGTAAATATATAGTTTGTATTATTGTATAGCTTGATTTAAATGCCTTAATAATATATATGTATATTATTATTTTAAAAAGGTGCTCTTCGTTGTATACAGCCGTTTGGATATCCATAAGTTTAGAAATATTTGTATATTGTGTACATCTTAGGCTTTATTTGGCGCGGCGGTGGCGGGCGGAAAGGGCGCGTGTGGAGACGGCGGATTGGGAATGGAGGGGAGGACGAGGGGATCGAAACGGGTCGTTTTGCCCCATTTTTCAGGGCGCGGCGGAGGGCGTTTGTTTACTCGCCGTCCGGCGGCGTTTGCCCAAAACGCGCGGCCAAAACGCACACCAAATGAACCCTTAATTGAGATTTGAAAGTTTGAATTTTAGATGAAAAGTGGAGGAAATAGGAAAAATAAATTTGAATATATGGATTTTTCTTCTCGGCCAACCAAAAATGTTATAGAAATAACTTGGTATGAAATTATGAATAAATTTTTTATTAGTCTAGAAAATGAAGTTATATTAAAATTTGATTTTATTAATCAAAATTGAAATTATAATATTCAATTACATATTCAATGATTATAACATTTAGAAATTAGAAACACAAATCATTAAAATTAAAATTACAAATTTAAGAATATTAAAATTTCGGTATATTGAAATTACAGATAATTATTAAAATTATTGGAGGCAATGATTATAACATTTAGAAGGATTTTTTATTGCTTCGACTTTGAAAATTACATAAATGTTTGAAAATTTATTCTTCCTTAGTAATATTTAATGCACTCATGTCTTTTCAAACATCCTTCTCTATATTACTTGTATCATTGCTTCACGCATCCTTCTTCATATCTTCTCCAAAGTGATATTATTGGAGGCAATAAAAAATCTTCACGCATTTACAATTGAACAAAATGATTCTCATTGATAAATCTGATGTAAACTATGTTAGGAAAAACACTTTCTTGATTTATCTTACAAATTTGGTAAAAGTGATTTCATTTTCTAGGATTAATTACCCATGTTGTATAGTGAGAGTAATATGATGTTTAGATATCCTAGATTGCTATATCCACCTAGGTGTGTCAAAACATAGTCAAAATGAAGTCAAAAACAAGATGAGTTAAACTTGCGTCGAATAGAAGTCGACGCAACTTCGATTAAAAGTCGAAGCAACTTCGAATAGAAGTAGAAGTAACTCAGACTGACAGTCGACGCTTGAATTGATTGGTAGTCAACGCAACATCGACTAGATATTGACGCATAAGGCAGAAGTTGATGCACACATTTTTTCAAGATGAAGTCGACACGACATCGATTAGTATTCGACGTAGAAGCCACAAGTTGAAGTCCACAGATACGTCGATAAGGAATCAACACAATGTCGATAACAGAGTTCAAGTCAAAGTTGTGGTTTTCTGAAGCAGATTTCGACATAGCTTCTAATAGAACTCAACGACACGTCAATATGAAGTCAGAAGGAATTCGACGCAATGTTGAATACAGTCAAAGAATTGGAAACTTCCTGGAATGGATTCTGAAGGTTATTCAGAATATATATATGAAATATATTTGAATCCTAACGGGTCGCAATATGATATAAATAGAAAGAAAAGTATTAAAGATTCAGAGGTGATATAATTGGAAGATATATTAAAGATATAGACATGTTGTCAACAGACATAGATGGAAAGCTACAATTCTCATTATATACTTTCCAATTGAAGAATCGATCAGAAGGGAAAGAGATTTAATTCAAAATTGACAGAGGTTTATATACATAAAGGATTCGAAAAAGGCATTCAGGGTTCTCCTCTCTGTCTCTCTCTCTCTATGACTCTACCCAACAGATCTCTGCACAACAGTTTTTCTTCCTCAAGCTGGAGAAAGCTTCTTCTTCCTCTCTCTCTTTCTCTCTGAAAGAAGCTAATCAAAGATACATAGATCAATCTGAAAAGGCTGGATCATTGCTTATAATCTTTGCATCTTCTTATAAGCAAGGATTCATCATCGTACAAAGGATACAGAACACTTAGTGCCTAGAATCCTCAGTGCCTAGAATCTTTGCATCTTCTTATAAGCAAGGATTCATCATCGTACAAAGGATCCAGAACACTTAGTGCCTAGAATCCTCAGTGATTGCTGAAAAGGGATTCAAATCAGAAGATTACACCTTATCATCATCATTTTCTTCTTCTTACTCTAATTCTCATTTTTGTTAACTGAGTAAAGTGTTTTAAGAATCCCTCTTCAAAGGATTCAGTTTTGGTTCAAGATCTGTTTATCAAATGATTTTATTTGGTTCAAGATTTTCTTATCATAATATCTGGTTTGGTTCTAAGAGTCTCCTTATCAAAAGACTCAGTCTCTGGTTCTAAGAGTCTCATTATCAAAAGACTCAGTTGTTGGAACATGGTCTTCCGCATCTCCTAGGTTTGAGAATAACAAATCTTATGTGTATTTGATCTTGTGTGTTTATGTGTGCAGGAAAATAAGTCCACATGACTCAAGGATAACATAAGAAAGTTGCGCCAAAATTTGAAGCAAAAATTCCAACCTGCCCGCTAGCACCAGCGCTAGCGCTAGCGCAGGCACTAGCGCTTATTTGAGAAAATTTCAAAAACAGTTATGGAAGGTGCTAACGCCAGGCGATGGCAGCTAACGCAGGCGGTAGCAGCTAGCTCAGGAGGTATCTACTAGCGCAGGCGGTAGCAGCTAGCTCAGGCGGTATCTACTAGCGCAGGCGGTAGCGCAAAGCAATAGAGGAAGGCGGATGGCTTGCTTAAAATGAAGGATTCTCACGCGGAGAATATTGCCTAATCTGGATAGCGCCGGCGGTAGAGATAGCGCAGGCTCTAGCTCCAAGGCTATAAAAAGGACCCCTTGGCTCCGTCTTCCTCATCCTCTCCTACTCCCAAATTCCAGAGCTTCGTGCCACATCATATAGAGGAAGGTTCAGAGAGATACTCCCACAAATCCATGAAGGCTTAAGGAGATCTGTGGAGAAGATTTCAACACGCGTCATCATTGTGACGAGAGACCGCATCGACTACGATCATACTCTGTGGATCTTCGTCTTCTTCTCCAATAGATCCATATAGGGAGTTTTTATATTGTTGTTATTTATTTCACATCTTTTCTTATAATCGTTTAGTGAATTCGCCTCGTGCTGGCGACTAGGTCTGGGTAGGACTTAGGGCAGAAATTCGCCTCGTGTTGGCGACTAAGTCTAGGGTGTAGATCTAGGGGGTGCTTGAGGCCATATCCGGGGAAGGATTGGCTAGAGCGGCTTGAGGCCGTATCCGGGGAAGGATCGGCTAAAGGCAACCGATTCGTGGGGATACGAGTCGGCATAGAAAACAAAAGGAGTCTTTCTTATTTCGCATTGATTTCTAGCGTTATTGAAATCGAATTTTGTAACCAATTTTATTAATATTAATCATGTCTCTTTTTGTGTAATAAAATTGATTCGATCTTCATTTCTCTAAATTGTTTATTATTCTCTCCTTCATTATTAAATCAATTTAGATCTTCATTATAAATCTCTATTTTAATCTCTCATTATTTAAAGATATTCAAAATATAACATAAGTTTTAAAACCCTTATTCACCCCCTCTAAGGGCGCCTACCGATCCAACATCAGTGATTCTAAGAGTCTCCTTATCAAAAGACTCGGGCGTTGTGATAGTGTATTCCTACCAAGGTGGTAGATGATTGGACAGCCCAGATTTTGGGGAACCACTATAGCTTTTGTGTCTTCTGTGTTGTAAATTTTCTGTGACCGTCTCTTGTGCACTTTTATTATTCTGTGATTGATTTAATTCTAGTTGGAATACTGGATGTTTAGGAATTAGGATTATTTGTTGTGCACTTCTTAGTAAAAGTTTCTAAATCTCTATTCAACTCCCTCTAGAGAATTCTCAGGGGAGCAACTGTGCATTTTTAATTGGTATCAAAGCTAGGTTGATCAGAAAAAGGTTAACACATTGATCAAAAGATCCTCTCACTCATATTTTTATATTTCAAAAGTACTTTAAGAAAATGACTTCTAAGGACTATGCATCCACTAGACCACCAGTGTGTAACTTAGATAAGTTTACACTCTAGAAGACCAGAATTATAATATATATGAATTCTATTGATGAAAATATTTTTGATACTGTGTTGACGGGTCCTCCAATGCCATACAAAAAGGATGCCAGTGGAGCCTCAACACAAGAATTGTTTCCCAGATCAGAGTGGACTAAAGCTGAGAAGAAAGTAAAGGCATGTGATGCTAAGACTATGAATATACTAGTATCCAATATGTCAGATGACATATTTCAGAAAGTGGTTGAATGTCAGTCTGCAAAAGAAATCTGGGATTCCCTATCCAATTTTATTGATGGAAGTTCTGATGAAAGAAAGGACAAGAGACCCATTCTCATATCCCAATATGAGAACATTCAGAAGAAATCTGAAGAAAATGTTACTGAAATGTATGAAAGGTTCAATATCAAAATAAACGAGTTCAAAGGACTGGACATAGAGATCTCATTGACTGAGATAAATGACAAGTTGCTCATGTGCTTCCCAAGCACTTGAGATTTAAGAATCTAGGTCATTAGAGAGTCCAGATTTTTTTTTCTTTTTTAGAGAGTCCAGATGCCACAAGGAGATCTCCACATATGCTCTGCTAGGCTTGCTAAAATCCTATAAAATCCTGCTAAAAATAGGGCTGAAACAAAAGCCAAAGAGAAAGCTTCAACTTCTTCGAGAGAAAGAACCATTGCACCAAAAGCTTCTGAAATTACAAATAATTATTAAAATTACAAATAATTATTAGAGTCCAGATTCCCAATCCAGTTTTCTTCTCCGCCAACCAAAAATATTATAGAAATAACTTCGTATGAAATTATGAATAAACTTTTTATTAGTCTAGAAAATGAAGTTATTACAGTGTTAAAAAAAATTATTTGCAAGCTATATAAATGTATATCAAATTTGCAAATTGGGTTAAAAAATAATTTATTAATCAAAATTGAAATTATAATATTCAATTACATATTCAATGATTATAACATTTAGAAATTAGAAACACAAATCATTAAAATTAAAATTACAAATTAAAAAATATTAAAAGTACAATATATTGAAATTACAAATAATTATTAAAATTACATAATTGTTTGGAAATTTATTCTTCCTCAGTAATATTCAATGCACTCATGTCTTCTTCAAACTCTGAGGCGTTCGTTTAAACTTGCGAAATATGTTGTGATCGTTACATGGTGTTGAGATAGTTTTGCAGCAAATGCAAATTTATAATGATTCATTGATTGACATGGATCATTGCCCGTTCAACATCACGCACTTTAAAGAAAAAATGGATTCCGAAGCTACGCTGATAGTTCAGATCGTTAGTATACCATGAACCATAATCAATATAATAGGATAGTTATTAACTTTAGATTTTCACCATTATAAAATATTAAATTTATTTCATAAGTACTTGTTGCGGGTCGCTTGGATGCTTTTGGTAGATCAGCCGACTTGAACCGTCTTAGCTCTGAAGCGAGCCAAGCGCGCTAACAGTCAATTAGAGAATCGTTAAGTACACTGGAGCTTTTTAACGTGGAAAACTCGGAAAGGATAAAAAACCACGCGGCTGGAGCTGTACCGACCAAACTCCACTATCTTCTGGGGGTTACAATCAGATACTTAGAATTCGAGCGCGACAGGCCGACGCTTGTTATAATGATATATATATATATATATATATATATATATAGAGAGAGAGAGAGAGAGAACTCCGAAGGTGACATGTCACCTCTCGGAAAACTAAGTCCCTTTTCTTCTGAGAACTGTGGTGAGAACAAAAGTAAGAATGCCTAGTCGCTTTTCGGGACCCAATGACTTCCTAGATCGCTTAGGAAGGCGGACTTCCGGAACGATGGAATTCTCCAAGTCCACGAAGGAGATCTTCGAAGCTTCGAAGGAGATCTTCGAAGCGCGAAGGAGATCTTCAAGCACCGAAAGAGAACTCAGGAGAAATCTTCGACAGAGCTCTCTCGGGTGCAGAAGGCAAGGTCCCTTGAAAATGAAGGCTCTGGGCTCCTTTTATAGCTTTGGATGGGGGTAGTCTGGTAATTTCGCCATCATAACCACTGTAACCACCTGACGGGCAAATCACGTTTGCCGATTCGGAGCACACGGATCACCATTTTTTATAAATGACCGTCTCGCCCTTCGGGCAGTTCGGGCAGTTCGGGCAGTTTGGCCAGTTCGGGCAGCGTCATTGAAGGTGAAAAAGGCGACGAGCGAGTCCTGAAATCTGAGAAAAATGGTTAACTGCAAGCGTGTCGGGAACGCAGAAATTCTTCTGAGCTCGCTCAGAAGCGTTCTGAGCGCGCAATGAGCACGGAAGCATTCTGAGCGCGCTTGGAAGCGTTCTGAGCATGCAACGAACACGAAAGTGTTCTGGGCGCGCTATGAGCGCGGAGCGTTCTGAGTGAACGGGGAGGCGTTCTGAGCGCATAATGAACGCGGGGGCGGTCTGAGCGCGCAACGAGCGCGGAAGCGCCCTGAGCGCGCAACGAACACGGGAGCTTTCTGAGCGCGCTACGAGCGCGGAGCTTTCTGAGTGAACGGGGAGACATTCTGAGCGCGTAACGAGCGCGCAGCGTTCTGAGTGAACGAGGAGGCGTTCTGAGCGCGTAACGAGGGCGGAGTTGTTTTGAGCGCACAACAAGCGCGAAAGCGCTCTGAGCGCGCAACGACCACGAGAGCGTTCTGAGCGAACAGAGGAATAAGGAGTCACGCCCCCAAAGAGGAATTGGGCTCCGGTCGTACCCGACGAGGGGGCGTGACTTCGTCCGGGGCCTCTACGAGCCCCCCTGCGGAAGGGGGAGGGGGCTTGCCCGCACCCCGTTGCGGAGAGGGGTGCGGCTTGACCAGGCCCCTTATGGGGTGCGACTTGACAAGGGGCATGGTCAAGCCGCACCCCTCTCCGCAACGGGGTGCGGCCGAGCCCCCTCCCCCCTTCCGCAAGGGAGCTCGCAGAGGGCCCAGCCGAAGTAATGCCCCCCTCGTCGGGTACGACCAGAGCCCAATTCCCCTTTGGGGGCGTGACTCCTCATTCCTCCGTTCGCTTAGAATGATGTCATGTTCGTTGCTTGCTCAGAGCGCTTCCGCGCTCGTTGCGCGCTCAGAACGCCCCCGCGCTCATTACCCTCTCAGAACGCCTCCCCGTTCACTCAGAACGCTCCGCGCTCGTTTCACGCTCAGAACGCCTCCCCGTTCACTCAGAACACTTCGCGCTCGTAGCGTGCTCAGAACGCTCCTGTGTTCGTTGCGCGCTCAGAGCGCGTCCACGCTCGTTGCGCGCTCAGATTTCCCCTGTGCTCATTACGCGCTCAGAATGCCTCCCCATTCACTCAGAATGCTCCGCGCTCGTAGCGCGCCCAGAACACTTCTGTGTTCTTTGCATGCTTAGAACGCTTCCAAGCGCGCTCAGAAAGCTTTCGTGCTCATTGCGCGCTCAGAACGCTTCTGAGCGTGCTCAAACGCTTCCGTGCTCGTTGCGCGCTCAGAACGCTTCCGAGCGCGCTCAGAAGCGTTTCTGCGTTCCCGACACGCTTGTAGTTAACTATTTTTCTCAGATTTCAGGACTCGCTCGGCGCCTTTTTCACCTTCAATGAAGCTGCGAGAACTGCCCAAACTACCCGAACTGCCCGAAGTGCGAGACGGTCATTTATGAAAAATGGTGATCCGTGTGCTCCGAATCGGCAAACGTGATTCCCCCGTCAGGTGTTTACGGTGGTTATGACACGAAATTACCGGGCTACCCCCGTCCAAAGCTATAAAAGGAGCCAAAGCCTTCATTTCAAGAAACCTTGCCTTCTGCACCCGAGAGAGCTCTGCCGAAGATTTCCCTTGAGTTCTCCTTCGGTGCTTGAAGATCTCCTTCACGCTTTGAAGATCTCCTTGAAGTTTCGATCTCCTTCGTGGACTTGAAGAATTCCATCGTTCCGGAAGTCCGTCTTCCTAAGCGATCTGGGAAGTCTTCGGGTCCCGAAAGGCGATTAGGCATTCTCACTTTTGTTCCCTCTAGCCTTCTCACTTTTGTTCTCACCACAGTTCTCAGAAGAAAAAAGACTTAGTTTTTCGAGAGTTGGCCTGCCACCTTCAGAGTTCTCTCTCTCTCTATTATTGTAACGAGCGGCGGCCTGTCGCGCTCGAGTTCTAAGTCCTTAATTGCAACCCCTCAGAAGATAGTGGAAGTTGGTTGGCACAGCTCCGACCGCGTGGTTTTTTACCCTTCCGGGTTTTCCACATTAAAAAGTCCCAATGTATTTAACAATTCTCTAAGTGACTGTTAGCGCTCTTGATTCGCTTCATAGCTAAGGTGGTTCAAGTCTACCGGTCTACCAAAAGCACCCAAGCGACCCGCAACAGTACTCATAAAATTGTGAAATATTGTCGATGTATATAATCCTAATACATTTAAAGAGCTAATCGCTCGTGCTTTATTTCGTGAAATAATGTTATTAAACATGTTTTTATAATTATCTGATGACTGAGTTAGCAACTTCTTGACGGGTCTTAAGCCATATAGTTCATTGTAATGATTATAACAATACATGAAAATATTATTGAAATGTGCAAGAGATAAGTATGTATTAATTTATCAGATAAATCTACGTATAAACAATTGTTAATACATATATTTAACTATAAATACCTCCCACATTAATTGTTGGATTTAATGCACTGTTATGCTAAATATTGAAAGCATTTCGCGTTAATATTTTAAAAATTTCTTTCCATTACATCAATTATCGGCCACCAATCAAAATTTTGTTTATGCATATATACAAAGTTTATGTAATTAATACAAAACTTTCAATAACGAAACAACTAGTATGGCAGTACACATGTGATAAAGTAATCGTAGCTATTTAAAACCATTGAAATAAATTTATATATGATTGAGCTTTTTCTCAATCTTGTTCAATTAAATCATGCAGTTTACTACTGAGTAAAATTTCATAAGTAAGACCTTTTGTCGTACGACACCTTTTAACATTTTAAATATTGAGTTCCAATGGTCGTGCATATGAAATTCATGTTTTAAATATTTTGGGAATTAATATTAGCACTCGGTATATCGCTATTAGCACTCATATTGTAAGTCTTTTAGGGATTTTTAAAGAGTGATTTTAAGTGCAAATTAAAATTGACTATGTGCAACTCATTGTTATGTGCAAATCATAAATTTATGTACAAACCAACTCATTATGTGTAAACAAAAAAACATAAAAAAGAATTAAACATTTTTATCTTTGAAATCATGATAAACACATAAAAATGAGCATTAATCCAAAACTTAAGCACATCCAATTCTTCCGCAAAAGTTGATATCATCAATTTGTATTCCAAAATATCACTATAGAGTTAGAGGACTTTATAATTTCATAACTTGATACTTGATATTAAGAAATTATATTACTTGTATCATTGCTCCACGCATCCTTTTCTATATCTTCTCCAAAGTGATATTATTGGAGGCAATAAAAAATCTTCACGCATTTGCAATTGAAAAAAATGATTCTCATTGATAAATCTGATGTAATCTATCTAGCGAGTAGCCGGAGGCGGTGAATGCAATGATATTATTGTGAATGGTTGATATCTAGATAAGTGAACAAAAACAGTATTATAGCAAGAAGCAACCACCAAATAAAATACAAGTGTAAGAATTTGTCAACCCATGCGGCAACAAAATACTTTCGTAACATTCAAGATTTTTTTTATATGACTATGTCCACTTTCAACCCGATTTGTTGTAAAAATTATCCAAGTGTAAGAATTTGTTAACCTATGCGGAAACAAAATACTCTTTATATGGTTCAATTTCAATTTGTGCATTCACAGTATGATGTCAATC
The DNA here is from genome assembly GCA_033032865.1 of Dactylorhiza incarnata. NCBI lineage: Eukaryota > Viridiplantae > Streptophyta > Magnoliopsida > Asparagales > Orchidaceae > Dactylorhiza > Dactylorhiza incarnata. The sequence goes on along the minus strand of JAWHQI010000103.1, from coordinate 2,335,823 downwards.
AATCAAAAATTTCTCTCATTCCTTGCCATTTTTAAAATTCTTTTTGCATTTAGCCAAAATATTCCTACTAATATGTACTTTGCACAAAATATATTTGATTGAGGGAACATGACTTAAATAGTATTCATCAAGACAATTTCTCTATCCGTCACTACTACTTGCGACATAACATATAGGTCAAAAATAGATTTAAAATAATCCATTTGCAATAGATGTGGGCCGCCCTTCCGAAGCCGTACAAGGACTGCAGTCTGTGCCAAACCCCCAACCCGTCACTGAGCCTGTTTCTCAGCAACAGTAGGTTGTTGAGGCCGGAATTCGATCCCGCGCCCCCTTGATAAGGCACCTTCAACAGTCCTCATCACCAACCATGCTGACGCCCCTAAATTTCAGCGTAATAATGACGTAAGCGCGTTACGATAACGTGAAGTTAGCGGTGTTTGCCAAAGTGCATAAAATTTCAGAGATTAAAAAATTTAAAATAATTAATTTTTATAGCAATTGCCAAATTCATGGTTATAAATCGAGTAAATTAAATTGTAACTCTTAATCTGCTCGTCAAACTCTGATTTCGACTTCGTCGTTGGTCTCGTAGGGCCGATATTTGCCTTTGTGCGAATTTCGTTAAAATCCGAGTTGGTCTTAGTCCAAATCGTTAATTAAAGGTTTAACTCATTTATAAATCATAATAAATAAATAACTTCTTAAAATTTCATATAAAAGGCCAATGTTTAGGATTAGGTCTTTTCCTTCTTCTTCTTCTTCTTCCCGTTTCCGTCGAACCGAAGCCGCGAGAGAGAGCATAAGTTACGACTTCCCCGGTGCTTCCGTTGGCCGCCTCGAGAGGTCTAGGGTGTGAAATCCTTATCTAAGATAGATTCGGAAAGCTCTCGCCGAAATCTTCGTGTGTGCGGTGAGTATGTTAGATTTCGTGGATTTTTGGCATCAGAGAGTTTGGCACTAAGCCTTGTTTTCATTCTAATCTTTCAAATATTTTTCGTAGGAGTATCCTTTTGGCCGATCCTGGACGTCGAGTGTTCGAGAGGCCGGATTTCAGAAAGATTTCGGGCAAGTGGTGGACTATCCCCCCTTGCCATGCTTTCTTCCAATTCTTTTCTTCCTTCCCTTATTTTAGACCAGAACTTTTTGGTATTGGGTTCCTTTTCTTCTGAATTTTTGGTGGTTATAGTAGAATTCGTCGGGTATTAAGGAAGTTCGTCGAATGTATACGACGAATTCGTCGAGTGTATTCGTGAAGTTCGTCGAGCGAAAATTTGTCGAATATTGTCGACGAATTTGTCGAGAGTTGTCAAAATTCGTCGAGTATTATCGACGATTTCGTCGAGTGTTAGCGATTCATTTAGTGGCCAAGTTAAGTCTATAAGCAAATTCGTCGAATGAATAGTAGATTCGTCGAGTCTTTTCGTGTAATAAGCCGAGTAACTTAGCCTAAATCCCTCGTGAAATTATCAGAAATTCGTCGAGTGAGCAGTATTTTTGTCAAGTGCTTAAGGATAAATTTGTCAAGAATGAGTTAGGAATTTGTTGAGACGGTTTGTTGTAAAGGTTGTACTTGGAAATGTTCTGGGTTTTCTGTGGTGCCAGATGGATCAAGATGTCGTGAATTTTATCCCCAGTTGGATGTTTTTGGGCTGTTGGGTGGGTTAGACCGACACCACCACCACAATGCCTATTTTTCTTCCTTGGACGTGTAGACTGTTGGTTGTGTGGGCGCATCCACCTCCACAGTGCTTTTGTTCCTTGGATGTTTTGGTCGGATGGTTTGTGTTGGAAAGATAGCCACCGCCCCAGTACCGTTTTAGGATTGGGATAAATATTTCACTTCTTGAACTAATCCGTCACTTATCTTTATTTTGGAATGTTTAAGTTTAATCTTGACTGCACTTCGTACAAGTCTTTCCCTGTCTAGAAGCTAATGTTCTTTACTTATTTGATGTTGTTTCGCAACAATCTTCTTTTTTGTTGGTTTGGTAACCCTTTTTTTTGAACTTATTAAGTTCTCCTTCTTTATTTTTTTGTTGAATTGCCCTTGTGTTGAGGCATTCTTTTCCTTTAAATGCCTCAGGTTTGAACCAGTAGCGGTTGATCAGAGCAAGTCCGGATCTCGCAGCCTTTTCTAGTTGCTTTTCTTTTCTTTCTTCTGAGAGGTAGTTGTTGATCTTTTCTAATTTTGGTTATTACTATGGGTTCGTGTCAGTTTGTTGACGCCCACAGTATGAACTTCTTTTTGTGTTAGACTGTAATTTCCATTTATGCTACTACTGTTAATTTGCTGTTAGTGCAAATGCTCTTTGGGAAGGATTTTTGCTAGATTGCATAGTAGATACTTTTATATAAACAAAGCTGCACATTTGCTCATACATTACATCTTTTCAAACTAATATTACTCTACATTAAAACTCGTATAAGTTCGCTTTCACTAATACTAAATTTAGAAGATGCATATTAGTAGAATGTTGGTTAAGTTCTCATGCTCATGTAGGACACCTTAAAGTAAAATATGTATTTTTCCGCTGCGTATATTTATATTTTCTTGGTTGTGGACAAGATGATCCACTAAACTGAGGGACACGGTGTTGAAACCTTCAAACTTAAGTTATGTTTTAAACACAAAGTTATGACTTTTATAAAGAAAAGTATAAAGATAGAACCCCCCCGAGCGTCTGCAGTTGTCCCCTGCATGACGTGACATCATGACGCATATTTTCTCTCACTCTGATAATATCTTTATATATATTGAGAAAATGCGGATTGTGACAGTTGATATCAGAGGGATGTTTGTTCGACATGTTGGCCAGATGACCGTTTTAAGAAAGGTTTAATCTTGTCTCATTGCATACACACACTAAAGTGTCATCTGTACGTCTTGGCTGAAGCATGTGTTGGGAATATTACCCTCAATGTTCCCTTGATTTGAAGAAGCATCACACTCAATGATAAGTACAAGTTCTATTTGATAAACCCTATTTCATCTCATGACTATGGAGGGTTAGCTTATTCCAAGATGGAAAGATAGTTCAGTGGGTTACTGCCAAAACCGCTGAGACAAGCTCTTAGTCTCAGCTGAACCGCTGAGACAAGGTCAGGAGCTGCTAAGAAGGTGTCTGGGCTAGCTGAGCTACAGATAGAAGAAAAACACTGAGACAATTATCTGTCTCAGCGGATCTACTGGGACGGAACAGAAGTAGCCGTTGAGAGTGCAGGTCATCTCAGCCCAACCGCTGAGACAGATTCAAATGATCAGTCGGGTTTGCTTTTGGCGCAACACGCTGTGAAGCAAGAGTGGATGCTCCAATCACTCCCATACTGTGTCAGAAGGACATCTGATAGCCGTTGAAGAACAGTGGAGTATAAACGAAACAATTAGGGCTTTGCAAAAGCTCTCCCACTCACTCACTGAAGAAGAACATACTACTGTTCCATTGACGGTAGCCAAGAAAGCTTTCATTTCCTGCTTCCTGAAGCTGCAAGGAGATAGAGAAGATTGCTCCTCTTGATCAACTCAAGATAGAGCAAGTTGATCCTCATCCATCATCTGAAAGAAAGGATCAGAAGAATCAGTGTTGAAGCCATTTCACTCCTCCCTATTTCAAGACTGCAACAACAGTTGTTCAGCAACAGAAGACCAAGGCTTGACCTCCTCTATCTTCTAATTGTAATCATCTATTATTACTTATGTAGGAACTTAACAGTTTTGAGTTTGTAAGGCATCTTTGCCTGAGGGTGTAGGGCTATTTGGCCTGAGCTGTAGAGCTGAGAGGTCAGCTTAAGTGTAGGATCTTTGTGAGATCCGAGGTAGGGCTGTTGAGCCTGAGGTAGGGCTGTTGAGCCTGAGGTAGGGTTTGGGAAAACCTGACAGATCCTGAGGGATCTGTGTTGTAAGATCTTGGAGCTGAGTTTGGAGGTGTTGGACTTATCTAACTCATTGTTAGAAAGGTGAAGGGGGAAAGAGGACTACTCAAGACACCCTGTCTTGAGGAACCTCTACAAACCATTGTGTGTTTTCTGTATGCTTGATATACAACTAACCTAAAATCAGAAAACAACTAGGTTAAAGCGTAAAACTAAAAGGGACCTATTCACCCCCCCTCTAGGTGACTAAGACTACATCCTAACAAACTATCAAGTGGTATCAGAGGGAGGTTGGTCAAGAAGTACATAACTGTCTTACCAGATCCTATAAAGGAGTAGTCATATCTGAATCCAATGGCCTCCGACCACTAGATTGCTGAAGGAGATGAGATCCATGAAGTTGCCCATATGCAACAAAGAAAACTTTGGCATATGGAAGCAAAGGGTTAGATTGTTTATGGAAGCATCAGACCCAAGGATTTACATCACAGTAAAACAAGAGCCCTTCACTTTTCAAACTGCCTCCACCATAGATCCAACTAGGAGAGTGGCCAAGGCTTTCAATGACTTGACCAAGGATGAACTTGCATTATTCACTATGGATAAAAGAGACCAAAACATAATTGTTAATGCAATAGATAACTCTACATTTCAGAACTTGGTGCATTGCACAACTGCCAAGGAAATGTGGGATATACTAGTGGTGTATATGGAAGGGACAGCTGAGGTGAGGGATGATAGAAAATCACTCCTCAACCAAGAATATGAAGCTTTCAGGCAACTGAGCCAGGAAAGCATTTCAATTTGTTATGAAAGGTTCTTTAGGATAGTCAATGAACTAAAAACCTATGAAAGAGTGTTCAATGACTATGAGCTTGATGACAAGTTCCTAAGATCTCTAACTAGGGAATGGGACACAAAAATATGTGCCATCAGGGAAGTGGCCAAGCTTGGTGAGACTCCTACCCATACACTGTTTGGGAAGCTGCTCTCTTATGAGATGCAGTTATCTGCAAGAAAAGAAGAGGACACATCAACAAGGGCTCATGCAAGGGAGAGATCTGTGTCTCTCAAGGCTGACAGCTCCAAGAAGAGCAAGGCCAGAATGGTGTCTCATCTAAGGAGGAGTGCTGAATCAGATAAGTCTGAGAACAGCACTTCAGACAGCTCTTCATCTGATGAGGAGTTTGCTGCCTTCTCAAGGCAGTTCAAGAAGATGATGAGGAGGAAGCAGTGGAAGAACAAGCCCTCCTACTCCTCACACTCCAAGAAAGACCACAATAGATCTGAAAGGCAGCACCCCAGGGGTGACAGGTATGAATCTAAATCTGGTAAACATATTTCAAATAACATCATTTGCTATTGCTGCAGCAAGCCTAGACATGTCATAGCTGACTGTCCAGTCAAAAGAAAGGAAAAAGGTGATAAGAAACATAACCACCAAAAGGATAGGAAGGGTGAAAAATCCTTCCTAACAAAGAAAGGAAAGAGCTAGAGTGAATCTGAATCCTCAACTTCAGATTCAGATGATGAAGAAGAAGCCTATATTGATGGCGACGACCTCCACGACGGCCAACTTGGTGATGAAGATGACGTCCATGACGCACTTGGTGATCATGGGATAGTGGCGGAAGATGATGATGTTGAACCGCCGGCCAAAGACTTGCGGCGCCGTAGCGGTCACGACTACAATCTTCGCCCACGCAACAAGAATTTATTTTAGTTTATTTTACTAGTTTATGGTCTGCAATTATCTATTTATGTGGTTTGCATTTAATTATTTTATTTCTGTCATTTTGAATTTATGGTGTGCGTTTAGCCACTGTTATGGGCTGCTATTAAACTTTTGGATGTACGCCTTATATAAGGCCAAAAACTCTACCTATGTTATTAGAATTTGATGAAATTGAAAATTATAATCTTCCCCCCAAAAACCTAAACTTCTCTCTCCCTCTTCCTCTCTCATTGCCGCCGCCCCTTAAGGGTTTCACCTTGCTTCTAAGGTTGGTCCGCCCCCCTTCCTTCTCTTCTTCCTTCCTCCATATTCTCTCCTCCACACTATTCCTCCACCACCTTTCATCTCTCTATTTCTTCTTTCATCCACGGCTCCAAAAATTCTCGTGCAAGAAGGAAAGGTTTTGGTGATCTTCTACGACGTGAAGCGGGGAAGACGAACGTGTTCTTCATCTTTGGTGCGCTTCCCGTGGATCTCGACGGAAGGCGATCATTTCTTGTGGATCCAACATCTCGGATCTACTTTTCCGAGAGGGGTAACGAAAATTACTACTCAAGAGATCTTCCTTTCTTTGATAGTCTTGTGGTGGACGATTTTTGCATGGATTTCGAAGCTTTAATTATCGCGGTAATTTTTATAATAGATCTGTGATTTTCGTTTGGTTTTTCGATAACTCTCGAGAGGATTGGCGACTCTCGCTCTTTTTCTAGTTGGGATAGATCCTACCACTTTCGAATCGTGCTTTTCTTTGGTGGATCTGTTTTGGTACAACTCCAAGCTCGTCAGAATCAATTTTATTCCTTTTAGCCGGAGCGGATTTTGGCCTATAGCCATTCTCCGAACCAAGTGCGGTGTGGATCCCCGTACGTTAGCGCGAAAGATAAATAAAAATAATTTGTGACTGCTGCGTTTCGTTAGCGTGTGGTAAATGGGGCGTAGAACGTAACGAGAGTCGTTGTATCGTCGTCCGTGTAGGATCGATTTGTTCGGGCCTACATCAATTTGGTATCAAAGCGAGGTTCGTGTCAATTTCTAAATTGACGCATTCCTTAGGTTTTCATAGAACGCCGGCACTCATAATTTTCACACGATTTGACACTCAAAAATTTAAAAATAAAATTTTGCCGGTCTGCGGCTAGCGGTCTAAAATTCTCATTTTTTAGCGAAATTCAAAAAAAAAGCTGGGAATTCTACTTATTATTTTCTGTAAGAAAAAAAAATACTTACCTTAGTAATTAGGCGGGAATAAAATTATCTTTCGTAAAATTTTTGTCCTGGTCTAAAATTTTGGTCTGCATTTAGTAAAAACAAAAAAAAAATTTCTGCAGAAAATTACAAAAAAAAAATCACTTGTCCTGGTGTTCATGCACACTAGTCTTGGTACGGAATATCTCCCAACCACTTCCACCATGGCAGACGACCATGAGGATGAGCACGCTCCGACAACGATTAGGGAGCTTCGGGACGAGTTTAACGCTATGTTCGATGCACTCACACAGTTAATACAAGGGTTAGCATTAAATCAAGCGGCGCCTCGTAATCCCGCTGCCAACCAACGTGATGGGAGACCAAACCATCCCCGTAATCAGGACGATGAGCAAGCGCCTCGAGCTCCTCATGAGTTCGATGTAACTAGAGCCGTGAAAATTGATCCACCGTCATACGATGGTATGGGTGAACACCAAGTATTTTTAGACTGGATTATGGAGATCGAGTGTTATTTTGAGTGGAAAAATCTGACGGATGGTGAGAAGGTGCAGGTTGCACGGATGATGCTTCTGGGTAGGGCCATGTAAAGCCCCCCTCCCCGGAACACAGAACACGGCTGAGGGGAGTCTTATGCCCAAGACAGCCGCCTTGTGGAAGCACCAGCACACGAGCTAGCCTCCTCCACAAGACGGCTATCCTGCCGGCCGAATCAACTAAACAGCGCCAACCCATGTAAAGATGAAAAGTAAGAAGCCACATAATATATCCACATAAGTAAAAGTCCAAAACTACAGAAACCAGAAACACCGCGAGCTCCTGTACAAGTATCAGAGTACAAACTAGATGCCACAAGGGCTACAACAAAAGAAAGCGCTCACATCGGTCACCGACGGCTGAGAGGGTATCGTAGCCTCCGGCCCTGTCATCCTGTCCTGACTAACCTCCTCCGGCACTATGAGCTGCCGCGCCGGGGTGCGCTCCTAAAAAAAGAGGGGTGCAACAACCGTTAGTCATAAAGACTAAGTGGCTTCCCACCCGCTCCCCCGGCGACTCCAAGGCACCGGGCGGAAGGGAAGAAAGATGAGCTGCAATATAATCAGTAATATAACAAGCAGGTGATATGATGAAGTTCTAATCTAGCAGTTAACATATCAACAGTAAATCAAGAAGGCAAGTAACGACAACAGGTATCAACATGTATGTAAAAACACATCTAATCTAGCAGTGTATCAGTACATAAGTAAAAAGAATATATGGAGAGGAGGAAGCAGCATCAAAGCATACCTTAACTTATATGAATGCCCATACAAACTTATAAGTTAAGGTTTCCAATTTGGGACCCATCATATAAAAGAGCCCATACTAATTTATATGATGGACCCGATGCGGTGCAATGTTATGATTATGAAGAATGAATGCAATGCAATGATTATGATATGATGACTCACCCATGCAAAGCTGCTATGTCGACATAGACTCGTAGTTCCCACTTTTCGAGGGTAGCTAACCACTCAGGCATCTCGCGTCGTGGCCAGATGGAGACTGTGGACCGGGCTCCTCCACAACTAGGTGGGTATGAACACTACCAGACCTAGGCCTATGTACGCCTCAACGCTAAGAACACACAGCGGAGCCCCTGCGTACTGCTCGACGCTAGGAACACACAACGGAGCCTCCAATGACACAGAAGGGGACTTGGGTAGGTGAGCACCAAGAGTCCAACCCAACTGGTCTAGAATCTAACAGCCGGCTTCTGTCGGTGTCACGACTAGCAAGCCCGTAGACCCGCCACAAGTACTTTCCCCCTACCAAAAACATTCTATACGACTACGTAGGACTACTCGATGCATCATCATTTATCAATCATAATAAGTAATCACCTTATCCCAACATCCGCATCCCATCAGATGTCGTCCAAAAATTACGTTTAAAAACTGCTCTCCCTTCAGCCGAGAAGGGATCAGCACGCCTCGTCAAGCAACCCGATTTTCGATTCAACGTCTTCTTCAACCGATGACTTAGGTTTTAACCGAAACCTCTCTCCTCCAATACTCCCTCAACAGACCACCCATCTTCACGAAATCAAGCTCTAAATCTTCGTATGAAGAGAGGAGTTGATTGAAGATAATAACGTGGCGAACGGCGCCCTAGAACAAAAGTTCTAGCGTGGTCTCTTCCTACGAAACTTCATGAAACTCACTCGACCAAACTCTTTTGAGTTCAATGTCTCTCCTAATAATTAGATCTAAAGATCTAGCACCAAGGGAGAGGGGAGGAAGTCACCTGATTTTCGGTCGACGTTCGCGGTGGTCTCCTTTGCGGTATGGCGGCAGTTGGCCAAGACTGATTAAAGGGGTCCTGCTCCACAAAACATCAAACACGTAATCAGTCAACATTATCCCAAACAAAAAGAACAGCAGACAGCCGATCAACAACCCAATGGACTGCAGGAATTCAGCCACTAACTCAAAAATACAAGAGCTGCTTCAGAACACAAAACAGCCTACAACATTTTACAAAGGTTCCCTTCCGATTCCAACTAAATCACCCAAAAATAAGCAACTAAGTAGCAGCCGACCAACACCAAAAGGAACTTCACAATTTCACTTGGAAAACCATTAAAGGAAAAGTCCAGGCAACCCTCAAAATCAAAAGAAGTAGCAGTTAACTACAAAACTCCAAAAATCCCAAGGATCCATAACCGAATGGGCCAAGATAGGAGCAGCAAGCTTGCCAAAGAATGAAGGACATAGCAGCCATTAACTCAAGATAAGAGAATATAGTAACAGCAGTATAAGGATATCCTAACAGCAGTATAAGGATATACTAACAGCAAGTATCTGAACAAGTAGCAGCCGGCCAAGAATTAGGAGACAGCAGGTCATCAAAGTAAAAGCCCCAAATTGGAGCTCAAATCTCCTCACAGCATACCCCTCTTCAAACAGGAAGTCAAATAGCAGGATGAACAATATTGAAACCAGCCAACACTAAAACTATAAGAGGAACTGCACAACACTAAAACTGCAGGAGAAACAGCCCTATAATCAACAAAACATGAAGCATACAGCAGCCAGCCAACCATGGAGATAAGACTGCTCAGTCTCCTAAATAAAACCAACGCTTAATCTTTGATGAACCCTAATAAATTTAGGGGGAAGACGAAGAAGAAAGCTTACAGTGATAACAAAATCACCGATCCAGCCAACTCCACAATACGCAGCTCAAACCAACGCTTTGCCAACAGTAACCAACAGCAGAACGATCGATTTGCTGAGGAAGAAGAGGGGGAGAAAGGAGAGAACTCAAAAGCCCTAGTTGCGATTGAAATGAAGCTGGGAGAGATAAGAGTCGGCCTCCAATATAAAATAAAGGTACTCACCCCCTTTAACAGCCACAATTAAGAAATTTCCCAACATATGGCTAACAGCACACCCACATAGCTGATAATGAAGACACTCCCAAATATAAATTGCTATCAGCACATGATTAGCAAAATACCAAATGGCTACCAACAAGGAAAGGGAGGCTTAAAATGATCTAAAGGAAGTCGGCTCTATCCCAAATTCGACGAAGCCCAGATCAAGCGAAGCCTTATGAATCCTTGCGTAGTAATCAGAGGCTATAATATCAAACTTAAGAGGCTTCCAACAAGGAAAAGGAGGCTTAAAATGATCTAAAGGAAGTCGGCACTATCCCAAATCCGACGAAGCCCAGATCAAGCGAAGCCTTACGAATCCTTGCGTAGTAATCAGAGGCTATAATATCAAACTTAAGAGGCTTCCAACAAGGAAAAGGAGGCTTACAATGATATAAAGGAAGTCGGCACTATCCCAAATCCGACGAAGCCCAGATCAAGCGAAGCCTTACGAATCCTTGCATAGTAATCAGAGGCTATAATATCAAACTTAAGAGGCTTCCAACAAGGAAAATGAGGCTTAAAATGATCTAAAGGAAGTCGACACTATCCCAAATCCGACGAAGCCCAGATCAAGCGAAGCCTTACGAATCCTTGCGCCCAGCTCACAGTTAGGGTAGAAGTTCTGCTCTCAGCAATAACTTCAGAAATCCAAGGCCAAATACTTTTCCACCGCCACGATCCAGCCAATCTCAAATAACTCCACCCAAAATGCTATCAGCACACCATCATGGCTGGTAGCAAGAAAACAAAATGGGGGATTGCTATCAGCACACCTCCTCTCTAAAGCCAAACTATAAATATTTTTCAGCAGCACCCTTTTTATGCCACAGGACAAGCCCCCAAACATCAGTATACACGACATGCAAACATGCTCACAGTTTAATAGCAGCACGTAACGAGGAGGCCACCTTAAATATATCCTTACCCAAGAAAACACATATAATGTATATATACCTACCAACGTATAAACCTTCACATGCAATTAAGCCTTCATTGGAAGGCAACCGAGAAATACCCAAACCCTGCACTCCACACTTTCGTCGAACGGAGAGCACTTCGTCGAACTCAATCCTCCCTTGCCCAAAACCAACCCAAGGCGAGTCAAAACGTCTCCGAGGGACCTAGTGCGAATTGGGATGTTACAAATCCAATAAACAAAAAAATTAATTTCGTCCCCGAAATTTGAGTTTGGGGCTACGATATTGCAACAAGGTATGACAACTAGTTTAGAGCATACCTGGGGAAAACAATCCCGGGTAACGCTGCTGCATAAGGTCCATCAGCTCCCAAGTGTATTCCTCCCGTCCATGGTTGGACCACATAACCTTCACCAATGGAACACTCTTTCTCCGCAGCACTCTGGTCTCAGTGTCTACTATCCGCAAAGGCTCCAGCCGGACAGACCTGTCGGTCTCCACAGGACCAGATGTACTTACGATATGCTGATCAGGGCGAAGCAAGGCCCTCCGAAGGGAGGACACATGGAAAACGTTGTGCAAATTCTCCAACTCTGACGGTAGCATCAAACGATAAGCTAAGGGGCCAATCCGCTCTAGGATGGCGTAAGGCCCCATATAACGAGGGCTGAGCTTCTTCTTTCCCCGAACCTGAGACACACCGTGCATCGGCCTGATCTTCAAGAACACCTTGTCCCCAACCTGGAACTCCACGACCCTGTGCTTTTTGTCATAATACTTCGCCTGCCGGCTCTGCGCTTCAAGCATGCGGCCTCGGATCAATCTGACCATTTCATCGGTATCATCGATGAATTGCACCCCTAACGCCTTCGGGTCCTCGTCTTGGACCCAAGACAAAGGTGTCCTGCACCTTCTTCCATACAATGTCGCATAAGGAGCCATGCCGATGCTCGCCTGATGACTATTATTATATGAGAACTCTACCAAGGGCAGAAGTCTCTCCCACGGCTCACCTCGATCCAACACACAAAGGCGCAACAAATCTTCTAGGGTCCTGATCGTCCGCTCTGACTGGCCATCCGTCTGAGGGTGGAAGGCCGTGCTAAAGGTCAACCGGGAACCCAAATAAGCTTGCACTGCTTTCCACTCCTTGGAGGTGAAGTGACCGTCACGGTCCGAAACGATAGTTCTGGGCACCCCATGATAGCGAACAAACTGCTCGACGAAGAGTCTCACCAACACGTCAACATGTGTATCCTTCCTCATCGGTATAAACCTCGCGACCTTCGTCAGGCGATCCACAACCACCCATACAGAGTCATTCCTGGAACGGGAACGAGGCAGCCCGTGAACGAAATCCATGGATATATCTTCGAACTTCCACACAGGGATGGACAACGGCTGCAACATCCCAGCCGGGCTCCTACATTCTGCTTTTACCTTCTGGCACGCCTCGCAGTGAGTGACGAAGTAGGTGACATCCCGCTTCATCCCTGGCCATAACATCATCCTCCTCAAATCGGTATACATCTTGACAACCCCGGGATGCACCAAAAATTTAGTGCAGTGTGCCTCTCTCAATATGTCTTCTCGAATTCCTCCGCCCGCGGGTATGTATAACTGCCACGGAAATGAACAAGGTCCTTGTGCATGGTCTACTCCCCCACGGATCCAACCTCCATTGCCCCAAGTACAGATTCAAGGGCAGCATCCTTCCTCTGCTCCACTCGGATGCGATATCGAATGTCACAAACTATGCTCATCGCGGCTAGGTACTCGGCGAAAGCCTCTGGATCAGCTCTAGACACGAGCGTGATCTGCATCTCCTCGAGCATCCTTACCAACTCCATGGCCATCAGTCGCGACTCTGAACTGGATGCCCTCCTGCTCAGTGCATCGGCCACCGAATTTGCCTTCCCTGGGTGATAGTTTAACGTGTAATCATAGTCACACAAAAATTCAATCCACTGTCGTTGCCTTAAATTTAGATCCTTCTGGGTGTGTATATATTTCAAGTTTTTGTGATCGGTGAATATCTCGCAGTGAACACCATATAAATAGTGCCTCCAAAGCTTCAAGGCAAAAATCACTGCGCCCAGCTCCAGATCGTGCACCAGATAATTCACTTCATGCTTCTTCAGCTTCCTCGAAGCATAAGCAATCACATGCCCGTGCTGCATTAGTACAGCACCCAGACCCTGAAAAGATGTATCTGTGTAAACCTGGAATTCATCCTTCCCAGATGGTAGAGCAAGGATCGGGGCCGAGGTGAGGCGATCCTTCAGCTCCTGAAATGCGGCCTCACACTTAGGCGACCACACGAATGGCACCTCCTTCCTGGTCAGCGCAGTGATTGGAAGAGCGATCTTCGAGAACCCCTCGACAAACTTGCGGTAATACCCGGCAAGTCCCAAAAAACTGTGCACATCTGCTGCTGACTTCAAAGGCTGCCATTCCTTCACAGCACGAACCTTAGCGGGGTCCACAGCCAATCCTGCCCCGCTGATGACATGGCCCAAAAAGGCAACCTCCCGCAGCCAGAACTCGCACTTGCTGAACTTGGCGAACAACCGATGCTCCCTCAGCTTTGCTAACACAAACTCTAGGTGCGTCCGATGGTCCGACTTCGACCTTGAATACACCAGGATGTCGTCGATAAACACAATCACGAAGTCGTCTAGAAAAGGCTCAAACACCCTGTTCATCAGGCTCATGAAGGCAGAGGGGGCATTAGTGAGCCCAAAAGGCATAACCGTAAACTCGTACAACCCGTACCTCGAGCTGAAAGAAGTCTTCTGGATGTACTCCTCCTGAATCCTCAACTGATAATAACCAGAGCGCAAGTCAAGCTTGGAGAACCACTGCGCTCCTTCCAACTGATCAAAGAGCTCGTCAATTCGCGGTAGGGGATATGTGTTCCGTACCTTTAGCCGGTTAAGCTCCCGGTAATCTACACACAAGCGGAGCGAACCGTCGTTCTTCTTTACGAACAGGACCGGGGCTCCCCATGGTGACGAACTAGGGCGAACGAACCCCGAGTCCACCAACTCTTGTAGTTGCACTCGAAACTCCGCTAGCTCCTTCGGTGCCATTCTGTACGGGGCCCGAGAAACAGGCTTAGCACCCGGTGCTAGCTTAATCCTAAAGTCTACCTCCCTGGGCGGGGGTAATCCGGGTAGTTTCTCAGGGAAAACATCAGGAAAATCCCGAACTACCGGTACATCCTTCATAACAGCCCCCAACTCCTTCATCTCAAAGCAGATCATGAACACCTCATCGCCTTGCTCGTGAGACTTTACAACCTGAACAGAAGACAACAGGATCCGAGATACGAGTCTTATACCTTGAATTACCACCTCTGAGTCATCATGCCTCAGCGTGATCCGCTTCGCCACACAGTCGATCTTCGCGTGGTTCCAGTGCAACCATGTCATGCCCAATATTAGATCAAGGTCGGGCATCCGCAACACTATTGTCGGTGTCTCAACTTGCTTCCCACCGATGGATAATACCAAGCTGCATCTGGAGGTAGATCGTATCTCCGAGCCATCCGGAAGGCGCACCCTCCTGGGGGCTCCCCTGAAGCACTGCACTGCATCCAGTTCATTCACAAATTCTTCTGATACGAATGAATGAGTGTCACCCGTGTCAAAAAGAGTAAGAGCGGGTTTACCGCAAATGAGCACGGTACCTGGGGTTAAAATCATGCGAACTTAAGCACCTTAGTTATGAAAAGAGGAAACTACAAGCATAATTACCTGTGATGACCTCCTGCGGGTCTCGCTCCTGAGCTAGATCCAAAGCATATACCTGCTCCTGAGCAGGCCTGGGGTTCCTGCCCTGCTGACCTTGGCCTCGACCTCGCCCTCTACCTCTACCTTGCTACGCCCCCGGTGGAGCCATGGGGCGATTCAGAGCATTTCCTTGCAGCTGCGGGCAGTAGGCCTGAATGTGACCGGGCTGGGAGCAATAAAAGCACACCCTTTGAAAGGGCTCCCTTGGCTGCTGAGGTGCCTGAACCTGAGCCTGCTGAGTCGGAGGCAATAGCGGCGGTCGTGCTGGCTGCTCTATTCTGAAGTTTGGGCGGAAACGCCCTCCATCTCTCCTCTGGTTTTCGCCTCTGCCCCTGGTGTTCTGCCTCCTCCTGAAGCTGGACTTGACTTCCATCACGCCCTCTGCGGGCCTCTTATTCCTATCCTGGACCCCCATGTGGTCCGCTTCCAACTTTTGCACCGTCTCTATAATTTGAGCTAGGCTCGAATCGACGACAAAGAGAAGAGCCTGCCTCAGGGAATCACGCAAGCCCTTGTAGAACCGCTTCGCTCACCCGCGATCATCCAAATCATAAGAGTCTGCAAATCTAGCCAAGTGCTGAAATTCCCGTTGATACTCCACGACTGTCCTAGATCCCTGCTTCAGCTGCAGGAACCTCTCCTCGAGCTCATCTCGGGCCGTAGAAGAGACGAAATGCTCCAGGAACGCGTCTGCAAACTCGTCCCAGCTTATGTCAAGGTGGTTACGCCCTTCAAAGGTGGAGCCCATCAAGGACTTCCACCACCTCTTCGCATGTAGATCCAAGGCCGTGACTGCCAATGTGACTGCCATATTGCCCGGGCATCGTATCCCTGCCAGTAACTCCTGCACTGTGTCCAGCCACTCCTCCGTCTGAACTGCGGACTCCGTCCCATGATAGGTGGGAGGGGAGAGAGCACGGAAGGTGCTTAACCAATTTGAGCTTGGGGCATGCGACTGCACCGACATCTGCTGAGACCTGAAGGCATCCAGGATTGCCGACAGGGTCTGGCCCAACTCTGATTGTTGAAAAGGAGTAGGTACCGGAGGCACGGGAATGGCCGTCGCCGGTTCTGAACGTACCAGAATCTACATGCAAGGTAGATTTTTGGGTTAGGTTGGCTACTTAAAGGAGGGAAATGAACGTACTTAATGCGAATTACACATGGGCACACCACTGCTTCTGCTCATTCAGGTTGTCCTCAAACTGAAGAGGTGAGAGGGGTGCACCATGCGGAAATGGACTTCGTTATCTCAGGATCGTTGCAAGCTGATACCATTTTTAAACCCCCCCGGAAAACAGAACACGGCTGAGGGGAGTCTTATGCCCAAGACAGCCGCCTTGCGGAAGCGCCAGAACACGAGCTAGCCTCCTCCACAAGACGGCTATCCTGCCGGCCGAATCAACTTCACAGCGCCAACCCATGTAAAGATGAAAAGTAAGAAGCCACTTAATATATCCACATAAGTAAAAGTCCAAAACTACAGAAACCAGAAACTCCGCGAGCTCCTGTACAAGTATCAGAGTACAAACTAGATGCCACAAGGGCTACGACAAAAGAAAGCGCTCACATCGGTCACCGACGGCTGAGAGGGTATCGTAGCCTCCGGCCCTGTCGTCCTGTCCTGACTAACCTCCTCCGGCACTATGAGCTGCCGCGCCGGGGTGCGCTCCTAAAAAAAGAGGGGTGCAACAACCGTTAGTCATAAAGACAAAGTGGCTTCCCACCCGCTCCCCCGGTGACTCCAAGGCACTGGGCGGAAGGGAAGAAAGAAGAGCTGCAATATAATCAGTAATATAACAAGCAGGTGATATGATGAAGTTCTTAATCTAGCAGTTAACATATCAACAGTAAATCAAGAAGGCAAGTAACGACAACAGGTATCAACATGTATGTAAAAACACATCTAATCTAGCAGTGTATCAGTACAGAAGTAAAAAGAATATATGGATAGGAGGAAGCAGCATCAAAGCGTACCTTAACTTATATGAATGCCCATACAAACTTATAAGTTAAGGTTTCCAATTTGGGACCCATCATATAAAAGAGCCCATACTAATTTATATGATGGACCCGATGCGGTGCAATGCTATGATTATGAAGAATGAATGCAATGCAATGATTATGATATGATGACTCACCCATGCAAAGCTGCTATGTTGACATAGACTCGTAGTTCCCACTTTTCGAGGGTAGCTAACCACTCAGGCATCTCGCGTCGTGGCCAGACGGAGACTGTGGACCGGGCTCCTCCACAACTAGGTGGGTATGAACACTACCAGACCTAGGCCTATGTACGCCTCAACGCTAAGAACACACAGCGGAGCCCCTGCGTACTGCTCGACGCTAGGAGCACACAGCGGAGCCTCCAATGACACAGATGGAGACTTGGGTAGGTGAGCACCAAGAGTCCAACCCAACTGGTCTAGAATCTAACAGCCGGCTTCTGTCGGTGTCACGACTAGGAAGCCCGTAGACCCGCCATAAGTACTTTCCCCCTACCAAAAACATTCTATACGACTACGTAGGACTACTCGATGCATCATAATTTATCAATCATAATAAGTAATCACCTTATCCCAACATCCGCATCCAATCAGATGTCGTCCAAAAATTACGTTTAAAAATAGCTCTCCCTTCAGCCGAGAAGGGATCAGCACGCCTCGTCAAGCAACCCAATTTTCGGTTCATCGTCTTCTTCAACCGATGACTTAGGTTTTAACCGAAACCTCTCTCCTCCAATACTCCCTCAACAGACCACACATCTTCACAAAATCAAGCTCTAAATCTTCGTATGAAGAGAGGAGTTGATTGAAGATAATAACGTGGCGAACGTCGCCCTAGAACAAAAGTTCTAGCGTGGTCTCTTCCTACGAAACTTCATGAAACTCACTCGACCAAACTCTTTTGAGTTCAATGTCTCTCCTAATAATTAAATCTAAAGATCTAGCACCAAGGGAGAGGGGAGGAAGTCACCTGATTTTCGGCCGACGTTAGCGGTGGTCTCCTCCGCGGCATGACGGCAGTTGGCCAAGACTGATTAAAGGGGTCCTGCTCCACAAAAACATCAAACACGTAATAAGTCAACATTATCCCAAACAAAAAGAACAGCAGACAGCCGATCAACAACCCAATGGACTGCAGGAATTCAGCCACTAACTCAAAAATACAAGAGTTGCTTCAGAACACAAAACAGCCTACAAAATTTTCCAAAGGTTCCCTTCGGATTCCAACTAAATCACCCAAAAATAAGCAACTAAGTAGCAGCCGCCAACACCAAAAGGAACTTCACAATTTCACTTGGAAAACCATTAAAGGAAAAGTCCAGGCAACCCTCAAAATCAAAAGAAGTAGCAGTTAACTACAAAACTCCAAATATCCCAAGGATCCATAACCGAATGGGCCAAGATAGGAGCAGAAAGCTTGCCAAAGAATGAAGGACATAGCAGCCATTAACTCAAGATAAGAGAATATACTAACAGCAGTATAAGGATATACTAACAGCAAGTATCTGAACAAGTAGCAACCGGCCAAGAATTAGGAGACAGCAGGTCATCAAAGTAAAAGCCCCAAATTGGAGCTCAAATCTCCTCACAGCATACCCCTCTTCAAACAGGAAGTCAAATAGCAGGATGAACAATATTGAAACCAGCCAACACTAAAACTATAAGAGGAACTACACAACACTAAAACTGCAGGAGAAACAGCCCTATAATCAACAAAACATGAAGCATACAGCAGGCGGCCAACCATGGAGATAAGACTGCTCAGTCTCCTAAATAAAACCAACACTTAATCTTTGATGAACCCTAATAAATTTAGGGGGAAGACGAAGAAGAAAGCTTACAATGATAACAAAATCACAGATCCAGCCAACTCCACAATACGCAGCTCAAACCAACGCTTTGCCAACAGTAACCAACAGCAGAACGATCGATTTGCTGAGGAAGAAGGGGGGGAGAAAGGAGAGAACTCGAAAGCCCTAGTTGCGATCGAAATGAAGCCGGGAGAGATAAGAGTCGGCCTCCAATATAAAATAAAGGTACTCACCGCCTTTAACAGCCACAATTAAGAAATTTCCCAACATATGGCTAACAGCACACCCACATAGCTGATAATGAAGACACTCCCAAATATAAATTGCTATCATCACATGATTAGCAAAATACCAAATGGCTACCAACAAGGAAAGGGAGGCTTAAAATGATCTAAAGAAAGTCGGCTCTATCCCAAATTCGACGAAGCCCAGATCAAGCGAAGCCTTACGAATCCTTGCGTAGTAATCAGAGGCTATAATATCAAACTTAAGAGGCTTCCAACAAGGAAAAGGAGGCTTAAAATGATCTAAAGGAAGTCGACACTATCCCAAATCCGACGAAGCCCAGATCAAGCGAAGCCTTATGAATCCTTGCGTAGTAATCAGAGGCTATAATATCAAACTTAAAAGGCTTCCAACAAGGAAAAGGAGGCTTAAAATGATCTAAAGGAAGTCGGCACTATCCCAAATCCGACGAAGCCCAGATCAAGCGAAACCTTACGAATCCTTGCGTAGTAATCAGAGGTTATAATATCAAACTTAAGAGGCTTCCAACAAGGAAAATGAGGCTTAAAATGATCTAAAGGAAGTCGGCACTATCCCAAATCCGACGAAGCCCAGATCAAGCGAAGCCTTACGAATCCTTGCGCCCAGCTCACAGTTAGGGTAGAAGTTCTGCTCTCAGCAATAACTTCAGAAATCCAAGGCCAAATACTTTTCCACCGCCACGATCCAGCCAATCTCAAATAACTCCAACCAAAATGCTATCAGCACACCATCATGGCTGGTAGCAAGAAAACAAAATGGGGGATTGCTATCAGCACACCTCCTCTCTAAAGCCAAACTATAAATATTTTTCAGCAGCACCCTTTTTATGCCATAGGACAAGCCCCCAAACATCAGTATACACGACCTGCAAACATGCTCACAATTTAATAGCACCACGTAACGAGGAGGCCACCTTAAATATATCCTTACCCAAGAAAACACATATAATGTATATATACCTACCAACGTATAAACCTTCACATGCAATTAAGACTTCACTGGAGGGCAGCCGAGAAATACCCAAACCCTGCACTCCACACTTTCGTCGAACGGAGAGCACTTCGTCGAACTCAATCCTCCCTTGCCCAAAACCGACCCAAGGCGAGTCAAAACGTCTCCGAGGGACCTAGTGCGAATTGGGATGTTACAGGCCAAAACGTTCTGGTTGAACGAAGAGAGGCGTCTAGGTACCGTAAATGGAGCACCCCCAATTGGGTGGGCTACCATGAAAGCACTCCTGTCTTACCAATATGTCCCTGCGTATCTCCGAACCCAAATGTTCGACAAGTTAGCCACCCATCGTCAGGGGAGCAAATCGGTAGCGAAGTACATGGGACTCCTTAAAGATATGATGGTGCGGTGTGACGTACGGGAAATGCCCGAAGTTACACTATCTCGTTTTTGTAAGGGACTCAACCCAGACATCCAAGGCAAGCTCTTGCGTTATGGTCATACGGACCTTAACACGACATTCAATGCTGCCTTAGACATAGAGAAGCACAACGCTTACAAGTCCAAGGGACGAGCATTCCAGAAAGGAAAGTCCCTTTTAGGAGCCCCACCTTCATCCTCCATGAGGGACAAAGGAAGGTTTCGATCGACTGATTCGAATTCTGTAGTCATTACCGCTAGGAACATTAGGAATCCCACTGGTGAGAGAGTTCCGGTAGGACGGATTAATAAGACTAATGCCACATGTTATTCTTGCGGGATCCAAGGGCATTACTCTAGTGAGTGCCCCACTAAGAGTAAACCACTAGCACTATTACACTCCACGTCTGAACCCGTCGAGATCGTCTATGAAGCCGACAATGAATCTGATGCAGAGCCGAGTGATATTGAAGATGAATCTTATATGATGGTTATGAGGTGTATTTTGGCCACACCGCGTGCGTCGGATGAGTATAATCGGACGAATATCTTTTTGTAGAATTTTAAAAGCGGCGAGAAGTGGTGTAAATTAATAATAGATAGCGGTAGTAGCATGAATGTCATTTCGGAGAACGCTATCACTTGTATGCATTTAGTCACTGAACCGCACCCCCATCCGTATAAAATAGCGTTGGTAAACAAAATGTCTATTGCGGTCTCTAAACGTTGTCTAGTGCCGCTTACGGTGAAGAGCTATATCGATAAGGTGTGGTGCGACGTCATCCCCATGGATGTTTGTCATGTACTACTAGGACGACCGTGGCTTTATGATTATGACGTAACTCACTTTGGACGAGCCAACACTTACGAGTTTAAGTTTAATGGTAGGACCTTTGTCTTGAAACCCTCAAAGCCGAAGAATCAGTCGATTGCTTCCAAAGACACAATTGTGCCTGCGGAAAAGAAAACAATAGGCTTGATAAGTAAGAAGGAGCTAGAGCGTGAGACTTTCTTGAATGACGTCATCTATGCTTTAGTTTGTCTACAAGCTAAGGACGATTCACCATCTTTAGAGAACCTATCGTTATCCCAGCGAACCCTTTTGGAAGAGTATAAGGACGTCTATCTGGTGGACTTACCATCTAAGTTGCCACCCATGCGGGAAATCCAGCACGAGATTGATTTCGTCCCGGGCTCATCATTGCCAAATCTTCCCCATTTTCGGCTCAATCCCTCCGCACATAATGAATTGCAAACCTTGATTTCAGATTTATTAGCAAAGGGATATATTCGCCAAAGTAAGAGTCCATGTGCCGTCCCTGCACTTTTGGTCCCAAAGAAAGATAAGTCATGGAGATTGTGTGTAGATTACCGGGCCATAAATAAAATTACTGTTAAATATAGGTTTCCCATCCCACGTTTGGACGATTTATTAGATATGTTATCTGGAGCCACCATCTTCTCAAAGTTGGATCTTAAAAGTGGTTACCACCAAATACGCCATTCCAGAGTTCCTATGTGTTTCCACGCCCTTTTCTTAGGAACACATACAAGAAAAAAGGATAACGGTAAACCCACCATGAACTACTTCATTTTCATTTATGAGTTGAATAGTAATAGAAAGACATGTCCTACCGAGACAGAATTTGTCAATTGCTATCCTCTTGCCTAGCAGGCAAAAATGGACCCCCGTGGAAAGACTGATTCATTCGGATCGACATGAGGGCTGTCCACTGAAATGGTTGTTGCTATCTGCTCCAATAACGAATCATTGGTTTCATTGAATAAATAAATAAAATAGATAGACCTTTCTCTTCGTCTCAGGTCGATGGATCTTCTCAATTGGAAGATCTCCCATATGGATAATACACATTCCAGTTGACCGAGCCTCATTCTCATTGTTTTGTTCCGAAGCAAACATATCCACGGAGGCGGGTTGTCCTATTCAGATATTCACGACCAAGAGGTATGATCCTCTTTTTGGATAGGCCCTGAAATACGGGAGGGAGACGAATGGAAAACGACATTTAAGTCTAAGGATATGCTCTATGAGTGGATGGTGCTTGGAGAGGGGCTCACCAACGGACCGAGTACTTTCTCGCGGTTGATGACCCAAATATTTAAACCATATATGGGTAAATTTGTAGTGGTCTATTTCGATGATATCTTAGTATTTAGCCTCTCACCGATGGACCATGAAGAACATTTAAGGACGATCCTTACAACATTGCGCCAAGAAACTTTATTTATTAATCTTAAAAAATGCGCATTTGGTGTGATTTCCGTAAAGTTTCTAGGATACATAGTGAGTTCCGAAGGTATTCATGTTGACCCTAAAAAGGTCCAAGTTATTCGAGAATGGCCGGAACCAAAAAATATCCGGGAGGTTAGAAGTTTTCATGGATTGGCCACATTTTATCGAAGGTTTATTCGCAATTTTAGTAGTATCATGGCACCAATCACTGAATGCATGAAGAAGATTTTAAGTGGACTAAAGCGGCCACTACTGCATTTCAAACGATTATGGAATGAATGTCCGAAGCCCCACTACTACGGTTGCCGGATTTTAGCAAGGTGTTTGAATTATCATGTGACGCATCTGGGATAGGAATCAGAGGAGTTTTAAGTCAAGAGGGACATCCGATAGGTTATTTTAGCGACAAGCTTGCTGGTCCGAAATTAAATTACTCCAATTATGATCGTGATTTCTATGCCGTAATACGTTGTCTTCAACATTGGCGACACTATCTTATATCAAAAGAATTTGTAATCTTATCCGATCATGAGGCGCTAAAATTTGTAAACTCCCAAAGTAAATCAGCCCTCGGCACGCCAAATGGGTGTCATACCTTCAGGAGTACACATTCATTATCAAGCATCTTAAGGGTACGTTAAATCGTGTGGCGGACGCTCTTAGTCGTGTCACACTATTATTATCTACAATGGAAGTAACGGTCATAGGATTTGAGAGAATTAAGGATGAATATGTTCAATGCCCGGATTTTAAGGATATATATTTAGCCGCTCAGGACAATTCCCCTTCTACTATCTCTGCATACTACATCCGTGACGGTTATCTATTTAAGCATACGCAATTATGTATTCCCCGTTCCTCGCTACGCCATTTCATTATTTGGGAGTTACATAGTGGAGGGTTAGGTGGACATTTCAGTCGGGATAAAACTATCACACTAGTCGAGGACAAATTCTTTTGGCCAGGCCTCAAACCAATGGTCAATAAAATCGTTGGGAGTTACCGTGTATGTCAATTAGCGAAAGGTAACAAGACCAATGCGGGTCTGTACACACCACTGCCGATTCCGTCTATCCCATGGGAGGATGTTAGAATGGACTTCATATTGGGCCTACCCTAACATTTAGGTGATTCCATTCTGGTCGTAGTGGATAGATTTTCCAAAATGGCCTACTTTATCGCATGCAATAACACCAACGATGCATCACATGTTGCTAAATTGTATTTAAAGGAGGTCGTGGCTCATCGGGCGTCCCCAAAATGATAGTGACTGATAGGGACGTTAATTTACTAGCTATTTCTGGAAAACACTTTGGAAGCTTTTGGGAACTAGACTTATGTTTTCGTCGGCCTATCATCCCCAAACAGATGGGCAAACGGAAGTGGTTAACCGAAGCTTGGGTGGTTTACTTCGTTGCCTCGTGGGTGATCATAAAGGTATGTTGGACCTTATTCTTCCTCATGCTTAACTAGCTTATAATAATTCTAAGAATAGGTCCACTGGATTATCACCAAATGAGATCGTACAAGGATATAAGACGCCCGTGCCTCTTGACTTGGTTCCGCTACCGCCATCTTTTAAATCCAGTCAATTTGCACAGGACTTCGCCTCCCATGTTCACACTCTCCATAAGCACATCAGCGAGACGTTAGCTAAGCAATATTCTATTTATCAATCGAATGCTAACGTACATAAGCCAGCAGTCCCCTTGAATATTGGTGATTTTGTAATGGTTCGTCTAATCCCTGAACGGATGCCACCGGGCACCGTAAAGAAATTGGCGAATAGGAGAGCCGGTCCTTTTCGGGTTTTAAGGAAGCTAGCGAAAATGCATATCTATTAAAGTTACCCGCTGATTGGGGAATTTCCCCTGTTTTTAACGTTTCGGATTTAACGCTTTATGTTGCTCCACCACCTGAACTGTCTGTCTCTCCGTTTAATATTTCCACTACATCTTCTAATGGGGTGGGAGGTGAGATTGTTTCTGGATCGCTCTCTCCTTCGGATTCAACGGGAGGTATGTTGCCTACTGGTGATAAAACATGTTATTCTTCTTTGCCTAATGCCTTTCCAAGGTTCCCCCAGACCAATTTCTTGCCTGACAGGATTTTGCAGGATGCAGTGTTTTCCACTCCCGACGGTGACATTCACAGGTTTTTGATCCGGTGGCGAGGTCGCCCTGCTTCAGACGACTCTTGGCTCTCCGCCTCGGAGGTGGATCTTCTGGACACGGATCTCCTACGCAGTTACTTACCCGCACACTCATCGGTGATGAGTCCTTTTGAGCGGGGGAGGATTGATGGTGACGGCCTCCACGACGGCCAACTTGGTGATGAAGATGACGTCCATGGCGCACTTGGTAATCATGGGATAGTGGCGGAAGATGATGATGTTGAACCGCCGGCCAAAGACTTGCGGCGCCGTAGCGGTCACGACTACAATCTTCGCCCACACAACAAGAATTTAATTTAGTTTATTTTGCTAGTTTATGGTCTGCAATTATCTATTTATGTGGTTTGCATTTAATTATTTTATTTCTTTCATTTTGAATTTATGGTGTGCGTTTAGCCACTGTTATGGGCTGCTATTAAACTTTTGGATGTACGCCTTATATATGGCAAAAAACTCTACCTATGTTATTAGAATTTGATGAAATTGAAAATTATAATCTTCCCCCCCCCCCCCCAAAACCTAAACTTCTCTTTCCCTCTTCCTCTCTCATTGTCGCCGCCCCTTAAGGGTTTCCCCTTGCTTCTAAGGTTCGGCCGCCCCCCTTCCTTCTCTTCTTCCTTCCTCCATATTCTCTCCTCCACACTATTCCTCCACCACCTTTCATCTCTCTATTTCTCCTTTCATCCACGGCTCCAAAAATTCTCGTGCAAGAAGGAATGGTTTTGGTGATCTTCTACGACGCGAAGCGGGGAAGACAAACGTGTTCTTCATCTTTGGTGCGCTTCCCGTGGATCTTGACGGAAGGCGATCATTTCTTGTGGATCCAACATCTCCGATCTACGTTTCCGAGAGGGGTAACGAAAATTACTACTCAAGAGATCTTCCTTTCTTTGATAGTCTTGTGGTGGATGATTTTTGCGTGGATTTTTGAAGCTTTAATTATCGTGGTAATGTTTATAATAGATCTGTGATTTTAGTTTGGTTTTCCGATAACTCTCGAGAGGATTGGAGACCCTCGCTCTTTTTCTAGTTGGGATAGATCCTACCACTTTCGAATCGTGCTTTTCTTTGGTGGATCTGTTTTGGTACAACTCCAAGCTCGTCAGAATCAATATTATTCCTTTTAGCCGGAGTGGATTTTGGCCTATATCCATTCTCCGAATCAAGTGCGGTGTGGCTACCCGTACGTTAGCGCGAAAGATAAATAAAAATAATTTATGACTGTTGCGTTTCGTTAGCGTGTGGTAAAGGGGGCGTAGAACGTAACGAGAGTCGTTGTATTGTCGTCTGTGTAGGATCGATTTGATCGGGCCTACATCAATTTACTTTTTTTGATGCAGGACGCTGGGGCCCCGACCGCACCCCGTGGCATCACACTAGCTAGCGGACCATGACCAAGCACGCCTGCTAGAAGGACTGCAGTCAGTTGGTGATAAGGCCTGTTAGGAGTGGTTCTCATCAAGGAGGTCTGAGGATCGAGGTCAGTTGGTGATAAGGCCTGTTAGGAGTGGTTCTTATCAAGGAGGTCTGGGGATCGAGCCCCAGCCTCAACAACCCGCCGTGCTGAGAATAAGCGCGGAGACGGTTTGGGTGCCTGGACTGCAGTCCTTCTGGCAGGCGTGCTTGGCCAAAGTCCGCTAGCTGGTGTGATGCCACGGGGTGCGGTCGGGACCCCGGCATCCTGCATCATACATTGGGCTGTTTGCAGCAGAAAAAGATGATGATTGTCCT
Organism: Dactylorhiza incarnata; assembly: GCA_033032865.1. Lineage (NCBI taxonomy): Eukaryota > Viridiplantae > Streptophyta > Magnoliopsida > Asparagales > Orchidaceae > Dactylorhiza > Dactylorhiza incarnata. The sequence goes on along the minus strand of JAWHQI010000103.1, from coordinate 2,309,264 downwards.
ACTACCAAGGTTGGAATCAGGGCCCCTCTATCACATTCAGACAATGATATTGAGGAGGATGAAGAGGATAAAGTTCAGCTAGCCCTTATGGCCATCACTGATGAGGAAGAAAGTCAGAACAACCTTGACTGTGAAAAGGTATTGATTCATTCCATCTCCTCTTCTGATTATGAGACAAGCCCAGAATCTGAAGCACCTTCATCAATTGGTGGAAGTGATGTCAGAATATGAGGAAGATGTTAATTAATTGATTGACAAGTATGATGCTCATTTGGAATCTCTGAAAAAGAGCAAGAAGCTGGCCTAGAGGCAAGCCCAAGAAATTGCTTCCCTTAAGATGGATTAGAAAGAGTACACTGAGTCACCCTCCATGGTGGCTCTGATGAGTAGACAAATAAGCCATCTAAAGGGAATAACAATTGTGCATTTGAGCACCATATCCCAAAAGAACAAGGTCATCAAGGACCTTGAGGAGAAACTTGTGAAAGAAAAGAGCCTAGCCGCTAAATTCTCCAAGCCCAAATCTGTGCTACCTATTATTGACACCTTTTCCTCTCAAACCAATAGGAGAGGACTAGGGTTCAATAAAATGGAAGTGGGAGAAGGGAGTGGAGAAAAGAGCAAGGACAAGGCTAAGCCTCATACCACCTTTCATAAGGTGTTACTTCCTTCTAACAGATATGATCATGACAACATTTATGGTCACTGGAAGAATGGAAGCTCATATAGGAAGGAAAGCACTCCTTACCATAGTGGAAGAAAGGGCATGGGCATGAGTGTCATGAAGGCTCCCAGTGAAGAAATTCAAATGGTCCAACCTGAACCATTTGTATTTGGTACTTTAGCCCCCTCATTCAGGAGTATGGAAGCTAGCTCTTCCAAATTCTGTCCAGCAAAGAACATGGCTGCTGTCAAACCTGTAGACATGTCATATTGCTCAGTGTCTGATGCCATCCAATTTGGCCTGGCCCCCAAGCCAAAGCAGGCTGACTCCATTAAGACAAAGGGTGCCAAGACTGCACAGAGGTTAGCATTCAGTCTGATCATTGCTGAAAGGAACATGAAAAATGCTGCTGTCTCCCCTCCTGAACATAAGCACAGTGATGCTCTCTCCTCAAGAAATGTTCAGAAGAGGAGATACAATATTCATGAATGTTGGTGTTGTGGTAATGTGGGACACTTTGCCATAGATTTTTGGCACAATCCCAATGTGCCAAGTGCAAAGAAGAGTCTTCCTGCAAAGGGTGCAACTGGTGTGAGGTCATTTTATCATGCTAACAAGGACCTATAACCCAAAATTATTTGGGCTCCTAAGGGTAACTAAACTCTTTCTTGCAGGTTAGTTCAAGTACCAGCCTCAACCAAATATGGTACTTGGACAGTGGTTGATCAAGGCACATGTCAGGAACCAAAAATCTTCTACAGGACTAAACAGCTATGAAGAATGGACCTAAAGTCATCTTTGGTGGATCTGAAAGAGGAATCACCAAGGGATATGGTATGATCTCCAATGGCATAGTTTCAATCACAAGGGTAGCTTATGTTGAAGGGTTGCAACACAACCTAGTGAGCATAAGTTAACTATGTGATCTAGGCTATGTCATTGAATTCCACAATGACAAGTGCTTGATCAAAAAGTCTAATGACTTAGAGACCATTCTCTCAGGCACAAGGAGTGGGAATGTTTATTGCTTAGATTTTATATGCAGTAATTCTCTTTCATCTGTGTGTCTTGTCTCTAATGAAAATGAGTCTCTTTGTGTTCAATGACACAAGAGACTTGTCCACATTAACTACAAGACAATGAATAGACTATTCTCTAAAAATCTTGTTAGGAATAGTCCTAATTTAAAATGTATTAAATGTGGTCCCTGTCATGCTTGCCAAATGGGTAAGCAAACAAGGGCTACATTTAAAAGTATTGGCTCCAAAGATGCTGAAAGATTTCTTTATCTGTTACACATGGACTTGTTTGGTCCTTTGCCAATTGAGAGCCTAGGTGGGAAGTTGTATACTTTGGTGATTGTTGATGATCACTCAAAATATACATGGGTATTCTTCCTTAAGAAGAAATCAGATACATTGAATGTCTTTATAAATCATGTCAAGGCTATTCAGAATGACTTACAATGTGCTGTAGTCAGGACTGGGACTGACCATGGCACATAATTTCAATCTGAAGCTATGACAAGGTTTTGTCAAGAATTTGGTATCACCCAAGAGTTCTCCTCCCCAAGAACTCCACAACAAAATGGTGTGACTGAGTGGAGGAATAGAACCTTGATAGAAGCTGAGATAACATTGCTTGGTGACTCCTTACTCCTAGAATACTTCTGGGTTGAGGCAGTCAATACTGCATGTTATGTTCTTAATAGGGCTTCCATCAATAAGGTTCATGGAATTTCTCCTCATGAGATTCTGAAAGGCAAACAACCTACAATTTCATACTTTAGAATCTTTGGTTCAAAATGCTACATAATAAACAATGGAAAATCTCAATTAACAAAGTTTGCAGAGAAATGCAATGTGGTGGTTCTTGTTGTCTATAGCTCACATAGTAGAGCTTATAAAGTTTATAACAAGAAAACTCATGTTGTAGAAGAGTCTATGCATGTGGTATTTGATGAGACCAACCTAATCTATAAGGGCTGGTCTAGTTCTTCTGTTTTGATAGGAAATGAAAAGGACATGGAAAAGATATCTTTGCAAGTCATAACCAGCAGTAGTAACGCATATACAGATGCAACAATTCTTGAAGATGAAGAGGTCCAGGGTGCTGAAGACACTGCTGAACCAGCAGAAGTATTACAACAAGCTGAGGACAGATTGCCTGCAGCTGTAAAACACCTAAGGGATCATCCAAGAGAACAAATTATTGGAGATCAGAACCAAGGTGTATTAACCAGAAGCAGGGCTCATAACGAGGCCCTATTCTTGAGCTTCTTATCTTAAATGGATCCCAAGAAGTTTGAAGAAGCCAACCAAGACACCTTTTGGATTCAAGCAATGCAAGAAGAACTTATTCAATTCAAAAGATGCAAGGTATGGAAGTTGGTGCCAAAACCTCAAGGACACAATATTATTGGCACCAAATGGATTTACAGGAACAAGTTGGATGAAAATGGTATAATCATCAAAAACAAGGCAAGATTGGTAGCCAAAGGTTATAAACAAGAAGAGGGAATAGACTTTGATCAAACCTTTGCCCCTGTTGCAAGGTTAGAAGCAATTAGGCTATTCCTTGCCTATGCTGCCCACAAGGGGTTCAAGGTATATCAAATGGATGTCAAATCAGCCTTCCTCAATGGTGACTTGAAGGAAGAGGTATATGTTGAACAACTATCAGGTTTTGTGCATCCAACCCTCTCTAATCATGTATATTTACTTAGAAAAGCTCTTTATGGTCTAAAGCAAGCCCCTAGGGCTTGGTATGAGACATTGTCTAGCTTTCTCATCAAGAACAAGTTCTTGAGGGGAAAGATAGATAGTACATTGTTTCTTAGGGAAACAAGGGGCAAATATCTTCTAGTCCAAATATATGTTGATGATATAATATTTGGGTCTACTGATGACAACCTCTGCAAAAGGTTTGCCAACCTTATGCAGGGGGAGTTTGAGATGAGTAGTATGAGAGAGCTCAAGTACTTTTTAGGCCTCTAAGTGAAACAGTATGATGAGGGTATATTCATCTCTCAGACCAAGTACACAAGGGAGCTTATCAAGAAGTATGGGATGGAATCAGCTTCCACCATGAAAACTCCAATGGGGTCCAACATTTCCCTGGACAAGGATGAGAAGGGAAAGGCCTTTGATGAATCCATGTACAGGTGCATTATTGGATCCCTATTATATCTAACTGCTAGTAGACCAGACATTATGTATACTATATGTGATTGTGCTAGGTACCATACATGCCCTAAGGAATCTCACTACTTAGTTGCAAAGAGGAATTTGAGGTACCTTAAAAGCAGCCTAAATCTTGGCCTTTGGTACCCTAAGAACAATGATTTTGAACTAACTGGATTTTCAGATATAGATTTTGCAGGCTGCAAAGAAGACAAGAAAAGCACATGTGGCACTTGTCAATTCCTAGGAAGGAGGTTGATATCTTGGAGCAGCAAAAAGCAGACAAGTGTGACAATTTCCACTATTGAGTTTGAATACATTGCTGCAAGAAGTTATTGTGCACAACTATTGTGGATTCAACATCAGTTAGAGGACTACAACCTCAAGGTAAGTGAGTCTCCTCTTTATTGTGACTCATCCAGTACTATCTCTATTGCTAAAAATCTAGTCTCTCATAGCAGGACTAAGCATATAGAGATAAGATATCATTTTATAAGAGAACATGTTGAATGTAAAGACATCTGCCTTGAATTTGTCCCCACTGACAATCAAGTTGCTGATATTTTTACAAAGACATTGGATTAGGCCAATTTAATACTTTCAAAATTGAACTAGGAATGTTAAATCTTGAATAATGTCACATTTTTGTTTTCAATCATCTATGATGCTATGCAGTCAAAGTATTGTCACATTATACATTTAAAGTGTTGTGTAATGATTCATATTATTATTGGTATTCATAATTTTATCACATCAACAATCCTAGTGACATGGTTAAGGCATAACTCAATCAAAACCCAAGGACTAATGGTTAGATTGTAAGGTCTGTAGGATCTTGAGGCACCCTTAGAGGGGGGGGGGGGGGTCAATAAGGGATTTAAAAATTTTAAACTTTAATAGAAAACTTTTGATATTTTGGTAGAAGTAAGTTAAATCAAAAGTAAAGAGATAATGAAATTAGAAATGATATCAATTTTATTAAACAAGAAAAGACATGATTATTATTTATAAAATTGATTACAAAATCTGATTTCTTATGACGCTAGAAATAGTAGGCGATAAAGTAAAATCTCTTTTTGTTTTCTATACCGACTCGTATCCCCACGAACCGGTTGGCTTTAGCCGATCTCTCCCCAGATACGGCCTCAAGCCGCTCTAGCCTTCCTATCCCCAGAAAGGCCTCGAGCACCCCCTAGATCTACTCCCTAGACCCAGTCGCCAACACGAGGCGAATTCCTCCCTAAGTCCTACCTAGACCTAGTCGCCAACACGAGGCAAATTCACAAACCGATTAGAACGATAAAATAAAAGACAAATACAAAAGATAAATATGAAACTCCCTATGAGGTAATCTGAAGGAGACGCCGAAGAATCGCTGAAGATCGTTGAAGTCCAAGCATGCATTCTTCGCATTGAGTTAGCGTGTTGATCTAAGCCTCCTTTGATTCCTCCTTTTGAAATATGAGTGGGAGATGTGTTGGTCTGGAAATACGGCCCTCACAAAGTTTCTGAAGTGCTAGAATAGGGCTCTTGGAAATCAGTAATTGGAGAAGACGAAATCCACCTTTTTATAGGACAGGAAGCTAACGACGACGTTAAGAGTTAACGCCGGACGTTGACTCAGTATAGAAATAACTTGATGGCTCGGATCTTCAAAATAGGAAGGAGATTCTGCAAATTTGGAAACTTTCATTTTAGGCAACCTTAACGCCGGCATTGACTCTAACGCCGGGCGTTGAGTCAAATCATTCCTAAGGTTCCTCCTGCAATCACGGCTGCTTTCTCCTTGCCAAATTCGTCGAACGAATAGCGCCCAGCGTTAAGACCTAACGCCTGGCGTTGAGTATCTTTCTCCTTTTAATCAGCTGGCAAGCCATTTCGTCGATCGACATCTCATTGGCAAATTCGTCGAACGAATAGCGCCCAACGTTAAGACCTAATGCCTGGCGTTGAGTTTCTTTCTCCTTTTAATCAGCTGGCAAGCCATTTTGTCGAACGACATCTCAATTCGTCGAACGCCATTTCATTTCATCGAACGTCATTTCATTTCGTCGAACGCCATTTCATTTCGTCGAATGCCATTTCGTCGAACGCCATTTCGTCGAACGATATCTCGTCTCGTCGATCGGCTAGCGCCCATCGTTAAGACCTAACGCCTGGCGTTAGACAACTTTCAATCCTTCTGCTTGTGGTTAGTGCCAGACCATTTATGCAGCAACCTGGTGTCATATCTGTCCAAACCTGCATGCTAAAAATACAATGACAAACAAGATCAAATATAAGTAGGATTTGTTATTCTCAAATCAAAGGGATGCGAAAAACCATGTTCCAACATACAGTATATGTTAAACTAGTCTTATATCGTGTTCAAGTGAAAGTAAAGTGAGGAAAATCTGGTTAACAAATAATGGGTAGCGTTGAGATTCAATTGAAGATCAACGTCTTCCCTCCCCTAAATAATTAAAACCCATCTTAAGGACCTATAGTAAGCTGAGAGGTTGTGGGAGGTATGGGTAGCCACCAATAATAATAAATATCTTGAGAAAGGGAGGTATGAGTAGTCACCCCCTTGTACCTCCTAGTACCGCTGCGAGCCCTTCATCGGGTAGACCTCGGGAAGTCCAAGATGCTCCTTAAACATCTAAGGTCAACAAAAGAGTAGAAAAGAGTAGATGATTTAGAATATGAATGAATCATACACATACATCATAGGTGACTAGTACCTTATAGATTGGAACGGACAAGTCTGTCTATGGAGCCATAGGCTCGGTAGTTACAAAAGACGGGTTAGTCCTGCGAGCAGTAGGCTCGGTATTGATGAAGGATAGTTTGGTCCTGCAAGCAGTAGACTCAGTGAATATGTAATAGAGGGCTGGTTAGTCCTGTGAGCCGGAGGCTCAGATGATAGAGACGATACATAAATGCATGTGCATAAAATGTGGTGGGTCTTCGGTACTAGCCTAGTCGACACACCGACGGAAGTATGATGACTCGACAAGTGGTAGGAGTCTAAGGGGGTCCATAATAATTTTACTGTGCATTCAAAAGATCCTACACTTAGCCTTTTAAGGTATGGCTCCTTCGGGTCCAGCAAGAGTTTGTAGGAGTTTTTGAGTACCAAGTCTGGTGCCATAGCGTACGTTAGGCCTAGGTCTGGTAGTGTGTTATACCCACCTAGGTGAGGAGACGCCCACTCCTCTACCACCGTTTGACCACGATGGGAGGCGCCTGAGAGGTTAGCTACCTTCGAAAAGTGGGAACTAAAGGTCTTTGCGGACATAGTCGTGTGGGTGAGTTGCATGTGCGTGAAACTTCAACATAAACATTGCATTGCATTTCATGCACATCATACATATAAATCATGACCCCATCGTATAATTTAGTATGGACTTCCTTATACGATGGGCTTTGCAAAACGACCCCTTAACTTATAAGACTGTATGGGCTTTCCTTATAAGTTAAGGTTACCTTCTTAATTGTTAGTTAGTTCTTACTTCCTTTACTCACTTGGTTATTCTTTTGTTGTACTAAATTATACAACCTTATAGTAGAATTGTAGAATTGTTTATTGCTGGTAATTCTATTCTTGTTCTGATACATTGTTATGTCGGGGAGAGCAATGTCACCTGCCCGATCTTACCCTTTGATGACCTCCACTTCTTCCTCCATCCTGGTGCCTAGGAGTCACCGGGGGAGGGGATGGGGAAAATAGCTTAGTCTTTTGACTAACGGTCGGATGTGACATAACAAATAGGAGCACCAGGAGGAGCAGAACCGCATCCATAGGGAGGGACCTGAACCAGTTGCCCGGCCCAGTGTTGGATTGTCAGCAGCCTCACGGAGAGCACCGGTGAGCGACCGTCTTCCGAATGTTGTCCTTCATATCTACCCTTATCAAAGTAGAGAGTTAATTATTCGTGAATGCACAGTCGAATGTCATTGCTTACAATGCTTTATTTTTGCCAAGAGAGAGGCCAAGAAAATTGGATGTATCGGGCTTAAGCCCTTTTCCTATTCAGTACTTCATTTTATTTTTATCTCATTTAGACAAGCATTTAAATATTTTGTGATTGTTGTGGACATGTAATCTTTTATTTATTCTATGATGTGTGGTTGGCCTAGATAAATGATTAGCCAGCATAATCGGTGTCTTGTGGTGGAGTTCCCCTGTGTGGAGGTATCACCGCAAGGCTGCGGTTCTGGGCGGTATCACCCAGAATCGAAAGAAAAAAGTGTCTTACAAACTGGTATCAACTTAGCCGACTAGCAATCCTAGTAAAAGAAGTCCACAAACCTTGGACCACCCCGCTCGAGCTTAGTTTGAGGACAAAATAGCAGTGGAAGCAATTGTGTGCCCATACGGGAAATCACATCCAATTGTCCACTAATGATGAGATATTTTAGGTCAACCTTTTGATGTAATAATTCTTTCTTATGTAGCCTCCGGTGAACCCATCACCACAAGCTGTGGTTCCCCCAGTCTAGGCTGACATCCCACCTCTACCAGTTTCCACTCAATTTCAACAGTCAAAACTAGGCCAGACACTGACAGTCATCCTCCAGGCCTTCAGGCAGCAGACCCCGGCTCAGGAGCCAAATCTCGGGGAAAATTGGTTTAAGTGTCTTCAGAGGCCTCTCCCCACCTTTCTTTACCGGATCAGAATCTGCAGTATGAACGGAGGAGTGGTTGGAGACCATTCATGAGATGTTAGCAGGAATACGTTGCCCAGTTGACATGGCGGTATCCTTATCAATTTCTGCCTTGGAATCTCATGCAAAGAGATGGTGGAAGTCGGTCAAGGATACTACTTATGTAGGGTACGAGTATTCAGACATTTCATGGAAAGAGTTCAAGGAGGCATTGCTAGAACATTTTGTGCCTCAGACGGCAAGGGATGAGCTGGGAGAGCGGTTCCTGCAGCTTAAATAAGGGAACAAGACAGTTTTGGAATACCAGCGGGAGTTCTCCCACCTCGCCTGCTTTGCAAACTCTACCAGCTAAATGAGGCAGGCTAAGATAAGAGATTTTACAGAGGACTCCGTGACGATCTCAGGCAGGCCCTCTTATTCATAGTGGAATCCGGCTTAGCAAGGATCATAGAAATAACAAAGAAGTTAGAGGCGGACCATCTCATGGTTCGAAGTAGGACAAAGAGGCCAGCGGATGATGCAATGATCAGGTGTGGAAATAGGGGTCGAGGTCACTCTCAATAGCAGGCCAGATTTATTGGGAATCAGAGAGACGGAGGACGACCTCGTCTTGATCCCAGACAAAAGCAAAGTCCCCTGCTGTGCTTGCACCTCAGCCATTAAGGATCCAGGAACCACAAGGGCAGGGTGGCGGGGCACACCCTCCACTAGTGTGTTTTCAGTGTCATCAACTAGGTCATGTGCAGGCTCATTGCCCTCAAAGATGGGGAAATCCTCCAGCACCACATGCTACCCAACCTGCACAACAATATAGAGGTCATGGCTGAGGACGGTGTCGTGGCCGAGGATTTCATGGTTGGGATCACTGACCAGCCAGAGAGTAGGTTTATGCATTGGATCTTGCCCAGCCTCGGAGCCCTCAAAGAGTCATCGCAGGTATGTCAATATTTTTTTTTAAATTTCTTTCAATTCTGAGAATTGTAGAATTAAAATAGAATTGTTAATGGTACAAAACTAAGGCACTTAAAACTATACTATAACCTAGGGATAGTAATCGTATACGAGAAACCTGCCCATACCTTATTTGATACAGGGGCATCCCACAACTTTGTCTCGGAGGACATTGTCCAGGACATGAACGAGGTTAGAGACTACAATGGAGTCACCTAGAGGGTGCGTCTCCCAAATGGGATGGAGATCGAGTCAACGACAAAATGCCAATTGAAGATGACCATCGAAGGTGTTTAAACCAAGACTTGAGAACAAGACTTAGTCTCTGTGGAGTTCGGGCCCTCAACAAGTTGAGGGGTGACCTCACACTTACTCCTCCCAAGGGAGATCTCTAGGCTAAGAGGCTAAGGAACTAGGAACAAGACCAAGGGCTTAGCGAGGAGGTCCCACCACACACCCGGAAGATCTTAGAGCTCTTCCCCTCCCAAGCCAATGATAAGCTTAGGCACCCTTTGGAGGCTCTCCTCACCCACTAGAGAGATTTGGGGAGAGAGATGGCCAAAAGAGAGATCCCTCCAAATGGTGCCCCCTTGGTCCTATTTATAGGATTTTGAACTTGGTTTGCTAATAACCACAATCTGGCCTACGAGATTACGAAAATACCCCCAGATTTGGCCTGCGAATAGCCAAATCCCGTTGTTCTAAGGCGCTAAACGCAGACCCCCCTCTCTTAGGAGTGGGGGCGAGAGGAGCTCACCCCCCTTGCTGGGAGCGGGGAGAGAGGAGCTCGCCCGCTCTGCTGAGAGTGGAGCAAGAGGAGCTCGCCCCCTCCTTGGGAGCGGGGGAGAGAGGAGCTCGCCCCCCTGCTGGGAGCGGGGTGAGAGGAGCTCGCCCCCTCCTTGGGAGCGGGGGCAAGAGGAGCTCGCCCCCCTTTGCTGGGAGCGGGGCGAGAGGAGCTCGCCCCCTCCTTGGTGGGAGTGGGGCGAGAGGAGCTCGCCCCCTCCTTGGTGGGAGCGGGGCGAGAGGAGCTCGCCCCCTCCTTGGGAGCGGGGGGCGAGAGGAGCTCGCCCCCCCTGCTGGGGGTGGGGGGCGAGAGGAGCTCACCCCCCTGTTGGGGGCGGGGGGGGGGGGGGGGGGGGGGGGGGGGGGGGGGGGGCGAGAGGAGCTCGCCCCCCTGTTGGGGGCGGGGGGCGAGAGGAGCTCGCACCCTATTTGGGAGTGGGGGGCGAGAGGAGCTCACCCCCTCCTTGGGAGTGGGGGCGAGAGGAGCTCGCCCCCTTTGCTGGGAGCGGGGCGAGAGGAGCTCGCCCCCTCCTTGGTGGGAGCGGGGCGAGATGAGCTCGCCCCCTCCTTGGGAGCGGGGGGCGAGAGGAGCTCGCCCCCCTGCTGGGGGTGGCGGGCGAGAGGAGCTCTCCCCCCTGCTTGGGGGGGGGGGGGGGGGGGGCGAGAGGAGCTCGCCCCTCCTGCTATCGGTTGAGCGAGCGGGAAGCTCCCGCCTCCACCGCTCGCCCTCCTCTCTTCCTGTCCTGGAAATTGCTGGAAAATGGTGTCAAAAATACCTCGTGGGTCCCGGGGGACCACTCGGCGAATACAGGGTTGTACAAAAGGCTTAACCAGTGAGGCCTCAACAACGATATTGAAGATGCTGGACTTCGACCTTGTTCTGGGAATGTCTTGGCTCACCGGGAACCATGCTCAAATCGATTGCACAGCAAGAAAAGTTGTGCTGAGATATGACAACACTTACGTAACCTTCCAAGTTACTTCTCCGGTACCCCGTTGTAACAAACCGACCTCATTGTCCGGAGCCGTTAGACGCCTGGCCCCATTGTCCAGCACGCCCGGGATGAAGCCCGCTTTGTAACACCCAACCGCTCGCTGAGCTTGTTTCTCAGCGTCAGCAAGTTGTTGATGGCATGATTCGAACCCCCGCCACCCTTGATGAGAAACCTTCAACAGCTCTCATCACCAACTGAGCTGCAACAACCTACTAACACTGAGAAACAGGCTCAGCGAGGGGTTGGGGTGTTACAAAGCGGGATGCAGCCCGGGCATGCTGGACAATGGGGCTAGACGTCTAACGGATCCAGACAATGAGGTCGGGTCATTACAAAAAAGTGCACTTTTTTGTAACGACCCGATCTCATTGTTCGGATCCGTTAGACACCTGGCCGCATTATCTAGGATGCCCGGGCTGCAACCCTCTTTGAAACAGCCAACCCCTCCCTGTGCCTATTTCTCAGCACAGTGGGTTGTTGATGGAGGGATTCGAACCCCGTGTACAATGTAACAGTCCTGGCCCAGCCTGACCCGGGCCCCTGGCACCAGAACTGCCGGCACCTGAAGGGTCTAGCCTGACCCGGGCCCCTAGCCCCCTTCAGGTTAAGCCTGACCCCAACAACTGGTCAACAACAAGCCTGCAGGCCGTGCACCCCAACCCCTCTCTGGCCCACCACAGGGCCCAGCGGGTTGTTGGAGACATATAGTTTCCCTTCGGTGAGAAGTGAGCCAGTTAAGCGGCGGCACGTGGACTTCCCAGTAGGTCACCCATCCCAGAATTGCTCCAGCCCGAGCACGCTTAACTATGGAGTACTTTTACTTCTCATCACCAATTGATCTGCAACTCAATTGGTGATGAGAAGTGAAAGTACTCCATAGTTAAGCGTGCTCGGGCTGGAGCAATTCTGGGATGGGTGACCTCCTGGGAAGTCCACGTGCCGCCGCTTAACTGGCTCACTTCTCACCGAAGGGAAACTATATGTCTCCAACAACCCGCTGGGCCCTGTGGTGGGCCAGAGAGGGGTTGGGGTGCACGACCTGCAGGCTTGTTGTTGACCAGTTGTTGGGGTCAAGCTTAACCTGAAGGGGGCTAGGGGCCCGGGTTAGGCTAGACCCTTTAGGTGCCGGCAGTTCTGGTGCCAGGGGCCCGGGTCAGGCTGGGCCAGGACTGTTACATACAAAGTCCATGGATATGTCTGCAAATTTCCTTTCTGGAACTGGTAGTGGTTGTTGTAATCCCCCTGGCCTTTATCACTTGGCTTTCACTAGTTCGCAGGACTCACAGTGCATCACAAAGTGTGCAATAGCCTTCTTCATATCGGGCCAGTACATTGACTTCCTCAAGTCTTCCATCATCGAGTGTACAAAGTATTTGCTGTTATGTGCTTCAGCCATGATATCCTCCTGGATCCTATCTCCCGCTGGTATAAGCATTTGTCCACGGAAGTGAATGAGACCATTACATAAGGAAAAACCACCTGAAGGGCCTGACTCCAGGGCTGCAAACACCATTTCCAATGTTGCGACTTGCCTTTGCCCAAACTTGATACGGTTCTGGATATCACAGATCATGGTTGAAAGTGCGCAGTGTGCCTCTGAGAATCCTCTAGAGGGGGGTGAATAGAGATTTAGATTTATTTCTATTGTATTTGTGCAAGTACAATAAAACCTAAGTATTATGCCTCTCCAAGATAAATCCCAGAATAAATAACTGCAGTTAAGTAATGAAAGAAAAAGCTGTAAATGAAATCTAAGCTATGAGGGGCAGCACAGAAAATTGACAATCCAGAAGACACGGAATGTTTTATAGAGGTTCCCCAAAATGTGGGTACTCCCCTCTTCTACCACCTGGTAGGGATGCACCGCGATGCTTGAGTCTTTTTGTAAGGAGACTCTTAGAACCACTGATCTTTTGACAAGGAGATCATGAACCACCAGATCTTTTGATAAGGAGATTTTGAACCACCAAATCTTTTGATAAGGAGATCTTGAACCACAAAATCCTTTGGAAGAGGGATTAATAAAACTCTTTTATAGAAGGGAATTAGAAAGATAAAGAAGAAGAAGAAGAGGAAGGGTTTAGGAATTTTGTTTTCAGAATTCTTATGATGGCTGTATGAAGAACAACTTCTTGTATCTTTTCACTGGATCTGCTCTTGATGAACTTCTGCTTATGATGGTGATAATTTGCAGAAGCTATGTTTGTCAGATCCTTCTATCTTCTTTCTGATTGAACTCTGGCTGCTATATTATTGTGTTTATGAGAAGCCTTGTTCTGTTTTGTTCTTAGAGAGAAGGAGAGCAACTTTTATTTCTTCTCTGTATTTTCTTTTGTTAGGGTTCCTGTGAGAGAGAGGAAGAAGAAGGAGACCCAATGGAACAGTAAGCCATTTGTGATGAATGCTCTGATTCTCTCTTTCTTTTTCATCCCTTTTATTGTCCTGTTCAATTTTTGAATTTGTTTCCTTTTCTGGTAAGACTTGAAAATATATTTTTGTCTGGACATTTACTTCCTTCTTTCCTTCTTTAATTCCCGACCGGTCCACCAACATAAAGCTTGTTTCCAAGAAAGCTTTTCTCTGTCCTCTAATAATTATTCATTCCATTTGAGGTAATTAAGGAGTCGTTGGAGAATGGTCTTGAGAGAGGTGGGCCTTTGAGTTCTTGTAGGAGCAGCTTCGAATTCATCCTTGCTCTGATTGGACTCAGCTAGTAGACATTGCGTCTGATGGCTTGGCTCTGAACTTCATTATCTATGTCGAGATGAAGTCGACGTTGCATCGATTTTGAATGGCTTCGACAAATACATCCTTCTGCTCTGAGTTGAAGTAGAAGTTGCGTCAACTTCTGAAGATACTTCGACAAGTCCATGGTCTCTACGTCGATATCCATTCGATGTGATATCAACATGAGTTGCTTCGACATAAGAATGAACTTCTAGTCAGGGTAGCGTCGACATCCATTCGATGTTGCGTCAATTTCTATTCGATGCAAATATTAACTTTACCAAATTTGTGCTTCTCTTGATATAGTCTTGATACCCTAGGTTGAGTAAGACATCCTAAGACATCTAATGACCCGATTACCCTCACTATACAATGGGTAATTCATTCCTAAGAGATAAAATCACTTTTAGGTAATTTGTTAAGTTAAATCAAAAGGGGTTTTTCCCAACAATCTCCCCCTATTTATCTTAACAAATTTTCAAATTTAATAAAGTGATTTTACACATTTCTTTTATATAATCAAGCATACATTCAAGACAATATATTCATAAGAAAATAATTGACTGAAAACTCAGACCATATCATTCAATTGTCAAGAAATATATAAGTCTCCATAGCTATTTTCCAGGAAGAAAATTTTCTTATAGAGTACCCGAGCCTCATTGCTCCTTCTTAGGAGTTCTTCTTTTTCTTGAAAATACTTTTGAAGAAACTTTACTTGGGGCAATCTGAAAAGGCTCATCATTTTCTTCAGTATTAATTTCTCTGGGAAGCTCCCCCTAAGAGTGTGCATTCTCTACAGCCTGCTGGGCAGCTTCCTGAGCAATCTTAGCTACTTGATCTAGCTCTGTTTCATTCTGAGGCTCTTCCTGAACCACTGTTGTACTCACAGCTGCCATTTCAGTATCCAAATCCCTTTGAACATCTGGGGCAGGCTCCTCCTGAATATCTGCTGCATCTGGGTTAGGCTCCCCCTGATTTGATGCATCTGTTTGCTCAACATTCCTCATTTCTAGGGGCTCCCCCTCATCTGTTAGGTACTGAATAACATCTGCAATCTTTTTGTCAATCATCTCCCCCTGAATAGATGGGATGTCATCTTGATCTGCTTCTGTTCTTTCATCTTCCTCATTCAGCATTTCTAGAAGCTTCCCCTGATCTCCAGGCTTCTCCTGGATCTGTGCTTGTTGGATTATAGTAGCTTTGTCAGGAGCTTCATTGGCATCACCTTTATTTTGTCCACTCAACTCAAAGATAGGTCTTTCTTCCTCCAAAATGTTCTCCCCCTTCTTAACCTTGCTGGCCAGGGAGGTTAAGAATTCCTTTGTGACCATGGAGGAAGATACAAAATCTTTGAGGCTCTGAAAAGATCTTGTAAAATGTAATAGCTCACCCTCCATTTGTGAGTATTTTCTGTCAAACCTTCTATCCTGAGAGGCCACCTGGTCTGCAAATGTGGAGGAGGCAATGGCCACAACTTTGGAAATGACCAGCTCAAGATCAATTATGGGTGGATGAGATGTATATGGAGGAGGTGATGAAGGGAGGTCTTCTGGGATAGGAGAGATAGCATGATAGGTTTCAGGTGAGATATGAATTGGTGGTGGAGCAGGAGCATAAGTGGATGGAAGCTGATGGTGAATGTGAGGAGATGGCTCAGGGGTTGAAGTGGATGGGAAGGAAAGAGGTATTTGCTGCTATTGTTGGTATTGTTATTGTTGAGGTGAATGTTGGGCTGGAGCATCATCCTGATGGATATCTGGAATAGTGTCCAGTGGAGGTGAAGATAGATGAGGAGGTATATTACCTCATGGAGGGTCTGGTATTTGCCTCTCTAGATCTTGAGGAGGAGGAGAGGGAGGAGGTGAAGCTAGGTCTTGACCAGGCTTTAGGATTTGCCTGGTCCACATAGAGAATATTCCAATGTTTATTCTCTTTCCAGGAGGAATAGGCACTCCTTTGGACTTACACGCACTGGGATAGTGGTGAAGCATTATCTGACTCATGATTCTCATGAAAGCATTTTCCTTATGGGCATACTTGTGCCCAATCATCCTTAGGAGGCATTTCCCCCAATTGATCCTTTTCTTCAGACTAGAGCTCCCATTATCTGACGTTGTTGCTTTGGAACATCATCATGTGCTGATATCTTACAGAGCAGCACTTTCCCTACAATATCTGCAAGGAATCTGTATTCTTCCCCAAGGTCAATCTTCTTCAGATTGATCGGCTTGTCCTTCTTGAACTGCATAATCTCCAGGGCCCTCTTGGTCTCATCCCCTGATAATTCTTCTGACTCATTTCCAGGATGATGATCATAAGTTTGGTTTAATATGTCCTCTATTATCAGAACATCTGTATCAGAAATTTTTCCTTTAAGAGAGCCATCCTCTCCTATCTGAGCATTATCTTTGAGCTCTGTTAGCTCAAAATCCAGGATCTTGCATCTTGTTGAGATAAGCTTGGTTAGGTCGGCCTCCTAAAACAAGCCAAGAATGGCTTTGAAGCTTTCTGCCGCTGCACTGAATGAATCAACGTCCACATCAAAACTTGAGTTCACTTTTGGTGGAGCCATTTGATTCTAGGTACCTGCAAAGACATAAAGAGGCGAGAGAGAGAGACACAGGAGAGCTGGAGAACAGGAGAGCAAGAGAGAGCGAGGAGAGGAAGAATTCGAAAGGCGTAAATATCTCAACGCAGTAATTGTGTAAAAGCAGATGAATCGCCGCTACTTAGGGTTTATGTCGACGCACCGTCGATAAAACTTATTATTTCTCGTGCAAGGCTGTGTCGGGATTGCTTCTAGGAGCACTTCTGCGTGCGCTGTTATATCGACGTTGCATCGACTACTACTCGACGTAACTTTGAGATTGTTCAGCATACCCTAAGTCGATGTGGTCCTGTCGACATTACGTCGATTTGTAATCGACGCAACTTTGACTTTAGCCAGAGACCAACAAAACAATGCATGCGTCGATAGGGACTCGATGTTGCGTCGAGATCTATTCGAATTATCTACTCTGAGTGCTTCTTGACGCTGGCATCGAATAGAGGTCGATGGTACGTCGACTTCTATTCGACGCACCTCTGAATGAACAGATCTATTTTCTTGGAAAGTTCTTGCTGTTTTTCCCAGCAATTATATTTATTGAAAATAGGTTATAATATACTTTTAATAACCATTAGGAAAAATTCAAGGCAGAAATTACTCCCTTGACTAAATCTTGTTCCTTAATCAAAATCTACATCTTTCTTCCCACTCCATTTTCTCCTGAGTGGGACCCTAGCTAACACTGCACAGGTAATTCAAACATTAGAAGGAACCCAGGTTACCTTGGGCCCTTTGCTTTTACCATTATAGAGTTCAATGAAAGAATAGAAGGGTCTTTCATGATACCCTTTGTGATGATAGGGAATGGATTTCTCAAACCTCTTATCTTGATACTTGAAATGAGTATAAAATGTATCAAAATATAACAAATCAGGAGAATGTTTTATTATTCTAGGTTTTGCTCTAACCTTTTGGTTGAAATTATTTGACTTCTCTACATGATTCTTGCCTAGGGATTTTTCCTTTTTATTCAGATTTACTTGATTAGGTTTGTTTATCCTATCTGGATGATTGTTATCTCTACCCTTGGATGATGCACTCTTCTCACTTGGTTGATACTCACTAGGTCAAACAAATGACACTAGATTTTTCCAGTCAGGTTTCCTAGGTGCTTTTGTGCTAGTGGAGGGCTCTGCTCCTAACCCTAGGTGATTAAATCTCATAGAGAGATTTGCAGTGATGTCTTTAAGCTTCTGACTCCTTGATGAGTCCCAAATATATACACATTTATGGACTCATCTGGGCCAATTTTCTAGTCTATGCACTTCACTTTAGACATGCTTTCACTCATATTTGACACTCCATGCTAAGTGCACCTCTAGGCCCGTTTTTGGTGTTATTTCATGTTCTTCATTTTTAGTAGTTTTCATGGATTGTTAAGTGCCACTTTCAGTGGCTGGATTCGTGGTTGTGCTGGAATAGGAGTCGTGCAGGTGTTCCCGGTACAATTCTGTACAGGAACACTGCGCACGATCACTGTTTCTATTGCGCACGACCACTGGTCGTGCGCCGCTGATCGTGTGCACTTAACCCTATTTTTTGAGTTCTGTCTCGGACAGTGCGCCCGACCACCAACGATATTGTGCACGAGCACCGGTCGTGCGCCGCTGTTCGTGCGCACTTAACATCAACTTTATGAGTTCTGTTTTGACCAGTGCGCACGACCACCTACGATAGTGCGCAGGACCACCGGTCGTGCGCCACTGGTCGTGTGAACATGGTATTTTATAAATTTCTTACATTGGAGGATCCACCCAGGCAGGCGCACGATCACAGAACTCCAGCGCGCACGACCACTGGTCGTGCGCCAATGACCGTGCGCAGTATTTTCGCCAGCGCCTATATAATGTCCTGATCCGCAAATTAGGGATAATCCGGTTCCGGGAACGCGATTTACAGTCCGTACGCCGCCGTTTTCCACTTCCAGCCACCTCCATCTCATCTCCTCCGCAGGGGGAAGTTATCTCCGGCTCCGGCCATTCTAAGCATTCCTCCATCGTCCGGAAGCATTCTCCGCCATCCGCAAGCACTCAAGCAAGCCGTCTCCAGTTCTATCCGATGAGAAGAATAGCAATCCTGAGGTAGAAGACGACGGAAGCACGTAGAGAGGTCGTGACAGTCTCTCAACGCCGGAAGCACAGTCAGCCCGAGTCCGGAGGTAGCTTGACAAACTACCATTCCGGTCGTGAACGACCGCTAGTCTTCGTCCATTGGTTGATTTCTTCCTCCCCCCTTTGTTGTACTTCTTTGAATCATTTAAACTTGAATATCATGATGTTTAGTTTAAATGCAATGGTTGTTTCTTCTCCGTTCTTCAGTATTTGCTTGTGATGCGTCTCGCCTCCACTCACTCACTCACGCACTCATCGTGTTCGATTCCCGTTAGCAAGAGCTAACGGCGATTTGCGAAGAGGTGTTTGCGACCCTCACTCTCCGCATTAGTGATCACTTCATTCGCATGCACACTGTCCATCCGCCTCACGAAGCTCGGCATCGCGGCCGCGGCATCCATCTCGCCTTGCGAAGCGGTGATTTCGACCCGCATTTCTTTTATTGTTGTTAATAGTAGGAAACCAAATCAAACCCCCACTTTTTGTGTTTGTTCCCGCTTGTGTAACAATTGTCACACAACGCGATTCGTTCACCCAACCTGCATTCCTCAAGAGACCGACACTCGGGGATCTTATTCCCAACATTTATTACTTGCGCGACCGGTGCACTTGCCGAAATATCGCATCAAGTTTTTGGCGCCGTTGCCGGGGAATGTTCAGGCGTGTAACGTTTTAAGTTGTGAACTTCTGTTACAAGAGCAGTTGTTTTTGATTTTCTTTGTTTTGTTTTCTTTTGGTTGAGATTGTGCATGCAGAGACAAGCCGCGGGGGAACTTGTACCCTTTGATCCTGAGATCAAACAGACCGCTCGCGCACGAAGGCGCGCAGCAGCCGTACAGGCGGCAATGGGTGATAATGTAGACCCAGATGACGTTGAACCAAGAGTGCCCAACGTGGAGCAGCACCATCCTGGAGATGAGCAAGAGGTAGTCAGGCCTCGACCCCGAACGATGAGAGATTATACCACTCCGACAGCTGGGAGTGTGTATCCTGGGTTCGGTCCCAACATTATGAACAATCATTTTGAGATCAAACCTGCGATCTTGAACATCATCCAGAACAATGCTCAGTTTTCCGGGATGGCCAGTGAAGATCCGCACCTGTACCTGGCAGAGTTTTCTGATATCTGCGGAACTTTCCGCTACGCTGGGATTCCTGACGATACAGTCAAGCTGCGACTGTTCCCCTTCTCACTTCGCGACAAGGCCAAGGTGTGGCTCCATTCCATTCCTCCTGGGACCGCTGCGACTTGGGATGCTCTCGCATCCAAGTTTCTGGCCAAATTCCACCCTGTTGATAAAATTGTGAGCCTGCGGCGGGAGATCGCCACTTTTCGCCAAGCTGACCAAGAGACCCTTGCCGAGGCGTGGGAGCGCCTTAATGATCTTCTCCGCCGCTGTCCGATCCACGAGCTCCAACCTTGGAACGTGGTAGAGACATTCTACTTCGCGATCGAGCCCAACTACCAGGCAATGATCGATGCTGCTGCGGGTGGTACTCTAATGAACCATACTCCAGAAGAGGCTCTTCGAATTCTGCGAGACACCGCCTCCCACAACACATTTTGGACTGCCGGGAGAAATGCACCAAGAAGCGCCCGTGGTCTCTTCGTGGTCGACTCACTTCCGCCTACATCCGCACCGGCTGCTGTGATTACGTGTGAAGGATGTGGAGGCAATGGACACCACGCGTATGAATGTTCGGGCAATGATTTATCAGGTGACTTCTCGCACTTTTCTTTAAATGAATCTGCTAATTTTGTTGGTAATCAACCTAAGGGGGTGCCGTTTAATAACACGTATCATCCGGGAGTGAGAAGTCACCCATACTTCTCATGGAACCCCAACGCATCTGGCCAACGATGGGCACCGGGGCAACATCAAAACGATGCCTACGCCTCCGGGAGCCAAACAAGGTCACCTCACCCGGAATATAACCAAGGTCCCCCAGCTCCCAAAAAGAGTAACTTGGAGGAGATGATGGAAAAATTTATGCAAGCGGCTAACTCAAACATGGTTAACCAAACCGCATCCATGCGGAACTTAAAAACACAGCTGGGCCAATTGGCCCAAGTGCTCACCGAGCGGTCGCATGGGACTCTTCCTAGTAACACCGAAAAAACCCAATAGACCAAGGGAAGAGTCTTGGCGATGCAGAAGTGGCTCAGCCGCGTGAGTTAGTAATCTCCTATTCCATTAATAAAATTGAAACTAAGGCTTTGTGTGATTCCGGCTCCTCCCGCAACGTCATTGCTTTGCAAGACGTTGATAAATTGCAACTTGAAATTAACACGGAGGACCGGAAATCTCTTGTGCTCGCAAATGGCACCATCATACAATCGGAAGGGGAAGTTAAAAATGTAGAGGTTATAGTTGAGGGGACAATGGTGGTTGCTGATTTTCAAGTGTTAGGACCCCGGGAGAATCACTCCATCCCTATCTTGGGTGTACCATTCTTGAAAGAGAGCGGTGCCACCCTTGATTTTTCTGCGGGTTGTGTCCTCCTACCCAATAAGGTACCTTTGCCCACTTGCCCTAAGACTATGGCCTCATTTGGTTGAGCGGTTGCGGTTGTAAAAGGAGCTGTTGGAAATGCAGGTTTGTAAATGGAGCTGTTGGAAACTTGCAGCTGGAAATGGAGTTCTGTTTGGTTATTCTGTGTTTGCAGAACTGTTCAAAACTGAGAACCGTTTGGCAAAACTGCGGTGGCGTTTTGTAAATTTTTTTTATTAAATTTTATATTAGAGATTTTTTGAAATTATTTCGAACACTATAATAAACCTCAAACATACATGAACTATGCAAACACATACAGGAACTCATAAACACATACAGGAACTAAAAAAATGTTCATGCTCGGTGTAGTTGATCGGCAATGGAGTCACGCAATGCCACCATCTCATCCACCCCTACTCGAATCCCTCTAACATGGTCTCCACTTGAGCTTTCAGTACTCTGTCCTGTTCTTCTCTGAAGGCCCGCCGGGTAAATGAAATGCTCGTCTTCATCACAAGCACGAAAATGATTGTCTGAGTGGGATGGGTGTCTGCGAATATAATTATGCAAAGTCATTGTTGCAATCACAATGTCTCGTTGCTTTGTCAAACTGTACGGCGGCATATCTCTAAGTATTTTCCACTTCTTTTTCCATACTCCGAATGAACGTTCTATGACGCTGCGCAAGGACGAGTGAGCCTGGTTGAATATTTCTCGGCGCCCTTGTATAGGCCTATTGCCCCTTCTAAAATCTGGTAAATGATACCGTGTACCTGAATATGGTTTTATAAAACCACGTTGTAGTGGATATCCGGCATCTACTACGTAATATTTGCCTGCAAAATTATACAGTGTAATCTATGTGTGAGTAATAGCAATCATAACTAACAATCGGACGATTTTTTTTAAAGAAGAGGTCTTTCAAGTAGTGAAAGGCTAACCGGGGGGCGGGTAGGGGAAATTGTAACTGGGGTCCATAAGAGCACGCTGAAATATACGGCTATCATGAGTAGAGCCCTCCCAACCTGCTAATGCGAAGGTGAAACACATGTTGAAATCACAAACCGCCATAACATTCTGCGTTGTTGTGCCATGCCGACCAATGTAGGCTTCCTGTTGATCAGCAGGAACTCGAGCATCCACATGTGTTCCATCAATAGCTCCGACACAGTCTTTAAAGAACGGCATGTATCGAGCGTCATTCAATATTTGGGGAGGAATATCGCTGAAAAGAGGGTCTACAGGGGTGATTACATCCGAAGATAATCTCTTTATAGCAGTGATACCCTTTCCAAAAAATCGACTTATAGTTTCTGTAGAGTGTTGGAATCGTTCGCCTGCAAGTTGCATTGGTACATTATGGCCTAAAATATGCAATGTAACTGCAAGCACTTCTCGTGGTAGAGTTCTTCTGGATCCTTGCAATCCATACTGTTGTGTGAGGAGTGTAAGCAGATCTGCAAATATTACCTTGGACATTCTAAACGCGCTGAAAAATCTTAAAGGGTGTCCATCGAGTAGTTCACCAATCCACCTAGCTCCCGTTTGGCTTGATGTCATGCAAGGTGTATTAGAGGAACCAGTAGACCACCCGGCTAATATAAACTGTTGTCCACGGACTGCTCTATTACGATAAAACCACCCGGCTACTTGCTGCTCATTCTCCTCACCAGAACTGCTATCATCCGAAGATAGCATTGTAAACCTGCGACAAGTACAGAAAGGTCCATAAATGTTCATAAAAGATTCATAAATGTTCAACCAAGCACGACAGAGTACTGAAAGGTCCATAAATGCTCAATGACAGTACACAAGTAAAAAACAGTACAGAAAATAAACATAGATAAACATCATCATAAGAAGGTGTCCGATTCGATCACAGGATAAACATAGAACGAACTACTCTAATTTTTTGCTAAAACAATCCTGAAGCCATCGTAGACGTCGATCCTCCCGAATGCTCATAAAAGATTCTCGATTCTGCTTCTGTCTCAGGAACATGATGCAGTAGTGGTATAATTCCTCGTTCGATTCATCCATAACCTCTGGAATAGCCTCGAGCTCTGCAATAGTCTCAGGGATGGTGAACAAGGATGAAGATATCTGAATGCGAGGAGGCTCCAACATGCACTGCCCAATAATGTGCGATGTTTCAGCTATGTCTTCCATCGCCGAAGTCCTTGTCTTCTTATTACTCGTCTTTCTTTTTTCCTTAACCGGCCGCTTACTCCTTGCATCGGCCAAAGAAGGTGGCTCGTTTGTGTTCTGTGTGTCATCTTCGGCTAAAGTGTCATGTTCGTCAATCGACTCTTGCGAAAAATTTCTTGAACTGGGAGCCCAAGCTAGATCTCCTGTAGCCACGACCTGGCTGAACATCATACAGAGCTTCTCTTCTAAATCAGGGGATATGCCAGCGAACTGAAACTTTTTGGCGGTTGGAACAACCTAGGATAGAAATAATAAATATGTTAATACAGGCTGATAAAAATATTTGCAATAAAACCAGACTATTTAAAAAAATATACTTACTAGGAGGCGTTCTTTCCACCATTCTTCTGAAGCGGCAATAGTTTTGCGAATTGGATCCCAACCCAAACCGGTCTCACGACCCTTTAGCTCCCTCCATAACTTCCAATCTTTCTTTAGTTGATCCCACTTGTTCTTCATCTGATTGCGATCATACATCTTACCCGTGCGAGCAAAGAAATTTGTTGTTAGGTTTGCCCAACCATCCCTGCTAAAGTGTGTGGTTGGGCGATTACCCAACTCTATTTCTTTCAAACACAAGTCGCAGAAAATCATAACATCGTTGGCCTCCCAATTTGCGCTAACACCACCTTCTTTATGTTTACCCATAATGACTGAATGTATGAAAAAATAAAAACAAGTAAAGTAAACACAAAAATAATCACATAAGCTTATGTTATGCTTGTGCTTGTGCTGTTCCTAACAGGTTATGCTTGTGCTGTTCCTAACAGATCTGTACACACACACATCTACACTTCCAAACAGGTTATGCTTGTGCTGTTCCTAAACCTGTTTCACAACTCATATTATTACTCTACAGATTATTACTAAAGTGTGTGGTTATGCTAAAGTGTGTGGTTATGCTTGTACAGATTACTACTCTACATTTTCTAATAACAAAATAATACACATCATAATCACATACAACTCAACTACACATACACATCATAATCACATACACACACACACATTCACACAATCACATACAACCAAAAATACTTTAATCACACACACACACACACATTCACACACACACACACACACTCATATACTCATACACAATCACATACGACCAAAAATAATTTATAATCACACACACACTCATATACTCATACACATTCACATGGACACAATCACACACACACAATCACACACACACACACACTCAACTACATATACACAAAAAATAATCACATCCACAACACATTCACAAACACAAACACCTACCCATAACACACACACACAAACACATTCTCACAAACATTCACATACACAATCACATACAACCAATAATACTTTAATCACACACACACACACACACACACATTCACACACACACACTCATATACTCATACACAATCACATACGACCAAAAATAATTTATAATCACACACACACTCATATACTCATACACATTCACATAGACACAATCACACACACACACACAAACACACACACACACACACACACACACACACTCAACTACATATACACAAAAAATAATCACATCCACAACACATTCACAAACACAAACACACACACAAACACAAAACACACACATACAACACATACATAAAACACACACATATACACAAACATACAACACACACACAAACAAACATACAACACACAAATGCACACAAACATAAAACACACACAAATAAAAAACAAACCCAAATCATACAACACACACACACACACAAACATAAAACACACACATATACACATATGCACACAAACATAAAACACACACACAAACACAAACATACAACACATATACACATATGCACACAAACACGTATACACATATACATACACACATACACACATACAATTCACAAACACACACACAAACATAAAACACACACACAAACACAAACATACAACACACAAATAAAAACAAACCCAAATCATACAACACACACACAAACATATACACAAACATACAACACACACACACATATAAAAAACAAACCCAAATGCACACATATACACACACATATACACACATACAAACAAACATACAACACAAAGGACAAACATACAACACACACACACACACATATACACAAACATACAACACACACACAAACAAACATACAACACACAAATGCACACAAACATAAAACACACACAAATAAAAAACAAACCCAAATCATACAACACACACACACACACACAAACATAAAACACACACATATACACATATGCACACAAACATAAAACACACACACAAACACAAACATACAACAACACATATACACATATGCACACAAACACGTATACACATATACATACACACATACACACACACAAACATAAAACACACACACAAACATAAAACACACACACAAACATAAAACACACACAAACACAAACATACAACACACAAATAAAAAACAAACCCAAATCATACAACACACACACACACAAACATAAAACACACACATATACACATATGCACACAAACATAAAACACACACACAAACACAAACATACAACAACACATATACACATATGCACACAAACACGTATACACACATACATACACACATACATACACACATACAATTCACAAACACACACAAACATAAAACACGCACACAAACACAAACATAAACACACACACACAAACATAAAACACACACACAAACACAAACATACAACACACACATAAACAACAAACCCAAATCATACAACACACACACACACAAACATACAACAACACATATACACATATGCACACAAACACGTACACACACACAAACATACACAACCCCACACACACATCCACATACACATCCACAAATCCAAAGCAAAACAAAAGCAGAAATCCAAAACCACAATTCAACAGCCATAATAATCTGAAACATCCCCTAACAAAATACCCTAAAATTGAAAGCAGAAATTGGAAGCAGAAATTGGAAGCAGAAATTGGACCTGTTGATGAACGGGAAGTGGAGGAGGTCGTAGATCTGGAGAGGTCGGAGGTCTGTAGATCTGGAGAAGTGGAGGAGGTCGTAGGTGTCGCCGAAGACCTGAAGAGGCCTTTGCTGTCGCCTGAGAAGCGGAGAAGGTCGTCGATCCTCGTCGGAGAAGGGGAAGAGGACCGCGCGTAGGGCAGGGGCGTCGGGCTCGCCAGATATCGGGAGGAGGTTGTCGGTGTCGCCGGAGACCAGGAGAGGCCGTTGCTGTCGCCGGAGAAGTGGAGAAGGCCGTCGATCCTCGTCGGAGAAGGGGAAGAGGACCGCGCGTGAAAGGCCGTCGATCCCTAGCGCGCGGAGAGAGCGCCCAAAAACGCGCTGAACTGGAGGGTCGCTGCACCAGCGGGACGCGATGTATTTTACGCACGCGGCTTTTCGCCGAGGATTGGAAATGGAGGCGCGTAACCAAATGAAAAACAAACCTGCGGTTGCGTTTGGGCTAAACGCAATGGAGCTAAACGCCCAAACAAATGAGACCTATAACTGAAACATCCATTTGCCCCCCTCCTTTTATTTTTGATGAATCATTGAGTTGTGCAGGGGATAAGAAAGATAATGGATCATCTGATGGATCATCTGAAGGAGAAAAGGATGAGTACCAGTCAAGCGGAGAGGAAAAAGTAGATCCTCGGAGAGACTATGATTTCAAGAGGGAGGAGGACAGCGGTCCTAAACATATTGAGCTGAACTTGATTCGGGATGACATCCCATTATTCTCTTGCATTGAATCATGTAATAAACTAGTTAAGCGTTCCATCTCTTGGGCTGATCCGGTCGTCACTGCGGCGACAGAAGTGACGCCACCCACTACTAAGTTGGGAGAATCTGAAAACATTCAACGTTGGTAGTCTCCGACTGTCGCTGAACTTAAACAAGAGAAGCGTCTGCGCGATGCGCGCTCTGCCGCTCTCCGTGGCAAGAGGGCGGAGGTTAGGGGAACACTGGGTGACACCAGTGTTGGCCCTAAAGCCTTCACCTCCTGCCTTCAAGCTACGGGAGACGGGCACCATAAAAGCGCCTACATCTGATTTTCTTTTTATCTCTTATTTTGTGAAACTCTCTTTTTCATGCACTTTTTATTTAATTTCTGCACCCTTTAAACAATTATAATACAGGTATTTGGTCCAGCTTAAGGACATAAAATAAAAGCGCTGCTGGGAGACAACCCAGATTTGCTGATTTCTGTTTTTCTAACATGTTTCAATTCAGTTTTTATATATTTTTGCTGCTTTTAGTTGTGTCGTTTGCAGGCGTGCTTTGTTCTTTGCGATGGCGGAAGCTACGGATTGCTCATGAAATTAAAGCCAATCGTCTGGTATGCTCAATTCTGAGCATTGGGTAACACTTCTCCCCCCTAGCTTTCAGTTTTTGTGATGTGATGTTGAGATTAAATCTGGGGGAGAGCACGTTGTTATCCACTTTGCGCATGAGTTACAACGACATGCTAGAAGATTTCATTTAAAATTCTTTGTTTATTTTCATTGCACACCACAACACCCACTTGAGCGCGCTTAGCCGTTGGCACGTCGCGAGTTGAATTTGTCTTTTTGTGTGATTTGGAAAATCATTGTGATGGCTTAGGATTATGAGGCGGAGTAAAATGTTGACTCCTGTAGTGCTCCTAGTCGAGTGCTCATGTCTCGTAGGAATTCATGTAGATTCAATTTCTTTTTATGCTTTTAGTTTATATTTTTCTACTTGTGTAAATATTGTTTACTTTACTAAAAAATTTGGTGAATCCGGCATGAATCAAACAGTAACATAGGAATGTGTGTAGACGTTCATTAGTCTCGTATTGCCCGAGTCGGGGGGAAGGATTATCTTTCTCGGTGGCTAGAACTTGCCCCAAGTGATTCTTGAAGCATGGGTATACAGTTAGTCAATTACGTGAATGTGATATAGGCCATCATTTTGTCCCGGTTGAGCCTTTACACCCTTTCCTATCGATATATCCTCGTTAGCCCAGTTGTGCCTACCCGTTCTTTGATTCAGCCTCACTTTTATCGCACCAAAGCCCAAAAGCCAATCCTAGTCGCACACCCAAATCTGAGCTTTAGCTGTTTAGTATTTTCATGAGTTGGGTTGTTGATGTGGTGATATGTTTGTGAAGTTGTCGTTGTGTCTTATTGTTTATTTGCTGAAAATGATAAGAAAAGAAAAGAAAAAATGAGAAAGAGAAAAGAAGTGAGAAGAAAAGAAAAAGATATGAGTTTGAATGAAAAATTCATTTGTATAAGTATAAGTTTGGGAGTAGGCGGTGCACGCACCCAGGTTGTTAAGTCCAAGTCTGGGGGTGTAGTGTACCCGCATTTTTGTGTGGTGATGAGGATAGTTTTCTGTGCTAGCTCATTTGGGTTTAGTGTCTGAGCCGTCGCGTTTATCTTTGTTTACTGCACCTAAACTCAAGCCTCATCTCAAACCTAAAGACCTATTGATTCACGCATTTGAGTCATACCAGTGCCGTGGAGAGAGTGCGAACGGGCAAGCTTATGGTCACCGACATTGATGGATTTCAATGGAGTTGTCCCGAGCCCCGATCTTTGGCAATGCTCGCCTCAGCGTTCAGTTTACTTTCTTCCTATGTACGACCTTATGATTCACCGTGATTCACTTTTTGAGTAAACGTAATATATATCTACGCTCCTAGAAAATTATAAACTAATATGTATAATTAGAAATTTTATCTACTATATTTCTACGCACATGAGCATGCGACTTCGCATGGTACTCCGCTTGATAATTTCTTCGCCAGCTTATGTTTTTCCTGTCCGCGAGAGATGGTTTGCTCGGGACGCGCAAACAGTTAAGTCTGGGGGTGTGATGAGTCCCAAATATATACACATTTATGGACTCATCTGGGCCAATTTTCTAGTCTATGCATTTCACTTTAGACATGTTTTCACTCATATTTGACACTCCATGCTAAGTGCACCTCTAGGCCCGTTTTTGGTGTTATTTCATGTTCTTCATTTTTAGTAGTTTTCATGGATTGTTAAGTGCCACTTTCAGTGGCTGGATTCGTGGTTGTGCTGGAACAGGAGTCGTGCGGGTGTTCCCGGTACAATTCTGTACAGGAACACTGCGCACGATCACTGTTTCTATTGCGCACGACCACTGGTCGTGCGCCGCTGATCGTGTGCACTTAAACCTATTTTTTGAGTTCTGTCTCGGACAGTGCGCACGACCACCAACAATATTGTGCACGACCACCGGTAGTGCGTCGCTGTTCGTGCGCACTTTAACATCAACTTTATGAGTTCTGTTTCGACCAGTGCGCACGACCACCTACGATAGTGCGAAGACCACCGGTCGTGTGCCACTGGTCGTGCGAACATGGTATTTTATAAATTTCTTACATTGCAGGCTCCACCCAGGCAGGCGCACGATCATTGAACTCCAGCACGCACGACCACTGGTCGTGCGCCAATGACCGTGCGCAGTATTTTCGCCAGCGCCTATATAATGTCCTGATCCGCAAATTAGGGATAATCCGATTCCGGGAGCGCGATTTACAGTCCGTACGCCGCCGTTTTCCACTTCCAGCCACCTCCATCTCATCTCCTCCGCAGGGGGAAGTTATCTCCGGCCATTCTAAGCATTCCTCCATCGTCTGGAAGCATTCTACGCCATCCGCAAGCACTCAAGCAAGCCGTCTCCAGTTCTATCCGGTGAGAAGAATAGCAATCCTAAGGTAGAAGACGACGGAGGCACGTGGAGAGGTCGTGACAGTCTCTCAACGCCGGAAGCACAGTCCGCCCGAGTCCGGAGGTAGCTTGACAAACTACCATTCCGGCCGTGAACGGCCGCTAGTCTTCGTCCATTGGTTGATTTCTTCCTCCCCCCTTTGTTGTACTTCTTTGAATCATTTAAACTTGAATATCATGATGTTTAGTTTAAATGCAATGATTGTTTCTTCTCTGTTCTTCAGTATTTGCTTGTGATGCGTCTCGCCTCCACTCACTCACTCACGCACTCATCGTGTTCGATTCCCGTTAGCAATAGCTAACAGCGATTTGCGAAGAGGTGTTTGCGACCCTCACTCTCCGCATTAGTGATCACTTCATTCACATGCACACCGTCCATCCGCCTCACGAAGCTCGGCATCGAGGCCGCGGCATCCATCTCGCCTTGCGAAGCGGTGATTTCGACCCGCATTTCTTTTATTCTTGTTAACAGTAGGAAACCAAATCAAACCCCCACTTTTTGTGTTTGTTCCCGCTTGTGTAACAATTGTCACACAACGCGATTCGTTCACCCAACCTGCATTCTTCAAGAGACCGACACTCGGGGATCTTATTCCCAACATTTATTACTTGCGCGACCGGTGCACTTGCCGAAATATCGCATCAAGTTTTTGGCGCCGTTGCCGGGGAATGTTCAGGCGTGTAACGTTTTAAGTTGTGAGCTTCTGTTACAAGAGCAGTTGTTTTTGATTTTCTTTGTTTTGTTTTCTTTTGGTTGAGATTGTGCATGCAGAGACAAGCCGCGGGGGAACTTGTACCCTTTGATCCCGAGATCGAACGGACCGCTCGCGCACGAAGGCGCGCAACAGCCGTACAGGCGGCAATGGGTGATAATGTAGACCCAGATGACTCCAAGTTGCTACTTCTTCTTCTTCATCATCACTCTCAGATGATGAGGAGCATAATTTTGCTTCAGAATCACTCCAAGTTTCAGCAATGAAGCCCTTAGCTTTCTTCTTGTCCTTTCCTCTGATGGACTTCTTCTTCTTGTCCTCTTTGCTGCTGCTTCTTTCCCTTTGCTCCTGTGGACATTCATGGGCAATGTGCCCTAGTTTGCTGCAGGTATAACAGATAATCTCCTACCTTGGAGTTTTATCATACCTGGGCCTTGAATCCCTTTCTTTTCTCCTTGAGAATTCAGTCTTAAGCCCACTTCTTGAATCTTCTTGCTAGCAGACTGAACATTTCATCCTCGGTAGTAGAGGACCCTCCTTCAGTAGCTTTCAGAGCTAGGCTCATTTGGATAGGAGCTGGAGAAGTCTCCCTTTCTTCAGTCTCAACCTTATTCTTCAGGAGCATCTCATATGACTTAAGCTTTCCTAGCAAAGCTTCAGTTGAGATCTCTTTGTGGCATCTGGACTCTCTGATTGCCAGATTCTGGAATCCCATGAGCTAGGGAAGCACATGAGGAGATTATCATTAATTTCAGTCAAGGATATCTCCTTGTCTAAGCCTATGAGCTCATTAATGATAATGATGAATCTGTCATACATATCAACAATAGATTCTTCAGATTTCTTTTGAAAGTTCTCACACTGGGATATGAGAGGGGACTTTCTGTCCTTTCTTTCATCAGCACTTCCTTCCACCATTGTGGTGAGTGAGTCCCAGATTTCCTTTGTTGATTGGCACTTATCAACCTTCTGGAAAATGTCATCTGACATTATAGACACCAAAATGTTCATGGCCTTTGCATCACATGCCTTGACCTTCTTCTCAGCCTGTGTCCATTCCTTTCTTGTGACAACCTCAGTCGTTGAGGTTTCTCCTTCCTTTTGTCTGACTAAAGCAGGGGGACCTATGAGAAGAACATTATAGATGTCTTCATCAATTGAATTCATATAAAGCCTTATCCTGGCCTTCCAGAGTGTGAACTAATTCAAGTTACACACTTGGGGTCTTGTGGAAGCATAATCCTTAGAACTCATTTTCTTTATAAAATATGTTTATAGAAACGAAATAAGAGTAGGAGACCTTTTTGATCAAGGTGTTAACCTCTTAATGATCAACCTCGCTTTGATACCAATTGAAAGTGAACAGTGTGCCTCTGAGAATCCTCTATAGGGAGGGGTGAATAGAGATTTAAATTTATTTCTATTCTATTTGTGCAAGTACAATAAAACCTAAGTATTATCCCTCTCCAAGATAAATCCCAGAATAAATAACTGCAGTTACGTAATGAAAGAAAAAGTAGTAAATGAAATCTAAGCTATGAGGGACAGCACAGAAAATTGACAATCCATAAGACACAAAATTTTTATAGAGGTTCCCCAAAATGTGGGTACTCCCCTCTTATACCACCTGGTAGTGATGCACCACTGTGCTTGAGTCTTTTGGTAAGGAGACTCTTAGAACCACTGATCTTTTGACAAGGAGATCATGAACCACCAGATCTTTTGATAAGGAGATCTTGAACCACCAGATCTTTTGATAAGGAGATCTTGAACCACCAGATCTTTTGATAAGGAGATCTTGAACCACTGAATCCTTTGGAAGAGGGATTAATAAAACTCTTTTACAGAAGGGAATTATAAAGAGAAAGAGGAAGAAGAGGAAGGGTGTAGGAATTCTGTTTTCAGAATTCTTATGATGGTTGTATGAAGAACAACTTCTTGTATCTTTTCACTGGATCTACTCTTGATGAACTTCTGCTTATGATGGTGATAATTTGCAGAAGCTATGTTTGTCAGATCCTTCTATCTTCTTTCTGATTGAACTTTGGCTGCTATATTATTGCGTTGATCATCAGGATTGTTCTGTTCTGTTCTTAGACAGAAGGGGAGCAGCTATTATTTCTTCTCTGTATTTTCTTCTGTTAGGGTTTTTGTGAGAGATAGGAATAAGAATGAGACCCAATGGAATAGTAAGCTGTTTGTGATGAATACTCTGATTCTCTCTTTCTTTTTCATCCATTTTATTGTCCTGTTCAATTTTTGAATTTGTTTTCTTTTCTAGTAAGACCTGAAAAGGTATTTTTGTCTGGACATTTACTTCCTTCTTTCCTTCTTTAATTCCCGACCTGTCCACCAACACAAAGCTTGTTTCCAAGAAAGCTTTTCTCTATCGTCTGATAATTCTTCATTCCATTTGAGGTAATTACGGAGCCGTTGGAGAATGGTCTTGAGAGAGGCGGGCCATGAGAGAGGGTCCAAAATGACAGCTGAAATGGTTTCCCTTTTCAGACTATATTCGACGTAGCATCGAGTTCTCTTCCTCTCTTATCGACGTACCTTAGAGTTCTTGTAGGAGCAACTTTGAATTCATCCTTGCTCTGATTGAACTCAGCTAGTCGACATTGCGTCGATACCCAATCGACGTAACCGTCGAGTTGATGGCTTGGCTCTCAACTTCATTATCTGCGTTGAGATGAAGTCGACGTTGCGTCGACTTTGAATGGCTTCGACAGATACTTCCTTCTGCTCTGAGTTGAAGTAGAAGCTACGTCGACTTCTCAAGATACTTTGACAAGTCCATGGCCTCTACGTCGATATCCATTCGACGTGACGTCAACTTTAGTTGCTTCGACAGAAGAATGAACTTATAGTCAGAGTAGCGTCGACATCCATTCGATGTTGCGTCGATTTCTATTCAACGCAAATATTAACTTTACAAAATTTGTGCTTCTCTTGATATTGTCTTGATACCCTAGGTTGAGTGTGACATACTAAGACATCTAATGACCAGATTACCCTCACTATACAATGGGTAATTCATTCCTAAGAGATAAAATCACTTTTAGTTAATTTGTTAAGTTAAATCAAAAGGGGTTTTTCCCCACAATGGTCATCGAGGTCAAGTATTCCGCATAAGTCTCAGGGTCGTCCTTGGATACCGGAGAGATATGCATGTCCTGTAGTACCTTCGTCAGCTCCATGGCCATCAATTGGGGATCCACATCAGATGTGCTCGCACTTTGGCTAAGTGCGTCTGCTACCGAGTTCGCCTTTCCTGGGTGGTAATGCATAGTATATTGATAATCACAGAGGAACTCCATCCACCGTCTTTGCCGGAGGTTCAAATTCTTCTGGGTGTCCACGTATTTTATGTTTTTATGATCGGAGAAAATATCGCAATGGACTCCCTATAGATAATGTCTCCAGATCATTAGTGCAGAGATTACCGCTCCTAGCTCGAGGTCATGCACCGGGTAATTCTCCTCGTGCTTCTTCAAGTGGCGGGAAGCAAAAGCAATAACATGGCTATGATGCATCAACACTGCACCCATCCCTTGGTATGACGCATCAATGTAGACTTGAAACCCCTCCTTCCCGGATGGGAGGGCAAAAATCAGAGCGGTAGTGAGTCTGTTCTTCAATTCCTAGAAGGCCGCCTCGCATCGGGGTGTCCATACATATGGCACATCCTTATTTGTTAGAGAGGTGAGTGGGAGGGCAATCCTGGAGAACCCATCCACGAACTTCCTGTAATAGCCGGCAAGCCCTAAGAAACTCCGTACGTCGGAAGCTATTTTTAGCTGTGGCCAATCCCATACCGCTTGAATCTTTGTCGGGTCCACTGCTAATTCTGCTCCACTAATGATGTGGCCTAGGAACACAACCTCTTTCAGCCAAAATTGGCACTTAGAGAACTTAGCATATAGTTGATGTTCCCTCAGCTTGCCCAATGCAAGTTCCAAATGTCGGTCATGCTCATATTCGGTCCTTGAATAATTCAGGATATCGTCGAAGAACATGATAATGAAGACATCCAGGTTGGCTTCAAACACGTTGTTCATCAGACTCATAAATGCAGAAGCGGCATTCGTGAGTCCAAATGACATTACCATGAATTCGTATAGGCCATACCTAGAACTAGAGGCTGTCTTCGGAATGTCCTCCTGAATTCGCAGTAGATAGTATCCTGACCTCAGATCTAATTTTGAAAACTAGTGCGCTCCTTCTAATTGGTGGAACAACTCATCAATCTGGGGCAGAGTATAGGTGTTCCACACTATTAGTCGGTTGAGATCCCAGTAATCGATGCACAATCAAAGAGTTCCATCCTTCTTCTTTACAAACAGTACTGGGGCTCCCCATGGTGATGAGCTTGGATGGACAAACCCTGATTATACTAACTCCTGTAGCTGGGTACAGAACTCCGCCAACTCCTTAGGGGCCATCCTATAGGGTTCCCTAGACACTGGTCTTGCTCCCGATACCAACTGGATTTGGAAATCAGTGTCCCAGTTTGGGGGTAGTCCGAGCAATTTTTATGGAAATACATATGGGAAATTTTGGGCCACGGAATAACAGTTAGGGAAGTCTCCAGTTCCACCATCCTGAAGCAAACCAAGTACACCTCATCTCCCTGTAAATGGGCCTTAACGGCCTGAACGGATGAAAGTAAAGAATGGGTGT
Source organism: Dactylorhiza incarnata (assembly GCA_033032865.1). Taxonomy (NCBI): domain Eukaryota; kingdom Viridiplantae; phylum Streptophyta; class Magnoliopsida; order Asparagales; family Orchidaceae; genus Dactylorhiza; species Dactylorhiza incarnata. The sequence continues at coordinate 2,273,764 of JAWHQI010000103.1, read as the reverse complement.
CATAACCCACATTTTTCCCATGAATTTAATAAAAATTATCAGAGCAAGGAGAAAACACACGTTACGATGCCCCATCCTGCAGGGGACAACTACAGATGCTCAGGCAAACACTCCTTACGAATAATTTATAAAGACATGAATATGATTGAGTTAAATAGAAAATTTACATTTTTAGCTTAGGACAGTGCCCCTCGGTCTAGTGGATCAACTAGTCCACGAATAGAAAACTATACATACGCAGCGGAAAAATAGGTTCATAATACCCTTCATAAGCATGAAGATCAAACAGTTCAGAAATGATATGCACATCTCTAAATTTAGTATAAGCAAAGAAAGGATTTTAAACGATCTTCAAAATAAGTGACATTTACTTAAAGTCATGTTATGCAAGAATGTCATTTGCTATACATAAAATAACTCATGCATCCTAACATAAAACTTCTCAGAGAGCAAGTATATAATTAACCAGAAAGTAACAGCAGAAAAGCTAGCAAGTAATCTCACAGTGGAAAACCAAAGCTACAACTGAAGCAAAGGAACAACTACCTCACAACAGTGAGGGGAGAATGAACAACTGTAACTAACTGCAGCTCCGAAGACACCAACTCTACCACCCAAACTGCTACAGCTCCGGGCCGGAGAAATTCAAAAGAAAAGAATGCCTCAGCAAGAAAGTGCAAGTGACAACAATAAAAACCAAGATTCTATACATGGGTTAGCAACAATAAAAGTAATAGATTGCAGAAGAAGAGAATTAAGAAGATAAGCATTTATTAGCTTACAACAACCCGAGTGAGCTCAAACGAGTGCACTCGGTAAGAGAAATGCCTGCACCAAAGTAATGGCCAAATTGAACAAAACCAACCACGTGTCCATTTCTGCGGCTCAGAGGTGGTGGTCAAACATAATATAATACACATATATAAGCATATATGTTTATAAGCACTTGAGACTGATCAGCTCCAAAAAAGGGCATCATTTAACGTCGGGCAATACACAAGGCCTCGGGTGTATGATTTAAAAACGGGCACTGAGGTGGTGTTCCTTTATCCACTGCCAACCTTAACCCAAAATAAACCAAACCAGGGGTGTTGTGGCGGTGACTCCACTCCACACAAACCAATAACCCTATAGAGGCACTATGGCGGTGACTCTTAGCTCACACAACCAACAGACCCCAACAGAGCATACCTGGCTCTCAATATTCAACAGAGCAAACATCGCTCTTCAAATCCAACATGCCAAACAAAAGAGTGCAAGGCAGGAAGACATGATTTAAGATTGTTTTAGCCATAACTCAAGACGAGAGAATCAATAAGCACATGATTCAACAATTAATCATTAGATCAACATTCAATTTAACAACATGTGGAAGATTTCAGCAAGCCGGCACCATGAAAGGCTTGGTGCCGGAACACGACCATGATAAGCTTAACACGAAGGCCAAACACCAGAACAATACTCAACAGCTTATTAGAAAACACTCGGTGAGTCTACTTGACTCCTAACGATCATCTTGTAACCACACAATGAAAGCCACAAAGAAGACACCTTAAATGATCCCTTAACAATTACGGGACACTGATACGCACAAAATAGAGCTTGAAAACGCAAGTATACGTGCCGTACAAGTAATACAGAGTAAGTGAGATCGTTCCCACGGAGAAGTGACTAGTTTAGTGCTTACAATTACTAGCTACACAGTTTCTATGAATCCAAGTAAAACGGTTAATTGATTTTCTGAAATTAGATTAAAACTCTTAGATAAATATTAAAATTAACTTAACTAGATCTTAAAATACTTTTTAGCAATTAGAGAAAATAGCCTTGCATTTCTGATTTCATATGTATACTATGATGATGATAAAATAAATATTTCATTCGATTGAGTTTTGAATTATCTTGCGATGATTGTAAAAGAAGAGACCTTTATCTCTCGATACAAGGAATCTTAATATCTACGCAACCCTAGTTATCTCTAACTTAGGCGAAACGCAAATATTATGTAGTGCAAAAATCTAGTTTGCTAGCATGAAAAGGAAATCTCTTTCACTTTTCAAAACTAAAGAGATCTTGTGGTACACATACGTTTCTCCTCTCTCGATTCTCGTAACGTAGTGACAATATAGAAATGTTGGTTAATGATTCACACTGCTCATCTCTCGATTCTCGCACTGCGATAAACTAGTCCTTAAATTAACATTACGATGCTCATCTCTCGATTCTCGCGGCGCAATATAATAAAAAGACATGATCCAACAATTTCACCATAAAAATCACAAGATCTATAAAGATAATCACAAAACAAAATTGAAATCAAAGATGTTCATCATCAACATACATATACTACTCTCATCATGCAAGACTAGAGAGTTTTAGTTCATGGTTGAGGGAAAATAACACAAAACTGAAGAGATCTTACTAAACATTTCGAAAGAAATGTGAATCTTCCCTTCTCCAGTGACGTAGAAGTGTTTCCTTCAGCCCAAATGCCAGATCTGGACTGGTTTCTCCCTTGGCAGAATTTCTTCTCAGATTTCCTCCTCCTCTCAAATGGCCAAAAAATGATGAATGTCCTTCAAATGGCCGAATTTTCCTTTTTAAACTGCCCTCTCTCTCCTGTGTGTGGGCCCCACTTGTTGACATAATTAATTGCTGAACGGATGCCAAAAAAGGTAGTTCGCAACTGTTGAAAACTTAGTAAATTCGGATTTGAATTTCCTGTAACTGCCAGATATGTTATGAATATGTTGCAACATTTTTCTGGCTCTGCATTTCTGCACAATTTGACCTGCCAGATTTGTTGAGAACATGTTGCAACATTTTTCCCAGATTTTTCACAATACTTGGTCTTCAATCCTTGACTTAAATTCTCTCCGAATCCTATCATAAAAAAATATAGAAATGAGAGTAACTATCATTTTGACTTCAAATCATGCAACAATTGGATTTTTATCTACTTTTCATATATAAATATCACACAACAAGGCTAAAATGATAAAAATAGGGATACAGATAACTTCTTTTTGCGAAGTTATCAGACACCTCGACGAATAAAGCATATCATAAGATACCCGGGCACACACGGCAAAAGAACATAAAAATTTGCTGAAACAATTCAGAATAAGCGATGAAATCGACAGAAAGACGCATCAACAGTCGTTAGGAAAACTTAACAAAAGTAATGACTGGAAACTTAACAAAAGAAGAAGAAGTAAATACACATTCTTAGGAAGAGCAAACTTTTCTAAACCTAGGGAAGCCTTAATAGACTACCTGCAACACAACTAAGCATGAATCCACAGAAACTGTCTAAATTCAAGGGAAGGACAACAGGAGATCAAGAAAGCCAAACAAGATCCATAAGGGAAAATCAACAGCCACTAACCTAAACTTGCAGGTTAGGCATACCAGAAAGAAGGAGAGGACTGAAAGGAAGGACTTTCAATCTCACAACAAAACATGCTTCAGGGGGCTACTACTACTTGGTGAACACAACTAACAGGAGAGCCTAACCTAACTAAATTTTAGGAGAAAGAGTCTTCAAGGAGAAGGACTGCTATTTGCAGCCAAAACCACTAAGAGAATCTTTACATTCATCTAGAATACTAAAGACAGTGAGGAAGAAGTATTACTCCTCACTGAGAAAGTTAACCCAAGTTTACATAGCAGATAGAGTAAGAAAGGGGATAAATACTCAGAAGTCAATGGCAGATTTCACAGAAAACCTGGGAGTTTTGGACAAAAATTCTGGACAAAAAGATTATTAAATTCTGGACACACACAGAGAGAATTCTTTTGGAAACAACCTAATGATTTAAGCAGGAATCAAAATACACTAAAAGAAATTTGATTGCTGGGAATACACAAAAAAATGACTTTTCTGCAAGAATTTATCAGAACAACAAGGAAGACCACAAACAAAACTATACTTGCATCGAAAGGGGAAGAAGCAAGCATTAAAGGGGAAAAGAAACCAAAACAAGAAAAAAAACTCTAACAATGAAAAGGCAAAATCGACTGGTTGTCCCGTCGATCGCCGGGAAGAGCCGTTGATTCAGACTTAGAACAGAAAACCACCAATTCCTAGCTTAGATCAAAATCGATGGCATGGTCCTGCCGATCGACGGGAGGTCCCGTCGATCGACAGGATGTCCCATCGATTTTTACTTAAGCACCCACACACACAAAAACCACCTCCCAGGTAAAGCCAAAAATCAACGGGATGGTCCCGCCGATCGACGGGAGGTCCCGTCGATCGACGGGATGTCCCATCGATTTTTACTTAGAGAAAATAGGAAAAATAAAAGACTAACAGCTGAGACCAAGGATCGACGGGATGGTCCCGCCGATCGACGGGAGGTCCCGTCGATCGACGGGATGTCCCGTCGATTACTACTTAGACAAAAATTTCTAAATAAATATTTTCCTAAGCTAACCTATCCTTCATCTAACAGAGCCCGATTTGGACTGCCAGAATCGAGAAGAAACTTTGCATACAACATTTATATAATAACATATTAAAGAAAACATACAGAGAAGGAAAAAAATGGAGAAATAAACCAAGAGAAAAGATAACAAACCACCACTTGCCTTTACTCGAATCACCAAAAAATGGCCTCTCAAACCCTCCACGCCATGGATCGGCTCAAACACGACCTAAACACGAAGAATCTACGAAGATTTGGACAAAGTACGAAATTAGGGCCACTAACCCTAGCGCCAAAAATCTATGAAACGGATAAAACTTACCACGCACACGACCAGCACGGCGAGAGCTTTCTAAATCTATGCTCCGAAGAAGATTTCGTGCACCGGAGCTCCGTCGGCGGCGGTCAAAAACCTTAGGAAACCCTTTTCTCTCTCTCTTTTTCTCTCTCTTTCTCTCTCTTGAAACCACTGGCTCGCTACACCAGGAAGGAAGAAATAATGGAGAAGAAGAATAGTAGATATATATATAGTGGATAGGTAATGGATGACAGCTGATTCACAGTAAAAATAATAATAATAATAATAATAATAATAATAAGAAAAGAATGGCCAAACCAAAGGTTGCTGATTCAAAAGAAAATCGCACCAATAACAAACGTCGGCGCTACGGATCCGACGAGCCAAACTCAAGATATAAATTTCTGAAGTTTACGGTGATCGATAATTATATAAATCTTTGGAAAATCATCGGGGCTCTAAAAACGCTCGGATCGCAACGAAACTTCGACGAGCCTTTCTAAAATTAATTAACTTAATTTCCTAACGTAAAATTTCTCAAATCCGGCACACCCCAAAAATTGGTCGAATTGACCAAACGAATGCGGAAACGCTCAAATGATGTCGCACCACTAACTTCGCACTAACGTAATGCCCTTACGTCAAAAATGACGTCAAAGAAGGATTGAAATAATTCCTGAAAATTCAGGGGTATTACAGTCACCCCACCAAAAAGGAAGTTTTGTCCCGAACTTGGAACACAAACGAATCAACAAGGGCAAAGGGAGAGATAAGCTAACACTCGCTGGATCGAAACGCTAACGGAAGAGGGCTAGGAAAACAAATGCGGGTAAGACTTCTTCTCAGCACTCAAAATAGATCACCCGATCCCTGATCAAGGTTCACGACAAAGGTCTCATGAATCCAACACCTCCCAATTAACCTAAGCGCGGGAATCACCTAAAAGGAAAAGGACATTACCAAGAACTCGAAATGCCCAAGCTGAGAATGGAAAGCAGACCACGGAACATCTGACTCGCGGATCCTCAACTGATGGTAGACTGGACGAAGATCAATCTTCGAAAACACTGAACTACCACGCAACTGATCAAGCAAAACGTTAATCTGAGGCAACAGATACTTGTTCTTGATGGTCACCTTGTTCAGCTCTCGAAAATCGATACACAATCTCATCGAACTAACTTTCTTCTTTACGAACAAGATGGGGGCACTCCAGGGCGAAGAACTAGGTCAGATAAAGCCATACTGCAACCACTCATCTAACTGAGTGCGCAACTCTTCCAACTCACGCGGGGCCAAAGGGTGCGGTGCCTTAGCAATAGGACTAGTACCCAACTCAAGGTCAAAAGCAAACTCTACAACTGTCGTAGGCAGAAAACCAGGGAGATTAACTGGGAAAACATCAGGGAACTCTCGCGCCACAGGAAAATCCTCAATACACGGCAAACTACAAACAACTGCTAATAGTTTCTAACATAAAAATTAGGCAAGCAAACCAACCGGAAACTAAAAGTTTCGAGCACACACCGCAGAAATAATCGGGAAAACCTAGCGCGGAAAGCCAAACACACTCAAGGGATGACCGATGTGCAGGTTGAAGACCAAATGCTTTACATTGCGTTGGATAACATCATCATATCTGGACAGCCAGTCCATGCCAAAATCACATCGAAAACCTCCAGGTCTAGCACCCTTAGATTAGCAAAAGCTAAAAAACCACCCAAGAGGATAATACAACTCTGAATACCCTGATTCGACACCACGGAGACACCAGAGGGGAAATTAACACTAAGGGGATCTACTAAATGATCAGCAACCTAACGATGACCGTCTGCGAATGTCTCTAACCAAAAGATCGAGAACAACTCAAATCGAAAGGAAGGCACACTCAACATCCTCTACCTTAACTCGCATATAATCAATATAACAAAAATCTAAATCTACAACCATAAGCCAACAAAAGAACTATCAAAACCTAACCTGAAAATGCCTGGGAGGAAAACTGCGCTTCCTCCTTCGCTACAACATTGAACTTGGCCTCTCCTCGATCCAAGTGCCGCTGCTGAGGCGGTGGCGGTGACAGGGCCGTAAGAGCAAGCTGCGGGCCGGCTGACTGGAACTGCGAACACCAGAATTTCACATGCCCTTTCTGCCCACACCGATAACAGACCTTGTCCTTTAACCAGCAACGACTGACGTCGTGCCCCATCTGTTTGCATGAAGTGCAAAACAGATCATTCTTAGTAGCACCAAGAAAAGCCATCACTTTCTTGCCCTTCTTACTTGGAGCAGGGATGCCACTAACATCATCCTTCCTCTTTCCCTTCTTCGACACCGCATCCTGACCCACAATAGGGTTTTGCACCCTAGGTTGTTGCCCAAAAGTAGCTGCCATCAATATCTGAATCTGCGCCTGCATCAAGACCATTTTCCTTGACAATGCCTCGATACTCTGACGCAACTCCTCAATCACCGCCTCACTACGCGCTCCCGAGGATTCATCCCCTAACCGGAGAGCGACTCCGACGCACTATGCTCTGGATTCATCGACTGCAATTACGAATGAACACCTCACTAAACCTAGCTTAAGACACAACAACTAACAAACTAGAATCTCCTAACTCGATATAGATCAGAAAAGTGTAGATACTTGCTCTTATTTTTACCTTGCTTTGGGGATTCATGAAATGATGTTATGTTTAACCTAGGATGATATATCGTCATCCTATTAACTCTTGTGCACATAATATGAATGCATGAATGCCAAAATTTTATTTCAAATCATGTGTGTACGAGCGTCATCATGTATATCAATAACTTGGCACGTGTGCTAATGCTATGTCATGATGTGCATGCAGTGTTATGCAGTCTAAAAAGGCCTTAATGCATGCTATGAGTGGCATACACATGCGATCTTATGAATCCCATACTACATATCACCGCATGTAACGAAAAAAAAATCGAGCTAATGGACATCCATGGGACCGGCGTTATGCATCACATACTACATAAATATCGCATGTTGTCACCAATGAGGATCCATATACATACATATTATGCATCACATACTATATAATATGCCCCGTATACTTCTTATCATGCTATGAGTGTAGTGTTCATGCTTCAGCCAAGACATACAGATGACCCTTCGGTGTGTGTATGCAATGAATAGCGATTCTCACAAGGCAGTTAACCGAGCAAACCAGACTATCCCAGTAACCCAGCTAACCTCCCTCTGATACCAACTGTCATAACCCGCATTTTTCCTATGAATTTAATAAATATTATCAGAGCAAAGGGAAAACACGCGTTATGATGCCACATCCTGCATGGGACAACCACAGATGCTCAGGCAAACACTCCTTACGAATAATTTTTATAAAGACCTGAATATGATCGAGTTAAATAGAAAATTTACATTTTTAGCTTAGGACCGTGCCCCTCGGTCAAGTGGATCAACTAGTCCACGAATAGAAAACTATACATACGGAGTGGAAAAATAGGTTCATAATACCCTTCATGAGCATGAAGATCAAATAGTTCAGAAATGATATGCACATCTCTAAATTTAGTATAAGTAAAGAAAGGATTTTCTACAATCTTTAAAATAGGTGATATTTACTTAAAGTCATTCTATACAAGAATGTCATTTTCTATACATAAAATAACTCATGCATCCTAACACAAAACTTCCCAGAGAGCAAGTATATAATTAACCAGAAAGTAACAGCAGAAAAGATAGCAAGTAATCTCACACTGGAAAATCAAAGCTACAACTGAAGCAAAGGAACAACTACCTCACAACAGTGAGGGGAGAATGAAAAACTGCAACTAACTGCAGCTCCGAAGACCCAACTCTACCACCCAAACCGCTATAGCTCCGGGCCTGAGACATTCAAAAGAAAAAAAAAGCCTAAGCAAGAAAGTGCAAGTGACAGCAATATAAACCAAGATTCTATACAAGGGTTAGCAGCAATAAAAGTAATAGATTGCAGAAGAAGAGAATTAAAAAGATAAGCATTTATTAGCTTACAACAACCCGAGTGAGCTCAAACGAGTGCACTCGGTAAGAGAAATGCCTGCACCAAAGTAATGGCCAAATTGATCAAAACCAACCACATGTCCATTTCTGTGGCTCAGAGGTGGTGGTCAAACATAATATAATACACATATATATAAGCATATATGTTTATAAGAACTTGAGACTGATCAGCTCCAAAAAAGGGCATCATTTAACGTCGGGCAATGCACAAGGCCTCGGGTGTATGATTTAAAAACGGGCACTGAGGTGGTGTTCCTTTATCCACTGCCAACCTTAACCCAAAATAAACCAAACCAGGGGTGTTGTGGCGGTGACTCCACTCCACACAAACCAACAACCCTATAGAGGCACTATGGCGGTGACTCTTAGCTCACACAACCAACAGACCCCAACAGAGCATACCTGGCTCTCAATATTCAACAGATCAAACATCGCTCTTCAAATCCAACAGGCCAAACAAAAGAGTGCAAGGCAGGAAGACATGATTTCAGATTGTTTTAGCCACAACTTAAAACGAGAGAATCAATAAGCACATGATTCAACAATTAATCATTAGATCAACATTCAACTTAACAACATGTTGAAGATTTAAGCAAGCCGGCACCATGAAAGGCTTGGTGCCGGAACAAGACCATGATAAGCTTAATACGAAGGCCAAACACCAGAACAATACTCAACAGCTTATTAGAAAACACTCTGTGAGTCTACTTGACTCCTAACGATCATCTCGTAACCACACAATGAAAGCCACAAAAAAGACACCTTAAATGATCCCTTAACAATTACGGGACACCTCGACGAATAAAGCATAGCATAAGATACCCTGGAACACCCGACAAAAGAACATAAAAAATATGCTGAAACAATTCAGAATAAGCGATGAAATCGACAGAAAGACGCATCAACAGTCGTTAGGAAAACTTAACAAAAGTAATGACTGGAAACTTAACAAAAGAAGAAGAAATAAATACACATTCTTAGGAAGAGAAAACTTTTCTAAACCTAAGCCTTAACAGACTACCTGCAACACAACTAAGCATGAATCCACAGAAACTGTCTAAATTCAAGGGAAGGACAGCAGGAGATCAAGAAAGCCATACAAGATCCATAAGGGAAAATCAACAGCCACTAACCTAAACTTACAGGTTAGGCATACCAGAATGAAGGAGAGGACCAAAAGGAAGGACTTTCAATCTCACAACAAAACATGCTTCAGGGGGATACTACTACTTCGTGAACACAACTAACAGGAGAGCCTAACCTAACTAGATTTCAGGAGAAAGGGTCTTCAAGGAGAAGGACTGCTATTTGCAGCCAAACCCACTAAGAGAATCTTTACATTCATCTAGAATACTAAAGACAGTGACGAAGAAGTATTACTCCTCACTGAGAAAGTTAACCCAAGTTTACATAGCAGTTAGAGTACGAAAGGGGATAAATACTCAGAAGTCAAAGGCAGATTTCACAGAAAACCTGGGAGTTCTGGACAAAAATTCTGGACAAAAAGATTATTAAATTCTGGACACACACAGAGAGAATTCTTTTGGAAACAACCTATAGATTAAGCAGGAATCAAAATACACTAAAAGAAATTTGATTGCTGGGAATACACAAAAAAAATGATTTTTCTGCAAGAATTTATCAGAACAACAAGGAAGACAACAAACAATACTATACTTGCATCGAAAGGGGAAGAAGCAAGCATTAAAGGGGAAAAGAAACCAAAACCAGAAAAAAACTCTAACAATGAAAAGGCAAAATCAACTGGTTATCCCGTCGATCGACGGGAAGAGCCGTCGATTCTGACTTAGAACAGAAAACCACCAATTCCTAGCTTAGATCAAGATCGATGGCATGGTCCCGCCGATCGACGGGAGGTCCCGTCGAACGACAGGATGTCCCATCGATTTTTACTTAAGCACCCACACACACAAAAACCACTTCCCAGGTAAAGCCAAAAATCGACGGGTTGGTCCCGCCGATCGACGGGAGGTCCCGTTGATCGACGGGATGTCCCATCGATTTTTACTTAGATAAAATAGGAAAAATAAAAGACAAACAACTGAGACCAAGGATTGACGGGATGGTCCCGCCGATCGACGGCAGGTCCCGTCGATCGACGGGATGTCCCGTCGATTACTACTTAGACAGAAATTTCTAAATAATTATTTTCCTAAGCTAACCTATCCTTCATCTAACAGAGCCCGATTTGGACTACCAGAACCGAGAAGGAACTTTGCATACAACATTTATATAATAACATATAAAAGAAAACAAACAGAGAAGGAAAAAATTGGAGAAATAAACCAAGGGAAAAGATAACAAACCACCACTTGCCTTTACTCGAATCACCAAAAAACGGCCTCTCAAGCCCTCCACGCCAAGGATCGGCTCAAACACGACCTAAGCACGAAGAATCTACGAAGATTTGGACAAAGTACGAAATTAGGGCCGCTAACCCTAACGCCAAAATATTTGAAATGGATAAAACTTACCACGCACACGACGAGCACGGCGAGAGCTTTCCAAATCTATGCTCCGGTGAAGATTTAGTGCACCGGAACTCCGTCGGAGGCAGTCGGAAAGCTCAGGAAACCCACCTCTCTCTCTCTCTCTCTCTCTCTCTCTCTCTCTCAAAACCACTGGCTCGCTAAACCAGGAAGGAAGAAATAATGGAGAAGAAGAATAGTAGATTAATATATATATATCGGACCAAAGGTCGCCGATTCCAACAAAAATCGCACCGAAGACAAACGTCGGCTCTACGAATCCAACGGAGAAGTCAAAATCAAATTCCGACGAGCCAAACTCAAGATATAAATTTCTAAAGTTTACGGCGAACGATAATTATATAAATCTTTGAAAAATCACCAGGGCTCTAAAAATGCTCGGATCGCAACGAAACTTCGACGAGCCTTTTTAAAATTAATTAACTTAATTTCCTAACATAAAATTTCCAAAATCCGGCACACCCCAAAAATTAATCGAATTGACCAAACGAACGCGGAAATGCGCAAATGATGGCGCACCGCTAACTTCGCACTAACGTAAGGCCCTTACGTCAAAAATGACGTCAAAGAAGGATTGAAATAATTCCTGAAAATTAGCGTTACATTGTGTCAGATCGGGATGATCAGTTCACATCTCGGCAGTGGAAAGATGTCCAAGCTTATCTAGGATCTCAGTTGACCTTCAGCACCGCCTTTCACCCTCAAACGGATGGCCAGACGAAGATTACCATCCGGACGATGGAGGATCTACTATGCCTCTGCATCCTGGACCGTGGGGAGCCATGGGAGAGATTGTTGTTGCTCGTCAAATTTTCTTACAACAATAGCCATCAGTCCAGTATCGGCATGGCTCCCTACAATGCATTATACAGTCGGAAATGCAGAACACCGCTATCGTGGGTCCAGGATGAATATACAAAAGTGTTGGGGTAGAAGTACGTAGAGGACACAGATGCTCAGGTGCGACTAATACGTGAACGAATGATAGAGTCCCAGAGTCGACATGCCAAGTATTATGATGCAGGACACCGCAAGGTAGAGTTCCAGGCGGGAGACCGAGTTTTTCTGAAGATACGTCCCATGAACGATATCACATGAGTGCGGAGGCTAAAGAAGCTCAGTCCTAGATATATGGGGCGATATAGGATCCCAGAGCGGATCGCCCCTCCTGTCATACCGACTAGAGCTGCCACCAGTGTTAGCAAACCTGCACGATGTCTTCCATGTCTCTTCACTTAGAAGGGCTTTACTTCGGCCAGAACAACAAATTTCTTACGCCTCCGGCCCGATAGTATTCGATCGATCAACCTGCTTGTAGCTATATGGATTGACGACACTAGAGTCCGGATTCTACGATGAAAAAAGGTCCCATTGGTCAAGGTCCTGTGGTCAAATCATACGCAAGAGAAGAAAACGTGGGAGCCCTTGGATCTTATGCAACAATGTTACCTGGGACACTTTGTAACAGGTATACCCTAACCGGCCTGAAGTTTTTGTTTTCATTTACCACAAGCAAGAACCCGTACACCCAATCTCTATTTCGCGGACAAAATTATTTCTTAATGTATTGGGATTTGTAACATCCCCAGAACAACTAGACCCATATGGTGCATTTTTTTCATGACATTGCTTTAAAAAACCAAAATGACCCAAAGAACCAAGGTGAATAGGTGAAAACCACCTTGGTGTGCAAATAGTCCAATTTGACTCCAAGGTTTAAGGCCTGATATTGAGCTTCAAAATGACAAATTGACCCCACATATCTCCCATAAGTCCCTTAGGGAGTTCCTTGGGTTAGTTAGGACCCATTTTGGTCAACCCAATTGACGAAATTGACCAAAGTCAACTCTACCCTTAAATAGGTCAAACCACCCAATTCAGGGTCAATTAGGGCTCAAGTGACCTAGTTGACTTTCCCCAAGTCCACCTAACCACCAAGGGAGGCCAAAGAAGTCAACTTTGACCCATTGGACCACTCAATTTCATCAATTTGACCAAAGTCAACATTTGGTCAACATCACACAAAATTGGCCTAATTAGGCTAAATTGACCCAATGTGGACCCCACCATGACCCAATCCACCATTCCTTGTGCTCATGGACCCATGAAAACAATTTGGGGCCAGCGCACTCACCAATTTGTCCAAGTCAACTCAAAAGTCAACATTTGGTCAAATAGGCCTAAATTGGGCTTATATGAAATTAAGCCAAATTCTCACGGGTTAAGGCCTTCCATAGAGGCCTATTCTGAATCCCAACCACCAATGACCATGCTTACCACTCTGGATTTGAAATAGGGTGACATGCAAGGGGTGCATTTGGGATTTTCCCCAAATTGGAAGGGGCAAATCATGAATTCATGAGGAGAGCTCCACTTGGCACACCAATGCTCTTCCCAAGCTTCCCTCTGAATTTCCCAGACCCTTTGGAATCAATGCCTTGCTGACATGAGGCCAAGTGGAGGCAAATTTAAGGAAATTTCCCTTGGCCGAGAGCTTTACTCATGGCTTTCCCCCATATACACCTCCACAACCCCAATTGAGAGCTCCATATGCTTCAGTGAGCTGAGAGAAGAAGAAACCCCCTATCAATTGAAGGAGATGACCTCTGTGCACAGAGATAGCCATGGATGCAAGGAGGATCTCTGCCATGTCCCCCAAGAGGATTACACGCACCATCAGCTCCAATTAGGCAGGCATTCCTTCTCTCCTCCCCTAGTGTTAGAATCCACTTCTTTCCTTTTCGATTTTGGTTGATTAATGGCAGATATACCATCTTCCCGATTGATTTCTAAAGCCCTTCCAAATCCCTCCTCCCATTTTGTCTACAAGACACCTCTGGTCGCCATTTCGCCGGCTATCGATGGCCAATCCTTCGCCGGAGGTGGTGACGTCGAGCTTTTGGTCGGACACGCCCCCAAGTTGCCGAAAAAAGAGGGAGAAGTCGGCTCAGGAGGGGTCGATCTGAGTGCTTGGCACAAGGAAGAATACGATCTCCCCATCGTTAGATCTGGGGAGATCTATATTCGCAAACCATATTTAATCAAAATAGCTCTTATTTGGAAAATTCTGCCTGACCTTAAACAAATTATAGAAAATACCTATAGGCTAAAGTAGAAAATGTGTCCAATATCAATTATGTAGACCTTGGTCCCTAGTATTTTTAGAAATTGAGTTCACTCAATTTGGAGCACTGTAGCTCCCTCAGCACCATTTTTGGTGGGATTGGTCCTAGGGTAGACCAGATTTTAGATTTTTAATATCTCTTATATGGTAACTCTAATGGGGCTGAAATTTGGGTCATGCATGCATGTGCCCTAATAATACCTTGTGCACAAAAATCAGTTTTTTAGTAGAAATGTTTTCTATAGTTTTGACCATTATTTGATTTACCTTAATAATGTAATTAAGGAGCTAGACACCTCAAAATGGCCCGAAACTTGGGTGGCATGCATATTATGTCTTCATTTAGGTATGGTTAAAATTTCAATTAATGAAAGGAATGTCAGGACAACTACCTAACAATTTATGCTTTTCTGGATTTGACCATATTTCATCAATATGTATTCAGAGGAAATTTTATGGAATTTTTAAATGTACAATTCTAGTACTTCATTTGAAAAGTGACATTTAGAGGTTATTATTCATAAATAGAAATTGCTGACCTAAATATGTTGGAAAAAATTGGAAACCTTGCACATCATTATATCTTGTTTAAAGTTATTTGTGTGATTTTACTTAGATAATTTAGGTGTTTGGATTTGAACCCTCACGTGTTAAATGACATGAAAAAAGAAATAACAATTTTATTTTAAGAGCAAATTAATTAGGAAAATTATGAAATTTTTGTAGCATCTCATACCTTCCCTTATTGAGTTATCATAAAAATTTCAGAGCCCTAGACCCAAGGGATAGAAATATTGATTTCAAATAGTACATTTAGTTCATGTAGGAATTGTGTGCGTTTAGTAAATACCTAAATTAGCGATTAAACCACCTAGATCATGGAGAATCTGAATGAAACTTGAAGCAAATCAGCATTTTATTTAGGGTTCCAAAAGTAAAATTGGAAAGTCTTTTGAACTTGATTGTCATTTACATCTTATAAGGACCCTAGTTTATACCATGGTCAAGGTGTTCTACGGATATCAAATGTGCATTTAGTGGTTGAGGCACTCTTGAACATGACACACAGTCCCACCCACCTTAGATTTGTTAAGTGCTACATAAGAGGGTGGGTAGACCAATTTATTTTAAAACTGGTCCCTGACAAGTTGGTGTTCGGTTAGACAAATGTTTAAGACTGGATTACTAGATCGGAAAAGAGAATGAGACGGTACGAGCCACCAGAAACTACAGTATATGTTAAGCTTCTGGGACTAGTCTTAGATCGTGATCAAGTGAAAGTAAAGTGAGGAAAATCTGGTCAACAAATAATAGGCGGCGATGAGATTCAATTGAAGGTCAACA
This sequence comes from Dactylorhiza incarnata, assembly GCA_033032865.1. NCBI lineage: Eukaryota > Viridiplantae > Streptophyta > Magnoliopsida > Asparagales > Orchidaceae > Dactylorhiza > Dactylorhiza incarnata. Next base: position 2,258,016 of record JAWHQI010000103.1, on the reverse strand, counting down.
TCTTCCCTCCCCTAAATAACTAAAACCCATCTTAGGGACCTATGGTAAGCAGAGCGGTTGTGGGAGGTATGGGTAGCCACCAATAATAATAAATATCTTGAGAAAGGGAGGTTTGAGATGTCACCTCATCGTACCTCCTAGTACTTCTGCGAGCCCTTCATCGGGTATACCTCGGGAAGTCCAAGATGCACCCTAAACACGTAATGTCAACAAAAGAGTAGAGAATACTAGATGATTTAGAATATGAATTAATCATACACATACATCTTAGGTGACTAGTACCTTATAGATTGGAACAGACAAGTCTGCCCATGGAGTCATAAGCTCGGTAGTCATAAAAGACGGGTTAGTCCAGCGAGCAGTAGGCTCGGTATTGATGAAGGACGGTTTGTTCATGCAAGCAGCAGACTCGGTGAATATGTTATAGATGGTTGGTAAGTCCTGTGAGTCGGAGGCTCAGATGATTGAGACGATACATAAATGTATGTGCATAAAATATGGTGGGTCATCGGTACTAGCCTAATCGACACACCGACGGAATTACGATGACTCGGCAAGTGGTATGAGTCTAAGGGGGGCCAGAATAATTTAACCGTGCATTCGAAAGATCCTACACTTGGCCATTTATGGTTTGGCTCCTTTGGTTCCAACAAGAATACGCAAGAGTTTATGAGTACCAAGTCTGGTGCCATAGCGTACATTATGGCCTAGGTCTGGTAGTGTGTTATACCCACCTAGGTGAGAAGACTCCCACTCCTCTGCTACCATTTGATCACAACGGGAGGTGTCCGAGAAGTTAACTACCTCCACAAAGTGGGAACTAAAGGTGTGTGCGTATAGAGTCGTGTGGGTGAGTTGCATGTACGTGAACCTTCAACATAGACATTGCATTGCTTTGCATTTCATGCACATAATACATATAAATCATGACCCACGTCGTATTATTTAGTATGTGCTTCCTTATACAATGGCTTTGCAAAATGGCCCCTTAACTTATAAGACTGTTTGGGCTTTCCTTATAAGTTAAGGTTACCTTCTTAATTGTTAGTTAGTTCTTACTTCCTTTACTCACTTGGTAATTCTTTTGTTGTACTAAATTTTATAACCTTATAGTAGAATTATAGAATTGTTTATTGCTGGTAATTATATTCTTTTTTTGATACATTGTTATGTGAGGGAGAGCAATGTCACCTGCTTGATCTTACCCTTTGTTTTCCTCCGCTTCTTCCTCCTACCCGGTGCCAAGGAGACGCCGGGGGAGGGGACGGGGAAAACAGCTTAGTGTTTTAACTAACGGTCGGATATGTCATAACAAACAGGAGCACCGGGAGCAACAGAACTGCATCCAGAGGGAGGGACCTGAACTAGTTGCCCGACCCGGTGTTGGATTATCAGCAGCCTCAAGGAGAGCACCAGTGAGCGACCGTCTTCCAAATTCTGTCCTTCATATCTACCCTGGTCAGAGTAGAGAGTTAATTATTTGTGAAGGCGCCATCGAATGTCAGTACTTACCATGCTTTATTTTTGCCAAGAGAGAGGCCAAGAAAATATGATGTATCGAGCTTAAGCCCATTTTATTTCTAGCACACCTATTCAGTACTTCATTTTATTTTTATCTAATTTGGACAAGCATTTAAATATTTTGTGATTGTTGTGGACATGTAATCTCTCATTTATTCTATGATGTGTGGTTGGCCTAGATAAATGATTAACCGGCAGAATAAGCGTCTTGTGGTGGAGTTCGTCCGTGTGGAGGTATCACCGCAAGATGTCAGTTCTGGGCGGTAAGACCCAGAAATGACAGCAAAAAAAGGGTCTTACACATGGTGAGGATGTCCTAAAAGCATGTAGGGTGCACATGGTGTCTTGTAATTACAAGACAATCTATGGTGATTGAGAAACCTCTCAAAAGAGTTGATATGCTCAAATCATGTCAATTTCATATACATGAAGGGTGCATGATTACTTATGTGGAGGGTCCACCGTCTTCCCCGGAGATACAATACGGGTGAAGTTGTAATAACGAACTCTCTGTTAAGGTTGTGTAGCTACACCTTATTTATAGGTCTTACTCATTTCTATTTGGGTTATATTCTGAGAGAGCATTTACACGAGGTGTATACGTGCTCTCACCAAGAGTACTTATACTTCATAGAGGTGCACATGCTTAGGAAGATGGTGTATATTTACTACAAAGAAGTTGTAATGAATGACCCGCTATCATAATCTGGCTACGATGGTGAGGCCTGGGAAGTGAGCTCCTTCTCTTAATATGTCACTATCTTGACATTGGGGAAGAACATGATGATTCATCATTGAGTGAAGATGAGGATTCATACATTCACATCAAGCATATCATCTAAACATATATATTTCCTTTAAATTTATGATATCTTCAACATTGACTGATATCTTATAACTGCTACAGGGAACAGTTATATAATATCAGATATTTTTACTTCTTATGAACTCTAACAACCTTGTGATTATGATATTGTGCTTCAGATATTATGCTAACTCTCATTGAAGGTACTCCTCGTGGTACCCTTTAGTGGATGGTGAAGAGCATAGTGTATTTATTTTGTCCTTGTGGATAATGTACTCATACATTACTATTTTAGGACCCGTGGACCCGATCGATGGAGCAAGTGGGAGAGGATGACCGTATAAGAGTTTTAGCTGACAACGTGATGGTCGGGCCACCACAAATGGTATACCCTAATGTGAGAGCATAGCTTGTGTCGAAATGAGAGCTATTTTATTCTCATTATTACTATTATGTACCAAATATTTTGATGGCTTTGTCCATCATTGAGATTATTGCCCCTTCGTGGGCATATCCTTTAATATATTTCATCATACTTCAATTCTATTGTGATTCATTGCTTTCGCTTATTTTGATTAACTCTATGAGATGTTTTTATAATGATGTGTTGGGTTTACAATGCAGAGGTTTCGGTAAATGGGTTGTGGATATGGTGAGAGAAGTGGATCCTTTATCGAGAAGTGCTCATTCAATTGTGATGTTCGTCTTGTGCATAAGGACTCCCTAAATTTTTAAAGGGGATCCTCACAACACTTGCATATGAGGATATGCTAATCTCTCCAAGGTAATATTTTTAGTGGTGGCTCTGCACTAGCTGTCTCCATTCCAATAATGGTTAAGCATATTGGAGGAAGAAAGAGATGATCACCTTAAGTATTTCATGAACTTTCACACGTCCATGTTCGTGGGTAACAAGGCCGACCGGTGAATAGGAATACTGGCTTGTTTCCATCAGAGAACTCTTTGAAGGGACATATGGTCCTAAGTAGAAGGTGGTGACGACTATAACTTTATGCTTAATCGAGACATGTCACTTTAGGAGAGAAGTCATGCAAATATAAATTACGAGATGATTGATCTCCCATGACACATGTTGGAAATTTTCTACAAATTTTTTGTTGAGGTACCTTCCCAACTCTGCTCACTTGACTATCTAAGAGATATTCTTCCATTTCTCTTAGGGAGATAAATTTGTTTGTATGAGTAGGACTTCACCAGAATTAGCATGCATTTTGGTACTCTCATGATCAGTAAGAAGGAAAATCAATTTGTTTCTATGAAGGTATATTCATGGTAGTTTAAAGCATCTTATCATTTCTCTTTAGATGGTGGATCATAGCGTACTTACCGATACAACACGGAAGATTGAGATATACATGGAAAGATCCTAGAACCATAATGTGTAGAACCATCGTCATTCCCCAAGCGCTCGAGGAAGTTAGGATCTTTCTTAACTATTGTTGGGGCCAATCCACTAATACTGGCAGTAAAGGTCGGATTCCATCAAACAATTACATCTGTATGGATTGGTCATCTGGCCCGTATAGGTAGATTTCTTCATGTGTCGAGTGAAGACTAAAGTCAACCTTTCGTAATTGATGCGAGCCGAATGCGCAAACAGTCAAAAGTATGAAACAACAGGGAACAGCAGGATTTTTATGTGGAAAACCCAAAAAGGGAAAAAACCACGGGCCTTGCCCAGTTTTGAAAGATCCACTAGCTTTGTGAGTTACAAAGAGAATTATTTCTCAAGGGTGACAGGCCACCGCTCGTTACAAAGATTTTGCTAAATCCTGTCCACGCTTATGAGTCGTTTCCGGTGAAGCGAGCTCGTGGATCTCTTAGCGCCGGACTTGGTGATATTATCCCCGACTGAGCGTTGCGGAGCAGCTGAGATGAGAGCAGTAGAAAGCAACTTGGAGCTGTATGTTCTGGAGCAACCTCGTTCCTTGCCACTGAGGTCCTCCCCAAGATCTTGAAGTGAGCTGGGATCTTGAGGGAGATCTCTAAGGAGAGCTTAAAGGTCGATGAAAATTCTCTGAAAATCCTCGCCGAAAACTCAAGAGCTCCTCCTTCTCCTGATGCCAAAAAGTGTCTTAAAATGGAGGCCTGACCCTCCTTTTATAATTTTTCGAGGAGGGCGTTCTGGTAACTACGTCATGCTGATTTTTGGACAAGCGAATGAGGATGCTTGATTCGGGGCACGTGGATTGTCAACTTTGTGATTATGATGAGTTTGCCCTTCGGTCACGCAGGGCAGCATGGGCAGCCCGGGCAACCTCTCTCGTGGTGGCGGTGGCCGATGATCGCCGCCGGCGATGGATGATAGTGGCGCACTCCGCGGAATGAGCATAAGAGAGAGCGCTTCTTGCGGACCACAAGAGAGCGGGAGCGCTCTCCATGGAGCAGGAGCGAGCGGGAGCGCAGGAGCGCCTCCTGCGGAGCAGACGCGAGTAGAGGCACTCTTGCGGAGCAGGCGAGGACGGAAGCGCTCTCCGCGGAGCGGGAGCGCTTTCTGCGGAGCAGGAGCGAGCGGGATCATAGGAGCACCTCCCGCAGAGCAGGCGAGAGCAGAAGCACTCTTGCAGAGCAGGCGGGAGCGGAAGCGCTCTCTACGGAGCGAGAGCACTTTCTGCGGAGCAGGAGCGAGCGGGAGCGCAGGAGCACCTCCCGCGGAGCAGGCGTGAGCATAAGCACTCCCGCGGAGCAGGCATGAGCATAAGCACTCCTGCGGAGCAGGCGAGAACGGAAGCGCTCTCCGCGGAGCAGGAGCAATTTCTGCGGAGCAGGAGCGAGCAGGAGCGCAGGAGCACCTCTCGCGGAGCAGGCGCGAGCATAAGCACTCCCGCAGAGCAGGCGCGAGCATAAGCACTCTTACGGAGCAGGTGGGAGCGGAAGCGCTCTCTGTAGAGCGGGAGCGCTTTCTGCGGAGCGGGAGCGAGCAGGAGCGCTTTCTGCGGAGCAGGAGCGAGCGGGAGCGTAGGAGCGCCTCCCGCAGTGTAGGCGCGAGCAGAAGCACTCTCACGGAGCAGACGAGGGCGGAAGCAATGACTCGAGGTTGCTTAGCTGCAGGATTGAGCATCAGAGCTGGAGCCGCCTTATGGGTTCGGGCGAGTCTGCGATGAGAAATATCCGGTCCAACTCAACCCGAGCCCTTTTAGGGGAACCCCATCAATTGCCCCCAATTTTCAGAGGCCGGGACTTATGGTCGATAGTCCGAAAATTTCCACCATTCGACACGAGCCCGCGAGAGTGTCATGCCACGGCGGTCTCCGCACTTCGTATCAGGAAACTTCTGCCTCAAAATCATGCTAACCAGGCGCTTATTTGAACACTGCCCCGTCATCTCACCAGAGAGTGCCCGGAAAATTAATGACCTTAAAAAACAAATATTAAAAGATTAAGATTTTTAATAACGGTACTTTATTTAAGGCAGAGAATAAAATATATTATTTAGCAAAATTTTGGCATTAATGAGAATATTAAATTCCCTCCTAATGAGATTTAAGCATTAATGAAGATATTTGACTCCTCTTTTAATGAGATCGGGGCATTAATGAATATTTTAATTATTTGCTTTATTAGCGTTACTTCCATAGTTGGGTTTTCTTTCTCCCTATAAATTTCCCTAGAGGGCATTAGCCGACACAACAAATTTCTTTAAACACTTGCTAGAGGGAGCCGCCACTGCTCGGGCGAGAGCGGATTCTATGGCTTCGGGAGGAGAGGTGAAAAATAATTTCTCACACTTGTCAAACTTTTGAAAACTGTGCGAGAAAATACTCGCGACAAAACACGCGCAAGGGGCGCACACCCGAGCCCACTGCAACTTGATGAGTCCCAATTACATACACATTTCCGGACTCATCTGGGCTAGGTTTCATGCACTTGCACTTCACTTTAGGCCCATATTTAATTCTATTTGATCACGTTGCCCATTTCATTGCTTAATGCACATTTATGCCCCATCTTGGTGTGATTTCATATATTTTTGTGGTCTAGTATTTTTCCTGCGGGCCCTGGGATCGCGTGAACGTTCGGGATGGTGCGGGGCAATTTTTGGCCTAAAAAGCCTCTGATCGCGCGCATGATCAGGCGCACGACCAGTGGTCGTGCGTTAATTCCCTTCCCTGACAGAGCGTCTGCGCACGATCAGAGGATTCCTTCGCGCACGACCACTGGTCGTGCGCCCCTGACAGTGCGTTATTTTCCATCGTTTTCTTTGCTACAGGTTGACTGCGCACGATCACAGGCATTCCTTCGCGCACGACCATTGGTCGTGCGCCACTGACCGTGCGCAGTGTTTATTTTGCTCCTTATTTAAACCGCTGCTCCGCGAATTTAGGGATTCAGACCGATTTCCTCCGCCGTTTTCCACGTTTTTTGCAGGGTTTCGCCTCCTTCTTCACCGCCCACCTTAGGGAGGATCTCCGAGCAAGCTTTCAACGCCAAATCGTCGCCGGAGCTTCCTCTTGGACTCCTCCTTCATCTAAGAGCTTCAAGAAGGGAGTCAACCTAGCTCTCACATTCAAGATCGGAGCAGCTTGTGTGATCATTCCTCTGGTTCGTGACACGAAGAAGACGGGTCCACTGGAAGGTAGTGACAGCCTTCTCTACCCCGGAAGCAGTTGAGGACCGAGCTTGGACGCGGATTGACAACCCGACGATTCCTTCCGTGAACCCTCAACAAGACTTCGGAGTCGGTCGATTTCGCACACTCACCCCCCCTTGTAGTGATAGCTTAGTTGGATTTCTTATATGTTTGATGAAGTGTGTTTTGACTATTAGCATTTATACTAAATTATGTCTATGTGATTTGGGTATTCTTGCTTATCATTTTGAGGTGTGCCTTGTGGTGTGGCTTATTTGTGTTCAGTGTCGCACTAGCAATTGCTAGTGACGTGCTTTGCGAAGAGGTGCTTGCGACCCTCATTCCGCCATTCTCTCCACTCCATCCGCGAGCCTACTCGTCCATCCGCCTAGCGATTCGGTGCACTGCGGCCCGTGTAGTTTCCATCCCGCCAAGCAAAGCATTGCATAGCGGCATTGCATAGGAGTAGTTGATAGCTTTTATTTTATTTTGCAAAAACCAATCCACCCACCTTCGTGAAACATCGACCTAAGGACTTCAATCTCAAGTCCTCCTTGATAGATAGATCCACCTTACTGTGTTCCTTTGAGATCGATACTTGGGGATTCATTCCCATTTTATATTACTTGAACGATCGGTACACTGCCGTTTCGTGCCGCAGTCTAGCCACCACTTATAGCGGTGTGCGAGATTTGTGCATCAAGTTTTTGGCGCCGTTGCCGGGGAACACAGTCGTGTGAGTTTCTGGAGAGGGAGACGAGAGTTAGAAGTTCTTCCATTGTGTATAGTCCTCTTGTTATTTTGTTTGCTTTTTATTTAATTTTTGCTTTTCTTATTTTTATTATTTCCCACTTTCTTGTTTAATTTTTTTTAGGCAAGTTGTTCCGAAGTAGTTTTAGTTGATTGTGTAGATTTTCTTGCAAAGAATTTCAATTTTTGTTATATCTGCATCCTTCAAAAAAAATGTATTCCTGGACTGAACCTAGCATTTATGACAAGATGAGCGCTTATATCGATCAAATGAGGGAATTAAATGCTACGTATCGTAAGGGCTTTGTTTGTTTAATTTGTAAAAGTGAAAATCATGTTTTGAAGGACTGCCCCAGTCTTTTACCAATTCCAATTCCCGACTGCAGTCCTTCACATCCTGATGACAAAGTCCCTATCGCTCAGTCTTTACCCGTGGAGGGAATCGAGCCCTCAACCCCCGAGCTTATTTCTTGCATGGACTCTTCGCTCCCTGTATATGGCTTTACTACTAGTGATGACGATGATTCATTTGATGGCCAACAAGGTGAGATTTGGGAGCTCCATGATGAAACAGAGTGGGATGAGGAGTGTGTTCTCTCTAGTGGGGAGGTGCTTGCAGATATTTTTGCGGAGGAACCTGATATTTTACTTTCTGATTCTGATGTTCCTCCAGTTTCTTTGCATGCTTTTTCTACACCTTTTTCTTATGATCCCGTCGAAGATTATTTGCATAGTGATGTTTTGGACCTCCAAGCTGAACCGAAGTGGGATGACGAGGACGACCTTTCTGATGAGGAGTTGTGCACTTCTTCATTGGTGAAGGAGATCTGCCGCACCACTGATTCCTTCGAGTTCTCAGATGCACCTCATTTTGATTCTTATGACACCGACAGTGATCAGGCTTGGGAACCTCCCAGGAGTGACACCGGGGCCACTACTCCTTTATTTGAACCTTTTACTTCTTCATCTATTTTATTTCCTAATCATCCATCTTTTAATGCTAATATTGATAAATTCATCCTTCCTACTTCCTCGCCTACTTTATTGTCTGATATTTCATTTACCCCTCTGCAGGTGAATGAATATCTAGACCCATTTTTGGGCAATTCTGTGTGGCAGTCTTGGATGGAAAAGCAAACGACAATGATTAAATCCATCGCCTATTCCACCTCATCATCATTGCCTGCGTTTTCCTTGAAAGACTGGGTGCAGGGTGGTAAACGCTACTTCATCCATGACCGCAGATTGGAGGAGAGGAAGAGGATGAAGATAGATGAAATATGGAGATGGAAAGCTCCTGATCCTCTTGACTGCTGCTGTTGGGTCTTCGGGCCCATCTCTTTTATTTTCAGTTACCACTTTAAATCAACGTACAGTTGATCTTTTTGGCATGCTTGTAATAATTAGGATATTTTAGTTTTCTCCTTTATGTTTAGACAATATTATTAACTACTTAATACAGGTATTAAGTCCAGCTTAAGGACGGTAAACAAAAGCGCTGCTGGGAGACAACCCAAGTCTCTTTTGTTTTTATTTCTCTAATACGCTAATAGTTTAGTTATATATATATACATATATTTGCGTGGAGTCTTTTGCCTGCAGGTGTGCGGCAATTTCTTTGGTGGCGGACTCTTGGAGTGAAGTTTTCAGAATTTAACACCAAATCTTCTGGTATGCTCATTTCTGAGCATGGGGTAACCTCTCCTCTTTTCATTTCTTACACTCATGTTGATATTTCAGCTTACCTTATTGTGTAGATTAAGTCTGGGGGAGAGCTGTTTGTTACCCACTGTGTACGCACATGTTGCAGTGCATACTAAAAGTAATTTTATTTTATCTATATAGTAAATTTGTTCATTTGCATCACACACCATTTCACCCGCACGAGCGCGCACTAGCTTGTTTGCATGCTCCCGTACATTCAATTCTTGGTTGTGATGTAGGAAGTGCTGTATTAGCCAAATTAATTGCAAGATGGAGTGGAATATTGACTCCTGCAGTGCTCTAGTTGAGCACTCGTGTTATGCTTAGGACTTTGAGTAGAATCAGTTCTTATTTATGCTCCTAATTTATAATTAGTTGATTTGCATAGATTTTAGTTTATTTTACTCAAAATGTTGAATGTGGTTGAATCTAGTGGTAGCGTGGTATTGTGTGTAAGCGAATGCGAGGTTCGTGTTGCTCGAGTCGGGAGGAAGGATTACCTTTCTCGGGGGCTAAGAACTTGCCCCAAGCAACTCTCGAAGCATGGGTGTGAACGATTTGCAAGTTGAGCGTGACGTAGGCCATATTTTTGGCGAGCTTGAGCTTTGTTCTACCTTTCCTATACACTAACCATTGCTAGCCAATTTTGTGCCTACCCGATCTTTTGGTTCAGCTCCACCATACTTCACCAAGGCCTAAAAGCTAATCCTATTATCGCAACCAAAATTAAGTTAAAGCATTTATGAATTGTAATTTTCCAATGCGGTGCGGTGATGCGAAAGTTTAGTGTTGATGTGAAAGTTTTCAAAATTCCTGTGTGCTCAGCTTGTTGCGAAGAGACATGGGGATGAAAAGAAAAGAAAAATAAAAAGCAAAGAGAAAAGAAAAAAAAAGTATATCCCTAGCATTTTAATTGAAACATCTATATAGTATTGATTGTTGTAGGCCTTGTGCACACCCGGTTTTAAAGTCAAGTCTGGGGGTGTGTTACACATGCATTATTGGGGGGCTGCTTTGAAGTAGCACTTTTGTGAGCTCTTTTGGGTTGCGATTAGCCATCATATTTAACTTTGCATTCCAAACCGTAACCTAAGCCTCGTGTATACCTAAAGTCCTATCGATTCGTCTTGTGAGTTCACTAGCGCCGTGGAGAGAGTGTGACCAGGCGAGCTTATGGTCCTCGACGTTGATGGATTTCAACGGAGATAATTCCGAGTTCCGGTCTTGGGTAACATTCACCTTCGCGACTTGCTTACTTTCGTACTATGCGTGACCACGAGATTCACCAACATTTCATTTTTGAGTAAAAATAAGTTCCTTTTTACGCATTTACACTTTTATAAATTAGATAGCATATTTAGACACTTCTTCTAATGAAGTTCTATGCACACAAGTAGGCAACTTCTCAATTTACTCCATGTTCGCAATTATTTGGCTACCAATGCTTTTTCCCACTCCGCTGGATTTGTTTGCTCGGGACGCGCAAACAGGTAAGTCTGGGGGTGTGATGTGTCCCAATTATATACACATTTTCGGACTCATCTGAGCTAGGTTTCATGCACTTGCACTTCACTTTAGGCCCATATTTAATTCTATTTGATCACGTTGCCCATTTCATTGCTTAGTGCACATTTATGCCCCATCTTGGTGTGATTTCATGTATTTTTGTGGTCTAGTATTTTTCCTGCAGGCCCTGGGATCGCGTGAACGTTCGGGATGGTGCGGGGCAATTTTTGGCCTAAAAAGCCTCTGATCGTGCGCATTCCTTCACGCACGATCAGGCGCATGACCAGTGGTCGTGCGTTAATTCCCTTCCCTGACAGAGCGTCTGCGCACGATCAGAGGATTCCTTCGCGCACGACCACTGGTCGTGCGCCCCTGACCGTGCGTTATTTTCCATCTTTTTCTTTGCTACAGGTTGACTGCGCATGATCACAGGCATTCCTTCGCGCACGACCATTGGTCGTGCGCCACTGACCGTGCGCAGTGTTTATTCTGCTCCTTATTTAAACCGCTGCTCCGCGAAATTAGGGATTCAGACCGATTTCCTCCGACGTTTTCCACATTTTTTGCAGGGTTTCACCTCCTTCTTCACCGCCCACCTTAGGGAGGATCTCCGGGCAAGCTTTCAACGCCAAATCGTCGTCGGAGCTTCCTCTTGGCCTCCTCCTTCATCTAAGAGCTTCAAGAAGGGAGTCAACCTAGCTCTCACATTCAAGATCGGAGCAGCTTGTGTGATCATTCCTCCGGTTCGTGACACGAAGAAGACGGGTCCACTGGAAGGTAGTGACAGCCTTCTCTACCCCGGACGCAGTTGAGGACCGAGCTTGGACGCGGATTGACAACCCGACAAATCTTTCCGTAAACCCTCAACAAGACTTCAGAGTCGGTCGATTTCGCACACTCACCTCCCCTTGTAGTGATAGCTTAGTTGGATTTCTTATATGTTTGATGAAGTGTGTTTTGACTATTAGCATTTATACTAAATTATGTCTATGTGATTTGGGTATTCTTGCTTATCATTTTGAGGTGTGCCTTGTGGTGTGGCTTGTTTGTGTTCAGTGCCGCACTAGCAATTGCTAGTGGCGTGCTTTGCGAAGAGGTGCTTGCGACCCTCATTCCGCCATTCTCTCCACTCCATCCGCGAGCCTACTCGTCCATCCGCCTAGCGATTCGGTGCACTGCGGCCCGTGTAGTTTCCATCCCACCAAGCGAAGCATTGCATAGCGGCATTGCATAGGAGTAGTTGATAGCTTTTATTTTATTTTGCAAAAACCAATCCACCCACCTTCGTGAAACATCGACCTAAGGACTTCAATCTCAAGTCCTCCTCGATAGATAGCTCCACCTTACTGTGTTCCTTTGAGATCGATACTTGGGGATTCATTCCCATTTTATATTACTTGAACGATCGGTACACTGCCGTTTCGTGCCGCAGTCTAGCCACCACTTATAGCGGTGTGCGAGATTTGTGCATCACAACTCGAGAAAGGTGCGGCCTTGCTGCTTTTGTGGCGCCGCCTCTCTCGGGGAGTGCTGATGAGTCCTGATTATATACACCTTCATGGACTCATCCGGGCCATTATTTAGTCAATATCACGCACTTTAGCCTTATTATAGTTTATAATTGATAACCCATGCTAGGTGCACATTTTGGCCCACTTTGGTGTGTTTTCGTGTTTATTTCCTTTCATAGTACTCATATGTTGTTAAGTGCCACTTTCGGTGGCTAGATCTGTGTTTGTGCTGGAATAGGAGGCGTGCAAGTGTTTCCGGTGCAATTCTGCACAGGAACACTGCGCACGATCACTTGTTCTAGTACGCACGACCAACGGTCGTGCGCCACTGATCGTGCGCACTTAACCCCTTTTTACGAGTTCTGTCTGGTGCAGTGCGCACGACCACCAACTCCAGTGCGCACGACCACCGGTCGTGCGCCACTGTCCGTGCGCACTTAATAGTAATTTTATGAGTTCTGTCTCACCTATTGCGCACGACCACCGACGCTAGTGCGCACGATCAACGGTCGTGCGCCACTGGTCGTGCGAACATTTTATTTTATAATTTCATCTCTTGCAGGTTCTGTCCAGGCAGTGCGCACGTTCGCAGGATTCCAGTGCGCACGACCACTGGTCGTGCGCCAATGATCGTGCGCAGTGTTTAATCCAGCGCCTATTTAAGCGCCTGTTGCGATTTTAGGGCGGATTATTCATTCGGGAGCGGGATTTCTGTTCCGTACGCCGCCGACCGCCCCCTTGGATCGCCCCTACTTCATCTCCTACGCAAGGGGAAGCTTCCTCGGTCCATTCCTAGACATCCTCCATCGTCCGTGAGTGTTCTCCATCATCCGCAAGCCTCCAAGCAATCATTTTCGCTTTCCGCCCGGTGAGAAGAAGAAGAGACCTTGAGTCGAAGACGACGGAGCACGTAGGGAGATTGTGACAGCCCTCTACGCCGGAAGCATCGTCCGCCCGAGTCCGGAGGTAGCCCGACAACCTACCATTCCGGCCGTGAACGGCCGCTAGTCTTCACCACCGGTTATCTCCTTCCTCTTTCCTTGATTGTACCCCTTTGAATCTTTTACTAAATGAATATTGTGATATTTACTTGATGAGAATGAATGTTTCTGTGTTCTTATTCATGGGTTGGTTGTGATTCACCACGTTCAAGCGCACTCACTCACACACGCACGCAAGGTGTTTGCTCCGTGTTGGCAAGAGCTAACGACGGTTGTGAAGAGGTGTTTGCGACCCTCACTCTCTCGCGCCTGAGTCCACTTCATTCGCCTCACGAAGCACGGCATCGCGGCCGTTGCATCCACCTCACGTTGCGAAGCGGTGTTCTCGACCCGCATCTCTTTTATTGTTGTTAAAATTAGGAAAACCAACCAAAAACCCCCCTTTGTGTTTGAGAAACGCTTGTGTAACAATATTCACTGCGCGATTCGATCACCCATCCTGCATTCCTCAAGAGACCGACATCCGGGGAATTTATTCTCCACAATTATTACTTGACAGCGACCGGTGCACTTGCCGACGCGCATCAAGTTTTTGGCGCCGTTGCCGGGGAACGCAGGCGTGTATCGTCTTGTGTCGTGACTCTCGTTACACGAGCAGTTGTTTTTGATCTTTCCATTTTCTTCTTGTTGTTGACAGTGCATGCAGAGGCAGATTGCAGGTGAACTTGCACCTTTTGACCCAGAAATCGAACGAACCGCTCGCGCGCGAAGGTGTGCTGCGGCTCTGCAAGCAGCCATGGGTGATCATGTGAACCCGAATGATGCTGATGCGCAAGTGCACGATGAGGGGCAAAATCCGGCCACTGATGAACAGGAGGCGGAGAGACCTCGGCCTCGTACTATGAGAGATTATACCACCCCCACTGCTGGAAGCGTGTATCCGGGCTTTGGGCCCAATATCATGAACAATCAGTTTGAGATAAAGCCGGCGATCTTAAACATTATCCGAAACCATGCTCAGTTTTCGGGGATGGCTAGCGAAGACCCGCATCTGCATCTGGCAGAATTCTCTGATATTTGCGGAACTTTCCGCTATGCGGGCATTGCTGATGACACAGTCAAACTGAGACTGTTCCCCTTCTCCCTCCGTGATAAAGCAAAAGTATGGCTTCATTCCATCCCGCCCGGGACTGCTGCAACATGGGATGCCCTTGCATCCAAATTCCTGGCTAAATTCCACCCGGTGGATAAGATTGTAAGCTTGCGGCGTGAAATCGCCACATTTCGGCAGTTGGATCAAGAGACTCTTGCGGAAGCTTGGGAGCGCCTCAATGAACTCCTTCGCCGTTGCCCTGGCCACGAGCTCCAGCCATGGAACGTGGTTGAATTGTTCTACTTCGCGATCGAGCCCAATTATAGGGCAATGATCGATGCTGCGGCCGGTGGTACCTTGATGAACCACACCCCTGAAGATGCCCTGCGGATTTTGCGTGACACTGCCTCCCACAGTGCCTTCTGGACTGCAGGGAGAAACGCTCCAAGAAGCAGCCGAGGACTCTTCATGGTTGATTCTCTTCCTTCTCCGTCTCCATCTGCTGCCATCATTACTTGTGAAGGATGTGGAGGTGGAGGCCACCATGCTTACGAATGCTCGGGGAACCAAGTGGTAGGTGATTTCGCGCACTTATCTTTAAATGAATCTGTGAATTATGTTGGAAATCAGTCCAAGGGGGCGCCGTATAATAACACTTATAATCCGGGAGCGAGAAGTCATCCGAACTTCTCGTGGAATCCCAACACGCCCGGCCAACGATGGTCACCGGGGCAGCATCAAAATGATGCTTACGCCTCCGGGAGCCAACCGAGGCCGTCGCACCCGGATTACAACCAAGCACCCCCTACTCAAAAGAAGAGTAATTTAGAAGAAATGATGGAAAAATTCATGCTTGTAGCTAACTCGAATATGGCAAACCAAACTGCATCTATGCGAAACTTGGAGACGCATTTGGGCCAATTGGCCCAAGCGCTAACTGAGCGTTCGCAGGGGTCCCTTCCCAGTAATACGGAAAAGAATCCCATTGATCAAGGGAAAAGTCTGGGGGATGTGGTGGATGCCAATCCGAGTGAGCTGATAATCTCGTGTTACATCAATCAGGTTGAAACAAAGGCTCTATGCGATTCCGGTTCCTCTCGCAATGTTATTGCGCTGCAAGATGTTGCGAAACTTCAATTGGAGATTAACACAGAGGAAAAGAAATCGCTGATTCTCGCTAACGGCACCATTATTCAATCCGAGGGAGAGGTGAGAAACGTGGAAGTAATAGTTGAGGGGACAGCTGTGGTCGCGGACTTTCAGGTGTTGGGCCCCCGGGAAAATCAATCCATCCCTATCTTGGGGGTGCCGTTCTTGAAAGAGAGCGGCGCCACCCTTGACTTTGCCACGGGGTGTGTCATCTTACCTAACACGGCGCTGCAGCCCATTCATCTCGAAGCTAGAGCCGACACGTCCACTCCTCCCCCTCTTGTTATTTCTGATGAACTTCTGAGTTGTGCAGGGAAGACGCATTTCCAAGAAACAGGTGAAGGGGAAATGGAGGAGCTCAAATCTGATGAGGAGGAAGTGATTGACTTTCGGAAAGAATTCGACGCCGAGAAGGAGGATGACGGCTGTCCGGGAAATGATGATGTGGATTTAGTCAAGAATGCTGATTATTTTTCTTCTTGTGATGAATCGTGTAATAAACTGTTTAAGCGTTCCGTCTCTTGGGCCGATCCGGTGGTCACAGTGACACCGGAAGTGACGCCACCTGATTCTAAGGAGGAAAAATCTGAGAGTTCACAACGGTGGCAATCTCCAACCGTCACCAAACTGAAAAAAGAAAAACTTCTGCGTGACGCTCGTGCTGCCGCTCTTCGTAGCAAGATGGCGGAGGTTAGGGGAGCATTGGGTAATACCAGTGCTGGCCCTAAAGCCTTCACCTCCCGCCTACATGCTACGGGAGATGCGCACCACAAGAGCGCTTTTAGTTGATGCGTGTTTTTAATTGCTGTAATGAACTATTTTTGAGTATGTCTTCTTAATTCCTGCACTCTTTATAAACAATGCTAATACAGGTATTTGGTCCAGCTTAAGGACGTTAAATGAAAGCGCTACTGGGAGACAACCCAGATTTCCGTTTTTTTTATATTTCCTTTTATCTAACCTTTCCTAGTTCAGTTTTTGTTTTTGCTTTTGTTGTTTTGAGTTTTGCTTGCAGGTTTTGTGTTCGATGGTGGATGCTGCGGATTGTCTTGATTTTAAACGTCATTCTTCTGGTATGCTCACGTGCTGAGCATTGGGTAACTTCTTCCCTAGCTTTCAATTTTGATTTTCACTGTCATATCATTACGTTGTATGGTTTTGATTAAGTCTGGGGGAGAGCCGTTTCTTTGTCACCCACTGCACATGCTCATCTCATTTGCATACTAGAAGTATTTTAATTTCAGTTATTTAGTATCGTTCATCTTCACACACCACTTCACCCACTTGAGTGCGTGCTTTCTTTTGTGTTGTTCCGTTTAAACTAGTTTGGTTGGAATGTGAAATAGGCTATTAACACAGGAATTATTATTTGGAGCGCGGTGTCGACTCATGTAGTGTTCTAGTCGCTTCGCATGCTATAGTAGAACCTGAGTAGAATTAGATTTTCTTTATGCATTTAATTTATGTGTAGTATCTCTGCGTAAATTTAGATTTAATGTACTCAAGTGGTGAATTCGAATGAAATTGATGATAACCCGGTGTTGTGTGTGTGCGGTCGCTAAACGTGTGTTGCTCGAGTCGGGAGGAAGGTTTATCTTTCTCGTGGGCTAAGAACTTGCCCCAAGCGACTCTTGAAGCATGGGTGAGAGCTACTTGTTGAGTCAAGCATGATGTAGGCCACCATTTGGCTAGTTTGAGCTTTGTTATTCCATGCCCCTTTCATTCACCTTTGCAAGCCAAATTTGTGTCTACCATTTTTATGTTCAGCTCCTCCTCATCCACCAAAGCCTGAAGCCTATCCTACGCCCGCAACCAAAAAAATGTTTTAACTGTGCTCATAATTTCCAACTTGTGTGGTGTGTGGTATCATTGTGTTTTGAAGAGAAAATAATGTCTATCCGCTGATTTTGAACAAACTGGAGGTTGCTTGAAAGAAGAAAAATATATAAAAGAAAAAAAAAAGAGTATCCTGAAAATAATCCTCCCAAGCTAAAGAGAAAAATCTGTTGGTATTTGTAAAGTAGGCTGTGTGCACACCTGGTTTTCATGATAAGTCTGGGGGTGTGTCACACGAGCATAGTTGTTTGGTTTTGTAAGGTGCAGTGTGCCGTTGGCTCATTTGGGTTGCGTAGCCGTCATGTTTATCTTTGCATATCATTCCGTAACCTAAGCCCCGTTTTAATCCTATAAGTCCTACTGATTTGACTTGCGAGTTTGCTAGCGCCGTGGAGAGAGTGTGACCGGGCAAGCGTATGGTTCACGACGTTGATGGATTTCAGCGGAGTTATTCCTAAGCCCCGATCTTTTGCAACACCCGCCTCAGCGTCTCGTCACTTTCATACCGGGCATGATCGTCAAATTCTTCATAATTCACCCACTGAGTACAATTAAATCTTTGATTACGCTTTAGTACTTACGTAAATTAGTTAGCATAGCTAGAATCTTCTTCTACTAGAATTCCTACTCGCATGCGTATGTTACTTCGCACTGTACTCCCCTGCGTAATTCGCTATTTTAATTATCTTTTTCAACTTCCGCCGGATTCGTTTGCTCGGGACGCGCAAACAGTTAAGTCTGGGGGTGTGATGAGTCCTGATTATATACACCTTCATGGACTCATCCGGGCCATTATTTAGTCAATATCACGCACTTTAGCCTTATTATAGTTTATAATTGATAACCCATGCTAGGTGCACATTTTGGCCCACTTTGGTGTGTTTTCGTGTTTATTTCCTTTCATAGTACTCATATGTTGTTAAGTGCCACTTTCGGTGGCTAGATCTGTGTTTGTGCTGGAATAGGAGGCGTGCAAGTGTTTCCGGTGCAATTCTGCACAGGAACACTGCGCACGATCACTTGTTCTAGTGCGCACGACCACCGGTCGTGCGCCACTGATCGTGCGCACTTAACCCCTTTTTACGAGTTCTGTCTGGTGCAGTGCGCACGACCACCAACTCCAGTGCGCACGACCACCGGTCGTGCGCCACTGTCCGTGCGCACTTAATAGTAATTTTATGAGTTCTGTCTCACCTATTGCGCACGACCACCGACGCTAGTGCGCACGATCAACGGTCGTGCGCCACTGGTCGTGCGAACATTTTATTTTATAATTTCATCTCTTGCCGGTTCTGTCCAGGCAGTGCGCACGTTCGCAGGATTCCAGTGCGCACGACCACTGGTCGTGCACCAATGATCGTGCGCAGTGTTTAATCCAGCGCCTATTTAAGCGCCTGTTGCGATTTTAGGGCGGATTATTCATTCGGGAGCGGGATTTCTGTTCCGTACGCCGCCGACCGCCCCCTTGGATCGCCCCTACTTCATCTCCTACGCAAGGGGAAGCTTCCTCGGTCCATTCCTAGACATCCTCCATCGTCCGTGAGTGTTCTCCATCATCCGCAAGCCTCCAAGCAATCATTTTCGCTTTCCGCCCGGTGAGAAGAAGAAGAGACCTTGAGTCGAAGACGACGGAGCACGTAGGGAGATTGTGACAGCCCTCTACGCCGGAAGCATCGTCCGCCCGAGTCCGGAGGTAGCCCGACAACCTACCATTCCGGCCGTGAACGGCCGCTAGTCTTCACCACCGGTTATCTCCTTCCTCTTTCCTTGATTGTACCCCTTTGAATCTTTTACTAAATGAATATTGTGATATTTACTTGATGAGAATGAATGTTTCTGTGTTCTTATTCATGGGTTGGTTGTGATTCACCACGTTCAAGCGCACTCACTCACACACGCACGCAAGGTGTTTGCTCCGTGTTGGCAAGAGCTAACGACGGTTGTGAAGAGGTGTTTGCGACCCTCACTCTCTCGCGCCTGAGTCCACTTCATTCGCCTCACGAAGCACGGCATCGCGGCCGTTGCATCCACCTCACGTTGCGAAGCGGTGTTCTCGACCCGCATCTCTTTTATTGTTGTTAAAATTAGGAAAACCAACCAAAAACCCCTCTTTGTGTTTGAGAAACGCTTGTGTAACAATATTCACTGCGCGATTCGATCACCCATCCTGCATTCCTCAAGAGACCGACATCCGGGGAATTTATTCTCCACAATTATTACTTGACAGCGACCGGTGCACTTGCCGACGCGCATCAAGTGCACCCCGCTACGCATATGGTGCGGCACTGCCGCACAGGGGCAGCGCCCCCCTACCGCTCGCAGGGGCGCACGGCCTGCGCGGCCTTCTGCGCGCAGCCTGCGTTGCATTGTCACGCGCGGGCAGGGAAGCCTCCCGCGCGCGGCCTGCGCGACACTGCCATGCACGGCCTGCACGGCATTGTCGCGCACGGCCTGTGCGGCCTGCTGCGCGCGGCCTGCACGGCCCTGCAATGCGCGAGGCAGGGTAGCTTCCTACGCGCGGCCTGCACGCCCTACCGTCCACGGGTAGGGCAGCCTGTTGTGCGCGGCCAGCGCGGCGCTGCCGCGCGCTGCCCGCGCAGGTGTGCCGTGCGCGGGACGGGTAGCTTGCTGCGCGCGGCCAGCGCGCCCATCCCGACACCGCTGAGTTCGGCCATGGCGACCTTCTACGCGCGGCCAGCCCGACATAGAGAGAGCTAATCTCTTGCTCACAAGCTCTTTAATGCTTAAAAATGGTTTAAAGGAGTAATGGGACTCGAGTAGGTATACGAGTACTGGCCCCCAGATGGGTCTTGCTACGTTGGCTAACGGGAGGAAGAAAACGATGCAATGATGAGGGGAAATAAAAATGGATACTACAGGAAGAAGATGGTTTAAAGGAGTGTGCGGGGGGGGGGGGGGGGGGGGGGGGGGGGGCGCTGCCTTGCCCGAGGCACTATTGCGTTCCCGAGAGCGCGGTTTTGCGTGGCCGCGCTAAATGGGAGCATGCGTCCATTCTCAGCCTCGAGCACCAGACTTTTTGCGCTTCAATCCTTTTGCTTTTCTTTCTTTCTCTTATATATATATTAATGGTGCTCTTGATTGTGTACGCAGGGACCAAGGCTAAATTGCCAAGCGAGGCCCATGCGTTTGCATTCGAGTTTGAGCGTAAGCTGGATCGAAGCATGGTGGAAGCGCTTTAACATTCCTGCTAGCACCGAGGTGAGGATTCCACTGCCTGAAGAACGAGCCCAGCTCCCCCCTTCCGGCTTTATTACTGTGACCGAGGGGTGATTCAAAGATGGGTTTTGGATTCTCCCTCCCGAGGAGGCTGTGGAGATCTTTCATTACTGTGGGGTGCCGATTACTCAATTTACTTCGGCGTGCATGACGCGACTCATCTGGAACATATGTTTTTTCTGCGAGCATGGCTCACGCTTATCTTTGGATATATTCAAGGACTGGTGCAATGTTCTCCTCGTACCGGGTGGACGAGTCGAGGTTCGCAGCAATAAAAGATGGCTTGCATTTGAGGACAAAACTGACCACCGCCATGGGGGAGCATTTTATGGGTTCGTAGAGAACTCTTGGCGGCTTCCGGGGGCTTGAAGGGAGCTCTCTGACCGCTGTCGGCGAGTGCGAGGCAGGGAGGATGTTTTTACTCCGGTACTGGGTTTCACAAATGCTAAAGATTTGGCGTGATCTCTTTTCCAAATCGGCACTTTTGTGGATGCAAAACGACTGCATTTGGCGGGTCTTACGTACGACGCCGGTCGAGACAGTGCGGTACCGCTGAACCGGGACATGAAAATGAAACTAATCCTCAGGATCGGTGGGGCTTCCTCTACATCCTTGTTTCATGATGCTGTAGATGGCGCGGGACCATCTGCTCCGGCGAATGATGTTGCTCCTCCCTCCCCTGTCATTGAGGAGATTACTGCGGCTCCAGTTGCCAGCCTGCCACCTCCAAATGGCCCACCGTCGAATGATGTTGGAGGAAAAAGAAAAAAGCGTGCATCCTGCTCCCTCCTTGCCACCACGTCGAAGGTAACAAATATGTAAACACTTCATGTTGCGGAAGTAGCTATCTTGGTATCAAAGAAGATGGGTGAGCGCGACGCTTCCCGCCTCCGGCTCGTAGAATCCGAGCTTGCGTCTGAACGTGTTGCAAATGAGAAGCTTGTAGCGGAGTCTCAGGAAACGAAAGTGACTCGTCATGAGCAGATCGCGACGCTTGAGGATGCGGAAAAAAGAGATTTCCCATCAAGATAGTGAACTGGTACACCTCCGGGAGGATCAGGAGAGGCTTGCTTCTGCGCAGCAGGACCCCAAGCAAATTAAAGCCGCGGGGGGTGGCTGAGTACAAGGAATCTCTCGAATTCATGCAGGAGTTCTCCCGGATCTCCGATGAGCTCCGTACTAAGATCATGACTAGGGAGGTTGAGCCGCTCCTAGAGGATGAGTGCGGCATTGCCTTCTCGAATGGCTTTAGGAAGGCTCTTCGCGCGGTAGAGAGAAAACTTGGATGCAGCACCGCAGATTTTGGACCGGGCGATGCTTCAGAGGATGATTCCTCCGGCGTAGACATCGAGGGGTGACCTAGGTGCTCTTCTTGTTTTTCTTTTTGCGCCAGCCTGTGCTTGTTGATCGGGACGATATATCTGAGACTCGTATCTGTTTTGAATGTTTTTGATTTCTTAGAAGCTTCTTATGCTTTTTAAATATATACTAGTTGTCCTATATAATCTTTAGATAGTCTTGATATGGTTCTCTTAAGGGATTTTCCCACTGCATGCCCCCCAGTTTTCGAAGTCCAGCTTGCGTGGGATGTGAAAATTAATCTTGAAGGTTGCTCTTGAGAACACCTAGCAGCTTGCGCGTAGTCATGGATGACTGGCCGCCATCTATCAGTGGGTTTGCCATTTTTCCTGAAGACTTGCTGAAGGAACGTGGCTCCTGCCCGGTCGTGAGGGGGCACACCCTCAATGGACGGGTGGCGTAGGCTCGCTTTCGATGTGGAGTGTTGGCCACCATCTTATTGGAGGTCATCGCCTTACCATTTGGACATTCGTTGGGAAAATGTGGTTCCCGCCCGGTCGTGAAGGGGCAGGCCCTCAGCGGCCGGATGACGTAGGCTCTCTCTCGATGTGGAGGGATGGCCACCATCTTATCGGATGTTGTTGCCTTACCATTTGGAGATTCGTTGGGAAAACGTGGTTCCCTCCTGGCCTTGAGGGGGGCAGGCCCTCAGCGTCCGGATGGCGCAGGCTCGCTCTCGATGTGGACGGCTGACCACCATCTTATCGGAGGTCGTTGCCTTACCATTTGGAGATTAGTTGGGGAAACGTGGTTCCTGCCTGGTTGTGAGGGGGGCAGGCCCTCAACGGCCGGATGGCGCTGGCTCGCTCTCGATGTGGAGGGTTGACCACCATCTTATCGGAGATCGTTGCCTTACCATTTGGAGATTCGTTGGAAAAACGTGGTTCCCGCCTGGTCGTGAGTTAACATCCCGACTTTGAAAAGGGGTCTAGCTGGTTCAAGTGAACCCATGGAGGAACCTAGGCCGGGTCATCAGGCAATCACGACCCGACCTTCACCACATAGAGATGATCATTTAGAGAAATGCCTATTTTGGGTAGCATCGTGCTTCGCCACAACGTCAAAGTTGTTTATTGAGCATACATGCTCCGGATTGACTTCTGTTAGTTGCGTTAGACTCGTATGGTCGATACGAGTGCAATGAAACTCGTTTCGTTCCAATCCGAGGTCATTTGGTGAAAGTGACCGTTTTGAGTAGCGTAGCGCGTCACGACGACGCCATTTTAGAATATGGAGCATACGTGCTCTGAATCGACTTCCGTCAGTTGCGTTAGACTCGTATGGTCGATACGAGTGCGACAAAACTCGTTTCGTTCCAATCTGAGGTCATTTGGTGAAAGTGACTGTTTTGAGTACTGTAGCGCGTCACGACGACGCCATTTTAGAATATGGAGCATACGTGCTCTGAATCGACTTCCGTCATTTGCGTTAGAATCGTATGGTCGATATAAGTGCAACGAAACTCGTTTCGTTCCAATCCGAGGTAATTTGGTGAAAGTGACCGTTTTGAGTATCGTAGCGCGTCACGACGACGCTATTTTCGTATAACGAGCATACGTGCTCCGAATTGGCTTCTGACAGTTGCGTTAGACTCGTATGGCCGATATGAGTGCAACGGAACTCATTTCGTCCCAATCCGAGGTCGTTTGGACAAAATGACTATTTTGAGTAACGTCCAGCGTCACAATAACGCCAATTTAGATTAATGAGCAAACGAGCTCCGAATTGAATTTTGTCAGTTGCGTTAGACTCGTATGGTCGATACGAGTACAACAAAATTCGTTTCGCTCAATTTCGACGTCGTTTAGTCAATTAATAAAAAATATTGCTCGTAAAATTATACGAAGCTTTGAGATACGTAAACGCTGGATTTCAACTCTACCACATTCATTGATGACCCGACACTAGACGACGCGGACCTATGTTGACTTTGACATGCATGAGGGACCCACTTCAGGTTGACTTTGGTCAAACCCTCCTTATAAATGAATTTCAAATGAGTGTAAGTTCAAATAAACTAAGTGCACCCAAGCCCACCAAACCAACTCCCCTCCCTCATGATCTGATGTGCACACATCCCTATACAAGGAAATAGTGGGGGAAGATATTTCTGGGACTAGTCCTAAGCTAATTGGCATCCAATCTCTCTCTCTCTCTCTACTTGTTTATCCCAACCAAAGGAGGAGAAAAACCATCATCCGTGTGATGAAATCTCATTGGCCAGCCATGGCTATAAAAGGATGGCAAGGTGATCCTCTGGGGGGGGGGGGGGGGGGGGGGGGGGGGGGGGGGGGGGGGGGGTTGCTCTTCACAGCTCACGGCAAGGTATAGATGGAAAGGCACTCCAAATCGAATGGAGGTGGAATCACTCTCTCACTCTCTCTCTCTCTCTCTCTCTCTCTCTCTCTCTCTCTCCCTCTACCGCTTATCTCAAACCAAGGTGGAGAGGGACACCACCAAAATCCCACCAGAGCCGGAACAAAAGTAGCCCCCATCACCCCTTGCAGCTGCCGTCGATGGAGAAGGAGGAGGGGAGCCCGAGCGCAACCCGTCACCCTCCCACCGCCTTGCATGGGAAAGTCTCCCCGCAGCATCTAAGGCAGCTAAAGTGTTGTACTACCCTGGAGAGCGCGGACACCTCTCAGGAGGGTTTCAACGGAGGCACCGCCAAAAAATAAAGCTCCGGCGGTGCCCGAATCTGTCTACCTGTAGATCTTCCACCCGGAGGCGCCGACGTCAACGCATGGCCGCCGGACCACCGCCGGGAGATGCGCTTGCCTCCGGTGAACCAGACGGAGGCGGTAGCGCGGCCTACGGCTGGCTGGCCAGGGGTGGAGGAGGCCCGTAAGCCTCTCTCTCCCGGGAGCCCCTATTATAATTATACACAGGTATATAATTATAATATATGCTTAAGCATAAACATATTCATATATTTGGCTTGCTGTATAATTATATGCATGGGATGGGATTTGCTGTCTAATTTCATATATATATGCTTATACTCGATCCCGAGATTGTAGGGTAATAATAATTTGCTCTCTTCTGTTCGATCTCAACCAGGTGATGGGGTTTTAAATCTTTATTTTTTTTGTTTCAAGCCAAATATATATATGTGGGTGTGTGTATGGTTGCACAAACAAAGTTCACTCGGATATAATTAAATTATTTGGGTTTATTACCAAGCTTATTCCCTGAATCAATTGAATAATCACTAACGGTGTGAAAGTATGAACAAGCCAGTGCATATCCAAAGGGGCCATGAAACTGGTACAGCTGAGCCGAGGATCTTGGTTGTCGGCTCGCAACGGTTCAAGTGTTTTCAATATAACTGTTTGTAGTTTTGCTCTCTTACTTTCATGCGTTTACGAGTTTTTGAACCGTGTGGCATATGGTAGAGGCTGTGAAGCTCGTCAAGCTGAGCCGAGGATCTTGGTTGCCGGCCCGCAACGGTTCAAGTGTTTTCAATATAACTGTTTGTAGTTTTGCTCTCTTACTTTCATGCGTTTACAAGTTTTGAACCGTGTGGCATATGGTAAGAGGCTGTGAAGCTCGCCAAGCTGTGCCGAGGATCTTGGTTGCTGGCTCGCCACGGTTCAAGTGTTTTCAATATAACTGTTTGTAGTTTTGCTCTCTTACTTTCATGCGTTTACGAGTTTTTGAACAGTGTGGCATATGGTAGAGGCTGTGAAGCTCGCCAAGCTGAGCCGAGGATCTTGGTTGCCGGCTCGCCACGGTTCAAGTGTTTTCAATATAACTGTTTGCAGTTTTGCTCTCTTACTTTCATGCGTTTACGGGTTTTGAACCGTGTGGCATATGGTAAGAGGCTGTGAAGCTCGTCAAGCTGAGCTGAGGATCTTGATTGCCGGCTCACAACGGCTATGTGTTTTAAATATAATTGTTTTTAATTTTGTTCTCCTAAATTCATAATACCGTTCCTCAAGTCCGCTTAAGCTATGCTTAAAAGATGCAATTAAAACACATGGGCGGACTATAATAAAAAGCTAAATTTGGAACGGAGAAAAGACCCCTATGAACGGGGATTGAACGGAACATCCTCCTATGAACGGAGAAATGACCCCTATGAACGGGGATTGAACGGATCTTCCTCCTAAGAACGGAGTCGACTTTGAAGCCTCCTGATTATGGAGTGATTGAACTACTAAACTGTTTATTTGTTTATTTCCTCCAGTTCCGTACTGGTCCTGCATTTACTGCTTTCAGTTAGTACTTTCAATTACTCCAATCCCGCACTGGTCCTGCATTTACTGCTTTCAGTTAGTACTTTCTTTTACTCCAGTCCCGTACTGGTCCTGCTCCTTTCAATTCCAGTACCTTCCGTTCAGTTTATTTTCAGTTAAACTCCAGTCTCGTACTGGTCCAGTTCAGTTAATGCACTTTATTTCAGTATTACAGTTACTGTACTGTATTTCAGTCTTGCCTATAAATTTAGAGTTAACGTGAAGACGCGACATACCTTCAGAGTCAACTCTAAATAGTGCCAAACTGGCCGCCGCTTGTAGAGCAGAGCGGACAGATCGATGTTTGGCTTTTCCTTCTTTATTGCCTATAAATTTAGAGTTGACGTGAAGACGTGACATACCTTCAGAGTCAACTCTAAATAGTGCCGAACTGGCCGCCACTTGTAGAGCAGAGCGAACAGATCGATGTTTTTGCATTTCTTTCTTTATTGCCTATAAATTTAGAGTTGACGTGAAGACGCGACATACCTTCAGAGTCAACTCTAAATAGTGCCGAACTGGCCGCCGCTTGTAGAGCAGAGCGGACAGATCAATGTTTTGGCTTTTCCTTCTTTATTGCCTATAAATTTAGAGTTGACGTGAAGACGTGGCATACCTTCAGAGTCAACTCTAAATAGTGCTGAACTGGCCGCCGCTTGTAGAGCAGCGCAGTCGAATCAATGTTTTGAAGTTTATTCTTGTATTGACGGTAATAATTATTCCTACGGGAATATATTGTGCCTTCGAGAAGTAATTCCTACGGGAATGAAATGTTACCTTCGAGAAACTAATTTCTACGGGAATGAAAGGTTGCCTTGAGAAATTATTCCTACGGGACTTATATTGTGCCTCCGACATATGTTCCTTCGGGAATATATTGTGCCTTCCAGAAATATTCCTATGGGAGTATATTGTGCCTTCGAGAAATATTCCTACGGGAATATATCGTGCCTTCGAGAAATATTCCTTCGGGAATATATTGTGCCAGGTGCGGATAAGAGACAACACCCAAGTTGGATTCTGTTCGTGGTTCTAATAACTTGTCTTTAGCACAGGTGACAGGTGCGGATAAGAGACAACACCCAAGTGTGGAGGAAGCCACGGAGCAGGCTACGTCAGGTACAAGTTGTTAATCCGCATCCCTTTTGTTGTGCCCCACCTCACGACATCTATATATTGGCAATGAATCCTTGATGGACAGGATTTAATGCGGCGGAGGTATGGAAATTATTCATACAGGACTTGAGTCTAAGGTTTCTGTGATAGTTAATCTTCCGCTATAATACTACGTCATCCACTAAGTGCTATAAAGAGCACTCTTTGATGATGTCTTCCGCTAAGTGCTATAAAGTGCACTCTTTGATGATGTCTTCCGCTAGAATACTGTTTCCCTACTCTGTTGATGTGTAGTGACTTTTGCTTAACACCACCCCTAGGCGTGACAACGGAGTGTTCAAGGAAGGGGGGTTGGAGAAGCTAGTACCTCCACCCTTCGGGATCGCTTCGGCGTCGTGACGGAAGGGTGGTGTGCGATAAGATCCCCCGGTCGGACCGCCAATTTGGGAGGGGGCTTACAGTGAGGGGGGCAGGCCCTTAGTTGCCGGATGGCGCAGGCTCGATCTCGATGTGTAGGGATGGCCACCATCTTATCAGAGGTCGTCACCTTACCATTTGGAGATTCGTTGGGGAAACATGGTTCCCGCTTGGTCGTGAGGGGGGCAGGCCCTCAGCGGACGGATGGCGCAGGCTTGCTCTCGATGTGGAGGGCTTGCCACCATCTTATCAGAGGTCTCCGCCTTACCATTTAGAGATTCATTGGGGAAACGTGGTTCCCGCCTAGTCGTGAGGGGGGGGGGGGGGGGCAGGCCCTCAGTGGCCGGATGGCGCAGGATCGCTCTCGATGTGGAGGGCTGGACACCATCTTATCGGAGGTCGTCGCCTTACCATTTGGAGATTCGTTGGAGAAACGTGCAACATATGAGGAGCAAAAAGATAATTCAATTTATTCGTGGGCACGTGGGTCTGCCCCACGGCTTATTACATGGTTTTTCAAAACAAAAACTACTAGAAGAAACGACGGAGACTTGCGACATCCACGACCGTGGAAGTGTCTTTCCCTCGTCCGTCCTTAGCTTGAATGTCCCTGGTTTTACGATGGCCGTGACGACGAAGGGACCCTCCCATGCTGCGGAGAGTTTGTTCCATTGAGGTCCTTTGCCCGCGACCTCAATGCTTCGAAGGACAAGGTCCCCAACATTTATCGGGTGTGGCATCACCCTTCTGTCATATAAATGCGCTACCTGCCTCTGATATGCAGCGATGCATTGTGCGGCTACATCCCTGACTTCTGCAACCAGGTCCAAGTTTGCCCTGAGGAGCTCCTCATTGTTTTCCAATTCCAGATACTGCACACGGGAGCTTGTTATGGCGATGTCCACTGGGATCACTGCCTCGGACCCATAACAGAGGTTGAATGGAGTTTCCCCTGTTGGCGTCCTCTACCTGGTGTGGTATGCCCATAGTACATTGGGGAGCGCATCCACCCATATCCCACTGCTTCGTGTAGATGCGCTTTTAGTCCCTTAAAGATCGTACGATTAGTGACCTCTGTCTGCCATTATTTTGAGGGTGTGCGACAGCCGTGTGCCGGAGGCTGATCTTTAGGTCCTCACACATCTTGGAGAAGGCTTTGCCAGTGAATTGTGTGCAGTTGTCGGCGATAATTACTGCCAGAATGCTAAAACGAAAGATAATATATCTCCAAACAAACTGCTTGACATTCTCTTCGGTGATCTTCTCCAGTGGTTCTGCTTCCACCCACTTGGTGAAATAGTCGACAGTCAGGATGATAAACTTTCGCAGACCGGATGCTGGTGGAAAAGCGCCGAGGAGGTCGATCCCCCATTGTGCGAAGGGCCAGGCTCCTTGTAGGGGTGTGAGGGTGACGGTGGGTTGACGTGGAACGTTGGCATGGAGTTGGCAACTTTCGCACTTTTGAACAAGCTTAAGAGCGTCGCTCCTAAGGGAGGGCCAGTAGAACCCCTGACGCAAAATTTTTAGAGCGAGGGCTTTCCCACCAAGGTGCTCGCCGCAAATCCCCTCGTGCACCTCCCCGAGGGCGTACTGTGCTTCTTCTTCCGATAAGCACTTCAAGAAGGGCCCAAAGAAGGCCCTTTTGTAAAGCTCTCCGTTGATAATGGAGAAGGCGGCGGCTCGAACTCGCATCCGACGTGCTTCCGCGCGGTCTTGAGGGAGCACACCATGTTCTAGGTAAGTGCGTATGGGGCACATCCAGCTTGTGCCTTCTTTTGCTTATATCTTCAACCACCCAGGGTCCCTGAATGCTTGACATCATAATTTCTTCGATCCGTCGGCACCTGGACTGATACCTTCTGGGGGAGACTGCCAGCTTAGAGAGCTCATCTTCCCTTGTATTTCCCTCTCGGGGAACATGCAGAATTTGGTGTGCCGAGATTTTCAAGAGGAGAGTCTTCACTAGCTGGAGATACTTTACCAACTGGTCATTTTTCGCCTCATAATCTCCTTCGATCTGAGAGACCACTAACTGTGAATCGGTGTGCACTGTCAAGACTTCCTACCTTGCAGTCAATTGCCAGCCACAACCCAGCTATCAAAGCCTCGTACTCGGCCACATTGTTGGTGGCCGGTAATTTCTGCCTGAGGCAATACTCGAGGACCATCCCCTCCAGACTTATTAGCAGAAGCCCCGCGCCAGCCCCCTCACCCCTGAAGCGCCATCGACGTAAAGGTCCCACCGGACCGGAGCTGCACGGCCAGGGTCTGCGTCAGGCTCTGCCGGAAGAGTGCATTCTACGACGAAGTCGGCCAGGACTGGATGTCAAATTCGCCAAGCTCTATGACCCATTTCACTAGTCTGCCCGAGGCTTCTGGTTTCTGGAGCATTGCTCGCAGCGGCAGCTGCGTCAGTACCTTGATAGTGTGGGCCTGGAATTATGGCCTGAGCCTTCTTGCTATGAACACCAATGCCAGAGCTGTTTTGTCCGCCGTCGGGTACCAAGCCTCGGTGTCGGTTAACACCTTGCTTAGATAATAGATGGGGCGCTAGACTCTCCCCTCTTCCTTGACTAAGACCGAACTACTCGCGTGGGGTGAGATCGCCAAGAACAGGGACAAGACCTCCCCGGTGTTAGGCTTTGAGAGCAGTGGAGGGGAGGCTAAGTACTGCTTAAGGAGCTCGAATGCTGCCTGACATTCGTCCATCCATTGGAAGTCGGTGTTGCGAGCCCCACGAAGCGCCTTGAAGAAGGGGAGGTACTTGTCCCCCATTCATTCCAGAAACTGAGAGAGCGCGGCTATCCGCCCGTTGAGCTGCTGCACCTCTTTGATGGAACGAGGGGGTGTCATTCCTTCCAATGCTTTTATTTTTTTGGGGTTCGCCTCGATCCCCCGAAAGGTCACCATGAAACCCAAAAAATTTCCGGCGGTTACGCCAAAAGCACACTTCGTGGGATTTAACCGCATTCGTGAGTGGCATAACAGTTGGAAGCAGCTGCATGCCCAGATCCTCCAGATGACTCTTCCGATGAACGCTTTTTACTAGCATGTCGTCGACGTAAACTTCCATGGTACGCCCGATGAGGTCTTTGAACACCTTGTTCATTAACTTCTGGTACGTTGCGCCGACATTCTTGAATCCAAATGACATCAGTTTGTAGCAATAGACGCCCTTATCGGTTCGAAAGGTGGTGTTCTCTTCGTCCCGCATATTCATCCGTATCTGATTATACCCTGAATAAGCATCCATGAAGCTAAGCAGCTCGTGCCCGGCAGTGGCATAGACGAGCTGATCGATTCGTGGAAGAGGGAAGCTATCCTTTGGGCACGCCTTGATTAGATTGCTATAGTCCACGCACATCCGCCACTTTTTGGAAGCTTTCTTAACCATCACCACATTGACCAGCCAAACGGGGTACTCCACCTCCCGGATGAACCCTGCCTCGAGGATCTTTCCCACTTCCTCCTCGATCGCCTGAAGACGCTCCGTGGTGAAATTTTGCTTCTTCTGAATCATGGGTCAGAAAGCCGGGTTAATGCTCAAAGAGTGAGTGATTACCTGGGGGTCGACCCCAGGCATGTCCTCTGGGCTCCACGCGAAAATGTCTTTATTCGCGCGGAGGAAACTTGTGAACTCCTCCTGCTCCTCGAGAGTTAAGAGCGACCCAATCTATACAACAGGGGCTGGATCATCCTCGGACAACTTTACTTCCACTAGTCTCTCTACTGGCGCCCCTCTTTGCAAAGTGTCTTCGTTCCGCAGGTCGAAACTATCGATATTGAGCGTCGTGCCTTGCGTAGACCGAGCTTACTTCAGATAGCATGATCATGCTGCTTCCTGGTTCCCACATATGACTCCCACCCCACCGGGAGTTAGGAACTTCGTTGCCAGATGTGGGATAGAGGAGATGGATCCGAATGCGAACTAGAAGGGCCTCCCAAAGATGGCATTGTAAGTGGAGATCGACTCTACCACCACGAATTGTACGTCGTGGGTGACCTGCCTCGAGAATTCCCCCAGTGCAACTGGAAGTATAATCATTCCTTGAACAGGAATTGGGCGATTATCAAAACCGTAAACAGCCCCCCTGGCCGGGCTTAACTGCTTCTTCGTGAGCTTTATGCTTAGGAGTGTGGACATGAACACGACATCGACAGAACTTTCATTGTGTAGGGATACAGCGCAACCAACTGCACCAAAAGACCGGCCTATTGGTCAAGGCGCCTACCGCTCCTTTATAGAGTCGGCTATCCTCGGGCGGATCCACGGGGCAGTCAGTTAGACCCACGGGGGACACACCCTTCTGCTTCGAATAGCACCGCAGCGCCGGGGGCAATTCTGGCACCCCAACAACCCCCCCCCCCCCCCCCCCAGAAACAACCCCAGGGTTTCAAACCCGCGACCCCCTCTGATACCACTTGTAGGGATATAACGCAACCAACTGCACCAAAAGACCGACCTATTGATCAAGGCGCCTACTGCTACTTTATAGAGTCGGCAATCCTCGGGCTGATCTACGGGGCAGTCAGTTAGACCCATGGGGGTCACACCCTTCCACTTCGAATAACACTGCAGTGCCGGAAGCAATTCTGGCACCCCAACACATTGTCGACCAAGATCCTCTTTACGTTGAAACAGGGGTCCCCAATTCCCGCACTGATGACAAGGGGTTCTTGGTGTGGCTGTCGCAGACCTTTCAGATCCTCATCCCTGAAGCTTATCGTTGTATCGTGGCGCATTTTTATGTCCGCATGGATTTTCTCTGGACGGGCTACAGAAAGTAATTGTGCGGACAAGACAGGAGATCATGCAATTGTTTCTACTTATCCCATTGTTGGCCGACCCCCTGGAGCGCCCTGCGGTGCAGGAGGTTGGTCTCTTGCGGGTCCTGGTGGTGCCTGCTGATTGGGTGCCTGTCCTTGCTGGAACCTCCCTAAAAGACCCTGGCGCACAAGACGCTCAATTTCTTCCTTCAGTCGGGTGCAATCCTCTGTGCTATGCCCCGCCCCCAGTGGAATTTGCAGTACTTTGTACGATCTCCTGTATTTGGAGTGAGCGACCCGGGCCTTCGTAGTGCGGCATCGTCACGGATGGCATACACCACGTTGGCCCGGGAGGTGTTCAGGGGCATGTAGTCCCGAGGCGGTGGAGGTCCTCTAGCCCTTTCGGGCTCCTCCCGACGATTCCTACGACGATCATCGCTTCTTGCAGGCGTTGGCGGGGCCTCTGTCCCCTTCTTTCTCTTCTGACTTCCCTCGAATTGATGCTGATGTGCTTCGATCGCCTCCTCTGCCGCAAATCTTTGCCTCTACCCGGTACACAAGGTCGAGGTAGCTGGGCAACGTCTCTCGCATTACGGCCGAGTAGAACCCACTTGGGCGGAGCCCCCCCCCCCCCCGAGAAAGGCGCCACACTGAAGTTCCGGGTCAACTCCTGGGATTTGACGCGCTTCAGACGTGAAGCGGCGGAAGAAGTCTTTAAGAGTCTCCCCTTCATTCTGGCGGATCCTAGAGAGGTAGGAGGGGTCCCTGACGATTCGACGATTCACAATGAACTGATCCACAAACAACTGAGATAGCTCAGCAAAGCTATCTATTTCCCCCTCCTTCAGCGAGTAAAACCATGTTCGGTCATGTCCCTTCAGAGTCGCTGGAAACACCTGACACAAGCTGATCGGTGGCATTGTAGATTCGCATGATAGTGGTGAAGTGGTTGACGTGCTCCAATGGATCAATGGTTCCATCGAAGGTCTCGATGCTTGGCAATTTAAAACCGTGCGGGATGGGATGCGCCAGTGGGGATACCTGATGAAGGGGATGTCGCATAAGAATGACCCGCCGCCACCTGGCCCCGCATTCTTCCTCGATCATCCCATGTACTTCCTCGCGAGTGATCCTCATGCCTGTTGGTGCTCCTCTTCCTCCCCTTGCGAGGAGTTTATGCTGCCTCTCTCCCACTTACCCGACCGGTCGTGCCGGGAGTGCGGAACTTGTAGCATCGGAAAGCTCCTCCTCGACACTAGCTTGCGGACGGGCGACGCTCCCCTAACGAGTGTGGTCCGGGAGCTGCGGTGGTCTAGTGACTGGCGCGACGATGTGGGCGGGTTCACGAAGGGGCCCGAGGTTCCTTAAGAGAGCTAGCATCTCTGCCTACCTTTCTTCCATTATCTGTCGTGCTGTGTTGTTTCCTTCCTACGGTGGAGCGTCACCAACCTGCGAGTTGTTGAGAGCGGGGTCTACCTGCCCCTAGAGGACCGCTCCGCTGGCAACACGGGTACTCCTCCTGGCCATCACCGTTGGCGAGTTTATATTCCAAGAATTGTTGAAAATTTTGGAACACTTTCCCACAGACGGCGCTGAACTGTTGCGGGTCGTTCAACGCTCTCCTGGACCGGTCGAGCTGAACCGCCTTAGCTCGAGAGAGCCAAACGTGCAAACAGTCAAAAGTATGAAACAACAGGGAACAACATGTTTTTATGTGGAAAACCCAAAAATGGAAAAAACCACGGGGCCTAGCCCAGTTTTAAACGATCCACTAGCTTTGTGAGTTACAAAGAGAATTATTTCCCAAGGGTGACAGGCCACCGCTCGTTACAAAGATTTTGCTAAATCCTATCCACGCTTATGAGTCATTTCCGGTGAAGCGAGCTCGTGGATCTCTTTTAGCGCGGGACTTGGTGTTATTATCCCCTACTGAGGCGGAGCAGCTGAGATGAAGAGCAGTAGGAAGCAACTTGGAGTTGTACGTTCTGGAGCAACCTCGTTCCTTGCCACTGAGGTCCTCCCCAAGCTCTTGAAGTGAGCTGGGATCTTGAGGGAGATCTCTAAGTAGAGCTTGAAGGGCGATGAAGATTCTCTGAAAATCCTCGCCGGAAAACTCAAGAGCTCCTCCTTCTCCTGATGCCAAAAAGTGTCTTCAAATGGAGGTCTGACCCCTCATTTTATAGTTTTTTGAGGAGGGCATTCTCGTAACTACGTCATGCTTATTCTTGGACAAGCGAATGAGGATGCTTGATTCGGGGCACGCGGATTGTCAACTTTGTGATTAAGACGAGTTTGCCCTTCGGTCACGCTGGGCAGCCGGGTCAGCCCGGGCATCCCGGGCATCCCGGGCAACCTCTCTGGTGGTGGTGGTGGCCAGCGATCGCCGCCGGCGATGGACAATAGCGGCGTGCTCCGCGGAACAAGCATAAGCGAGAGCGCTTCTTGCGGACCACAAGAGAGAGGGAGCGCTCTCCACGGAGCAGGAGCGAGCGGGAGCGCAGGAGCGCCTCCCGCAGAGCAGGAGCACAGGAGCGCCTCCCGCAGAGCAGGAGCGCAGGAGCGCCTCCCGCAGAGCAGGAGCGAGCAGAGACGCTCTTGCGGAGCAAGCGAGGGCGAAAGCGCTCTCCGTAGAGCGAGAGCACTTTCTGCGGAGCAGGAGCGAGCGGGAGCACAGGAGCACCTCCTGCGGAGCAGGCGCGAGCAGAAGCACTCTTGCGGAGCAGGCGGGAGCGGAAGTGCTCTCTGCGGAGCGGGAGAGCTTTCTGCGGAGCAGGAGCGAGCGGGAGCGCCTCCTGCGGAGCAGGCGCGAGCATA
Organism: Dactylorhiza incarnata; assembly: GCA_033032865.1. NCBI lineage: Eukaryota > Viridiplantae > Streptophyta > Magnoliopsida > Asparagales > Orchidaceae > Dactylorhiza > Dactylorhiza incarnata. The sequence goes on along the minus strand of JAWHQI010000103.1, from coordinate 2,222,661 downwards.
AGCACTCCTGCAGAGCAGGCTAGAGCGGAAGCACTCTCCGCGGAGCGGGAACGCTTTCTGCGGAGCAGGAGCGAGCGGGACCGCATGAGCGCCTCCCGCGGAGCAGGGGCGAGCATAAGCACTCCCGCGGAGCAGGAGCGAGCATAAGCACTCTTATGGAGCAGGTGGGAGCGGAAGCGCTCTCTGCGGAGCGGGAGCGCTTTATGCAGAGCAGGAGCGAGCGGGAGCGCTTTCTTCGGAGCAGGAGCGAGCGGGAGCGTAGGAGCGCCTCCCGCGGAGCAGGCGCGTGTGGAAGCACTCTTACTGATGCAGGGATCACCCTCCAACGCGGACGCTACAAATTAATTCACTACCCTACCCGTCGTATCACGATTACTACGCACGGACGGAGAACGCAACAAAACTTAAACGCAATTTTATCAATTTTTAGTTCACCCCGACGGTTAGCCAATCCGTTAGAGATTGAATAAGGCTATAGGCCAATATTCGCTCCAGCTAAATGGACCCACCCAATCCGATCGAGCTATGCGTTGTACCAAAAGAGATCCACCGAAAATTATCGATTCAGAAATGGTTGATCTCTCCCAACAAAAAGCGAGGCTCGCCAAACCCCTTCGAAAATTAAAAATAAAGGATGAAATGCAAAATTTCAATATGAAGAAAACCCACGAAAAATTTCAGTGATTCGAAGATCATGCCACAGAAATCCACCACAAGATAAATCAAGAAGAGAAGTCACACGGGTGGATTGTTCGTTACCCGCTTGAGATAGGATTGGCCTCAAGCATGCACTCGCCCGTCCGTTCTTCTACGGATCCACCGGAAGCGCATTGTTTGGAGAGGAATCCGTTCGCCGTCTTCGCTTTACCGCCAACAAAGTCCACCGAATATCACTTAGATTCCTTAGAGGAATCCGTAGGAGATGGAGAGCCTTCTAGAATAGGAAATAGAAAAGGTGGTAGAGAATATTTGGTAGAGGGAGAGGCTAGAGGAGAGAGGAGAGGCGGATCTCTTAGAGGAGAGGGCGGCCGGCGGCTAGAAGGAGGAGAGGAGGGGGCGGCCTCCTTGGCCGAAACTTGGAGAGAGGGAAAGAGAGGGGTGTTGGAACATGGTTTTCCGCATCCCTTTGATTTGAGAATAACAAATCCTACTTGTATTTGATCTTGTTTGCCATTATGATTTTTAGCATGCAGGTTTGGATAGATATGACATCAGGTTGCTGCAACAATGGTCTGACACAAACCACAAGCTGAAGGATTGAAAGCTGTTTAACGCCAAGCGTTAAGCTTAACGCTGTGCGTTAGCGCTAGACAAAAATGGCGTTCGACAAAATTTTGTTCGACGAAAGAAGAAGCCCGTTCGAAGAAATGCGTTCAACGAAATTTTCGTTCGACAAAATGGAGGTTGCCGAAATGAATTGTCGTTCGACGAAATGAGTGGCATTCGACGAAATGAAACTACGTTCGACGAAATGAGACGTTCAACAAAGATGTTGTTCGACAAAATGGCGTGCCAGCTGATTAAAGAAAGAAACTCAACGCTAGGCGTTAGTCTTAACGCTGGGCGCTATCCGGTCGACGAATTTGGCAAGGAGAAAGCAGCCGTGATTGCAGGAGGAACTTTAGGAATGATTTGCCCAACGCCCCGCGTTAGCCTTAACGCTGGCGTTGATATTGCCTAAAATAAAACAATTCCTAAAGTGCAGAATCTCCTTCCTCTTCTGAAGATCCGAGCCATCAATATGTTGTTATACATGGTCAACGCCCGGCGTTAGCACTTAACGCCGACGTTAGCTCAAAGTCTATAAATTGGATGATTTCGACGTCTCTGACAATTGATTGCCAAGAGCTCTATTCCAGCACTTCAGAAACATGCGAGGGCCGTATTTCCAGACCAACACATCTCCCACTCATATTTCAAAAGGAGGAATCAAAGGAGGCTTGGATCAACGCGCTAACACAACGCGAAGAACACACGCTTGGACTTCAACGATCTTCAGCGATTATTCGGCGTCTCCTTCAGATTACCTCATGGGGAGTTTCATATTTATATTTTGTATTTGTTTTTTATTTTATGGTTGTAATCGTTTTGTGAATTCGCCTCGTGTTGGCGACTAGGTCTAGGTAGGACTTAGGGATTAATTCGCTTCGTGTTGGCGACTAGGTCTAGGGAGTAGATCTAGGGGTGCTCGTGGCCTTTCTGGTGATAGATTGGCTAGAGCGGCTTGAGGCCGTATCTGGGGAGAGATCATCTAAAGCCAACCGGTTCGTGGGGATACGAGTCGGTATAGAATACGAAAAGAGTTTTCATATTATTCACTTTGATTTCTAGCGTCATAGAAATCAAATTTTGTAATCAAGTTTATTAATGATAATCATGTCATTTCTTGTTTAATAAAATTGATTTTATTTCTAATTTCATTATCTCTTTTTGATTTAACTTACTTCGACCAAAATATCAAAAGTTTTCTATCAAAGTTTAAAGTTTTTAAGACCCTTATTCACCCCCCCCCCCCCCCCTCTGAGGGCGCCTACAGATCCAACAAGTGGTATCAGAGGGAGGTTATTCCAAATCGGCTTAACAACCGGGAATAATGGCGTCTCTTGATCATGATCTCGCTTCTACTAGTGGGAAAAACTTTAATATAAATGAAAAAGTATTATCACCACCTCTATTTATGGGCAAAAATTATAAAGGGTGGAAAATATTAATGAAAAATTTTCTTAAGGCCTTAGATAAAAAAGTTTGGAATATTACTATTGAAAAGCCACCCAGCATACTAACTAGAAACGAAATTGTTTTAAATGCAAAATCTATGAATAGTATATTTTGTGTGTTAGACCAAAATATTTTCAAACTTATTTATACTTTACCTACCGCATATGAGATTTGGAATTTTCTTGAAAGAACTTATGATTCTCCTTCTACAGGTATGGAACAATCGCAAGAACCGGAGAATATGCAAACTTGCACAAGTCTTCAAGAATGCTCCTCTCATGACGGATCAATGGAGCACACATCAAATGGAAGAGAAGAAGAAGTACTGTCATCGGAAGAGGAGTGCCAAAAAGATGTAAAAGAAACTATATGTTCAAATCATGCCTCTCCCGAAAGCAATGTAAGGAAATCAAATCCCATTTTCTGCACTTCTATTTCTACATTACAATTGCTTCAAACTACAAAGCGCAAAATTAAGAAATTAAAAAATGCTAATAAACATTTGCGCTTAGAAAATAAAAATTTAAAGGAAAAATTAATGAAGAATCAAATTCTAATTTATCTAGTTCTACACAAGGCTCCTTAGTTGAAAACATTACACCTTGTATAGAATTTAATGATCTAAAAGAAAAATGCAAGGAACTTGAAAATGAACTTATTTTTATAAAAGAACAAAATGAAAGATTATGTTTAGAAAATTCATCTTTGGAAAATGATTGTGCTAAGTGTAAAGACTATAAAATTGAAATTAAAGAGATGGATGAAACATTTGATGAATATAGAAATAACTATCAAAATCATACTGATTCAATTATTTCCATTCTTAAAAATAGCACAATCGCTTATAATAAAGCTATACATAATTTAAAAATTAAGAATGATGAATTAAAAACAAAAATCAACTTGCTTATGAAATTTATAAATAAAAATTCACAATATCAAGAAATACCTAAAAGCATGTTGAATATGAATATGAATATGAATATCTTAACTAAGACAAATAATGGGAGTAAGAAACACAAAGTATTTGTAAATCAAAGTCAAAATCACCATTATTTGCAAAATCATGTTTCTCCCAACTTAAAATTAAATGCGAACAAATTTCCTTCAAATTATAAATTCAAAAATCATTTTCATCCAAATATTCAAGTAAATGATTATGGAAATTTTAAAACAAAAAATAATGTTTGTCCAAGGTATGAATGGAGACTCATACTTAAGAATGACCCACTAATGTCAAAAGAAAGGGTCCATGCATCCTTGTCTCCCCAAAAGCAAACACGATGTATTTGGGTACCCAAAGGAACCGTCACACCCGGTCCTCTTTGGATACCTAAATCTCTCATTCATTAGTATCCAATCATTTGCATGAAGTAGAAATCAACTAAAAATAAAATATCAATTCTCTACTTCATGATATGCTTAATTTCCATTTTTTTGCTTTTATTTCTTTGAGCCATCATGATATGATCACTTTATATAACTTGTGATATGACTTTCACATATTAAACCAAAATTCATAAATAAATCAAATTGAATAAAGTTGAATAAAAAGTCTTATCATCTTTCAAGTGATCTACTTATCCTTTTTATGTTTATTCTTCTAGATCAATTTCCAATGAAAAGTCATATATAAATTAAATCCTAAATTTGTTATGTATTATTAAGACTAATGAAATAATTGTTGAAATGGATTTAAAAGGTATTTTAGGGGTATTAGGCTAAATTTATAAAATGCACAAGTTTTGCTTAGGTATTTAATATATTTGCGTCATTTTTGATTACCCCTAGTATGTTTAATCATAATCATGCTAAACCGGAATTGAAAAATTGCATGAATGTTATTTCACTTATTTATGATCATTTCACTCATGCATATGTTGTGCAAAACTCATGAATTAAGGTTTAATGAATATGGAGCTTTGATGAATATGAAACCCATGTACTAAAATTTTAACTTCCGCAACTTTTTGGGATTTCTTCTCGTCTCTTCACTTCATTAGACATGCCTTACATTGCACAAACATAATTAAGAAAAATAGGAAGCAAAATCGAAGAAAATCTAGGTTATATGATTAAAATAAGCACTCTCTGTGAGCTAACGCAGGCGCTAGAACCTAACACCGGCGCTAGCTCAAGTATCCGATTTTCTATAATTTTAAAATTCTAAAAAATCACTAAAAATATATTATTTTATATGTACTACTCATTTTTGCATTTCTGCCTATAATTGATTTTTGGAAAATTAAAATACAAAATTACAAAAGCCAAATTACAAATAATATTTTATTTTCTTCCATTCTTTGGTTATTTGTTTGATTTCTATTTCTATATGCAAAAATCAAATACAAAAAAATATAAAACAAAAACATGTATCTAAATCTCTATGTGATAAAATTAATGATCATAATTATATTATGTAATATCAAAAGATCTTTTAATTCACACATTGCACATAACTACAAAAGATCATTTTGGTTCTTTCATAAAATTGGTGATCATAATAGTTATATGAATAAATTATGTTTTGTGATTGCATGTACCTTACTATATCTAGACCTTAGAATCACCTTGATATCAATAACATCAAATCATATCATCACTTAATTCTAGGTCTTCAAATTGAATTTCTATCGATATAAAAGACATGCAATATTCTTATGTCATAATATGAACTCATCATACTAGCATTATTAACTAATAAATATTATCATTCATGATTAGTTATCACTAATGCCATAATGAATCCATCTTAAACTAGAAAAATTCAAAGATAAAATAACTATGTGACTTTAAATTGTTTCCATAGTACAAAATGCTTAGGATGTCCATGATCGTTCACCCACATTTTGTGTCTCACAATAGCGAGGGCGTAGGATTGTATGCATTAGAATACCTAACCTCTATGTCATGTCTTGTCCTTAACCGGGGAGGGTTCCAGTGTGGCCTTGCGAGGAACTGGGGGAAAGAGTGCTAGGTTGAGCGTTCTCTAGTGTGTGCATATGGGATTAACACCCCATCCCACGGCATGCGTGCAGCTCCTCATGCCCATCTGTCACTTAGTACGGGGCTAGTGTGTAGGCATATAGTTAGAGTATTATTATCTAGGACATTCCTACATCTTATATATTACATGCACTCTTTATGATTATATTATTCATGCATTCAAGTTTTGATCGAACTTGCTTACCTTGTGTTTTGCATATTTTATCATTTTGAGCTTTAATGATCTTGTAAAACACAAGTATTTGAAAACTAAATAAAAACATAAAACTTTTTTTTTACAAATAAAACAGCTTAATGAGTCTTCTAATGACCTCCAAAATGTCTGAAATATATACAAAGAAGACCTTTATATAATAACTCGAAATCAAAGAAAAGTTTTTTTTAAAAATGCATGAAATCATCTACTGTCTCGGCGTTAAGTAGTTAACGTCAGGCGTTAGCCTCTAACGCCAGCGTTAGACATTAACGCCTAGCGTTAGCCTTATGTGAAAAATTGCCAATATCATAATGCGGAATAGTATCTGATCTCTATATTTCTTAGTTCAGTCTTCATGCAATCTTATTTACATTATTTGAAATAACATTCTTAAAAATAAGAATACAACCTTTTTAGGTAAAAGTATTCAACAATTTTGAGCCTTCTAATCATCTTTAAATTTTCTGAAATTTCTACACCAAGAAGGACTATTTGCATATTCACTATTTCAAAGAAATTGTTTTCAGAAATCTCAAAAACCAGAGTTCTGCTTGGGCGTTAAGTAGTTAACGCTAGCCGTTAGTTCTTTTGGCCAAATTGGAATTCTGATTTTTCTACAATATTTCTGATATTTTTCTACTGAATTTTCTAAGTTTCTTTTCTCTGATTTCAAATTATTTTGTTCTTATTTTGTTAAGTCTATTCTAAAAATACAAAAAAAAAATTTTAAATAAATCAAAATGATCAAAAATATGTTTTTTTGCTTTTCAAAATTCACAAAACTATGGTTTGACTATAAAACTTCACAAGAGCAAACATCTTAGTCATTTTTGTTTCAAGTGGTCAAAATTGATTAGGCATACACTTACAGATTTTCTTCAATGTCTAATTTTAATTTCAAATGTTCTAAACATTGTTCTATCTTGCCATGCCTTGACCCTAATCTGATTATGTGCAATGAAATAGTCTATAGAAAATTATGTATGATTGCCTAGCATGCCACTAAGTATGAGTAATGCTTTATGTTAATCAATGATTCATACACTCACTACCTTGATAATCTACATGTGTTCATAATCTTAGTCTTACATGATTGTGTAGTGTAATAATTTTAACACCTTGAGTTGTATGTCTAAATTACCTACACCATCTTTTAAAAATAAATTTCTTGCACACATAGAAGTGTTACTCCAAAATTTTAAATGTTTGCAACAATAAGTGAATTCGAAGACGTTTTGGCCCTTAACAAAAATATGAAATACAAAGCCAAAGATAACTCCACCAAGCACTACTCACCCTCCTGATAAGTCTTAATGAGCATTGTGAGGTTGAGCACCTTGGAAAGAATTGTAAAGTGTCTTGTGCAAACACATTCAACTTTTTATCACTTCTATTTGTACACCGGATCACTAAAAAATAAAAATCAATCAAAATGCTTATGTGATCCCCCAAGCAATACTTCGCTCCCTGGAAGTCTTAATGAGCATTGTGTGGGCGAAGCACCTTGGTAGTTGTACATATGTTATGTGCTTTGAAATTTTATTCTAGATGTGATGTGTGAAAGTAATTATATGATTACAATCTTAATGTTGTTACTATTTCACTACATATGTCATGTGTTTTGATTATTTCACTTGTATACTTTTATCAAAACACCTAATGTACACATAATTGATTTTCATAAAGCTTCTACTCATGAGAATTGGATCCTAATGCAAATATTACATAATTCTCTAAAACCTTAAGTAAAAGCACTAGATTGCAATGCATGATTTCTACAATGTTTTCTTTATTTGAAATATGAATTGGGTATATTGTAGTTCTAATCTTTTTGAATATGTTGATTCATGCTTGCCTATTTGGTATGAAAATTTTCAAAGTTAAATGCTCAAATGTGAAGAGTCTAGACATATTGTTGGAATGGTCAAACTATAACAAAAATACTACTCTTAATTATTTTGTTTTTCCGCATTTCTCATTTTAGTCATGTATTTCGTTTACCATGTGTTCTCATGCTTATTTCTAAGGATTTGTCTTTCACTTGTACTTGTCAAACAATATTGCACCTCTTTTAACAAGTGGTACAAACAAGTAATATTCTTCTTAAAAATTAATATGAAAAACAAGTGGTAGAATTCTGTTGGTAAAATCATGGAATGTGGTTCTTTCACACTTATCATATATTTTTCCGCTGTGCCACTCTCTCCCTTAGCTCGATCATGACTTACTTTATGTTTACAAAAAACTCTTATTCCTCTCTTAGTTATGTCCCAACTTTTGTCTTCTTTATTCTAGTTTTGTTTAACTCCACCCTCTATTGCTAATAACAAAGGGGGAGAATAAATTGCTAAATCATATTGATTAACAGAGTATGATTCACTAGATTAAGGGGGAGCATGTATCTAGTTTATGGGAGTATACACTAAGGGGGAGCATTTTTGTAGGGGGAGCACTTTTAAATGATCTATAATTCTTATCCTTATCTTATAATTGCTTAGTATCATATATCCTTTTAAAAACACAAATTCTTTATCTATGAATCTGGTTTATCTCTATTGGATTTGTTATTATCAAAAGGGGGAGATTGTTGGAACATGGTTTTCCGCATCCCTTTGATTTGAGAATAACAAATCCTACTTGTATTTGATCTTGTTTGCCATTGTGTTTTTAGCATGCAGGTTTGGACAGATATGACACCAGGTTGCTGCAACAATGGTCTGGCACTAACCACAAGCTGAAGGATTGAAAGCTGTTTAACGCTGGGTGTTAGCGTTAGACGAAAACGACATTCGACGAAATTGTGTTCGACGAAAGAAGAAGCCCGTTCGATGAAATGCGTTCGACGAAATTTTCGTTCGACGAAATGGAGGTTGCCGAAATGAATTGTCGTTCGACGAAATGAGTGGCGTTCGACGAAATGAAACTGCGTTCGATGAAATGAGACATTCGACGAAGATGCTGTTCGACGAAATGGCTTGCCAGCTGATTAAAGAAAGAAACTCAACGCTAGGCGTTAGTCTCAACACTGGGCGCTATCCGGTCGACGAATTTGGCAAGGAGAAAGCAGCCGTGATTGCAGGAGGAACTTTAGGAATGATTTGCCCAACGCCCCGCGTTAGCCTTAACGCTGGCGTTGATATTGCCTAAAATAAAACAATTCCTAAAGTGCAGAATCTTCTTCCTTTTCTGAAGATCCGAGCCATCAATATGTTGTTATACATGGTCAACGCCCGGCATTAGCACTTAACGCCGACGTTAGCTCAAAGTCTATAAATTGGATGATTTCGACGTCTCTGACAACTGATTGCCAAGAGCCCTATTCCAGCACTTCAGAAATTTTGTGAGGGCCGTATTTCCAGACCAATACATCTCCCACTCATATTTCAAAAGGAGGAATCAAAGGAGGCTTGGATCAACACGCTAACACAACGTGAAGAACGCACGCTTAGACTTCAACGATCTTCAGCGATTCTTTGGCGTCTCCTTCAGATTACCTCATAGGGATTTTCATATTTATATTTTGTATTTGTCTTTTATTTTATGGTTGTAATCATTTTGTGAATTCGCCTCGTGTTGGCGACTAGGTCTAGGTAGGACTTAGGGAGTAATTCTCCTCGTGTTGGCGACTGGGTCTAGGGAGTAGATCTAGGGGGTGCTCGAGGCCTTTTTGGTGATAGATTGGCTAGAGCGGCTTGAGGCCGTATCTGAGGAGAGATCGGCTAAAGCCAACCGGTTCGTGGGGATACGAGTCGGTATAGAAAACGAAAAAAGTTTTCATATTATTCGCTTTGATTTCTAGCGTCATAGAAATCAAATTTTGTAATCAAGTTTATTAATGATAATCATGTCCTTTCTTGTTTAATAAAATTGATTTCATTTTTAATTTCATTATCTCTTTTTGATTTAACTTGCTTCGACCAAAATATCAAAAGTTTTCTATTAAAGTTTAAAGTTTTTAAAACCCTTATTCACCCCCCCCCCTCTAAGGGCGCCTACAGATCCAACAGGGGGGTGCGCCACAAGAGAGAGATAGGGAGGGATTAAGAGGGGGATTAGGTTTTCAAGTTCTCTTCATCAAAATTAAATTAAAAAATATTACAACATGGCCGTTTATAGGCTTTGCCACAGTTTTGACTAAACGCAGTCCAAAAATTAAACATAACCAAAATTAAAATATTAAAGTGCCATAAAATATTAAAAAGATAAAATTAATAATTATAATAAAACTATTATAATTATTAATTGTTTTGCTTGCGCCTCGTGAGGAGATTGTAACGATGTGCATCAATGTCGCCGCGACAGCGATGGCGTAAATCTTTGGTCCGTGTGTCGCCTTCATCCGTAAGCGCGTCATCCGCCGTAGATGTACCGTTACCAACATCTTCACGTTGAGGGCCATCGTCGCCATCAATCCTCCCCCGCTCAAAAGTACTCATCACCGATGAGTTGTCACGAAGGTAGCGGCGGAGAAGATCATCATCGAAAAGGGTCACCTTTGATTCTGGAAGCCACGGGTCATCGAAGGCTGGACGGTCATGCCAACGAACCAAGTAGCGGCGACTGGTACCACTGGGAGAGGAAAGCACTTCATCTCTAAGGATCCTGTCAGGAATAAAAGTGGTTCGTTGGAACCTTGGAAAAGCGTTAGGAAAATAAGGGGAATTAATTCTGTCATCAACATTCAACGTGCCTCCAGTGGGGACCGAAGAAGAGAGCGATCCGGGCATAACCTCACCCCCAACCCCAATAGACAAAGAAGTGGAACCAAACGGGCAGACCGATAAATCAAGTGGTGGAGAAACATGCGGCGTTAAATTCGAAATATTGAAAATATGGGAGATTCCCCAATCAGCGAGTAACTCCAAAAGAAATGTATTTTTTCCTAGTTTTTTTTAAAATTCAAAACGGGCCCGCTCGCCGATTAGCCAACTTCTTTATGGCGCCCGAAGGCATCCGTTCAGGGACAAGACGCACCATAACCAAATCTCCAACTTTCAAGTGGGATGCCCTCCTATGTACGTTAGCGTGCAATTGATAAGACGTGTATTGAGTATCGAGCGTGTCCTTCTCGTGTTTATGTAATTCATGAACATGAGCGGCAAAATCTTGGGCTAATTGACTTGACTTAAATGATGGAGGTAACAGAATCAAATCAAGTGGCACCGATGTCTTGTATACGTGCACGATTTCATTCGGCGCTAGACTGGTAAATCGATTTGGTGGTTCGTTAGAAACGCGTGGACATGTGAGATAGTCTTTAGTTATTTTGTAAGTGAGAGCGTGCAAACGTGACCTAGAAAACGTGTTCTCCACTAACATAGCAGTCTTATTAAAATCACCAAGAAAAGAGTCACGAACACACTCCTTACGCTCAAACAAACTTAGCGCGGTATTCAAAATGATTTGCTTGCCATTAAAGTTTAACGCATAAATAATAGTTTTTTTAACAATTGTCATATTAAGATCATAAAATCATGGACGTCCAAGCAACACATGGCAAACGACCATCAGATTCTCACAATACTTCGGACTAGTCATAACCAGTTCGTGTCCAATATTATAATCCGCCAATGGTATCAACGGTTCAGGAGGGAAGGTCGGTGAAATCGAATAAATCGGTCCCGGTAGAGAAATTAAATTGGATTGATTTTTCTTTAACGGTGGCAATCTCAAAACAAGTTCCTCCGGGTTTGCATCATCTAAGTCTTCCAAAAGTGTCTTTCCCTCGCTAACCAAATCTTCCAATGCACTAGGAGCGTCGTCCGAATCAGAATCAACAGACAATTTTAAAACTGGATCAGAGGGGAGATCCTCATCCATATCACTAGGGTAACCTACCTCCTCATCATCGCTATGATCTTCCTGAATAATGACATAGTCGTCAGCGGTCGGTGCAATCAACGACACTAACTCAGAATTTTCAGAAAAGTCAACAACTAGATCAGAACATTTTGGAGGAGACTTTACTAAGACCGAGGTCGTTGACGGAGCAGGGCACTCGACAGTATGGAGGTCAGACATGCCCCCCGCATCATGTATAACCTTTGTGGGATGAACCTCACAGACCAGAATACTCTCACCGCGCGGGTTCATGGCATCCCTAACTGTGATGGCTACCGAGTTCGAGTCAGTGGACCGGAACGTGTCCTTATTTCTCAGGGATAAAGAGGGGGAAGGTCCTAAGATGGCCATTCCTTTCTCAAATGAACGAGTCTTAAACTTGTGAGCTAGGTGCTTCTCAATTTCCAACGCGACATTATAGCAGGTGTCTAGGTCAGTGTGACAGTAGCGAAGGAGTTTACCTTGAATGTCGGGATTGAGCCCCCGACGAAACCGAGAGAGGGTGATCTAAGGCATCTCCTTAATATCGCACCTAACCATCATGTCCTCAAAAAGACCCATGAATTCGGCAACTGAACGATTCCTTTGTCTAAGGGAAACATACACGTCAGAGGCCATACTCGTAGTGAGGTGTGTACTCGGGACCAGAACTAGTGAACATGCAATGATAGTTTTTTTTTTGAATCTGAACTAGACAGGTTTAATAAAAGAGAATTTTATAAGGAGAAATTTTTTGAAATTCCATAAAAATTTTGAATTTTCAGAAATATTTGAATTTCCAGAAATATTTGAATTTAAAAAATTTGAATTTTAAATGTAAAAAATTTGAATTTGAAATTCAAAATTTTGAATTTTGAATGTGAAAATAAAAAATTTGAATTTCAAAAATTTGAATTTTGAATTTGAATTTCAAAAATTTGAATTTTGAATTTTGGATTTGAATTTCAAAAATTTGAATTTGAATTTCAAAATTTTGAATTTGACTTTCCAGAATAAAAATTGTTTTTTTATTTTCCTGTAGAAAATAATACGCAGATTTGCAAAATTGTTGTTTTTAATTTTCGCTGAAAAATAAAAAATTTATGACCGCTATTCGCAGACCAGAAATTTTAAACACGCCAAATTTTATGAAATCTAATTTTATTCCTGCCTAATAACTAGGGTAATGAAAATATTTTTTTGATTTTCTTACTGATAAAAATATGGAGAATTCCCAGATTTTTTTTATTTTCGCAGAGAAATAAATTTTAGGCCGCTATTCGCAGACCAGAAATTAAAATTTTTGAAATTTTGAAATTTTGAACACGAAATCGTGTGAAGATTGTGTGTGCTGGCGTTAAGAAAATTTTAGGAATGTGTCAATTAAGAAATTGACACGAACCTGGCTCTGATATCAAATTGATGCAGGGATCACCCTCCAACGCGGACGCTACAAATTAATTCACTACCCTACCCGACGTATCACGATTACTACGCACGGACGGAGAACGCAACAAAACTTAAACACAATTTTATCAATTTTTAGTTCGCCCCGACGGTTAGCCAATCCACTAGAGATTAAATAGAGGCTATAGGCCAATATTCGCTCCGGCTAAATGGACCCACCCGATCCGATCGAGCTATGCGTTGTACCAAAAGAGATCCACCGAAAATTATCGATACGGAAATGGTTGATCTCTCCCAACAAAAAGCGCTCGCCAAACCCCTTCGAAAATTAAAAATAAAGAATGAAATGCAAAATTTCAATATGAAGAAAACCCACGAAAAATTTCGGTGATTCGAAGATCACGCCACAGAAATCCACCACAAGATAAATCAAGAAGAGAAGTCACACGGGTGGATTGTTCGTTACCCGCTTGAGATAGGATTGGCCTCAAGCATGCACTCGCCCGTCCGTTCTTCTACGGATCCACCGGAAGCGCGTTGTTTGGAGAGGAATCTGTTCGCCTTCTACGCTTTACCGCCACCAAAGTCCACCGAATATCACTTAGATCCCTTAGAGGAATCCGTAGGAGATGGAGAGCCTTCTAGAATAGGAAAGAGAAAAGGTGGTAGAGGGAGAGGCTAGAGGGGAGAGGAGAGGCGGATCTCCTAGAGGAGAGGGCGGCCGGCGGCTAGAAGGAGGAGGAGAGGAGGGGGCGGCCTCCTTGGCCGAAACTTGGAGAGAGGGAAAGAGAGGGGGGGGGGGGGGGGGGGGGGGCACAAGAGAGAGAGAGGGAGGGATTAAGAGGGGGATTAGGTTTTCAATTTCTCTTCATCAAACTTAAATTAAAAAATATTACAACATGACCTTTTATAGGCTTTGCCACAGTTTTGACTAAACGCAGTCCAGAAATTAAACATAACCAAAATTAAAATATTAAAGTGCCAAAAAATATAAAAATGATAAAATTAATAATTATAATAAAACTATTATAATTATTAATTGTTTTGCTTGCGCCTCGGGCGGAGATTGTAACGGCGTTTATCAATGTCGCCGCGACGGCGATGACGTAAATCTTTGGTCGGCGTGTCGCCTTCATCCGTAAGCGCGTCATCCGCCGTAGGTGTACCGTTACCAACATCTTCACGTTGAGGGCCGTCGTCGCCATCACTTACGGAGAAGGCGGGAGCGGAAGCGATGACTCGAGGTTGCTTAGCGGCAGGATTGAGCATCAGAGCTGGAGCCGCCTTACCGGTCCGGGCGATGCTGCGATGAGAAATATCCGGTCCAACTCAACCTGAGCCATTTTAGGGGAACCCCATCAGTGTCGATTGAGCTTTATAGGTCAAGGTCCCCGACATATTGCATATGTTGGTAGATTATAGGTGCATGGTCACTCTTTTTATGTGGGGTACTGAATTCAAGTCATATATGATATCATTGCCATGTTTTATTTTGATTTAATTTTGGGTATGTATTGACTCACAAAAAAACATGCGAAGATTGAATGTAAAATATGAATCCATTAATTTTTAGTGGACTGCAGCATGCGTGGACTATATGATAATCTCCATTGTAAAGGCTTTCAAGGAAATTAAGCAGGTTTGTGATGCCTTTGTGCCTATTCTGCTGGGGCATGAAAAGACTTTAAAAGTTCATGAAATAATGGTGATCATTGAGCTGCTCACATATTTTCTAACGAATTGTTTGTTGTTCTTCCTTAGAGGGGAATTGATTTTTTTGCATAAAGTTGGTACCTTAGTCAACTGGTGGTGAGATTCTCATACCAAATAGCTCCCAAGGAGTTGGTTGAATTGAATGTACATCATCACATTATTAGATGAAGGGTATAGTATGTCCGTCCAAGCTCATCACCTTATAAATCTCATGCACTATTTATAAAGAACAAACACAGGAGTCTCCACCTTTTTATTGACTATAGAGAGCTTAAAAATTCAATGTTAAGAATAAATTTCAAATTCTGAGGTTTGGCTACCTCTTTAATAACCAAGTATTAGGGACTATAGTGCATTCTAAATTACACTTATGATCAAGATACTAACAGATGCAAATCTAGTAGGGTGATAGTCTGAAGACTACGTTCAATACATGGTCAAAAAAATTTGAGTTTAGGAAAATGTCTTCCAGACTCAAGAACACCAGTACCACGTTTATGGACTTTATGAATCAGAATCGATTACTAGTTGGAAATTTTTGAGGTCATATTCATCGATGATATCCTAGTGTACTTCAAGTAAGATGAGGGCCACAAACATTATCTAAAGGCTATTTTGTAAAGACTAAGAGAATCAATTATATGTGAAGTTTTCTCGATGTTATATTTGAATGCATGAGGTGGCATTCTTGGGCTATATCATCAGCGTTTGTGGCATATCAGTGGGTCATGTGACGGTATAAATGATTTGTGAGTTGCCAGTCCATAAATATGTAGCATATGTTAGGATTGTTTACCAATTACTATATATTATTGGAGATTTGTTGACGGTATTCCAAATATCGCGCACTACCACTTACTACTCTCACAAGAAAAAGCCAAAAGTACTTGGGCAAGAGTGAGAGGAATCTTTCAATGAATTGAAGGTTCGGCTGATGTTGGTGTAACACCTAAACTTCATCAAGAATTATTATATAAAAATAATAAATAAAAATTCTATAAAAATATATAATAATTAAGGACTATTATATAAACAAATTATATCACAATGATGATAGGAAGGAAAATCAGTGCAGAATGAATTTTCGAAATATATACTATGATTTAAGTTGGCTGGGCATGTGGGAGAGCTCTTCAGATGGGTTTACTATTACAGTGTTGGTTATATGTTGGTTGGGCTTGATATTATAATGGCTGGATTGATTTCTTTGTGTTAAAAGGATGAGTAAATTCCTAACTGGACCCTAAGTGAAATCAAGGTGACTTTGTTTGCATCTTAAATTCTAAAATTTAAACCTTAAACTTTAAGAATCCTAAACCCTAAATCCCATAAACTCTAAACCCGAAATTCTAAACCTTAAAACCTAAAACTCCTAAACCCCGTAATTATATGAAATAATACATAATGAAGAAAGGCCGATCAAAAAAATACAAACCTTGTCTGATCATAAAATAGTACTTGATTCGTAGCGAGAGACTACGTGTGGTTGGGAATTTTGCACACTTAAGGTCTATTTGGGAGGGCTTTTTAGCTCTATTTTATTTTCTGAAAAACGCTACCGCACTTTACAAACTGTTTGGAAAGTCCATCGGTCGAAAAAACTACCATCAAAACTTCTTTTTCTAATCTTTTTCAAATGCCACGGACTTCCTACTTTTCAACCTTTTCGGAAAGCATTTTCTCATCTCGATATACATTTGACGCTGCAGAAACGTTTTCCTCCTCCCGATCCAGTTCGACAACCTTGCGGAAACCCTAGCTTTTCTCCCGACGATCCATTTTCTGCACGGGCGCGTATTTTCGGCCCGGGCGTGCATTTTTCCGCCCGGGCGTGCATTTTTCCGCCCGGGCGTGCATTTTTCCGCCCGGGCGCACATTTTCCGCCTGAGCGCACTTTTTTAGTGCGCGCACACATTTTTCCACATAACACGCATTTTTCGCCTGAGCGCGCATTTTTTGCCCGGGTGAGCATTTTTTTGCCAGAGAGAACATTTTTCGCCCTTACTCGCATTTTCCCGCCCGGACGCACATTTTCCACCATGACACGCATTTTCACCCTGGCGCATTTTCCGCCCAGGCCCGCATTTCCGGCCCGGGCGCCATTTTCGGCCCAGACGCGCATTTTTCCGCCCTGACGCGCATTTATGAATTTATTTTATTTGCTTATGTTAAGTTTTGTCAAACTGTTTATAATGTGTTTCTTATTTCTGAAAAACTATGCAAACGGAATTCACTCAAACAGATCTTCATTTGCATTAGATATTTTTCAAAAGCTCTTTTTCTATCCTCTTTTTGCTACCACTCCATTTTCCGCCGCCACTGCTCTCCCAAACCGACCTTTAATTTATTACAAAACACTCAAACGGATGGTTAAAGACTGAGGTACTGTTGTTGCTTGGGCAACCCATACAACAACAACAACAACAACAACAACAGAACCCATATAGTCCCCAATCATTGGGGGTATGGGCGGGGGAAGATTGGAAACAGACCTAACCTTTGGCACTATGCACAAAGTGGCTTCTCTCAGAGGAGAAAGACTGGGCAACCCATAATATGAGAAAAAATTAGCTATAGTGTGACGGGGGCAAAATTATTAGTAAAGCTCATCATATTATTTATGAGTACCTATATATACTAAAAATAGATAATAAATAAAATATAACAAATTAAAGAACATAAAATAAATAAAATTGAAATAATATTAAAATATTAACAATAGTAAAAAATAAAAAATAAAAAAAAAAATTTTTTGTACACGAGCGACCCGAGGGGTCGTCGAAGTAACTGCCGCCCTCTAGTGCTTTGCATAGTGAACATTTGTGATAAGTGTGGTACTGATACAAGTAGAACACGTTACTCAGGGACCCCTACCCCTTCCACTAGCTAAATGATAAGGCTCGATTATTGCTCATTTGAGGTGACAAGTAACAGCAAGCACAAAAAGTGATTAGGCATTTAAAATTCAAACTTTATAGCAAATTTAGTGACATTATTTGCATACAAACAAGGCTTCAGAGATTCTGAAAGGGAGAATCTAGCTTCTGGAATCAGCAAGAGTTGCAGGTCAACCAGGGAATGCATTTTGTAATGTAATTCTAGGAGAAGCAGATTGTTTATATTATCAACTAGTGGTGGTCTAAGCCCCATCTGAAAGTTTGAAAGAGAATTTTAGCGCAATTAATTCATTAAATAAGTTTAGAACACATTCAATACTAAAGAGATTAAACGATTATTCACTTAAATATATTGGGTCAAGTGATTGTATATCATTATTTTTGTTTATGTTTCAGTGATGGGTATTGACAAGCTTGTAAATACTGGATATCGGCGACGTGTGAGATTGAGTTTTTAAATGTCAGATATCGAATGTCAGATATTTTAAAATATCAAATTTTCATGTCTTAAATTAAAAAATTATTTTTATGCATACTAATTATAATTATATATTCTAAAATTAAAAATTAGTAAAACAAATTTATGAACTCTGAGTCATGCAGATCCCAAAATAAATTCAAAGAGTGTATCTAAAATAAAAATATTAGTAATACACTAAGCATACTATTATCAAGTTCAAATAGAGCTATTGGCAAATATATTTAGTAACATACAATAATTTTATTTAGATAACAATAAATTTTATAGGGAAAAAAAATTAAAACATAAATATTTTTTATTTATTATAAGTATTTTCATGCTTAGAATTTTTTTGTTAAACATATTGTTGCAAGTCACTCGGTTTTCTCCCAGTCCGGAGATTCGGACCGCCTTAGCTCGAGAGTGAGCCGAGCGCACATACAATCAAATGAAAATCAAGCAGCAATAACACGAGGTGTTTTAGCATGAAAAATCCAGAAAAGGGTGAAAAATCATGTGGTCGGATTTTTGTTAGACAAATTCCACTAGTTTCTTTGCGGTTACAATAGTTTGAAATCCTCGGAGGGTGACATGCCACCTCCCCTCTTATAAGTCTCTTAGACAGAAAAAGGAGAAAAAAGCAAAGTCCTTGAAGCGACCTCAAGAGCCATCTTAGGTGTTAGTGGGAGCGTCCTCTTGAGTAGGGGTGTAAACGAGTCGAGCTCGAGTCGAGCTTAGCAAAAATCCCAAGCTCGAGCTCGAGCTCAATATTTTGAGCTCGAGTTCGAGCTCGTCGAGCTCATCCTGCTTGGCTCGAGCTCGAGACCAGTATATTGAGCTCGAGCTTGAGCTTTCGTGCTCGCGAGCTCGAGCTACTCGCTAGTTTTTTTGCTCATGAGACTATATATATATATACGAGTGCCCGACACGGGGCTCCGCCCCTACGGCCAAGCGCGACAGTACTGGCCGGCGACGGCGGGCTACGCTCGTGCTCGATGCTCTCGGGTGGCCTTTGACCGCATCGGGGCGGGTTTCGCCTCCCTCGGCGTTTATAAATAATATTTGTACATATAAAAAGTTAATTTTAACTTAATGTAAACCAAAAATTTAATTTTAATTAATTTAATTTTAATTAATTTAATTAAATATTAGTACATATAAAAACTGTTTCTACAATATAATGTGAAAGTGTTCATAGCTTAATGGATAAGGTGTATGACTGTAAAAGTGGTGGTCGGCAGATCGAATCTCACATGGTGCTTTTTTTTTTTTTTAATTTATTAAAATCTTGCTCAAATTTAGTCCCACATCGTGAGATTAATTTATCTATTCCGGAATAAATTAAAAAAACAGCATTCACTATTTGAAAATAACGTATTCTGGGTGGGCTACACAGATTGTGAGGCTTCATCGGGGCAAGATATATGCTAACGCCGTGTAGCGTATTTTTGACTGTACCTGATTTAAATTCAATTATTTTAACATAGTTTTAGGCCGGTCACCCCCTAGTAGGTTTAGGTCGTCCCCTAGTAGTTTAGGAGACCTATGAAAAAATGAAGAGAGAGGGAGCGGTTTTATCCGACGGTTGATGAAATATCATGCCAGATTCGACGACTGTAATCATTTCAATGGATTTAAAATTCATGGCTTTGATATTTCTTTATATATGATAAAGATATATACACACATATATATACACACACATAGATATATAGACATATATATCTATATTATTCTAAAAAGAAATATGGTGGTCTGCGAATAGTGTGAGATCAAAAATCCCTAAAAAATTAGGACCGTCGGATAGATGGCTTCAAAATACAGGCGCCGTCCGATCAAATACAGTTAGACTGCAAATAGCTATTCTTCAAATATCCAAAACCTCTGCTCCTCTCATTTCCCCGATACCAGCAAGATTGGCTTACTCCTCGCTGTCAAATACCGCTGCCCTAACTCGCTGTCGCTCCGCTCCCTCTCACGACGCCTCCTCCGCTTCGCGATTCAGAGGAGATCACTCGCTGTCGCTCCGCTCCCTCTCGCGACGCTTCCTCCGCTTCGCGATTCAGAGGAGATAAGCATCTCCTCGACTCTTCTACATCAAGCCGCACCAACCACCAGCGATTCCAGCCTCCCCCCAAGACGTCAACACACGCACCAGGTACCACTCTCCCTCGATATTACTTATTTCGCATTTCTACAGACCTACAAAAAATCTACAATGGCATCTGCTGCATATGGTTTCTCCTATTTCTACAGACCTACAGAAAATCTACAATGGCCAAGCGATCGAAAACCGCTTTCGTCGCCCAACCCGTCGTCGTCTCCCATAGGAATTCTTCCATTTATTCCTCTTCCAACTTCATCCATACTTCATTTTCTCTGTTTATTGGGAGGGATATACTCTCCCTAAGCCCTAACCGAGGATCTGACATTTCCTCTTCTTCTTGGAAGGGCTACACTCAGCCTAACTGAAGTTCAACGGGCAAAATCAGGGGTGAGGCATTTATTTTGTTTCAGGGTCAGCAGATACCCCATGAAAAGGAATTCCACTCTTCGCAATTTATACAGCCGGCCCACCTAGATCTACATCTCCAGCGAGCATCAGATTATGCTTTCCTCCTCCTGGAATTCGGTTTCAAGCAAGGTGATTGCATCCCACCATTTTCTGAGTTGCCAACCATCATCAGTCTTCTCTGTTGAACAAATTTTGAATTTGTTTTATTCTTCTTCATCTTCTCCTTATTCATCATTGGTTTTCTATCAATTTGGATGATAACGATAGAATGTGTCAAATTCTAGAATGCATCAATTTAATAAAACGCATTCGGTCTGCATATATCTCTCTTTGATTGCATATAGCTCTCTTAATACAGCGAAGATGAAGAATTGCATAGCTCTCTTTGACACATTCTATCTTTGAATGTGTCAAATTTTTGACTGAAGAATAATAAAAACAAGATTTTATGCATTGCAATTTAATAAGCTCTCTTTGACAGAAGTTGAAGAGGGTTTAAAATCCTGTTTAAAATAGAATGTGTTAAAGAGGGTTTAAAATCCTATTTATAAATTGCGAAGATGAAGAATGCAATTCTTCATAGCTATGTTTAACTGCAATTCTTCATCTCCAGTCAAAGAGAGCTGTTACGCGCACGCGCCAGCCTTTTTATTATTACTGTTTTCGTTAATTATCTTAGGATTGATGTGAGCCTCTCCTCCCTATATAAGGAGGACGTATGAGAGTGTTAGGGTTATCTTTTGATCATTAGGTATTTAGGCTCTCATTTGAGGGAAGGATCATTGGAGGAACCAGCCTCCTTGATCTTGGCCAGACTTCGATCCGGATTGTATCCGTGTTTCTTCTCCGATTAATGCATATAACTCTCTTTGACACATTCTAGATGCATACTGTGGTTTCGAATTTTATTACCTGTGTATTTAGATTGGAGGAAGGGGCTTTAGGGTTCAGCTTTATGGATGGATCTGTATTGAGAGATTGTTACTGCACAATATTATTATTTTGAACTCTAATAATTTTCAATACTGCATAATTTTGACATAGTTACTTAGTAATTATTGATTGGTTATTTCATTTCTCCTTTCTTTTGCAATATTATGTTTCTGACTATAAACCACAACAAAATCTATATAGTTCCCGTACATGAGGATTGCATGGCAGCCATTGAATTCATTATTCTGTAGGCATGCTACAAGGCAGAAAAAATTTCTTTGACCATCAATTCATCTCACAGATGCCTCCTAAATTCAGGCATAAAATCCTGTTTATATATTTGTAGAATTTTGTAGAGTAGTTAGTCTTTATCATAATGATTTTGATGGGGTATTGACATATAGTATTATTTTAGAGAAATTTGGCATGAATTCTTGGATAAATATCATATATTCCGTACATGGTGCACCACTGCGTGCTCTTTTTAGTATGTACGTGCACCGTAGATCAAACAAAACATGAGTTTTCAAAACATTCGTGCTTATTTTTGTTATACCTTATTAATTCACATATTTGATTATTTTATTTTCTTAATCTATAGAATTTTGTGTCAAATCTTGAGCAAAACTAATAAATCCAAAAATATCCAAAGCATTTAGACGAATAAAGTTAATATGCGAATTTTATTTTATATACTTTGTTTATAGGGTTGTTCAGTTATGATTTTGCTTTTCCTTAAAAAATATCGGTTCTCTTCCTGTTGCCAGCTCCGCTATTTTGCAGAAAATATCACAACTTTTTTGAATCAATTTTGTATTTGTCTAATAATTTAAGTTGTTAAAACTATGCAATAGATTTATATCAAATATACAAAAATGTCGCCCCTACGACAAATGTCATCACCACGACAAATGTTGTCCACCACGATAAATGTCGCCCACCACGAGAAATGCCTCCCCCACGACAAATGTTGCCCCCACGACAAATTTCGCCCCTTACGACAAATGTCGCATCCCACGACAAATGCCGCCCCCACGATAATTGTCGCCCCCACGACAAATGTTGCCTCTCAAAACAAAGGTCGCCCCCACGACAAATGTCGCCCCCACGACACATGTCGCCCCCATAACAAATGTCGCCCCCACGACAAATGTCACTCCCACGATAAATGTTGCCCCTATGACAAATGCCGCCTTGGATCGAGCCGGAGGCCCGTGCCTGTCACTCGTATACATATATATACATATATGTATACGAGTGACAGGCACGGGCCTCCGGCCCTATCCAAGGAGGCATTTGTCGTAGGGGCGACATTTGTCGTGGTGGGGCGACATTTGTCGTGGTGGGTCGACATTTGTTGTGGTGGAGGGACATTTGTCGTGGGGGCGAGATTTATCGTGGGAGACAACATTTGTCGTGGGGGCGACATTTGTCATGGAGGACGACATTTGTCGTGGGAGGCGACATTTGTCGTGGGGGCGACATTTATCATGGGAGCGACACTTATCGTTGTGGAAGACATTTGTCGTGTTGGTGATATTTTAATATTAATATTAGTAAAACTATAAACTGATTAAGTGCACGATAGTCATAATCTCATTTATAATACTTACAACTTACAACTCCACACTGGCAGTAGGCTAATTTGTGACTATAATGGCAGTATGGAGTTGTAATTTGTGAGTATACAAAATGGTAGTTTGATTACTAATTCACAACTTCATAATATAAACAACTACATGATTATTATATAAATTAATTTGGAATGACCCCAAAGTGATTTGGTAAGCAGTCATAGTATGAAAACATGAGAAGAAGTTTGCTTAGAACACATGTCTACAATTTTTTCTTCCAAAGTGCAGTAGTGGCAGTTTGTGGAAATAGTATTGTAATAACTATAGCAAGTGATCGTCCAAAGTGCAGCAGTTTGATCTTTTAAACCTGCTTGTGCAGTACTAATTGTAAAGCATAGACAATTATATGAAGTGCTGTGAACAACTATGCAAGTAAATGAGAATTAGTTTTGGGAAGAACAAAAAGAGAAGGAACACAGAACTGCAGTCCCAAAATCGTTGCAGAAAATCTAAATTTGGAGTGTGAGGTGATCGTGGTGTGGGGGATTCGCAGAGAGGGGATTCCGTTAGGATCCCGGCGCCGGCGTGGCCGCCGCAGTGGAATACTCGAGGTATTGTTGAGCATCGACGGGATGAGATACCGTGGCTTACGCGGAGGAGACGGTCGGGGAGGAGATTACGCGTTTATATGAACTAAATATCTATTTGGATGAAGAGATTATCATCTCATACTACCATGTGAGGTCATGATAATAGTTGGAGAACTGTACAAAATTTAGGAGTAAGAATTACGCCTCAGAAGAACATGAACCATCACGTTCATTATTGGCCAAATCATCAAACAACTAATATTCATTAGTACTATTTATTAGTTAAGAAATAAAGGGACATCATAAGCTATATGCAAATAGAAACACATTTTTTTTTTAAAAACTGGCGAAGGTGTAGGAAGGTAGGATCAGTTGGAATTAAATACAATGTAGATGCTGAACCATTTGGAATTAAATGAACACTGGAGATCCCAAAACTGTAGTTAAATAATAAGTACTGCAATGTCCTTGTTATGAGAAATTAAATAGAAGCACAAATAGTTAAAACAGATTTGCAATCAATCTCAATGGCAGAAAACAAAATAGATTTAGGAATTTAAATCTGAGAAGATTATTCGAAAATCTGAGAAGATTTTTGTCCAGCGTTCAGTTGAAGATTTTTTTAGATTGAGACGATTTTAGGAAGAGAAATCTGAGTACATTGAAGGAAAATCTGAGAAGACACGCACTGATGACATTTGTCGTGGGGGGGCAACTAAATTTAAAATGGAGCTAAACTGAAGTTACAGAGGGGGGCTAACTAATTGAGAAATCTAGATACATAAATTCTTTTATGCGCTCAACAGAAATCATGTTCCAACAAACATCCAGTGGCCTAAGGATGGATTGATTTAAATTGTATACATATATGAAATGAACCCAAATCAGTTTTGAATAAGCTTGCAAAAAGATCTATGCAAAGAGATCACTTGGAAAACCTCAATTCTATTTATGCACGAAGCCACGAAGTTGAGAGTTGCAAGGATATGATTGATTTCAATTCAAATGAAGGTATAAAAAGTTATCGGATAGTTTACTGTACTTTGCTTAGCCACTACTTGACTAATACCTCAAAGTACACCTAGAGTACAAAAAATATAAAAAAAAGTAGAGATCTATTTGCTACGCTTGACCCTCTACCGGCCAATACTACGGAGCAACCCTATAAAAATTCATCACAGAATCTACCATGCTTTGCTTAGACACTACTTGACTAATACCTCAAAGCACCCCTAGAATACATGAATGTAAACGGATGTAGAGATGAACAATGCAAAAACATTTTAATACAGAAATGTAAAGTATATAAATGAAGATTTATTTGCTCCGCTTGACCCTCTATTGGCTAATACTACGGAGCAACCCTATAAAAATTAATCACATAATATACCGTGCTTTGCTTTGCCACTACTTGAATAATACCTCAAAGCATAGCTAGAATACATAAACTGAAACTATTGATTAGCATTTCATAGCAATAAATAACTATTAACTGAAACTCTACATTGAGATTCATGGCAATACCAAGTGAGGAGGAAAATGCGCATATATAAAATAAGACAGCAAAAAATGCACATGTGTCTAACATTATCTTAATCCACATTGAAACAAAAATGAACATCATACCTTATACACACCAATTATGTGCTTGAAGTGCTCTACAACCAATATATTCAAGGCGCCAATTAACTCTTCTCTTTTCATTTTTTTTCCTTTTGTATATTGCCTCCATACGATGTTATCTGCCGTCAAAAGACCCAAAAGATGATCATTTTTGATCTGTTATGGAAGAAATTAAATGAAAGGATAAAGTTTATAGATTTTACTTTTTATATAATTAATTATCCAAGTGAAAGCCTGCATTGGCATTACTCATCCTGAATTTTTACTGAAATAAATTATAGATTGCACATTACTCATCCTGATTTTTTTTTGGAAAAACTGATGAAGTCGAGCAAATAATTTCAATCCAACGAAGAAAGAGGAATGAAACTTCTTTAAGATAAAACATATAGTCATCAAGATAAATCCCAATTAAAAGCAACAGTTTTCCAAATAAAAAAAACTCGGGATAACTTAGTCTTAATCCTTCAGAATTACCTGTAGCCTTGTGTAAATATGTGATTCCCTTCTATTAACAATCCGACAACTCTGCACTCTCAGTAATGTTGCAGATAGATTTTCAACTTCTTGCTTGCATACATCACAGGTCTTATTTCCCTTGATACTGAACCATTTTATCAACAGAGAGCCTGGGAGATAGAGATAGGGGGAGAGAGAGAAAGAGAGAGAGAGGGGGGAGGAGGAGAGGGGAGAGGGAGAGAGATAGAGCGAGAGAGAAAATAGAGTTAAAGAGAAAGAGAAGCGCGACCGTGAAGTAGCGGGAGCAAGAAGAAGCCGACGAAGATTGAGGCAGCCATCGACTCAGAAATGTAGCGGAGCATTGGGGGAAGCCTAGCCATAGAGAATGAAGAACTGGGTTTGGGTATACTTACAGAGAGGGTGAAGCAAGCATCGAGAGGAAATGGAAGATGAAGAGTTGTATAAATGGCGTAGGAATACCCATGGGTGACGACGATGTGTTGCGCTTGCTGGGCGATGAAAGCGATTTTTGCTTGGCTGCAGGGATCTTCGTGGGCGGAAGGCTTCTACGTCGGCGGCGGCGGGATGGAAGGATGGCATTGATGCGTTTACTAGCAATGGGGAGTGATTTACAAGCTTAATAATCAAACCCAAACTCAGAAATCCATTAATATTCAAGGATTCAGTTACAACCAGCTTCCAACAACCCAAAACGCTTAACAACAGTAGCAGGAAATGGAGAATACAGCAAGATACAGCTCCGTGAGGTGATCTCTTCACCTGGACAGAGAACAGCTAAGGGGAGGGGAAGAGTCCGGCTCCACACAGCACACTACAACAAAACACTTCAAAATCCACACCCAAACCCTACAAGATAACATAATTTATACTAGGAATAAAAGAGATACAAAAGGACTAAATTGCCCCCCACCCATCACTCTAACAGCGGCCCCATACGGACGGGTCGTATCAAATGCCCGCTCCAGCAGAAGTTCCTTGTCCCCAAGGAACAAAATGCGGGTACTTCGCCTGCAGTAACCAGAGATCCTCCCATGTCGCTTCCGAGCGTGTTCCGTTAGTCCATTGTATTAGGAATTGAGTGACGGTGCGGCCGTCCCGATTGACGATCCGGCGGTCCACGCTCCGTAGAGGTTCGATCAACACGTTGCCTTCTTCGGTTACCGCTAGGGGCAGCTCCCCGGGGCGGTCGGGAGGGTCCCCCTTGTGCTCCTTCAGCTGCGAGATATGGAATGTAGCGTGTAGCTTGGCGTTGGCCGGCAAGGCAAGGCGATAGGCCACTAAACCCACCCGTTCAAGCACCCGGAATGGGCCAAAGATCCGGGGTGATAATTTCTGGCATCCGTGCGTTCGAAGGCTGGTTTGCCGGTAAGGTTGCAACCGGATATAGACCCACGAGCCCACTTCTAGCTCCCGCTCGCGACGGTTCCGATCCGCAAGGGTCTTCATCCTATTTTGGGCCATAGATAAATTGTGTTTGATGATTGAAAGCACCCTTTCTCGGGCCACCATGGACCGGTCGACGGCCTCTACCGTTGCGGTGCCCTCCACATAAGGTGATGGGAGTTGGGGCTCTTGCCCATATACAATTTCATATGGTGTCATCCGAATGGCGCTTTGGAAGGTAGAACTATACCACCATTCGGCTAAGGGAAGCCACTCGGCCCAACTCCGAGGCCGCTCATGACACATGCATCTAAGGTAAGATTCGAGGCACCGATTCACCACTTCGGTTTGCCCGTCACTGCGGGTGGTAGGCGGTAGAGTGATGTAGTTGGATTTGTAGTATACGAAAGAGTTCTTGCCAAAAGTCACTTAAGAACACCGCGTCTCGATCACTAACGATAGCGGTGGGTAGGCCGTGGAGGCGGAAAACTGAGTTGAGGAAGATATCGGCTACTCCCTCCGCTGTGTAAGGGTGTTTGAGAGCCGCAAAGTGAGCTTGCTTGCTCAATCTATCTACCACCACTAATATAGCCGTCTTGCCTTGGCTCGGAGGTAAACCTTCAACGAAGTCCATGGAGATTTCTTGCCAAATCCGCTCCGGAATGGGTAGGGGCTGCAATGTTCCCATCGGGAGTTGGTTGGTGGCCTTACACGCTTGACATGTTGTGCATCGGCGGACATACTCGTACACGTCCGCTTTCATTCCCTTCCAATAAAAAGCACGTTTCAGCCGGTGGTATGTTGCCGTGACGCCGGAGTGGCCGCCCATGACACTGTCGTGGTAGATGTGAAGGAGCCGGCCACGGAGGGCGTTGTCTTGGCCGACAACGAGCTTGCCACGACGATGTAGTGTCCCATGCTGCCATTGAAACTTCGGTTCACTGTTTGGGTCGATTAGCTTGGCGGCGATGATGTTTTGGAGGTGGCTGTCATGTTCCCATGATTGGCGGACAGCGCGTAAGATCTCTGATTGAATGACCACCCGGGCTTGGAGCTCACCGCCCCCTTGCTCATATTTGCGGGATAGCGCATCGGCGCAAGCATTGTCCTTCCCGCGCTTGTATTGGATTTGAAAATCAAATCCCATTAGCTTGGCTAGGTAACGTTGTTGTGCCGGAGTGGCGATCCGTTGCTCTAGCAAGTATTTAAGGCTATGGTGATCGGTACGGATAAGGAATGGAGATCCCAACAAATAGTGCTTCCACTTTTGGACGGCCATAACCACCGCAAGTAGCTCCTTCTCATAGGCGGATAGCCGGGCGTTCTTGGGGCCGAGTGCCTTGCTGAAGTAGGCGACGGGACGCTCCTCTTGTAGTAAAACCGCCCCTACGCCGGTGTCCGCGACATCGGTCTCAATGACAAAGGTAAGGTGGAAATCCGGTAAACGAAGCACCGGGGGGCACGAGACCGCCCTCTTTAAAGCTTGGAAGGCCGCCTCCGCTTCGTCGCCCCATTGGAAGCGTTGTTGACGTAGCATGGAGGTCAATGGTTTCGCCAAGATCCCATAATCTTGAATAAAGCGCCGATAGTACCCGGTCAATCCCAAAAACCCGCGCAAGCGCTTAAGGGTTGTCGGAGCGGGCCAATCGAGCATGTCTTGGATCTTACCCGGGTCGGTGGCCACTCCGTGGTGTGATATCAAATGGCCCAAGTAGTGGATTTGTTGAAGACCGAAGTGGCACTTGGAGTGTTTGAGGAAGAGATGTTGTTGGCGTAAAATCTGAAACGTAGTACGTAGGTGTTGAAGGTGCTCCTCCCAAGAGCCGCTATACACAAGTATGTCGTCAAAGAAGACGAGGATGGACTTCCGTAGGTGTGCTTGAAAAATGATGTTCATCATGCTTTGAAAGGTGGACGGGGCATTGGCCAGACCGAACGGCATTACGAGGAATTCGTAGTGGCCGTGGTGGGTGCGGAATGCCGTCTTGGGGACATCTCCAGGAGCCATCCGAACTTGATGAAAACCTGCCCGCAAGTCCAATTTAGAGAAAAACATAGCCCCGTGTAGTTCATCAATAAGCTCTTCAATGATTGGAATTGGAAACTTATCTTTGATGGTGTCACGGTTGAGTTGGCGATAGTCGACGCATAAGCGCCATGTACAATCGCTCTTCTTGACAAGGACCACCGGTGAAGCAAACGGGCTAATGCTGCGCTGAATGAGGCCGGTCTCCAATAAGTCCTGAACCATGCGCTCGATAACTCCTTTTTGTAGGGGCGGGTAGCGGTAAGGGCGCAGATTGACCGGGGATGCCCCTTCCCGTAAGGTGATACGGTGTTCATGCTGGCGAATAGGGGGCAGCTCCTTTGGTTCAGCAAAAATGTCGCTGAATTCAGCCAACAATACTTGCAGTTGGGTATTGGCCGTAGCTTCCAGTGGGCGGCAATCCGAGCCGGGCTGCACTCCGGCGGCCGTGGGGTGGGGGGCTGGTTCAGCGGGATCGGGTTGGAGGTAACATAGGGCCAGCATGTTAAGTTCCCCGTCCCGGTTGACTAACTTTTGTGAACGGCGGGGCTGTAACCACGCATTGACGGTTTGTTTGGAGCCGCGCAAGGTGATCCGATGGCCATGCGAAGAGAATTCCATCCGTAAATTCTTGAAGTCCCAATGGACGATGCCAAGAGTGACAAGCCATTGGACGCCCAATACCAATTCACAACCGCCGAGGGGTAGGACTAGAACATCCGAAGAAAACTGGAGGCCTTGCATCTTCCACTGAAAGTTGACAACTTTATGAGAGCTTGCAATGGTTTTGCCGTTGGCGACCGCAACGTTAAAACTCGGAATAGCCGTCATGGGGCAATTCAAGCGCACTGCCGTGTCGCGATCGAGGAAGTTATGTGTACTTCCGGAGTCGATGAGGACATGAAGTGGTTCTCCACCGTGAGACGCCGTGATTCTCATGGTTTGGAAATGGGTCGTCCCCTCCAAGGCATGGACGGAAACGTGGGGCGGTGCATCTTGCTCTTCTTCCGGTTCGGCCTCCACGGCCGGCTCTTCGAGTTGGTGCAAGGGTGGATCGATATCCTCGTCAATGTTGGGGACAACCTCAAGAGCGTAGGACTTGCGACGTTCCACACAACGATGTCCCGGCGTGTATTTACTGTCACACCAAAAGCATTGCCCATTGCATCGCCGTTCATCAAAATCGGTGGAAGTGAAAGGAGTACCCCCTTTTCCGGAAGAGGGCCCGGGAGGAGCGGGAGGCCGTGGCTGAGTAGGCCCCGTGGAGGTGGACTGGTTGGGTCGACCTTCCCGTCCTGTGGTCCGATCCCATGACGAGGTTGTGGGCCGGCGGGAAGTGTGGGCAAGTTGTTGTTCCTGGAGCCGGGCCAAAGAAAACACATCTTGGAGCGACTTGGGCTGGAACATACGAACGACATATTCGATGTCCCCCTTTAAACCGGCGAGGCATAAGCTGACCGCATTCTCTTCGGGGATGGCCGCACGATGTAATAGGACTTCGAACTCATCTAAATATTGTTGCACCGAGCTCCTTTGACGTAGGTTCTTGATGTCGCTAAGGGGATCATCGAACAAGAGGGAGCCAAAGCGGCTGTTAAGAGCTTGGCAGTACTCCTCCCAGGAGGGCCATTGGCGGGTGAGGCGAGCCTTCATGTAATTTTGATGCCAATATAGCGCCCGGTCCTCCAAGTGAATAGAAGCGATGCGAACTTTCATGTCGGCGGCGGTGTTGTCCACTTCAAAGAACTGATCGCAGCGGTAGATCCAGTCCAAAACGCTGTCGCCACAAAAACGGGGAAAGTCGAGGCGGGCGAAACGCGTATGCACTGTGGGGTTGTTGAAAGTATTTGGCCGGACATCCGGCGGCGGAGGGGGCGTGCTGGAGCCGTTGTTGAAGGTAACTGGCCGGGCTTCCGGCGGTGGTGGGGGCGTGCTGGAGCCACGGAGGTTGTCGGACGGGGTGCGGCGGTCGGACTTGAGGACGGTGAGGAGCTCGCGGACTTCGTCGGAGGTGCGGCTTTGCTGCTCCGCAAGCGCACGCAGCTGGAGGGTGAGGGCCTCCTGGGACTGACGGAGTGATTCAACATCCGCCGGCGGATCCTTGGAGCGGAGGTTGTCGGCGACCGGCATGGTGAGGCGGCGAAGGATGTGCTAGCTCTGATACCTTGATGCGTTTACTAGCAATGGGGAGTGATTTACAAGCTTAATAATCAAACCCAAACTCAGAAATCCATTAATATTCAAGGATTCAGTTACAACCAGCTTCCAACAACCCAAAACGCTTAACAACAGTAGCAGGAAATGGAGAATACAACAAGATACAGCTCCGTGAGGTGATCTCTTCACCTGGACAGAGAACAGCTAAGGGGAGGGGAAGAGTCCGGCTCCACACAGCACACTACAACAAAACACTTCAAAATCCACACCCAAACCCTACAAGATAACATAATTTATACTAGGAATAAAAGAGATACAAAAGGACTAAATTGCCCCCCACCCATCACTCTAACAGCGGCCCCATACGGACGGGTCATATCAGGCATCGGCGGTGGGATGGAAGTTGTGTGCATCGCGTGGTCGAGGGAGGTTTCCGTGTAGACGAAGAGTATCGGGGAGTGGGAGTTAGGGTTGTCGTGGGATCGCGAGAGTGTTCCTGGAACGGCAGAAGGGCGAAGTAGAAAATCGGGGAAGCGCGCGGGGTAGGGGTTCCAGGATCGCGAGAGTGTTCCAGGATCGCGAGAGGGTTGTCGGGGGATTTCGGGAGATATGAATCCAAGATTGGCTATTTGCACTCCATCTGTATTTGATCCGATGGCTTATATATTTTGAAGGCATATATCCGACGGTCAATATATTTTGATGGATTTTTGATCTCATGCTATTCGCAGGCCACCATATTTCTTTTTAATATAGTATAGATATATATGTATGTATATATATATGTATGTATATATATGTAAGTATATATATACATATATATATATTTAAAAAAATATCCAAAAGAAAGCTCGCGAGCTCATGAACAAGAGCAATCGAGCTCGAGCTCGGCTCAAAATCGAGCTCGAGCTCGAGCTCAACTGTCCCGAGCTCGAGTCGAGCTTTTTTAACTTGCACCCCTACTCTTGAGTCTTGGAAGACAGCAGTGTTGGAGTTTCTGATGCGATCTCAAAGCAATCAATAGTTAGTCTTACTGCCAATGCAATATGAGCTTATAAGGTCGCACATAAAAGTGCTTGGAGAAATTGGAGGGAGAATTGAGTTGGCTTGGATTTCTCGAGAAGTCATTTTTAAGGGTTTGGTATTTCTCGAGAAATCATATTCCTGTATTGGGATTTCTCGAGAAATCAATTCCTTGGGATTTCTCGAGATATTGATTTCCAGGGATTTCTCGAGAAATTAAATCTTGAGATTTCTCGTGAAATCAGGCGTTCGTCGACCGCTGGGACGGCGAGGGGCTAGTGTAGCGCTTTCGTCGACCGCTGAGACGGCTAGAGGGCTAGTGCAGCGCGTTCGTCGAACGCAAGCCTCTTGAGTTCGTCGAACGCAAACCTCTTGAGTTCGTCGAACGCAGGCTGCTTCGAGTTCTTCGAACGCAGGCCTCTTGAGTTCGTCGAACGCAGGCTGCTTCGAGTTCGACGAAGGCATGCCTCTTGAGTTCGTCGAACGCAGGCTGCTTCGAGTTCATCGAACGCAGGCCTCTTGAGTTCGTCGAACGCAGGCTGCTTCGAGTTCGTCGAACGCAGGCCTCTTGAGTTCGTCGAACGCAGGCTGCTTCGAGTTCGTCGAACGCAGGCCTCTTGAGTTCGTCGAACGCAGGCTGCTTCGAGTTAGTCGAACGCAGGCCTCTTGAGTTCGTCGAAGGCAATCTGCTTCGAGTTCATCGAACACAGTCCTCTTGAGTTCGTCGAACGCAGGCCTCTTGAGTTTGTCGAACGCAGACATACTATATTAGTTCACGATCTTAGGGTTCGGGGTGTGTGTAAAAATAGTTTTTCGGCCCCGACCCTTTCGTGTTCCGAGAG
The DNA here is from genome assembly GCA_033032865.1 of Dactylorhiza incarnata. Taxonomy (NCBI): domain Eukaryota; kingdom Viridiplantae; phylum Streptophyta; class Magnoliopsida; order Asparagales; family Orchidaceae; genus Dactylorhiza; species Dactylorhiza incarnata. Next base: position 2,189,298 of record JAWHQI010000103.1, on the reverse strand, counting down.
AGTAGCGGCAGAAGCATTCCGTTAGGGCTTCTCTGTTCTTCCGATAGTTGCCGCCTCCCCTGTATCAGATCTAGCAATCCGTGGGGACGCTGAAGGGCTTTTCTTCTCCGACTCATCCCTTGTTCGACAAGGCATCGAGGTTCTCCAGCACTTGTGTGGATCTCTGTAGAGGGGCCGATCCATTTCGATTCTCGCAACTCAAGATCGGTTCTACCAAACTCAGTGAGGAGCACCTTGGTTTGAGTATCGACTCAAATCCCTTTCAGGTCTACTTTTCTGCATTGTGATGTGGACTTTGTTTTAATTCTTGAATCAATAAAATCCTCAAGTTCCTTAACTCTTTGGGTTGTTCCAGTTATTTATTCCGCTGCGCATATATTGTACAACCCCCATATTCGCCGAGCTGGTCTGATCAGCCCGGACTCAGGCAGATCAAGATGAACGAGGAAAGTGCCCGCTCTGGAGCGCCCGAAATCAGTCAAGGTAGAAATAACTCCGGACGAGAGTAAAAGAGAGCGGCAGGACCAGTAGGGGAACACCCACTCGGCCCTTCGCGGGCGAGTGGGGGGTGTGTATTACCCATATTTCGTCAAGTCCAAATTGTAAGTAAAGGCGACCGAGACCAACGAAAGAAGAGAAGCGATGCCCGAGCCAAATGGACGAGTCCACCCGCCCGGCACCCAAGGGGAAGGGGAGGACAAGTGAAGTCCACTCGCCCAAAGAGTGAGTGGCCCACTCGCCCGAGGGGCGAGTGGTCCACTCGCCCGAGGGGCGAGTCGGCCACTCGCCTGAGGGGAGACTGGCCCACTCGCCCGAGGGGCGAGTGGCCCACTCGCCCGAGGGGCGAGTCGGCCACTCGCCCGAGGGGCGAATGGCCCACTCGCCCAGGAGGGGCAAGGGGCCTGCTCGCCCGAGAAGGGTGAGCGCGGTCCCCTCGCCCGGTCATACCTCGCGTCCGACGTCTTGGGGCGAGTCGGCCCTGGTTCATCCATCCGGTGCGCGGTCAAGTCCCAGGTGGGGTGCGGATGGTATTTTCAAACAGCGGAACCTTGCTATTAACAGACCTATCACGCTATCCGCAGCCCATTTTCAGGAAATCTATAAATAGACCCCCATGGGCACCTTGGGGAGGGTTGACATCTCCTTACCCCCACCCCCCTTAGTGTGTTCGGTTAGCTAGTGACCCTGCCTTCCGTTCGCCAAGTCTTTCAGGCCAACGATCAGGTGTTGCGAGTGCTCTCCGAGGTGCCCAGGCTCAGCATTGGCTTGGGAGGGGAAGATCTTCGGGTCTTTCGGGTTAGTGGCGGGACCTCCTCGTTGCAGCTCGCGGGATCTGTTTTCACCTGAATCCACCAGTAGAGAGGTTCTTAGGCTCTAAGTGACTCGACGTTCGACTTTACTTGAGATAAGTAAGGGCAAGCTGCCTACCCCTATTTTCGAACGCTGAAGCCGGGAAACTGGTTTCAACATTCTGGTGCGGTGAGCGTGGAACCCAGCTTGTTCGGAAAAACCCCAAGTAGGTCGAATGGCTGGAAGTGAAGAGCTAGAGAACCCACCCCCTCCCGGCGACTACGTAAGGGAAAGCGACTTCGATGAGTTCAAGAAGGCGATCATGGAGACCTTGCGCTCTGCACTCACCCCCACAGGCGAGTGATCGACTCCGCCAGTACCCATCGAGGAGGCACGGCGAGTGATGCCCATCCGCCAGGTGGGAAGGGGAAGCCCTTTCTGCGAGTTGATCCTGACCGCCCCGGTTCCGGAAGGGTTTAGGGAGCCGGTCATGTCCCACTACGCGGGCAAAGATGACCCTCAGGAGCACCTCCAGTGGTTTGAGGATGCCATGTCCATCAGGCAGGTGACCGACGCCTTCAAGTGTAGGTTGTTCGCTATCTCCTTTCAGGAGAAAGCTAGAGATTGGTTCCATCAACTTCCTCCCAGATCCATCTACAATTTCGAAGACTTGAAGCGGAGTTTCCTGTTAAGGTTCTCGACGTCTAAGAAGAGGAGGAAGGGGGCAGAGGCCCTCTTCCTGATCAAGCAGAAGTCGGAAGAGTCGCTAAGAAGCTACGTGGATCGGTTCCAAGAAGAGGTCCTTCTCGTCAATGAGGTCCCTGGACACACTTTGCAACTTGCGCTTACCCTCGGGTTGCGGCAGGGGTTGTTTCGCATGGGCTTGTCCCGGGACCCTCCTCTGTCTTACGAGGAGTTAATGGAGTGGGCAGGACGGGAGATCGAAGTGGAGGCAACAAACCCGGAGTTCGCGGCCAAGATGGCCAAGTGGGCGGAAGGAAGAGGAAAGGAGAAGGAACCACAACAGCAGCTAGGGTGGAGGTACCCAGAGCAAAATAATAGGCAGGGTCCGAGGCCACCCCTCCCCCCACCTCAACAAGCTATGGGGATCAGCCAAAGAAGAAGAAGGAATCGCGCGGGAGGAAGAGAGGGTATCCGAGCGGAGTTTCCCTTTTGTGACTTCCATCAAGCGGAAGGTCACGCGACAGCCACTTGCCCCGAGTTCTTGGAAGTCAGGGAAGGGAGAAGAGCTCCTGCAGGGGGAAAGTTATTGCTGCTGGGAGACGGAAGAGAAGAAAGAGGAGAGGAGGTGAAGAAAAAACAAGACATCAGCAACGAGGGTAGGAGGCCGAAGAAAATGCAGGACAACTAAAGGCTGAGCAAGCAGGACCCAAAGAAGGTCCGAGAGTGTATCTGGCAGAGCATGAATGTCTGCTTGCTTGTCTGTAATGAACAGTGAGCATCTTATCTCAATGAATTTTGTTTCTACTAAGTACAGTAAATATATTTTGCAGGGCCCCGAGATGGTTCCGCTGACCAGGCTCTCACTAGCTGGCAGGACAGGTTGACCTCTCGGAGAGGCCAAGTAAGTTTTGCCCTGAGGTGGTTCCGCTGACCAGGCTCTCACCAGCTGGCAGGACAGTTTGACCTCTCGGAGAGGCCAAGTAAGTTTTGCCCCGAGGTGGTTCCGCTGACCAGGCTCTCACCAGCTGGCAGGACAGGTTGACCTCTCGGAGAGGCCAAGTAAGTTTTGCCCCGAGATGGTTCCGCTGACCAGGCTCTCACTAGCTGGCAGGACAGGTTGACCTCTCGGAGAGGCCAAGTAAGTTTTGCCCCGAGGTGGTTCCGCTGACCAGGCTCTCACCAGCTGGCAGGACAGGTTGACCTCTCGGAGAGGCCAAGTAAGTTTTGCCCCGAGGTGGTTCCGCTGACCAGGCTATCACCAGCTGGCAGGATAGGTTGACCTCTCGGAGAGGCCAAGTAAGTTTTACCCCGAGGTGGTTCCGTTGACCAGGCTCTCACCAGCTGGCAGGACAGGTTGACCTCTCGGAGAGGCCAAGTAAGTTTTGCCCCGAGATGGTTCCGCTGACCAGGCTCTCACTAGCTGGCAGGACAGGTTGACCTCTCGGAGAGGCCAAGTAAGTTTTGCCCCGAGATGGTTCCGCTGACCAGGCTCTCACTAGCTGGCAGGACAGGTTGACCTCTCGGAGAGGCCAAGTAAGTTTTGCCCCGAGATGGTTCCGCTGACCAGGCTCTCACTAGCTGGCAGGACAGGTTGACCTCTCGGAGAGGCTAAGTAAGTTTTGCCCCGGGATGGTTCCGCTGACCAGGCTCTCACTAGCTGGCAGGACAGGTTGACCTCCCGGAGAGGCCAAGTAAGTTTTGCCCCGGGATGGTTCCGCTGACCAGGCTCTCACTAGCTGGCAGGACAGGTTGACCTCTCGGAGAGGCTAAGTAAGTTTTGCCCCGAGAAGAGACCGCTGACCGGGCTTGTTGATGCCGGCAGGGCAGGAGAACTCACTCAGAGAGGCAAGTGAAATATTGATTAAGGCCCCGAGAAGAGACCGCTGACCGGGCTTGTTCATGCCGGCAGGGCAGGAGAACTCACTCGGAGAGGCGGATGACTCATGTTGGTTAAGGCCCCGAGAAGAGACCGCTGACCGGGCTTGTTCATGCCGGCAGGGCAGGAGAACTCACTCGGTGAGGCGAGATGTTCATATTGATTAAGGCCCCGAGAAGAGACCGCTGATCGGGCTTGTTCATGCCGGCAGGGCAGGAGAACTCACTCGGAGAGGCAGATGGAATTTAGATCAAGGCCCCGAGAAGAGACCGCTGACCGGGCTTGTTGATACCGGCAGGGCAGGAGAACTCACTCGGAGAGGCAAGTGAAATATTGATTAAGGCCCCGAGAAGAGACCGCTGACCGGGCTTGTTCATGCCGGCAGGGCAGGAGAACTCACTCGAAGAGGCGGATGACTCATGTTGGTTAAGGCCCCGAGAAGAGACCGCTGACCGGGCTTGTTGATGCAGGCAGGGCAGGAGAACTCACTCGGAGAGGCAAGTGAAATATTGATTAAGGCCCCGAGAAGAGACCGCTGACCGGGCTTGTTCATGCCGGCAGGACAGGAGAACTCACTCGGAGAGGCGGATGACTCATGTTGGTTAAGGCCCCGAGAAGAGACCGCTGACCGGGCTTGTTCATGCCGGCAGGGCAGGAGAACTCACTCGGTGAGGCGAGATGTTCATATTGATTAAGGCCCCGAGAAGAGACCGCTGACCGGGCTTGTTCATGCCGGCAGGGAAGGAGAACTCACTCGGAGAGGCAGATGGAATTTCGATCAAGGCCCCGAGAAGAGACCGCTGACCGGGCTAGTTGATGCCGACAAGGCAGGAGAATTCACTCGGAGAAGCATAAAGTCGAAAAGTCGAAAAGTCGGAAAGACGGTTAAGGCCTCCACCTCCAGCTAAGCTCGGCTCCCTGGAAGGTGTTAAGTTATTTCCACTTCCAGGTGAGCTCGGCTCCCTGGAAGGTGTTGATTTGTTTCCACCTCCAGCTGAGCTTAGCTCCCTGGAAGGTGTTGATTTGTATCCACCTCCAGCTGAGCTCGGCTCCCGGGAAGGTGTTGATTTGTATCCACCTCCAGCTGAGCTCGGCTCCATGGAAGGTGTTGATTTGTTTCCACCCCCAGCTGAGCTCGGCTCCCTGGAAGGTGTTGATTTGTTTCCACCTCCAGCTGAGCTCGGCTCCCTGGAAGGTGTTGATTTGTATCCACTTCCAGGTGAGCTCGGCTCCCTGGAAGGTGTTGATTTGTATCCACCTCCAGCTGAGCTCGGCTCCCTGGAAGGTGTTAAGTTATTTCCACTTCCTGGTGAGCTCGGCTCCCTAGAAGATGTTAAGTTATTTCCACTTCCAGGCGAGCTCGGCTCCCTGGAAGGTGTTAGGTTGTTTCCACATCCAGTTGAGCTCGGCTCCTTGGAAAGTGTTGAGTTCCTCCACCCCATGCTCCAACTACTCACATCACTTCCCGAGCGCGCAACAAGATCAGCAGTCCTCGGCCCCGCAACCTATCTCACCACATCAACTCGCTCAAGTGTATTCGAGAGACTAAGACCTCGATGAGCAGCCATATGTGAGAGGTTGGTTGCGCAGGAGCAAAGCATGCGAACTTATGCAGGCATGATCGTGCGTGGCAGTCCTCTTAAAAGGAAGTCGGATCCTTACGGTCGTATGAGCCGAAGGTAAGGTCGCACGCGGTGTCGCCAAGGGATCCGCCTTCGACCCAAGAGAGACGTTGAGCGAAAAAAGAGTTTTCATTCTTGTGTATAACTTAAGGCAATGTATCCTTCACAATAGTCACGCGACACACGCGAGAAAGGGGGGGGGGGGGATGTTTTCTGGCCTGAGCAAGGGGTTCCGCCAGGTCACCCCGACTCCTCCCAAAGAGAGCCTTAAAGCAGATCTAGAAACCCTAAGGAGGGATCATTTTGTTCAGGAGGTAGGAAGGGGAAAAGCTCTCAAAGAAGGTGCTCCCCTCCCCCCTTTAGGGGGTTCCTTGTTTCCAAGTTCTCTTGTAAAGCCCCTCGGAGACTCTCGGGAAGGTTCACCTGCTCGTCAAATACGCGGGTTGGACTTTCTTTCCGAGCTTGAGGCAAGCTTGAAAAGAGCGGAGATTGTGTACAACCCCCATATTCGCCGAGCTGGTCTGATCAGCCCGGACTCAGGCAGATCAAGATGAACGAGGAAAGTGCCCGCTCGGGAGCGCCCGAAATCAGTCAAGGCAGAAATAACTCAGGACGAGAGTAAAAGAGAGCGGCAGGACCAGTAGGGGAACACCCACTCGGCCCTTCGCGGGCGAGTGGGGGGTGTGTATTACCCATATTTCGTCAAGTCCAAATTGTAAGTAAAGGCGACCGAGACCAACAAAAGCAGAGAAGCGATGCCCGAGCCAAATGGACGAGTCCACCTGCCCGGCACCCAAGGGGAAGGGGAGGACAAGTGAAGTCCACTCGCCTAAAGAGCGAGTGGCCCACTCGCCCGAGGGGCGAGTGGTCCACTCGCCCGAGGGGCGAGTGGTCCACTCGCCCGAGGGGCGAGTGGTCCACTCGCCCGAGGGGCGAGTCGGCCACTCGCCCGAGGGGCGAGTGGCCCACTCGCCCGAGGGGCGAGTGGCCCACTCGCCCGAGGGGCGAGTCGGCCACTCGCCCGAGGGGCGAATGGCCCACTCGCCCAGGAGGGGCAAGGGGCCTGCTCGCCCGAGAAGGGTGAGCGCGGTCCCCTCGCCCAGTCGGACCTCGCGTCCGACGTCTTGGGGCGAGTCGGCCCTGGTTCGTCCATCCGGTGCACGGTCAAGTCCCAGGTGGGGTGCGGATGGTATTTTCAAACAGCGGAACCTGGCTATTAACAGACCTATCACGCTATCCGCAGCCCATTTCCAGGAAATCTATAAATAGACCCCCATGGGCACCTTGGGGAGGGTTGGCATCTCCTTACCCCCACCCCCTTAGTGTGTTCAGTTAGCTAGTGACCCTGCCTTCCATTCGCCAAGTCTTTCAGGCCAACGATCAGGTGTTGCGAGTGCTCTCCGAGGTGCCCAGGCTCAGCATTGGCTTGCGAGGGGAAGATCTTCGGGTCTTTCGGGTTAGTGGCGGGACCTCCTCGCTGCAGCTCGCGGGGTCTGTTTTCACCTGAATCCACCAGTAGAGAGGTTCTTAGGCTCTAAGTGACTCGACGTTCGACTCTACTTGAGATAAGTAAGGGCAAGCTGCCTACCCCTATTTTCGAACGCTGAAGCCGGGAAACTGGTTTCAACATATATGATATGTTGTTTTATCATTTTTGAAATGGTATTTTGAAAACCCAACAGTGGTATCAGAGGCAGGTTATCAATCTAATACATGTAAATCAGAAATTTAGAAGTGTTCTAAATGTCTGGATTTCTTCCTGGATGTTTGGATTTCGAAGAAATGTTCTAGATTTGAAAAACTCCCAGGAATGCATATGATTACGTTGCGATTTCATTATTTCAGAAATTGTGTCTCCTTTGTAGTAACCGTCTCTCTAATTGGTTTGTGAAACCAAGCGTCTTAGATTTTGAATCTGACGATGAGAGACTAGCTTGTCTACTGCATAAGTGGAGTTGTTTTGCCTGTGTCAAATGCATATAAATCTGGAGATTTAGAAGTGTTCTGAATGCTCAAATTTAGCCCTTTTTATCAAGTGTTGATATTTTTGTTTTGTGCGCATTGGGGATGCATTTGGTTTGAAATATTGTATTTCTATTTTGTGAATGTGCACGGTGGTTAAATGATCACGATGAAATGTTCATCAATTGAAAGATAAAATCCCTTATCCAATATTAAGTATTTGGATGCCTTCCGGTGGATGACACTCTTCCTGCCTCGATCGATGAAGTGTGGGCTTGCCAAAGCAAGGTGCATTAATCTATCTTGGTAAGGGTGCGAGCGGATAATTGTGATATCCCACTGTCGACATCGGGTCTATCTTAACTAGGTAACCTCAAAGGTTGAGTGCCTAGAGGCATAGGGTTGGCATGCACCATATGATGGTTACGAATAAAGAGTTATTCACCAACCATACAAGAGTTGCATAGTGATGCAATTGACAAGTGTTGTCTACCTAAATAACCGCATTGCGAGAGAAACGCCAAAGCGGACTCGTTGTGTTGGTGAAATACGGATCTTGTCCACTAAGAGAGTAGCTCACATAAACTCTCTGAATCGATATTAAGGGTTATCGATTTGATTAAAATAGTGGGAGCGCTCTTTTAATTAAAGTCCTTATTAAATTAAAATGTATTTTGAAATATAATACTAAAAATCTTTTGCAAATTTATTGTAGAATTTCCATGGAAAATACATCACACTCCACGTTGTCCCCGAGAGCCATCCTTGAGAAGGACAAGCTCAATGGGACGAACTTCCTTGACTGGTACAGGAACCTGAGAATTGTTCTCAGGCAAGAGCGCAAGCTCTATGTCTTGGAAGGGAAAGCCCCTGCAGAGCCGACCGGGAATGCTCCGAGAGCAGACAAAGATGCTTACAAGAAGTATCAGGATTATACCTTGGATGTGGAATGCCTCATGCTTGCTGCCATGTCCTCTGAGCTTCAGAAGAAACACGAGAGCATGTGTGGTTATGAGATAATCGGGCACCTCAAGAAAATGTTCGAGGGGCAAGCCCGACAAGAGAGGTTTGACATATCTAAGGCATTATTTCAGTGCAAAATGGGAACTCGAGACTCAGTAGGGACTCACATACTCAAGATGATTGGGTATATAGAGAACCTTGAAAAACTGGGTTTTCCCTTGGGTCAAGAGTTGGCCATAGATCTGATCCTGCAATCGTTGCCGGACAGTTATGAGCAGTTCGTCTTGAACTATAACATGAATGAAATAGAAAAGACACTGCCCGAGCTCCTAGGCATGTTGAGAACTGCCAAGAATAACATGAAGAAGGCCAAGCCTGCCAGCCCCATACTGATGGTGCATAAGGGCAAGGGCAAGGCCAAGGGATCTATGAAGACGAAGATTGGATCTAAGTCTCCTCTTGATCCCAAGTCTTCTGCACTGAAAAGAAAACGTCTGGCGAAGGAAGGAAAGTGCCACCACTGCGGTAAGGCAGGGCATTGGAGGCGGAACTGTCCCCTCTACATTGAGAATCTGCAAAGGAAGAAGGGAAGTGTGACTTCCACTTCAGGTTTTTACGTTATAAAGATAAACCTTTCTGCTCCTTCATCATGGGTATTGGATACCGGATGTGGTTCTCACATTTGTACAAATGTGCAGGAACTGAGAAGGAGATGAATGCTGGGTAAAGGGGAGGTAGACCCGCGCGTCGGGAATGGAGCAAGAGTTGCTTCCGTCGCCGTTGGTGTTTACTGTCTTTCTTTGCCCACTGGGCTTGTAATAGAACTAGATAATTGTTATTATGTTCCAACCATAACTAGAAACATTATATCCATTTCATGTCTTGACATGAATGGTTTTTCATTTATAATTAAGAACAATTGTTGTTCGATTTTTATGAATGATGTTTGTTATGGTGTAGCCCAATTGTTTAATGGTTTATATGTTTTGAACTTAGACCATCCGATCTATAATGTAGAAAATAATAAAAGACTAAGAACAAATGACTCGAATCCTACATACCTTTGGCATTGTCGTTTGGGCCATATAAACGAAAAACGCATATCCAAGCTCCATAGAGATGGACTACTGGACTCATTTGATTATGAATCATTTGAGAGATGCGAGTCTTGCTTATTTGGCAAAATGACTAAAGCACCTTTCACTGGTCATACTGAGAGGGCAGATGATCTCTTGAGTGTCATACATAGTGATGTGTGCGGACCCATGAGTTCTATGGCTAGAGGTGGGTTCCATTACTTCGTTACATTTACTGATGATTTCAGTAGATACGTATACGTGTTTCTTAAGAACAAATCCGAGACCTTTGAAAAGTTCAAAGAGTTTAAGAATGAAGTGGAGAACCAACTGGATAAAAGGATAAAAGCACTCCAATCTGATCGAGGTGGCGAATATTTGAGTCAGGAGTTCCGTGATCATCTGAAAGAGTGTGGTATTGTATCACAGCTCACCCCACCCAGAACACCGCAACATAATGGTGTTTCTGAGAGGAGGAATCGTACCTTGTTAGACATGGTGCGATCGATGATGAGTCATGCAGATTTGCCCGATTCCTTTTGGGGTTTTGCTCTAGAGACTGCTGCTTTTACACTAAATCGAGTTCCGACGAAAACGGTTCAAAAGACACCATATGAGATATGGACTGGGAAGCGTCCCAGTATGTCCTTCATTAAGATTTGGGGCTGTGAGACATACGCACGACGTCAAATGTCTGACAAGCTGGAACCCATATAAGATAAGTGTTATCTTGTGGGATATCCTAGGGAAACCAAAGGGTATTACTTCTACCTGCCGTCCGAGGGCAAAGTGTTTGTCGCAAGGACTGACGTCTTTTTGGAGAAAGAGTTCTTATCCAGAAAGACTGCAAAGGTGGAACTTGAAGAGGTTCAAGAATCACAAACAATGAATGAACGTGAATTGGAACCTGAGTAAGGACTACAATCTGTTGTAGCTGGAGAACCTGCTCAAGAAACACAAATCCTACGTAGATCTGATAGACCAAGATTTTAGCCTGAGAGATATGGATTTCTCGTGTCTCAAATAGGTAATGTGTTGCTTATGGATCATGGTGATGAGCCTACAACCTATTAGGAGGCTATGTGTGGACCTGACTCCGAGAAGTGGCTTGAGGTCATGAAATCTGAAATGGACTCCATGTATGCAAACCAAGTTTGGACCTTGGTGGAACCACCTGAAGGGGTACGACCCATAGGGTGCAAGTGGTTCTTCAAGAAGAAGACTGACATGGATGGGAATGTACAGACATTCAAAGGCCGTCTGGTCGCTAAAGGTTTCAGGCAAATTCATGGCGTTGACTATGATGAGACCTTTTCCCCTGTAGCCATGGTCAAGTCCATCAAAATTCTACTTGCTATTGCTGCGTACGAGATCTGGGAAATGGATGTCAAAATGGCTTTCCCTAATGGAAACCTCCTTGAGGAAGTGTATATGACACAACCCGAGGGTTTTGTATTTCCAAGTGAAGCCACTAAAATATGCAAGTTGAATCGATCCATTCATGGATTGAAACAAGCCTCTCTAAGTTGGAATCTGCGTTTTGATGAGAAGATCAAAGAGTTTGGTTTCATCAAGAACGAAGAAGAGCCTTGTGTTTACAAGAAGATTAGTGGGAGCATTGTTGTCTTCCTGATATTATATGTAGATGACATACTGCTGATCGGGAATGACATTCCAACCCTGCAAGCTGTTAAGAATAGGCTAGTGGACTGCTTTTCTATGAAGGACTTGGGTGAAGCGACTTAAATACTTGGTATTAAGATCTATAGAGATAGATCAAAGAAGTTGCTGGGTTTGACCCAGAGTACATACATTGACAAGGTCTTGAAATGGTTCAACATGCTTGAGTCCAAGAAAGGATTCTTACCCATGTCACATGGTGTGAGTCTCTCTAAGGACCATTGTCTGAAATCTTTGGAAGATAAGGACCGCATGAAGTTGGTTCCATATGCCTCGACAATTAGATCAATCATGTATGCAATGTTGTGTACTCGACCCGATGTCTCGTATGCTTTGAGCATGACTAGCAGATATCAGTCTGATCCTGGTGAGAGTCACCAGTTTTGCAGTCAAGAATATCCTAAAGTACTTGAGAAGGACTAAGGATTCGTTCTTGGTGTATGGTGGAGAGGAAGAGCTCGTTGTAAGTGGTTACACAGATGCTAGCTTCCAAACTGATAAGGACGATTTAAAGTCCCAATCGGGTTTTTTATTTTGCCTTAATGGAGGAGCCGTGAGCTGGAAGAGTTCCAAGCAAGAGACAGTTGCCGATTCTACGACTGAGGCCGAGTATATCACTGCCGCAAATGCGGCAAAGGAGGCTGTGTGGATTAGGAAATTCATCGGCGAGCTAAATGTAGTTCCTAGCATTGTTGATCCCGTAGTTCTCTACTGTGACAACAACGGTGCAATTGCCCAAGCTAAGGAACCTAGATCTCATCAGCGCTCCAAGCGCATACTTCGGCAGTTCCATCTTATTCGAGAGATTGTCGATCGAGGATATGTGAGCATTTGCAGAGTACCAACTGAAGAAAACATAGCGGATCCACTAACAAATCCTCTTGCGCAAAGGAATCATGATGGTCATGTTAGATCAATGGGTATTAGATACCTGAATGATCGTCTTTAGTGGGAGCCTTGTGGATTGTATGTTTGTTGGTTGTTTATTCATTTGATGAATTGTGATATGTACTATGGTGTTTCATTTTACTTTTATGACAAGTTCTTTTATTATGTCAACTGTATCTATATGATAGACTAATTAACCTAATGAATGCCCTTAGAATGTTTGTTTCCATTGGAATTCAAGTACGTGACTTGAATGTGAGGGCCTATGTTTAAATGAACCTTCATTCTTAAATGGTCCCTGGTCGAGGTATCATCCTAAAAATTAGGGCGAGGATGAGACCATAAGACTAGCATGTGCTTTGACTGATGACCGGTTCTCACAGGTCATGATATTGTGATATCAAGTCATCACATGGGTACTTGTTAGGAACAAGTTGTACTCGACAGACCCACCGTGAGACTACTTTGTGGATTGTTATATGAACGTGTCACAAGTAGGTCTCAAGTGACAATGGTGTTTGTGGTCCTTTGACCTGAAGTCACAACATTCATCAGGTGAGGAAGAGCGTACTTGGATGCTATCTAAAGTCTTCTCTTGAGAAAGGTTGATGATAAGGGTGGTTGTTTGGTATGTTACGAATCATTTGGATGTTTGTGTGTGAGCAGAAATGGGATTTGCCCTCCTTTATGAATGGAGTTACATCCATGGGCCCCTTGATGGAATGAGACTGAAAATGCATGACCATGCTTGGTTGAGTCAATATATGATATTGAGCTCACCATTTTTGTCAGTCTGTTCTAGATCAGGAAACTAGGATTGAACTATTATGAGGGTGACATGGTCCATGCCTCTAGTTTTATCCGGATGTAAGGGACAAAGGGACATGACAACACTGATACATTGGTCATGACAGGCTTGTTGAGTTATGAACTCTTATTGCTTGGGTAGCAATGATGTATTGCTAGATGCCACTCATTGCTTGTGAGACTTTTGTTGACACTTTGTGATCAAGTGGGAGACTGTTGGAGTTTCTGAGGTGATCTTAAAGTAATCAACAGTTAGTCTTACTGCCAATGCAATATGAGCCTATAGGGTCGCACATAGAAGTGCATGGAGAAATTGGAGGGAGAATTGAGTTGGCTTGGATTTCTCGAGAAGTCATTTTTAAGGGTTTGGTATTTCTCGAGAAATCATATTCCTGTATTCGGATTTCTCGAGAAATCAATTCCTTGGGATTTCTCGAGATATTGATTTCCAGGGATTTCTTGAGAAATTAAATCTTGAGATTTCTCGTGAAATCAGGCGTTCGTCGACTGCTGGGACGGCGAGGGGCTAGTGTAGCGCTTTCGTCGACCGCTGAGATGGCTAGAGGGCTAGTGTAGCGCGTTCGTCGAACACAGGCCTCTTGAGTTCGTCGAGCGCAGGCCTCTTGAGTTCATCGAACGTAGGCTGCTTCGAGTTCGTCGAACGCAGGCCTCTTGAGTTCGTCGAACGCAGGCTGCTTCGAGTTCGTCGAACGAGGCCTCTTGAGTTCGTCGAATGCAGGCTGCTGCGAGTTCGTCGAACGCAAGCCTCTTGAGTTCGTCGAACGCAGGCTGCTTCGAGTTCGTCGAACGCAGGCCTCTTGAGTTTGTCGAATGCAGGTTGCTTCGAGTTCGTCGAACGCAGGCCTCTTGAGTTCGTCGAATGCAGGCTGCTTCGAGTTTGTCGAACGCAGGACTCTTGAGTTCGTCGAACGCAGACTGCTTCGAGTTCGTCGAACGCATGCCTCTTGAGTTCGTCGAACACAGGCTGCTTTGAGTTCGTAGAACGCAGGCCTATGGAGTTCGTCGAACGCAGACTACTTCGAGTTCGTCGAACGCATGCCTCTTGAGTTCATCGAATGCAGGCTGCTTCGAGTTCGTCGAACGCAGGACTCTTGAGTTCGTCGAACGCAGACTGCTTCGAGTTCGTCGAACGCATGCCTCTTGAGTTCGTCAAACACAGGCTGCTTTGAGTTTGTCGAACGCAGGCCTCTTGAGTTCGTCGAACGCAGGCCTCTTGAGTTCGTCGAACGAAGGCCTCTTGAGTTCGTCGAACGCAGGCATCCTATATTAGTTCACGATCTTAGGGTTCAGGGTATGTGTAAAAACAATTTTTCGGCCACGACCCTTTCGTGTTCTGAGAGAGTAGCGGCGGAAGCGTTCCATTAGGGCTTCTCTATTCTTCCGATAGTTGCCTCCTCCCCTATATCAGATCTAGTAATCCGTGGGGACGCTGAAGGGCTTTTTCTCCGACTCATCCCTTATTCGACAAGGCATCGAGGTTCTCCAGCACTTGTGTGGATCTCTGTAGAGGGGTCGATCCATTTCGGTTCTCGCAACTCAAGCCAGACTCAGTGAGGAGCACCTTGGTTTGAGTATCGACTCAAATCCCTTTCAGGTATACTTTTCTGCATTGTGATGTGGACTTTGTTTTATTTCTTGAATCAATAAAATCGCAAGTTCCTTAACTCTTTTGGTTGTTCTAGTTATTTATTCCGCTGCGCATATATGATATGCTGTTTTATCATTTTTGAAATGGTATTTAGAAAATCCAACAAGCAGTTTTCGGAGAGAGCGGAGCGAGTTTTGAGCGATGGAGTGAGCAGAGTGGTAAGTCCTCGTCGGAAAAAGTCAGAGCTCTCTTCTCTTGGATTGTGTCTCATCAAATGATGGTCTGGGGGCCTTTTTATAGCTTGTTAAGAGACGTGCTGGTAATTGCGTCTGGATGGATCTTGAGTTGATGAATGACGTTGCTCAGATCCGGTCACCTAGATCACCAATTTTCCAAAAATAACGAACATGTCCTTGGGCGGTCTGGGAGGGCCGGGCAAGTTTCCCGACGATGGTGGCGGCTGGAGGCGGCAGCGGTTGGGTGCTTCATATGTGCGAGTGCGAGCGGGGAGAGGTGGCATGCGCGCGACCTTGTGCTGCATGCGGGGAGGCCGTGCACCCGCCCTTGTACGCACGTGCGGTAAAGTTGTGTTTGCAGCCTGGCATGCATGTGCATAGGGAGGTCGTGTGCGCGGTTTTTCTTGCGTGCAACCTTGCATGCACGCGCGGGGAGGACATATGTGGCGTGCGACCTCGTGGCTCCATGTGTAAGACCCCCCCCTCCCGGAACACACGACACGGTCGAGGGGAGTCTTATGCCCAGGACAGCCGCCTTGCGGGAGAGCCAGCACACGAGCTAGATTCCCCCACAAGACGCCTATCCTGCCGGCCAAACCAACTGAACAGCGCCAACCCATCAATAATGTAAAAGCAAGAAGCCATATAAAGATATTCACATAAGTAAGTAAATAAGTACAAAAGACAAGAAGCTCCGAGAGCTCCTGCAAAAGTATCAGAGTATCATAGTATCAAGCTAAATGCCCCAAGGGCTACATCTCAAACTGTGCTCACATCTGTCACCGACGGTAGCGAAGGTATCGCAGTCTCCGGCCCTGTCGTCCTAACTTGGCTATCCTCCTCCAGCGTCGTGCGCTGTTGCTCCAGGGTGCGCTTATAAAAAGAGGGACATAGCAACCGTTAGTCATAAAGACTAAGTGGCTTCACCTTCACTCCCCTGCCGACTCCAAGGCACCGAGCGGTAGGAAAGGAAGAAAAACTGCAATATAAGCAATAAAATATAC
The DNA here is from genome assembly GCA_033032865.1 of Dactylorhiza incarnata. NCBI lineage: Eukaryota > Viridiplantae > Streptophyta > Magnoliopsida > Asparagales > Orchidaceae > Dactylorhiza > Dactylorhiza incarnata. The sequence continues at coordinate 2,173,601 of JAWHQI010000103.1, read as the reverse complement.
AACGCAGGTGACAAGAATGGTTGTTCATATATGTCGGTTGTATAAGTACCCAAGTACTTGCAATAATTCTAACTAACAGGTACATAAATAACAGTGGTTATATAAGCAAGTACTAGTAACAAGAAAGCATGAGCAGAGTATCACAGAACTGAATTGAACTTAACTTATAAGGATTCCCATACAAGCTTATAAGTTAAGGATCAAATCATGAAGGTAACTCATCATATAAAGGTGCCCATACAAGTTTATATGATGAGGATCCAATGCGGTGCAATGCAATGATTATGAAGGATGAATGCAATGCAATGAATATGATATGCTAACTCACCCATGCATATTTGCTATGTCGACATAGACCGTTAGTTCTCGCTTTTTGAGGGGTAGCTAACCGCTCAGGCATCTCCCGTCGTGGCTAGACGGAGACAGTGGAACGAGCTCCTCCACTACTAGGAGGGTATGAACACTACCAGTCCTAGGCCTCTGTACGCCTCGACGCTAAGAACACACAGTGGAGACCCTGCGTACTGCTCGCAACATGCTGAGCCTTCAAGGACACAGAAGGGGACTTGGGTAGGTGAGCACCAAGAGTCCAACCCAACCAGTCTAGAGTCTAACTGTCGGCTTCTGTCGGTGTCACGACTAGCAAGCCCGTAGACCCGCCACAAGTAATCCTCCAACCCGGATCGTTACACCATCATGTGTAAACCATGCACATTCATGTAATTCCCATGCACACCCGTGCAATCAAGCACCCCGGGACTCACGGATGGAGCCTTCTTACCTTTCACATCATACCTCTGTACGCATCGACGCTAAGAACACACAGCGGAGACCCTGCGTACTGCTCACATCATGCTGAGCCTTCAAGGACACAGAAGGGGACTTGGGTAGGTGAGCACCAAGAGTCCAACCCAACCGGTCCTCACCTCTCAGGATATAACCATACCCTAGAAGCCTCATCAACCATCACTGCTTCACACAGGGTTGTCATAACTCTCGTGCGGTGGTGTGCATATATTATGACAATCATTTTATACGACCCTGTAGGACTACTTGCGGGAATGGCGTCATATTCCCCTTTTTTACAAATTATGAGCAAGACCCAACATAACTTCTCATCCCACCATCATACTCAATTCACAAGTATTACGAACAACTCAAATTATTAACCTCATTGAGGGTTCACCACCATTATTCATGCGTCATGATAACTTATAACCGAATATTTGATCAAGGGGTTATATCAACCCGACTCCTACGAAATCCCCTTGTGTTATCACATAACCATTACCTTGAATATTTCCCCAATTTCAAGCCTTGTCAATATTTACCAATGTTATGTGCAACACAACAAATTTATAGAAAGAGACTAACAATATTACCGTAAATATAAATCCAACATTCATAATTCTGATCGGGGGTGGTCTCAATACCATTAGGCACATGTCCACCAAATCTTACGAACATCCGATAAGTAATTTGAGAGAAATCCGAACAACATTATAAATTTTACACATGTATCTCTGTTTACCGAAACTGGATTTCTGGGAGTTACGCTCCACCACCAATAACGTGCCACCCCATTCTGGAAAAGGTATTTCCAAGGGCTACAACTTTCGTGTTGGGCCTGAGGTCCAGATTCAAGTCGGTCACACCCAGAAATGGGTTTGAACCTGGCTTGCACCACAAGATAGAATCTGTCCATCGCATTACACTTTATACTTTCAGACACAACCTATTTCGACCAAACTTTGAGGGAGCTACCGAGCTCCTCACAAATCATACAACCAGTCGTTTGAAAGGTATCCCCGACGACTACAACTTCCATCATAAGCTCAGGGACCAGCTTCGACTATATCAAGCTCAAACAGCGACTCGAAAACAGCCGATCTAGTTTGACAGATTTCTTTATAATATAATGGTAATCTTAATAAAACACATTACTTCCAACAGCTTTATAGAACTCTACAGTTCACCAAAAAGTATGTGCAAACATTCATTAGAAAGGTGTTACCAAGGGCTACAACTTTCTAGTTGAGCCCAAAGCCTGGATCTAGCTGGGACATACCTTAAAAGAGGCTTGGACTCAACTGCAATATAAAAACTGCCCCAGTTTGGTTTGCATAAAACAAATCTGCACATGCCTTAAAGAAGACTCTTTAAGGCACTGTTCATCTCCTTCCTCAAGCAGAAATCTTATTTTCTACCACCCTTCGTTCCTCGAATACTCCCTCGCGAGGCCGCCGATTTTCACGAAATCAACTCCTTTGACCTCGAAGAGAGGAGTTGATCGAAGGCATTTTCGCGGCGAACGACGCCCTAGAGCGAAAACCCTAGCGTTGCCTCTTCCTACGAAACTCCATTAAACTCACCAAATCAAGCTCTTTTGAGCTCGACGTCTCTCCTAATATATCTAGAGATCTAGCACCAAGGGAGAGAGGTTGGAAGTCACCTGATTTCCGGCCGACGTTCGCGGTTGTCTCCTCCGCGGCATGGCGACAGTTGGCCAAGCTCAAATTTTCCTCCTAACTTGCTCTTCCAAGATTTCCCCCAACTAGTTCGCTGAAGTGAGAGGAAGAAGATGAAGAAGAAGGAGAGGAAGAAGATGAAGAAGACCAAGATCTCCCTCGGGAGAAATGCTCAGCCCTCGTGTTAAGAGAAAAAAGAGAGAGTAGTGGGATTAGAATTGCATTACTGGCCTTAATGTCAACACAACTTCCAATGCCATGTGTTGGAACCCCAAGATTCGGTGTCAGCCCCCTATTGGACAAGGTATCCACTTCTCGCCTAAAAAAAATAAGCATTCCAGCTTTATCAGAGGCTGCAGAAAAATTGCCCAGATTCGTCGAACGGGATACAACACTATCGTCGAACGGAACAGATTCGTCGATCGCCGAACGGCGAGAGATTCGTCGAACGGCGACAGATTCGTCGAACGGAACAGATTCATCGATCGCCGAACGGAGATAGATTCGTTGAATGGAACAGATTCGTCGATCGCCGAACGGCGACAGATTCGTCGAACAGAACACTAATTCGTCGGTCGCCTAACGGCGACAGATTCGTCGAACGGAACAGATTCATCGATAGATGAACTGCGACAGATTCGTCGAACGTAACTAATTCGTCGATCGCCGAATGACGACAGATTCGTTGAACGGAACACTAATTCGTCGATCGCCGAACGACGACAGATTCGTCGAATGGAACACTAATTCATTGATCGCTGAACGACGAACGCCAGATCGGGCCGTTCGACGAACGCAGCCTTCAGGCCGTTCGTCGAACACAGCCTTTAGGCCGTTCGTCGAACGCAGCCTTCAGGCCGTTCGACGAACGCAGCTCTTCTAAATGTCTGATATAATTCAAATTAAGTATTTGTTATCTTATATAAATTAAAGCCCCTTTAACATGGTCTATTAGGATCTCCAGATCCCACCTGGTCCGAGCATCTCTAAGTGACCCATGTCACCCGAGGGGTCTAGTTCGAACTGGAATGATACAAATCCAATAAACGAAGAAACAATTTCGTCCCCGAAATTTAAGATGAGGTTATGGGGTTTAAGTTCAAATCACAAAAGTCATCTGTAGTACACTTTAAATCCCGCTCACCGCTAGTGAGGGTCACAACTCGTTCACATCACCTCACTTCCAATTTCTCCCGTGTGTACTTCCGTTATATTTCATGACACTTATAATCCAAATTATGCATAGAGAAATCTTAAGTGTCTCTCATCCTAATGCAAACACAAATATGGTGGTGATAAGACATAGTTGGGTTTATAGCCACGCTCTCACTACGGGCAGGTCAGAAACAACCGAAACCCATACTTCCTTGTTCACTCACCTTAATAAACCAACTTTCATTGCACCTTTGATCTAAATCCCCTGAAGATCAGTGACCCCGATACACAAGACTATAATACTGTATAAGAGCATTCGATAACCATTACCGTAAGAATAAAGCTGCCGATAATTGGAACAGGTATAAAGCTCGAAACCCAAAATGCATCTACATAACTTTCCAGTTAGCAATTAATGGTTCGTTGAATCATCGAGAACTAGCAAAAGAAATTCCCAGGTTCAGACAGAGCCTCCCAGGGCTTAGACTAAAGTTTAACAGGTAACTAGCATAAGGGGATATGACCAATCCTTTCTCCTAAAACCAAGCCACCAATAGCACATAAATCATATAGAATCTCTAACTTAAACCAAACAGCCACCAACCCCTTATCTCCTAAAGGAAAGAAGAAGCAAGCAGCCACCCAAGCATAATTTTTAGGGTAAGATTTTCTGGAAGGGTAAACCAACAACCCCCAACAGCCACTATAAGGAGAATGAAATTTTCTGAATAAAAATTCCTGGAGCATACCCAAAAGGAGAGAGATTATGTATATACATAGCAACCCAGAAATGTTAGTCGCATACAACATTCCCAAACCAAGAGAGATTATGTATATATATCACAGCTCCTAGGAATTTTTAATTTCATACAACAGCCCCCAAACCTAAACGGTTATTATATCCGCAAGATCGTCTCTCTTAGGTATTAAAAATGTAGAAGCAAGACTTAATCTCATCTTCTAGTACAACCATCATTATCTATATCATTATCAATCGCTTCCATAAATGTCATCTCGTCCGAGGCGATCATTCATACAACACGCATCTTTTACACTTAGCACGACATCCACTTGATATTAAGTTTCAAAAATCATTATGATCACCTTATAATAATTCACGCAAAAGCCACCAACCAAGTCCAGTATCTAGTCATGGCAAGATAATTATAATGGTTAAACATCATGGATGTTTACCGCTTGACTTGAAATCCATATAATATTCAAGTCCTGCAATCACCCCACCGTACTTGCCATGACATTATGCCCCTTTAAATCCATCAATTACCAAAAATGATGTTACTAGCTCAAGGGTTTAAGCTTAGGAAGCTTTTATGTTTCCAAATAGTTTCCAAATTCCTCACGTGATCGTCTGATAATGCTTATCAATTGGTTCTGGTGATATTATGAATCGTGATCGAGGCTCATAGTAAGGTGAATCCATGACTCTACACCTCGCATGGGTGATAATCACATCGTTCCCTTCTAATAACACGTGACCTCGAGTCAAGTGTTACTTTTGTCTACTTCCGGTTCTACTTTGATTCGCACCAGATTCAAAAAAAATTGGCGCCACTTTTATCCCGTGATTTAAATCATTTCATTTAAGGGCTCCTCAACCGTGAACATATACCTTATCCAACGGTTGGGTTTCGGTACAGAGCCTTTAGAAATCTACCTAGTCGAGGTAAAATGCTACACGTACTCTTACTTGTTCGTATAGAGACATATTCATATCTCACTAAATAAGTAAGTGCAACTTATCATCAATATCCCCTTCGCGTGTTCAATTCATGGCGTGTCTCAACACCCTTGACACTATCACCCATATTGATAGGTTATCACGAATCTAATCATCATTGTTCACGTACTATTCAAATAACCAAGATCTAAGGCAAAACGAAGTCGATACGTAAATAATCCAATAAACGAAGGGACAAGCCGCCGTACGTTTTTGGACTAAATTTCTTTCACCGCCCATATGGTACATTTATATATGTTTGAACTTATCATGAACCAAGGTGCAAGGCTCGAGATGATTTCCCTTCGACACGGGTTATGCAGACTACCAAAAGTAAGGCATACTTCACAATATGATAAACTAAATCAAATCAATTCCAAGCGCCCTACCGTCCCTACCAACGATCATTCATGACATGTTTATTTTATAAAAACTTTTAGGATTTTAGATCATCATTCAAGTCATATTAATCTTGTTGACTACACCGCATAACACTTATTAATTTCCCAATGTCAAGTAATTACAACACTAAGGGAATGTTCCCCAAGAATTTCCAAACTCAAGGGTAGGGTATCATCATACCAGCAATGCCTGCACAAAATTTCATTAACTTCCCAGTTATAATGTTATCACAACATAGCTGCATATCCCCGAAGTGTTAATTTACTACTCTCCTCGCTACTTATCCATATAATTTTGGGACAATATAGAGAAAATTATCATCCTCAAAATGATTTCTTCTCTTATTCCGCTAATAAAATTCCTATCAACCCAAACATGGCCTTAACAACCCGCCTTGCTTAAGGTGAATTAACTCTTCAAGGGTCTCCACTTCCAATGTCAAAAATTACCACGATTTTAAATCCTCAAGGAACCCAAGACGGTACATAACTAGCCCAATAAATGAAGAGATAAGCCCCCGTATCTCTTCGATTGAGTTTCTTCTACCACCAATATAACACATTCGTCCCAAAATGAGCCTTCTCTGGATCCGAATTCTTATCATATCTTCTCCATATGAAACCTTCTACATAAATAGAAGTGAGAGGTATCCACATACAGTATAAAAGACATGCTTGGTGGTCTCTTACTAAGCTGATAATAGACTACATGCACCAATCTCATTGAGATTGCCCTAATGTTTTGGGTAAGGTGATAATATTACTCCATATCTGAGATAGAAATCTCAGGGTGTGAGACTCTAGCATCTACACTCACGTTAAACTCTTCCCTTAGTCATTTGAGGTCACTTTTTGCTTGATCACATCATCCCTGAGATCGGTATAAGGTTAGGGTATGTCATGACATATCCTGCTAAGTCGACCAAAATGGTATCCTAGTTAGGTTGGCATCAATCCTATGCCAAACCAACTCTGACTGTTGGAATGGGAATACAAATTACTGTCTCGGAATGAGCCATCATCTATACGTAAGGGTACGAGTTTGGCTTAGGTTGGCCATACTTAATGTGAATCACACATGGGCACACCACCGCTTCCGCTGCATTAGTTGTACCCAAACTGATTAAGCTAGCAGGGGTGGCCTAGTGGTTTAATGGACTTCTTTATCTCAGGATCGTTGCAAGCTGATACCATTTATAAGACCCCCCCTCCCGGAACACACGACACGGACGAGGGGAGTCTTATGCCCAGGACAGCCGCCTTGCGGGAGCGCCAGCACACGAGCTAGCCTCCCCCACAAGACGCCTATTGAAAGTCAGTTAACCTCACTAGAATTCTCTAGAGGGGGTGAATAGAGTTTTAAAAATATTTTGTGCAAAGTTAACAAATACATATATGTGTAATATTCACAGATTTAAGCATCCCACATACCAACAAGAATTAAGCAAATAGAGAAAGAAATAGCAAAAAGAAAAATCACAGCACAACACAAAGAAATATAGTGGTTCCCCAAACTTTGGGTAGTCCACTCTTCTACCCCCTTGGTAGGAATTCACTATCTTGCACTGAGTCTTTTGATAAGGGGACTCTTAGAACCAGTTTGAGTCTTTTGATAAGGAGACTCTTAGAACCACTACAACTGAATCTTTTGAAGAGGGATTCTTAAAACTCTTTCACACTATTGAAATTGAAATAAGAATAAGAAGAGGAAGAAGAATAAGAAACAATTTAAGAAAGAAGGAATCTTCTTCCTAGCAAGAAGATTAGAAGCACAAGTATAGTGAATGAATTCTCTCTTCTATAGTGAGAAGGAGATTGTAGGCCTTTCTCTCTTTCAGTGAGAGCTTTCAGTAATTTGCAGCAGTATGACTTCAGAAGGAAGAAGAAGAAGAAGAAGGCTTTTTCTTTGCTGCAGCCTCTTACACTTTTCTCAGCTTTCTCTCTTTTCACTTGGGAGCTTTTCCTCTTTTTCAAATGGATGGAGTGGATCACTTGTGTTTTTTATCTTTGCCGTACTCCTTGTGTATTTATAGCTCTGTTTATTCAAAAATATTGTTATAGGGGAATAATCAATTAGCAGCCAGAGAAATAGTAAGAAAGAAAAGTTTCCATAATCATTATATCTGTAGAAGGAAAGAGATCATTCTATTTTCAAATAATGTCCATAATAATCTTAATCAAATTATCCAAGAATCATTTAGAAGGAAAGGTTGATTCAGAACGGCTAGAAAAGAATAATATAATTCCATAAAATTCAGATCTACAGAAAGAAGGAAAGAGATCTGGCGTGTTATTGAATCTGTCACAGAAATCGACGTGCATCGATTACTATTCGACGTAAGCGTCGATTTCAGCCTGGCTAGACGTCGAGAAGAAAATATGGAAGGAGCGTCGACTGAGGTGCGTCGACTTTACTTGGTGCGTCGACTAGAAATCATAGTTACGTCGACTTTAGTTACATCAAATTCTGTTTAGAGTTACTTCAACTCATTCTGAGAGGTACGTCGACTACACTTCTACGTTGCGTCGATTACCATTCGACGCATATTTACTTAAACTAATTATCTCACTCTGAGAACTCATTTTCTACTCATTTCTAGGGGTTAAGATAAATCATTTCCCCAACAATCTCCCCCTATTTGTCTTAACCCTATTCAGAGAGAAATTTTATCAGCTTTTAATCAACACATCAAATCATATTTATAGAAAAGAGATATATTAGGTAATCAGAAGATAATGGAAAAAGAAATCATATAACAGACTTTTTGTACAGATCAAACAGTACTTAAGCATTAAAAATAGAGCTCTGCTCAAAATTGTTCAACATATCATTCAGGAGGAGTAGGAGAAGTTTTTCTCTTCCTAGAGAATACTAAAGGGAGATCAGCTCTTTTTATAGAGGTGAGTTGCTCCTTCTCAGTAGCAAGATGTTCATTCAGCTCCCCCTGAGTCAAAGCAGTCTGCTCCCCCCTGAGATAGAACTTCCTTTATACTTTCTTTTTCTGCTTCTTCAACTTCTTTCTCAGCTCCAGCTTCAGCTATGACAGCATCTGGCTCCCCCTGAGCTTCAGCTTCTTTTTCTTTTTCACTTTCATCCATACCTTCAGCCTCAGCTTCTTTCTCTACTCTACTTGCCTCCCCTTGAAAGAGAACTACTTGTTGTTCAGCTTCTCTTGCTATAGAAAGTACATCTGTTATCTGTTCTGTAGTATGTAGCTCAGGTACTATTTCATTCCCAATAGTCTTAAGCAGGGCAAGACTATCAGATTTTGATGTTGGAGAGGATTTGTGTGAGTGAGATTTGTGACTGGAGAGCTGCTCTTCATCTAACTTCTCCCCCTTCTTGACCTTCTTAGCTAAGGAGGTTAAGAATGATTTAGTAACCTTAGATGAAGACACAGAGGTTTTGAGTACTTGCACAGAGGCATTTACTCCATCCAACTGGGTTTGCATGTGCCTGATAGAGGATTGAATTTGAAGGCAGTGTCCATCCAACATTTCTTGAAATCTTTGGGCTGCTGACTGGATACACTGAGTGATGAGAGTTTCAGTGGATAGAGATGGTTTAGGGTGTGTTGGTAAAGGAGATAATGGTGGAGGGAATGAAGGTGGAGAAGTGATTGTTGATATATGAGGTACGGGAGATGATGTAGGTAGAGAGGATGTGATAGTAGGAGGAGGAAGAGGTGATGATTGAATTGGTGTATGTGAAGTTAAGGTAGGAGGTGTGAGGGTAGTGGAAACTATTGGTGTGGATGATGTTGGTAGGGAAGAGATGTCTGTATGTTGAGGAGGAGGTGAAGATGGATGCACAGGGGAATTAGGAGGAGAGGGAGTCCTTTCAGGAATGGAACTAGGCTTGGGGATTTGCCTGATCCATTTTGAAAAGAGGGCTATGGACATCCTTTTTCCAGGAGGAATGGGAATTCCTTTTGACCTACATAGGTCAGGGAAGGAGTGAAGGAGTACCTGACTCATGATCCTCATATAGGCATTCTCTTTGTGAGAATATTTGTGGCCTATCATCTTCAGTAAGCAGCTGCCCTAGTCTATCTTCTTTTTCAGCACAAGGGCCCCCATAATGTTCAGTTGCTGCTTGGGCACTGCATCATGGGCAGAGATTTTTCATAGTAGTATTTTTCCTACTATGTCTGCCAAGAGCCTATATTCATCAGAGAAGTCTATTTTCTTCAAGTTGATTGGTCTATCTCTGGAGAATTTCATGGTGATTAATAACTTTTTGATTTCCTCAGGGGTGAGTTCCACAGGTTCATTACCTGATAAGGGAATGATGATGGAGATTCATTTAGCTACTCTTAGAAAATAATTTGCTTTCCCTTTGATTTGAACAAGGATAGTGTTGGTGTGTACCTGATGGAAGATCAAAGGTGTCCCTAAGATGTTCTGCAGAGATTGAGACAGGTGTTTCATGGATTGTTCCTGTAATCTCTCCTTGTTCAGATATCTGAACATGATTTATCAACTCATTGAGTTCTATTTCCAGGAGTTTGCATCTTGTTGAAATGAGTTTGTTTATACCAGCTTCAGTGAAAAGAGCTATGATGCTCTTGTAGTTTTTGGCGGCGGATTGGAAAGAGTCAAGATCAATATCGAAAGCATAGTTGATCTTGGGAGCCATTTTGGTCAGTGAGAGAGAGAGGAAGAGATGGCTGGACTGAGAAGTGAGAAGAATGAGAGATGCAGAGAGCGTGCAGATTTCTAACTGAAGAGTTTATTTAAGTCAGGTGAAACGTCGAGACGAGACACAACTCGAGGTTTATTCGGTACTACAGTAGATGTGACCGAAAATATTTTAGTATTGCCGCTCTTTTTCATGAAGTTGACGTTGCGTCGAGTGGAAGTCGATGTATGCGTCGGTACAGTCTGAATTGAGATGGTAGGGTTTTCTATCGACGATGCGTCGATTAAGAAATCGACATGACTTTTATTTTGTCTTGAAAATTCTAAGTTTTTCTTGAGAGATTATTTCTTCCTAATCCTAATGTTTTCTAAGTCAGCCTTGGACTAATTTTATAGACAGTTGGATTGATTGTGCCAACATTGTTTGACAATGTGGCCAGTTTTATTATAGATATAACACCTGATTGTCTTTAGATTATGGGAATTTGAGTTTAGAGAGAGATAGAGGTGTTGATTAGGATAGAGTTGTTGATTAGGATAAAAGTTTTGATTAGGATAGAAATTTTGATCAGGATGAATGGGTCCTGAATGGGGGTTAAGATAGAAAATTTTTGAAGGATAGATATGTCCTGTATTTAAGTTGCTCTGAGGTTTTATGCATCGATATCTATTCGACGTATGTTGAGAGTTGCGTCGATATATATTCGGCGCTTTCTCTAGATTGCGTTGATCTGGAATCGATGCATGGAAATAGTTGCGTCGATTATAAGTCGACATAATTTTATTCATGCGTCGATTTGAGGTCGAAGCATCTGAGAGATTGCGTCGAGTAGAATTCGACGTATTATCATTCATACGTCGATATGAAGTCGACGCAATTGTGTCTTCACAGATTTTATTTTTTCCTTTTTTTGTTTGAAGATTTATTTCTTTATGAATTGTTTCTTATGGCCTAGTTGCCTTCTCAGAAGGAATTTGAGAGTCTTCATCTGAATAGTATGATGTTTCATCAAAATGGTTTATCTCCTTGAAGGTGAAGTCTTCTTCTTTATTTTGTGAGTCTTCTTCTAGGTTTGTTGATTTGATGAGTTTAGTAATTTTAACAGGGCTCATCCAAGCAGGTTTGGTAGATGATATTGAACTGGTTGAAGGATCAGCCCCTAGCCCCAGATTCTTATGTCTGATTGTTGGTTTTTCAGTGATTTCTGTAAGTGTTTGGCTTCTGATTTTTTTAGATTCTTCAAAAGCTTTTGCCTGGGATACCTTATTCTTAAGGAGTTGATTTTCTATTTTAGCACTATTTATTTCCTTTTCTGTTTTATAGATTTCACACCTTAGTTCATAATTTTTTGAACATGTGTATCCTCTATTTTTCTCATATTAATTTGTTCTTTTAGATCCTTAATTTCTTGTTTAGCTTTTAGTTGATCTAAACAGAGTCTTTTAAAATCATTTTTGAAATCATCACATAGAAAATCTATTTCATCAAAAATGCTTACCTCATCCTTATCCTCAGATTCCTCTATGAGAATAAGGCTATTTGCTTTTGTTGTTGAATCTTCTTTTCATCTTCAGAAGAGATGCTTCCTTCTGAACCTGTTTCACTCCATGATTCAGCGACACATTCTTTTTCTGAGCTTCCAAGAGCCATTAAGCATAGGTCTTCTTGCCTAGACTCTTCATTGTCACTTTTAGATGAGGTGATGTCTTCATAATCTGTTTCACTCCAAACTTCTGCAATGAAACCTCTTTCTTTCTTCTTCCCCTTTTTCTTGAGATCTTTCTTTTTCAGATCTTTCTTTTTTCTCAGCATTTTCTGGACATTCTGGGGCAATATGTCCAGTTTTCCTGCAGGAATAACAAACAATTTCTTTAGTAGGAGTCTTATCATACCTTGGTTTTGACTCTCTTCTTCTAGACCCATCTGTCCTGACCCATTTTTTGAATCTTCTGGCCAGGAGACTGAATAATTCTTCTTCAGTAACATGGGTTTCTTCTTCTATTGCTTTTAATGCAATGTTTCTATCTTTTGAAGAGGTTGGAGTGTTTTCCCTTCTTTCCTTCTCTTCTCTGGTTTTCAGTAGTTGCTCATAGGATTTGAGTTTTCCTAAGAGGGCATTTGTTGAGATTTCCTTTTGTCCTCTTGTATCTCTTATTGCCCATATTCTTGAGTCCCATGAACTTGGGAGACTTATTAATAACTTGTCATTGATCTCTGTGAGAGAGATCTCTCTATCCAAGCTCCTTAATTGGTTGATGATCAGACTGAATCTGTCATACATCTCAGATATGCTTTCTTCATGCTTCTTTTGAAAGTTCTCATATTGGGAGATCAATAGAGCCTTTCTATCTTTCCTTTCATCAGCACTTCCTTCTACAATCTTTGTAAGAGCCTCCCAGATTTCTTTGGCTGATTCACAGTCAACGACCTTTTGAAAGATTTCATCTGAGAGGGCTGAGACAAGAATGTTCACAGCTTTTGCATCACATGCTCCTGCCTTCTTCTCATCATCTGTCCACTCAGCCCTTGGGACCAGTGTTTGAGTCACTTTACCACTTGAGTCCTTTCTATAAGGCTTGAGAGGACCTGTCAAAATAACATTAAATAATTATTCATCAATAGAATTCATATAGATCCTAATTCATGTTTTCCAAAGTGCAAACTTTTCAAGATTGCACATTGGTGGTCTGGTGGAAGCATAATCTTTGATTTGTGTCATAAAAAAGTTTTTAGAAATATATATATAAGGTAGGATCTTTTTGATCAAGGAGTTACCCCTTTTTGATCAACCTCCCTCAGATACCAATTGAAAGTGCACAGTTAACCTCACTAGAATTCTCTATGGGGGGGGGGGGGGTGAATAGAGTTTTAAAAATATTTTGTGCAAAGTTAACAAATATATATATATATATATATGTGTAATATTCACAGATTTAAGCTTCTCACATACCAACAAGAATTAAGCAAATAGAGAAAGAAATAGCAAAAAGAAAAATCACAGCACAACACAAAGAAATATAGTGGTTCCCCAAACTTTGGGTAGTCCACTCTACTACCCCCTTGGTAGGAATTCACTATCTTGCACTGAGACTTTTGACAAGGAGACTCTTAGAACCAGTCTGAGTCTTTTGATAAGGAGACTCTTAGAACCACTACAACTGAATCTTTTGAAGAGGGATTCTTAAAACTCTTTCACACTATTGAAATTGAAATAAGAATAAGAAGAGGAAGAAGAATAAGAAACAATTTAAGCAAGAAGGAATCTTCTTCCTAGCAAGAAGATTAGAAGCACAAGTATAGTGAATGAATTCTCTCTTCTATAGTGAGAAGGAGATTGTAGGCCTTTCTCTCTTTCAGTGAGAGCTTTCAGTAATTTGCAGCAGTATGACTTCAGAAGGAAGAAGAAGAAGAAGAAGAAGAAGAAGAAGGCTTTTTCTTTGCTGCATCACTCTTTCACTTTTCACTTGGGAGCTTTTCCTCTTTTTCAAATGGATGGAGTGGATCACTTGTGCTTTTTTTCCTTGCCGACCTCCTTGTGTATTTATAGCTCTGTTTATTCAAAAATATTGCTATAGGAGAATAATCAATTAGCAGTCAGAGAAATAATAAGAAAAGAAAAGTTTCCATAATCATTATATCTGTAGAAGGAAAGTGATCATTCTATTTTCAAATAATGTCCATAATAATCTTAATCAAATTAGCCAAGAATCATTTAGAAGGAAAGACTGATTCAGAACGGCTAGAAAAGAATAATATAATTCCATAAAATTCAGATCTACAGAAAGAAGGAAAGAGATCTGGCGTGTTATTAAATCTGTCACAGAAATCGACGTGCGTCGATTACTATTCGACGTAAGCGTCGATTTCAGCCTGGCTAGACGTCGAGAAGAAAATATGGAAGGAGCGTCGACTGAGGTGCGTCGACTTTACTTTGTGCGTCGACTAGAAATCAGAGTTACGTCGACTTTGGTTACATCAAATTCTGTTTAGAGTTACTTCAACTCATTCTGAGAGGTACGCCGACTACACTTCGACGTTGCGTCGATTACTATTCGACGCATATTTACTTAAACTAATTATCTCACTCTGAGAACTCATTTTCTACTCATTTCTAGGGGTTAAGATAAATCATTTCCCCAACACCTATCCTGCCGACCAAACCAACTGAACATCGTCAACCCATCAATAATGTAAAATCAAGAAGCCATATAAAGATATTCACATTAGTAAGTGTCCAAATAAGTACAAAAGACAAGAAGCTCCGAGAGCTTCTGCAAAAGTATCAGAGTATCAAGCTAAATGCCCCAAGGGATACATCTCAAACTGTGCTCACATCTGTCACCAATGGTAGCGAAGTTATCGCAGTCTCCGCCCCTATCATCCTAACCTGGCTATCCTCCTCCAGCGTTGTGCGCTGCTGCTCCAGGGTGCACTCCTAAAACGAGGGACGTATCAACCGGTATTCATAAAGACTAAGTGACCTCCGCTCCCCCGGCGACTCCAAGGCACCGAGGAGTAGGAAAGGAAGAAAAGCTGCAATATAAGCAATACAATATACAAAGCAGGTGACAGGAATAGTTGTATAAGTACCCAAGTACTTGCAATAATTCTAACTAACAGGTACATAAATAATAGTGGTTATATAAGCAAGTACTAGTAACAAGAAAGCATGAGCAGAGTATCACAGAACTGAATTGAACTGAACTTATAAGTATGACCAAACAAGCTTATAAGTTAAGGATCCGAACATGAAGGTAACTCATCATATAAAGGTGCCCATACAAGTTTATATGATGAGGATCCAATGCGGTGCAATGCAATGATTATGAAGGATGAATGCAATGCAATGAATATGATATGCTAACTCACCCATGCATATTTGCTATATCGACATAGACCGTTAGTTCTCGCTTTTTGAGGGGTAGCTAACCGCTCAGGCATATGCCGTCGTGGTCAGACGGGGACAGTAGAATGAGCTCCTCCACTACTAGGACGCTATGAACACTACCAGTCCTAGGCCTCTGAACGCCTCGACGCTAAGAACACACAGCGGAGACCCTGTGTACTGCTCGCATCATGCTGAGCCTTCAAGGACACAGAAGGGGACTTGGGTAGGTGAGCACCAAGAGTCCAACCCAACCGGTCCTCACCTCTCAGGATATAACCATACCCTAGAAGCCTCATCAACCATCACTGCTTCACACGGGGTTGTCATAACTCTCGTGCGGTGGTGTGCATATATTATGACAATCATTTTATACGACCCTGTAGGACTACTTGCGGGAATGGCGTCATATTCCCCTTTTTTACAAATTATGTGCAAGACCGAACATAACTTCTCATCCCACCCTCATACTCAATTCACAAGTATTACGAACAACTCAAATTATTAACCTCGTTGAGGGTTCAGCACCATTATTCATGCGCCATGGTAACTTATAACCGGATATTTGATCAAGGGCTTATATCAACTCGACTCCTACAAAATCCCCCGTGTTATCTCATAATCATTACCTTGAATATTTCCCCAATTTCAAGCCTTGTCTATATTTACCAATGTTATGTGCAACACAACAAATTTATAGGAAGAGACTAACAATATTACCGTAAATATAAATCCAACATTCATAATTCTTATCGGGGGTGGTCTCAATACCATTAGGCACATGTCCACCAAATTTTACGAATATCCGATAAGTAATTTGAGAGAAATACGAACAGCCTGGATCTCTAGTTTGACAGATTTCTTTATAATATAATGGTAATTTTAATAAAACACATTACTTCCAACAGCTTTATAGAACTCTATAGTTCACCAAAAAGTATGTGCAACCATTCATTAGAAAGGTGTTACCAAGGGCTACAACTTTCTAGTTGAGCCCAAAGCCTGGTTCTAGCTGGGACATACCTTAAAAGAGGCTTGGGCTCAGCTGCAATATAAAAACTGCCCCAGTTTGGTCTGCATATAACAAATCTGCACAGGCCTTAAAGAAGACTCTTTAAGGCACTGTTCATCTCCTTCCTACAGTAGAAATCATATTTTCTACCACCCTTCGTTCCTCGAATACTCCCTCGTGAGGCCGCCGATTTTCACGAAATCAACTCCTTTGACCTCGCATCGAAGAGAGGAGTTGATCGAAGGCATTTTCGCGGCAAATGACGCCTTAGAGCGAAAACCCTAGCGTTGCCTCTTCCTACAGAACTCCATTAAACTCACCAAATCAAGCTCTTTTGATCTTGATGTCTCTCCTAATATATCTAGAGATCTAGCACCAAGGGAGAGGGGCCAGAAGTCACCTGATTTCCGGCCAACGTTTGCGGTTGTCTCCTCCGCGGCATGGCG
Organism: Dactylorhiza incarnata; assembly: GCA_033032865.1. Lineage (NCBI taxonomy): Eukaryota > Viridiplantae > Streptophyta > Magnoliopsida > Asparagales > Orchidaceae > Dactylorhiza > Dactylorhiza incarnata. The sequence continues at coordinate 2,156,854 of JAWHQI010000103.1, read as the reverse complement.
ACAGTTGGTTAAGCTCAAATCTTCCTCCTAACTTGCTCTTCCAAGATTTCCCCCAACTAGTTCGATGAAGTGAGAGGAAGAAGATGAAGAAGAAGGAGAGGAAGAAGATGAAGAAGACCAAGATCCCCCTTGGGAGAAATGCTCAGCCCTCGTGTTAAGAGAAAAGAGAGAGTAGTGGGATTAGAATTGCATTACTGGCCTTAATATCAACACAACTTCCAATGCCATGTGTTGGAACCCCAAGATTCGGTGTCAGCCCCCTATTGGACAAGGTATCCACTTCTCGCCTAACAAAAATAAGCATTCCAGTTTTATCGGACGGCTGCAGAAAAATTGCCCAGATTCGTCGAACGGGATACAACACTATCGTCGAACGAAACATATTTGTCGATCGCCGAATGACGACAGATTCGTCGAACGGAACAGATTCGTCGATCGCCGAACGGTGACAGATTCGTTGATCGCCGAACGACGACAGATTCGTCGATCGCCGAACGACGACAGATTCGTTGAACGGAAAACTAATTCATCGGTCGCCGAACGACGACAGATTCGTCGAACGGAACAGATTCGTCGATCGCCGAACGACGACAGATTCGTCGAACGGAACTAATTCGTCGATCGCCAAACGTCGATAGATTCGTCGAATGGAACTAATTCGTCGATCGCCGAACGGCGACAGATTCGTCGAACTGAAAACTAATTCGTCGATCGCCGAACGACGACAGATTCGTCGAACGGAACACTAATTCGTCGATCGCTGAACGACGAATGCCTGATCGGGCCGTTCGACGAACGCAGCCTTCAGTCCGTTCGTCGAACGCAGCCTTCAGGCCGTTCGTCGAATGCAGCCTTCAGGCCGTTCTTCGAACGCATCCTTCAGGCCATTCGTCGAACGCAGCCTTCAGGCCGTTCGTCGAACGCAGCCTTCAGGCCATTCGTCGAACGCAGCCTTCATGCCGTTCGTCGAACGCAACCTTCAGGCCATTCATCGAACGCAGCCTTCAGGCCGTTCGACGAAAGGAGCTTTTCTAAATTTCTGATATAATTCAAATTAAGTATCTGCTATCTTATATAAATTAAATCCCTTTTAACATGGTCTATTAGGATCTCCAGATCCCACCTGGTCCGAGCATCTCTAAGTGACCCGTGTCACCCGAGGGGTCTAGTTCGAACTAGGATGTTACACCATGTGCCCGTGCGCGCATTTTGTCTGTGCCCCCTTGGAGCGACTATGTGTATGAGCCCGCTCAGCCTTACCGGAGAGTTCCCGGACCTTATGCCCAGAACTGTCGTCTCACGGTGACTCCAACTGAAGTGGTTAGCTGTCGCCGCTTAACGCAGATCCTGCCGGCTAGTTCGATCATATCACAGGTCATATTTTGCAAAAAGAGTACTAACAAATATGACAAGTTCACAACCATATATATGTATATATATACGCATATGTATATATATATATGTATATGTATATATATGTATATATATGTATAAGTATATATATGTATATATATGTATATGTATATATGTATGTATATATATATGTATATATATGTATATATATGTATATATATATGTATATACAAATGTATATATATATATGTATATAGATATGTATATATATATGTATATATATATGTATATATATAATGCAACTCCATAATGAGAACAAAGCACAAAGTGCAAGGGCTTAAGCTCGACACAAATTCAAAAAGAAATGATAATAATACACTCTCTCACACTACACTATGCGAAAGCAACATAATACTCTCCAACACGTCGCCGTGTGGGAGTAGTGATGTGCGACATCTACTACTCAGGGTCTGCCGTCACGTCTTGCCTGACGTATCGTGGCTCCTACTCCCCGATCCATTTCGATTCTCGCAACTCAAGATCGGTTCTACAAAACTCAGTGAGGAGCACCTTGGTTTGAGTATCGACTCAAATCCCTTTCAGGTATACTTTTCTGCATTGTGATGTGGACTTTGTTTTATTTCTTGAATCAATAAAATCCTCAAGTTCCTTAACTCTTTGGGTTGTTCCAGTTATTTATTCCGCTGCGCATATATGATATGCTGTTTTATCATTTTTGAAATGGTATTTTGAAAACCCAACAGTGGTATCAGAGGTAGGTTATCAATCTAATACATATAAATCAGAAATTTAGAAGTGTTCTAAATGTCTGGATTTCTTCCTGGATGTTTGGATTTCGAAGAAATGTTCTAGATTTGAAAAACTCCCAGGAATGCATATGATTGCGTTGCGATTTCATTGTTTCAGAAATTGTGTCTCCTTTGTAGTAACCGTCTCTCTAATTGGTTTGTGAAACCAAGCGTCTTAGATTTTGAATCTGACGATGAGAGACTAGCTTGTCTACTGCATACGTGGAGTTGTTTTGCCTGTGTCAAATGCATGTAAATTTGGAGATTTAGAAGTGTTCTGAATGCTCAGATTTAGCCCTTTTTATCAAGTGTTGATATTTTGGTTTTGTGCGCATTGGGGATGCATTTGGTTTGAAATATTGTATTTCTATTTTGTGAATGTGCACGGTGGTTAAATGATCACGATGAAATGTTTATCAATTGAAAGATAAAATCCCTTATCCAATATTAAGTATTCTGATGCCTTCCGGTGGATGACACTCTTCCTGCCTCGATCGATGAAGTGTGGGCTTGCCAAAGCAAGGTGCATTAATCTATCTTGGTAAGGGTGCGAGCGGATAATTGTGATATCCCACTGTCGACATCGGGTCTATCTTAACTAGGTGACCTCAAAGGTTGAGTGCCTAGAGGCATAGGGTTGGCATGCACCATATGATGGTTACGAATAAAGAGTTATTCACCAACCATACAAGAGTTGCATAGTGATGCAATTGACAAGTGTTGTCTACCTAAATAACCGCATTGCGAGAGAAACGCCAAAGCGGACTCGTTGTGTTGGTGAAATACGGATCTTGTCCACTAAGAGAGTAGCTCGCATAAACTCTCTGAATCGATATTAAGGGTTATCGATTTGATTAAAATAGTGGGAGCGCTCTTTTAATTAAAGTCCTTATTAAATTAAAATGTATTTTGAAATATAATACTAAAAATCTTTTGCAAATTTATTGTAGAATTTCCATGGAAAATACATCACACTCCACGCTGTCCCTGAGAGCCATCCTTGAGAAACACAAGCTCAATGGGACGAACTTCCTTGACTGGTACAGGAACCTGAGAATTGTTCTCAGGCAAGAGCGCAAGCTCTATGTCTTGGAAGGGGAAGCCCCTGCAGAGCCGACCGGGAATGCTCCGAGAGCAGACAAAGATGCTTACAAGAAGTATCAGGATTATACCTTGGATGTGGAATGCCTCATGCTTGCTGTCATGTCCTCTGAGCTTCAGAAGAAACACGAGAGCATGTGTGGTTATGAGATAATCGGGCACCTCAAGAAAATGTTCGAGGGGCAAGCCCTACAAGAGAGGTTTGACATATCTAAGGCATTATTTCAGTGCAAAATGGGAGCTCGAGACTCAGTAGGGACTCACATACTCAAGATGATTGGGTATATAGAGAACCTTGAAAATTTGGGTTTTCCCTTGGGTCAAGAGTTGGCCATAGATCTGATCCTGCAATTGTTGCCGGACAGTTATGAGCAGTTCGTCTTAAACTATAACATGAATGAAATAGAAAAGACACTGCCCGAGCTCCTAGGCATGTTGAGAACTGCCAAGAATAACATGAAGGCTAAGCCTGCCAGCCCCATACTGATGGTGCATAAGGGCAAGGGCAAGGCCAAGGGATCTATGAAGACGAAGATTGGATCTAAGTCTCCTCTTGATCCCAAGTCTTCTGCACTGAAAAGAAAAAGTCTGGCGAAGGAAGGAAAGTGCCACCACTGCGGTAAGGCAGGGCATTGGAGGCGGAACTGTCCCCTCTACATTGAGGATCTGCAAAGGAAGAAGGGAAGTGTGACTTCCACTTCAGGTTTTTACGTTATAAAGATAAACCTTTCTGCTCCTTCATCTTGGGTATTGGATACCGGATGTGGTTCTCACATTTGTACAAATGTGCAGGAACTGAGAAGGAGATGAATGCTGGGTAAAGGGGAGGTAGACCTGCGCGTCGGGAATGGAGCAAGAGTTGCTTCCGTCGCCGTTGGTGTTTACTGTCTTTCTTTGCCCACTAGGCTTGTAATAGAACTAGATAATTGTTATTATGTTCCAACCATAACTAGAAACATTATATCCATTTCATGTCTTGACATGAATGATTTTTCATTTATAATTAAGAACAATTGTTGTTCGATTTTTAAAAATGATGTTTGTTATGGTGTAGCCCAATTGTTTAATGGTTTATTTGTTTTGAACTTAGACCATCCGATCTATAATGTAGAAAATAATAAAAGACTAAGAACAAATGACTCGAATCCTACATACCTTTGGCATTGTCGTTTGGGCCATATAAACGAAAAACGCATATCCAAGCTCCATAGAGATGGACTACTGGACTCATTTGATTATGAATCATTTGAGAGATGCGAGTCTTGCTTATTTGGCAAAATGACTAAAGCACCTTTCACTGGTCATACTGAGAGGACATATGATCTCTTGAGTGTCATACATAGTGATGTGTGCGGACCCATGAGTTCTATGGCTAGAGGTGGGTTCCATTACTTCGTTACATTTACTGATGATTTCAGTAGATACGTATACGTGTTTCTTAAGAACAAATCCGAGACCTTTGAAAAGTTCAAAGAGTTTAAGAATGAAGTGGAGAACCAACTGGATAAAAGGATAAAAGCACTCCAATCTGATCGAGGTGGCGAATATTTGAGTCAGGAGTTCCGTGATCATCTGAAAGAGTGTGGTATTGTATCACAGCTCACCCCACCCAGAACACCGCAACATAATGGTGTTTCTGAGAGGAGGAATCGTACCTTGTTAGACATGGTGCGATCGATGATGAGTCATGCAGATTTGCCCGATTCCTTTTGGGGTTTTGCTCTAGAGACTGCTGCTTTTACACTAAATCGAGTTCCGACGAAAACGGTTCAAAAGACACCATATGAGATATGGACTGGGAAGCGTCCCAGTATGTCCTTCATTAAGATTTGGGGCTGTGAGACATACGCACGACGTCAAATGTCTGACAAGCTGGAACCCATATAAGATAAGTGTTATCTTGTGGGATATCCTAGGGAAACCAAAGGGTATTACTTCTACCTGCCGTCCGAGGGCAAAGTGTTTGTCGCAAGGACTGACGTCTTTTTGGAGAAAGAGTTCTTATCCAGAAAGACTGCAAAGGTGGAACTTGAAGAGGTTCAAGAATCACAAACAATGAATGAACGTGAATTGGAACCTGAGTAAGGACTACAATCTGTTGTAGCTGGAGAACCTGCTCAAGAAACACAAATCCTACGTAGATCTGATAGACCAAGATTTTAGCCTGAGAGATATGGATTTCTCGTGTCTCAAATAGGTAATGTGTTGCTTATGGATCATGGTGATGAGCCTACAACCTATTAGGAGGCTATGTGTGGACCTGACTCCGAGAAGTGGCTTGAGGTCATGAAATCTGAAATGGACTCCATGTATGCAAACCAAGTTTGGACCTTGGTGGAACCACCTGAAGGGGTACGACCCATAGGGTGCAAGTGGTTCTTCAAGAAGAAGACTGACATGGATGGGAATGTACAGACATTCAAAGGCCGTCTGGTCGCTAAAGGTTTCAGGCAAATTCATGGCGTTGACTATGATGAGACCTTTTCCCCTGTAGCCATGGTCAAGTCCATCAAAATTCTACTTGCTATTGCTGCGTACGAGATCTGGGAAATGGATGTCAAAATGGCTTTCCCTAATGGAAACCTCCTTGAGGAAGTGTATATGACACAACCCGAGGGTTTTGTATTTCCAAGTGAAGCCACTAAAATATGCAAGTTGAATCGATCCATTCATGGATTGAAACAAGCCTCTCTAAGTTGGAATCTGCGTTTTGATGAGAAGATCAAAGAGTTTGGTTTCATCAAGAACGAAGAAGAGCCTTGTGTTTACAAGAAGATTAGTGGGAGCATTGTTGTCTTCCTGATATTATATGTAGATGACATACTGCTGATCGGGAATGACATTCCAACCCTGCAAGCTGTTAAGAATAGGCTAGTGGACTGCTTTTCTATGAAGGACTTGGGTGAAGCGACTTAAATACTTGGTATTAAGATCTATAGAGATAGATCAAAGAAGTTGCTGGGTTTGACCCAGAGTACATACATTGACAAGGTCTTGAAATGGTTCAACATGCTTGAGTCCAAGAAAGGATTCTTACCCATGTCACATGGTGTGAGTCTCTCTAAGGACCATTGTCTGAAATCTTTGGAAGATAAGGACCGCATGAAGTTGGTTCCATATGCCTCGACAATTAGATCAATCATGTATGCAATGTTGTGTACTCGACCCGATGTCTCGTATGCTTTGAGCATGACTAGCAGATATCAGTCTGATCCTGGTGAGAGTCACCAGTTTTGCAGTCAAGAATATCCTAAAGTACTTGAGAAGGACTAAGGATTCGTTCTTGGTGTATGGTGGAGAGGAAGAGCTCGTTGTAAGTGGTTACACAGATGCTAGCTTCCAAACTGATAAGGACGATTTAAAGTCCCAATCGGGTTTTTTATTTTGCCTTAATGGAGGAGCCGTGAGCTGGAAGAGTTCCAAGCAAGAGACAGTTGCCGATTCTACGACTGAGGCCGAGTATATCACTGCCGCAAATGCGGCAAAGGAGGCTGTGTGGATTAGGAAATTCATCGGCGAGCTAAATGTAGTTCCTAGCATTGTTGATCCCGTAGTTCTCTACTGTGACAACAACGGTGCAATTGCCCAAGCTAAGGAACCTAGATCTCATCAGCGCTCCAAGCGCATACTTCGGCAGTTCCATCTTATTCGAGAGATTGTCGATCGAGGATATGTGAGCATTTGCAGAGTACCAACTGAAGAAAACATAGCGGATCCACTAACAAATCCTCTTGCGCAAAGGAATCATGATGGTCATGTTAGATCAATGGGTATTAGATACCTGAATGATCGTCTTTAGTGGGAGCCTTGTGGATTGTATGTTTGTTGGTTGTTTATTCATTTGATGAATTGTGATATGTACTATGGTGTTTCATTTTACTTTTATGACAAGTTCTTTTATTATGTCAACTGTATCTATATGATAGACTAATTAACCTAATGAATGCCCTTAGAATGTTTGTTTCCATTGGAATTCAAGTACGTGACTTGAATGTGAGGGCCTATGTTTAAATGAACCTTCATTCTTAAATGGTCCCTGGTCGAGGTATCATCCTAAAAATTAGGGCGAGGATGAGACCATAAGACTAGCATGTGCTTTGACTGATGACCGGTTCTCACAGGTCATGATATTGTGATATCAAGTCATCACATGGGTACTTGTTAGGAACAAGTTGTACTCGACAGACCCACCGTGAGACTACTTTGTGGATTGTTATATGAACGTGTCACAAGTAGGTCTCAAGTGACAATGGTGTTTGTGGTCCTTTGACCTGAAGTCACAACATTCATCAGGTGAGGAAGAGCGTACTTGGATGCTATCTAAAGTCTTCTCTTGAGAAAGGTTGATGATAAGGGTGGTTGTTTGGTATGTTACGAATCATTTGGATGTTTGTGTGTGAGCAGAAATGGGATTTGCCCTCCTTTATGAATGGAGTTACATCCATGGGCCCCTTGATGGAATGAGACTGAAAATGCATGACCATGCTTGGTTGAGTCAATATATGATATTGAGCTCACCATTTTTGTCAGTCTGTTCTAGATCAGGAAACTAGGATTGAACTATTATGAGGGTGACATGGTCCATGCCTCTAGTTTTATCCGGATGTAAGGGACAAAGGGACATGACAACACTGATACATTGGTCATGACAGGCTTGTTGAGTTATGAACTCTTATTGCTTGGGTAGCAATGATGTATTGCTAGATGCCACTCATTGCTTGTGAGACTTTTGTTGACACTTTGTGATCAAGTGGGAGACTGTTGGAGTTTCTGAGGTGATCTTAAAGTAATCAACAGTTAGTCTTACTGCCAATGCAATATGAGCCTATAGGGTCGCACATAGAAGTGCATGGAGAAATTGGAGGGAGAATTGAGTTGGCTTGGATTTCTCGAGAAGTCATTTTTAAGGGTTTGGTATTTCTCGAGAAATCATATTCCTGTATTCGGATTTCTCGAGAAATCAATTCCTTGGGATTTCTCGAGATATTGATTTCCAGGGATTTCTTGAGAAATTAAATCTTGAGATTTCTCGTGAAATCAGGCGTTCGTCGACTGCTGGGACGGCGAGGGGCTAGTGTAGCGCTTTCGTCGACCGCTGAGATGGCTAGAGGGCTAGTGTAGCGCGTTCGTCGAACACAGGCCTCTTGAGTTCGTCGAGCGCAGGCCTCTTGAGTTCATCGAACGTAGGCTGCTTCGAGTTCGTCGAACGCAGGCCTCTTGAGTTCGTCGAACGCAGGCTGCTTCGAGTTCGTCGAACGAGGCCTCTTGAGTTCGTCGAATGCAGGCTGCTGCGAGTTCGTCGAACGCAAGCCTCTTGAGTTCGTCGAACGCAGGCTGCTTCGAGTTCGTCGAACGCAGGCCTCTTGAGTTTGTCGAATGCAGGTTGCTTCGAGTTCGTCGAACGCAGGCCTCTTGAGTTCGTCGAATGCAGGCTGCTTCGAGTTTGTCGAACGCAGGACTCTTGAGTTCGTCGAACGCAGACTGCTTCGAGTTCGTCGAACGCATGCCTCTTGAGTTCGTCGAACACAGGCTGCTTTGAGTTCGTAGAACGCAGGCCTATGGAGTTCGTCGAACGCAGACTACTTCGAGTTCGTCGAACGCATGCCTCTTGAGTTCATCGAATGCAGGCTGCTTCGAGTTCGTCGAACGCAGGACTCTTGAGTTCGTCGAACGCAGACTGCTTCGAGTTCGTCGAACGCATGCCTCTTGAGTTCGTCAAACACAGGCTGCTTTGAGTTTGTCGAACGCAGGCCTCTTGAGTTCGTCGAACGCAGGCCTCTTGAGTTCGTCGAACGAAGGCCTCTTGAGTTCGTCGAACGCAGGCATCCTATATTAGTTCACGATCTTAGGGTTCAGGGTATGTGTAAAAACAATTTTTCGGCCACGACCCTTTCGTGTTCTGAGAGAGTAGCGGCGGAAGCGTTCCATTAGGGCTTCTCTATTCTTCCGATAGTTGCCTCCTCCCCTATATCAGATCTAGTAATCCGTGGGGACGCTGAAGGGCTTTTTCTCCGACTCATCCCTTATTCGACAAGGCATCGAGGTTCTCCAGCACTTGTGTGGATCTCTGTAGAGGGGTCGATCCATTTCGGTTCTCGCAACTCAAGCCAGACTCAGTGAGGAGCACCTTGGTTTGAGTATCGACTCAAATCCCTTTCAGGTATACTTTTCTGCATTGTGATGTGGACTTTGTTTTATTTCTTGAATCAATAAAATCGCAAGTTCCTTAACTCTTTTGGTTGTTCTAGTTATTTATTCCGCTGCGCATATATGATATGCTGTTTTATCATTTTTGAAATGGTATTTAGAAAATCCAACAAGCAGTTTTCGGAGAGAGCGGAGCGAGTTTTGAGCGATGGAGTGAGCAGAGTGGTAAGTCCTCGTCGGAAAAAGTCAGAGCTCTCTTCTCTTGGATTGTGTCTCATCAAATGATGGTCTGGGGGCCTTTTTATAGCTTGTTAAGAGACGTGCTGGTAATTGCGTCTGGATGGATCTTGAGTTGATGAATGACGTTGCTCAGATCCGGTCACCTAGATCACCAATTTTCCAAAAATAACGAACATGTCCTTGGGCGGTCTGGGAGGGCCGGGCAAGTTTCCCGACGATGGTGGCGGCTGGAGGCGGCAGCGGTTGGGTGCTTCATATGTGCGAGTGCGAGCGGGGAGAGGTGGCATGCGCGCGACCTTGTGCTGCATGCGGGGAGGCCGTGCACCCGCCCTTGTACGCACGTGCGGTAAAGTTGTGTTTGCATCCTGGCATGCATGTGCATAGGGAGGTCGTGTGCGCGGTTTTTCTTGCGTGCAACCTTGCATGCACGCGCGGGGAGGACATATGTGGCGTGCGACCTCGTGGCTCCATGTGTAAGACCCCCCCCTCCCGGAACACACGACACGGTCGAGGGGAGTCTTATGCCCAGGACAGCCGCCTTGCGGGAGAGCCAGCACACGAGCTAGATTCCCCCACAAGACGCCTATCCTGCCGGCCAAACCAACTGAACAGCGCCAACCCATCAATAATGTAAAAGCAAGAAGCCATATAAAGATATTCACATAAGTAAGTAAATAAGTACAAAAGACAAGAAGCTCCGAGAGCTCCTGCAAAAGTATCAGAGTATCATAGTATCAAGCTAAATGCCCCAAGGGCTACATCTCAAACTGTGCTCACATCTGTCACCGACGGTAGCGAAGGTATCGCAGTCTCCGGCCCTGTCGTCCTAACTTGGCTATCCTCCTCCAGCGTCGTGCGCTGTTGCTCCAGGGTGCGCTTATAAAAAGAGGGACATAGCAACCGTTAGTCATAAAGACTAAGTGGCTTCACCTTCACTCCCCTGCCGACTCCAAGGCACCGAGCGGTAGGAAAGGAAGAAAAACTGCAATATAAGCAATAAAATATACAACGCAGGTGACAAGAATGGTTGTTCATATATGTCGGTTGTATAAGTACCCAAGTACTTGCAATAATTCTAACTAACAGGTACATAAATAACAGTGGTTATATAAGCAAGTACTAGTAACAAGAAAGCATGAGCAGAGTATCACAGAACTGAATTGAACTTAACTTATAAGGATTCCCATACAAGCTTATAAGTTAAGGATCAAATCATGAAGGTAACTCATCATATAAAGGTGCCCATACAAGTTTATATGATGAGGATCCAATGCGGTGCAATGCAATGATTATGAAGGATGAATGCAATGCAATGAATATGATATGCTAACTCACCCATGCATATTTGCTATGTCGACATAGACCGTTAGTTCTCGCTTTTTGAGGGGTAGCTAACCGCTCAGGCATCTCCCGTCGTGGCTAGACGGAGACAGTGGAACGAGCTCCTCCACTACTAGGAGGGTATGAACACTACCAGTCCTAGGCCTCTGTACGCCTCGACGCTAAGAACACACAGTGGAGACCCTGCGTACTGCTCGCAACATGCTGAGCCTTCAAGGACACAGAAGGGGACTTGGGTAGGTGAGCACCAAGAGTCCAACCCAACCAGTCTAGAGTCTAACTGTCGGCTTCTGTCGGTGTCACGACTAGCAAGCCCGTAGACCCGCCACAAGTAATCCTCCAACCCGGATCGTTACACCATCATGTGTAAACCATGCACATTCATGTAATTCCCATGCACACCCGTGCAATCAAGCACCCCGGGACTCACGGATGGAGCCTTCTTACCTTTCACATCATACCTCTGTACGCATCGACGCTAAGAACACACAGCGGAGACCCTGCGTACTGCTCACATCATGCTGAGCCTTCAAGGACACAGAAGGGGACTTGGGTAGGTGAGCACCAAGAGTCCAACCCAACCGGTCCTCACCTCTCAGGATATAACCATACCCTAGAAGCCTCATCAACCATCACTGCTTCACACAGGGTTGTCATAACTCTCGTGCGGTGGTGTGCATATATTATGACAATCATTTTATACGACCCTGTAGGACTACTTGCGGGAATGGCGTCATATTCCCCTTTTTTACAAATTATGAGCAAGACCCAACATAACTTCTCATCCCACCATCATACTCAATTCACAAGTATTACGAACAACTCAAATTATTAACCTCATTGAGGGTTCACCACCATTATTCATGCGTCATGATAACTTATAACCGAATATTTGATCAAGGGGTTATATCAACCCGACTCCTACGAAATCCCCTTGTGTTATCACATAACCATTACCTTGAATATTTCCCCAATTTCAAGCCTTGTCAATATTTACCAATGTTATGTGCAACACAACAAATTTATAGAAAGAGACTAACAATATTACCGTAAATATAAATCCAACATTCATAATTCTGATCGGGGGTGGTCTCAATACCATTAGGCACATGTCCACCAAATCTTACGAACATCCGATAAGTAATTTGAGAGAAATCCGAACAACATTATAAATTTTACACATGTATCTCTGTTTACCGAAACTGGATTTCTGGGAGTTACGCTCCACCACCAATAACGTGCCACCCCATTCTGGAAAAGGTATTTCCAAGGGCTACAACTTTCGTGTTGGGCCTGAGGTCCAGATTCAAGTCGGTCACACCCAGAAATGGGTTTGAACCTGGCTTGCACCACAAGATAGAATCTGTCCATCGCATTACACTTTATACTTTCAGACACAACCTATTTCGACCAAACTTTGAGGGAGCTACCGAGCTCCTCACAAATCATACAACCAGTCGTTTGAAAGGTATCCCCGACGACTACAACTTCCATCATAAGCTCAGGGACCAGCTTCGACTATATCAAGCTCAAACAGCGACTCGAAAACAGCCGATCTAGTTTGACAGATTTCTTTATAATATAATGGTAATCTTAATAAAACACATTACTTCCAACAGCTTTATAGAACTCTACAGTTCACCAAAAAGTATGTGCAAACATTCATTAGAAAGGTGTTACCAAGGGCTACAACTTTCTAGTTGAGCCCAAAGCCTGGATCTAGCTGGGACATACCTTAAAAGAGGCTTGGACTCAACTGCAATATAAAAACTGCCCCAGTTTGGTTTGCATAAAACAAATCTGCACATGCCTTAAAGAAGACTCTTTAAGGCACTGTTCATCTCCTTCCTCAAGCAGAAATCTTATTTTCTACCACCCTTCGTTCCTCGAATACTCCCTCGCGAGGCCGCCGATTTTCACGAAATCAACTCCTTTGACCTCGAAGAGAGGAGTTGATCGAAGGCATTTTCGCGGCGAACGACGCCCTAGAGCGAAAACCCTAGCGTTGCCTCTTCCTACGAAACTCCATTAAACTCACCAAATCAAGCTCTTTTGAGCTCGACGTCTCTCCTAATATATCTAGAGATCTAGCACCAAGGGAGAGAGGTTGGAAGTCACCTGATTTCCGGCCGACGTTCGCGGTTGTCTCCTCCGCGGCATGGCGACAGTTGGCCAAGCTCAAATTTTCCTCCTAACTTGCTCTTCCAAGATTTCCCCCAACTAGTTCGCTGAAGTGAGAGGAAGAAGATGAAGAAGAAGGAGAGGAAGAAGATGAAGAAGACCAAGATCTCCCTCGGGAGAAATGCTCAGCCCTCGTGTTAAGAGAAAAAAGAGAGAGTAGTGGGATTAGAATTGCATTACTGGCCTTAATGTCAACACAACTTCCAATGCCATGTGTTGGAACCCCAAGATTCGGTGTCAGCCCCCTATTGGACAAGGTATCCACTTCTCGCCTAAAAAAATAAGCATTCCAGCTTTATCAGAGGCTGCAGAAAAATTGCCCAGATTCGTCGAACGGGATACAACACTATCGTCGAACGGAACAGATTCGTCGATCGCCGAACGGCGAGAGATTCGTCGAACGGCGACAGATTCGTCGAACGGAACAGATTCATCGATCGCCGAACGGAGATAGATTCGTTGAATGGAACAGATTCGTCGATCGCCGAACGGCGACAGATTCGTCGAACAGAACACTAATTCGTCGGTCGCCTAACGGCGACAGATTCGTCGAACGGAACAGATTCATCGATAGATGAACTGCGACAGATTCGTCGAACGTAACTAATTCGTCGATCGCCGAATGACGACAGATTCGTTGAACGGAACACTAATTCGTCGATCGCCGAACGACGACAGATTCGTCGAATGGAACACTAATTCATTGATCGCTGAACGACGAACGCCAGATCGGGCCGTTCGACGAACGCAGCCTTCAGGCCGTTCGTCGAACACAGCCTTTAGGCCGTTCGTCGAACGCAGCCTTCAGGCCGTTCGACGAACGCAGCTCTTCTAAATGTCTGATATAATTCAAATTAAGTATTTGTTATCTTATATAAATTAAAGCCCCTTTAACATGGTCTATTAGGATCTCCAGATCCCACCTGGTCCGAGCATCTCTAAGTGACCCATGTCACCCGAGGGGTCTAGTTCGAACTGGAATGATACAAATCCAATAAACGAAGAAACAATTTCGTCCCCGAAATTTAAGATGAGGTTATGGGGTTTAAGTTCAAATCACAAAAGTCATCTGTAGTACACTTTAAATCCCGCTCACCGCTAGTGAGGGTCACAACTCGTTCACATCACCTCACTTCCAATTTCTCCCGTGTGTACTTCCGTTATATTTCATGACACTTATAATCCAAATTATGCATAGAGAAATCTTAAGTGTCTCTCATCCTAATGCAAACACAAATATGGTGGTGATAAGACATAGTTGGGTTTATAGCCACGCTCTCACTACGGGCAGGTCAGAAACAACCGAAACCCATACTTCCTTGTTCACTCACCTTAATAAACCAACTTTCATTGCACCTTTGATCTAAATCCCCTGAAGATCAGTGACCCCGATACACAAGACTATAATACTGTATAAGAGCATTCGATAACCATTACCGTAAGAATAAAGCTGCCGATAATTGGAACAGGTATAAAGCTCGAAACCCAAAATGCATCTACATAACTTTCCAGTTAGCAATTAATGGTTCGTTGAATCATCGAGAACTAGCAAAAGAAATTCCCAGGTTCAGACAGAGCCTCCCAGGGCTTAGACTAAAGTTTAACAGGTAACTAGCATAAGGGGATATGACCAATCCTTTCTCCTAAAACCAAGCCACCAATAGCACATAAATCATATAGAATCTCTAACTTAAACCAAACAGCCACCAACCCCTTATCTCCTAAAGGAAAGAAGAAGCAAGCAGCCACCCAAGCATAATTTTTAGGGTAAGATTTTCTGGAAGGGTAAACCAACAACCCCCAACAGCCACTATAAGGAGAATGAAATTTTCTGAATAAAAATTCCTGGAGCATACCCAAAAGGAGAGAGATTATGTATATACATAGCAACCCAGAAATGTTAGTCGCATACAACATTCCCAAACCAAGAGAGATTATGTATATATATCACAGCTCCTAGGAATTTTTAATTTCATACAACAGCCCCCAAACCTAAACGGTTATTATATCCGCAAGATCGTCTCTCTTAGGTATTAAAAATGTAGAAGCAAGACTTAATCTCATCTTCTAGTACAACCATCATTATCTATATCATTATCAATCGCTTCCATAAATGTCATCTCGTCCGAGGCGATCATTCATACAACACGCATCTTTTACACTTAGCACGACATCCACTTGATATTAAGTTTCAAAAATCATTATGATCACCTTATAATAATTCACGCAAAAGCCACCAACCAAGTCCAGTATCTAGTCATGGCAAGATAATTATAATGGTTAAACATCATGGATGTTTACCGCTTGACTTGAAATCCATATAATATTCAAGTCCTGCAATCACCCCACCGTACTTGCCATGACATTATGCCCCTTTAAATCCATCAATTACCAAAAATGATGTTACTAGCTCAAGGGTTTAAGCTTAGGAAGCTTTTATGTTTCCAAATAGTTTCCAAATTCCTCACGTGATCGTCTGATAATGCTTATCAATTGGTTCTGGTGATATTATGAATCGTGATCGAGGCTCATAGTAAGGTGAATCCATGACTCTACACCTCGCATGGGTGATAATCACATCGTTCCCTTCTAATAACACGTGACCTCGAGTCAAGTGTTACTTTTGTCTACTTCCGGTTCTACTTTGATTCGCACCAGATTCAAAAAAAATTGGCGCCACTTTTATCCCGTGATTTAAATCATTTCATTTAAGGGCTCCTCAACCGTGAACATATACCTTATCCAACGGTTGGGTTTCGGTACAGAGCCTTTAGAAATCTACCTAGTCGAGGTAAAATGCTACACGTACTCTTACTTGTTCGTATAGAGACATATTCATATCTCACTAAATAAGTAAGTGCAACTTATCATCAATATCCCCTTCGCGTGTTCAATTCATGGCGTGTCTCAACACCCTTGACACTATCACCCATATTGATAGGTTATCACGAATCTAATCATCATTGTTCACGTACTATTCAAATAACCAAGATCTAAGGCAAAACGAAGTCGATACGTAAATAATCCAATAAACGAAGGGACAAGCCGCCGTACGTTTTTGGACTAAATTTCTTTCACCGCCCATATGGTACATTTATATATGTTTGAACTTATCATGAACCAAGGTGCAAGGCTCGAGATGATTTCCCTTCGACACGGGTTATGCAGACTACCAAAAGTAAGGCATACTTCACAATATGATAAACTAAATCAAATCAATTCCAAGCGCCCTACCGTCCCTACCAACGATCATTCATGACATGTTTATTTTATAAAAACTTTTAGGATTTTAGATCATCATTCAAGTCATATTAATCTTGTTGACTACACCGCATAACACTTATTAATTTCCCAATGTCAAGTAATTACAACACTAAGGGAATGTTCCCCAAGAATTTCCAAACTCAAGGGTAGGGTATCATCATACCAGCAATGCCTGCACAAAATTTCATTAACTTCCCAGTTATAATGTTATCACAACATAGCTGCATATCCCCGAAGTGTTAATTTACTACTCTCCTCGCTACTTATCCATATAATTTTGGGACAATATAGAGAAAATTATCATCCTCAAAATGATTTCTTCTCTTATTCCGCTAATAAAATTCCTATCAACCCAAACATGGCCTTAACAACCCGCCTTGCTTAAGGTGAATTAACTCTTCAAGGGTCTCCACTTCCAATGTCAAAAATTACCACGATTTTAAATCCTCAAGGAACCCAAGACGGTACATAACTAGCCCAATAAATGAAGAGATAAGCCCCCGTATCTCTTCGATTGAGTTTCTTCTACCACCAATATAACACATTCGTCCCAAAATGAGCCTTCTCTGGATCCGAATTCTTATCATATCTTCTCCATATGAAACCTTCTACATAAATAGAAGTGAGAGGTATCCACATACAGTATAAAAGACATGCTTGGTGGTCTCTTACTAAGCTGATAATAGACTACATGCACCAATCTCATTGAGATTGCCCTAATGTTTTGGGTAAGGTGATAATATTACTCCATATCTGAGATAGAAATCTCAGGGTGTGAGACTCTAGCATCTACACTCACGTTAAACTCTTCCCTTAGTCATTTGAGGTCACTTTTTGCTTGATCACATCATCCCTGAGATCGGTATAAGGTTAGGGTATGTCATGACATATCCTGCTAAGTCGACCAAAATGGTATCCTAGTTAGGTTGGCATCAATCCTATGCCAAACCAACTCTGACTGTTGGAATGGGAATACAAATTACTGTCTCGGAATGAGCCATCATCTATACGTAAGGGTACGAGTTTGGCTTAGGTTGGCCATACTTAATGTGAATCACACATGGGCACACCACCGCTTCCGCTGCATTAGTTGTACCCAAACTGATTAAGCTAGCAGGGGTGGCCTAGTGGTTTAATGGACTTCTTTATCTCAGGATCGTTGCAAGCTGATACCATTTATAAGACCCCCCCTCCCGGAACACACGACACGGACGAGGGGAGTCTTATGCCCAGGACAGCCGCCTTGCGGGAGCGCCAGCACACGAGCTAGCCTCCCCCACAAGACGCCTATTGAAAGTCAGTTAACCTCACTAGAATTCTCTAGAGGGGGTGAATAGAGTTTTAAAAATATTTTGTGCAAAGTTAACAAATACATATATGTGTAATATTCACAGATTTAAGCATCCCACATACCAACAAGAATTAAGCAAATAGAGAAAGAAATAGCAAAAAGAAAAATCACAGCACAACACAAAGAAATATAGTGGTTCCCCAAACTTTGGGTAGTCCACTCTTCTACCCCCTTGGTAGGAATTCACTATCTTGCACTGAGTCTTTTGATAAGGGGACTCTTAGAACCAGTTTGAGTCTTTTGATAAGGAGACTCTTAGAACCACTACAACTGAATCTTTTGAAGAGGGATTCTTAAAACTCTTTCACACTATTGAAATTGAAATAAGAATAAGAAGAGGAAGAAGAATAAGAAACAATTTAAGAAAGAAGGAATCTTCTTCCTAGCAAGAAGATTAGAAGCACAAGTATAGTGAATGAATTCTCTCTTCTATAGTGAGAAGGAGATTGTAGGCCTTTCTCTCTTTCAGTGAGAGCTTTCAGTAATTTGCAGCAGTATGACTTCAGAAGGAAGAAGAAGAAGAAGAAGGCTTTTTCTTTGCTGCAGCCTCTTACACTTTTCTCAGCTTTCTCTCTTTTCACTTGGGAGCTTTTCCTCTTTTTCAAATGGATGGAGTGGATCACTTGTGTTTTTTATCTTTGCCGTACTCCTTGTGTATTTATAGCTCTGTTTATTCAAAAATATTGTTATAGGGGAATAATCAATTAGCAGCCAGAGAAATAGTAAGAAAGAAAAGTTTCCATAATCATTATATCTGTAGAAGGAAAGAGATCATTCTATTTTCAAATAATGTCCATAATAATCTTAATCAAATTATCCAAGAATCATTTAGAAGGAAAGGTTGATTCAGAACGGCTAGAAAAGAATAATATAATTCCATAAAATTCAGATCTACAGAAAGAAGGAAAGAGATCTGGCGTGTTATTGAATCTGTCACAGAAATCGACGTGCATCGATTACTATTCGACGTAAGCGTCGATTTCAGCCTGGCTAGACGTCGAGAAGAAAATATGGAAGGAGCGTCGACTGAGGTGCGTCGACTTTACTTGGTGCGTCGACTAGAAATCATAGTTACGTCGACTTTAGTTACATCAAATTCTGTTTAGAGTTACTTCAACTCATTCTGAGAGGTACGTCGACTACACTTCTACGTTGCGTCGATTACCATTCGACGCATATTTACTTAAACTAATTATCTCACTCTGAGAACTCATTTTCTACTCATTTCTAGGGGTTAAGATAAATCATTTCCCCAACAATCTCCCCCTATTTGTCTTAACCCTATTCAGAGAGAAATTTTATCAGCTTTTAATCAACACATCAAATCATATTTATAGAAAAGAGATATATTAGGTAATCAGAAGATAATGGAAAAAGAAATCATATAACAGACTTTTTGTACAGATCAAACAGTACTTAAGCATTAAAAATAGAGCTCTGCTCAAAATTGTTCAACATATCATTCAGGAGGAGTAGGAGAAGTTTTTCTCTTCCTAGAGAATACTAAAGGGAGATCAGCTCTTTTTATAGAGGTGAGTTGCTCCTTCTCAGTAGCAAGATGTTCATTCAGCTCCCCCTGAGTCAAAGCAGTCTGCTCCCCCCTGAGATAGAACTTCCTTTATACTTTCTTTTTCTGCTTCTTCAACTTCTTTCTCAGCTCCAGCTTCAGCTATGACAGCATCTGGCTCCCCCTGAGCTTCAGCTTCTTTTTCTTTTTCACTTTCATCCATACCTTCAGCCTCAGCTTCTTTCTCTACTCTACTTGCCTCCCCTTGAAAGAGAACTACTTGTTGTTCAGCTTCTCTTGCTATAGAAAGTACATCTGTTATCTGTTCTGTAGTATGTAGCTCAGGTACTATTTCATTCCCAATAGTCTTAAGCAGGGCAAGACTATCAGATTTTGATGTTGGAGAGGATTTGTGTGAGTGAGATTTGTGACTGGAGAGCTGCTCTTCATCTAACTTCTCCCCCTTCTTGACCTTCTTAGCTAAGGAGGTTAAGAATGATTTAGTAACCTTAGATGAAGACACAGAGGTTTTGAGTACTTGCACAGAGGCATTTACTCCATCCAACTGGGTTTGCATGTGCCTGATAGAGGATTGAATTTGAAGGCAGTGTCCATCCAACATTTCTTGAAATCTTTGGGCTGCTGACTGGATACACTGAGTGATGAGAGTTTCAGTGGATAGAGATGGTTTAGGGTGTGTTGGTAAAGGAGATAATGGTGGAGGGAATGAAGGTGGAGAAGTGATTGTTGATATATGAGGTACGGGAGATGATGTAGGTAGAGAGGATGTGATAGTAGGAGGAGGAAGAGGTGATGATTGAATTGGTGTATGTGAAGTTAAGGTAGGAGGTGTGAGGGTAGTGGAAACTATTGGTGTGGATGATGTTGGTAGGGAAGAGATGTCTGTATGTTGAGGAGGAGGTGAAGATGGATGCACAGGGGAATTAGGAGGAGAGGGAGTCCTTTCAGGAATGGAACTAGGCTTGGGGATTTGCCTGATCCATTTTGAAAAGAGGGCTATGGACATCCTTTTTCCAGGAGGAATGGGAATTCCTTTTGACCTACATAGGTCAGGGAAGGAGTGAAGGAGTACCTGACTCATGATCCTCATATAGGCATTCTCTTTGTGAGAATATTTGTGGCCTATCATCTTCAGTAAGCAGCTGCCCTAGTCTATCTTCTTTTTCAGCACAAGGGCCCCCATAATGTTCAGTTGCTGCTTGGGCACTGCATCATGGGCAGAGATTTTTCATAGTAGTATTTTTCCTACTATGTCTGCCAAGAGCCTATATTCATCAGAGAAGTCTATTTTCTTCAAGTTGATTGGTCTATCTCTGGAGAATTTCATGGTGATTAATAACTTTTTGATTTCCTCAGGGGTGAGTTCCACAGGTTCATTACCTGATAAGGGAATGATGATGGAGATTCATTTAGCTACTCTTAGAAAATAATTTGCTTTCCCTTTGATTTGAACAAGGATAGTGTTGGTGTGTACCTGATGGAAGATCAAAGGTGTCCCTAAGATGTTCTGCAGAGATTGAGACAGGTGTTTCATGGATTGTTCCTGTAATCTCTCCTTGTTCAGATATCTGAACATGATTTATCAACTCATTGAGTTCTATTTCCAGGAGTTTGCATCTTGTTGAAATGAGTTTGTTTATACCAGCTTCAGTGAAAAGAGCTATGATGCTCTTGTAGTTTTTGGCGGCGGATTGGAAAGAGTCAAGATCAATATCGAAAGCATAGTTGATCTTGGGAGCCATTTTGGTCAGTGAGAGAGAGAGGAAGAGATGGCTGGACTGAGAAGTGAGAAGAATGAGAGATGCAGAGAGCGTGCAGATTTCTAACTGAAGAGTTTATTTAAGTCAGGTGAAACGTCGAGACGAGACACAACTCGAGGTTTATTCGGTACTACAGTAGATGTGACCGAAAATATTTTAGTATTGCCGCTCTTTTTCATGAAGTTGACGTTGCGTCGAGTGGAAGTCGATGTATGCGTCGGTACAGTCTGAATTGAGATGGTAGGGTTTTCTATCGACGATGCGTCGATTAAGAAATCGACATGACTTTTATTTTGTCTTGAAAATTCTAAGTTTTTCTTGAGAGATTATTTCTTCCTAATCCTAATGTTTTCTAAGTCAGCCTTGGACTAATTTTATAGACAGTTGGATTGATTGTGCCAACATTGTTTGACAATGTGGCCAGTTTTATTACAGATATAACACCTGATTGTCTTTAGATTATGGGAATTTGAGTTTAGAGAGAGATAGAGGTGTTGATTAGGATAGAGTTGTTGATTAGGATAAAAGTTTTGATTAGGATAGAAATTTTGATCAGGATGAATGGGTCCTGAATGGGGGTTAAGATAGAAAATTTTTGAAGGATAGATATGTCCTGTATTTAAGTTGCTCTGAGGTTTTATGCATCGATATCTATTCGACGTATGTTGAGAGTTGCGTCGATATATATTCGGCGCTTTCTCTAGATTGCGTTGATCTGGAATCGATGCATGGAAATAGTTGCGTCGATTATAAGTCGACATAATTTTATTCATGCGTCGATTTGAGGTCGAAGCATCTGAGAGATTGCGTCGAGTAGAATTCGACGTATTATCATTCATACGTCGATATGAAGTCGACGCAATTGTGTCTTCACAGATTTTATTTTTTCCTTTTTTTGTTTGAAGATTTATTTCTTTATGAATTGTTTCTTATGGCCTAGTTGCCTTCTCAGAAGGAATTTGAGAGTCTTCATCTGAATAGTATGATGTTTCATCAAAATGGTTTATCTCCTTGAAGGTGAAGTCTTCTTCTTTATTTTGTGAGTCTTCTTCTAGGTTTGTTGATTTGATGAGTTTAGTAATTTTAACAGGGCTCATCCAAGCAGGTTTGGTAGATGATATTGAACTGGTTGAAGGATCAGCCCCTAGCCCCAGATTCTTATGTCTGATTGTTGGTTTTTCAGTGATTTCTGTAAGTGTTTGGCTTCTGATTTTTTTAGATTCTTCAAAAGCTTTTGCCTGGGATACCTTATTCTTAAGGAGTTGATTTTCTATTTTAGCACTATTTATTTCCTTTTCTGTTTTATAGATTTCACACCTTAGTTCATAATTTTTTGAACATGTGTATCCTCTATTTTTCTCATATTAATTTGTTCTTTTAGATCCTTAATTTCTTGTTTAGCTTTTAGTTGATCTAAACAGAGTCTTTTAAAATCATTTTTGAAATCATCACATAGAAAATCTATTTCATCAAAAATGCTTACCTCATCCTTATCCTCAGATTCCTCTATGAGAATAAGGCTATTTGCTTTTGTTGTTGAATCTTCTTTTTCATCTTCAGAAGAGATGCTTCCTTCTGAACCTGTTTCACTCCATGATTCAGCGACACATTCTTTTTCTGAGCTTCCAAGAGCCATTAAGCATAGGTCTTCTTGCCTAGACTCTTCATTGTCACTTTTAGATGAGGTGATGTCTTCATAATCTGTTTCACTCCAAACTTCTGCAATGAAACCTCTTTCTTTCTTCTTCCCCTTTTTCTTGAGATCTTTCTTTTTCAGATCTTTCTTTTTTCTCAGCATTTTCTGGACATTCTGGGGCAATATGTCCAGTTTTCCTGCAGGAATAACAAACAATTTCTTTAGTAGGAGTCTTATCATACCTTGGTTTTGACTCTCTTCTTCTAGACCCATCTGTCCTGACCCATTTTTTGAATCTTCTGGCCAGGAGACTGAATAATTCTTCTTCAGTAACATGGGTTTCTTCTTCTATTGCTTTTAATGCAATGTTTCTATCTTTTGAAGAGGTTGAAGTGTTTTCCCTTCTTTCCTTCTCTTCTCTGGTTTTCAGTAGTTGCTCATAGGATTTGAGTTTTCCTAAGAGGGCATTTGTTGAGATTTCCTTTTGTCCTCTTGTATCTCTTATTGCCCATATTCTTGAGTCCCATGAACTTGGGAGACTTATTAATAACTTGTCATTGATCTCTGTGAGAGAGATCTCTCTATCCAAGCTCCTTAATTGGTTGATGATCAGACTGAATCTGTCATACATCTCAGATATGCTTTCTTCATGCTTCTTTTGAAAGTTCTCATATTGGGAGATCAATAGAGCCTTTCTATCTTTCCTTTCATCAGCACTTCCTTCTACAATCTTTGTAAGAGCCTCCCAGATTTCTTTGGCTGATTCACAGTCAACGACCTTTTGAAAGATTTCATCTGAGAGGGCTGAGACAAGAATGTTCACAGCTTTTGCATCACATGCTCCTGCCTTCTTCTCATCATCTGTCCACTCAGCCCTTGGGACCAGTGTTTGAGTCACTTTACCACTTGAGTCCTTTCTATAAGGCTTGAGAGGACCTGTCAAAATAACATTAAATAATTATTCATCAATAGAATTCATATAGATCCTAATTCATGTTTTCCAAAGTGCAAACTTTTCAAGATTGCACATTGGTGGTCTGGTGGAAGCATAATCTTTGATTTGTGTCATAAAAAAGTTTTTAGAAATATATATATAAGGTAGGATCTTTTTGATCAAGGAGTTACCCCTTTTTGATCAACCTCCCTCAGATACCAATTGAAAGTGCACAGTTAACCTCACTAGAATTCTCTATGGGGGGGGGGGGGGGGGGGGGGTGAATAGAGTTTTAAAAATATTTTGTGCAAAGTTAACAAATATATATATATATATATATATGTGTAATATTCACAGATTTAAGCTTCTCACATACCAACAAGAATTAAGCAAATAGAGAAAGAAATAGCAAAAAGAAAAATCACAGCACAACACAAAGAAATATAGTGGTTCCCCAAACTTTGGGTAGTCCACTCTACTACCCCCTTGGTAGGAATTCACTATCTTGCACTGAGACTTTTGACAAGGAGACTCTTAGAACCAGTCTGAGTCTTTTGATAAGGAGACTCTTAGAACCACTACAACTGAATCTTTTGAAGAGGGATTCTTAAAACTCTTTCACACTATTGAAATTGAAATAAGAATAAGAAGAGGAAGAAGAATAAGAAACAATTTAAGCAAGAAGGAATCTTCTTCCTAGCAAGAAGATTAGAAGCACAAGTATAGTGAATGAATTCTCTCTTCTATAGTGAGAAGGAGATTGTAGGCCTTTCTCTCTTTCAGTGAGAGCTTTCAGTAATTTGCAGCAGTATGACTTCAGAAGGAAGAAGAAGAAGAAGAAGAAGAAGAAGAAGGCTTTTTCTTTGCTGCATCACTCTTTCACTTTTCACTTGGGAGCTTTTCCTCTTTTTCAAATGGATGGAGTGGATCACTTGTGCTTTTTTTCCTTGCCGACCTCCTTGTGTATTTATAGCTCTGTTTATTCAAAAATATTGCTATAGGAGAATAATCAATTAGCAGTCAGAGAAATAATAAGAAAAGAAAAGTTTCCATAATCATTATATCTGTAGAAGGAAAGTGATCATTCTATTTTCAAATAATGTCCATAATAATCTTAATCAAATTAGCCAAGAATCATTTAGAAGGAAAGACTGATTCAGAACGGCTAGAAAAGAATAATATAATTCCATAAAATTCAGATCTACAGAAAGAAGGAAAGAGATCTGGCGTGTTATTAAATCTGTCACAGAAATCGACGTGCGTCGATTACTATTCGACGTAAGCGTCGATTTCAGCCTGGCTAGACGTCGAGAAGAAAATATGGAAGGAGCGTCGACTGAGGTGCGTCGACTTTACTTTGTGCGTCGACTAGAAATCAGAGTTACGTCGACTTTGGTTACATCAAATTCTGTTTAGAGTTACTTCAACTCATTCTGAGAGGTACGCCGACTACACTTCGACGTTGCGTCGATTACTATTCGACGCATATTTACTTAAACTAATTATCTCACTCTGAGAACTCATTTTCTACTCATTTCTAGGGGTTAAGATAAATCATTTCCCCAACACCTATCCTGCCGACCAAACCAACTGAACATCGTCAACCCATCAATAATGTAAAATCAAGAAGCCATATAAAGATATTCACATTAGTAAGTGTCCAAATAAGTACAAAAGACAAGAAGCTCCGAGAGCTTCTGCAAAAGTATCAGAGTATCAAGCTAAATGCCCCAAGGGATACATCTCAAACTGTGCTCACATCTGTCACCAATGGTAGCGAAGTTATCGCAGTCTCCGCCCCTATCATCCTAACCTGGCTATCCTCCTCCAGCGTTGTGCGCTGCTGCTCCAGGGTGCACTCCTAAAACGAGGGACGTATCAACCGGTATTCATAAAGACTAAGTGACCTCCGCTCCCCCGGCGACTCCAAGGCACCGAGGAGTAGGAAAGGAAGAAAAGCTGCAATATAAGCAATACAATATACAAAGCAGGTGACAGGAATAGTTGTATAAGTACCCAAGTACTTGCAATAATTCTAACTAACAGGTACATAAATAATAGTGGTTATATAAGCAAGTACTAGTAACAAGAAAGCATGAGCAGAGTATCACAGAACTGAATTGAACTGAACTTATAAGTATGACCAAACAAGCTTATAAGTTAAGGATCCGAACATGAAGGTAACTCATCATATAAAGGTGCCCATACAAGTTTATATGATGAGGATCCAATGCGGTGCAATGCAATGATTATGAAGGATGAATGCAATGCAATGAATATGATATGCTAACTCACCCATGCATATTTGCTATATCGACATAGACCGTTAGTTCTCGCTTTTTGAGGGGTAGCTAACCGCTCAGGCATATGCCGTCGTGGTCAGACGGGGACAGTAGAATGAGCTCCTCCACTACTAGGACGCTATGAACACTACCAGTCCTAGGCCTCTGAACGCCTCGACGCTAAGAACACACAGCGGAGACCCTGTGTACTGCTCGCATCATGCTGAGCCTTCAAGGACACAGAAGGGGACTTGGGTAGGTGAGCACCAAGAGTCCAACCCAACCGGTCCTCACCTCTCAGGATATAACCATACCCTAGAAGCCTCATCAACCATCACTGCTTCACACGGGGTTGTCATAACTCTCGTGCGGTGGTGTGCATATATTATGACAATCATTTTATACGACCCTGTAGGACTACTTGCGGGAATGGCGTCATATTCCCCTTTTTTACAAATTATGTGCAAGACCGAACATAACTTCTCATCCCACCCTCATACTCAATTCACAAGTATTACGAACAACTCAAATTATTAACCTCGTTGAGGGTTCAGCACCATTATTCATGCGCCATGGTAACTTATAACCGGATATTTGATCAAGGGCTTATATCAACTCGACTCCTACAAAATCCCCCGTGTTATCTCATAATCATTACCTTGAATATTTCCCCAATTTCAAGCCTTGTCTATATTTACCAATGTTATGTGCAACACAACAAATTTATAGGAAGAGACTAACAATATTACCGTAAATATAAATCCAACATTCATAATTCTTATCGGGGGTGGTCTCAATACCATTAGGCACATGTCCACCAAATTTTACGAATATCCGATAAGTAATTTGAGAGAAATACGAACAGCCTGGATCTCTAGTTTGACAGATTTCTTTATAATATAATGGTAATTTTAATAAAACACATTACTTCCAACAGCTTTATAGAACTCTATAGTTAACCAAAAAGTATGTGCAACCATTCATTAGAAAGGTGTTACCAAGGGCTACAACTTTCTAGTTGAGCCCAAAGCCTGGTTCTAGCTGGGACATACCTTAAAAGAGGCTTGGGCTCAGCTGCAATATAAAAACTGCCCCAGTTTGGTCTGCATATAACAAATCTGCACAGGCCTTAAAGAAGACTCTTTAAGGCACTGTTCATCTCCTTCCTACAGTAGAAATCATATTTTCTACCACCCTTCGTTCCTCGAATACTCCCTCGTGAGGCCGCCGATTTTCACGAAATCAACTCCTTTGACCTCGCATCGAAGAGAGGAGTTGATCGAAGGCATTTTCGCGGCAAATGACGCCTTAGAGCGAAAACCCTAGCGTTGCCTCTTCCTACAGAACTCCATTAAACTCACCAAATCAAGCTCTTTTGATCTTGATGTCTCTCCTAATATATCTAGAGATCTAGCACCAAGGGAGAGGGGCCAGAAGTCACCTGATTTCCGGCCAACGTTTGCGGTTGTCTCCTCCGCGGCATGGCGACAGTTGGTTAAGCTCAAATCTTCCTCCTAACTTGCTCTTCCAAGATTTCCCCCAACTAGTTCGATGAAGTGAGAGGAAGAAGATGAAGAAGAAGGAGAGGAAGAAGATGAAGAAGACCAAGATCCCCCTTGGGAGAAATGCTCAGCCCTCGTGTTAAGAGAAAAGAGAGAGTAGTGGGATTAGAATTGCATTACTGGCCTTAATATCAACACAACTTCCAATGCCATGTGTTGGAACCCCAAGATTCGGTGTCAGCCCCCTATTGGACAAGGTATCCACTTCTCGCCTAACAAAAATAAGCATTCCAGTTTTATCGGACGGCTGCAGAAAAATTGCCCAGATTCGTCGAACGGGATACAACACTATCGTCGAACGAAACATATTTGTCGATCGCCGAATGACGACAGATTCGTCGAACGGAACAGATTCGTCGATCGCCGAACGGTGACAGATTCGTTGATCGCCGAACGACGACAGATTCGTCGATCGCCGAACGACGACAGATTCGTTGAACGGAAAACTAATTCATCGGTCGCCGAACGACGACAGATTCGTCGAACGGAACAGATTCGTCGATCGCCGAACGACGACAGATTCGTCGAACGGAACTAATTCGTCGATCGCCAAACGTCGATAGATTCGTCGAATGGAACTAATTCGTCGATCGCCGAACGGCGACAGATTCGTCGAACTGAACACTAATTCGTCGATCGCCGAACGACGACAGATTCGTCGAACGGAACACTAATTCGTCGATCGCTGAACGACGAATGCCTGATCGGGCCGTTCGACGAACGCAGCCTTCAGTCCGTTCGTCGAACGCAGCCTTCAGGCCGTTCGTCGAATGCAGCCTTCAGGCCGTTCTTCGAACGCATCCTTCAGGCCATTCGTCGAACGCAGCCTTCAGGCCGTTCGTCGAACGCAGCCTTCAGGCCATTCGTCGAACGCAGCCTTCATGCCGTTCGTCGAACGCAACCTTCAGGCCGTTCATCGAACGCAGCCTTCAGGCCGTTCGACGAAAGGAGCTTTTCTAAATTTCTGATATAATTCAAATTAAGTATCTGCTATCTTATATAAATTAAATCCCTTTTAACATGGTCTATTAGGATCTCCAGATCCCACCTGGTCCGAGCATCTCTAAGTGACCCGTGTCACCCGAGGGGTCTAGTTCGAACTAGGATGTTACACCATGTGCCCGTGCGCGCATTTTGTCTGTGCCCCCTTGGAGCGACTATGTGTATGAGCCCGCTCAGCCTTACCGGAGAGTTCCCGGACCTTATGCCCAGAACTGTCGTCTCACGGTGACTCCAACTGAAGTGGTTAGCTGTCGCCGCTTAACGCAGATCCTGCCGGCTAGTTCGATCATATCACAGGTCATATTTTGCAAAAAGAGTACTAACAAATATGACAAGTTCACAACCATATATATGTATATATATACGCATATGTATATATATATATGTATATGTATATATATGTATATATATGTATAAGTATATATATGTATATATATGTATATGTATATATGTATGTATATATATATGTATATATATGTATATATATGTATATATATATGTATATACAAATGTATATATATATATATGTATATAGATATGTATATATATATGTATATATATATGTATATATATAATGCAACTCCATAATGAGAACAAAGCACAAAGTGCAAGGGCTTAAGCTCGACACAAATTCAAAAAGAAATGATAATAATACACTCTCTCACACTACACTATGCGAAAGCAACATAATACTCTCCAACACGTCGCCGTGTGGGAGTAGTGATGTGCGACATCTACTACTCAGGGTCTGCCGTCACGTCTTGCCTGACGTATCGTGGCTCCTACTCCCCGATCCATTTCGATTCTCGCAACTCAAGATCGGTTCTACAAAACTCAGTGAGGAGCACCTTGGTTTGAGTATCGACTCAAATCCCTTTCAGGTATACTTTTCTGCATTGTGATGTGGACTTTGTTTTATTTCTTGAATCAATAAAATCCTCAAGTTCCTTAACTCTTTGGGTTGTTCCAGTTATTTATTCCGCTGCGCATATATGATATGCTGTTTTATCATTTTTGAAATGGTATTTTGAAAACCCAACAGTGGTATCAGAGGTAGGTTATCAATCTAATACATATAAATCAGAAATTTAGAAGTGTTCTAAATGTCTGGATTTCTTCCTGGATGTTTGGATTTCGAAGAAATGTTCTAGATTTGAAAAACTCCCAGGAATGCATATGATTGCGTTGCGATTTCATTGTTTCAGAAATTGTGTCTCCTTTGTAGTAACCGTCTCTCTAATTGGTTTGTGAAACCAAGCGTCTTAGATTTTGAATCTGACGATGAGAGACTAGCTTGTCTACTGCATAAGTGGAGTTGTTTTGCCTGTGTCAAATGCATGTAAATTTGGAGATTTAGAAGTGTTCTGAATGCTCAGATTTAGCCCTTTTTATCAAGTGTTGATATTTTGGTTTTGTGCGCATTGGGGATGCATTTGGTTTGAAATATTGTATTTCTATTTTGTGAATGTGCACGGTGGTTAAATGATCACGATGAAATGTTTATCAATTGAAAGATAAAATCCCTTATCCAATATTAAGTATTCTGATGCCTTCCGGTGGATGACACTCTTCCTGCCTCGATCGATGAAGTGTGGGCTTGCCAAAGCAAGGTGCATTAATCTATCTTGGTAAGGGTGCGAGCGGATAATTGTGATATCCCACTGTCGACATCGGGTCTATCTTAACTAGGTGACCTCAAAGGTTGAGTGCCTAGAGGCATAGGGTTGGCATGCACCATATGATGGTTACGAATAAAGAGTTATTCACCAACCATACAAGAGTTGCATAGTGATGCAATTGACAAGTGTTGTCTACCTAAATAACCGCATTGCGAGAGAAACGCCAAAGCGGACTCGTTGTGTTGGTGAAATACGGATCTTGTCCACTAAGAGAGTAGCTCGCATAAACTCTCTGAATCGATATTAAGGGTTATCGATTTGATTAAAATAGTGGGAGCGCTCTTTTAATTAAAGTCCTTATTAAATTAAAATGTATTTTGAAATATAATACTAAAAATCTTTTGCAAATTTATTGTAGAATTTCCATGGAAAATACATCACACTCCACGCTGTCCCTGAGAGCCATCCTTGAGAAACACAAGCTCAATGGGACGAACTTCCTTGACTGGTACAGGAACCTGAGAATTGTTCTCAGGCAAGAGCGCAAGCTCTATGTCTTGGAAGGGGAAGCCCCTGCAGAGCCGACCGGGAATGCTCCGAGAGCAGACAAAGATGCTTACAAGAAGTATCAGGATTATACCTTGGATGTGGAATGCCTCATGCTTGCTGTCATGTCCTCTGAGCTTCAGAAGAAACACGAGAGCATGTGTGGTTATGAGATAATCGGGCACCTCAAGAAAATGTTCGAGGGGCAAGCCCTACAAGAGAGGTTTGACATATCTAAGGCATTATTTCAGTGCAAAATGGGAGCTCGAGACTCAGTAGGGACTCACATACTCAAGATGATTGGGTATATAGAGAACCTTGAAAATTTGGGTTTTCCCTTGGGTCAAGAGTTGGCCATAGATCTGATCCTGCAATCGTTGCCGGACAGTTATGAGCAGTTCGTCTTAAACTATAACATGAATGAAATAGAAAAGACACTGCCCGAGCTCCTAGGCATGTTGAGAACTGCCAAGAATAACATGAAGGCTAAGCCTGCCAGCCCCATACTGATGGTGCATAAGGGCAAGGGCAAGGCCAAGGGATCTATGAAGACGAAGATTGGATCTAAGTCTCCTCTTGATCCCAAGTCTTCTGCACTGAAAAGAAAAAGTCTGGCGAAGGAAGGAAAGTGCCACCACTGCGGTAAGGCAGGGCATTGGAGGCGGAACTGTCCCCTCTACATTGAGGATCTGCAAAGGAAGAAGGGAAGTGTGACTTCCACTTCAGGTTTTTACGTTATAAAGATAAACCTTTCTGCTCCTTCATCTTGGGTATTGGATACCGGATGTGGTTCTCACATTTGTACAAATGTGCAGGAACTGAGAAGGAGATGAATGCTGGGTAAAGGGGAGGTAGACCTGCGCGTCGGGAATGGAGCAAGAGTTGCTTCCGTCGCCGTTGGTGTTTACTGTCTTTCTTTGCCCACTAGGCTTGTAATAGAACTAGATAATTGTTATTATGTTCCAACCATAACTAGAAACATTATATCCATTTCATGTCTTGACATGAATGATTTTTCATTTATAATTAAGAACAATTGTTGTTCGATTTTTAAAAATGATGTTTGTTATGGTGTAGCCCAATTGTTTAATGGTTTATTTGTTTTGAACTTAGACCATCCGATCTATAATGTAGAAAATAATAAAAGACTAAGAACAAATGACTCGAATCCTACATACCTTTGGCATTGTCGTTTGGGCCATATAAACGAAAAACGCATATCCAAGCTCCATAGAGATGGACTACTGGACTCATTTGATTATGAATCATTTGAGAGATGCGAGTCTTGCTTATTTGGCAAAATGACTAAAGCACCTTTCACTGGTCATACTGAGAGGGCAGATGATCTCTTGAGTGTCATACATAGTGATGTGTGCGGACCCATGAGTTCTATGGCTAGAGGTGGGTTCCATTACTTCGTTACATTTACTGATGATTTCAGTAGATACGTATACGTGTTTCTTAAGAACAAATCCGAGACCTTTGAAAAGTTCAAAGAGTTTAAGAATGAAGTGGAGAACCAACTGGATAAAAGGATAAAAGCACTCCAATCTGATCGAGGTGGCGAATATTTGAGTCAGGAGTTCCGTGATCATCTGAAAGAGTGTGGTATTGTATCACAGCTCACCCCACCCAGAACACCGCAACATAATGGTGTTTCTGAGAGGAGGAATCGTACCTTGTTAGACATGGTGCGATCGATGATGAGTCATGCAGATTTGCCCGATTCCTTTTGGGGTTTTGCTCTAGAGACTGCTGCTTTTACACTAAATCGAGTTCCGATGAAAACGGTTCAAAAGACACCATATGAGATATAGACTGGGAAGCGTCCCAGTATGTCCTTCATTAAGATTTGGGGCTGTGAGACATACGCACGACGTCAAATGTCTGACAAGCTGGAACCCAAATAAGATAAGTGTTATCTTGTGGGATATCCTAGGGAAACCAAAGGGTATTACTTCTACCTGCCGTCCGAGGGCAAAGTGTTTGTCGCAAGGAATGACGTCTTTTTGGAGAAAGAGTTCTTATCCAGAAAGACTGCAAAGGTGGAACTCGAAGAGGTTCAAGAATCACAAACATTGAATGAACGTGAATTGGAACCTGAGTAAGGACTACAATCTGTTGTAGCTGGAGAACCTGCTCAAGAAACACAAATCCTACGTAGATCTGATAGACCAAGATTTTAGCCTGAGAGATATGGATTTCTCGTGTCTCAAATAGGTAATGTGTTGCTTATGGATCATGATGATGAGCCTACAACCTATTAGGAGGCTATGTGTGGACCTGACTCCGAGAAGTGGCTTGAGGCCATGAAATCTGAAATGGACTCCATGTATGCAAACCAAGTTTGGACCTTGGTGGAACCACCTGAAGGGGTACGACCCATAGGGTGCAAGTGGGTCTTCAAGAAGAAGACTGACATGGATGGGAATGTACAGACATTCAAAGGTCGTCTGGTCGCTAAAGGTTTCAGGCAAATTCATGGCGTTGACTATGATGAGACCTTTTCCCCTGTAGCCATGGTCAAGTCCATCAAAATTCTACTTGCTATTGCTGCGTACGAGATCTGGCAAATGGATGTCAAAATGGCTTTCCCTAATGGAAACCTCCTTGAGGAAGTGTATATGACACAACCCGAGGGTTTTGTATCTCCAAGTGAAGCCACTAAAATATGCAAGTTGAATCGATCCATTTATGGATTGAAACAAGCCTCTCTAAGTTGGAATCTGTGTCTTGATGAGAAGATCAAAGAGTTTGGTTTCATCAAGAACGAAGAAGAGCCTTGTGTTTACAAGAAGATTAGTGGGAGCATTGTTGTCTTCCTGATATTGTATGTAGATGACATACTGCTGATCGGGAATGACATTCCAACCCTACAAGCTGTTAAGAACAGGCTAGTGGACTGCTTTCTATGAAGGACTTGGGTGAAGCGACTTACATACTTGGTATTAAGATCTATAGAGATAGATCGAAGAAGTTGCTGGGTTTGACCCAGAGTACATACATTGACAAGGTGTTGAAATGGTTCAACATGCTTGAGTCCAAGAAAGGATTCTTACCCATGTCACATGGTGTGAGTCTCTCTAAGGACCATTGTCCAAAATCTTTGGAAGATAAGAACCGCATGAAGTTGGTTCCATATGCCTCGACAATTAGATCAATCATGTATGCAATGTTGTGTACTCGACCCGATGTCTCGTATGCTTTGAGCATGACTAGCAGATATCAGTCTGATCCTGGTGAGAGTCACCAGTTTTGCAGTCAAGAATATCCTAAAGTACTTGAGAAGGACTAAGGATTCGTTCTTGGTGTATGGTGGAGAGGAAGAGCTCGTTGTAAGTGGTTACACAGATGCTAGCTTCCAAACTGATAAGGACGATTTAAAGTCCCAATCGGGTTTTTTATTTTGCCTTAATGGAGGAGCCGTGAGCTGGAAGAGTTCCAAGCAAGAGACAGTTGCCGATTCTACGATTGAGGCCGAGTATATCGCTGCCGCAAATGCGGCAAAGGAGGCTGTGTGGATTAGGAAATTCATCGGCGAGCTAAATGTAGTTCCTAGCATGGTTGATCCCGTAGTTCTCTACTGTGACAACAACAGTGCAATTGCCCAAGCTAAGGAACCTAGATCTCATCAGCGCTCCAAGCACATACTTCGGCAGTTCCATCTTATTCGAGAGGTTGTCAATCGAGGAGATGTGAGCATTTGCAGAGTACCAACTGAAGAAAACATAGCGGATCCACTGACAAATCCTCTTGCGCTAAGGAATCATGATGGTCATGTTAGATCAATGGGTATTAGATACCTGAATGATCGTCTTTAGTGGGAGCCTTGTGGATTGTATGTTTGTTGGTTGTTTATTCATTTGATGAATTGTGATATGTACTATGGTGTTTCATTTTACTTTTATGATGAGTTCTTTTATTATGTCAACTGTATCTATATGATAGACTAATTAACCTAATGAATGCCCTTAGAATGTTTGTTTCCATAGGAATTCAAGTACGTGACTTGAATGTGAGGGCCTATGTTTAAATGAACCTTCATTCTTAAATGGTCCCTGGTCGAGGTATCATCCTAAAAATTAGGGCGAGGATGAGACCATAAGACTAGCATGTGCTTTGACTGATGACCGGTTCTCACAGGTCATGATATTGTGATATCAAGTCATCACATGGGTACTTGTTAGGAACAAGTTGTACTCGACAGACCCACCGTGAGACTACTTTGTGGATTGTTATATGAACGTGTCACAAGTAGGTCTCAAGTGACAATGGTGTTTGTGGTCCTTTGACCTGAAGTCACAACATTCATCAGGTGAGGAAGAGCGTACTTTGATGCTATCTAAAGTCTTCTCTTGAGAAAGGTTGATGATAAGGGTGGTTGTTTGGTATGTTACGAATCATTTGGATGTTTGTGTGTGAGCAGAAATGGGATTTGCCCTCCTTTATGAATGGAGTTACATCCATGGGCCCCTTGATGGAATGAGACTGAAAATGCATGACCATGCTTGGTTGAGTCAATATATGATATTGAGCTCACCATTTTTGTCAGTCTGTTCTAGATCAGGAAACTAGGATTGAACTATTATGAGGGTGACATGGTCCATGCCTCTAGTTTTATCCGGATGTAAGGGACAAAGGGACATGACAACACTGATACATTGGTCATGACAGGCTTGTTGAGTTATGAACTCTTATTGCTTGGGTAGCAATGATGTATTGCTAGATGCCGCTCAATGCTTGTGAGACTTTTGTTGACACTTTGTGATTAAGTGGGAGACTGTTGGAGTTTCTGAGGTGATCTCAAAGTAA
The DNA here is from genome assembly GCA_033032865.1 of Dactylorhiza incarnata. NCBI lineage: Eukaryota > Viridiplantae > Streptophyta > Magnoliopsida > Asparagales > Orchidaceae > Dactylorhiza > Dactylorhiza incarnata. The sequence continues at coordinate 2,121,386 of JAWHQI010000103.1, read as the reverse complement.
TCAACAGTTAGTCTTACTGCCAATGCAATATGAGCCTATAGGGTCGCACATAAAAGTGCATGGAGAAATTGGAGGGAGAATTGAGTTGGCTTGGATTTCTCGAGAAGTCATTTTTAAGGGTTTGGTATTTCTCGAGAAATCATATTCCTGTATTGGGATTTCTCGAGTAATCAATTCCTTGGGATTTCTCGAGATATTGATTTCCAGGGATTTCTCGAGAAATTAAATCTTGAGATTTCTCGTGAAATCAGGCGTTCGTCGACTGCTGGGACGGCGAGGGGCTAGTGTAGCGCTTTCGTTGACCGCTGAGATGGCTAGAGGGCTAATGTAGCGCGTTCGTCGAACACAGGCCTCTTGAGTTCGTCGAGCGCAGGCCTCTTGAGTTCATCGAACGTAGGCTGCTTCGAGTTCGTCGAACGCAGGCCTCTTGAGTTCGTCGAACGCAGACTGCTTCGAGTTCGTCGAACGAGGCCTCTTGAGTTCGTCGAATGCAGGTTGCTTCGAGTTCGTCGAACGCAGGCCTCTTGAGTTCGTCGAACGCAGGCCTCTTGAGTTCGTCGAACGCAGGGTGCTTCGAGTTCGTCGAACGCAGGACTCTTGAGTTTGTCGAACGCAGGTTGCTTCGAGTTCGTCGAACGCAGGCCTCTTGAGTTCGTCGAACGCAGGCTGCTTCGAGTTCGTCGAACGCAGGACTCTTGAGTTCGTCGAACGCAGACTGCTTCGAGTTCGTCGAACGCATGCCTCTTGAGTTCGTCGAACACAGGCTGCTTTGAGTTCGTCGAACGCAGGCCTCTTGAGTTCGTCGAACGCAGGCCTCTTGAGTTCGTCGAATGCAGGCCTCTTGAGTTCGTCGAACGCATGCATCCTATATTAGTTCACGATCTTAGGGTTCGGGGTGTGTGTAAAAATAGTTTTTCGGCCACGACCCTTTCGTGTTCTGAGAGAGTAGCGGCGGAAGCGTTCCATTAGGGCTTCTCTGTTATTCCGATAGTTGCCTCCTCCCCTGTATCGGATCTAGTAATCCGTGGGGACGCTGAAGGGCTTTTTTCTCCGACTCATCCCTTGTTCGACAAGACATCGAGGTTCTCCAGCACTTGTGTGGATCTCTGTAGAGGGGCCGATCCATTTCGGTTCTCGCAACTCAAGCCAGACTTAGTGAGGAGCACCTTGGTTTGAGTATCGACTCAAATCCCTTTCAGGTATACTTTTCTGCATTGTGATGTGGACTTTGTTTTATTTCTTGAATCAATAAAATCGCAAGTTCCTTAACTCTTTTGGTTGTTCTAGTTATTTATTCTGCTGCGCATATATGATATGCTATTTTATCATTTTTGAAATGGTATTTAGAAAATCCAACAAGCAGTCTTAGGAGAGAGCGGAGCGAGTTTTGAGCGATGGAGTGAGCAGAGTGGTAAGTCCTCGTCGGAAAAAGTCAGAGCTCTCTTCTCTTGGATTGTGTCTCATCAAATGATGGTCTGGGGGCCTTTTTATAGCTTGTTAAGAGACGTGCTGGTAATTGCGTCTGGATGGATCTTGAGTTGATGAATGACGTTGCTCAGATCCGGTCACCTAGATCACCAATTTTCCAAAAATAACGAACATGTCCTTGGGCGGTCTGGGAGGGCCGGGAAAGTTTCCTGACGATGGTGGCGGCTGGAGGCGGCAGCGGTTGGGTGCTTCATATGTGCGAGTGCGAGCGGGGAGAGGTGGCATGCGCGCGGCCTTGTGCTGCATGCGGGGAGGCCGTGCACCCGCCCTTGTACGCACGAGCGGTAAAGTTGTGTGTGCAGCCTGGCATGCATGTGCATAGGGAGGTCGTGTGCGCGGTCTTTCTTGCGTGCAACCTTGCATGCACGCGCGGGGAGGACATTTGTGGCGAGCGACCTCATGGCTCCATGCGTAAGACCCCCCCTCCCGGAACTCACAACACGGCCGAGGGGAGTCTTATGCCCAGGACAGCCACCTTGCGGGAGAGCCAGCACACGAGCTAGATTCCCCCACAAGACGCCTATCCTGCCGGCCAATCTAACTGAACAGCGCCAACCCATCAATAATGTAAAAGCAAGAAGCCATATAAAGATATTCACATAAGTAAGTGTCCAAATAAGTACAAAAGACAAGAAGCTCCGAGAGCTCCTGCAAAAGTATCAGAGTATCAAGCTAAATGCCCCAAGGGCTACATCTCAAACTGTGCTCAGATATGTCACCGACGGTAGCGAAGGTATCGCAGTCTCCGACCCTGTCATCCTAACTTGGCTATCCTCCTCCAGCATCGTGCGCTGTTGCTTCAGGGTGCGCTTATAAAAAGAGGGACGTAGCAATCATTAGTCATAAAGACTAAGTGGCTTCACCTTCACTCCCCCGCCGACTCCAAGGCACCGAGCGGTAGGAAAGGAAGAAAAGCTGCAATATAAGCAATAAAATATACAAAGCAGGTGACAGGAATGGTTGTTCATATAAGTTGGTTGTATAAGTACCCAAGTACTTGCAAGAATTCTAACTAACAGGTACATAAATAACAGTGGTTATATAAGCAAGTACTAGTAATAAGAAAGCATGAGCAGAGTATCACAGAACTGAATTGAACTTAACTTATAAGGATGCCCATACAAGCTTATAAGTTAAGGATCCGATCATGAAGGTAACTCATCATATAAAGGTGCCCATACAAGTTTATATGATGAGGATCCAATGCGGTGCAATGCAATGATTATGAAGGATGAATGCAATGCAATGAATATGATATGCTAACTCACCCATGCATATTTGCTATGTCGACATAGACCGTTAGTTCTTGCTTTTTGAGGGGTAGCTAACCGCTCAGGCATCTCCTGTCGTGGCTAGACGGAGACAGTGGAATGAGCTCCTCCACTACTAGGAGGGTATGAACACTACCAGTCCTAGGCCTCTATACGCCTCGACGCTAAGAACACACAGTGGAGACCCTGCGTACTGCTCGCAACATGCTGAGCCTTCAAGGACACAGAAGGGGACTTGGGTAGGTGAGCACCAAGAGTCCAACCCAACCGGTCTAGAGTCTAACTGCCGGCTTCTGTCGGTGTCACGACTAGCAAGCCCGTAGACCCGCCACAAGTAATCCTCCAACCCGGATCGTTATACCATCATGTGTAAACCATGCACATTCATGTAATTCCCATGCACACCCGTGCAATCAAGCACCCCGGGACTCACGGATGGAGCCTTCTTACCTTTCACATCATACCTCTGTACGCATCGACGCTAAGAACACACAGCGGAGACCCTGCGTACTGCTCACATCATGCTGAGCCTTCAAGGACACAGAAGGGGACTTGGGTAGGTGAGCACCAAGAGTCCAACCCAACCGGTCCTCACCTCTCAGGATATAACCATACCCTAGAAGCCTCATCAACCATCACTGCTTCACACAGGGTTGTCATAACTCTTGTGCGGTGGTGTGCATATATTATGACAATCATTTTATACGACCCTGTAGGACTACTTGCGGGAATGGCGTCATATTCCCCTTTTTTACAAATTATGTGCAAGACCCAACATAACTTCTCATCCCACCCTCATACTCAATTCACAAGTATTACGAACAACTCAAATTATTAACCTCATTGAGGGTTCACCACCATTATTCATGCGTCATGATAACTTATAACCGAATATTTGATCAAGGGGTTATATCAACCCGACTCCTACGAAATCCCCCTGTGTTATCTCATAATCATTACCTTGAATATTTCCCCAATTTCAAGCCTTGTCTATATTTACCAATGTTATGTGCAACACAACAAATTTATAGAAAGAGACTAACAATATTACCGTAAATATAAATCCAACATTCATAATTCTGATCGGGGGTGGTCTCAATACCATTAGGCACATGTCCACCAAATTTTACGAACATCCGATAAGTAATTTGAGAGAAATCCGAACAACATTATAAATTTTACACGTGTATCTCTGTTTACCGAAACTGGATTTCTGGGAGTTATGCTCCACCACCAATAACGTGCCACCCCATTCTGGAAAAGGTATTTCCAAGGGCTACAACTTTCGTGTTGGGCCTGAGGTCCAGATTCAAGTCGGTCACACACAGAAATGGGTTTGAACCTGGCTGTGCACCACAAGATAGAATCTGTCCATCGCATTACACTTTATACTTTCAGACACAACCTATTTCGACCAGACTTTGAGGGAGCTACCGAGCTCCTCACAAATCATACAACCAGTCGTTTGAAAGGTATCCCCGACGACTACAACTTCCATCATAAGCTCAGGGACCAGCTTTGACTATATCAAGCTCAAACAGCGACTCGAACACAGTCGATCTAGTTTGACAGATTTCTTTATAATATAATGGTAATCTTAATAAAACACATTACTTCCAACAGCTTTATAGAACTCTACAGTTCACCAAAAAGTATGTGCAAACATTCATTAGAAAGGTATTACCAAGGGCTACAACTTTCTAGTTGAGCCCAAAGCCTGGATCTACCTGGGACATACCTTAAAAGAGGCTTGGACTCAGCTGCAATATAAAAACTGCCCCAGTTTGGTCTGCATAAAACAAATCTGCACAGGCCTTAAAGAAGACTCTTTAAGGCACTGTTCATCTCCTTCCTCAAGCAGAAATCTTATTTTCTACCACCCTTCGTTCCTCGAATACTCCCTCGTGAGGCCGCCGATTTTCACGAAATCAACTCCTTTGACCTCGAAGAGAGGAGTTGATCGAAGGCATTTTCGCGGCGAACGACGCCCTAGAGCGAAAACCCTAGCGTTGCCTCTTCCTACGAAACTCCATTAAACTCACCAAATCAAGCTCTTTTGAGCTCGACTTCTCTCCTAATATTTCTAGAGATCTAGCACCAAGGGAGAGGGGTTGGAAGTCACCTGATTTCCGGCCGACGTTCGCGGTTGTCTCCTCTGCGGCATGGCGACAGTTGGCCAAGCTCAAATCTTCCTCCTAACTTGCTCTTCCAAGATTTCCCCCAACTAGTTCGCTGAAGTGAGAGGAAGAAGATGAAGAAGAAGGAGAGGAAGAAGATGAAGAAGACCAAGATCCCCCTCGGGAGAAATGCTCAGCCCTCGTGTTAAGAGAAAAGAGAGAGAGTAGTGGGATTAGAATTGCATTACAGGCCTTAATGTCAACACAACTTCCAATGCCATGTGTTGGAACCCCAAGATTCGGTGTCAGCCCCCTATTGGACAAGGTATCCACTTCTCGCCTAAAAAAAATAAGCATTCCAGCTTTATCGGAGGCTGCAGAAAAATTGCCCAGATTCGTCGAACGGGATACAACACTATCGTCGAATGGAACAGATTCGTCGATCGCCGAACGACGACAGATTCGTCGAACGGAACAGATTCATCGATCGCCGAACGGAGATAGATTCGTTGAATGGAACAGATTCGTCGATCGCCGAACGGCGACAGATTCGTTGAACAGAACACTAATTCGTCTGTCGCCGAAAAGCGACAGATTCGTCGAACGGAACAGATTCATCGATAGCTGAACGACGACAGATTCGTCGAACGTAACTAATTCGTCGATCGCCGAATGACGACAGATTCGTTGAACGGAACACTAATTCATCGATCGCCGAACGGCGACAGATTCGTCGAATGGAACACTAATTCATTGATCGCTGAACGACGAATGCCAGATCGGGCCGTTCGACGAACGCAACCTTCAGGCCGTTCGTCGAACACAGCCTTCAGGCCGTTCGTCGAACGCAGCCTTCAGGCCGTTCGACAAAAGCAGCTTTTCTAAATTTCTGATATAATTCAAATTAAGTATTTGCTATCTTATATAAATTAAATCCCTTTTAACATGGTCTATTAGGATCTCCAGATCCCACCTGGTCCGAGCATCTCTAAGTGACCCGTGTCACCTGAGGGGTCTAGTTCGAACTGGGATGTTACACCATGTGCCCGTGCGCGCATTTTGTCTGTGCCCCCCTTGGAGCGACTATGTGTATGAGCCCGCTCAGCCTTACCGGAGAGTTCCCGGACCTTATGCCCAGAACTGTCGTCTCACGGTGACTCCAACTGAAGGGGTTAGCTGTCGCCGCTTAACGCAGATCCTGCCGGCTAGTTCGATCATATCACAGGTCATATTTTTCAAAAAGAGTACTAACAAATATGACAAGTTCACAACCATATATATGTATATATATGCATATGTTTATATATATGTATATATATGTATATATATGTATATGTATATATGTATGTATATATATATGTATATATGTATATATATGTATATATATGTATATATATATGTATATACAAATGTATATATATATGTATATAGATATGTATATATATATGTATATATATGTATATATATAATGCAACTCCATAATGAGAACAAAGCACAGAGTGCAAGGGCTTAAGCTCGACACAAATTCAAAAAGAAATGATAATAATACACTCTCTCACACTACACTATGCGAAAGCAACATAATACTCTCCAACATGTCGCCGTGTGGGAGTAGTGATGTGCGACATCTACTACTCAGGGTCTGCCGTCACGTCTTGCCTGACGTATCGCGGCTCCTACTCCCCGATCTCCTAGTGTTACGGCCACATCCGACCGTTAGTCAAAAGTCTAAGCCAATTTTGTCCTTGCCTCCCCCACGACTCCTAGGTACCGAGCGGGAGGACATACTACCATACCTAGACCTTACATACACTGCTGTACACATCGTAGGTGCACTTTCGTGAGCTCTTGCGTACTTTTGCTGGCATCTCGCTAGTCTTTTATGGCCGAGGGTGGGTTACTAGGGATTGTTTTCTAGACCGCAGTAAAGTAAACACGCGCGCGTTTATTAAGTTAATTAGCGCGATTTGGTATCCATCGGATCCGCTCCTATTCATCTTCCGCGATTCCGCCTATTCATCTTCCGCGATTCCCCCTATTCATCATCCCGCACATCCCGCTGTGCCCTACTGGACTACGCTGAGTCCCCCTTCCACCGCGCGCATCTTGCCTCCACCGCGCGCGTCTCGCCTCTGCCGCGCGCGTCTACTCCTCGCTGCCGGATCTGGCAATCCAACTGCTACTCGCCGCTAAGCCGTTGACTTACTCGCATCTGCCGGATCTCGTGCGCTACTCGCCGCTGTGAGTAGGCCCTACTACCACCTGCTCATTTTCCTCCGGCGGGAGAAAATCCGACCAGTAATCAGTCGGTCTGCGGCGCCCTAATCGCCGGTGCTCCCCATTTCCGCAGGTAATCCAGTAATTGTTAGAGATGTGAATTTTTTTGATCCTTTTTTGCTGGCTTGTTGTTGGCTGTATGTGTATTGTGTGTGATGTGTATGTGTGTGTGTATATTAAAATGTGTGTGTGTAGATGTTTATGTGTATTGTGTATGATGTGTATGTGAAATTTTTCTTCTCATATTCCATTCCCTTGTGTTGTTTGTGGGTTGGATTATAATTATTCCTTCAATTCAATCATGATTCTAGAATGCAGAGATTTACAAACATGTGTATGTGTTTTTATTTCTGTTTTTATGTGCTTTTTATGTGTGTGTATGTGTGTTTATATAAGTGTGTATGTGTGTGTGTGTTTATATGTGTGTGTTATTGTGTATGTATGTGTGTGTGTTGTTGTGTGCTTATATGTGTGTATATGTGTGAGTATGTTGTTGTGTTTGTATGCGTGTTTATATGTGTGTGTGTGTTGTTGTGTGTTTATATGTGTTTGTTGTTGTTTGTTTGTATGTGTATATGTGTGTGTTGTTGTGTGTGTATGTTGTGTGCTTGTATGTGTGTGTTGTTGTGTGTGTGTGTTGTTGTATGTGTGTATTGTTGTGTGTGTATGTGTGTTTGTATGTGTGTGTTTATATGTGTGTATGTGTGTTTATATGTGTTTGTATGTGTGTGTATGTGTTGTGTGTGTATGTGTGTTTATATGTGTTTGTATGTGTGTGTGTATGTGTTTGTGTGTGTGTGTGTTGTGTGTGTATGTGTGTTTATATGTGTTTGTGTGTGTGTGTATGCATGTTGTGTGTGTATGTGTTTTTGTATGTGTGTGTTGTTGTGTGTGTGTTTATATGCGTTTGTATGTGTTTATATGTGTTTGTATGTGTGTGTATGTGTTTATTGTGTGTATGTGTTTTTATATGTGTGTGTTTATTTGCTTGTATGGGGGGGGGGGGGGGGGGGGGTATGTGTGTGTTTATATGTGTTTGTATGTGTTTATATGTGTTTGTATGTGTTTATGTGTTTGTATGTGTGCGTGTGTATTTTGTGCGTAGGTGTTTTTATATGCATGTGTTTATATGATGTTTATATGTTTGTAGGGGGGGGGGGGGGGGGGGTGGTTTGTGTGTGTGTTATGCTATTTTTTTATTTTGATTTTATGCATTTCTAGAATTTTAATTTATGCTATCTTCAATAACATGGTCAAGTACTTGCTACCAGAATTATGGAGTTCACAGTAGATCCGATTCAAGCTGAGGTTGAAACCAGTAATGAACTACAATCAGGTGATGTAGATTCCCGTATTAAAGAACCTTATGTTGGAATGGAATTTAATATCATCGATGATGCTGATGCGTGTCGGCAAGTGCACCGGTCGCTGTCAAGTAATAATTGTGGAGAATGGAATCCCCGGATGTCGGTCTCTTGAGGAATGCAGGTTGGGTGAACGAATCGCGCAGTGACTATTGTTACACAAGCGTTTCACAAACACAAAGAGGGGGTTTTTGGTTGGTTTTCCTAGTCTTAACAACAGCAAAAGAAATGCGGGTCGAAAGCACCGCTTCGCAAGGTGAGATGGATGCAACGGCCGCGATGCCGTGCTTCGAGAGGTGGATGGAGCGTGCTCAAGTGCGAGAAGGTGAGGGTCGCAAACACCTCTTCACAACCGCCGTTAGCTCTTGCTAACGCGGAACAAACACCTTGCGTGTGTGCGCGAGTGAGTGAGTGGAAAACAGAGTGAATCACAAGCAAACCATGAAGAACAACAAGGAAACATTCATTTCAACAAACAACATCACAATATTCAAGTTTACACGGCTCAACGAGTACAATGAAGGAAAGAGGCAAGAAACAACCGATGGTGAAGACTAGCGGCCATTCACGGCCGGAATGGTAGGTTGTCGGGCTACCTCCGGACTCGGGCGGACTATGCTTCCGGCGTAAAGAGTTGTCACAATCTCCCTACGTAGCTCCGTCGTCTTCGACTTCAGGTTTCTTCTTCTTCTCACCGGGCGAAATGAGAGAATGGCTGCTTGGAGGCTTGCGGATGGTGAAGAACACTCACGGACAATGGAGGAAGACATGGAATGGATGGAGGAGGCTTCCCTTTGCGTAGGAGATGAAGTGGAGGCGTCCTAAGGTGGTGGTCGGCGGCGTACGGAACAGGAACTCCGCTCCCGGAAGTGGATCTTCCCCTAAAATCGGAACAGGCGTTTAAATAGGCGCTGGAATAAATACTGCGTACGATCATTGGCGCACGACCAGTGGTCGTGCGCACAGGAATTCTGCGATCGTGCGCACTGCCTGGGTGGAACCTGCAAGACATGAAATTTATAAAATAAAATGTTCGCACGACCAGTGGCGCACGACCGGTGGTCGTGCACACTATCGTCGGTGGTCGTGCGCATTAGACGAAACAGAACTCAGAAATTTAATGATAAGTGCGCACGAACAGTGGCGCACGACCGGTGGTCATGCGCACTGGCGTTGATGGTCGTGCGCACTACACCAAACAGAACTCATGAAAAAAAGGTTAAGTGCACACGATCAGTGGCGCACGACCAGTGGTCGTGCGCAATAGAACAAGTGATCGTGCGCAGTGTTCCTGTGCAGAATTGCACCGGAAACACCTACACGACTCCTATTCCGGCACAACCACAAATCCAGCCACTGAAGGTGGCACTTAACAGCGCATGAAAACTACTAATGACGATAAGCATGGGATCACACCAAAATGGGCCCAGAAGTGCACCTAGCATGGACTATCAAATATAAGCTATAACACGGCTAAAGTGCGGTGAAATGACTGAATAACGGCCCGGATGAGTCCATAAAGGTGTATATGATCAGGACTCATCACACCCCCAGACATAACTGTTTGCGCGTCCCGAGCAAATGAATCCGGCGGAGTGTGAAAACGATAATTAACATAGAGAATTACACAAAGGAGTACGATGCGAAGTAACATACGCATGCGAGTAGAGATTCTAGTAGAAGAAAATTTTAACTATGCTGACTAATTTACAGAAGTATTAAAGCGTAAGTAAAGATTTAGTTGTACTCAGTTGGTGAATTATGAAGAATTTGAACGATCATGCCCGGTATGAACGTGACGAGACACTGAGGCGGGTGTTGCAAAAGATCGGGGCTTAGGAATAACTCCGCTGAAATCCATCAACGTCGTGAACCATACGCTTGCCCGGTCACACTCTCTCCACGGCGCTAGCAAACTCGCAAATCAAATCAGTAGGACTTTTAGGATTAAAATGGGGCTTAGGTCACGGTAGGATATTCAAAGTTAAACACGATGGCTACGCAACCCAAGTGAGCTAACGGAACGCTGCACCCAACAAGACCAACAAACTATGCTCGTGTGACACACCCCCAGACTTATCATGAAAACTAGGTGTGCACACGGCCTACTTCACAAATACCAACAGATTTTCTATTTAGCTCGGAGGGATCTCATTTCAAAATACGCTCCTTTTTTTTTTCTTTTAACATATTTTACTTCTTTTATGTATCCTCCGGTGGTTCAAAATCAGCAGATGGACTTTATTTTCCCTACATAACACAATGATTCCACACACCACACAAGTTGAGAATTATGAGCGCAGTTAAAAACAATTTGGTTGCGGGTGTAGGATAGGCTTTAGGCTTTGGTGGATGAAGAGGAGCTGAACAACGGATTGGTAGGCACAAATTTGGCTTGCAACGGTGAACGAAAAGGACAGGGAATAGCAAGGCTCAAACTAGCCAAAGGGTGGCCTACATCATGTTTAACTCGACGAGTAGCTCTCACCCATGCTTCGAGAGTCGCTTGGGGCAAGTTCTTAGCCCACGAGAAAGGTAAACCTTCCTCCCGACTCGAGCAACATACGACTAGCACTCGTACACACACAACACCGGGTTATCGTCAATTTCATTCAAATTCACCACTTGAGTATAATAAATCTAAATTTACGCAGAAATACTAAACATAAATTAGATGCATAAAGAAAATCTAGTTCTACTCAAATTCTACCATAACATGCGAAGTGACTAGAACACTACATGAGTCAACATCGCACTCCAAATAATAATTCCTATGTTAACAATCTATTTCACATTCCAACCACAATAGTCTAAACGGAACAACAACAAAAAGATAAGCGCGCACTCAAGTGGGTGAAGTGGTGTGTGAAGAATGCAACAATGATAATGATAAGGATAAATAAAAAGCAACCTTCTAGTATGCAGTGCAACTCGTGCACAGTGGATAACAACAACCGCTCCCCCAGACTTAAGCTAAACAATATATCTAGAAATTTGAAGCTAAAAGAGGGGAGAGAGTGTTACCCAATGCTCAGAATTGAGCATACCAGACGATTGGCGTTTATGATCAAGAACAGTCCGCAACATCCGCACCATCGAACACAAAACCTGCAAGCACAAAACTCAAAACAACAAAAGCATATGCAAAAGCTGAACTAAAAGAAGTTAGATAAAAAGAAATACGAAATCAGGAAATCTGGGTTGTCTCCCAGTAGCGCTTTCATTTAACGTCCTTAAGCTGGACCAAATACCTGTATTAGCATTGTTTATAAAGTGCAGGAATTAAAAAGAGATACTCAGAAACGGTTCACCACATCAAATAAAACACAAATCAGCTGAAAGCGCTCTTATGGTGCGCGTCTCCCGTAGCACGTAGGCGGGAGGTGAAGGCTTTAGGGCCAGCACTGGCATTACCCAATGCTCCCCTAACCTCCGCCACCTTGCCATGGAGAACGGCAGCACGAGCGTCGCGCAGAAGTTTTTCCTTTTTAAGTTTGGTGACAGTCGGAGACTGCCACCGTTGAGAGTTCTCAGATTTTTCCACCTTAGCGGTGGGTGGCGTCACTTCCGGTGTCACGGTGACCACCGGATCGGCCCAGGAGATGGAGCGCTTAGATAGTTTATTACATGAATCAAAATAAGAGGGTAATGGGACATTGTCCCGAACCAAATTCACGTCCGAGTTTTTTGAATTGCAGTCTTCTTCCGTCTCGGAACCAAACTCTCGCCGAAGATCAACTTCTTCTTCTTCACTAGACAGGTACTCCTCCTTTTTCCTTTCACTTGATTCTTTGACTTCTTCATGCCCTGCACAGCTCAACGATTCATCAAAATTAAAAGGAGGGGGCGGAGTGAATGTTTCAGCTGTGGCTTCGGAGCAAGTGGGCTGCTGCACCTTATTGGTTAGGACAATGCATCCCGTAGCAAAATCAAGGGTGGCACCGCTCTCTTTCAAGAACGGCACGCCCAAGATAGGAATAGAATGATTTTCCTGCGGGCCCAAAACCTGAAAATCAGCAACAACAATTGTCCCCTCAACTGTCACCTCCACATTCTTCACTTCCCCCTCGGATTGAATAACAGTCCCATTGGCAAGCACAAGGGATTTCCTTTCCTCCGTGTTCATTTCCAGTTGTAATTTAGCTACATCTTGCAACGCAATGACGTTGCGAGATGAACCAGAATCACACAAAGCTTTCGTTTCAAAATTGTTGATGGAACAAGAAATTACCAGCTCACTCGGATCAGCCTCTACCACATCCCCAAGACTCTTCCCTTGATCAATTGGGTTCTTTTCCGTGTTGCTGGGAAGGGTCCCCTGCGATCGCTCGGTTAGCACTTGGGCCAATTGGCCCAACTGCGTTTCCAAGTTTCGCATGGATGCAGTTTGATTCACCATATTCGAATTAGCTACTTGCATGAATTTCTCCATCATCTCTTCTAGATTACTCTTTTTTTGGGTGGGGGGTGCTTGGTTATAATCCGGGTGTGGTGGCCTCGGTTGGCTCCCGGAGGCGTAAGCATCGTTTTGATGCTGCCCCAGTGCCCATCGTTGGCCAGGTGTGTTTGGATTCCACGAGAAGTTCGGGTGACTTCTCCCTCCCGGATTATAAGCATTATTGAAAGGCGCCCCCCTAGGCTGATTTCCTACATAATTAACAGATTCGTTCAAGTTCAAGTGTGCGAAGTCACCTGCCACGTGGTTCCCCGAACATTCATACGCGTGGTAGCCTCCGCCTCCACATCCCTCGCAGGTAATGACAGCAGCAGGCGCGGATGGAGAGGGGAGTGAGTCGACCATGAAGAGACCTCGGCCGCTTCTTGGAGCATTTCTCCCTGCAGTCCAGAATGTACTGTGGGAGGCAGTGTCGCGCAGAATTCGAAGGGCTTCCTCAAGAGTGTGGTTCATCAAGGTACCACCCGCCGCAGCATCGATCATTGCCCTGTAGTTGGGCTCGATCGCAAAGTAGAACAATTCGACCACATTCCAAGGTTGGAGCTCGTGGCCAGGACAACGGCGAAGGAGATCGTTGAGGCGCTCCCATGCTTCAGCAAGGGTCTCTTGGTCAAATTGGCAAAATGTGGCGATCTCCCGCCGCAAGCTCACGATCTTATCCACAGGATGGAATTTAGCAAGGAACTTGGACGCGAGAGCATCCCAAGTTGCAGCAGTCCCTGGCGGAATGGAATGGAGCCACACCTTTGCTTTGTCGCGGAGTGAAAAGGGAAACAGTCTAAGCTTGACCGTGTCGTCAACAATCCCTGCGTAGCGGAAGGTTCCGCAAATATCAGAAAACTCCGCCAGATGCAGATGCGGATCTTCGATGGCCAACCCCGAGAACTGAGCGTTGTTCCGGATGATGTTTAGGATCGCTGGCTTGATCTCAAACTGATTATTCATAATATTGGGTCCGAACCCCGGATACACACTCCCAACAGTTGGAGTGGTGTAGTCCCTCATCGTGCGGGGCCGAGGCCTAGCCGCCTCCTGCTCATCTCCAGGCTGATGTTGCCCCACGTCGGGCATTCTCGGATCAACATCATTTGGGTCTACCTGATCACCCATTGCCGCCTGTGCGGCTGCAGCACGCCTTCTTGCGCGATCGGTCCGTTCAATCTCAGGATCGAAGGGTACGAGTTCCCCTGCGGCTGGTCTCTGCATGCACTGTCACAAACAAAGAGAAAAACAAAGAAAATCAAAAACAACTGCTCGTATAACGCAGTCCCCGGCAACGGCGCCAAAAACTTGATGCGTGTCAGCAAGTGCACCGGTCGCTGTCAAGTAATAATTGTGGAGAATGGAATCCCCGGATGTCGGTCTCTTGAGGAATGCAGGTTGGGTGAACGAATCGCGCAGTGACTATTGTTACACAAGCGTTTCACAAACACAAAGAGGGGGTTTTTGGTTGGTTTTCCTAGTCTTAACAACAGCAAAAGAAATGCGGGTCGAAAGCACCGCTTCGCAAGGTGAGATGGATGCAACGGCCGCGATGCCGTGCTTCGAGAGGTGGATGGAGCGTGCTCAAGTGCGAGAAGGTGAGGGTCGCAAACACCTCTTCACAACCGCCGTTAGCTCTTGCTAACGCGGAACAAACACCTTGCGTGCGTGCGCGAGTGAGTGAGTGGAAAATGGAGTGAATCACAAGCAAACCATGAAGAACAACAAGGAAACATTCATTTCAACAAACAACATCACAATATTCAAGTTTACACGGCTCAATGAGTACAATGAAGGAAAGAGGCAAGAAACAACCGATGGTGAAGACTAACTGCCGTTCACGGCCGGAATGGTAGGTTGTCGGGCTACCTCCGGACTCGGGCGGACTATGCTTCCGGCGTAAAGAGTTGTCACAATCTCCCTACGTAGCTCCGTCGTCTTCGACTTCAGGTTTCTTCTTCTTCTCACCGGGCGAAATGAGAGAATGGCTGCTTGGAGGCTTGCGGATGGTGAAGAACACTCACGGACAATGGAGGAAGACTTGGAATGGATGGAGGAGGCTTCCCTTTGCGTAGGAGATGAAGTGGAGGCGTCCCAAGGTGGTGGTCGGCGGCGTACGGAACAGGAACTCCGCTCCCGGAAGTGGATCTTCCCCTAAAATCGGAACAGGCGTTTAAATAGGCGCTGGAATAAATACTGCGCACGATCATTGGCGCACGACCAGTGGTCGTGCGCACAGGAATTCTGCGATCGTGCGCACTGCCTGGGTGGAACCTGCAAGACACGAAATTTATAAAATAAAATGTTCGCACGACCAGTGGCGCACGACCGGTGGTCGTGCGCACTATCGTCGGTGGTCGTGCGCATTAGACGAAACAGAACTCAGAAATTTAATGATAAGTGTGCACGAACAGTGGCGCACGATCGGTGGTCGTGCGCACTGGCGTTGATGGTCGTGCGCACTACACCAAACAGAACTCATGAAAAAAAGGTTAAGTGCACACGATCAGTGGCGCACGACCAGTGGTCGTGCGCAATAGAACAAGTGATCGTGCGCAGTGTTCCTGTGCAGAATTGCACCGGAAACACCTACACGACTCCTATTCCGGCACAACCACAAATCCAGCCACTGAAGGTGGCACTTAACAGCGCATGAAAACTACTAATGACGATAAGCATGGGATCACACCAAAATGGGCCCAGAAGTGCACCTAGCATGGACTATCAAATATAAGCTATAACACGGCTAAAGTGCGGTGAAATGACTGAATAACGACCCGGATGAGTCCATAAAGGTGTATATGATCAGGACTCATCAGATGCGTATTCTTTTTATAATTGTAATGCACTCCATTCTTGATTTGGCACTAGAAAATCTACAAGTAGTAAGTCGCATGTCTCAAGGGAAATTATATCGAAGAAGTTTGAATGTGATAAGGCAGGGTTTAAATCAACATCTACTACTTTAATCCTCTTGTTAAGCCTCAACGTGAAACAAGAGTTGGCTGCAAAGCAAAAATTGACATTCGCAAAAATAAAGGAGGGCTTTGGGTTGTAACTGTGTTTGTCAAAGATCATAACCATGATCTAGATACTCCAAGGCGTACGAAAAAACATCGCTCCCATAATATGGTTCACAAAAACCATATTGTAAAAAAATTGATGGACGAGTTACACGGTTCCGGAATGGGCCCTTCAAGAATTGCTAAGACCTTAAATGTCACAAGTGGATACGATTCTATTTCTGCTAAAAAGGTTTCTGATCATTTGAAGGGAAAAAGGTTGAAATCAATAGGATGCGAAGGAGCTATTGCACACTTATTTTCAAACACAGAAAGTTTTAGATCCTGATTTCTATTTTGCTATTCAGTTGGATAATAATGGGATTTTGGAATGTGTTTTTTGGGCTGATAGGAGATCGAGAAATGATTATTTTACCTTTGGAGATGTGATAGTTTTTGATGTTACATACAAAACTAATAAATTTATGATGCCTTTTGCCCCATTTACTGGAGTCAACCATCATAGACAAACAATTTTATTTGGATGCGCACTATTATCAAATGAAAGTGAGGAATCATTTGTTTGGCTATTTAAAGAATGGTTAAAATGTATGTTGGACAAAGATCCTAAAGTTATTATTACAGATATGGATGCCGCGATGTATAAAGCAATACAAATCGTATTTCCCAACACTCGTCACCGTTTTTGTTCTTGGCATATAAGGAAACATCTTGCTGAACATGTTCATAATTTTTGGGATAATGAGTTCAAAAAGGACTATTATACATGGTCTAATGTACCTCGGTCAATTCTTGTGAGCACAGTTGGTGCGACTTAGTTACAAAGTACGAAATCAGTGATAACAGTTGGTTAGCAAAAATGTGGCTCAAAAGAGTACATTGGGTTCCTGCATATCTTTCAGATATTTTTGTGGCTGGGATGACTTCTAGTAGTAGAAGTGAAAGTAAGAATGCATTTTTTGATGGATTTGTAAATGCAAACACTCGCTTAAATGAGTTTAGTATGCAATATGAAAAAGCTCTAAAGTCACGTCGTGACGCAGAAGAACAAGAGGATTATATGACATTGAACTCAATGGTAGCTTTATTCACCATGTTGATGCCTGGAAAATCCTGGCCTCAAGATTCGGATCAATGCGGCCTGAGGCTACTTGCCCAGCGGTTGAACGAGAAGGTTTGGTTAGCTATGACGAACGAAACGGAGAGAGAAAAAGGACACAACCCCAGGTGCTGCGGCAGGGAGGTCCCACCACGTACCCAGAAGCTCTAAAGAGTCTTCTCCTCCAAAACCACGAATGGCCGAGCTCGGTACTAGGTAGGCACTTGCTAGGGAAGATTCTTGATTCTCAAAGGGGGAGGGGTGCAGCTCTGATTTTTGACAAGTGCCTTTTCTAGTACCCCTGGGGGTCTATTTATAGACAAATCCTGGGGGGGGGGGGGGGGGTGGTGGAAGCAGATGACCATCCCTGATCCCCTAGAGTAGGTTTTTTAGACAAGGAAATATGTATGCGAGTAGGTAAGGACCTCAGATCTTACTGGCGAGTTGATTGGCTAAGTCGCCTATTGGCGAGTAGGTCCAAGTTCACGGCTTCCTCGCCTGGCCGAGCAGGCCTTTCCTTCTCGCAATGGGGCGAGCGAGTACCTTCTCGCACAACGAAAACCTTTGATCTTCTTTCGTCTTCTGGATTGTCGACTCCTGCCTTGACCTCCGCCTACGTGGCCTTTAGTGGGGCCCACCCTCGGAGAATGAGGGTTGTACACAATCCCCGCTCTTTGCGAGCAACATAGTTGGTCGGAAAGAATCATCCAAACCTTATTCGACGAGCCTCTTCTGGCGGGAAACACACCTACTCGGCAGGCCTAGGACCCCTGCAAGTCTATAAATAAAGGGGGGGGGGGGGGTGGTACTTCCTTGGCACACCACTTTTTTAGAATCGACGAGATGCTGTCCGCCGAGCAGATGCTCGCGAAGACCGAGCTGTTGATGAAATTAATGAAGAAGACGAAAAGCTCAGAAACTCGCAAGAGGAAAAGGGGGGCCTCCGATCGTCGCCTTAGCCCCTTGGCCGAGGAGGCTCCTCGGGTGAATCCGGCGACCTCCGCGCCTGAGCCTTCCCTTGTGTCGTTGACTATGGAGAGGTTGGGGGACGAGGTTACTCTAACTGCTGCCGAGGAAGAACCTCAGAACGTTAACCCGGACCCTCTCCGAGAAGGTAAGCGCCTTGTCGAGATACTGCGATCCTTGTGTGGACTTTTCGTTGATGCCGAAGTTCTTTTGCAGGTGAGCCCTTAGCAGAGGTGAACATACAGACGTCCCCGGTGGTAGAGCGCGAAGGTTCCGAGCACCTACCGCCTCCACCGGTCCTTCCCGCAGGGGTCGTCCCCGAGCGAGAACCTTCTCGGCCACCATCCCCTCTTCCAAATCGCGTGCCGGGTGGGAACCGCATATTGCTGAGGAACTCCCGGGTCACACTTGCTGGAGAATTCCTCGGTTCTTGCCACGGCCCAGCTTCCTCGGCGCTCTGATAGCGGGCCGTCGTCGCACAACGGAAGAGGTGTGCGATCAGGGGGACGACACACTCCTCGGCGCTCACCGTCTCCTCGCCGATCTCCTCGGCGAAGACTCAGTCCACAACGAACTCCATCCCCTCGGCGGGTTGCCTCTCCTCCTCGTCGGGACGTTCCTCGGCGATCTCCTTCGCCTCCTCGTCATCAACCGAGAACGGCACCTGCGCGGGCAGGTATAATTATCGTAGAGTACTGTTTAGGGTGATTCTTCCTCTAACTCGCCATCTTCCAGCCCGCGCCATGTCTTCGGGGTCTGCTTTTATCGATGCGCTCAGACTTCCTACTCGCGAGTACAGGACGAAGATGGCCTCCGCCTACCTCGACCTGGAGATAAAGGTAGATAGGTTACTGGCCTACGAGGTTCATCGTCGAATAACCTCGCTTGAAGGGCGCGTCTCGAATATCGAAGAATTCGAGCATCAGCTACAGATGGCAGAGGGAAAGCACCATCTCGTCACGGAGCTCGACAGTCGCATGGTCGGCATAGAACATCGCTATGAGGCGCTGAAGGCTGAAGTGCGCAGCCTTCGCGCGAGTATGGGGTCCCTGGGGACGTTGAATCGTATGGAGGAGCACATCCGGCTTGGCGAGGAGTTCCTGGCGAGAGCTAATGAACAGATGGCCTTTGCGCGTCAGCTGGGGTTCAACGGGCGATTTGGTGCGACCTCGGACAGGCGCGGCGATCCTCATATCAACTAGGATTGCTTGCTGATTTATATTGCTAGAACATTATTCTGCGAGTGTTGTAATAATCCAGGATTATCTGCGTGCTGCGACTTTCAAATCTTAATCGCTTTGCTTTTATCTTGATCTGTCTTCTGCAGGGCTTTCTCGCGTTTCTTGCGATCGTCGCCTAACGGCGAGAAAGTTGTAAACGCGTATGAGATATCTGCGCGATTTCTTCGTTGGCGAGTAGGTAGGTACCTCGCACGAATCATTGCCGCGACCCCCCTTTCCCTTTTGCCTATTTCTATAAATAGGGGGGTAGGGGTCCGAAATCGGTGCGCTTTCTCGAATTTCTTCAATCGTCTTTCCTTCTCGTCTCCTTTTTCCTACTCGTTACGATGACTCCTTCTTTGGAAGCGGAGACCCGTCACTTGTCCTATGCCGAGAACTTTGTCGCCCATAAGTTAAAGAAACCCATCACCCGCGTGGACGATCTGGAGAGATTCGTCCATCAACACCTCGCGCAAGGCTTCCGGGTTGGCCTTCCCGCTCCCCATGAGCGGATTAATACTTTTTCAGAGGGCAAGCTCGCCTTCTCCTTGTCGCACTTCGAGGTCGGCCTGCGCCTTCCTCTCTGGCCCGAGTTCTGCCAGATTCTTCGGTATTACGGCTGGGTCCCTGCCCAGATTAATACGAATGGGGTAGCGATGATCATCGGCTACCTCTGCTTCCTTCGGAGCGAGAAGATCGCTTTTGACTTGGATGTCTTCCGCAAGATCTTCTACATGGGAGCGACCAAGGAGGGGGTGATCTTCTTCGGCAGCCACCACTGTAAGGTGGTCGGGAATTCGAACAAGGTCCACCGGTGGAGCGAGAAGTTCATCTTCGTCACGGGTGACTTCTCGCATGTACCAAATCACCCTCAACAAAGACCTTCCGGGGCGCTCGCCACCCCATCGCTCCGGGGTCGGCGCGAGGAGCTCTTCCTCGCCCTAAAGAACAAGAAACTTGACATCGAATTCTGGCGAAAGGACGTGGACCATCTCGCCTTCGTGCCGCCTGCCGAGGGTAACCTTCCTTAGCCGCTGCTAATAATTTTAATTTCGTTTCTCGGTCTAACGACTATCTTTAGCTTGTCGGCATCTTCCCACCACGATCCTCCCTGTCGGGGGTCAGACCCCACCTCCTCAATCTCCCGTGGTCGACCAGGCGCAAATGCAACAAGGCGAGGAGGAAGATGAAGAGCAGGCGTCTCCAGTCGCGGAGATCCATCCCGGGGTCGGCGTCGAGGCTGAGATCTTTCGCGCAGCTGGATGGCCGGTTGAGGACGAACCTCCCGCGGTTAAGAAAAGGAAGAGGAAGGAAGTTGCCCGGTGTGTGGCGGAGGAGCGGGCTCGCGAGGAGGAAGATAATGCCCCTGAGAACCATCCCAACTTTGGGCAGGGTTCGCTGAACAGGGGCTTGGATGGCGAGCCTCTGATCGCTTGGAGTCGGGAGCGTAGCGAGGTGACCTTGAGCACTCGCCTACCCTCGTGGAGCGAGGATGAGGTCCCGAACGATGATGCCTTCAGCGTCTTGTTCGGCCTCTACGGTCGCGATGATGCGAAGGTTTTGCGGTACGCTTCTCCTCGCTTTCTCGCCGACCAGGGATCGCGCGCAATGCTGCGAGCTTCTGAGCTATTCCACCAGACCGCGCGGAATCTTCTCAGCTCGGAGTTGGAGCTTACGCTTCACCGGAAGTTAACGCTGGAGGCCGAGAAGCGAGAGAATGAGGCCCTAAAGCGCGCCAAGGTGGCCGAGGACAAAGCCGAGTCCATCCGGAGTTTCGAGGTGATCTTGGTACTTTACGCGAGCTTGGATTAAAACTCACTGTCTTCGCTTCATATCTTCTAACCTGTCCTTCTCGCATGTTCAGGAAGAGCAGTTGGTGGCGGCGGAGATGATCTCCAAGCTTGAATGCGACCTGCGGGCGAGCCAAGCCTTGCTGGAGGCGTCGCAGGTTCGTAACGCCGAGCTAGAATCGAGGATGGCGGCATTCTCCTTCTCGGAAGAAGGACCTTCTCGCCGAACCCCTGGTTCTTTCATGACATCGCAGGAGCTTTCGTCCCTTCGGCGAGAAATCGCCCTAGCCGCCGGGGACTTAGTTTTTGCGAAGCTTTCGGTGGCCGGCTTGCTGGCACCTGGGGCGGATAGCTTAACGATGGAGGGCCTTCTATCGGACATCCTAAATGCCAGCGACGAGGACGACAACGAGGAAGAGGATGAATCGGATTCGGCCGAGTATGCTCCGCCGTCAAAGTAAACTGTTTATTTTTTGACATTTCTTGTGCTTCTCGCGGCTCTGCGAGTATATATATTTTTGGTAGATCACAATCATTCTGATAGCAATATTTATTTTCTCGGTGAATTTTCCTTGTGCTTATGTGATCTCGCTAGGCTCATAGGCTCGCGTATTTCCTCGTCTTTCTCATTAGGATGGCTTAGTAAGAAATCGGATCGGCCGACCATCTGCCTTACTCGCTCCTTTGCCCTACTCGTCGCTATTTTGCTTCTCGCCTATATACCTCCTCGCGTCCCTGCGAGTTTGTATCATGCTCGCACCCTGACTTCTAAAAAAGGGCGTTAGATAGGGAAAGACGGTCGGGGCACCTTCTAAGAGGAGCACCTTCCAAGAGAACACAACATTCCAAGGTCTCCATCCTGCTGTTGAAGGGGTCGAATCAGTAGGGAATGACTGTCGGGGAGGTTCCAGAGGAGCACCTTCCAAGGGAACACAACATCCCAAGGTCTCCATCCTGCTGTTGAAGGGGTCGACGCAGTAGGGAATGACTATCGGGGAGGTTCCAGAGGAGCACCTTCCAAGGGAACACAACATCCCAAGGTCTCCATCCTGCTGTTGAAGGGGTCGACGCAGTAGGGAATGACTGTCGGGGAGGTTCCAGAGGAGCACCTTCCAAGGGAACACAACATCCCAAGGTCTCCATCCTGCTGTTGAAGGGGTCGACGCAGTAGGGAATGACTATCGGGGAGGTTCTAGAGGAGCACCTTCCAAGGGAACACAACATCCCAAGGTCTCCATCCTGCTGTTGAAGGGGTCGACGCAGTAGGGAATGACTGTCGGGGAGGTTCCAGAGGAGCACCTTCCAAGGGAACACAACATCCCAAGGTCTCCATCCTGCTTGGATGTCGAATGTCGCCACAACCTGTTTCCTGCTGCTCAACAATTGAACGGGGATTTAAGCACGCTTAAGCACATTAACTTACACGATCGGAGAAGAATAATTGGAAACGAAACACTTCGTGAGGGGTTCTCATCCCTCGGGGGTACATAACACCTTTATTCAAGGGCCCCCTGATCGGTTAAGTCGATCATCTCTTCGTCGAATTGGGAGGTCGGCGCCCAGACTTCTTCCTGATAATCTCCCCAGTCGGATGAGAGATGCGGTCGGAGGGTAACTCGACCAACGTGCAAGGGGGGAGCTGATCTCGACCGTCGATGCAGAGGCTTGGTTTTTAGGAGAACGCACTACCGAGGCACCGTCCCATCATCCGTTCTGGGTTTTACGAGAATCAAGTCGGGGGCCAGTTTACCCGCCCGACTAGGAGATCGACTTCACCCGCTTTCTTCTTTTACGGCCTGCTATTCTAAAAAATCTTCTTCGTCCCTTGTTTCAGGGGGTTTTATTATTAAGTAATCAGTTTACATAAGAGAAGGGTATACATCCTTACTCAGGGGTAGAACCTCTTTAGATCATCGCCGCTCCATGTGTTCCCCAAGAGCTCACCTTCCTGATTTTGTAGGCGATACCCTCCTGTCGCGAGTGCTTCATGAACGATGAAAGGTCCCTCCCAATTAGGGTTGAGCTTCCCTACGGCTGCCGATCTCCCGGCTGCATCCACTTTTTTCAGGACTAGGTCTTCTACTTGGAAGTGTTTGAGTCGAACGTGCTTGTCGAAGTGTCTTGCCATGCGACGCTTGATCTCCTGCTGCCTAGCCGAGGCTAGATCACGAAGCTCTTCGATGTAGTCGAGGGACAGCTTCTGGGCTTCCTCGTTCTCTAATCTCCATTCTTCATCTCCGTCTTCTGCCGCAATCACCCTAGGACTCCTGACCTCGAACTCTATTGGGATGAGAGCTTCGGACCCGTGAGAGAGTTTGAACGGGGTTTCCCCTGTGGCTGAGCTAGGAGTGGTTCTCAGAGCCCACAACACCGAGGGGAGCTGCTCCGCCCAATTACCTCTTAGGTTCTCGACTTTCTTCTTGAGTAGGTTGATAATTAATTTGTTGGCGGCCTCCACTTGTCCATTGCTCCTGGGATAATGTACTGACGCGAACCTGAGATCAGTCCCGAGCTGTCTGCAAAAATCCTCCAGCTCTAAACTGGCGAACTGCGGACCGTTGTCGGTGACGATGGCGAGGGGAATCCCAAATCTGCAGGCGATTTCTCCCCAAATGAAGTTCTTCATGATTTGAGAGGTGGTTTTGGCCAAAGCTTTGACCTCGATCCACTTAGAGAAGTAGTCGATCATGACGAGGACGAACCTCCTCTGGCCGCTAGCTGGAGGAAAGGGACCTATCAAATCCATTCCCCAGATAGCGAACGGCCATGGGGCGGTGATTGAATGAAGATGCTGGGCCGGCTGCAACTGGAGAGGGGCGAAGAGCTGGCACTTCTGACACTTCTTCGCGAAGGTCTCGGCATCCTTTCGGATAGTAGGCCAGAAGTAACCTTTCCTCAGGATCCTTTGCTCCAAAGTGCGAGTCCCAGAATGACTTCCGCAATCTCCCGAGTGGATCTCCTCCAACACTTGAGGTACTTTTTCTTCCGAGACACATCTAGCCAGAGGGCCCGAGATGGTCTTGCGATATAGCTCCCCATCTTGCAGTAAGTAATAGGCCACATTATGCCGAAACTTCCTTTGATCCCCTTCTTCTGCTGGAAGTTGCCCAGAACTTAGAAAGGAAATGAACGGATCCATCCACGAGGGACGATGATCGATCTCCATCATCTCTCCTTCCTCAATGGATGGTCGAAACAACTCCGTGATTGTCCCTCCTGCTCTCGGTCCGTACTTGGCTAGACGATCTGCTGCCGAATTCTCTTCCCTTGGTACGTGCTCGACGAAGAAGGATTGAAAGCTTCCAATCAATCCTTTCACCTTCAAGAGATACTTTTGCAGAGTGGTGTCGCGTACCTCGAACTCTCCCCGAATCTGAGACGCGACCACCATCGAATCGGTGAAAGCCATGACGTCTTGGATGCCCAACTCCTTTGCGAGGCGCAAGCCTGCTACGATGGCTTCGTACTCAGCTTGATTGTTCGTTACGGGGAAGAGGATCTCGACTGCTTGCTCGATCCTAGTTCCCTGTGGGCTGACAAGAATGATGCCTACCCCCACAGAGCTCCTGTCTTAGGCTCCGTCCACGAACATCTTCCAAGGGATGGGAGTAGAAGCCTCCTCTCCCGGTTCTGCTTCCGCCGAGAAGTCAGCCAAGAAATCTGCTATTGCCTGCGCTTTGATCGCCACTCGGGGCGAGAAGGAAATGTCGAACTCACTGAGTTCTACCGACCATTTCGCCAGCCTTCCCGAATGCTCCACCCCTTCCAGGATATTTCGGAGGGGATGATCAGTTATGACCCGGATGGAGTGAGCTTGAAAATAAGGCCGCAGCTTTCGTGCCGATACCACCAAGGCGAAGGCGAGCTTCTCCAAGATGGGATATTTCAACTCCGCCTTCCTGAGCACCTGGCTGACATAGTAGATGGGGAGCTGCTTCTTTCCTTCCTCTCGAACCAACACAGAACTTACTGCTTCCACCCCTACTCCCAAATAAAGGAGTAGGTCTTCACCTTCTCTCGGGCTCTGAAGGAGAGGTGTCTGAGTCAACTGCTCCTTCAGCCTTCCGATCGCCCTTTCGCATTCGTCGGACCATGCGAAATTCTCGGTTTTGCGAAGCGTCTTGAAGAACGGAGAGCACTTCTCCCGGCCTTGGACAGAAAGCGGCTGAGACCTGCCAACCTCCCTGTCAGCCTCTGAACTTCCTTCATGGTCTTTGGTGAGGGCATCTCTAGGATTGCCTTAACCTTATCAGGGTTCGGCTCCACCCCTCCCGGAGTGATGAGATGTCCCAGAAACTTCCCCCTTCCAGCTCCGAACATGCACTTCGTCGGGTTGAGCCTCATCTTGAACTTCCTCAGCGTCGCAAAGGTTTCCACCAGATCTGCTATATGCTCCGGGACGCTCTTGCTCTTGATCAAGAGGTCGTCCACGTACACCTCCAGATTCCTTCCCTTCTGCTCCTTGAAGACAAGGTCCATCATCCGCTGGTAGGTGGCTCCTGCATTTTTTAGCCCAAAAGGCATCATTTTATAGTTATAGCATCCGTCCCCGGTGATGAAGGAAACATCGCGGCAATCTGGTGGATACATCCGGATCTGGTGGTATCCCAAAAATGCATCAAGAAAACTCATTACAGGGAAATCGACGGCTGAATCAACCAGCGCGTCGATTCAAGGCAAGGGATAGCAATCCTTGGGGCAACTTTTATTTAACAAAGAGAAGTCCACACACATTCTCCAGCTGCCTACAACCTTCTTAACCATTTCAACATTGGAGACCCAGCCTGGGTACTGGATCTCCGACACAAAACCTGCGTCTAGCAACTTCTTCACCTCTTCCCGAATAGGTCGGGCCAGCACGGTGGCTGTGGACCTCTTTTTCTGGCGGACGGGCTTCACCGCGGGGTCGAGTTTGAGGTGGTGGCAGGCAACCTCTGGGTCGATCCCGGGCATCTCAGCAGCACTCCAGGCAAAGACGTCAATGTTATCCTGCAGGCACGTTGCCATCTCCACCTTCTCGGTGACCTTCAACGATCCACCGATCTTCAGCAGTCCTGATACTCCCGCCGCGGAGAGTACCTCTATCTCCTCCACCTCCTCGGATGCCTCCAGCCGGGCTGTGCCTCCAGTAGCCCTCTCGAACTCCTCCGCGTCAGCCATCCAGCTGATGGTGCTAACCGAGCTGAGATAGCACTCACGGGCGGCTCTTGGATCGCTCCTGATCCTCACATGGACGTCCCCTTGACAGTACTTGAGACACTGATGGTATGAGGATGGGACGGCCTTGAAGGTATTGAGGAGTTGCCTCCCGAAGATGGCCTTGTAGCAACTCGGGGCATCCACGATGACGAAACGGCACTGGAGAGGGGTGCCCCCGAGTGTGACAAGGAGATCTACTCCTCCCTCCACTTCCTGCTTCTCTCCGGAGAAGCCAAAAAGAGGACCATCCGGTGCCCAGATCCTTCCTGCTCCGACGCCCAACCCGTCAAACGTCTTCTTGAAGATGACGTTTACGGAACTACCGTTATCGATCAGGATTCGATCAACGGTAAAGTCTTCTACGACAGCATGGACTACGAGGGCGTCATGAAAGGGGTTCTCATTCCCCAGCATGTCTTCTTCGGAGAAGGTGATCTCCTCCAACGGGGGCGGTGCCTGCGAGGTCGAAGCGACGCTCCTTCGATAGATTTGATGGAGACTTCCCTTGCGAGAAGCTCCTATTCCCGCACCCCCGTGGATCACCCCCACTCCTCTACCTCCTGGGGCCACTTCTCCTCAACCTCCGTGGTCGACTCGGTCCTCGTTCCTTCTTCGGCCGGCATCCTGAACCATCGGCTGCTTGATCAGAGCTTCTATTCTTCGCTGCTCTCCTCCTGCCTCTCCTGCTGCCAGCCTCCTTCTGGCTTCCCAAAAGTCCGGGCAGGCCATCGTGCCATGCCCTTCCATCTGGTGGAGTTCACAGTAGAGAGGAACCTCCTCTACTCGTGGCCTTCTCTGCTTCTTATTCTTCCGGCCCTGGCGGTTGCCGCGCCTGGCAACCGCCATTGCTTCCTCCGTTCTTCCCTCCTGGCGCCTCTCTGGCCTGTCGTAATGCCTTCTCTCCGGGGATCTCCTTCCCCGCTCCTGACGTTGAGGTCCCCTGGCTGGCTTCCATGGTGGTCGGTTAGCGGGGACTTGGTAGCGTCTTTCTTCCTCCCGACGCTCTGGGGCCACGATGAGCCTCCTTTCCTCGTTCCTTCTCGGCTCCTCTCTCCTGGGCTCTCTTTCTCCCCTTTCCTCTCTGCCTCTTCCTTCCGGCTTCCGCTTCTCCGCCCTCCTGGGCTCTTCCTTCTTCTTTTTCTCGGGGGGACTTTCCTCCTCCTCCTCTTCGTCCTCCTTGGTCACTCGGGTGAGCCTGGCTAGGAAGCCGCGGTTGGAAGCTTCACCCTGGACGAACTGGTTGGCCCTCTCGATGATGTTTGCGTAGGAGTATGGAGGGTTCCTACCGATCTCCAACTTAAAGAGGCCTTCACGAAGGCCGAAGGTTAGGGCCAACCGCAGGGTGCGACCATCCACCTCTTGGATGTGTAGCACCTCGTCTTGGAAACGATCAATGTAATCCCCCAGCGTTTCTTTTGGCCCCTGGGTCAGATGGAAAAGGGCCGTAGCCTCCTTTTTCAACTTCTTCGCCGTGGCGAATCGCATGTTCAGCCCCCGACAAAGGTCTTCAAAGCAGTAGATGGAGCCTTCCGGCAACTGGTGAAACCAGTCTCTTGCCTTCCCTTGGAGGGAAATCGCGAACAACCTACACTTGAAGGCGTCTGACAGGGTCCGAAGGGAAGCAACATCCTCGAACCACTAGATATGACGGATAGGGTCCTCTCTTCCCGAGTAGTAATTCATCGAGGGATCCCTAAACCCCTCCGGTACTGGTGCGGCGAGGATCTCCTCGCAGAACGGGCTCCTCCCTCCTATCAGGCGAAGATCATCATCTGGCCGAGTATCTCCTCTATACTCGCTCACCTGGCGAGTATGATAGAATCTCGCCTGCTCGTCCTCCTCGCGAAAACGAGTTCCTCCAGGTCCTTGAGACGCTTGCAGACCAAACTGCGACTTCCTCGGCCGCTCGAGTTCCTCGACGTGCACCTTCCCTGCTCGCTTAGTGCGAGCACCTTCCTCGGACGGGCCCGGGCGATGAGGCGAGGTCGCCGTCCCTTCCGTGGGAGGTAGAAGAGCTACTCGCATGGCGCCTTCCATCCTTTGCGTGAAGGCTTCGAAGACAGCCAACGATACGAACTCGCCTCCCCGAGCCGAGTTTCCCGCCGCCTCCTCGTGGTCGCTAGCTGCTACCATCTCACTTTTCTACCAAAATTTCTTCCTCTGGCCGCGATCCACGCTCACCGCACCAAAGTGTTGACGCCTGGAAAATCCTGGCCTCAAGATTTGGATCAATGCGGCCTGAGGCTACTTGCCCAGCGGTTGAACGAGAAGGTTTGGTTAGCTATGACGAACGAAACAGAGAGAGAAAAAGGACACAACCCCAGGTGCTGCGACAGGGAGGTCCCACCACATACCCAGAAGCTCTAAAGAGTCTTCTCCTCCAAAACCACGAATGGCCGAGCTCGGTACTAGGTAGGCACTTGCTAGGGAAGATTCTTGATTCTCAAAGGGGGAGGGGTGCAGCTCTGATTTTTGACAAGTGCCTTTTCTAGTACCCCTGGGGGTCTATTTATAGACAAATCCTGGGGGGGGGGGGGGGTGGAAGCAGATGACCATCCCTGACCCCCTAGAGTAGGTTTTTAAGACAAGGAAATATGTTTGCGAGTAGGTAAGGACCTCAGATCTTACTGGCGAGTTGATTGGCTAAGTCGCCTATTGGCGAGTAGGTCCAAGTTCACGGCTTCCTCGCCTGGCCGAGCAGGCCTTTCCTTCTCGCAATGGGGCGAGCGAGTACCTTCTCGCACAACGAAAACCTTTGATCTTCTTTCGTCTTCTGGATTGTCGACTCCTGCCTTGACCTCCGCCTACGTAGCCTTTAGTGGGGCCCACCCTCAGAGAATGAGGGTTGTACACACCAGTTTTTTCTATTGAATAGAAAGCGGCAAAGGTTTACACAAATTCAATGTTTAAACTATTTCAGCATGAATTCAAATTAAGTTTGGAGTGCTGGCACAATGTAGTACAAATTTCTCCAACTTGTGCAACCTATAAAGTAGGACTATCCTGTGAGGATAATAACAAATGGTTTTTTGTGACTTATGATGAGTATGAAGACATTAAAACTAAATGTGAGTGTGTAAAATTTGAGACACATGGTTACTTATGCAAGCATATCGTTCATGTCATGACAAGTATTAAACAATTAAAGGAGATACCGCCAAAATTTATATTGACGCGATGGACAATTGATGCTAGAAACATAATTCCTATGCATGGTGATAGTGCCCGGGATCATGTTGTCTCTCCAATGATGAAATGGCGACTTGCAGGACTATCCAAAACCTTACTTGATCAAGCTTCCCTATCAGTGGAAATCTATGAAGATGTTTACGAAATCTTTAACAAGCTGTCGCAAAAATTTGATTCGTCTTTGCATGGTAATTGCGCCGATACCATGTTCAGTCAAGTGGGTTCAAATTTGGATTTACATAAAATCCCTGAAATTTTGATTCGGGATCCTCCAATTGTGCGTACTAAAGGTCGGCCAAAGGATGCTACTAGAATTTCATCTGGTATTGAGGAATCTCATAATCTGATAAAACGAAGGACCTGTGGATCATGCAGTGGAAAGGGCCACTATACTACAACATGCCCAAATAGAAAGGAGGTGCGTTTTGTTGTTAATTATAATTTTTTTTTCTAACAAAATTTCATATTTTGAAGGATACGCATGCATAGTGAACACTTACGACTATTCCAACCGGTGCTCGATTCTAAAATTAGAGTTCTTTGAAATTTAATCGAAGGTACATATTGATTGAATTAGAAGTTGTACTAAAATGCATACTCGGCAAATTTCTCTAATTAACATACACCTCTGTATATTCTCATGCTAATTTCAGTAATTCTCATGCAAATCTCTCTAATTATACTTGCAGGCAGTTCTTCCCGCTATATTGGATGGTGGGACTAAAGAGCTTTACTGAACCTGACTAGAATTTGATACAACTTTCATAACTCTAATTTTTATTATGCTGCCAGGACTTACTGATGAAAATTTCATATTTTATTATATGTTTAAATCTTTTTTTCCAATTTATTTTATGTACCGGTGAACTACTTTCTATACATGCAGTTTCATTAACACAGGTGCAGTTTCATGTACTGGTTGAAGTCATGCTAATTTCAGTAATTATATCACAAGTGTGTATTCTCCATCCCCGCATATATATAATGCAACTAGTCCATAATGAGAACAATGCACACAGTGCAAGGGCTTAAGCTCGATACAAATTCAAAAGGAAATGATAATAATACACTCTCTCACACTACACTATGCGAAAGCAACATAATACTCTCCAATATGTCGCCATGTGGGAGTAGTGATGTGCGACATCTATTACTCAGGGTCTACCGTTACATCTTGCCTGACGTATCGCGGCTCCTACTCCTCGATCTCCTGGTGTTACAGCCACATCCGACCGTTAGTCAAAAGACTAAGCCAAT
Organism: Dactylorhiza incarnata; assembly: GCA_033032865.1. Classification (NCBI taxonomy): domain Eukaryota; kingdom Viridiplantae; phylum Streptophyta; class Magnoliopsida; order Asparagales; family Orchidaceae; genus Dactylorhiza; species Dactylorhiza incarnata. Next base: position 2,090,688 of record JAWHQI010000103.1, on the reverse strand, counting down.
TTTGTCCTTGCCTCCCCCATGACTCCTAGGTACCGAGCGGGAAGACATACTACCAGACCTAGACCTTACATACACTGCTGTACACATCGTAGGTGCACTTCCGTGAGCTCTTGAATACTCTTGCTGGCATCCCGCTAGTCTTTTATGGTCGGGGGTGGGTTACTAGGGATTGTCATCTAGACCGCAGTAAAGTAAATGTACCGCCATAGGTGTGACGTCTGAACCACTACCGAAGACCCGCCATTAATTTATGCACATGCAAGGTTTATCACACTACCCGAGCCTCCAGCTTGCAGGACCAACTACTCCTGAACTATTCCATCCCATACATTGGGACGTGGTTTGTCTTTCTCAATTTCTCTTATTTAAAGTTACTCATGAATGTCATTTAGTCGATCATAGCGATTTAAGGTAAATTCTGGACTTCCCGACATCTACCCGGTGAAGGGCTAGCAACGGTACTAGAAGGTGTTAGGGGGTGACATCCCAAACATTCTTTTCTCAGAATATTTACTTTTATTGGTGACTACCCAAAGCTAAGCCCATTCTCATGGTTGCTCTTAAGTTACTTAAAGATGACTTAGACTCTTTTAGGCAACGTGACGACTTATATGCAGTGTGTAGTGCTAATCTTTATGTATTTATCAATGTGCCCAACACTTATCTTAAAATGCACCATGATCATATTTATCCCTCTAAATATCACCACAATTACCTAAGGTGGAATGACCTATTTCACTTATTCACTATGTGACGAGATTCTAGTTTACTTATCACTATAGGCCTGAAGTCCTCCGATAAGGCTACAATTTATAGGGGTTGCTATTATGGATGCCCTAACTATGTCTTCCAAATTTCATTCTTTCTATATTTTCTGGCTAATCTAAACATTACCTTAAGTTTTTGCTATTCGCAAACCAACTCAAGAATTGAACTAGGTTGATCTCTATGATGTGAACTTCACTAAAACATGGCCAAATGCCCTAAAATTTATACCATAGATTCATCATGACCAAATTAAGTGATGGTCAGAAAATTCATAATTTACTTAATTAATTTGGCCATGAATTAAAATTCTGTAAAGATAAGGCACACCTCACTTTACACATGAAGTACCAATTACAGAATTCAAAGTGCTCCAAATATTTTATCAGTAGAATATAATGGTGAAACAATATGACTGACTGAATTTACTAATTTTCCATAGTGTTTATGACCACTATTTCAATATTTCAATATTTGTGTCAATTATTCACATTACACAGAAAATACCAAAATAACTGATTCAAAAATTCCGAAAAAATTACCATAAATTTATAATGATCCAAAAACAGTGTAGCCAAACTTTCAGAATTTTCCAGATGATATTAGCCATGTAAATTTTATTAAAACATAAGTGCGACAAAGAGAATATTTGGTAATTTATAGTGTGAATGACTTCCAAAAACCATACTAAAATTTTCAGAGATATATTTCAACATAACGTACCATGTGACAGAAAATTGGATTTTTTTTTCAAATATTAGATTATGTTTATTTCATTTATACACTTATGTGACAAAATCAATTATGCTCAAATAACTAGGGAAATCAACTCCAAATATCCCAATAAACTTTCCAGAGGTGTATATTACACTAAAACATCATGTGGAGGGAAATCAAATTTATCCTAAGTCATTTGGTTACTTTCATTTGATTAATACACTTATGTGACATTAATATTTATAACTAAATACTTAGAATTTTTCATCCCAAAAATCATAACTTTTCATGAGATGATACCCTCCATAATAATGTTTGTTGCCCAAATATCATGAGCATACTACAAGCCATTGGTGATAAATTCACAAAATACTCAAAGGTGCTATATCCACACCACCCTTCCAAACATCTCATTCATAGGTATGTGGAATATAATGTTCTACACTGGTCCAAATGACTTCAAATTTATACATGCGACTTCTTATGGCCTAGCATACAAGTCACCCAAGATTTGGGACATTTTAAGTTTGTTTAACAACAATTATTACATTAATATGAAAAATCATATTAACCATAAAACCTTACAAAAATGTTGCCCAAAAATTTTGATTTTTGGGCAGAGGGTATATCGATGGTATATACTCTTATGGCTAAAAAAGTAGGCCTATCCAAGAAACTATGTGGTCTAGATCTACAAATTAATGTCTGGTCCCCCTTTAGGACATACCTCAAGAAAATGGCCCTACAAGGAGCTGTAGGCCACCAAACTTGGTGATTCAAAGCCCTATGGACATTAGACCTCAAGGGATACAAAAGGTGTCTCAGGCACTTTTGTCTAATAAGACCTCTAGGTGGTCCAATTTCGGGGTGCAATTATCTGATAAAGGTGTGACAAATATTTTATTAATTATGATGCGGTCTACAGGTATCCATCAACTTAGATCAAATAGTCAGGGGTCATCATCCCTGATAGTTAACAGCCAGGATTCAATCTTCTTGAAGACTTTCTACTTGCAATTGTCGGCCATCAATGCCGACCACCACCGCCATCATCTCAGTTGAGGTGGTGGCTATCGATTGGCGGTGACATGACCACCAGAGGAGGCATCTCGGGCGAATCCGAGCGGGGTGAAAAGATTGGAAAAGTCTCCCTCTTCTCACATGGATCGCGGCTCAATTGAGCCCGATTTCTCAGCCTAGAGAGCTAGAAAGCTAGCATAGGGGGAGAGGAGTAGAAATGGACCTAAATTGTGGCTCGGCGGTGGGTGTTCTGATGGGTGGTCATGGATTTCTCCGTCTCCGGCAATCTTACTTGATCTGCCGATCCTCCACCAAAAAAACTGATCTCAGGGGCTGGCATGACTCCTAAGGGCCTTCTGAAGGTGATGGGAATGTCAAATGAGGGTGGTGATGGTTGTATAGAGAGGATGAAGAGTATGTTGTTTCGGCCATGGGTTATATAACCTCCCCTTTGCTGCTGAGCGGATGTCATGACCTGAAAAGACTATTCACGGCCTGAGGAGGTCGACAGTAGGCTTGGGCAAAGAGGTAAAGGGTCATGGAAGCTCCATTACTCAAAAATGCTTTTGACCTTAAGGGGGAAATTGTTGGAACAACCCTATTACTTATTTGGGCTAGGATCACTATCTGTGATTAGGACTCATGTTGAGCCCAATTGTATAGTCTAAGGGTCAAGGTCTGGCAAGGCAGATGGCGGGAGTGTCAGTGACTGGGGGAGACGGCGAGGTGCTCTTCTCAGGGAAGAAGAAGAAGTGGGAGAAGAAGAAAAAGATCGCGGGAGGCTATGGGCCTTCAACTTCTGGGCAGCAGGAAAGGGGGTATGCTCCCAAGGCTGACGGGAAGAAGAAGGGGGAAGGTCCGAGATGCTTCAAGTGCGGGAAGGTTGGGCACTTCAAGAAGGAATGCCCAGTTGTTACTCAATCGGGGCATGTTGCTGGAAAGGTGGAAGTGGAGGCCAGGCACATTGATGGAGGATGGGGAGGAGCCTTCTCGGCTTCGGTTGAAGCCTCGGCTACTATCAACTATCAAGAGGACTGGATCGTGGACTCGGGGTGTGGTCATCACCTCACCGGAGATGAGTCGAAGCTTTCATCAGCACAACCCTATACAGGTAACAATGCTATCATCACCGCTGATAATACTGTGCATCCAGTCGAGAAGGTGGGGGTTGTTTCTTTGGGCAGTGATAGAGGGCCACTTACCTTGAAGAGTGTCTATCATGTGCCCGGGATGAAGAAAAACCTCTTCTCAGTAACCAACGCTGTTGACGCTGGGTATCACGTTCTGTTCGGCCCAACAGAAGTGAAATTTCTATGAAATGTAGAGGCCGTGAAGGCGGAGGTCGTTCATGTTGGGAGACGGGCAAAGGACTTGTTCGTTTTGTCGACAAGTTCCTACATCGACAAGATGAAGACGAATGATGGTGCCGTGATATGGCATGAGAGGTTGGGGCATGTAGGGATGGACAAGCTGAAAGCAATGGCGGTGAAAGGTCTTGTCAAGGGCCTGCCAAGTCTATCTTCCTACGGAGAAGGTCACGTTTGCGCGGGATGTCAGTTCGGCAAGTCTCATCGACTACCGTTTGACAAGTCACAGACAAGGTGTAGTCAGCCGTTGGAGTGCATCCATGGTGACTTGATGGGACCAACTGCTACCCCAAGCCTCGGAGGCAGCAGGTATATGCTGGTGCTGATCGATGATTACACCAGATATGTCTGGGTTTATTTCCTGAAGGAGAAGGCGGAAGCGTTTGCCAAGTTTGTGGAGTTCAAGGAGCTCGTGGAAGGTCGGCTGAATCTGCGGATCAAGAAGCTGAGGACGGACAACGGAGGAGAGTTCACCTCTGCTGAGTTCTCCAGTTTTTGCAGGAAGGCAGGCATCCGGAGGGAGCTTACTTGTGCATATACTCCACAGCAGAATGGTGTTGCAGAGCGGAAGATCCGTCATCTGACGGAGACCTGCAAGTGTTGGCTGCATGCCAAGAGTATCCCAAAGTCCTTCTGGGCGGAGGGAATGTCCTGTGCTGCTTACGTCATCAACAGGATGCCTCTGAGCCCCATCAACATGTTGACCCCGCATGAGATGATGTTCAAGGAGAAGCCAAGCGTGGCACACCTTCGGGTGTTCGGTTCCACCTGTTACGTGCACATCCCTGATGCTCTTCGGACAAAGCTAGAAGCGAAGGCTAGGAAGCTAGTCTTTGTGGGATACGATGAGAGGAAGAAAGGGTGGAAGTGCATGGACCCGGAGACGCGGAGATTTGTTGTATCTCGCGACGTCGTGTTCGATGAGGTGACATCTTACAGGGGGTCCTCTGGAGTGGAGTTACCAGAGAGCAGGGTGGAGGAGCCGGAGCAAGCTGTGAAAAATCTTCAGGTGGAGCTACCTGTGTCACCAGGTGGTCCATCGCCTTCTAGTTCTGAGACGGGAGCTTCTGGTTCAGGGAGCAGGGGGAGCAATGCTCCTAGCACGTCTGGAAAAGGAGCTAGGGAAGAAGCAGCTGAAGATGATGCGGTTCAGGGGAAGGAGCTGAGGAGATCGAAGCGAGCGATCATCGCCCCTGATCGCTATACAGGAGGAAACACAATGAGCTTTGTCTCATGTTTCTTCGCTGGTCCCTTAGATGAGAGGGAACCGTCGAGCTTTGAGAAGGCCAGAGGCGTGAAGGAGTGGGATGTTGCAATGCAAGAAGAGATGTCAGCTCTTGAGAAGAATGAGACCTGGTCTCTTGTGCCCAAGCCTAAGGGCACCACTCCTGTTACATGCAAGTGGGTCTACAAGCTGAAGAAGAAGGCTGACGGTAGTATCGAGCGGTACAAGGCTCGCCTTGTAGCTCGGGGGTTCTCGCAGCAATACGGTGAAGATTACGAGGAGACTTTCAGTCCGGTGGCAAAAATGACTTCAGTTCGTTTTATTATTGCCTTGGCGGCGTTCAGTGGATGGAAGATTTGGCAGCTCGACGTCAAGAACGCCTTCTTGTACGGTGAGATTGACAAGGATATCTTCATGGTCCAGCCTCCAGGCTTTGTGTCTGAAGATTTTCCGGAGCATGTCTGCAAGTTGAAGAAGGCCCTGTATGGGTTGAAGCAAGCGCCGAGGGCGTGGTATGGGAAGATCGCAGAATATCTCTTATTCTGTGGATTTGGGGCTTCAGACTCAGACTCAAGCTTGTTCGTCAAGAAGAGCGGGGAGCTTCAAGTCATCGTGCTGTTATACGTCGACGATATGATCGTGACGGGGAACTCGAAGGAGGAGGTAGCGCAGCTTCGGGCCGAGCTGTCTATCAGGTTCGAGATGAAGGACTTAGGTGAACTTCACCATTTCCTTGGACTCGAGGTGCAGAGGTAGGAAGGTGGAGTGCTGGTGACCCAGGCCGGCTATGCGGAGCGAATCGTGGAGCGATTCGGCATGAAGGAAGGGAAGTGCACTTCCACACCTCTGGATAAAGCTATGAAGCTTCGGAAGGATGAGGGGAGGATCATGCAAGATCCGTTGGTGTTCCGAGCTCTAGTTGGGAGCTTGATTTATCTGACGATCACGAGGCCGGATATTGCATATGCAGTTGGCAGAGTGAGTCGATATATGGCGGAGCCACGGGTACCTCATCTGCTAGCGGCCAAGAACATTCTGAAGTATGTCAAGGCGACCTCGGACATGGGTCTCCTGTACCGGAGGGATGCGGACTTCAAGGTGCACGGGTTCATGGATGCTGACTACGGGGGAGATTCGGATGATCGGAAGTCGACGTCTGGATTCGTCTTCATGGCGGGCCCCACAGCTATTTCATGGTGCAGCAAGAAACAAGATTCCGTGTCAGTCTCTACCACGGAAGCGGAATACAAGGCTTCGGCTTTGGCAGCTCAAGAAGCCATCTGGCTTAGGAGGTTGGTGGGAGACGTCCATAAGGAGGTTCGGGAGCCGACTCTGCTACGCGGTGACAACGAGAGTGCTCTCAAACTGGTAACCAATCCAGTTTGTCACGCGAGGACCAAGCATATCGAGATCGAGCATCACTTCATACGGGAGAAGGTGCTGGAGGGATCTCTTTCGGTCGGGCATGTGCGGAGTGCGGACAATGTCGCAGACATCTTCACAAAGGCGCTGGCAAAGGGGCCGTTCACACGGCTAAGGAGCTTACTGGGGCTGGTTTCAACTTCCCACTTCAAGGGGGAGTGTTGAAATTGTTGAAGTGGAAGTTTGGAGGCTTTTGGATCTGGGCGGTCTGGGTGAGGTCGGGCGGTCTGGTGAGTTCGCGCGAACTAACAGTCTGATTCTGCGGTCAGGCAAGTTTGCCGACTTGGCGGTCTGGATCGGCGGTTTGGCATGATCTGTGCCTAGTCGCGGTCTCCCGGGTTGACTGTTGGTCTGGTCCAAAGTCTGCTGAAGGAGGAGCCGCGCGGTCTGTGCGTGATCGCGTGGCAGGCTGTCCTCTTCAAGGCTGTGGCGGTCTGGTGTGACCGCACAGCTTGATCAAGGTTCTCTTCAGGATGCGGTCTGATAGCTGACCGGGCCTTCTGGGAGAGTTCGCGGACTAAGGGTCTTAGTCGCGCGGTCTCAGCTCGCGGTCTCAGGAGGAGGCTGGCTTGCGAGCTGGTTGCTGTTCGCGGTCTCAGGAGGAGATCGGCATGCGGACAGGAGTTCGCGGTCTGATGGCGAACTGACTGTGTTCGCGGTCTCGTGCGAACACAGGTGGTGAACAGCTTCGGGCGGTCTGGCGATCTTCGTTGAAGTCGCGATCTGCCGTGAGAGCAGCGGTCTCTCATGGCTGATGTGTGAAGCTGGCGGGTTCACCAAAATGAAGCAGGAGTTCGGCTGCTGATCGCGGGTTGACCGGTTTGGTCACGCGGTCTGAGGGGTGGTGATCCTATCTCATAGGGTGGTGACTGGATCAGGTCGCATGCCTGTAAATAGGAGGCCACTGTAGCAGCAAACAGAACACACCAAGTGTAAGCTGAGTTCGCGTCTTTCTTGCGGTCTGTGTTTTCTGACCGGGCGGTCTCTGATCGAATTCTTCTTGTGCAGCTTCTGCGGATAGTGCGGGCAGCAGCGATCACCTCTTCCTCTGAAAGTGTTCGGGCGGTCTGCGGCTTGGAGTTGTGTTGCTGGAGTTTGGGAAGATCAGGAGGTCGAAAGAAGGGAGCGGTCTGTGCAGCGGTTTGGTGGTGGTCTGAGGTCGGCAGGGTGTTGCGGTCTAGCAACAGGAGGAGATCGCAAGGGAGGTCGCGCGGGTTGTGCGGTCTGAAGTCTTTCAGTATTCTTCTCTGTATTGGTTCTGGAGTGTTGTGCTGACGAAATCATGTCTCGTCAAGCATGTCTTGCCCTGTAACTGAAGTTAGAAAATCAATAAAGATCAATTGTTTGCCCCAAATTGTTTCTGGTTGTTTTGGCTTGTAACTCTAGTTGTTATTCCTGCTTGCTCTCACAAGGTCCGGAAAAAATTTCACAGGGCCTACCCCTGACATTTAGGAGACACGATTCCATTCTGGTCATAGTGGATCGATTTTCCAAAATTGCCTACTTTATCGCATGTAATAACACCAACGATGCATCACATGTTGCTAAGTTGTACTTCAAGGAGGTCGTGTCCCATTGGGGCGTCCCCAAAATGATAGTAACTGATAGGGACGTTAAATTTATTAGCTATTTCAGGAAAACACTTTGGAAGCTTTTGGGTACTAGACTTATGTTTTCGTCGGCCTATTATCCCCAAACGGATGGGCAAACAGAAGTGGTTAATCGAAGCTTGGGTGGTTTACTTTGTTGCCTAGTGGGTGGTCATAAAGGTACATGAGACCTTATTCTTCCTCATGCTCAATTAGCTTATAATAATTCTAAGAATAGGTCCACCGGTTTATCTCCAAATGAGATCGTACATGGATATAAGGCGCCCATGCCTCTTGACTTGGTTCCGTTACCGCCATCTTTTAAATCCAGTCAATTTGCACAAGACTTCGCTTCGCACATTCACACTCTCCATAAGCACATTAGCAAGACGTTATCTAAGCAATATGGTATTTATCAATCGAATGCTAACGTACATAGGCGAGCAGTCCCCTTGAATATTGGTGATTTGGTAATGGTTCGTCTTATCCCTGAACGGATGCCTTCGGGCACCATAAAGAAATTGGTGAATAGGAGAGCCGGTCCTTTTCGTGTTTTAAAGAAGCTAGGAGAAAATGCATATCTATTAAAGTTACCCGCTGATTGGGGAATCTCCCCTGTTTTTAACATTCCGGATTTAACGCCTTATGTCACTCCACCACCTGAACTTTCTGTCTCTCCATTTAATATTTCCACTATACCTTCTAATGGGGTGGGGGGGGGGGGGGGGTGAGATTGTTTCTGGATCGCTCTCTCCTTCGGATTCTATGGGAGGTATGTTGCCTACTAATGATGAAACATTTTTTTCTTCTTTGCCTAACGCATTTCCAAGGTTCCCCCGGACCGATTTCTTGCCTGACAGGATTTTGCAGGATGTAGTGTTTCCTACTCCCGACGGTGACATTCACAGGTTTTTGATCCGGTGGCGAGGTCGTCCTGCTTCGGACGACTCTTGGCTCTCTGCCTCGGAGGTGGATCTTCTAAACGCGGATCTCCTATGCCGTTACTTTCCCACACTCATCGGTGATGAGTCCTTTTGAGCGGGGGAGGATTGATGGCGACGGCCACCACGACGACCAACTTGGTGATGAAGATGACGTCCATGGCGCACTTGGTGATCATGGGGTAGTGGCGGAAGATGATGATGATGATCCGCCGACCAAAGACTTGCGGCGCCGTAGCGGTCACGGCTACAATCTTCGCCCACGCAACAAGATTTAAATTTAATTTATCTTGCTAGTTTATGGTCTGCATTTATCCATTTATGTGGTTTGCATTTAACTATTTTATTTCTGTCATTTTGAACTTGTGGTGTGCGTTTAGCCACTGTTTATGGGCTGCTAATAGCGCCTTGGATGTAAGCCTTATATAAGGCCAAAACTCTATCTATGTCATTTTAGAATATTATTGAAATCAATCAAGGCTTTTCCCAAAACCTAAATCTCCTCTCTCCCTCTCTCCTTCTCATTGTCGCCGCCCCTCTCTCTCTCTTCTCCCTTCCTCCCTAATCTCTCTTCAAGACTATTCCTCCACCACCTTTCGTCTCTCTAGTTTTCCTCTCATCCACGGCTCCATCCCAATAATCTCTCAAAGTTTCACATGCAAGAAGAAAGGCTTGGGTGATCTCCTACGACGTGAAGCGGGGAAGGCGGGAGTGTTCATTGTCATTGGTGCGCTTTCTGTGGATCTCGAGGGAAGGGCGATTATTTCTTATGGATACAAAATCTCGGATCTATGATTCCGAGAGGGGTAACGAAAATTCCTACCAAGAAATTTTCCCTTCTTTGATAGTCTTGTGGTGGACGATTTTTGGGTGGATTTGTTCGAAGCCTTAATTTTCGCGATATTTCTCATAATTGATTTGTGAGTTTCGTTTGGTTTTCCGATAACTCTCGAGAGGATTGGCGACCCTCGCTCTTTTTTTTGTTGGGATAGATCCTACCACTTTTGAATCGTGATTTCTTTGGTGGATCTATTTTGGTACAACTCAAAGCTCGTCGGAACCAATATTGTTCCTTTTAGCCGGAGATGATTTTGGCCTATAGCCATTCTCCGAACCATTTGCGGTGCGACTACCCATACGATAGCTCGAGAGATAAATAAAATCTATTATTTTTGTTGCGTTTCGTTAGTGTGTGGTAAAGAGGGTGTAGAACGTAGCGAGAGTCGTCGATACGCTGTCCGTGTAGGATCATTTTGGACGGGCCTACATCAAGGAGGGGGGGGGGGGTGAATAGAGATTTAAATTTATTTCTATTCTATTTGTGCAAGTACAATAAAACCTAAGTATTATGCTTCACCAAGATAAATCCCAGAATAAACAACTGCAGTTAAGTAATGAAAGAAAGAGCAGTAAATGAAATCTAAGCTATGAGGGACATCACAGAAAAATGACAATCCAGAAGACACACAGATTTTTATAGAGGTTCCCCAAAATATGGGTACTCCCCTCTTCTACCACCTGGTAGGGATGCACCAACAGTGCCCGAGTCTTTTGATAAGGAGGCTCTTAGAACCATTGATCTTTTGATAAGGAGATCATGAACTACCAGATCTTTTGATAAGGAGATCTTGAACCACCAGATCTTTTGATAAGGAGATCTTGAACTACTGAATCCTTTGGAAGAGGGATTAATAAAACTCTTTTACAGAAGGGAATTGGAAAGAGAAAGAAGAAGAGAAAGGGTGTAGGAATTCTGTTCTCAGAATTCTTATGAAGGCTGTATGAAGAACAACCTCTTGAATGTTTCATTGGATCTACTCTTGATTAGCTCCTGCTTATGATATTGATGAATTGCAGGAGCTCTATTTGTCAGATCCTTGTTCTTCTCTTCCTATAGAACCCTGGCTTCTATTTTATATTGTTGAGAAGCAGCCTACAGTTGTTCTGTTGTTCAGGAGAGAGCAGTTCTTTCTTCTCTTTTCTATTCACTGTTAGGGTTCCTGAGGGAGGAAGAAGAGGAAGCCATGGAGAGAAGATGTTGTACGATTGTGATGAATCCTGTATCTTGTCTCTTTCTTTTCTTCCTTTTTATTGTCTCTCTTCAATTTGAATTGTTTCCCTTTCTGGTAAGACCTGAAAAAATATTCTGCACTGGACAATCTCTTTCTTTCCTTCTTTAATTCCCGACCCGTTCACCAACATTAAGCATATTTCCAAGAAAGCCTTTTTGTACTCTTTTAGTTCTTCTTTCTATTTGAGGAAATTAATGAGTTGTTGGAGAACGGTCTTGAGAGAGGTGGGCCTGGAGAGAGAGGGTCCAAAATGACAGCTGAAAAGGTTTCCCTTTTTAGACTATTTTTGACGTAGCATTGAGTTTTCTTCCTCTCTTATCGACACACCTTCGAGTTCTTGTAGGAGCAGCTTCGAATTCATCCTTGCTCTGATTGAACTCTGCTAGTCGACGTTGCATCGATACTTTATCGACATAACCGTCGAGTTGATGACATGGCTCTGAACTTCATTATCTGCGTCGAGATGAAGTCGACGTTGCGTCGAATTTAAATGGCTTCGACAGATACTTCCTTCTGTTCTGAATTGAAGTAGAAGTTGCGTCGACTTCTCAAAGTACTTCGACAGGTCCATGCCCTCTACGTCGATATCTATTCGACGTAACGTTGACTTGAATTACTTCGACAGAAGGGTGAACTACTTGGACTTCTAGTCAGAGTAGCGTCAACAATAACTTGACGTTGCGTCGAATTCTATTCGACGCAAATGTTAACTTTGCCCAATTTCACTTCTCTTGATGTGATCTTGACACCTTAGGTTGAGTATGACATCCTAAGATATCTAATGACTAGATTAACCTCACTATACAATGGGTAATTTAATCCTAGGGGGATAAAATCACTTTTAATTAATTTGTTAAGTTAAATCAAAGGGTTTTCCCAATATAACTCACCAACATAGAACTAGTGCGTCCTTCCGGAATGGAATAAATCTGGCCACCTTGGTCAATCTGTCCATAATGACCTAGATGGAATCGTTCCCAGAGTGGGACTGCGGTAGCCCCTGCACAAAATCCCTTGCTATATCCTCAAATTGTAACTCTGGGGCTGGTAATGGTTGTATAAACCTCCAGGGCTCTTGCACTCAGCCTTCACCATTGGTAGTTCTCGCAGTGCGTCACCCAAGATATGATCTCCCTCTACATCATAGGCTAGTATATAGTCTTCCGCAGGTCCGCCGTCATCTTTGTGATCTCATGGTGAACTGAATACCGAGTGCAGCGTGCCTCCCTGAGTAAGTCCTCCCGGATCCCACCTCCCACGGGTATATAGATACGGTCCCAAAAATGAACGACGTTATCTTGTAATGAGTAATCTCCTAAGTTGCCCCTTATAGGGATCTGAATACTGTCTCTAGTGCTGCATCCTGTCTCTGCTATTTCCTGATACGGTCTCGGATGTCATAGGTAAAGCTCAAGGCAGCTAGGTACTCCTCATAGATCTCAGGCTCGGCCCTAGATACCAATGTGATATCCATGTCCTCTAGTGTCTTCACTAGATCCATATCCATCACTCGGGGCTCAGGTCTAGTTGTGTCGGCTCTCCTGCTCAAGGCATCCGCCACCATGTTTTCCTTCCTCGTATTATAGTGCATGGTGTACTCATAGTCACATAAGAACTCTAACCACCTCCGCTGTCATAGGTTCAGGTCCTTCTGAGTATCTATATATTTTAGGTTCTTGTGATCTGAGAAGATCTCACAATGAACCCCATAAAGGTAATGCCTCCAAATCTTCAAGGCGAAGATCACATCCTCGAGCTCTAAATCATGTACTGGGTAGTTCTGCTCGTGCTTCTTCAGCTACCTCGATGCATATACTATGACATGTCCATGCTCCATCAATACTGCAGGCATCCCCTGATAAGATGCGTTGGTGTAGATCTGGAATCCTTCCTTCCCATATGGAAGGACAAGGATTGGGGCTGAGGTGAGCCCATCCTTGAGCTCCTGAAATGCTGCCTCGCACTGTGCTATCCAGGTGAATGTAGCATCCTTCTTCGTCAAAGATGTATGCGGAAAGGCGATCTTTGAGAACCCTTGTATGAACTTGCGGTAATAGCTCGCTAGTCTAAGGATGCTATGGACATCTGAAGCTGATTTCAGCTGCAGACACTCCCTAACTGCTTGCACCATGTCCGGGTCTACCGCCAATCTGGCTCCGCTGATAGTGTGCCCCAAGAATGTTCACTCCTTCAGCCAGAAGTGGCACTTCAAAAAATTGGCGTACATTTGGTGTTCCCTCAGCTTGCCCAACACCAGTGTAAAGTGCTGGGTATGGTCCTCCCTAGTCCTGGAGTAGATCAAGATATCGTCGATGAAGACTATGATGAAGATGTCCAAGTATGCTTCGAAAACACAGTTCATCAGACTCATGAATGTAGAGAGAGCATTCGTGAGCCCGAAAGGCATCACCGTGAACTAATATAATCGATAGTGCGAGCAAAATGTCATCTTCGGTATATCCTCCTCCTAGATCCTCAGCTGGTGATACCCTGTTCTCAGATCGAGCTTGGAGAACCAGTGGGCTCCCTGAAGCTGATCAAACTACTCGTCGATCCTCGGTAGCGAATAAGTGTTCTGCACCGTCAACCGGTTCAGCTCCCAGTAGTCAATGTAGATACGGAGAGACCCGTCCTTCTTCTTCACAAATAGCACCGAAGCTCCCCATGGTGATGAGCTCAATCTAACAAATCCTGACTCTACTAGATCCTAGAGCTGCATGCGGGACTCTACCAGCTCCTTCCGTGCCATTCGATATGGTGCCAGAGACACAGGCCTAGCTTCAGGCACCAGCTGAATCTAAAAGTCCACGTCTCATCATGGGGGTAGTCTGGGCAGTGAAAGTGCATAATGTGCCTCTGAGTATTCTCTAGAGGGAGGGGGTGAATAAAGTTTTAAATCTTTTCCCTGATTATGGACACACAATAAAACTACTAAGGCTCTGTTTGGGACAGCTCTGGCGGTTGGAAAATCTATTTTCCAACCGCCAAAGCTGTAAATAGCCATTTGGTATGAGCGACGGAATGAAAATCGCGAATCAAAAATTAACGTATCTGTAGCTTATTTCAGCACTATAGTGTTCCCGCGTCCAACTTTTGAAGCGCACATTTTTCCATTTCATCCCGATCGGCACGCGAGAGCTCTTCTTCTCATTTTCATCCAGATCGGCACACTGATAATCTTGATCTCCCTCTTACGTCGATTCTTCCGCCATGAGTTCGCCACCCTCGACATTTCTCTTACGCCCCTCCGTTAGTGTAGGAAGCTTGTGCCTCTGCGTCCTGAGTTCGTAGGTCAGCTTTGTCTCTGTTCGTAGGTTAGCTTCATCTCTGTTCGTCGGATATAGCCATTTGGTTACAGGCTTCAGCTTCACCGGGAACAGTTGAATATTTCCAATTCTCATTCCCGATCCCCAGCGAGCGAGACGGAGTGCAACTTAACTCCTCGTTTTCTTTCCGATCTCTGTAGGAGATAGCTATCGTCTCCCTTTTTCCTCTACTGCTGGAGGAGAAAGCAGCTTCGAATGGAGGGCAACTTCATTCCATTACTTTATCAAGCTTCATTAGGGTCAAGAGTTTGGGTATTTGGTATTATCCAAAAAACTCATGCATTTTAGTTTGGTATTTGGGTATTTGGTATTATTGGAAACTTAGAACATTAGGATTAATTTGGTTTTAAATTGTTTGTATGTGTTATTAATTGTGTGTGTCTATGGTTGTGTATGTATTATTAATTGTGTGTAAAACATTTCAGCTTTATTATATGTTTAATTATTTCCTAAGAACATTTCAAATTTTTTTGTTTAAAATAAACTGTTCTCCAAAAAGTTGTTCTTACAAACAGCTTCAATTGAAAAAGCTATATTCGATCAACACTTATGGACAGACCATCCAAACAGTCTGCAGCTTTTCAAAACAGCTACTAAAAGAGCTCTGTTCAATCAGCATCTTTTCAATCCCCAACAGCTCTCCCAAACAGACCCTAAGTATTATGCAATCAGCAATCCCAATGGCAGAATAAAGTAAACACAGATTCCAGGAAATATAAAAACAGAAAATTGTAAATAGGGGCAGCATAAAAAGGCAAACACAGAAGACACATGATTTTTATAGTTGTTCCCCAAAATGTGGGTAGTCCACTCTTCTACCTCCATGGTAGGATTTCACTAACTGTGCCTGAGTCTTTTGACAAGGAGACTCTCAGAACCACTGAGTCTTTTGATAAGGAGACTATTAGAACCACTAAGTCTTTGGATAAGGAGACTCTTAGAACCACTGAATCCTTTGAAAGAGGGATTAATAAAACTCTTTTATAGTTGGTGAATAAAGAAGAAGAAAGAGAGAAAGAGGAGAATAGAATTAAGCTTTCAGAATTCTTCAGAAGCTATTTGATGGTTCTGTTTATCACTGGATCTAAATATTATGAACCCTTGCTTATGATTGTGATAATTGCAAGTGTTATTGGCTTGATCCTTTTTTTCTGGGCACTTCTTGTAAACTTGCTGATGTGTGATGAAGAAGAAGATGTACCTATGATTTTCTTGTGCAGAGAGATATGTTGTTTTCTATCTTAGGGTTTTAGCAGGAAGAAGAGAAAGCCCTATTCGACAGATGCAGAATAATGTAATCAATCCTTTTGTTTTTCTTCTCCTCTCAGCATACTTATTCTCCTTGATTGGAATTTGGATTTCTTTCTTCTTTTGGGCTGTCCTCAAAAGGAATTCCTATTGGTTAGTTGATTTCCCTTTCTTCTTTTGTTCCAGACCCATCCATCAGATTTGAATACATTCCAAGAATGTTTTTGCTGTCTCCTGGAATAATCCATTCCATTCTTGGCAATAAACTAGCCGTTGGGGAACTGTCTTCAGGGTTGTGGTCCTTCTGAAAAGGTATTAATAGGACAGCTGAAAAAGCTTCTATTTCAGGATGTATTCGACGCTGCATCTACTTCATCATTCTTCATATCGACACACCTCTAAGTTCTTATATGAGTAGCTTCAAATTCCTTCTTAGCTCTGGATAAACTCAGATGTCGACGTTGCGTCGATTACTTATCGACATATCCGTCGAGTTGAATGTTTGGACCCGAACTTCATTTTCTACGTTGACTTGAAGTCAAAGTTGCGTCGACTTCTATGATGGCTTCGACAGTCTCTTCCTTCTGCGTCGAGTTCCTTTCGACGTTATGTCGACTTGACTTATACTATGACAGGCTAATGGAGTTGCTTCGACTTTTAGTCAGAGTTACATCGACATCTAGTTGAAGTTGCGTTGATTTCTATTCGACGCAAGTTTCAACTCAACTGAATTTGTGCTTATCTTGACATAGTCTTGACACTCTAAGGTGAGTGTGACAACCTAAGACATCTAATGACCAATTTACCATTTCTATACAATGTGGGTAATATAATCTAACTGATGAAATCACTTTAAGTAATTTGTTAGATAAATCACAAGGGTTTTTCCCAACAATCTCCCCTTAGTTATCATATCAAATTTTACAAAATAAAGTAAGTGATTTCAAACATGTTTTGACACAAACTCAAATACAAACAACTATACATAAACAATAAGGACATTAATGAATGAGTCACAGACCATTTTATATTTTGTCAAGTAGTCATATTGTTCTTAACAGCTGTGTCCTCCAGATGTTATATTGTAAAGTATTCATAATTACAGAATACCTGGACTCATTGTTCTTTGTCAGGAGTTTTCCTCTTCTTTGAGAAGACCAGAGGAACAACCTTTCTTGCAGCAAATACAAGAGGCTCATTTTCTTCTTCAGTAGTCCTATTAGCTTCTTGATGGGTTTCATTCTATTTGGCAGGCTCCCCCTGAGAATGTGTATCTTGATCAGCATTTAGGGAAGCCTACTTAACAATCATTGCCACCTCATCCTATAGATGTTCATCTTTTAGGAGCTCCCCCTGAGTTGATGGAAGCTCCCCCTGGGTTACTATAGGGATTTCTTCAGCTGGCTCTCCCTGGATTGATGCAAGCTTTTCTAGAGGATTTGCAAGAGGCTCCACTTGGACTGTTCTAGTTTGAAAACAGTGAGCTTGTTTGATTCATGACCCTCAGTAGTTGGGACACATAGGAAAATCTCTCCTTATCACTCTTGTCCTTCTCCTAGACACTCTCAATTCCTTGATTAAGCTTCTCCTCCTCTAGGATCTTCTCCCCCTTCTTAACCTTACTTTCCAAGGAGGTTAAGAACTCTTTTCTTACCATGGAGGAGGATATAGTTGATTTAAGTGCCAGGAGGGACTCTTGTGATTTTTGTAATTCTGACTCAATCTGGGAGTACTTCCTATTGAACTTCCTTGCTTGAGAGGTCATTAGACCAGCAAATGTGCTAACAGCTAATCCTACTGCTTTTAAAATCACTTGCACAAAGTCAAAGGAAGGAGTAGGTGTGGTAGAGATATAAGGTGTTGCTGTGAAGTTCTCATGGAAGTCTGGAATATCTTGGTGGATAGGAGAGTGGGGTTGATACACTTATGGAGAAATGTGATATTATGGTAGCAGAGTAGACTGATTGTCCGTAATTATGGTGGATGGTTGTTGCTGTGAATGGAGAGGAATTTGAGGTGTTGGTTCTGGATCTTTAGTAGATGGGATGGACTGTAGATTTTGGACAGGAGTAATATATGTGATGATATCTTATTGTGCTGTTGCAGGAACCTGTGCAGTATTATCATCCCTTGAGTGATCTGGTACATTTTTCTCTGTGTCTTGTGGAGTTGGAGAAGGAGGAGGTGAAGGTTCAGTTTGACCAGTCTTTAGGATTTGCCTTGTCCACTTGGAAAATATTCCAATGTTCATTCTTTTTCCTGGAGGAATATGCACTCCTTTTGACTTGCACACACTTGGATATTGGTGGAACAAAACTTGTCTTATTATTCTTATATAAGCATTCTCCTTATGGGAGTATTTATGGCCGATCAGACTTAGAAGGCACCTCCCCAGTTGATCTTCTTATTTATAACCAAGGCTCCCATTATTTGGAGCTGCTGCTTGTGGATGGCATCATGAGCTGAGATTTTGCATAGGAGCACCTTACCTACTATATCAACAAGGAATCTGTATTCTTCTGCAAGATCATTCTTTTTCAGATTAATGGCCCTCTCTTTCTTGAATTGCATAATTATTAAGCCTTCTTGGTCTCTTGCCCTGTCAGTTCATTAGACTCATCACCTGTTGGTATATAAAATGTGTGAGATAGTATTTCCTCTATAATGTTAATATCAGTTCCAGATATTTTCCCATTGAGGGATCCATCCTCTCCTATTTGAAGATTGTCTTTAAACTCGGTCAGTTCAACATCCAGGATCTTGCACCTTATGGAGACCAGCTTTGTCAACCCGGCAGACCGAAGTAATCCCAGAATGGCCTTGAAATTATCAGAGGCTACGTTGAAGGAGTCCACATCAACATCAAAGCCAGAGTTGATCTTAGGAGGGGCCATTGATTCTATTGTATAGTACCCGCTAAAGGGAAAAGAGAGAGAGAGAGACGAGAAAGAGATGCAAGAGAGCTAGAGGGAGGAAGAGCACGAGAGCACGAAAGAGAGAATTCAAAAGCGTAATGAATTCGACGCCTATATTGCTTAAAAGAAGACGATTCATCGCAACTTAGGGTTTTATTCTAAGGACCGTCGACAGAGATTAATCGTCAACGCACCAAAATGTGTCGAAGCAGCTTCTAGATGTGAAACTGCGCGCGCTTGTCAACTCGACATTGTTGGAGCTTGTGTTCCACATCTCTTAGTTTGAGAATAACAAATCACACTATGTATTTGATAATGCTTGTGTTTATAGTGTGCATGTACTATAGTTAAATAACCTTATGAACAAGATGCTGATTAATGGCGATTCTCTGAAAAGAGAGTTAACGCCATGTGTTAACTTACCATTGAAGAAGGATGATGTCGAGAAGGGAATGATATGGAGAAGATATTGCGTCGAGAAGCCAATGACAACGCCAGCGTTGACTCTTAACGCCCGCATTGAGTCCACAAACTTCGACGTTCTCGACGGTTGCACGATTTCAGAGGTTGCTATACACAATCAATAACGTTGGCGTTAACTTCTTAACGCCACGCGTTAGCTTTCGTGCCTATTTAAAGAGCTTATTTCATTTGATCAAGATTGATGTTATTCCAAGCCTTCATTCAATACTTCAGAGAGATCATTTCATCCCGAATTCAGAGAGTACTCCCAACACCACCATTGAGGAACACGAGTGAGAAGGAGACTTCCAACGAAAAATTTGAAGAAGGATGCTCGCTTCAACTCCGACGATGGTCATTGCATGTCTTCAACATCTCCCTCAGCGCTCTTCAATCTAGGGAGTCTTTTGTTCTTATTTTAACTTTATCTTTTCATATTTTCTTGTAACGGTAGTGAATTCTCCGTCTTGCGGGTGGCGACTAGGCCAGGTTCGGTTTAAGTGGAAATTCGCCACCTTATGCGTGGCGACTAGGTCTAGGGTAGATCTAGGGGGTAGCTAGAGGCCTTATCTGGGGATAGATAGGCTATAGCCAACCGGTCCTTGGGAGAAGGACCGGTGAAGGAACAAAAAAGTGAATTTTATTTTGTCGCCTTAATTTCAAGCGTTATTGAAATTATATGTTTGTAATCAACTTCTTGAAATATATAATATTCATTTTCATTATCTTTGATTGTCTGAAAGTGTATTTCATTTAAGATTTCACAAGTAAAATCACTTTGAACTTTTCTGTAAAAATAATTTCCGGAAAGATAACGCCCGACGTTAACTATCTAATGCTTGGCGTTAGCAACAGAACCAAAAAGTTTTCTATTATTCTAAAATCTGTTAGTTTATCTCAAAAATAGTAAACCCCTTATTCTCCCCCTCTAAGAGCTCCATCAGATCCATCACTTGGTATCAGAGCTAGGTTATTCCAAAATGGTTTCACAACCGGGAATAATGGCACATTATGATCATGCTTTCGCTGAGGGTCAAGGGATTAGTAGACCTCCACTATTTACCGTACTGATTATAATTATTGGAAAACAAAAATGCGTTGTTTTCTATATGGTTTAGATAATGATGTGTGGGGTATGGTGGAACAATGCTACTCTCCACCAATATTTGTTGTTGGAGAAGTCACTATGGAAAAACCAAGAGACAAATGAGATGATAACGACAAGTTAAGATGCAAGAACAACGCTAAAGCTATGAATGCTTTATTTTGTGCTTTAGATATAATGGAATTTAATAGAACTTGTGATTGCGAAACTGTATATGATATATGGAAATTATTAGAAGTAACTCATGAAGGTACTTCGCAAGTTAAGGATTCAAAGCTTTTCCAACTTGAATCCGAATACGAGAAATTTCGGATGGAGGCGGATGAAGACATTGATTAGATGTACACAAGGTTTACCAAGATCGTCAACGACTCAAAAGTGCTTGGAAAAGTGTTCTCCAATGGCGAATTGGTGAGAAAAATCCTAAGATCTCTCCCTCCAAAGTTTATTCCAAAGGTGACGGCTATCTCGGAATCACACGATCTAAAGAAGCTCCAAATTGAGAGCCTCATTGGGAACCTCAAGACCCATGAGGTTTAACTCAAGATTCAAAAATAAGAGTACAACATGGAGCCAAAGAAGAAGGCCTTATCATTGAAGTCGAAGAAGGAGCTTGACGGAGATGATGATGAAGAGGACGAGGAGAGCCTTTTTGTGAAGAAGTTCAAAAATTTCATGAAGAATCCGGAAAGGAGAAACACCTTCCGGAAATATTTCATCAAGAAGGGACCTTCATCGAAGAAAGGAAGAGGTAGCGATGAGGACGATGATGAGTGACCACCACTAAAGTGCTATCATTGTAGAAAGACCGGGCACATCCTAAGCCAGTGCCCGAAATATCTGAAAGAGCGTAAAGAAAAATGGCACATGGGAATAGAGAAGAAGAAGGTCCTAAAAGCGGCTACATGGGATGACTCCTCCTCCGAGGATTCAAGCGTCTTATCCACTAGCGATGAAGAAGAGGCAATTATGCGCCTTTTGGGAAAAAGTAACAAGATATCCGAGGATGAAAGCAGTGTCCAAAGCGACACTGAGGTAACTCTCCCTACTACTTATGATGATTTATATATTGAGTATTTACAAACATGCAAATTATTTGATAAAAGTTTAAAAGATATTGATCTTCTAAATTCTGAAAATAAACTTTTGTTAAAAGAAAACAAAAAATTATCTAAGAAATTAGGGAAAGAAAATGTATCTTGCCAAGAGTGCAATCACTCCTTGGCAAGAGTGAATGATCTTGAAGTAGCTCTTTTTAAGTTCCACTCCAATATTGAAATTCTTAATAAGGAGAAGGGGGATTTAGAAAGAACTTTAAAAACCTCTCTTTCTCAAATAGAGGAAGGAAAAAAAGTTTTGCGAATCGGTGCGTTATGTTAGTAACAGAAAACACCGCTCTCAAAGCTCGTATTTATGATTTAAATATGGCTATTGAGAAGTTTGGAGTTGGGCAAAAATCTTTGGACATGATCTTGGCCAACCAATGCCATGGAAGTGCCAAATATGGCCATGGATATGTTACTGGATGCTATCGCTAGGCATTAACTCCTAACGCCGGCATTAACAATAATTCCAGAAACAGTAATTCTGTCAATAATAAATTAAAAATTCAAATGTTACCTCATATTCCAGCGAGAGTTTATCCAAAACTCCAAAAAGGGTCTCATCCCCTTATATATCGTGTGCCAAATGTCATTATTTGGACACACCTCAAACTCTTGTAGGAAAAAGGGTCGTAGTGCTATAAAGCAAATCTGGGTGCCTAAGGTTTCCACCTATTATATGGGAGGAACCTCTTGGGTATCCTGAGCTTTACTCTTATCTCCTTTTAGGTATGTTGACAGGCTAAGGACAAAAAGGACGTGTGGTATTTGGACTCAGGATGCTCCAAACACATGACGGGAAGCAAAGAAAAGTTCCTTAGCCTTGAGATGAAGAAAGGAGGGATGGTGACATTTGGTGATAATGGAAAAGGAAGGATCATGGGCATCGACACAGTGGGTAACGATTCTTTCACAATCTCAAATGTTTTATTTGTAGATGGTTTAAAACATAATTTATTTTCAATTACTCAATTATGTGATAAAGGTTTAAATGTATTATTTGAATCATCTACAAATCTTTGCAAAATCATAAATTCTAAAACAAATGATGTTGTACTCACTACACCTAGTATGCATAATGTTTATATGATTACTTTTAATGATCTTTCAAATTCTTCTTTAAAATGTTTTATCTCTAAAAATGAAGAATTAGAACTTCGGCGTAGGCGCCTTGGTCACTCTAGCACCAAGCTTATTTTGAAATTATCAAAAGATAAATTAATTAAAGGTTTACCTATGCTTAATGGTAATTTATCTTCTCTTTGTACGCCTTGCCAAAAAGGAAAGTTTTCAAAAAATTCTTGTAAAAGCAAAAATGTTAATTCTACTTCTAGACCACTTCAATTAATTCATATGGATTTATTTGGACCGGTTAGCACTTCTAGTCTATGAGGTAGAAAATATACCTTTGTAATAATTGATGATTATTCTAGATTTTGTTGGACTTTATTTCTATCTTCCATATCCGATGCATTTATTGAATTTACTAAACTATGCATTCGTATTCAAAACGAACTTGATTTAAAAATTAAATGCAAACATTCGAATAATGGAGGAGAATTAGAAAATGATAAATTTCTTTCTTTTTGTGATGATTTAGGAATTAAACATGAATTTTTTGCTCCTTGCACCCCACCACAAAATGGTGTAGTGGGAAGGAAAAATAGAACCCTTCAAGAGCTAGCACACACTATGCTTTGTGAATATGGATTGTCTAAATCATTTTGGGACGAAGCGGTTATTACTTCATGTTATATTATTAATCGTGTCATGCATCATCCTATTTTAAAATCAACACCTTATGAACTTTACTTTAAAAGAAAACCTAATGTATCTTATTTTCATGTGTTTGGTTGTAAGTGTTTCATTTTAAACACTAGAGATGCACTAGGAAAATTTGATGAAAAATGTGATGAGGGAATTTTCATTGGTTACTCTTCAACTAGTAAGGCTTATAGAATATATAATAAAAGGACTAAAATAGTTGAAGAGTCTATACATGTAAGATTTGATGAGTTTGTTCCTTGTGTAGATTCTAATCGTGCAAGTAATGAAGACGAACCGCTTTCCCCTTTGGAGCAAGAGGATGATGAATCGCTTGGAGAAAAAGAAGAAGAAAAAGAAAAGAAAGAGGATGAGATAGAAGAATATGTTCCTCCAAGTGTGTTGCAATTTACTAAAGATCATCCAAGGGAGCTTGTGATAGGAGAACCATCAAAAGGGGTATGTACTCGTTCTTCTTTACATGACTCTTTTTCAAACCTTTGTTTTGTTTCTGAAATAGAACCAACAATTATTTCTACCGTTTTAAATGATGAATTTTGGTTTTTAGCTATAAATGATGAATTAAATCAATTTGAACGTAATAAGGTTTAGAATTTAGTAGAGAGGCCATCTAATCATCTAGTTATAGGAGTCAAATGGATTTTCAAAGATAACCTAGATTGTGACTCTAGGATAACAAGGAATAAAGCTAGACTAGTTGCACAAGGATATTCAAAAACCGATGGGGTAGATTTTGATGAAACTTTTGCACCCATTGCTCGCCTTGAATCAATTAGAATATTTCTTGCATTTGCGAGTTTTAAAAGATTTAAATTATTTCAAATGGATGTAGTGCATTTTTGAACGGGATTATAAAAGACTTAGTTTATGTAGAACAACCCCCTAGTTTTGTGAGTGAAAATTTTCCTAATCATGTGTATAAGTTAGAAAAAGTGCTTTATGGATTAAAGCAAGCGCCATGTGCTTGGTATGATAGATTAACATTATTTTTAATAATGCATGGTTATAAAATGGGAAGTGCGGACAATACACTCTTCATTAAGCATGTAAATAATGATTTGATTATATTGCAAATTTATGTGGATGAATTTATTTTTGGAGCCATTAATGAAGAGTTACGTAATGAAGTAGTTTTAGTGATGAAAAATGAATTTGAAATGAGCTTAGTAGGAGAACTCACTTATTTTCTAGGATTTCAAATCTCTCAAAAACTAGATAGTATATTTATTTGTCAAACTAAATATGTTAAAGATATTCTAAGAAGATTTGGATTAGAAAACCTAAAACAAGCTAATACACCAATGAGTGCATCACTAAAATTAGGAAAAGATGAAGCTGGTATTTCTATTGATCAAACATTATATAGAGGAATGATTGGCTCATTGCTAGCGCATCTAGACTCGATATTATGTTTACCATTTGCTTATGTGCTTGATTTCAAGCTATCCCAAAAGAATCATATTTAAAAGCGGTTAAATATATTTTTAGATATTTAATCGGAACATCTAGATTAGGCTTATATTTTACACGGTTTTTATAATTCAGACTATGCGGGAGGTTCATTAGATCGTAAGAGCACTAGTGGCACGTGTCATTTTATAGGTCCTTCACTCATATCATGGTCGAGTAGGAAACCGAATTCTGTTGCCCTCTCAACCACCGAGGCCGAATATATCGCACTAGGTACTTGTTGTGCACAAGCCTTATGGATGGCCCAAACGTTAGAGGACTTTGGTGTTTATCTAAATAATATAGTATTAAAGTGTGACAACAAGAGCGCACTAGATCTCACAAACAATCCCGTACATCATTCTAGATATAAAGATATAGATGTCCGACATCATTTTATTAGAGATAATATTAAGAAGGAACATGTTAAAATTAGATTTATAGGGACTGAATCACAATTTGATGACATTTTACCAAACCTCTACCCGATGCACGTTTTCACATGCTTAGGTTAGAATTAGGTGTCTTAGAAATGTCACTTTAACCCTTATAAAAAGCTATCAAAATTATCTTATATACTTTGTTATATTTGTTTGATTTTTTTTACAAAAAATTCAAAATCTATAAAAATATAAAAAAAACACCAAAAACATAGTAAAATAGCCTTCAAATCAACTCTATAATGTCTGAAATTTCAACTGTTAGAAGGTCTCTTTATGATACAAATGAATCATGAAAAATATCTTTCAAAAAGTCAAAATTTAGTGTCCTGTTTCGGCGTTAAGAAGCTAACGCCTGACGTTAGCCTCTATGCTCCAAAATTTTTTTTTGTTCTGTTAAAAAATTATTGGTATTATTTTATTAAGTATTTTGTTTTTAAATCTTTTTGTTTTATATTTTTTTGTTGTTATTTACTTCCAAAAATAAAAAAAAAACTAATATATGCTTAAATGCTTATTTCAAAGATGATTATATACATATTGCTTAAAGATTATTTACAATGTTTAATTTAAACCTTCAAGTTTCTTAAAAACATTATTTTGCATTTATCATGCCTTGAATAATATCTTAAGATGTGCGAAGAATTTGGTTGTAAATTATATGTGTATAAATGTTTTTACATGCCTCTAAGTATGAGTAAAGTTTTTATCTCTGATAAAGATTTTCTCACTTACACCTTTTTGTTAATCTACATATGTTTTAATTCTTATTGCATGATTGTGTAGTATAAGAACTTATTTTGAATCTCATAAATAGTTTACCTACACTACATTGAATTCTTTGTTCTTCATGCACGTGTGATTAGAGAAATGTGGTATTTAGAATATAAATTTAAATGTTTGCAAAAACAACTGAATTTGGAGTCCTTGGTCACAAAAATCAAAATCAAGTATATAAAAAAATTATATGACAAGGAAAACTCTGCAAAAAATTGTAAAGTGTCTCGTGGAAACAAAATTTTGACCACTTCTCTTACAAAATGAAAATCTTTATGTGCATTGAAATTTGTGGAAGTGAAGTTATTTATGTTCAATTCAAGTTATGTTCTTAAAATTACGTACTATCATGTGGTTTGATTTATACACTTGTATACTTTGATGAAACACGTTTATTGAACACATCATTATCATTTATAATACTTCCACTCATAAGAATTAGACTTAAAACTTATCTATACAATTCTCTACAATCATGAGTAAATGCACTAGATAACAACGCATGATCTTTACAATGTTTATGTATACTTGAAATGCAAATTTATTTACATTGTGAACATATCTTTACTTGATATTTTCATAATCTTGCTTGCTACCTTTTGTTACAAATTACAAATGAACTTGCAACTTTTATTTCTAAAATTCAAAACATCTAATTATTTGATTTAAACGCTTATTATATTTTATACTTACAATTTCTACAAGATGATACAAATTGCTTTCGATGTGTTCACTATTTATACTAAAGTTGCTATTATCTCTACTAAATGCATATTGTTTCATATTGCTATGACTCTATCCCACCTCCTTTTGATTATAACAAAAGGGGGAGAATAAATTGAAGAAATAATAGAATCTATTATTTAGGGGGAGTAACAATAAAAAATGCATTCATGTAGGGGTGTTGGATCTATCGGCGCCCTTAAAGGGGGGGGGGGGGTGAATAAGGGTTTTAAAATTTCAGAGATTATGAGGGAAAATAATTCTAAGATACTACCGCCAGCGGTAGTGTTAACGCTCGACGTTAGCAACAATGAGAATACTTTTACATTTGAACAATGAGAATCACAGAGTACGACTCAGAGATGAAACAATAAACATATTTTCATTAATCATTAATTGGAAAGAGGCAACCAATGAAAACTCTTTTGGTTTTCTATACCGACCCTTCTCCTAAGGACCGGTTGGCTTTAGCCTATCTCTCCCTAGACAAGGCCTCAAGCCGCTCTAGTGCTTCCCTCACCGGAAAGGCCTCAAGCACTCCCTAGATCTACACCCTAGACCTAGTCGCGAACACAAGGCGAATTTCCCCTAGTCCCCGCAAGGCCCTAGTCGCCGTGTGGCGAGTTCCTCTACCGAACAAAAGATATAAATGTTACAATAAGAAAAGTAAAACAAGACACAGACTAGAAACTCCCTCAACAGTAGTGTTGGGGAAATGATTTATCTTAACCCCTAAAAATGAGTAGATTATAAATTCTAAGAATGAAAAATTAGTCTAAGTAAATATACGTCGAATAGTATTCGACGCAATGTCGAAATATAGTCGATGTTTCGATCAGAATGAGTCGAAGTAACTCCAAACAGAATTCGACGTAACCTATGTCGACGTAACTCTGAATTCTAGTCGACACATCTAGTGAAGTAGACGTACCTTAGTCGACGCACCTTCCTTATTCTCCTCTCGACGTCCAGCCAGTCTGAAATCGACGCTTACGTCGAATAGTAATCGACGTATGTCGATTTCTATGTCAAATTCAAAACACGCCAGATCTCTTTCCTTCTTTCGGTAGATCTGATTCTTATGGAATTATATTATTCTTTTATAGCCGTTCTGAATCAGTCTTTCCTTCTAATTGATTCTTGGCTAAATTGATTAAGTTTATTATGGATATTATTTGAAATCAGAATGATCTCTTTCCTTCTACAGAAATATTGATTATGGAATCTTTTCTCTCTTACTATTTCTCTGACTGCTAATTGATTCTTTTCCTATAGTATTCT
Source organism: Dactylorhiza incarnata (assembly GCA_033032865.1). Lineage (NCBI taxonomy): Eukaryota > Viridiplantae > Streptophyta > Magnoliopsida > Asparagales > Orchidaceae > Dactylorhiza > Dactylorhiza incarnata. Next base: position 2,062,956 of record JAWHQI010000103.1, on the reverse strand, counting down.
TTGAATAAACAGAGCTATAAATAAGAGGTAAATCGGCAGAGAACATGTAGAAGTGATCCACTCCATCGATTTGAAAAAGAGGAAAATCTCCCAAGAGAAAAGAGAGAAAAATTGAGAGAAGTGATAGTGTGCTGAAGTCAACAACAAGCCTTCTTCTTCTCCTTCTGAAGCCATACTGCTGCAATCTCTGATATTTCTCATTGAAAGAGAAAAAGGCCTACAATCTCCTTCTCACTATAGAAGAGAGATTTCATTCACTATTTCTTGTGCTTCTAATCTTCTTGCTAGGAAGAAGATTCTTTCTTATTTCAATTACTTCTTCTACTTCTTCTTCTTATTCTTATTTCATTTTCAAACTGTGTAAAAGAGTTTTTAGAATCTCTCTTCAAAAAATTCAGTTGTACTGGTTCTAAGAGTCTCCATATCAAAAGACTCAGGCTGGTTCTAAGAGTCTCCTTATCAAAAGATTCAGTACAAGATAGTGAATTCCTACCAAGGGGTAGAAGAGTGGACTACCCAAAGTTTTGGGAACCACTATATTTCTTTGTGTTGTGCTGTGATTTTCATTTTGCTATTTCTTTCTTTATTTACTTAATTCTTGTTGGTGTGTGTGGGAAGCTTAACTCTGTGATTATTACATATATATATATATATTTGTTAACTTTGCACAAAGTAATTTTAAATCTCTATTCACCCCCCCCTCTAGAGAATTCTAGTGTGGTTAACTGTGCACTTTCAATTGGTATCAGAGCGAGGTTGATCAAAAAGGGGTAACTCCTTGATAAAAAAGACCCTACCTCATATATATATATACATTTCTAAAAACTATTTTTCACATGGCACAAATCAAAGATTATGCTTCCACCAGACCACCAATTTGCAATCTTGAAAAGTTTGCACTTTGGAAAACAAGAATTAGGATCTATATGAATTCTATTGATGAAGATTTGTTCAATGTTATTTTGACAGGTCCTCCTAAGCCCTATAGAAAGGACTCAAGTGGTAAAGTGACTCAAACACTTGTCCCAAGAGCTGAGTGGACAATTGAAGAAAAGAAGGCAGGAACAAGTGATGCAAAAGCTGTGAACATTCTTGTCTCAACCCTCTCAGATGAAATCTTCCAAAAGGTTGTTGACTGTGAATCCGCTAAAGAAATCTGGGAGGCTCTTACAAAGATAGTAGAAGGAAGTGCTGATGAAAGGAAAGATAGAAAGGCTCTATTGATCTCCCAATATGAGAACTTTCAAAAGAAGCATGAAGAAAGCATATCTGAGATGTATGACAGATTCAGTCTGATCATCAATCAATTAAGGAGCTTGGATAGAGAGATCTCTCTCACAGAGATCAATGACAAATTGTTAATGAGTCTCCCAAGTTCATGGAACTCAAGAATATGGGCAATAAGAGATACAAGAGGACAAAAGGAAATCTCAACAGATGCTCTCTTAGGAAAACTCAAATCCTATGAGCAACTACTGAAAACCAGAGAAGAGAAGGAAAGAAGGGAAAACACTCCAACCTCTTCAAAGGATAAAAACATTGCATTAAAAGCAACAGAAGAAGAAACCTCTGTTACTGAAGAAGAACTATTCAGCCGCCTGGCCAGAAGATTCAAGAAATGGGTCAGGCCAGATGGGTCTAGTAGGAGAGAGTCAAAACCAAGGTATGATAAGACTCCTATTAAAGATATTGTTTGTTATTCCTGCAGGAAAACTGGACATATTGCTCCAGAATGTCCAGAAAATGTATAGAAAAAGAAAGATCTGAAGAAGAAAGATCTCAAGAAGAAAGGGAAGAAGAAAGAAAGAGTCTTCATTGCAGAAGCTTGGAGTGAGACAGATTCTGAAGACAGCACTTCATCTAAAAGTGACAGTGAAGAGTCTAAGCAAGAAGACGTATGCTTAATGGCTCTTGGAAGCACAGAAGAAGAATGTGTTGCTGAATTATGGAGTGAAACAAGATCAGAAGGAAGCATCTCTTCAATTGCAAAAGCAAATAGTCTTATTCTCATAGAGGAATCTGAGGATAAGGATGAGGTAAGCATTTTTGATGAAATAGATTTTCTATGTTATGATTTTAAAAATGATTTTGAAAGATTCTGTTTAGATCAACTAAAAGCTAAACAAGAAATTAAGGATCTAAAAGAACAAATTAATATGAGAAGAATAGAGGATACATGTTCAAAAAAATATGAACTAAGGTGTAAAATCTATAAAACAGAAAAGGAAATTGATAGTGCTAAAATAGAAAATTAACTCCTTAAGAATAAGGTATCCCAGGCAAAAGCTTTTGAAGAATCTATAAAAGTCAGAAGCCAAACACTTAAAGAAATCACTGAAAAACAAATAATCAGACATAAGAATCTGGGGTTAGGAGCTGATCCTTCAACTATAGTTCAATACCATCTACCAAACCTGCTTGGATGAGCCCTGTTAAATTCACTAAACCCATCAAATAAACAAACTTAGAAGAAGACTCACAAAATACAGATTACCTCACCTTCAAAGAGATAAACCACATTAATGAATCATAATCATACCATTCAGAAGAAGACTCTCAAACTACCTCTGAGAAGGCAACAATGCCAAAAGAAACAAGTTATAAAGAAACAAAACTCCAATCTGAAAAAGGGAAAAATAGAATGTGTGAAGATAAAATTGCGTCGACTTCATATCGACTCAATCACTTAGATGCTTCGACCTAAAATCAACGCATGAATAACATTACGTCGACTTATAATCGATGCAACTACTTCTATGCATCGATTGCAGATCAACGCAATCTAGAGAAAGCGCCGAATACATATCGACGCAACTCTCAACATACGTCGAATAGATATCGACGCATAAAACCTCAGAGCAACTTAAATACAGGACATAGCTATTCTTCAAAAACTTTCTATCTTAACCCCCATTCAGGACCCTTTCATCCTGATCAAAATTTTTATCCTAATCAAAACTTTTATCCTGATCAAAACTTCTATCCTAAACAAAACTCTTATCCTAATCAACAACTCTATCCTAATCACCATCTCTATCCCTCTCTAAACTCAAATTACCATAATCAAAATACAATTAGGTGTTATTTCTGTAATAAAATTGGCCACACTGCCAAACAATGTTGGCACAATCAATCCAACTGTTTATAAAATTAGTCCAAGGGTGACTTAGAAAACCTTAGGATTAGGAAGAAATAATCTCTCAAGAAAAACCTGGAATTTTCAGACAAAGTAAAAGTCACGTTGATCTCTTAATCGACGCATACGTCGATAGGAAACCCTATCAGACTATACCGATGCATACATCGACTTCCACTCGACGCAACGTCGACTTCATGAAAAAGAGCGGCAATACTGAAATATTTTCAGTCACATCTACTGTTGTACTAAATAAACCTCGAGTTGTGTCTCGTGTCGACGTTTCACCTGACTTAAATAGACTCTTCAGTTAAAATTCAGCTCGCTCCTTGCATCTCACATCCTTCTCATTTCTCAGTCTAGCCATCTCTTCCTCTCTCTCACTGACCTAAATGGCTCCCAAGATCAACTCTGGTTTCGATATTGAACTGAATCCTTCCAAGCCGCCGCCGAAAACTATAAGAGCATCATAGCTCTCTTCACTGAAGCTGGTTTAGACAAACTCATTTCCACAAGATGCAGACTCCTAGAGACAGAACTCACCGAGTTAATGAATCATGTTCAGATATCTGAGCAAGGAGAGATCACATGAACACTCTATGAGACACCTGTCTCAATCTCTGCAGAACACCTTAGGGACACTTTTGATCTTCCATCAGGTACATACCAACACTATGCTTGTTCAAATAAAAAAGGGGAAGCAGATTATTTTCTAAAAATAACTAAATAAATCTCCATCATCATTTCCTTATCAGGTAATGAACCTGTGGAACTCACCCCTGAGGAAATCAAAAGTCTATTAATCACCATGAAGTTCTCTCAAGATAGACCAATCCACCTGAAGAAAATAGATTTTTCTGATGAATATAGGCTATTGGCAGACATAGTAGGAAAAGTTCTATTATGCAAGATCTCTGCCCATGATGCAGTGCCCAAGAAGCAACTGAACATCATGGGGGCCCTTGTGCTGAAAAAGAAGGTTGACTGGGCCAGCTGCTTACCGAAAATGATAGGCTACAAATATTCTCACAAAGAGAATGCCTATATGAGGATCATGAGTCAGGTACTCCTCCACTCCTTCCCTGACCTATGTAGGTCAAAAGGAATCCCCATTCCCCCTGGAAAAAGGATGTCCATAGCCCTCTTCTCAAAATGGATCAGGCAAATTCCCAAGCCTGGTGCCATTCCTGACAGGACTCCCTCTCCTCCTAACTCTCCTAGCCATCTATCCTCACCTCCTCCTCTTCATACAGACACCTCTTCTCTACCAACATCATCCACACCTATAGCTTCTACTACCCTCACACCTCCTATCTTACCTACACCTTCACAACTACCAATTCAATCACCTGCTCAACCCTCCTCTATTCCTCCACCTCCTCCATCACACTCACCTCATCACAATGATGCAATCCTCTCTCCACCTTCATCAACTCTACCTCCACCATTATCTCCTACTCCAACACACCTTGAACCATCTCCATCCACTAATACTCTCATCACCCAGTGTATCCAGTCAGCAGCCCAAAAATTTCAAGAAATGCTGGATGGACACTGCTCCCACCTTCACTCCTCCATCATGCATATGCAAACCCAAATAGATGGGGTCAATGCCTCTGTGCAAAGCTTGAAGTCCTCTGTCTCTTCCTCTAAAGTGACCAAGTCTTTCTTAACCTCCTTGGCTAAGAAGGTCAAGAAGGGAGAGAAATTAGATGAAGAGCAGCTCTCAAGTCATAAGTCTCTCTCACACAAGTTCCTTCCTACTTCAAAATCTGATGCAGAAGTTGAAAAGGAAACTGATGTTGAAGTTGAGAAAGAAAAAGAAGCTGAAGCTTAGGGGGAGCCAAATGCTGATATAATTGAAGCTGGAGCTGAGAAAGAAACTGAAGAGGCAGAAGTGGAAGGCTCAAAGGAAGTTCCATCTCAGAGGGAGCAAACTGCTGTGACTCAGGGGAAGCTGAGTGAACCACCTGTTATTGAGAAGGAGCAACTCTCTTCTTTAAAAACTTTAGTATTCACTAGGAAAAGAAAAACTCCTCCTACCCCTCCTGAGTGATGTGTTGAAAAATGTTGATATACTCTTTCCTCCATGCTTAAATACTGTTTATGAAGTCTGTGTAAATAATTCTATTTTCTTCTGATTACTTAACATATTTCTTCTCTATATAAATGCCTTGCTGTGTTGATTAAAAGCTGGTACAATTTCTCCCTGAATAAGGTTAAGACAAATAGGGGGAGATTGTTGGGGAAATGATTTATCTTAACCCCTAAAAATGAGTAGAATATAAATTCTAAGAATGAAAAATTAGTCTAAGTAAATATACGTCGAATAGTATTCGACGCAACGTCGAAATATAGTCGACGTTTCTATCAGAATGAGTCGAAGTAACTCCAAACAGAATTCGACGTAACCTATGTCGACGTAACTCGACTTCTAGTCGACGCATCTAGTGAAGTTGATGTACCTTAGTCGACGCACCTTCCTTATTCTCCTCTCGACGTCCAGCCAGTCTAAAATCGACGCTTATGTCGAATAGTAATCGACGTACGTCGATTTCTTGTCAAATTCAAAACACGCCAGATCTCTTTTCTTCTTTCTGTAGATCTGATTCTTATGGAATTATATTATTCTTTTATAGCCGTTCTGAATCAGTCTTTCCTTCTAATTGATTCTTGGCTAAATTGATTAAGTTTATTATGGATATTATTTGAAATCAGAATGATCTCTTTCCTTCTATAGAAATATTGATTATGGAATCTTTTCTCTCTTACTATTTCTCTGACTGCTAATTGATTCTTTTCCTATAGTATTCTTTGAGTAAACAGAACAATAAATAAGAGAGAAATCGGCAGAGAACATGTAGAAGTGATCCACTCCATCCATTTGAAAAAGAGGAAAAGCTCCCAAGAGAGAAGAGAGAAAAATTGAGAGAAGTGATAATGTGCTCAAGTCAACAACAAGCCTTCTTCTTCTTCTCCTTCTGAAGCCATACTGCTGCAATCTCTGATAGTTCTCATTGAAAGAGAAAAAGGCCTACAATCTCCTTCTCACTATAGAAGAGAGATTTCATTCACTATTTCTTGTGCTTCTAATCTTCTTGCTAGGAAGAAGATTCTTACTTGTTTCAATTACTTCTTCTTCTTATTCTTATTTCATTTTCAAACTGTGTAAAAGAGTTTTTAGAATCTCTCTTCAAAAAATTCAGTTGTACTGGTTCTAAGAGTCTCCTTATCAAAAGACTCAGGCTGGTTCTAAGAGTCTCCTTATCAAAAGACTCAGTACAAGATAGTGAATTTCTACCATGGGGGTAGAAGAGTGGACTACCCAATGTTTGGGGAACCACTATATTTCTTTGTGTTGTGCTGTGATTTTCATTTTGCTATTTCTTTCTTTATTTACTTAATTCTTGTTGGTGTGTGTGGGAAGCTTAACTCTGTGATTATTCCATATATATATTTGTTAACTTGCATAAAGTAATTTTAAATCTCTATTCACCCCCCTCTAGAGAATTCTAGTATGGTTAACTGTGCACTTTCAAGTAGAACTTGATGTCGATGTAGATGCGATCGTATTGGTCTTCAAGTTCTTTTGCATTCACGAACATTGATGGAGTTCTTTTTGGCTGCTTCTGAAGGTTCACTCGAGTGCTCTAAAAGTAAGGCTCCAATAACTTCTGTAACAGCAAACCCTAATGGAGGAAGCACTGCTCTTTAAATAGATTTAACAGCTACCGCCTGCGCTAGTACTACCGCCCCGCGATAGTGACACGACGCGCATACAGATCATGGCAGTTAAAACTTCTGAGCGCAAACGGTTGTGACAGCCTAGCGCGTTGCGGTAACACTATCGCCCCGCGATAGTGCGATTTCCTTCCTTCATCCAATATCTCTTTCCAAATTTGCCCCTCAATCAACTACAGACGGGATGTTTCCAAAAGCTACCACCGGGCGTTAGACCTAATGCGCCACGATAGTATTTGCCAAACATAGCGACCCATCGACATTCCTTTTTCTCCACTTTCCTTTCTGTCAATAGTTTACAAATATGCTAGTGCCAGCGTCAGTGCTAGCGCTCCGCGACAGATCATTTCGTCGGGCGCATCTTCGTTGAGCAGAGCTCAGCTTTCGTCGATCTCAATCTGGTTCATCGAACGGAAACTTGTTTTCGTCGATCTCAATCTGGTTCGTCGAATGGCATCATTTTCTTCAAACACCATTTCGTCTTTCGGACGCTAGCGCCAGAGTTAGTGCTAACTCTCCGCTGTAGAGCAGCAGTTCGTCGATCGGTCCTCAGCTTTCGTCGATCGTCGAACGCCCTAATATAATTTCGTCGAACAGAACTAGCGCCAATGGTAGTATTACCGCTCCGCGGTATGGCATTCATTTCGTCGAGCGCCGCGGCAGAGCATGCAGTTCGTCGAATGGAGCACCGAGTTTGTCGAACCCAGTTCGTCGAACGCAGCATCCAGTTCGTCGAACGCAGGATTCCTTCTCAGCGGTTTCTTCTCAGTGGATGTTAGCGCTAGCGGTAGGCTTAACGCGGCGCGGTAGAGCTTTCAGATCTTCTCAGTGGTTTCATCTCAGTGGTTTCGTCTCAGCGGTTTCATCAGTGCTAGTGCCAACATTAAGGTTAGCGCGGCGCGGTAGCAACAACACAGCACCATGGAGATTTGAAAGCACAGAATCCTACATACTATAAACACAAAACAAGTATGATCAAATACAATAGGATTTGTTATTGTCAAACCAAGAGATGCGGAAAGCATGTTCCAACAAACTCCCCCTTTTGATAATAACAAATCTGCTTAGAAAGAAATAATACAATTGATAGGAATTTGTGTTTATAATAGAGATAAGCATGAAATTTAAGACATGTGCATATGCTCCCCCTAAATGAATGCTCCCCCTACAACAAATCTTCCTATGAACTTAACTCCCCAAACATGTAAATTTCTTTCAAATTTATTCTCCCCCTCTTGGTATTATCAAAAGAGGGTGGAGAGGAAGGCCAACAAAAGTGTGAAATTACTGTGTAGAAAGGGAATGAGCATGATAAATAGGGAAACACAAAGGACAAATATAATAGATAGGAGTGAAAAGAGAATGTGAAGAAATTGTCAAAAAGGAACCACTTGTTGGAAAACGTATCCATGATCGAGCATACAAATAGTAATGAGGTGGAAAGCATGATGAAATATGTTTTAAGTGAACATATTTATAGGAAGTGAGAAGCATAGTAGAGGATTAAGAATTTTAGATATAACAAAATAGATGTTGTAGCATTTGAAGTACACAAAATAATTTCAGTTTTAACATAGCCATACACTAGTTTTGAAAGGTATGCAATACATAGTTCTCATGGCGTAGCGGAAAATAAATGTAAGCATGATAGAAGATATCAAGACAAGATAGAAGATATCAAGACAAGATAGAAGAATACAATGTTCAAAATTTAGAAATCAAGTACACTTATACATTGTAATGATCATGCAAGGCTATCTAGTGAATTTACTTATGAATTTAGAGAATACATGTAGATATGCAATAGACTCCAATTCTCATGAGTAGACGGCTTACAAGTGATAATGATGTGTACAAAATAGTGTTTTTGATAAAAGTATACATATGAGTTAATCAAAACACATGACATGTATAATGAAATAAACACAATATTATTGAAGAAGCACTTTTAGAGTTACTTCTACCCACAAAGCTATATAAAAGTTTCAATGCACATAGAAGAATAGTACAACTACCAAGGTGCTCTGCACACACAATGCCTATTAAGACTTATCAGGGTGCAAAGTAGCGCTTGGGGAATCACAATTATTATTTTGAATTTTAGTTTTTTTTTGTGATTCGGTGTACAAGAAGAAGTAGTGTAAAAGGAAAAATGTTTGGAACAAGGCACTTTACAATTCTCTCCAAGGTGCTCAACCTCACAATGCTCATTAAGACTTATCAGGAGGGTGAGTAGTGCTTGGTGGAGTTATCTTTGTCAATTATTCATTTGAATTTTTTTTGCTTAACGACAAAGGTCTTTGAATTCACTTGTATGTGCAAACAAAAAGATTTTTGAAAAGACACACTTCTTTAAAGATAGGTGCATGAAAACGATTTTAACATGTGGTGAAGGTAAAACTAAGCATGCCTAACAATAATATGACGTTGTTACAATATACAATCATGTAAGAGAAGATTAAATGCATATGTAGTTTATCAAAAAGTGTGAGTGAAACAAAATCATTAGCAAATATAAGCCATTTACTCATACATAGAGGCATGCTATGCAATACTATACATGATTTCTATAATCAATTTCAAAGCACACATAAGAGAATGATCAAGGCATGATACTAAACAATGTTATTAAGATACTTGAAATAGAGAATGAAACATTGTATATTAAACTTGGCAAGATAAACCATATCATCCTTGAAACATAGAAAATTACATCAGTTTTTATAAATTTTAAGTTTTTCAAAAAAAAAAAAAAAGCATGTTTTTGTTGTTTTTATTGGTTTTTCAAATTTTGTGGTTGGTTTTGATATATAGAATCACAAAACATGTTTTTGGTTGGATTTTGATTTGTCTTACTGTTTTTTTTTGTGTTTTTGGAATTTTTAAAAGAGAATAGCAGGAACTAAAAAATAACAATGAAAAAGAGACTGAAAATACAGAAGTATTCACTAATGCTAGCGGTACACTGTGACAGAACTCGAATTTTTGGGAAAACATGAAATTTTTTAGAATTTTTCTTATGAATATAGTTGTGCAGATTGGTGACACTGTGTTTCAGTACAGAAATCAGATATGCGTGGTCACAAAAATGCGGGCTTTGCAAGTTCAAGCTAGAATGTCTAAAACCCTAGTTCTAGTCTAAGTAGATGAAATCGTGAATCAGGTAGAGGCTTGGTAAAGATGTCCGCAAGTTGTGATTCAGTTCCTATGAAGTTTACATGAACGTGTTCCTTTTTGATGTGATCCCTAATGAAGTGGTGTCTTACGTCAATATGTTTAGATCGTGAGTGATGAACGGGGTTGTTTGTTAAGTCAATATCACTCTTATTGTAACACTTAAGTTCAATATTAGTTAAATGAACACCAAAGTCTTCTAAGGTTTGTGTCATCCATAATGCTTGGGCGCAACAACTTCCTAGTGCAATATATTCTGCCTCGGTGGTGGAGAGGGCAACAGAATTTTGTTTTCTACTTGACCATGCAACTAGAGAAGGACCTAAGAAGTGATATGTACCACTAGTGCTTTTCCTATCTAGGGAACAACTCGCGTAATCAGAATCAGAATACCCATGCAAGAGAAAAGAATCATTATTTGGATACCAAAGTCCTAATTTTGATGTGCCTATTAGATATTGAAAAATTCGTTTCACCGCTTTTAAATGAGATTCCTTTGGATTTGCTTGAAATCTATCGCATAAGCATACGACAAACATGATATCGGGTCTAGATGCACTAAGGTATAATAGGGATCCAATCATTCCTCTATATAAAGTTTGATCAATTGAAATTCCGGCTTCATCTTTTCCTAATTTTAGTGATGCGCTCATTGGAGTACTAACTTGTTTTAAATTTTCAAAGCCAAAACGTTGTAGCATATCATGGACATATTTGGATTGACATATAAAAATTCCATCATTTCTTTGGGTTATTTGAAATCCTAAAAAGTATGTTAGTTCACCCACTAGACTCATTTCAAATTCATTTTGCATCACTTGAATAACTTCTTTACACATCTCTTCATTAGTGGCTCCAAAAATAATATCGTCAACGTATATTTGTAAAATAATCAAATCATTATCATAGTGCTTAATGAAGAGTGTGTTATCGGCACTACCCATTTTGTAACCGTGCTTTAATAAAAAAGATGTTAAGCGTTCATACCAAGAACGGGGCGCTTGTTTTAGACCATAAAGCGCTTTTTCTAATCTATATACATGATTTGGAAATTTTTCATCAATAAATCCAGGGGGTTGTTCTACATAGACTTTTTCTTTTATTATCCCATTTAAGAAGGCACTTTTGACATCCATTTGAAATAATTTAAACTTCTTATAACTCGCAAAAGCTAGAAATTTTCTAATCGATTCAAGGCGAGCAACGGGTGCAAATGTTTCATCGAAATCTACCCCTTCGATTTGAGAATAACCTTGTGCCACTAATCTAGCTTTGTTCCTAGTTATTCTAGACTCTCCATCTAATTTATTTTTAAATATCCATTTGACACCGATAACAGGGTGATTAGATGGTCTTTCAACTAGTTTCCAAACTTTATTGTGTTCAAATTGATTTAATTCGTCATTCACAGCAATAAACCAAAACTCATCATTCAAAGCTGTGGACACATTTTTCGGTTCTATTTCTGAAACAAAGCATAAATTTGAAAAAGATTCAGTAAAAGAAGAACGTGTAGTTACCCCTCTTGATGGTTCTCCAATGATAAGCTCCCTTGGATGAGCCCTTGTTAATCGAAGCACACTTGGAGGTACGGACTCCTCTTGCACAATCTCTACTCCTTTTTCTTCTCCAAGTGGATCATCATCATCATGCACCAATGGTGAAAGAGGTTCATCATCATTTCCTGCACAAGTAGAGTCTACACAAGGCATAAGTTCATCAAACTTCACATGAATAGACTCTTCCACCTTTTTAGATTTTTTATTATACACTCTATATGCTTTGCTAGTGGAAGAATAACCAAGAAAGATACCTTCATCACACTTTTCATCAAATTTAGCTAATGCATCCTTGGTGTTTAGAATAAAACATTTACACCCAAAGACATGAAAATAAGACACATTAGGTTTGAAAGTACAATTCATAAGGAGTTAATTTCAAAACAGGGCAAAGCATAACACGATTTATAACATAACATGCTGTATTTACGGCTTCGACCCAAAAATATCTGGGCAATCTATACTCGGATAGCATTGTGCGTGCAAGTTCTTGAAGAGTTCTATTTTTCCTCTCCACCGCACCGTTTTGTTTGGGGGTGCGTGGAGCGGAAAATTCATGCTTAATACCAAGATTATTACAGAAAGAAGTGAAACTATCATTTTCAAATTCCCCTCCATGATCTGATCGTATACACTTGATTTTTAAATCTAATTCATTTTGAATGCGATTGTAAAGCTTTGAAAATTCAGAAAATGCATCGGATTTTGAGGTAAGAAATAAGGTCCAAGTAAATCTTGAAAATCACCAGTTAAAACAAAAGTGTACTTTTTACCACCAAGACTACACGTGCTAATGGGTCCAAAAAGATCCATGTGAATTAGTTGTAGGGGTCTTGAGGTGGATAATTCCTTTTTACTTTTAAACGATGTTTTTGAAAATTTTCCTTTTTGCATGGTGAGCATAAGGAAGACAGATTTCCATTTAGCGTAGGCAAACCTTTAATGAGTTTTTTCTTTGACAGTTTTAAGATTAGGTTTATACTAGAGTGACCGAGACACCTATGCCATAATTCAAGTTCTTCATTTTTTGATATAAGACATTTTAGTGACGCATGTGATAGATCAAGAAAGGCAATTAGATACACATTGTGAATTCATGGTGCAGTGAGTACAATACTATTGGTTTTAGGATCTATAATTTTGCATAAGTCAGTAGAAGATTCAAATAAAACATTCAAACCTTTATCGCAAAGCTGACTAATAGAAATCAAGTTATGTTTTAAACATTCTACATATAAGACATTAGTAAGAGAGAAAGAATTGTTACCCACAGTACCGGTGCCTAAAATCCTTCCCTTTCCATTGTCCCCAAATGTTACCATTTCTCCTTTCTTCTTGGTGAGGCTAAGGAATTTTGCTTTATCGCCCGTCATGTGTTTGGAGCACCCTGAGTCCAAGTACCACATGTCTTCCTTTTCCTTAGCCTGCCAACATACCTAACATGAAGATGAGAGTAAAGATCCGGATACCCAAGTGGTTCCTCCCATAGAATAGGTGGAAACCTTAGGCACCCAGATTTGCTTGACCGTACATCGACCCTTCATCCTGCAAGAGTCCAAAGTATGCCCGAAGTGATGGCACTTGGCACATAACACAAAAGGGGTTGAGACCTTTTTCAGTTTTTGTTGTGGACTCTTGCTGGAGGATGGGGAATCAGCAGAATAAATTTCAGATTTGTGGTTATTTGAAGAATTATGAGTTTTGTTACTACCGCAGCGTTAGAAGTTACCGCCGTGCGGTAGTTAGCAGAGACAAAACCTAGACCAGTTTTTGCACTACCATGCCTTTGGTTTGCCAAAATCATATTAAGACTTTTCTGGCCAACATCGAATTTTTCAATGGCTAAGTTAAGGTCATGGATTTTAACTTTTAATGCAAAATTTTCACTAACTAGATTTCCGCATCTATTTGCAAAATTTTTCTTTTCATTTTAAACATTAGAAAGAGAGAGTTTTAAATTTCTTTCTAAGTCTCTCTTTTGTTTCGTGAGTGATTCGATATTTGAGAGAGCATTAGAAAGATCAACTTCGAGTTTGCTAGTCCTTGCCAAAAGATCATCATTCTTTTGGCAAGACTCCATCTCCTTTCCCAAAGCAAAAACTTCCTTACATAATTTTTGATTTTGTTTCAAAAGAAATTTATTTTCAGTTTTAAGTAAATCATGATCTTTTAAAGTTTTGCCAAAAGATTTGCAAGTTCTTAAATATTCGAAATAAAGATCATCATAGTTAGAGGGGATTACCTCAGTGTCGCTTTGGACACTGCACTCATCGTCAGTTTATTCATTGCTTTTCCCCATAAGGCACAAGTTTGCCTCATCATCATCACTTGAGCTTGAACTACTTGAGCAACCAGAGGAAGAGTCATCACATGTTGCTTCTTTTAAGACCTTCTTCTTCTCCTTTCCTTTAACCCATTTTTCTTTTTTCTCTTTCAGGAATTTTGGGCATTGACTTCTAATATGCCCGGTATTCCTATAGTGGAAGCACTCGGGAGGTGGCCGCTCTTCGTCATCGTCGCTAGACTTCTCCTTCTTCCCTCTTTTGGGTGAGGAGCCTTTGCGGAAAAATTTCCGGAAGGTGTTTCTCCTTTCCGGATTTTTCATGAATTTAGTGAACTTCTTCACAAATAAACTCTCCTCGTCATCTTCCTCGTCATCTTCTTTTCTTGACTTCAGTGCCAAGGCTTTCTTCTTCGGCTCCTTGTTGTACTCCTCTTCTTGAATCTTGAGTTCTACCTCATGGGTTTTGAGGATCCCAATGAGGCTCTCAATTTGGAGCCGCCTAAGATCATGTGATTCGGAAATCGCCGTCACCTTTGGATTGAACTTTGGTGGGAGTGATCGAAGAAGCTTTCTCACTAAGTCGTCGTTTGAGAATGTCTTTCCAAGAAATTTTGAGGCGTTGACGATCTTGGTGAATCGAGTGTACATGGTGTCGACGTCCTCATTCGGATCCATCCTGAACCTCTCGAATTCAGATTCCAGTTGGAATAGTTTTGAGTCTTTGACCTGCGAGGTACCTTCATGCGTTATTTCTAATAGGTTCCAAATATCATAAGCAGATTCACATGCACTGACTCTATTAAATTCAGTCCTATCAAGAGCACAGAACAAGGCATTCATTGCTTTTGCATTATTCTTACACCTAGCCTTATCTCCATCGTCCCATTTATCCCTAGGTTTTTCTATAGTTACTTCTCCAACAATGTATGTAGGAGAAGTGTATGGAGTTTCAACACATGCCCAAACATCTAGATCTAGGTTTATTAGAAAACAACGCATAGGCGTTCTCCAGTAATTATAATCAGTTCCAATAAACAATGGAGGTCTACTTATTCCCTGCCCCTCATGGAAAGCGAGATCACGGAGCGCCATTATTCCCGATTGTTAGACCGAATTGGAATAACCTAGCTCTGATACCACTTGTTGGATCTGTAGACGCCCTTAGAGGGAAGGGGGGTGAATAAGGGTTTTAAAATTTCAGAGATTATGAGAGAAAATAATTCTCAGATACTACCGCCAGCGGTAGTGTTAACGCTCGGCGTTAGCAACAGCGAGAATACTTTTACGTTTGAACAATGAGAATCACAGAGTATGACTCAGAGATGAAACAATAAACATATTTTCATTAATCATTAACTGGAAGTAAAAACGATTACAAAACTTTTCCCAATAACGCTTAGAAAGAGGCGACCAATGAAAACTCTTTTGGTTTTCTATACCGACCCTTCTCCCAAGGACCGGTTGGCTTTAGCCTATCTCTCCCTAGACAAGGCCTCAAGCTGCTCTAGCGCTTCCCTCACCGGAAAGGCCTCAAGCACTCCCTAGATCTACACCGTAGACCTAGTCGCCAACACGAGGCGAATTTCCCCCAGTCCCCGCAAAGCCCTAGTCGCCGTGTGGCGAGTTCCTCTACCGAACAAAAGATGTAAAGGTTACAATAAGAAAAGTAAAACAAGACACAAACTAGAAACTCCCTCAACAGTAGAACTTGATGTCGATGTAGATGCGATCGTATTGGTCTTCAAGTTCTTTTGCGTTCACGAACATTGATGGAGTTCTTTTTGGCTGCTTCTGAAGGTTCACTCGAGTGCTCTGAAAGTAAGAATCCAATAACTTCTGTAACAGCAAACCCTAATGGAGGAAGCACCGCTCTTTAAATAGATTTGACAGCTACCTCCTGCGCTAGTACTACCGCCCCACGATAGTGACACGATGCGCACACAGATCGTGGCAGTTAAGGCAACTTCTGAGCGCAAACGGTTGTGACAGCCTAGTGTGCCGCGTGTAACACCACCATCCGTTCGGGAGCATATAACAGAGGGTCCGGCCGGGGCCCCACACCATATACTACAAAACAAACGGGAACGTCACTTAATTGAAATATTGAACGACGCTATACAACGAAGCCTAACTCAGAGCATTCTATGCTGAAGCAAAAGAGGGAGACAAGAAATATAAACCACAAAACCCGAACCCGGGTATGTCCACTTCTATTACTTGGAATGAAATGTTTTATACAACAAAATTTAGGCACGACGGCCTTACAATTTACCAACATCGGCGCGCAGGCCGGCCATACATGAAAAGCAAAAGAACATCAAAAGGCCTTCAAGGGCCGCAGCAGCACCAGGGCTTCAGCCCGCTATGAGCCTGCTATGTTCCCGCTCGTTCCATCACCTGTACAACAAGCCCACCAAAAAAGTGGCAAAATAGGGCAACGGTCAGCTAAAGCTGACCAAATTATAACGACCCCACCCCTTCGAGGGGGTGGCAGTTTCTCATCGCTGCAAGAGCACTACAGCATATATATATAACAGAATGAAGCGGCTAGCAAAGCCTACAACAGTTCATACATATGCAATAATCACAAACGTGGGAATGACCTCCACGTCTCGTGCTCTCAGGCACTCTTTGGTGTACTCCGCCTTCCACCACCATCCATTCTTGATGGCTTTGCCCTTCGAGGCTAAAGTCGGTGGCCCGAATACCATGGCTCTCCCGTGCTTTAATTGTGAACATCCCGTAGTCCGAAGACTCTTTCCCATTGCTTCCCGACATGCTGTACGAGACTCACTAATCAGGTACTGCAATGGTGCGGTTTCAGGTTCGCCAAATGCCCGTTGTTCACAGCTCTCGTTGTACAACACGAAAACCGGGTATGGCGTCCCCTCAGCCCAGATATTCTCAATTAGCCGGCTCTACGGGCCGCTAAGTCATCCACTAGGACACCTTCACAGGTCGGGCACACGGTCCTCAGGTCCTCTCAAAAGGTGGGCACAACAACATCACCAGAACTCAGTCTGGGAGTTGTCGCCGGCGTTAACGCTAACGCCTGGCGATAGCGCACAGAAACCCCATTTTGGCTTCTAGCTGTGGGTGCTTCCCGGGGCACACCCCCAGGCATTGCTGCACACGCAGTAGCACTCCCACTGCCGCAGAATGCACAAAATCACCAGAACCAAGTCTGGGAGCTATCGCCTGGCGATATTCAATATCGCCAGCGATAGTGAACAGAACTCCACTTCTGCTTCTAACTTAGGGTGCTCCCCGGGGCACACCCCCGGGCGTTGCTGCGCACGCAGTATCACCCTCTAGTCCTACGAAGCAGTATAACAACACAGGGTTTTCCCCCGGCACACACAATATCCTAATCATCACCAATCCGGACGAACCATCTCGGATGGGCTTCACACAGCGCGCCTACGCCCATTTTACGCATGGAGTCTACATGTATGCAAGATTTGACGGGGATAACACGAATCGACCCGTCGGAGGCCACGACCTCACCCTTTTGGGTAGGGGCCTCAACGATGCTCGGAAATGGACTAGGACACGTCTAAAAGAGGGTAGAAGAGATCGTTACCCTTAGACGCCGCTTCGAAGCCATGGCTTGATATTTGGCATGGTTGGAAAGGAGCATCTTTCCCTTCTCTAGGCGTCGCCACCAACGTTGAGGGATTCCGATGAGTGTAGCTCCACCAAATCCAAGCCCTAGGGTTTAGAAACCCTATTCATCATCACTTTAGAGCTCTCTCTCTCTCTCCCAAAACAAAACCCTTAGTGAATAATGGGTTTCAAGTGAGTTTCAGCCACCCTATGCCAGCTCTCGAGCCAATCAACCCAAAACCAGCCCCAAAAGTCCAAGTGCCATCAATGCCCACGATTTCAGCCGCAAAGTATATTTTGGCGCTGTCGCCGGGCGGTAGCGCTATCGCCTGGCGACAGCGGTAAAGAACTGACTCCGACCAGTCAATGCCACTGCTGCGAACAGTGCATGACATGTGTCACGGTGTCGCCTGCATTAGCACTTACCACCGCCCGACAACCTCTCGACAGAACCCTTCTCAACAGAACGCTATCGCCGGGCGATAGCTGCTATTGCCGGCGATAGCGCTGGATTCCTGAAATCCAACTTTCTTATTTGAGGTCTTACAACCCTCCCCTCCTTATAAAAAATTTCGCCCCGAAATTTGTAAAAACAGGCATATATATATCCAAAAAGGTCTTTACAAAAAGGGGAAAACGAGAGATAAACGTCACCAAAACAGCTCGGAAAACTCCTCCATCATGGTCAGCTCACGCTCCCATGAGAGTTCCTCGCGACCGTAGTTGTCCCAACGGACCTTTACCATACAGATTACCCTGTTCCGCAACTGACGCACCTCAGCATCCTTGATGCTAACGGGCCTGACCGTCGTCTTAAGCTCACTATCCACGGGCACCTGGTCCGCCGCAACCACATGCGTAGGCTTTTGCACTGCCTTCCGCAACACGGAGATGTGGAATACATCGTGTAGCCCGCTCAGTTCCACCGATAGTGCAAGCCTATAAGCTGCCTCGTCGACGCGCTCAATGATCTCAAATGGTCCAAGGTATCTTGGACTCAGCTTTTTCAAGCGTCGAATCCTGGATACACCCTTGAACGGCCTGATCTTCAAGTAAACCCAATCGCCAACGACGAACTGGACGTCGCGGTGCTTCGCATTATAGTACTTTGCCTGCCTATCCTGCGCAACCAAAAGCCTCTCCCGGATCATACGCACCATCGAAGTCGCCTCTTCGACGTCTTTCCTCTTGAAGAGCTTCGTCTCGCCCGTTTCCGCCCAAGCTAAGGGAGTGCGGCACTTCCTGCCATAGAGGGCCTCGAAAGGCGCCATCTGAATACTTGTCTGGTAGCTGTTGTTGTACGCGAACTCAACAAGAAAGAGGTGATCTTCCCACCCCTTGCCGAAATCCAGGACGCACATCCGGAGCATGTCCTCCATCGTCCTATTGGTACGCTCAGTTTGGCCATCCGTCTGAGGATGAAAGGTCGTGCTAAACTGCAGCTTCGTACCCAATAGACGGTTGACTAGCCTCCAGTCGCTTGAAGTAAAGCGTCCATCTCGATCACTGACGATGCTACGGGGCACACCGTGCAATCGCACTATTGTATCAACATACAGCTTCCCCAACTTCTCCACCGAGTCATCCCTCCGGTTGGGGATAATGTGCGCCACCTTCGTCAGCCGGTCTACGACTACCCAGATGGCATCGTTCCCGCGCTGCGATCTCGGCAACCCATGCACGAAATCCATGGAAACGTCATCGAATTTCCACTCTGGAACCGGTAAAGACTTCAAAAAGCCACCGGGCTTCTGACATTCTGCCTTCACTAGCGCACAAGTGTGGCACTTGGCCACATAGTGAGCGATGTCCCTCTTCATACCTGGCCACCAGAAAAGGACCTTCATGTCCTTGTACATCTTCATGCTCCCCGGATGAACTGAATACCTGGTATGATGCGCCTCGTACATCAACTCATCGCGCAGCTCACCCACCTTGGGGATGCACAAACGGTCGCCTCTCCACAGCAACCCGTCACGCACCTGAAATTGGGCATCCGGCCCACCACCAGCCTCCTCCGCATAGCGCTTTAAACTCAGATCGAGTTCTAAAGCCTGGCAGACTCTATCTGCGAGGTCGTACTGCACCTCAGTCCAACTCAAACAGGCACCGGCACTGCTCCGCTTCTCCACGCAAGAAATACCCAAGGCTTCCAGGCCACATATCAGGTGCTCATCATGCATCTGAATCCAGTTGGCCTGTGCTGGAGCCCTGCGACTGAGCGCATCTGCGACAACATTCCCCTTTCCGGGAGTATAGTGGATCTCGAAGGTGTAGTCCCCAATGAACTCCATCCACCCCTGCTGCCGCATATTCAGCCCCTTCTGCGTCAGAAGGTACTTCAGGCTCTTATGGTCCGTGAAGATGTCGATATTCAAGCCATAAACATAATGCCGCCAAAGCTTCAGGGCAAATATCACGGCCGCCAACTCCAAGTCGTGGACCGGATAGTTTCGCTCGTGCACCTTCAGCTGGCGAGAGCCGTACGCTACTACATTGCCATGCTGCTGCAGAACACAGCCAAGGCCGCTCCCAGAAGCGTCGGTGTAGATCTCGTAGCCCTCCGTGCCGCAAGGTAAACATAAGATCGGAGCCGTGGTAAGCCGCCACTTCAACTCCTCGAAAGCCTGCGCACACGCGGGCGTCCAAATAAACTCCTGCATCTTCCGTGTCAGCATCGTAAGAGGCAGCGCGATCCGTGAGAAGTTCTCCACGAAGCGCCTGTAATAGCCGGCCAGCCCGAGAAAGCTACGGACCTCCGCTATAGTAGAAAGAACAGGCCACTCCCTGATGGCCGCAACCTTCACCGGATCTACCGCCACACCTTCTCCACTAACCACATGGCCTAAGAACGCCACGGAAGGTAGCCAGAACTCGCACTTCGAGAACTTGGCATACAGCTGGTTCCTCCTCAGAACCTCCAAGACTACTCGCAGGTGATCACCATGCTCCTCCTCAGACTGAGAGTAGACCAGTATGCCGTCAAGGAAGACGATCACAAACCGGTCGAGGTACTCTCGGAAAGTCCGGTGCATCAAGTCCATAAACACCGAAGGCGCATTAGACAACCCAAACGGCATCACGGTGAACTCATACTGCCCGTACCTTGTACTGAAGGCAGTCTTCGGGATGTCGCACTCCCTGATCTGCACCTGATAATAGCCAGACTTCAAGTCCAGCTTCGAGTATACTGTCGAACCAACGAGCTGGTCGAACAAGTCGTCTATCCTCGGAAGAGGATACTTGTTCTTCTCGGTCAGCTTGTTCAGCTCCCGATAGTTGATGCAAAGCCGCAGGCTACCGTCCTTCTTTTTGACAAAGAGGACCGGTGCACTCCAAGGTGAGGAACTCGGACGCATGTAGCCCTGCTCAAGCAGCTCCTGCAACTGCAGCTTCAACTCCGCCAACTCCTTCGGAGCCATACGATACAGCGAGCGGGCCACAGGCTTAGCGCCTGGCACCGACTCAATCGTGAAAACTATCTCCCGCTGCGGTGGAGCACCGGGGAGATCGCTCGGGAACACATCGGGGAACTCTGAAACTATCGAAACATCCACTAGGCTGGGCCTCGGCGTTGAAGCCTCCACTAGAGCAAAGAATAACTCTGCTCCCTATCGCACTGCCTTGGACACCTGGAGAGCAGACATCAGCATCTTGCTCGATCCACGCATGCCCGCAAAGACCGTCTCATGATCGGCACACTACCCAAACCTCACCTCCTTGGTGGTGCAATCGATTCACGCACGCTGTTCCGACAGCCAGTCCATGCCGAAGATTACATCGAACTCAACCAGGGGGAGTAACGATGCTTTCAGGTCATACTCCTGGCTTCCAACTAGAACCTTCACGCAGCAAATCCTCGCCACACGCATCGAATACCCATTCGGCAGTAGGACCTCCAGTCCATCTGCAGAAGCAATCGACGACGCACTAATACGTTGGACGAAGTCCGACGATAAGAAGGAGTGCGAAGCTCCAGTATCGAAAAGCGCTCTTGCAGGAACGCCTAAAATATTTACAAAGCCTACGCCGCCAAACAAGGTTAGCATGAACACTAAAATAGGTATATAAAACAGTAAGGACTGTATCTTAAATTATACCTGTCACGACGTCCTTGGCTTTGATAGCCTCCTGCTTACCAAGACTGAAGACTCTGGACTGCGGGGGAGCCATACGGGAGGCAGTAGACTCAGTCGCCTTCCCCTTCTCAGAATAAGATGGCCCAGTCTTCTTCTCTGGCCTTGGAAGCCCACTACGGCAATCCCAAGAGAAATGGCCAGGCTTGCCACAAGTAAAACAAGTAAGAGGGACACGTCCAGACGACGCGCCCGAAGCAGAGGGAGCTGGCCCAGATAATCGAGCCTTCTTCCAGCAATTCAACCTCCGCAACTTTGGCGCACTCGGCGCCTTGCCCTCCGGCACTGCCTCGACTACAGCCACCTTGCCCTTCTCCCTGAGCATGTCCTGCTCAAGCGCTCGGGCTGAACTAACGAGGGTCATGAAACCCTGCGTCAACGGCCCTGTCAGAAGGTACCAAAACTCACTACGCAAACCTCCGTAGAACCTGTTCACCCTTCTCCCCTCGTCATCGAAAGAAGTTCCAGCGTAACGCCCAAGGCGGGTGAACTCATACAGGTAGTCATCAACTAGTCTATCACCCTGCGTCAGAGCCAGGAACTGGTTCTCCATCGCGATCTACTGCGACGGAGGCACATACCTTGCCAGGAAGATTCTCGAGAACTCTTCCATCGGCACATCAACCAGTCGCCTTTCGGCAAACTGGCGCCTCTCTACCTCATCCCACCACCGCCTGGCTTCCTTTTCCAACAAGAATGTAGCGAAGGTCACCTTTTGAGCTTCATCCGACTGTGTCGCTGTCAGAATTCGCTCCATATGCGACAGCCAGTCCTCGGCCTCAGCTGGGGATTCAACCCCGGTAAACGGAGGAGGTCGAAATCCCAGGAAGTGCTTCAGCTGTTGCTCAGCAGCATGCCTCACGGGGACTTGCTCCACTCTTAGTGGCTCTGGGGCCACTTCCTGCACCGGCGGTTGACCTTGCCTTCCAGGCTGGCCATTCAACGCAGCTAGAATAGCTTCAGTAACTAGCCTAACCATCTCAGCAGACGGAGGTGTAGGAGCCTCAACAGACCCGCTACACTCAACCACGTCACTGGGACGCGACGGTCCCGCTGCACTTCGAGTGCCCTACACGAGTGCATCGCATAGTTAGGCGACAGCACAGTCGCAATTAACAACAAAAGGAACACTCAGGTTCCAAAATCATACAATAATTGTTGGTTTGTTGTTACATTTTATTCCTAAGTGGATATTTTTGGGTTTATTTTACGTCTCGACGGTAGCGCACACACGTTCTCACCACCCCTTAAAAGAATTCGTCCATGAATTCCTTAGAAGGACACGGAACCCTAGAAGCTGATACCAATTTGTAACACCCCCATCCGTTCGGGAGCATATAACAGAGGGTCCGGTCGGGGCCCCACGCCATATACTACAAAACAAACGGGAACGTCACTTAATTGAAATATTGAACGACGTTATACAACGAAGCCTAACTCAGAGCATTCTATGCGGAAGCAAAAGAGGGAGACAAGAAATATAAACCACAAAACCCGAACCCGGGTATGTCCACTTCTATTACTTGGAATGAAATGTTTTATACAACAAAATTTAGGCACGACGGCCTTACAATTTACCAACATCGGCGCGCAGGCCGACCATATATGAAAAGCAAAAGAACATCAAAAGGCCTTCAAGGGCCGCAGCAGCACCAGGGCTTTAGCCCGCTATGAGCCCGCTATGTTCCCGCTCGTTCCAGCACCTGTACAACAAGCCCACCAAAAACGGTGGCAAAACAGGGCGACGGTCAGCTAAAGCTGACCAAATTATAATGACCCCACCCCTTCGAGGGGGTGGCAGTTTCCTGTCCCTGCAAGAGCACTACAACATATATATATAACAGAATGAAGCGGCTTGCAAAGCCTACAACAGTTCATACATATGCAACAATCACAAACTTGGGAATGGCCTCTACGTCTCGTGCTCTCAGGCACTCTTTGGTGTACTCCGCCTTCCACCACCATCCATTCTTGATGGCTTTGCCCTTCGAGGCTAAAGTCGGTGGCCCGAATACCAGGGCTCTCCCGTGCTTTAATTGTGAACATCCCGTAGTCCGAAGACTCTTTCCCATTGCTTCCCGACATGCTGTACGAGACTCACTAATCAGGTACTGCAATGGTGCGGTTTCAGGTTCACCAAATGCCCGTTGTTCACAGCTCTCGTTGTACAACACGAAAAGCGGGTATGGTGTCCCCTCAGCCCAGGTATTCTCAATTAGCCAGCTCTACGGGCCGCTAAATCATCCACCAGGACACCTTCACAGGTCGGGCACACGGGCCTCAGGTCCTCTCAACAGGTGGGCACAACAACATCACCAAAACTCAGTCTGGGAGTTGTCGCCGGCGTTAACGCTAATGCCTGGCGATAGCGCACAGAAACCCCATTTTGGCTTCTAGCTGTGGGTGCTTCCCGAGGCACACCCCCAGGCATTGCTGCACACGCAGTAGCACTCCCACTGCCTCAGAACGCACAAAATCACCAGAACCAAGTCTGGGAGCTATCGCTTGGCGATATTCAATATCGCCAGCGATAGTGAACAGAACTCCACTTCTGCTTCTAACTTCGGGTGCTCCCCGGGGCACACCCCCGGGCGTTGCTGCGCACGCAGTAGCACCCTCTAGTCCTACGAAGCAGTATAACAACACGGGGTTTTCCCCCGGCATGCACAATATCCAAAGGATCACCAATCCGGACGAACCATCTCGGATGGGCTTCACACAGCGCGCCTATGCCCATTTTACGCATGGACTCTACATGTATGCAAGATTTGACGGGGATAACACGAATCGACCCGTCGGAGGCCACGACCTCACCCTTTTGGGTAGGGGCCTCAACGATGCTCGGAAATGGACTAGGACACGTCCAAAAGAGGGTAGAAGAGATCGTTACCCTTAGACGCCGCTTCGAAGCCATGGCTTGATATTTGGCACGGTTGGAAAGGAGCATCTTGCCCTTCTACGCGTTGCCACCAACGTTGAGGGATTCCGATGAGTGTAGCTCCACCAAATCTAAGCCCTAGGGTTTAGAAACCCTATTCATCATCACTTTGGAGCTCTCTCTCTCTCTCCCAAAACAAAACCCTTAGTGAATAATGGGTTTCAAGTGAGTTTCGACCACCCTATGCCAGCTCCCGAGCCAATCAACCCAAAACCAGCCCCAAAAGTCCAAGTGCCATCAATGCCCACGATTTCGGCCGCAAAGTACATTTTGGCGCTGTCGCCGGGCAGGAGCGCTATCGCCTGGCGACAGCGGTAAAGAACCGACTCCGACCAGTCAATGCCACCGCTGCGAACAGTGCATGACACCGCGGTAACACCGCGGTAACACTATCGCCCCGCGATAGTGCGATTTCCTTCCTTCAGCCAATATCTCTTTCCAAATTTGCCCCTCAATCAACTGCAGACGGGATGTTTCTAAAAGCTACTGCCGGGCGTTAGACCTAACGCGCCGTGATAGTACTTGCCAAACATAGCGACCCATCGACATTCCATTTTCTCCACTTTCCTTTTTGTCAATAGTTTACAAATATGCTAGCGCCAACGTCAGTGCTAGCGCTCCGCGGTAGATCATTTCGTCGGGTGCATCTTCGTCGAGATGACCTCAGCTTTCATCGATCTCAATCTGATTCGTCGAACGGAAACTTGCTTTCATCGATCTCAATCTGGTTCGTCGAACGACATCATTTTCTTCGAACACCATTTCATCTTTCAGACGCTAGCGCCAGCGTTAGTGCTAACGCTCCGCAGTAGAGCAGTAGTTCGTCGATCGGTCCTCAGCTTTTGTCGATCGTTGAACGCCCTGATATGAATTTCATCGAATGGAACTAGTGCCAATGGTAGTATTACCGCTCCGGGGTATGGCATTCATTTCGTCGAGCGCCGCGGTAGAGCATGCAGTTCGTCGAACGGAGCACCGAGTTCGTCGAACCCAGTTCGTTGAACGCAGGATTCCTTCTCAGCGGTTTCTTCTCAGCGGTTGTTAGCGCCAGCGGTAGGCTTAACGCGGTGCCGTAGAGCTTTTAGATCTTCTCAGTGGTTTCGTCTCAGTGGTTTCGTCTTAGAGGTTTCGTCAGTGCTAGCGCCACCGGTAAGGTTAGCGCGGCGCGGTAGCAACAAAACAGCACCATGGAGATTTGAAAGCACAGAATCCTGCATACTATAAACACAAAACAAGTATGATCAAGTACAATAGGATTTGTTATTGTCAAACCAAGAGATGCAGAAAGCATGTTCCAACAAGGGGGAGTTTCCACATAGGGGGAGTATGCATGATTATCATGCTTAACATATACTATAAGCACTACTCTAATTATGTTTTATTTCTGATTAGTGGATTTGTTATTATCAAAAGGGGGAGATTGTTGGAGCTTGTGTTCCACATCTCTTAGTTTGAGAATAACAAATCACACTATGTATTTTATCTTGCTTGTGTTTATAGTATGCAGGTACTATAGTTAAATAACCCTTTGAACATGATGCTGATTGATTACGATTCTCTAAAAAGAGGATTAATTCCCCACATTAACTAGTTAACACACCACATTAACTTATCATTGAAGAGGAATGATGTTGAGAAGGGAATGATGTGGGGAAGATATTACGTTGAGAAGCAAATGACAACGCCAGCATTGACAATTAATGCCAGCTTTGAGTCCACAAACTTCCACATTCTCGACGTTTGCACGATTTCAGCGGTTGCTATACATCATCACTAACGCTGGTGTTAACTTTATAACGCCACGCGTTAGCTTCAGTGCCTCTTTAAAGATCTAATTTCATTTGATCATGATTGATGTATTCCAAGCCTTCATTCTATACTTCAGAGAGATCATTTCATCCCGAATTCAGAGAGTACTCCCAACACCACCATTGAGGAACAAGTGTGAGAAGGAGATTTCCAATGACAAATTTTAAGAAGGACGCTCACTTCAACTTCGACGATGGTCATTGTGTGTCTTCAACATCTCATTCAGCGCTCTTCAATCTAGGGAGTCTTTTATTCTGATTTTAAGTTTATCTTTTCATATTTTCTTGTAACGGTAGTGAATTCACCGCCTTGCGTGTGGCGACTAGGTCGGGTTCGGTTTAGGGGGAAATTTGCCGCCTTGTGTGTGGAGACTAGGTCTAGGGTTGATTTATGGGTTGGCTAGAGGCCTTATCTGGGGATAGATATGCTATAGCCAACCGGTCCTTGGGAGAAGGACCGGTGAAGGAACAAAAAAGTGAATTTTATTTTGTCGCCTTAATTTCAAGCGTTATTGAAATTATATATTTGTAATCATCTTTTTGAAATATATAAGATTCATTTTCATTATCTCTGATTGTCTGAAAGTGTATTTCATTTAAGATTTCACAAGTAAAATCACTTTGAACTTTTCTGTAAAAATATTTTCTAGAAAGATAACGCCCGACGTTAACTATCTAACGCCAGGCGTTAGCGACAGAACCAAAAAGTACTGATTATTTACTGATGCGCTGCTTTAGCCTTTTGACTGTTGTTGATTAATTTCTCTGAATCACTCTTCCCTAGAGATTTCATTTCCTTGTTTGAATTTTCTCTATTAAATATAGTTATTTTATCTAGATTATTAATATCTTGATCCATAGTTAGTGCACTCCTCTCACTTGGTTGATAATAACTAGGTCTAATAAATCTAACTGGATTTTTCCAGGCTGGTCTACTAATGACTTCAATGATAGTTCATGGGTATGCTCCTCGACCTAGATGCTTAAATCTCATGGAGAGATTTTGTGTAATATCTTTGAGCTTTTGACTCCTCCCATTGAGAGACTCTTCAAAGGCTTTTGCCTTTGTTAGCTCATCTTTTAATTTTTTATTTTCATTTCTTTTCTCAATCAATTCTATTTCTTTATCCTGAATTTCATTTCTCAAATCATTATTTATTAAATATAATTCAACTTTCTTGAAGTTTTCTAATTCTTCCCAATCTGTTTTTAATTCTTGTTGTATTTTGAGGTAATCATTGCAAAATTCTTTAAAACAAATTTTAAAGTCTTCCGATTTAAAATCAAAATTATCAATCAGTGATACCTATAACACCCCAAAACCCTAACAGAGAAATATTCTGCTGGGAGCTAGCGTTGGCGGTAGTCGATACCACCTGGCGCTAGCCTAGTCGTCAGGAGCTAGCCAAGTCGATGAAGATTTAGCTGAATCAACGGAAGCTAGCGCTGGCGCTAGCGTTAGCGCCGACGGTAGGTCTTTCCGTCGATTAGCTGTGCGGCGAGACCGTAAGGCAACCATCGATAGCTAGCGCTGGTGCTAGTGCTAGAGCTGGCTTTAGCTTATGATACAGATCTGTGATTTGAAATTGTGGCCATCAAATCCAAAGTGTTTTAGATCCGATGGTTGGGATTTATTTCGGGAATCCTTAGGCCTTGACTAGAGAAGGGTTTATCATTATTATTGTAAGTCTTATCTCTCTTCAATCTTGAGAAAGAGGAAAGCCAAGGAGGAAGAAGAAGGCATCTTTCGCCATTGACATAGCTCTGAAGCTCCAAATCGCGAGCCATTTACAGATCCACGACCAGCCCAGTGCGGTCCTTTCCATCCGACTGGAATCTTGGATTCTCGTGATGCCGAAGAAAATGACAAGGGTAACGATCTTCTACTTGGACAAGTGAAGTCCTCCTTTTTATTGGCATGATTGCATGGAAAACCCCCCACCGATTAGTGGAGAAAGGGAAGTTTTCTAGTGGGTTGATCATTTCGATCCCCTTTGGTTACTTGCATATAGCATCTGGAATCATAGTACGGACATAGGCATTGTGCGTGAAACCCATCCAGACAGGTTGGTCTGGATTGGTGATGGCTATATTGTCGATTGTGCCGGAGAAGACTCCGTGATCTTGTATGCGCTATTTTCGGGTTCTGTTTACTCTAGGGTACTGCAGGGAGTCTTGGAGTTAACCTCCAGGAAATACCCGAAGTTGTGGGCGGATTCGATGATCTGTCACTACCGCCCGGCGCTAGGTCTAGCGCCGGCGGTAGCTCCCAGGGAGCTATTTGTTGAGGTGTGAAGCATCCTTTCATTGCTCGGGCTGAGGTGAAGCCGTACCCGCATCGGACGATTGATGTCAATGAGTTGAGCACGGGCAAAGCTGATCCAAACCCGCCCCCATACCGGATCAGTGAAGAGGTAGCCCCTCAGTGCACCGTATGATATTGGAAGGGTCCGTAAGACAAGGTAGTCTTGACGGCCAAAGCTCATGCAAACTCTTTGTTTAAGGAGTTATTAGGTGTGGCTCGGGGAGTACACCGTGAGAGTGCCTTGAGAGCACGAAATGTGTGACCGTGTGTGCCAACGTTGGTGTTGATTGCTTATACATGCGGTGCTTGAACGCACCTTGACAATCTATGCATATACTATCTGCCTGCAGGGAAGGAGTACCGCCACCCCGACTATAGGGGTGGGATCATTATAATATTGGTCAGCTTTAGTTGACCGGTTACTTGTTTCCATGTTTTGGTGGATCGTTGTTGCAGGTGCAGTTGAGCCAAGCGGGAAATAGCTTGCTGGAGCTTATGCTGTGTTGGCCTTCGAAGGACAACCTCCCCTCTTTTGCTTTCCTTAACTTGACGGCCTGCGTGCCGATGTATGTTTTGGAGTTTTGAGACATTATTTTAATGTAAGGATTTAAGACCATAACTCTATTGTTTCATTCCCGGGATAGTGGACAGTTCTAAAAGTTGTTTTAATCAAATGCTTCCGCTTACGCTTTATTTACGCTGGTGTAGTTGTAGCTCTTTTCTGTTTATAACTTTATGATGCCTAACTAGTATGCATAGTATGGCGTGGGGTCCCAGCCGGACCTACTGTTATATTATCTGTACTGGCAGGGTGTTATAATTAGGTATCAAACTTTAGGAATCGATCCGTAGTTTTCTGAATTCGAGGCTGAATTCCTTTTAAGGGGTGGAGTGCATGTGTTGTGCGCGTTCACCTAAAATGATTAAAAAATAACAAGAATGTCCACTTAGGAATGAAAAACGTGACCCGAGCGTTCCTTCCTTTTTTGTTGTTATGTTTTCGGTCCTTAATCCGTGTTTTGCACGATTATAGGTGACGAGGAGTGGTGCGGGCAGTCTCAACCCCGTAACACTGCCGAAAGTAGTGCGTCCGCTGAGGTACTAGTGACCACTCCTTCTGCTGAGATGGTTAGATTAGTCACTGAAGCAGTCTTTGCGATGATCAATAACTATGCTGAACGGCTTGCACAACCTACTACTCCTACTTTAGAGGTGGCCCCAGTGCCTGTTACTGCAATGGAGCCGAGAGCGAAACCTGTTGTAGAGCCCAGGGTGGATCTGAGAGTGGAACATGTAGCTGTGGGGCGAGCGCGCGACCAGCAATTGAAGCACTTTCTAAGCTTTAACCCTCCAACCTTCCTTGGGACCGAGTCCCCAACAGAGGCTGAGGATTTGCTGGCAATAGTCAAGAAGACTCTAAGGGATACAACAACCGAAGAGGCGATGAAAGTCACCTTAGCCACTTTCCTTCTGAATGGAGAGGCAGGCTTTGGTGGGATGAACTGGAAGCGCACAAGTTGGCCGGTAGAGTTATTACCGAGGTCTCGATTGCAGAGTTCACAGGTCTGTTTCTCCAGAGGTTTATTCCCTCTGCCCAGCGCCGTGCGTTGCAAAATAAGTTTCTACGATTAACTCAGGTGATCGTTCGGTGGACGACTACATGCATGAGTTCATGAGACTGAGTCGCTATGCGGGATCTTTGGTAGAAGATGAGGAAGCTAAGACGAATAAATTCTACGAAGGCCTTCAAGATGAGTTAAGGCTGCTTTTGGAAGGCCCTATGACTTTTGGCTTCTAGGATATGGTTCAAACTGCCAGATCACTGGATCTAGATATGCAGAGGGTGCAACACGCAAAAGGCCTCAGCAAGAAGCCAGAATTTCTCACGCCGACCTCTCAAGTAAAGCCCGAGTTTAGGAAAAATAAGTGGAAGTCTAGGTTCCCAGAACCAGCTCCTTCAAATGTATCGGGTGCAACTACTGCGCGGGGTCCTATTACATGTTTCACCTGCGGGAAGGTGGGACACAAAGCCCTAGTGTGTTGAAGTGGTCCCCCGAAGGCAGGAAACTGAGCGGTGTACTATGCTCGTGCGACGGTTTCTTCTTATGCGGAGAAAGGCAAAGCTGCGGAATCTTCTGCTTCCCAGCAACCTCCGACCCAGCCGAGAGTCTATTCGCTGGGCTAGCAAGAAGCCATCCAACAAAATGACATCGTCACAGGTATGCATTAAAATTTAGCTTTTACAGCTTAACGTGATTTATACTGCATGTACGACTATATCTTTGTTGACGTGCTTTTAGTCTTCATTCTAATCTTCAACTATTCGGCGAGAGCTCTCTTTGATACTGGAGCATCACACTCCTTCTTGTCTAAGGACTTCGTGTTGTGAATCGGAGTACCGTATACCCTGGTGAAGGATAGACTGGAGGTAGTGCTTCCCAATGGATCTCGGATGAGCGCGGATAGGTTGAGTCGGGTAAAGGTGCAGATTGGGAATCAGGAATTCGACATGGAAGCATCACTACTACCACTAGCTGAGTTTGACGTAATATTTGGCATGGACTGGCTCTCGAAGCAGCGAGCATGCATAGATTGCAATCGAAAGGAGGTTACTCTGGGAAAGAACACCGGTGATGAGACCACATTTGCGGGCATGCGAGGAGCAAGCAAGACCCTGATGTATGCTCTCTAGGTGGTCAAGGCGGTGAGAAAAGGCGGGGAGTTATTCTTCACATTGTTGGAGGCTTCGACAACTAAGCCCAGTGTAAGTGATGTCCATGTGGTGGCAGAGTATGTGGACGTGCTCCAAACAAACTCCCTGGGGCTCCACCCCAACGAGAGATTGATTTTTGTATTGAGTTAGTGCCAGGTGCCAAACCTGTGTCACGCTCACTGTTCCGGATTGCGCCAAAGGAATTGGCAGAGTTGAAAGTTCAGCTGCAGGAAATGCTAGAGCAAGGCTATTTACGTCCAAGTTCATCCCCTTGGAGTGCACCAGTTCTATTTATGTAAAAGAAGGACGGGAGATTGCGTCTATGCATCGACTATAGAGAGCTGAATAAGCTGACAGAAAAGAACCGCTATCTGATTCCAAGAATCGATGACTTATTCGACCAATTGGTTGGGTAGACTGTATACTCGAAGCTAGACTTAATGTCCGGCTACTATCAGCTTCGTATAAGGGAATGCGATATTCCAAAGACGACATTCAGTACCCGCTTTGGTCACTACGAGTTCACGGTTCTGCCATTCGGCCTTTCCAATGCGCCGTCGGTATTTATGGACTTAATGAATAGAACATTCCGAGAGTATTTGGACCGATTTGTGATCATCTTCATCG
This sequence comes from Dactylorhiza incarnata, assembly GCA_033032865.1. NCBI lineage: Eukaryota > Viridiplantae > Streptophyta > Magnoliopsida > Asparagales > Orchidaceae > Dactylorhiza > Dactylorhiza incarnata. The sequence goes on along the minus strand of JAWHQI010000103.1, from coordinate 2,030,929 downwards.
ACAAAATTTTTTTATACTCTCAATCAGAAGAGGAAAATACAAAGCATATGCACGCAGTGTTTAGCACCTTGAGGAGGAGTCATCTATATGCCAAATTCTCCAAATGCGAGTTTTGGCTACCATCAGTAGCGTTCCTTGGTCATGTCATTAGTGGCGAAGGAATAGAAGTCGATCCGTAGAAGATAGCTTCAATCCGAGAGTGGCCAGTGCTAAAAAATGTGGCAGAAGTCCGAAGCTTCTTAGGACTTGCCGGTTATTATAAGCGCTTCGTGGAGAACTTTTCGAGGATCGCACTTCCTCTCACTAAGCTGACTAGGAAAGCTCAAAAGTTCGCTTGGTCGCCTGAGTGTGCATGAGCTTTTGAGGAACTGAAGAGCCGTCTGACCACGATGCACATTCTATGCTCTCCATGTGGAACGGAGGGTTATGAAATATATAGCGATGCCTCGGGGAGCAGCTTGGGTTGCATTCTGGTGCAGTTTGGGCAGGTGATCGCTTATGGCTCCCGATAGTTGAAGGTACATGAGAGGAACTACCCGGTCCATGACTTGGAGTTAGCGGCCATGGTATTCTCTCTTAAGTTATGGAGGCGCTACTTATATGGCGTGAAGATCGACATCTTTACCGACCACAAAAGTCTCAAGTACCTGCTTGATCAGAAGGAGTTGAATATGCGACAAAGGAGGTGGATGGAGTTCTTGGGGGACTACACCTTTGATATTCGTTACACTCCCGGAAAGGGGAATGTGGTTGCAGACGCGCTGAGTCGGCGGGCTCCCGCGCAAGCAAGTTGGATTTTGATGTATGATGAGCGTCTAATACGTGATCTAGAGTCTCTGGATATCACTAGTGTCGATAAGAGAGCAACTTCTACTGCATGCTTGAACTGTACGGAGGTTCAATACGACCTTGCCGACCGAGTTCGCCAAGCTTTGGAGCTGGATGAAAGCATAAAACGTTACAAGGCAGAGACTTTGGATGGGTCTAGCGCTGAATTCTCTTTCGACGATGATCTTTTATGGAATGATGCGAGATTGTGCATCCCAAAAGTGGCAAATTTACGGGAGGAATTGATGTACGAGGCTCACTTAACCAAGTACTCGATTCACCCGGGGAGCACGAAGATGTATATGGATATGAAGAATCTCTTTTGGTGGCCAGGATTGAAGAAAGACATTGCTCTCTACGTGGCAAAGTGCCATACTTGCGCGTTAGTGAAGGCTGAATGTCAAAGGCCTGGTGGGTTTCTGAAGTCTTTGCCGATTCCGGAGTGGAAGTTCGATGACATTTCAATGGATTTTGTGCACGGGTTGCCGAGATCGCAGTATGGAAACGACGCCATCTAGGTGATCGTAGGTTGTTTAACAAAGGTATCGCACTTTTATTCAGAATTGAAAAGAAGATCCTGTTGAAAAGCTCGCAAAGTTATACGTTGATAGTGTCGTAAGATTGCACGGAGTTCCCCGCAGCATCGTGAGCGATCGTGATGGGCGATTCACATCTAATGATTGGAAACTGATCCACCAACTATTAGGCACTAAGCTGAAATTTAGCACGACCTTCCACCCGTAAACGGATGGACAGACTGAGAGGACCAATAGGACGATGGAAGACATACTCTGGATGTGCGCCCTGGATTTCGAAAAGAGATGGGAGGATTATCTCTATATGATTGAGTTTGCTTACAACAACAGCTACCAATCAAGTATAAAAATGACTTCGTTCGAAGCCCTTTATGGTAGAAAATGTCATACGTCGTTGGCTTGGGCTGAAACGGGGGACACGAAGTTGTTGAAGCCCAAGGCTATTGATGAGGCGAATACATCAATTCAGGCAATATGAGAGCGGTTGCTTATTGCCCAAGATAGGCAGGCAAAGTACTACAACGCGCATCACCGGAATGTAGAGTTTGCCGTTGGTGATTGGGTGTACCTGAAGATCAAACCGTTCAAGGGAGTATCGAGTATCCGACGCTTGAAAAATCTGAGTCCAAGGTACCTAGGACCGTTTGAGATTCTATAATGCATTGGTGAAGCTGCCTATCGACTTGCTCTATCTGAGGAGCAAAGCTGGCTGAATGACGTATTCCACATCTCCATGTTGAGAAAGGCTGTGAAGGAACCTACGCTAATTGTTGCAGTTGACGAGGTATCGAGGAATTCCTAATAGACAGTTGATTTCCCTTTCTTCTTTTGTTCCCTACCCGTCCATCAGATTTGAATACATTCCAAGAATGTTTTTGTTGTCTCCTGGAATACTCCATTCCATTCATGGCAATAAATGAGCCGTTGGAGAACTATCTTCAGCATTGGGGTCCTTTTGAAAAGGTGTTAAAAGGACAGCTGAAAAAGCTTCTATTTCAGACTGTATTCGACGTTTTGTCGACTTCATCATTCTTCATATCGATGCACCTCTGAGTTCTTATAGGAGTAGCTTCGAATTCCTTCTTAGCTCTGGCTGTACTCAGATGTCGATGTTGGGTCGATTACTTATTGACGTATCCGTCGAGTTGAAGGTTTGGGCCTGAACTTCATCTTTTGCGTCGACTTGAAGTCAAAGTTACATCGACTTTTAAGATGGCTTTGACAGTTCTTCCTTCTGCGTCGAGTTCCTTTCGACGTTACATCGACTTGACTTATACTTCGACATGCTGATTGAGTTGCTTCGACTTTCAGTCAGAGTTACATCGACATCTAGTCGAAGTTGCGTCGATTTCTAATCGACGCAAGTTTTAACTCAACTGAATTTGTGCTTATCTTGACCTGGTCTTGACACTCTAAGGTGAGTGTGACATCCTAATACATCTATTGACCAATTTACCCTTTTTATACAATGTGGGTAATATAACATAACAGATGAAATCACTTTAAGTAATTTGTTAGATAAATCACAATGGTTTTTCCCAACAGGCAGCTTTTCCATAAATACATCCGAAAAGTCCTGGACCATCGGGATATCGACCACAGAGGCCTATTCCTCTACCATCCCGAGGTAGACCAGGATACCTCATCTCCCTGGTGGTGAGCTTTTACAGCTTGGATAGATGACATTAATAGTCGGGAGATAGGTCTAATACCTTCGATCATCACCTTAGAGTCCTCATGCCTCAGTACGATCTTCTTTGCCGGGTAGTCGATCCTGTCATGGTTCTAGTGTAGCCAATTCATCCCCAAGATCAAATCGAAATTTGGCATCTTCAGAAGTGTTGTCGGTGCCTCAAATGACTTTCCTCCAATCTCCACCTCCATGTTGCACTTAGCACCGTCTCTATCTCTGATCCGTCTGTGAGTCGCACCTTCCTGTGGATGCCTTCAAAGTGTTGAACATGGTCCAGATCATCTACGAACTTCTCCGAGACAAACTAGTGTGAAACACCAGTGTCGAATAAGGTGTATGCGGGTTTGCCATAGACAAACACTATACATGGGTGGTTTTTATTGTTCAGGTTATAAGTCTTAATAAAACTAAGGTTTTCACATGTTACTATGTAATTTATCAAGAAAGCATTAAAGTACCTGTGATGACCTCCTCGAGATTCCTCTCCTGAGCTAAATCCAGAGCATACACCTGCTCCAAACGTGGGCCTCTGCCGTGATGTCTCCAGCCCCGACCTCATCCTCTGCCTCGATCTTGATGTGCTGGTGCTGGAGAGGATAGTGTAGGAGAAGGAGGTGGACGGAATAACTGGGGGCAATTGGCTCTGATGTGCCATGGCTAGTGGCATCCTAAGTATACCACTACGCAGAATCCTCTATCATCGTGCCTCGGTGGCTCCCAAATCTGCACTGGTAGAGGGACTGGCACTGCAGGAGGCTGTTGCTGCTCTAGCCTGAATTTAGGACGAGGATGTCCTCCGCCTCTCCCGTGCCTCATAATCCTTCCCTGCTACGGTCCCCTGCTACTCTCTCCAATGTGTGTCCCATCTACTGGCCTATTCCACCTACTCTGTATCATCAAATGATCTGCTTCTAGCTTCTTCGTCGTCTCTATGATCTTGGCTAAGCTGCCATCGGCCACGAACAATTGTGCCTTCCTCAATGGGTCTATAAGTACCTAGTAGAACCTCTTGGCATAACCTCTATCATCTAGTGTGTGCATCCCAAAAAATCTAGCCAGATGGGAGAACTCCCTCTGGTACTCTATCACAGACCGGCTCCACTATCTGAGGTTCAAAAACCTCTCCTCCAACTCGTCCATATCCATCATCGTTGCAAAGTGCTCCAAAAATGTGGCACTGAACTCCTCCCTAGTAATCTCTAAGTAATCCCGGTCCGCATAAGTGGAATCCATCAAGGACTTCCACCATCTCTTGACATGGGCATCCAAAGCAGTAGTCGCCCAAGAGACTACCATGCTAACCGGGAAGTTGATGCCTGCAAGCATCTCCAGTATGGTATCCAGCCATTTTGTTGGGAATATTACTCTCAATATTCCCTTGATTTGAAGAAGCATCACACTCAAGGCTAAGTACAATTTGTATTTGATAAACCCTATTTTACATCATGACTATGCATGGTTCGGTTATCCCAAGATCTGGAATAAGTTCAGTGGTTTACTGCTAAAACCATTGAGACGAGTTCTCAGTCTCAGCTTAACAGCTGAGACAAGGCCAGGAGCCGCTGAGAAGGAGTATGGGTCTGCTGAGATGCAGATAGAGGAAAACCTCTAAGAAAACTGTCTGTCTTAGCAGATCCGCTGAGATGGAGACAAAAGTCGCCGCTGAGACTGGAAGCTGTCTCAAACCAACCACTAAGACAGATTCAAATGTGCTGGCAGGTTTTTCTTTTGGCGCAAGTTGCAGTAAAGCAAGATAAGGTGTTCCAATTACCTCCATACTATGCCAGGGGTCATCTGATAGCCGTTGAAGACTGAAGGAGTATAAAAGAACAACTTAGGGCTTTGTAGAAGCTGCCTTTTTGGAAAAAACAAATAACACCTACTATTCCACTGACGGCTGCCCGAAAGATTTCTCTTCTTGCTTCCTGAAGCTACAAGGATAGAAAGTTTGTTCTTCCCGTGTTAATCAAGAAGAGCAAGTTGATCCTTATTTATCTACAGAAGAGAAGGATCAGAAAGGGGCAGGATTGAGGCTACTGAACTCTTCCTGTTTCAAGAACTGCAACTGCAGTAAATTAGTAACAGAAAACCAAAGGCTTGAAAGATTCATCTATTTTATCTTCTGTTGTAAGCATCACTTATAACTTTTATAGGAACATATTTGTTCTGAGCTTGTAGGGAATTTTTCCTGAGGGTGTAGGGATGTTGGCCCTGAGTGTAGAGCTGAGAGTTCAGCTTGAGTGTAGGATCTCAGTGGAGATCTGAGGTAGGACTTTTTGATAGGTCTGAGTTGGTAGGGCTGTTGTGCATGTGGTAGGGTTGTTGAGCCTAAGGTAGGGTTTGGAGAAAACCCGAGAGATCTTGAGGGATCTGAGTTGTAAGCTCTTGGAGCTGAGATTGGAGGAGTTTGTCTTGTCTAACTCATTGTTAGAAAGGTGAAGGGGGAAAGAGGACTACTCAAGACACCCTGTCTTGAGGAACCTCTATAAATGCTTGTGTGTTTTCTATGTGCTTGATTTATATCTGACATAAACTCTGAGAATAGCTAGGCATAAGCTTTGAATCAAAAGAGACCTATTCACCCCCCCCCCCCCCTCTAGGTGATCAAGACTACATCCTAATAAACTATCACATTCCTTCGACTTGATCACATTCTTTGTCCCGTGGTACATCGGAGGGGACAAGCCTTTGAATGCGCTCAACCAGTTGGATCCAGGGTTCAGCTGAGAGGCCAGAACCTAATGTGCCTTAAAACCTCTAGAATGGCTGTCAATGTCGGACCCAACTCCGACTGCTGGAAGGGAGTGGCAGCTGGGGGAAATGGAGTGGTTTCTCGTGGGTTGGTACTCCTCGGGAGCTATACAAATGTAAGGAAATTTATTTGAATTGGCTTAACTCATTGATTAGATGGACTATATATATCCGCAAACTAATGCTCGTGCGGGGCGACCCAGTGTTTTGTGGACTCTTTCTATTATGGTCATTGTTAAGTGATACCAGTTGTATGATCCCCCTCCTTACCGGAGAGTTCCCGGGCCATATGCCCAGAACCGTCGTCTCATGGTGACTCCAACTCACGGGTTAGCTATCGCCGCTTAACTCCAATACTGTCGGCTAGTTCGATCATATCACATGCCAATTTTTGCAAAAAAGAACACTAATAAATATGACAAGTCCATAACCACACGCACACGCACACACACACACACACACACACACACACACACACAGATATATATATATAATGCAAGTAGTTCGCAATGAGAACAAAGCAAAGAGTGCAAGGGCTTAAGCCCGATACAAATAAAAAAGGAAATGATAATAATACACTCTCACACACTACACTTTGTGGAAGCTGCATAAAATACTCTCCAACTTATGATCGTGTGGTAGTAGTGATGCACGACATATGCTCCTCAGGGTCTGCAGTCATGTCCTTCCTGACGTAATGCGACTTAATACACGGAAAATGGTTAATACGTAAGTGCACGCGTTAGATCAAGTAATAAAGTGTGAATAAAGATCGTTCCCACTGAGAGGTGATTAATCTAATGCTTACAAATACTAGTTACACCATTTTTAAATCCAAGTAGATTGATGAGTCGGGTTTATACAGTGATTTCCGGCCTCATTTGGGTTTGATTTAGTGTCATTGCACTTCATTTGCTGTTCATATACGCTTATATTGATAGCATGGCATTTCTGCGCCTTTTGTACAATCCTTCCCCCTCTGTGGCATGTTCTTCCTATATATTACTGTATGCTTGTGTTATGGATCCGGTGGTGTGCACGGATCGGGGTTATTTGTGTTTTTCCTGTAGGTCTTGGGGTCGTGTGCACGTTCGGGATGGTGCGGGGGAATTTTTGGCCTAAAAAGCCTCTGATCATGCGCATTCCTTCGCGCACGATCAGGCGCACGACCATTGGTCGTGCGTTAATTCCCAGCCCAGATCGAGATCGGAACAAAGATATGTGCACGATCACAGGCCTTTCTTCACGCATGACCATTGGTCGTGCGTTAATTCCCAGCCCAGATCGAGATCGGAACAAAGATATGCGCACGATCACAGGCTTTTCTTCGCGCACGACCACTGGTTGTGCGCCCCTGACTGTGCGCAGTACTTATTCTGCTCCCTATTTAAGCCGCTGTTCCGCGATTTTAGGTATTCCTGCACAGTTAGAGGCGCAATTTCTTGGCGCGACTCCGCCGTTCCACCTCTCCAAGGTCCCTCCTTCCATTCCTCCCCTTGGGAAAGCTTCATCCATTGATCCTAAGGTCCATCTAGGGTTCCGGAAGCATTCTCCGCCATCTACGGCCAGAATTCCAAGAGGAAGACATCTCCATCGGGTGAAGGAGAAGTGAACCCAGCTTTGAGAAGAAGACAGGCAGCGGTTGGAGGTAGTGACAGCCTCTACACCCCGGAAGCAACCAAGGACTGAGCTCGGAGGAGGTGTGACGACCCCCCATTCCGACCACGATCCGCGGCGAGGCTTCTCATCTCATGGTTACTTCTACCCCTTCTCATTTTGTGATTTGTACTCTTAGTGGTTGTAATGAACTAAATGAACATCTATTTGTCTATGAATGGAAGTTTATTTATGAACTTGTCTTTACGTTATGCTGTTTTGTGATGCGCTCCGCCCCCGCTCCACTTACACCCACATGTTCTAGCACTCGCTCTAGCAAAAGCTAGAAGCGAAAGCGAAGAGGTGCCTTCAACCCTCAACCCTCGCATTTGCACTCACTTCATCCATTTGCTCACCGGCCATCCGCCAAGCGAAGCACGGCATCGCAGCCTGCATTAAACCCATCCACCAAGCGACGCGGTGATTGCGACTCGCATAGTTGTAGTTTCTCATTCTTGTTCCGTAACACCAACCAAAACCCCCCTTGTTTTGTTAAACTTAGAAACCCTCAAAATTAATCTCCTAACAAGCAAATCGTACTACCTAACTTGCAGTCCTTTGAGAACGATATTCGGGGAGCTACTCCCTACTTTTATTACTTGAAAACGACCGGTGCACTGCCGTCGTCCCGCATTTCGTGCCCGCTAATTAGCGGTGTGGAAATAGCGCTTCAAGTTTTTGGCGCCGTTGCCGGGGACTGCAAGCGTGTATAATTTGTCTTTCTTGGGAAATTAGTTTAAGGGTATTTTTGTTTTTGATAATTCTCTTTTTGGTGTAGTGTGCGCATGCATAGAAAACATCTTGGTGAATTTGCAACATTTGATCCTGAGATAGAGCGTACTTTGCGGGCGCGTCTACGTGCTGCTGCCACCATGGATGTTAATGAAAATCAGGCTAATCCAGGAGTGGGAAATACACCGGCTGTTGCTCAGGCGGCTGATGAGAATGAAGTGGTTAGGCCACGACCTAGGACCATGAGGGATTACACCACTCCTACTGTTGGGAGTGTGTACCCCGGATTTGGCCCAGCTATTACTAACAACAATTTTGAGATAAAGCCAGCCATTCTGAATATGATCCGCAACAATGCCCAATTCGCCGGGTTAACCAATGAAGACCCCCATCTTCACCTAGCTGAATTTGCAGAGATCTGCGGCACATTTCGGTACGCAGGGATAGCTGATGAGACGGTGAAACTCAGGTTGTTTCCATTCTCCCTCCGCGACAAGGCGAAGGCTTGGCTCCAGACAATACCACCCGGCACAGCTACCACCTGGGATGCCCTGCAGACAAAGTTTCTGGCAAAATTCCACCCGGTGGACAAAGTTGTAAACTTGCGGAGAGAAATCGCTACCTTCCGGCAACACGATAAGGAGACCCTTGCGGAAGCATGGGATAGGTTCACGGACCTCCTCCGGAAGTGCCCGCAGCATGAGCTACAACCTTGGAGCTTAGTGGAAAATTTCTATTTTGCAATTGAGCTCAATTATAGGGCCATGATTGATGCTGCTGCAGGCGGCACCATGATGAACCATACTCCCGAGGACGCACTGAGGATTCTCCAGGACACTGCCACTCATAGCTCATTTTGGACAGCTGGAAGAAATGCCCCAAGGAATGCTCGTGGACTCTTTGAGGTGAGCACATCGGGCGCATCTGCCGAGGTGGCATCGACACCTTATGACAACGTCATGCTACTTAGAGGCCTGCTCTCCCTCCTGCCCCAGTAATGGCCATTTCGTGTCAAGGATGTGGAAACCCCGGGCATCATGCTTATGAGTGCCCCTCAGGTGAGCAACCTGCTGAATTAACTTATGATGAAAGTGTGACTTATATGAATGATCAAAATCGGGGAGTGCCATTTAACAACGCTTATAACCCGGCCGTGAGGAGTCACCCGAACTTCTCATGGAAACAAAACGTGCCTAACCAACGATGGCAAGGAGGCTCGCATCAATTTGATGCGCAAGCCTCCGGTAGCCAATCAAGGCCACCACAACCGGGGTTTGCTCAAAATGTACCACCGCAGAGGAAGAGCGCATTGGAAGACATGATGGAAAAGTTTGTTGATCTGGCTCAAACAAATTTGGCCAATCAAACTGCTTCAATGCGAAACTTGGAGACACAGCTAGGCCATTTGGCCCAGGTGCTCACCGAGCGTATGCAAGGTGCTCTTCCAAGCAATACTGAAAAGAACCCGCGGGAGCAAGGCAAAAGCATTGCTGACGCGGATGGTGGTCAAGTGAGCCCATGCGTTGTTGAATGTACTATTAATAATATTGAGGTTTCCGCACTTTGCGACTCTGGGGCATCTCGCAACATTCTTGCTCTGCAAGATGTTGAGAAATTACACCTAACAATGAATTCTGAGGACCGGAAGTCGCTGGTGTTGGCTAATGGAGCGACTGTCGAAACTGAGGGTGAGATTCGTGATGTTGTAGTAAATCTTAATGGAACGGCTGTAGTCACTGACTTTCAGAATCTCGGCCCCATGGAAAATGATTCCATACCAACCTTGGGGGTTCCTCTTCTAAAGGAGATTGGCGCAACCCTCCACATCGCCACGGGTTGTGTCACCCTACCTTCCAATGCAACAAACCCTTCTGAATCATCTAATCTTCCTAATTTCTTTGTAAGTGGAAGTAAGCGCAGGTCCAATGAAGAAAAATCAGACTTTGACGTGAAGGATCCTAGAGAGGAGAAAAGTATCACTCTACTGAAAGAAGAAGCAAAGAAGCTCACAACGAAAGAGTTGGAGATAGAGAGGAAAAGCAATGAGACCAAGGAGTGGGAAGACATGGGAGAAGGCGGAGCGATGAGCCTTCCAAACAACATTTTTATTCAAAACAAGAAATGTAAACAATCTAAACAGGTTCATTGGGCTAATCTACCCCCTTTTGAGGGTGCGGAAATGAAGCCCCCGGCTGATCCCAACCCGACAAATATTACTCCTCCCGCACGTGGTGCTCGGTGGCGCTCTCCTTCAGTGGAAAAACTGAAGCGGGAAAGGATCCTGCGTGCTGCGCGCTTTGAAGCCCTCCGGCGCGAGAAGGAGGAGGTTAGGGGCAAGGGAGAGACATCTTCCTTGGGCCCTAAAGCTTTCACCTCTTGCCTATCTCGCGTGACTGGGGAGAACCACCACAAATCAGCATATAGCTGATGCGTGCCGGGATCTCTGGGCTGTACTGTGTGCCATCTGTGATGTTTCTGTGCTTCTTGTTTCATGTTATTTGCTGCGTTGTACTGTCTTTTTAGCTTTTTATTATAAGACTACTGCTATCAAACTTTAATACAGGTATTTGGTCCACCTTCAAGGACGTTAAACAAAAGGGCTCTTGGGAGACAATCCATTTGGGACCATTTGGTTCCGTTCTTTCTTGTTATCCTTTTTTTGCTATATTTTTGTGTGCTTGGGATCTCTTTAATCGCAGGTCCGTATTTATTGGAGCACGGCGGGATCACCGCCTTTGAACAAAATGCCATATCTTCTGGTATGCTCATTTCTGAGCATGGGGTAATCTCTCATCCTAGCCTTCTTAAGCTTATGCCACTATCAAACATGCTTTCTGCTTAATGTAAGTCGGGGGGAGAGAGTTGTATCATTACCTCGTGCACATGCACAGTGCACAGCATACTAGGATTTACATCTATGTTATATTGTAGCATTGCTCATCTAATGGCACACCACGACACCCACGTGAACGCACTGAACTGTAGGCGCGTGACGAGTCTAACTCATCTCGGTTGTGTGAATGGGAAATCACGGTGCTGGGTTAGGATTGCAAGACGAAGTACTTTGTTGACTCTTGTAGTGCTCCTAGTCGAGTGCTCATGTCTCGTAGGAATTTGTGTAGATTCAATTTCTTTTTATGCTTTTAGTCTATATTTTTCTACTAGCATAAATATTGTTTACTTTACTCAAAATTTGGTGAATCCGGTGTGAATCAAACGGTAGCATAGGAATGTGTGTAGACGTCCGTTAGTCTCGTGTTGCCCGAGTCGGGAGGAAGGATTATCTTTCTCGGTGGCTAGAACTCGCCCCAAGCGATTCTTGAAGCATGGGTATCCGGTTAGTCAAGTGCGTGAATGTGATATAGGCCATCATTTTGGCCCGGTTGAGCCTTTGCACCCTTTCCTATCGCTATACCCTCATTAGCCCAATTGTGCCTACCCGTTCTTTGATTCAGCCCCACTTTTATCGCTCCAAAGCCCAAAAGCCAATCCTAGTCACACACCCAAATCTGAGCTTTAGCTGTTTATTATTTTTTGTGAGATTGGGTTGTTGATGTGGTGACATGTTTGTGAAGTTGTGGATGTGTTTTATTGTTTAGTTGCTGAAAATGATAAGAAAAGAAAAGAAAAAAAATGAAAAAGAGAAAAGATGTGAGATGAAAAGAAAAAGATATGAGTTTGAATGAAAAACTCATTCGTATAAGTATAAGTTTGGGAGCAGGCGGTGCACACACCCATGTTGTAATTACAAGTCTGGGGGTGTAGGTACCCGCATGTTTATGTAGCGATGAGGTTAGTTTTCTGTGCTAGCTCATTTGGGTTTAGTGTCTGAGCCGTCGCTTTTATCTTTGTTTACCTCACCTAAACCCAAGCCTCATCTCAAACCTAAAGTCCTATTGATTCACGCATTTGAGTCATACTAGTGCCGTGGAGAGAGTGCGAACGGGAAAGCCTATGGTCACCGACATTGATGGATTTCAATGGAGTTGTCCCGAGTCCCGATCTTTGGCAACGCTTGCCTCGGCGTTCAGTTTACTTTCTTCCTATGTACGACCTTATGATTCACCGTGATTCACCTTTGGAGTAAACGTAATATATAAATACGCTCTTAGAAAATTATAAACTAATATGTATAATTAGAAATTTTGTCTACTAGATTTCTATGCACATGCGTATGAGACTTCGCATATTACTCCGCCCTTGCAATTTCTAACCCAGCTATGTCTTTTCTCGCTCCGCCGGATTTGTTTGCTCGGGATGTGCAAACATGTAAGTCTGGGGGTGTGATGAGTCTGGTTTATATAGTGATTTTCGGCCTCATTTGGGTTTGATTTAGAGTCATTGCACTTCATTTGCTGTTCATATACGCTTATATTGATAGCATGGCGTTTCTGCGCCTTTTGTGAAATCCTTCCCCCTCTGTGGCATGTTTTTTTATATATTACTGTATGCATGTGTTATGGATCCGGTGGTGTGCACGAATCGGGGTTATTTGTGTTTTTCCTGCAGGTCTTGGGGTCGTGTGCACGTTTGGGATGGTGCGGGGGAATTTTTGGCCTAAAAAGCCTCTAATCATGCGCATTCCTTCGCGCATGATCAGGCGCACGACCATTGGTCATGTGTTAATTCCCAGCCCAGATCGAGATCAGAACAAAGATATGCGCACGATCACAGGCCTTTCTTCACGCACGACCATTGGTCGTGCGTTAATTCCCAGCCCAGATCGAGATCGGAACAAAGATATGCGCACGATCACAGGCCTTTCATCGCGCACGGCCACTGGTCGTGCGCCCCTGACCGTGCACAGTACTTATTCTGCTCCCTATTTAAGCCGCTGTTCCGCGATTTTAGGTATTCCTGCACAGTTAGAGGCGCGATTTCTGGGCACGACTCCGCCGTTCCACCTCTCCAAGGTCCCTCCTTCCATTCCTCCCCTTGGGAAAGCTTCATCCATTGATCCTAAGGTCCATCTAGGGTTCCGGAAGCATTCTCCGCCATCTACGGCCAGCATTCCAAGAGGAAGACATCTCCATCGGGTGAAGGAGAAGTGAACCAAGCTCTGAGAAGAAGACGGACAGTGGTTGGAGGTAGTGACAGCCTATACACCCCGGAAGCAACCAAGGACTGAGCTCGGAGGAGGCGTGACGACCCCCCATTCCGACCACGATCCGCGGCGAGGCTTCTCATCACGTGGTTACTTCTACCCCTTCTCATTTTGTGATTTGTACTCTTAGTGGTTGTAATGAACTAAATGAACATCTATTTGTCTATGAATGGAAGTTTATTTATGAACTTGTCTTTACGTTATGCTGTGTTGTGATGCGCTCCACCCCCGCTCCACTTACACCCACATGTTCTAGCACTCGCTCTAGCAAAAGCTAGAAGCGAAAGCGAAGAGGTGCCTTCAACCCTCAACCCTCGCATTTGCACTCACTTCATCCATTTGCTCACCGACCATCCGCCAAGCGAAGCACGGCATCGCAGCCTGCATTAAACCCATCCACCAAGCGACGCGGTGATTGCGACCCGCATAGTTGTAGTTTCTCATTCTTGTTCCGTAACACCAACCAAAACCCCCTTGTTTTGTTAAACTTAGAAACCCTCAAAATTAATCTCCTAACAAGCAAATCGTACTACCTAACTTGCAGTCCTTTGAGAACGATATTCGGGGAGCTACTCCCTACTTTTATTACTTGACAACGACCGGTGCACTGCCGTCGTCCCGCATTTCATGCCCACTAATTAGTGGTGTGGAAATAGCGCGTCATAGATCAAATGAGATGATTTTGAAAAGTAATAAAAACTCAAAATGAAGATTTAAAACTAAATAAACTATTTAAAATAACTTTTTATCAGTTGGGAAATGTTAAAAAAACTTGAGGTCCGGAGATTAAGTAAAAATGCGGAACACTTCACAAAACCTTCCACAAGTGTAGCACAACAATGACAATGGGAAGACCGAATAGTGCTATGGTATTAACTATCTCTTTGCAATTCGAGGTATACATGGAGAGACATGATTCATAAGAATCACGGAGGAGAGAAGCACAAAACATAAAAGTAAATAACAAGCTGCTGGCGACTTGACCACCTGAGCCCGCCAGACTGCACTAACAGGCATGCCAGACGGATAGCCCCTGAGACCACGCGAACAGAGCATAAGCCGCACCTGTCAGACCGCAACCAAAGACTGCCCGACCTGCTGCTTTATTCCTCTACTGAAAATAAATAGTTCGCACTTCTTGATCGCCCAGACCGTATGGTCTTAAGATCATAGAAGAACCCGTGAACACTGAATAAGGAAACTGTTTCCTTCTACAGATCGCAACTCAAGATCGCCTGGCCACTTAAGACCGCCTGATCAACTGAGTTCACTGCACAGTCCAAGAACACCTAAACACAGTCCACCCAGACTGGTTTATTCAAAGCTGGAAGAAAGGAGAAAAGTTGACCGCAAGCTGCTAGTCGCTAACTTGCGAACAAACAAACCGATCAGTCAAAATCTCAGACCACACGACCTCAAATTGAGACAGACACAATCAAGCCAACTTTGGTTCTTACAGTTCTCGTTATGAATGACGGGCCCTGCACCCCTATTTATAGGCGAGTAGACCGATGTCGTCACAGCACAAACTGGGATACAATAACCGCCCATCAGATTGCGAGCGGTCTCTCAAATCAGATCGCCCGAGCTCAGCACCGCTCACCGCTCCCTTATTGAACCATACGGTTATCACAAACCGCTCGGTTACCGCACATCAAAACAGGCCGCACGGTCTTATTGCATAAGCAAAGAACTTCTTCAGTAACCCAGACCGACAAGAACAACATGTCAGACCGCCCGATCACTGCAAGAAGGCATACCTACTTGATCATCTGGCCGACTTGAACAAGTCTCCAGAATAACCTGCGCGAGCTGCTTGGATAAACTTGCGATCTCTCACATCAGACCGCCCATATCAGATCGACTGAGACAGAACCAACAGAGAACCAACGCAGACCGCGCGGTCTCTGCGGTCTCCAACCTGCAGACCGCCCAACACCATTCCACTTCCACTTCAAAAATTTAACACTCCCCCTTGAAGTGGGAAGTGGAAGTCAGCCCAAGCAAACTCAGCAACCGACCAAATGGTCCCTTCAACAGTGGCTTAGTAAATATGTCAACAACGTTCTCCTTGCTCTGCACATGCTCCACAGTCAGAGATCCCTCCAACACCTTCTCACAAATGAAATGGTGATGAATCTCTATGTGCTTCGTACGCACGTGACAAACTGGATTGTTCAACAGTTTGAGAGCACTCTCATTGTCACCACGTAGCAGAGTAGGACCTCGCACCTCCCTATGAATGTCTTCCACAAGCCTCCTAAGCCAGATGGCTTCCTGAGCCACCAAAGCCGACGCTTTGTACTCCTCTTCTGTGGTAGAGAAAGACACAGAATCCTGCTTCTTGCTGCACCATGATATAGCTGTAGAGCCTGTCATAAAGACATATCCAGACTTCGATCTCCGATCATCCGAGTCTCCTCCATAATCAACATCAAAGTACCCATGCAAGCAAAATCCTGAATCTCTCCCATAGAAGAGACCCAAATCTGAGGTGGATTTGACATACTTCAATATACTCATACCCGCCACAAGATGAGGCTTCCAAGGCTCTACCATAAACCGACTTACCCTGCCAACTGCATAAGCAATATCTGGCCTTGTGATCATCAAGTATATCAGACTTCCAACCAAAGCCCGGAACACCAAAGGATCGGTAAGAACCTTCCCTTCATCTCGTCGAAGATGAACTCCAACCTCCAGTAGAGTAGAGCTGCTCTTCCCCCCTTTCATGCTGAATCTCTTCACGATTCGATCTGCATAGCCTTTTTGGGAAACAAGCATACCACTCTCTTTCCTCTCCACTTCGAGCCCAAGGAAATGGTAGAGCTCACCCAAATCCTTCATCTCGAATCTGATAGCTAGCTCAGCACGGAGCCTCGCTACCTCCATTTCAAAATTCCCCGTGACGATCATATCGTCAACATACAACAACACCAAGACCTGAAGATCCCCCGTCTTCTTTACGAATAAGCTAGAGTCTGAATCAGAAGCAAAGTATCTGCAGAAGTGGAAGTATTCTGCGATCTTCCCGTACCATGCCCGAGGGGCTTGCTTCAAGCTGTAAAGAGCCTTCTTGAGCTTGCAAACATATCTTGGGTGCTCTTCGGATACATAACCAGGTGGCTGATCCATGAAGATTTCATTGTCAATCTCGCTGTATATGAAAGCGTTCTTCACGTCGAGTTGCCAAATCTTCCACCCTTGGCAAGCTGCCAAAGCGATCACCACCCGGACAGAAGTCATCTTGGCAACGAAGCTAAATGTCTCATCATAATCCTCCCCATACTTCTGAGAGAAACCTCGAGCTACAAGGCGAGCCTTATACGACTCAATACTTCCATCAGCCTTCTTCTTCAGTTTGAAAACCCACTTGCAAGTCACCGGAGTAACTCCATCAACCTTATGCACCAAGTCCCAAGTCTCATTCTTCCTGAGGGCAGCCATCTCTTCATCCATGGCTCCTTCCCACTCCTTGAATCCAACGGAATTTTCATAACAAGATGGCTCTCTCTCATCCAGGGGACCTGCGAAGAAACATGAGACAAAGCTCACCAAGTTTCCGCCCGTATACCGATCTGGCGGAATAATGGTCCTCTTGGACCTCCTCAGAGCTTGACTCTGAACCACCTATTACACTACAGCTTCTGGACTAGCTCTCCTTTCAGGTAGACATGAAGCATCGCTCCCACTGCTTACAGAACCTGAAGAACCTGTCCCAAAGCTAGAAATACCTGGAGCACCTGGAGAAACATGCAACTCCACCAGAACTTCCTTTGCTGCTTCCTCTAGTCCACCATCTACCCTGCTTCCTTGTAACTCTACAAAAGAGCTGTTGGAGTTTCTGAGGTGATCTCAAAGCAATCAATAGTTAGTCTTGCTGCCAACGCAATATGAGCCTATAGGGTCGCACATAAAAGCGTTTGGAGAAGTTGGAGAAATGATTGTGTTGGCCTTACTCTTATTGGATATGAGTGGAGGACCAATCCTGTGACTGCTTGGAATTAAGTTGAGAATGTCTCAACGGGAAATCGTTTAAAGGGTTTAAACGAATGGATTTATACATGACTAATTCGGCTAAAGGGTTTAACCGAATTATGTCAAATTCGGCTAATGTGATTAACCGAATTATGTTGATTCGACTAAAGAAATTCGGCTAATATGATTAACCGAATTTATTACAGATTCGACTAAAGGGTTTAGTCGAATCCGGTCAGTTTGACGAAAGGGTTTCGCCGAATTTATATAGCCGAATTTATATAGCCGAATTTGGTTATAGTGATTAGTCGAATTCGGCGAATGTCATTAGTCGAATTCAGTGAATATCATTAGTCGAATTCGGCGAATGTAAATCTGGACAGATTTTTCTGTTTTCCCCTCTGGTCTGCGGATAGCCGGTTTTATGCCTTGCTTATAAAAGGAATGGTTTAGGGCTTCGACATCAGAAGATTTTCCAGATCGAGCCTTTTGCGTGAGAACAAGACGACGGAAGTGTTCCGACTGTTCTCGTTCCTTCCGCCAATCGTCATTCCGCCGCCACTAGTCGCTGCCGTCGTGGTGGTCGTCTCCCTTGGATCGGATCTAGCAGTCCGTGGGGACGTTGGGAGCTTCCTTCTCCGACCTAGTTCTTGTGCGACAAGAAGCTAGGGTTCTTCTTCGCTTGTGTGGACTTTTGTAGAGGGATCGATCTATTTCGATCCTTGAAGAACTCAAAGGCAGGTTTCAGATTTCTTCTTGGAGCACCTTGATTGAGTGTTGACTCAATCCCGCAAAGGTACCTTGTATTTCATTTTGATTACTTCTTGATTCAATGTTCATGGCCCGATCCAAACTCTTTTGGGTTGTTCTCTTTATTTCCGCCGCGCATACATATGATGTATGGTTGTAGAAAAACCCAACAGTGGTATCAGATCCAGGTTGCGGCCATGAATGTTATTTCAAAAGTTAGGTTATTCCAGTACGTGCAAATCTAGGTATTTGGAAGCGTTCTAAATGTCAAGATTTCTTCCTGGAACATCAAAAGTTGATGATTTTTCCAAGGGAATTCGGTGGTGATTTTAAAAATTTGGACGGGGCTCTGCCCCGCACCCCGCAGGGGCTCTGCCCTTAAGACCCCGCCAGGAACGTCTGGGATTTCGTGGTAATTTCTAATTGTTAGAAATTGTTCTCCTTAGGAGTAACCGTCCCTCAAGTAGTTAATGGACCCTTGTATTGTTTTGGATTTTGAATCCAACAATGAGAGACGAGCTTGTCTACTGCTTTAAGTCGAGTTGTCTTTCCCTTTGTCCAATGCATGTAAATTTGAAGATTTTGAAGAGTTCTAAATGTTCAGATTTAGCCCTTTAGTTTATCAAAGGTTGATAGTCTTATGTTGTGCACATAAGGGATGCATGTGGATTTTTAGAAAGCTTGTTTTTCTGTGGATGTGCACATTGATCAAATGTTGATTATGGTTAAGTGTTAACCTGTTGTTAAAAATCCCTTCATCAAATATTAAGTGTTCGGATGCCTTCCGATGGATGACACTCTTCCTGCCTCGATCGATGAAGTGTGGGCTTAACAAAGCAAGGTGCATTAATCTATCTTGGTAAGGGTGCGAGCGGATAATTGTGATATCCCACTGTCGACATCGGGTCTAACTTAACTAGGTGACCTCAAAGGTTGAGTGCCTAGAGGCATAGGGTTGGCATGCACCATATGATGGATGCGAATAAGGAGTTATTCACCAACCATACAAGAGTTGCATGAGGATGCAATTGGCAAGCGTTGCCTACCTAAATAACTGCATAGTGAGAGAAAAGCCAAATCTGACTCATTGTGTTGGTGAAATAAGGGTCTTGTCCACTAAGAGAGTAGCTCGCATGGACTCTCCGAATTGATAGTGAGGGCTATCAATTTGAATAAAATAGTGGGAGTATTTAATTGAAGTCCAAATTAAAATAAATTGTATTTTGAAATTTTGGTACTGATTAAATTCTGCATGAATTCTTGTAGAATTCCATGGCAAGTGGTTCACATTCCACCATGTCCCTGAGAGCTATCCTTGAGAAGGACAAGCTAAGTGGGACGAACTACATGGACTGGTACAGGAACCTGATAATTGTTCTCAGGCAAGAGCGAAAGCTCTACGTCTTGGAAGAAGAAGCCCCCGAGGTGCCGACCGGGAACTCATCCCGTGTTGATAAGGATGCTTATAAGAAGTATACCGATGATGCCTTAGACGTCGAGTGCCTTTTGATTGACACCATGAACTCTGAGCTTCAGAAGCAACATGAGAACATGGGGTGCAAGGAGATTGACGAGCACCTAAAGAAAATGTTTCAAGGGCAAGCTCGTCAAGAGAGGTTCGATGTCACGAAGGTATTATTTCAGTGCAAAATGGGAGCTCGAGACTCGGTTGGTACTCACGTACTCAAGATGATTGGGTATATAGAGAACCTGGAGAGACTGGGTTTTCCTCTGGGTCAAGAGTTGGCCACAGATCTTATCCTGCAATCGTTGCCGGATAGTTATGAGCAGTTCGTCTTGAACTACAACATGAATGAAATAGACAAGACACTGCCCGAGCTCCTAGGCATGTTGCGAACTGCCGAGATAAACATGAAGAAGGCCAAGCCTGCTAGTCCCATATTGATGGTACATAAAGGCAAGGGTAAGGCCAAGGGCTTCAAGAAGACGAAGGTAGGACCTAAGTCACATCTTGAGCCCAAATCTTCTGCGCTGAAAAGGAAGAGCACCGTGAAGGAAGGGAAATGCCACCACTGTGTCAAGGCTGGTCATTGGAGGAGGAATTGTCCTTCGTACATTGAGGGTCTGCAGAAAATTAAGGGAGGTATGACTTCCGCTTCGAATATTTACGTTATAGAGATAAACCTTTCTGCTCCTTCATCTTGGGTATTGGATACCGGATGTGGTTCTCACATTTGTACAGATGTGCAGGAACTGAGAAGGAGAAGATTGCTGAGTAAAGGAGAGGTGGACCTACGCGTCGACAATGGAGCAAGAGTTGCTGCTGTAGCCGTAGGGGTTTACCGTCTTTCTTTGCCCAATGGGCTTGTAATAGAACTTAATAATTGTTATTTTGTTCCGGCCATAACTTGAAACATTATATCCATTTCATGCTTAGACATGATTGGATTTTCTTTTATAATTAAGAACAATTGTTGTTCTATATTTAAGAATGATGTTTGTTATGTTGTAGCTCAATTCTTTAATGGTCTTTATGTTTTGAACCTGGACCATCCGATCTATAATGTAGATAATAATAAAAGACTAAGAACAAATGACTCAAATCCTACATATCTCTGGCATTGTCGTTTGGGCCATATAAATGAGAAGCACATATCCAAGCTCCATAGAGATGGACTATTGGACTCATTTGATTATGAATCATTTGAGCGATGCGAGTCTTGTTTATTAGGCAAGATGACTAAAGCCCCTTTCACTGGTTATACTGAGAGGGCTGAGGATCTCTTGGGTGTTGTACATAGTGATGTATGCAGGCCCATGAGTTCTATGGCTAGAGGTGGGTATTTCTACTTCGTTACATTTACTGATGATTTCAGTAGATACAGATACGTGTATCTTATGAAGTGCAAATCCGAAACTTTTGAAAAGTTCAAAGAGTTTAAGAATGAAGTGGAGAACCAATTGGGTAAAAGGGTTAAAGCACTCCGATCTGACCGAGGTGGCGAATACCTGAGTCATGAGTTCCGTTATCATCTGAAAGAGTGTGGTATTGTATCACAGCTCACTCCACCTAGGACACCGCAGCATAATGGTGTGTCTGAGAAGAGAAATTGTACACTGTTAGACATGGTACGGTCGATGATGAGTCATGCAGACTTGCCTGTTTCCTTTTGGGGTTTTGCTTTAGAGTCTGCTGCAATGACACTGAATCGCGCTCCGACGAAAACGGTTCTAAAGACACCATATGAGATATGGACTGGGAAGCGTCCTAGTATGTCATTCATTAAAATTTGGGGCTGTGAGGCATACGTACGACGTCAAATGCCTGACTAGCTGGAACCCAAATCAGATAAGTGTTATCTGGTGGGATATCCTAAGGAAACGAAAGGATATTACTTTTACCTACCGTCTGAGGGCAAAGTGTTTGTCGCAAGGACGGGTGTCTTCTTGGAGAAAGAGTTCTTATCAAGAAAGACGCAAAAGGTAGAACTTGAAGAAGTTCAAGAACCACAAGTAGTGAATGAACCAGAATTGGATTCTGAGCCAGGACTACAAGATGTTGTAGCTAGAGAACCTGCTCAAGAGACACAAGTCCTACTTAGATCTGGTAGACCAAGATTTGAGCCTGAGAGATATGGATTTCTCGTGTCTCAAATATGTAATGTGTTGCTTATGGATCATTATGATGAACCAGCGACCTACCAAGAGGCTATGAATGGACCGGACTCCGACAAATGGCTTGAGGCTATGAAATCCGAAATGGACTCCATGTATACAAACCAAGTTTGGAACATGGTGGAACCACCTGAAGGGGTACGACCCATAGGGTGCAAATGGGTCTTCAAGAAGAAGATCGACGTGGATGGGAATGTACAGACATTCAAAGGGCGACTGGTGGCTAAAGGTTTCAAGCAAATTCATGGTGTTGACTATGATGAGACCTTTTCCCCTGTTGCCATGGTAAAGTCCATTAGGATATTGCTTGCTATTGCTGCGTATTATGACTACGAGATCTGGCAGATGGATGTCAAAACGGCTTTCCTAAATGGAAACCTCCTTGAGGAAGTGTACATGACACAACCCGAGGGTTTTGTATCCCCAAATAAAACCACTAAAATATGCAAGCTGAATAGGTCCATCTATGGATTGAAACAGGCCTCTAAAAGTTGGAATCTTCATTTTGATGAGAAGATCAAAGAGTTTGGTTTTGTCAAGAATGAAGATGAACCGTGTGTTTACAAGCGAATCAGTGGGAGCATTGTTGTCTTCCTGATATTGTATGTAGATGACATACTGCAGATCGGGAATGACATACCTACCCTGAAAGTTGTGAAGAACAACCTAGGGAACTGCTTTTCTATGAAGGACTTGGGTGAAGCGACTTACATACTCGGTATTAAGATCTATAGAGATAGATCGAAGAAGTTGCTGGGTTTGACCCAGAGTACGTACATTGAGAAGGTGTTGAAGCGGTTCAACATGCTTGAGTCCAAGAAAGGATTTTTGCCCATATCTCATGGTGTGAATCTCTCTAAAGACCAGTGTCCAAAATCTTGTGAAGATAAGGACCGCATGAAGTTGATTCCATATGCTTCGGCAATTGGGTCAATCATGTATGCAATGTTATGTACTCGACCCGATGTCTCTTTTGCTTTGAGCATGACTAGCAGGTATCAGTCTGATCCTGGTGAATGTCACTGGATAGCCGTAAAGAATATCCTGAAGTACTTGAGAAGGACTAAGGATGTATTCTTGGTGTATGGTGGAGAGGAAGAGCTCGTTGTAAGTGGTTACACGGATGCCAGCTTCCAAACTGATAGGGATGATTCGAAGTCTCAGTCAGGGTTTGTGTTTTGCCTGAATGGAGGAGCTGTGAGATGGAAGAGTTCCAAGCAAGAGACAGTTGCTGATTCTACACCTGAGGCCGAGTATATCGCTGCGGCAAATGCAGCGAAGGAGGCTGTATGGATTAGGAAATTCATCGGCGAGCTAGATGTAGTTCCTAGCATTGTTGGTCTCGTAGTTCTCTACCGTGATAACAATGGTACAATTGCACAATCTAAGGAACCTAGATCCCATCAGCGTTCCAAGCACATACTTTGGCGGTTCCATCTTATTCGTGAGATTGTCGAACGAGGAGATGTGAACATTTGCAGAGTGCCGACTGAGGAGAATATTGCAGATCCACTGACAAAGCCTCTCGCGCAGAGAAAGCATGATGGTCATACTAGATCAATGGGTATATGATACCTGAATGATCAACTCTAATGGGAGTCTTGTGGGTTGCATGTAAAATATATATTCTGTTGGCTGTTTATTATTTATTCATATGATGAATTGTGTACCAATTATTTCTTTTACAATTAATGGCAAGTTCTTTTATTATGATATACTGTTTCTATATGATATAATAAAATTCGTGATAAATACCCTTAGAATGTTCGCTTCCATAGGACATCAAGTACGTGACTTGAATGTGAGAGCCTATGATTTCAAAGCTTCATTCTTAAAAGGTCCCTGGTTGAGGTATCATCGTAGAAGCTAAGGGTGATGATGATACATTAAGACTAGCATGTGTGTTGACTGATGACCGGTTCTCACAGGTCATGATATTGTGATATCAAGTCATCACATGGGTACTTGTTAGTGAACAAGTTGTACTGGACAGACCCAACCTGAGACTACTTTGTGGATTGTTACTTAAATGTGTCACAAGTAGGTCTCATTTAACTATGGTGTTGTGGTCCTTTGACCTGAAGTCACAGCATTCATCGAGTGAGGAAGAGCGTGCTTTGATGTCATCTAAAGTCTTCCTTGAAGAAGGTTGATGATAAGGGTGGTCGTTGGGTACGTTACGAATCATTTGGGTGTTTGGGTGTGAGCATATATGGGATTTGTCCTCCTATATAACAGGAGTTGCATCCATAGGCCCCTTGATGGAATTGGACTGAGAAATGCATGGCTATGCTTGGTTGAGCCAATATGTGATTTTGGGCTCACCATTCTCTGGAAGTCCGTTCTAGATCAAGAAACATGGATTGAGCTATCATGAGGGTGACACGGACCATGCCTCTAGTTCTTTCCGGATGTAAGGGACAAATGGACATGGCAACACTGATACATTGGTCATGACAGGCTTATATGAGTTATGAACTCTTATTACTTGGGTAGCAATGATGTATTGCTAGATGCTGCTCATTGTTTGTGAGACTTATGTTGATACTTTGTGATCAAGTGGGAGACTGTTGGAGTTTCTGAGGTGATCTCAAAGCAATCAATAGTTAGTCTTGCTGCCAACGCAATATGAGCCTATAGGGTCGCACATAAAAGCGTTTGGAGAAGTTGGAGAAAGGATTGTGTTGGCCTTACTCATATTGGATATGAGTGGAGGACCAATCCTGTGACTGCTTGGAATTAAGTTGAGAATGTCTCAACGGGAAATCGTTTAAAGGGTTTAAACGAATGGATTTATACATGACAAATTCGGCTAAAGGGTTTAACCGAATTATGTGAAATTCGGCTAATGTGATTAACCGAATTATGTTGATTCGACTAAAGAAATTCGGCTAATATGATTAACCGAATTTATTACAGATTCGACTAAAGGGTTTAGCCGAATCCGGTCAGTTCAACGAAAGGGTTTCGCCGAATTTATATAGCCGAATTTATATAGCCGAATTCGGTTATAGTGATTAGTCGAATTCGACGAATGTCATTAGTCGAATTCGGTGAATATCATTAGTCGAATTCGGCGAATGTAAATCTGGACAGATTTTTCTGTTCTCCCCTCTGGTCTGCGGATAGCCGGTTTTATGCCTTGCTTATAAAAGGAACGGTTTAGGGCTTCGACATCAGAAGATTTTCCAGATCGAGCCTTTTGCGTGAGAACAAGACGACGGAAATGTTCCGACTGTTCTCGTTCCTTCCGCCGATCGTCATTCCGCCGCTGCTAGTCGCCACCGTCGTGGTCGCCGCCTCCCTTGGATCGGATCTAGCAGTCCGTGGGGACGTTGGGAGCTTCCTTCTCCGACCTAGTTCTTGTGCTACAAGAAGCTAGGGTTCTTCTTCGCTTGTGTGGACTTCTGTAGAGGGATCGATCTATTTCGATCCTTGAAGAACTCAAAGGCAGGTTTCAGATTTCTTCTTGGAGCACCTTGATTGAGTGTTGACTCAATCCCGCAAAGGTACCTTGTATTTCATTTTGATTACTTCTTGATTCAATGTTCATGGCCCGATCCAAACTCTTTTGGGTTGTTCTCTTTATTTCCGCTGCGCCTACATATGATGTATGGTTGTAGAAAAACCCAACAAGAGCTACCTTGGTATGAAGTCAGCTCGTCAAATACCACATCCCTAGAGACCATATATATCTGTGTCTCGGGATCCATGCATCTCCACCCTTTCTTCCGGTCATCATAACCGACGAAGACTAGTTTCCTTGCCTTTGCATCTATCTTCGTTCGAAGGGCATCCGGAACAAGCACGTAGCAGGTTGAACCAAACACTTGAAAGTGTTCCATGCTTGGCTTCTCCTTGAACATCAACTCATGAGGGGTCTTCTTGTTAATGGGACTGAGAGGCATCCGGTTGATGATATAGGCCACACAAGACATTCCCTATACCCAGAAGGACTTTGGGATACTCTTGGCATGAAGCCAACATTTGCAGGTTTCCATCAGATGACGGATCTTCCGCTCTGCAACTCCGTTCTGTTGTGGAGTGTGAGCATAAGAAAGCTCCCTTTGGATGCCATGCTTCCTGCAGAAGTTAAAGAACGCCTTGGATGTGAACTCTCCTCCATTGTCAGTTCTGAACCTCTTGACCCGCAGGTTAAACCGACCTTCCACCAGCTCCTTGAACTCCACAAACCTCTCAAACACCTTCGACTTCTCCTTCAGCAAATATACCCAAGTATATCTGGTGAAGTCATCAACTAAGATCAGCATATACCTGCTACCTCCAAGACTGGCAGTGTTGGTAGGTCCAAACAGATCACCATGTATACACTCCAATGGTCTTTTACATCTGCTTTGTGATTTGTCAAATGGAAGACGTTGAGCCTTACCAAACTGACAACCTGCACAAACATGACCATCCCCGAAAGATGACAAGCTAGGCAAACCTTTCACAAGGCCTCTTCCCGCCATAGCCTTCAACTTATCCATCCCAACATGCCCAAGTCTTTCGTGCCAGATAGCGGCATTGTCGTTAGCCCTCATCTTATCAACATAGGAACTTGTTGAAAGAACAAATAAGTCCTTCACCCATCTCCCTATATGAGTGACGTCAGCTTTCACAGCTGAAACATTTCTGAGAAATTTCACTTCTGTTGGACCGAACAGAATGTGATAGCCAGCGTCCACCGCATTGGTCACAGAGAAGAGGTTCTTCTTCATCCCCGAAACATGATAGACACTCCTCAATGTAAGAGTACCTATATCATCGTTCAAAGAAACCACACCCTCCTTCTCAACTGCATGTATAGTATCATCAGCTGTAATGATAGCGTCATTACCTGTATATGCTCACAATGAGGAGAACTTTGACTCATTCCTGGTGAGGTGATGACCACACCTAGAGTCAACTATCCAATCATCTTGATAGTTGATGGAAGCGATAGCCCGAACACACATGCCTGTCATGAATGCACCTCCACCACCCCAACTACCTTCAGACTTGGAACCAGCCTCCTCCTTTCCTGCAGCATGCCCTGGCTGAAGATTGACTTGGCAGTCTCTCTTGAAGTGACCAAGCTTGTTGCACCTGAAGCATCTAGGTCCTTCCTTCTTCTTCCCATCATGCTTAGGAGCATAGCTCCTCTCCTGCTGATATGAAGTAGACGGACCATCATCTCCAGATGTCTTCTTCTTATCTCGTCTCATCTTCTTGCCAGAGAAGAGAACCTCACCTTCTCCCCCAGAGACAGACATCCCAGCCATTTGCTTAGCCAAAATATCTTGTGAAGCAAGTAAGTTCTCCAACTCTAGCAACGAAGGGTGATGGACCAGCCTTGAACAGAAGTGACAAAGGCCACATACTCCCTCCACAAGCTGCGGATTATATGACTCTTTGAATTAGCTTCTGAGATAGCTCATCCGGGTCCAAAGCCGATATCTCTGCACAGAGGTTCTTCATCTTCAAGAAGAACGTTGAGATAGACAAATCTCCCTGAGTTGCTTTCGCCAACTCATTCTCCAAGAACTATAGCCTAGCTACATTCTTCTTATTGAACAAGCCATCCAAGGTTGTCCACATTTCAGCAGCTGACCTACATCCGATGACGTGATCAAACAACTCAGGAATGATAGCTCTTTTGAGAGTGAACTCCGCCTTAGCATTTGTTCTCTTCCAAGCCTTCACGAGCTCAACATTCCCTTCAGCAGGAATAACAACTTGTCTTGCTTCTCCTCCTACAACCTCCCACAAATCCTCGCCAAGAAGATAGCTCTCCATACAAGAATTCCACTTCTTAAAGTTAGTCTATGTAAGGAGCTCATTACCAAGACCTCTAACATATCCTCCTTCCATTGCTATCCCACTAATTACTAACCAACTTGAGGAACCCGAGAGAAGTATCAGCAACTACTGCTCAACAACCTACCTCTGATACCATGTTAAAAAACTTGAGGTCCGGAGATGAAGTAAAAATGCGGAACACTTCACAAAGCCTTCCACAAGTGTAGCACAACAATGACAATGGGAAGAACAAATAGTGTTATGGTATTAACTATCTCTTTACAGTTCGAGGTATATATGGCGAGACACGATTCATAAGAATAACGGAGGAGAGAAGCACAGAACAAAAAAGTAAATAATAAGCTGCTGGCGACTTGACCACCTGAGACCGCCAGACCGCGCGAATAAACAAGCCTGACGGATAGCCCCTGAGACCGCGCGAACAGAGCACAAGCCGCACCTGTCAGACCACAACCAAAGATTGCCCGACCTGCTGCTTTATTCCTTTGCTGAAAATAAACAGTTCGCACTTCTTGATCGCCCAGACCGTAAGGTCTTAAGATCACAGAAGAACCCATGAACACTGAATAAGGAAACTGCTTCCTGCTACAGACCGCAACTCAAGATCGCCTGGAAACTTAAGACCGCCTGATCAACTGAGTTCACTGCACAGTCCAAGAACACCTAAACACAGTCCGCCCGGACTTGTTTATTCAAAGCTGGAAGAAAGGAGAAAAGCTGACCGTGAGCTGCTAGTCGCTAACTTGCGAACAAACAAACCGATCCGTCAAAATCTCAGACCACACGACCTCAAATTGAGACCAACACAATCAAGCCAACTTTGGTTCTTACAGTTCTCATTATGAATGACGGGCCCTGCACCCCTATTTATATGCGAGTATACGGATGTCGTCACCGCACAAACTGGGATACAATAACCGCCCATCAGATTGCGAGCGGTCTCTCAAATCAGACCGCCCGAGCTCAGCACCGCTCACAGCTCCCTTATTGAACCATACGGTTATCACAAACCGCCCGGTTACCGCGGTCATCAAAACAGGCCGCAGGGTCTTATTGCATAAGCAAAGAACTTCTTCATTAACCCAGACCGACAAGAACAACATGTCAGACCGCCCGGTCACTGCAAGAATTCATACCTACTTGAACATCTGGACGACTTGAACATGTCGCCAGAACAACCTGCGCGAGCTGCTTGGATAAAATTGCGATCTCTCATATCAGACCGCCCATATCAGATCGACTGAGACAGAATCGGCAGAGCACTAGCGCAGACCGCGCGGTCTCCAACCTGCAGACCGCCCAGCACCATTCCACTTCTACTTCAAAAATTTAACACTCCCCCTTGAAGTGGGAAGTGGAAGTCAGCACAAGGAAACTCCGCAACCGACCAAATGGTCCCTTCGACAACGGCTTAGTAAATATGTCAACAACGTTCTCCTTGCTTTGCACATGCTCCACAGTCAGAGATCCCTCCAACACCTTCTCACGAATGAAATGGTGATTGTACTACCCCGATATTCGCCAGGCGAGGAGACGCGGTTTAAAGAAGGCAGTAGGATGGAGGAGGTAATAAGGGAATCTTCCCTTTCGGGTGGCTCACTGAAGGGCGAGCGAGAAGTGTTGGCAAGACAAGCGCTCGTAGGTGTGGTTGACGAATTCTCCAGTGTTCGTCGAGCTCCCCCAGCTTCATCGACCACACCCCTGTTCGGCGAAACCAAAGGGATGGTCTCACAAGAGGAGTCGCGAGATCCAGACCTCGGCAAGATCGGCCCCCAACGGACCGGACCTCGTCAAAATGGGCCAGCGAGGTCCTCGCAAGGCGACCGCCTAGCAGAGGCATCGCGAGCAGGGTTCGCGAGAAGGTCTGCGAGAGCTTCGGTAGAAAGGTTCTCGCAATTCCTTGTCCATAGGTTGATAGGACCAATTTACCCTTTTACCCTTGGTGGTCTGCCTTTAGCTTCTCCAAACAGCGGAGTTTGGCTGTCTGCAGACCCATATGGGGTGCGGATAGTAAAATCAAAAGGCGGAATCCTGCTATTTGCAGGCCAGACCAGAAAATTTATAAATAAGACCTTAAGGGCACCTTTGGAGAGGATCTCACTTCAGCTTCTCTCTCCTCAAGCTTTCTTTGGTTAGCATTTCTAGAGCTCTCCAAGGTGCCCGAGTCTCAGCTTTGGCTTGGGAGGGGAAGCGCTCAACGATCTTCCGGGTTAGTGGATGGACCTCCTCGCTGTGACTAAGGTCTTAGTCATTTTCCTAGTCTTCAGTCCACCTTCTCCGAGGGATCAGTAAGGGCTAGCTGCCCCTCATTTCGGTGAGGGCCCCGAGCTCCACAAGAGACCGAGAAATCGGTTTCAACATTTTGGTGTGGTGAGCGTGGAGTGTGGCTGGTCCAAGAAAGTTCCAAGGAGTAGACATGACAGGAGGCGAGGATCAAGGCGAGGGGTTCAGCGAGCCACCGCATGTGGTGACGCCGAGGATGTTCGCGGACTTCAGGAGGGAAGTGCTTGATACCTTCGGGCTCACGGTCGCGGCGTTGCGGAGCGAGTTTGCGACCCCAGCACCTCAGGCGAACCTTCCCCCAGCGGCGGTTGGCGAGAACGCCCCGGTGGGGGGGGGGGGGCAGAAAGGAAGTCGCAGGAAGTTTGGTTCAAGACATGGGATGGCGAGTACTGTTCGCCAGCCCGTCGAGTTCCGTGCCAGCGAGCTCTGTGCCGGCGAGCGCGGAGCAGGCGAGCGCGCGCCCGTAGGATGGAGTGACTGTGGGAGTCGTCTAGGTGAGCTCTGTTCTCGCGAGCGCAATCCCCGCGAGCCCGAGTCTGGCGAGAGAGCTTGGGGGTCGTGTAGAGCGAGAAAGGTTAGCGGAAGGGGGAAGTCCCTTCTGCGAGTTGGTACTTTCGGCACCTGTCCCGGCAGGGTTCGGAGAGTGGGACAGGGTGTACTACAACGGCAGGGATGACCCTATCCAGCATCTCCATTCTTTTGAGGACTCGGTCTCCATCAGGCCGATGTCAGATGCTTTCAAGTGTCGGCTCTTAGCCGTCACTCTTAAGGAAAAGGCCAGGGACTGGTTCCATCAACTCCCTACCGGGTCGATCTACGCATTCGAAGACTTGTGCCGGAGCTTCTTGTTGCAATTCTCAACTTCAAAGAAAAGGAAGAAGGACGCCGAGTCTCTCTTAAAAGTGAAGCAGGAGCCGAAGGATTCGTTGGCTCGCTACGTAGATCGGTTTCAGGAAGAAGTACTACTCACTCAGGAGATGCCTGGGTTCGCACTCTAGCTCGCCTTCACGGTCGGGCTGAGGGAAAGTTTCTTTAAGATGGCCTTGAAGAGGAAATCCCTCGTCTCCTATGAGGAGTTGATGGAGAGGGTGGCGGAAGAGATTGAGAGTGAGGAGGCCAACCCGGAGCTCACCAAGAGGCTAGCAAAGCTCAGTGAGCCGGAGGTCAGGCAGCAAGAGGCGAGAAGAAGAGAAGAGCCCAGGGCCCCGGAGGGGGAGTGGAGGCAGCGTGCCAAAGGAATGCAGGGTCAGGGAAGGGGTTATGGCCCGGGAAGGGGTAACTTCTATGGAGGACAAGGAATACCCCACCAGTTGGGATGGAGGAAGGGTCCGAGGCAGTTGCCTCCCCCACCTCAGCAAGCCATGGCGATCAGGAGGGGAAGAGGAGGAAGAGGAAGGAGAGAAGAGGCGAGAGAAGAAGCGGGAGCAAGAAGGAGGAGGAATAGGGTGGCAGAAGGCGAAGCAGGGGAGGTGACTTTGCCGTATTGTGACTTCCACGATGAGGAGGGTCACGCGACGGCTACCTTCCCAGAGTTCCTGGAAGCAAAAAGGGGCCGAGTGCCCCGCCGAGGCAACAACAGGTGAGAATTGAGGAGGTCGAGCCTCGAGGAGAGGAGGAAGAAAGATGTGAAGACAGAGTTGATGTGGGGAGTAGAGGAGGGATCAGAGTGATCCATGGCGGGGGGGGGGGGGGGGGGGGGGGTAGGGGTGGAGGCAACCCGCAAATCTAGCCTCCATACCATCTATCGGCGGAGCGTGGCCTCAACATCCACTGCTCCACCCCCAGCGGAGAGAATTACTTTCTCCCAGAAGGACATGCCAAGCTATGAAGACCCGTTCTGCGATGCGCTGGTCATCCAGACCGCCATCGAGAACTTCACCGTCTTGCGGATTCTAGTCGATAATGGGAGATCGGTCAACGTCATCTTCAAGAAGGCGTTTGACGAGATGAAAGGGGAGGCCAAGAGGGTATTGGCCTCGGATGGCCCCCTATTCGGCTTTTCGGGAGAAAGGAAGGAGGTAGAGGGTGGAGTGGGGCTCCATGTGACCCTCGGGGGGCAGTCCCGGAACTGCCGCTTTGTGATAGTGGACGCCTTGAGCAGCTACAGCGCCATCTTCGGACGACCTCTCACCAGCGCGTTCAAATGCATCCCTTCCACCTTCCACCAGTGTCTCAAATTCAACGTGGGTGGAGTCCAGGTCCGGATCCGAGGGGAACCCAAGATGCCGAGACAGTGCTATGTGACGACTGTCAACACCATCACCTAGATGGGAGAAGCGGAAGAGTTCGATAAAGTGATGGAGGAGGCGGCAGAAGCCATAGGAGAGAATGGAGTCGAGGAGAGGATGGAGGAAGAGGAAGTTCGTGCCCAGGAAGGGGTCGTTAAAGGACCCAGGGCGGAGAAAGGAGGAGAGGAAAAGAAAAGAGAAGGTGCCCGGGAACGAAGGGCGGAAGAGTTGATGATGGTAGAAGAGGCAGAGGCGGAGGAAAGAGCCCAAGCGCCCGCTTGTGGTGGAGAGAAGGAAAATTCTTGGGGAGAGCAATATAGGCTGGAGGCCGTGGAAGAGGCCGTGGAAGAGGTCGTGGAGCTTGAAGTCACCACTCAGCTTGGGGTGGCGGAAAAGGTCCGAGTCAGCGGAGAGCTCAGTTCGGAGGAGCAGGCCGAGATTTTGGCCTGCGTACAGAAGAATGTGGATGTTTTTGCTTGGAGCGCCGCAGAGATGCCCGGGATCGATGCTGATGTGGCTTGCCACCGCCTCAACCTCGACCCCGGCACCCGCCCCATCCGTCAAAAGAAAAGGGCCACGACGGACAAGCTAGAGGGACCAATCCACGAGGAGGTAAGGAAGCTCATACAAGCAGGTTTTGTGTCGGAAATCCAGTATCCAGGATGGGTATCCAATGTAGTCTTGGTAAAAAGGGGGGGAGGTAAGTGGCGCATGTTTATCGACTTTTCACTTCTTAATAAATCATGCCCGAAAGATTGCTACCCCCTGTCTAGAATCGACGCGCTGGTTGACTCAGCCGTTGGTTTCTCTGTAATGTCTTTCTTAGATGCTTTTTCAGGTTATCATCAAATCCGCATGCACCCCCCGGACATCAAGGATGTCTCCTTCATCACGGGGGATGGGCGTTACTGTTATAAGATGATGCCCTTCGGACTCAAGAACGCGGGTGCCATGTACCAAAGGATGATGGATAGGGTCTTTCGCGAACAGAAAGGAAGAAATCTAGAGGTCTATGTTGATGATCTAATGGTGAAGAGCCGGGACCTTGGGTCCCACCTGCGAGACCTAGAGGAGACGTTCGGAACTCTACGAAAGTACAAGATGAAACTCAACCCCCTGAAGTGTGTCTTTGGGGCTAGCCGAGGGAAATTTCTAGGTCACTTGCTCACCCCAGCGGGAGTGGAGCCTAACCCGGACAAGGTCAAGGCAATAATGGAGTTGGGATCACCAAGAAACACGAAGGAGGTCTAGAGCCTCACCGGGAAGCTGTCCGGACTCAGCAGGTTCCTCTCTAAGGCGGGAGAGAAGTGTGCGCCCTTCTATAAGGCGCTAAGGGGCAACAAAAAATTTGAATGGACATCGGAATGCGAGGAAGCTTTCCAAGCCTTGAAAGAGCAACTCACCCAAACCCCCCTACTTCAAGGGCCAAGATCGGGAGAAGACCTATCCCTGTACCTGGGAGTAGGATCTGAGGTAGTGAGTGCGGTGCTGATCTGGGAAGAGGGAAGAAAGCAATTCCCTATCTACTACGTCAGCCGAGTGTTGAAGAAGGCGAAACTCCGATACCCAATCTTGGAAAAATTGGCTTTCGCATTGGTGGTGGCGGCCCGGAGGCTCCGACCCTATTTTCAGGCAGACTCTATCAGAGTAGTGACAGATCATCCGCTTCGCAAAATCATGGAAGGGGTGGAACACTCGGGAAGATTGGCGAAGTGGTCCGTGGAGCTGAGCGAGTTTGATATTACGTTCGTGCCCAGGACATCAATCAAGGCCCAAGCGGTGGCGGACTTCATGGCCGACTATACGACCGAGGTGGAGGAACATGAACCGCCTCCCCCAGTGGCATGGAGGATGTTGGTGGATGGTGCCTCGGGAAAGCACTCCTAGGGGGGGGATCATCCTAGTGAGTCCCCAAGGGACCAAGATTGAGCAAGCTTTGAACATCCACTTCCCGATTACCAACAACCAAGCGGAATACGAGGCGGTGATAGCGGGCCTGCGGTTGGCTCAGGAATTGGGGGTGCAAGATGTGGAAGTCTCGATGGACTCCATGGTGGTAGCATGCCAAGTCAGGGGGGAGTTTGAGGCGAAGAACTCGACTCTCTTGCGGTACTTAGAAAAGGTCAAGGGGGTCATCGGGCATTTCCGCACTTTCTCCATCAAACACGTGCCAAGGGAGGAGAGCACCCCCGCGGACCTCCTAGCTAGGTTCGGTCCTCGGACAGGAGGGACGGTTTCAGAACTCTTTCGACCCTCCATCGAGGAAGGGGAACTGATGGAGGTGGATCATCGGGTCTCGTGGAAGTTCCCCGAAGGAGACATAGACAGGCGACGCTTCAGGTATAAGTCGGCTTATTACTCTTTGCATGCAGGAGGGCTATACAGGAAGAATCTCTCGGGACTCCTGGCCCGTTGTGTTTCAGAGGAGGAGGTTCCGAGAGTCCTAGA
The DNA here is from genome assembly GCA_033032865.1 of Dactylorhiza incarnata. Taxonomy (NCBI): domain Eukaryota; kingdom Viridiplantae; phylum Streptophyta; class Magnoliopsida; order Asparagales; family Orchidaceae; genus Dactylorhiza; species Dactylorhiza incarnata. The sequence goes on along the minus strand of JAWHQI010000103.1, from coordinate 1,996,504 downwards.
AGAAATTCACTCCGGGGAGTGTGGGAGTCACTCCGGGAGCCGAACTCTGGAAGGGAGGGTGTTGAGACAGGGCTATTTCTGGCCCACCCTTAGCAAAGATGTGGCGGAGTTCGCAAGGAGGTGTTCAAAGTGCCAGCTTTATGCTCCACTCCAACTCCTCCTAGCTCAGAGACTCTGAACCATCACTGCTCCCGGGCCCTTCGCCAAATGGGGGTTGGACCTAGTTGGCCCTTTCCCTCAAGCTAGCGGCCAAAGAAGGTTCTTACTTGTCCTGATCGATTACTTCTCCAAATGGGTAGAAGTGAAGGCGCTCGCCAAGGTAACATCTCAAGTGTGAAGAATTTTGTATGGGGAGAAATAATTTGCAGGCACGGCCTCCCCCTGACAATAGTAACAGACAATGGGCCGCAATTCGCTAGCGAAGAATTCGTTAGCTTCTGCACCCAACTTGGCATCGACCTCAGGTTCGCGTCGGTTTACCACCCAAGAAGCAACGGCCAGGTGGAAGCGACAAATAAAGTAATAGTCAACCTACTAAAGAAGAAGGTAGAGAACCTCCGGGGGAACTAGGTAGAGCAACTACCATCCGTTCTCTGGACCCTGAGGACTACCCCCAACACCGACACCGGGGAGACCCCGTTCAAACTTTCTCATGGATCCGAAGCGGTCCTTCCCATTGAATTCGAAGTAAAGACCCCCAGGGTGATCGCCGCAGGAGAAGGGGTCGAAGAGTGGCTGGTGACCAACGATGAAGAACAAAGGCTATCCTTAGACCTGGTGGAGGAACTCCGGGACCAGGCCACCATCAGGCAGGAGGAAATCAAGCGGCGAATGGCCCGATACTTTGACAAGCACATCCGAGTAAAACACTTTCAAAAGGGGGACCTGGTCTTAAAGAAAGTCAACGCGGCCGGAAGTGGGGCCGCGGTATGTAAGCTCAACCCTAATTGGGAGGGTCCATACATTGTAAGTGAAGTGCTCGAGTCAGGGGGGTATCACCTCCAAGATGTGGAAGGGGTACCGCTAGGCCGAGCAAGAAGTGGAGATGATTTGAAATGATTCTATCCATGAAAATTTTATGATGATGTTAGTTGAATATCTTACCCCCTCACTTGATAGTTATAACTACTATGCGAAGGCAAGCAAGGTGACATGTTTTTAGGCAGGAATGCCCCAGATCGATTCCTCTCCCGGGCTCTCACTAGACGGGGGGTTCAGGTTGATCTCTAGAGAGGCTGACAAGATAACAAGTATTGGTGCTGGAATGCCCCAGATCAATTCCGCTCCCGGGCTCTCACTAGACAGGGGGTTCAGGTTGATCTCTGGAGAGGCTGGCGAGGTAACAAGTATTGGTGCTGGAATTCCCCAGATCGATTCCGCTCCCGGGCTCTCACTAGACGGGGGGTTCAGGTTGATCTCTGGAGAGGCTGGCAAAGTAACAAGTATTGGTGCTGGAATGCCCCAGATCGATTCCGCTCCTGGGATCTCACTAGACGGGGGGTTCAGGTTGATCTCTGGAGAGGCTGGCAAGGTAACAAGTATTGGTGCTGGAATGCCCCAGATCGATTCCGCTCCCGGGCTCTCACTAGACGGGGGGTTCAGGTTGATCTCTGGAGAGGCTGGCAAGGTAACAAGTATTGGTGCTGGAATGCCCCAGATCGATTCCGCTCCCGGGCTCTCACTAGACGTGGGGTTCAGGTTGATCTCTGGAGAGGCTGGCAAGGTAACAAGTATTGGTGCTGGAATGCCCCAGATCGATTCCGCTCCCGGGCTCTCACTAGACGGGGGGTTCAGGTTGATCTCTGGAGAGGCTGGCAAGGTAACAAGTATTGGTGCTGAAATGCCCCAGATCGATTCCGCTCCCGGGATCTCACTAGACAGGGGGTTCAGGTTGATCTCTGGAGAGGCTGGCAAGGTAACAAGTATTGGTGCTGGAATGCCCCAGATCGATTTCGCTCCCGGGCTCTCACTAGACGGGGGGTTCAGGTTGATCTCTGGACAGGCTGGCAAGGTAACAAGTATTGGTGCTGGAATGCCCCAGATCGATTTCGCTCACTTGCTCTCACTAGACGGGGGTTCAGGTTGATCTCTAGAGAGGTTGGCAAGGTAACAATTATTGGTGCTGGAATGCCCCAGATCGATTCCGCTCCCAGGCTCTCACTAGACGAGGGGTTCAGGTTGATCTCTGGAGAGGCTGGCAAGGTAACAAGTATTGGTGCTGGAATGCCCCAGATCGATTCCGCTCCCGGGCTCTCACTAGACGGGGGGTTCAGGTTGATCTCTGGAGAGGCTGGCAAGGTAACAAGTATTTGTGCTGGAATGCCCCAGATCGATTCCGCTCCCAGGCTCTCACTAGACTGGGGGTTCAGGTTGATCTTTGGAGAGGCTGGCAAGGTAACAAGTATTGGTGTTGGAATGCCCCAGATCGATTCTGCTCCCGGGCTCTCACTAGACGGGGGCTTCAGGTTGATCTCTGGAGAGGCTGGCAAGGTAACAAATCTCGATGCGGGGACGCATCAGGTCCATTCCGCTCCTGGGCTCTCACTAAACGGGAGGTGCAAGTCGATCACTAGGGAAGTTGGCAAGAAGACGAGTTCTTTATAAGGTCAGGATGGAATGCATCAGGTTAGCGAGGCTTCGGCGCTGACCCTTTCCTTCTCGCTCGGCGGGCCTACTCGCTCGGCAAAGAGAGATTTCGCACGATAGTACGCGAGTGACGAGAACCAATCCTATATGCTCCGGGGTATCCGGTGCTCGGTAGAAAGGTCGCCGACACCGGGTAACAGGGGAGCTCTCGTCGAAAAGAAAATACCTCGCGAGACCTAGGGAAAAATGCATACCTAAAGGTTAATAATCCTAAGGCAAATAACGAAAGGCCAGGGCAGCCAAAATGGTCCTATGCCCGTCTATTCGACAACGTAAGATGCGAGAACAGTCATCGAGGGAATAGACTACATACAAATAAATATCGAGATGAGCGAGAGCGAGACATCAACACAAATAACAATATAGCGAAAAGGGTGAACACAACACAAGGCCAAAAATATGTATCCATATATTTCATAGTTCGATTTACATAAGGCGGCGATCTCGCCAGCCCGAAACAAAACAATAAAATCAAGTTACAAGCCTCATTGGTCGCTCGTAGACACTTCCTCGTCGTCGCTGCTCTTCACTGGCGGAAGCGGGAGGAAGAGCTCAGGGACAATATCCTCCAGAATCTGGTCGGCCGCGTCGGCGGTTAGGAGGCCAGCCGCCTTCATCATCTGGAAGATGTAGCGAGCCGACTCAGTAGACACCAAGCGGACTTCTTCGTCTCACACTCGCCGCTCTTCCTTCAGATGACGGGGGGAAGGGGGAACGACATCACGGGTGAGCTCGCAGTTTAAGGCTTTCAGCCTAGCCACCTCGCCCTCCAAGTCCTTGATGCGAGCGTCGGCTCTTCTGGCGGCCTCGACATCCTGCAAGTAAGTTCAATTAAAGAAGCGAAATAGCCAGAGAAAGGGAAGATGAGGAAGTCTAGGTAACTCACCACACTGCCCTCTGCGGCGAGCAGCTTCTCCTTCAGCTGCGTGTTCTCGGCAAGGAGCCCCTGATAGGCCCTCGCAAGCTCCACGTTCTGAAGTTCCAGCTGTAAGAAGCGCCTGCCCGTCATATGGGCGAGCTCGGCAGAACGCAACTGCGACCTCGCGCTCTCGAAAGCAAGGGTTCTCGCAGTCTCATCTTTATAAGACCCCACATCCTCGCGCCCATAGAGAGAACGAGAGGTCGAAGGCGTGACCGCTGACGGTCTCCTTCTCCACCCAGGAGGGAAGGATGGTGGAGATGTCCACGTCGTTGGTCTCCGGTTTCCAGTTGACCAGGAGCTCGCCGGTCTCATCCCGGCGCCTCTGGTCGAGGCCGAAGTTCTAATGGTTGATGGGGATGGGCAGGACGGAGGTTCTAGAAGCCTCCTGGCAGGGCTCGCCGTCCTCACCCCCTGCGGAGAGGCCGGTGAGGTCGAACTCATCGAAGGAGACCTCGCGGGGCTCCTTTCCCTTCGAGGAGGCGAGCAAGACCCCGCTCTTCTTACTCTTCTTCTTTGGCAGAGATTTCGAGGGAGCGGCATGAGCACCAGAAGCCCCTGGTCTCTTGCGAGAAGAGGGCTCACCTGGAGTGACGGCGCCTCGGCGAGCTTCCGCCCCCATGGTAGCGAGAGCCAGGGTAGCGTCGGCTTTCCGATTGCTCGCGTAGGGGGGATGGAGAGGAAGATCCCGCTGACCTAGAAAAGAGTTGAAGCTTCAATAAGTACGAGATTGATGAAAACAAAGGGTTCAGGGATAGAGCGAGATCTTTTACCTTCCCCGGCGAGCACGGGAAGCAGCTTGTCGAGGTTGCGGCGGAGATGGATAACCTCAAAGTTCTTCTTGCAGAAGAACTGATAGAGAAGGGCGTCGTGACCTCCGAGGGCAGCGGGTCGGTAGTTGGTCTCGCCGTGTTGGACGGGCGAGATCGGGATGTTACCGAAGTTCCCCTTGACGAGAAGGAATTTCTGGGCCCAAAAGTGGGATTTGTTGACGGTCTCGTCAACCTTAGGGCCCGAGCCCACAAAGTAGGCAGTCCCGTCCTTGAAGGCGAGGAACGAGAACAGCTTCCAGAAGACCGAGAGGCTGGACTCGATGCGTTCCTCGCGAAGATAGCAGGCGAACGCCGTGATTACCGCCATGGCATTAGGTGTGAGCTGGCCCGGAACAACGCCCTAGTGCTTGAGCACCTGACGAGCAACGAGAAGATCGGGATTAGTCCACATAATGAGCGAGAATTGACATGCAAAGAGCAAGAAGCGAGCGAGAATGACCATTACCTGGCGAACTTCCGGCCACAGGGGGAGGCGCAGGCCGACCGCGAAATGGGCGGTGGGGATGGCCAACTCGCTGACCAACGGGCCGTTGATCACGTCGTTCTCACTAGGAAGACGTGCCTCGAAGGGAGGGGTGATGTAATCAGCGACCGCACCGAAATATTCCTCGCCGGTCAAGTTGCAGTGGTAGAAGGTGTGCTCGGCGAAAGCCTTCGCAATCTTTCGCCAACCATCTGACTCATTAGTGTCTCCGCCCATTCTAGCAACCTGCGAGAAAAGAAGAAAGGCAAGAACTGGAAGGAGCGAGAGCTCTGAAGCAGAGGAGGAAGAAGGTCGACAGTAAATGCGGTGGTTGACTCATTTATGAACGCCTATTTATAGCCAAAGCAAAAGGGAGGGAAGAAGTCCAAGTGCCGGCGAGCGCAGGTAGCAGCAAAAACATCACATCATGGACGCGTGCGAGAGAGACCTGCGGGGTTAGTACAAACAACATTTTCGCGAGATATATTTAGCGAGAACAGAGGGTCCTCGCGAGCACAATATAACATGAAAATGAAACAGATTTATGAGCAGCGAGCGAGAAATAATAAAAAGCTAGCGATACTTATAGTCAGAAGAAATAAGAGCCAACACAAGTGGCAAATATACAAGTTATGAGCCATAATGAGATTGTCTAAGGCAACAACGCCCACTACAAATAATAAGAGTTCTCGACAACACAACAGCTAGCGAGAATAATGGGGTAACCATTTCCACCTGCCCCCACCCCGCGACCCAGACCGTGGCGGCACCCTAGAGTTATAATAGTCCTCGGCCAAGCGTCCCTCCCAGTCCATGAGGTAGGTTTAGTCTCTCATCCTAGCTATATGCACCTCCGGCGTCGTGGCGTTCTCATCCCGATCGCACTGTCTCGCTTGCCGGAGCCTCGCACACTATTCCATCAGGACCGCGTGCCTGTCCTCGACGGCTTCTCTGTCCCGTCTCGCCTGCATGTTAAGGTCCATCAGCATCCACCCATGTTTCCTCAGCAACTCCGCGGCTCGTTATTTCATCATTTCGGGATCTCGCGGATCCCCTAAAAAGTCCTCCACCTGGTCAGGAAAGGGGGACATCTCGCCGTCGCCCAACTCAGAATTGGTGGGAGGAATTTCATTAGTCTCTGCGAAATGTCGCGAAAAAGTTAGAAAGAACGCTTGAAGTTCGCGCAGGGAAGCGGGGCCGTCGGAAGGCTTACCTGGAACACGTTGTCGTAGTGAGGATAGAGAGATTTTCCCAGGCCAGGAGGGCAAGCTTCGCTGTTGGTCGGAGAGACCTTTGGCGGCACGGAGCCGTCGGTCTCCTCGCTCGTCAGGAGTCTGAACCCTGGCTTGTCTATAGTTTTTACGGGAGGAGGTGAAGACGGAGGCCGCAGTGCCTGGTGAGCCGGGGACTCTCGGGGAGAGACTGTAAGAAGTAAGGAACGATGGTCAGATCGTTGACAAGAAGCATTCTGGCATGCGAGATTAAGATCATACCGGTGACGTTTTTCCCAGCGAGGTTTGTATCCGCCTGCGGACTTTTGCGAGACCCATCAGCTGGTTCTCCAGCGTTCTCGTTCGGCAAAGCATCCTGCGAGTAGAAATGAATGACAGGCAAATCCACTGACGCGAACCAGAGGAGTAGCTCGTACCTTCTCGTGGTGGCGATCGTCCAGGGAGGAGTCCAACATCACGGAGTCATCCCCGGTCCGACAAGCCGCCTTCGCCTTCTTAACTTTTGGCGACTGAGCAGGTGGCGGGCGATTCATCCAGGCGGGGACCCTGGTCGTGGAGGGTAGCCCGCCGTCTCTCATTGCCCTCACGCGAGCCTCGGCTTCTTCAGAAAGAGGCATCTCCAGGCAGCTACAATATCAGACAAAGGGAAAGGAAAAGAAGTAATGACGCACGCCACTGGAGGCTCGGGACGATATTTATAGCCCACAGGGTGGGTCCCACCAAAGATTCCTGACAGATCTTCAAGGAGCTGGCGAATACCAGGGGTTGGATGTTTCTTCGCGAGCCTAACTATCCTCGCGAAGAGCGGGGATTGTGTACAACCCCGATATTCTCCAGGCGAGGAGATGCGGTTTAAAGAAGGCAGTAGGATGGAGGAGGTAATAAGGGAATCTTCCCTCTTGGGGGGCTCGCTGAAGGGCGAGCGAGAAGTGTCGGGAAGACAATCGCTCGCGGGTGTGTTCGACGAATTCTCCAGTGTTCATCGAGCTCCCCCAGCTTCGTCGACTACACCCCTGTTCGGCGAAACCAAAGGGATGGTCTCGCAAGAGGAGTTGCGAGTTCCAGACCTCGGCAAGATCGGCCCCCAACAGACCGGACCTCGGCAGATGCCGTCAAAATGGGCCAGCGAGGTCCTCGCAAGGCGATCGCCTAGGAGAGGCGTCGCGAGCAGGGTTCGCGAGTAGGTCCGTGAGAGCTTCGACAGTAAGGTTCTCGCAATTCCTTGTCCATAGGTTGATAGGACCAATTTATCCTTTTACCCTTGGTGGTCTGCGTTTAGCCTCTCCAAACAGCGGAGTTTGGCTGTTTGCAGACCCATTTGGGGTGCGGATAGTAAAATCAAAAGGCGGAATCCTGCTATTTGCAGGCCAGACCAGAAAATCTATAAATAAGGCCTTAAGGGCACCTTTGGAGAGGATCTCACTTCAGCTTCTCTCTCCTCAGGCTTTCTTTGGTTAGCATTTCTAGAGCTCTCCAAGGTGCCCGAGTCTCAGCTTTGGCTTGGGAGGGGAAGCGCTCAACGATCTTCCGGGTTAGTGGAGGGACCTCCTCGCTGTGACTAAGGTCTTAGTCATTTTCCTAGTCCTCAGTCCACCTTCTCCGAGGGATCAGTAAGGGCTAGCTTCCCCTCATTTCGGTGAGGGCCCCGAGCTCCACAAGAGACCGAGAAATTGGTTTCAACAGTGATGAATCTCTATGTGCTTTGTACGCATGTGACAAACTGGATTGTTCACCAGTTTTAGAGCACTCTCATTGTCACCACGTAGCAGAGTAGGACCTCGCACATCCCTATGAATGTCTTCCACAAGCCTCCTAAGCCAGATGGCTTCCTGAGCTGCCAAAGCCGACGCTTTGTACTCCTCTTCTGTGGTAGAGACAGACACAGAATCTTGCTTCTTGCTGCACCATGATATAGCTGTAGAGCCTGTCATAAAGACATATCCAGACTTCGATCTCCGATCATCCGAGTCTCCTCCATAATCAGCATCCATGTACCCGTGCAAGCAAAAGCCTGAATCTCTCCCATAGAAGAGACCCAAATCCGAGGTGGATTTGACATACTTCAATATACTCATACCCGCCACAAGATGAGGCTTCCGAGGCTCTGTCATAAATCGACTCACCCTGCCAACTGCATAAGCAATTTCTGGCCTCGTGATCATCAAGTATATCAGACTTCCAACCAAAGCCCGGAAAACCAAAGGATCGGTAAGAACCTTCCCTTCATCTCGTCGAAGATGAACTCCAACCTCCAGTAGAGTAGAGATGCTCTTCCCCCTTTTCATGTTGAATCTCTTCACGATTCGATCTGCATAGCCTTTTTGGGAAACAAGCATACCACTCTCTTTCCTCTCGACTTCGAGCCCAAGGAAATGGTAGAGCTCACCCAAATCCTTCATCTCGAATCTGATAGCTAGCTCAGCACGGAGCCTCGCTACCTCCATTTCAAAATTCCCCGTGACGATCATATCGTCAATGTACAACAACACCAAGACCTGAAGCTCCCACATCTTCTTTACGAATAAGCTAGAGTCTAAATCAGAAGCAAAGTATCTGCAGATGTGGAGGTATTCTGCGATCTTCCCGTACCATGCCCGAGGCGCTTGCTTCAAGCCGTAAAGAGCCTTCTTGAGCTTGCAAACATATCTTGGGTGCTCTTCGGATACATAACCAGGTGGCCGATCCATGAAGATATCATTGTCAATCTCGCCATATATGAAAGCATTCTTCACGTCGAGTTGCCAAATCTTCCACCCTTGGCAAGCTGCCAAAGCGATCACCACCCGGACCGAAGTCATCTTGGCAACGAAGCTAAATGTGTCTTCATAATCCTCCCCATACTTCTGAGAGAAACCTCGAGCTACAAGGAGAGCCTTATACCGCTCAATACTTCCATCAGCCTTCTTCTTTTGTTTGAAAACCCACTTGCAAGTCACCGGAGTAACTCCCTCAACCTTAGGCACCACGTCCCAGGTCTCATTCCTCCTGAGGGCAGCCATCTCTTCATCGATGGCTCCTTCCCACTCCTTGAATCCAACTGATTTTCATAACAAGATGGCTCTCTCTCATCCAGGGGACCTGCGATAAAACATGAGACAAAGCTCACCAAGTTTCCGCCCGTATACCGATCTGGTGGAATAATGGTCCTCTTGGACCTCCTCAGAGCTTGACTCTTAACCACCTCTTCAACTGTAGCTTCTGGACTAGCTCTCCTTTCAGGTAGACATGAAGCATCGCTCCCCCTGCTTACAGAACCTGAAGAACCTGTCGTTAAGATAGAAATACCTGGAGCACCTGGAGAAACATGCAACTCCACCAGAACTTCCATTGCAGCTTCCTCTAGTCCACCATCTACCCTGCTTCCTTGTAACTCTACAAAAGAGCTACCTTGGTAAGAAGTCAACTCGTCAAATACCACATCCCTAGAGACCATATATCTCTGTGTCTCGGGATCCATGCATCTCCACCCTTTCTTCCGGTCATCATAATCGACGAAGACTAGTTTCCTTGCCTTTGCATCTAGCTTCGTTCGAAGGGCATCCGAAACATGCATGTAGCAGGTAGAACCAAACACTCGAAAGTGTTCCACGCTTGGCTTCTCCTTGAACATCAACTCATGAGGGGTCTTCTTGTTAATGGGACTGAGAGGCATCCAGTTGATGATATAGGCCGCACATGACATTCCCTCTGCCCAGAAGGACTTTGGGAAACTCTTGGCATGAAGCCAACATTTGCAGGTTTCCATCAGATGACGGATCTTCCGCTCTATAATTCTGTTCTGTTGTGGAGTGTGAGCACAAGAAAGCTCCCTTTGGATGCCATGCTTCCGACAGAAGTTAAAGAATGCCTTGGATGTGAACTTTCCTCCGTTGTCAGTTCTGAACCTCTTGACCCGCAGGTTAAGCCGACCTTCCACCAGCTCCTTGAACTCCACAAACCTCTCAAACGCCTCCGACTTCTCATTCAAAAAATATACCCAAGTATATATGGTGAAGTCATCAACCAAGATCAGCATATACCTACTACCTCTAAGACTGGCAGTGTTGGTAGGTCCAAACAGATCACCATGTATACACTCCAATGGCATTTTATATCTGCTTTGTGATTTGTCAAATGGAAGACGTTGAGCCTTACCAAACTGACAACCTGCACAAACATGACCATCCCCGAAAGATGACAAGCTAGGCAAACCTTTCACAAGGCCTCTTCCTGCAATAGCCTTCAACTTATCCATCCCAACATGCCCAAGTATTTCGTGCCAGATAGCGGCACTGTCGTTAGCCCTCATCTTATCAACATAGGAACTTGTTGAAAGAACAAATAAGTCCTTCACCCATCTCCCTATATCAGTGACCTCAGCTTTCACAGCTGAAACATTTCTGAGAAATTTCACTTTTGTTGGACTGAACAGAATGTGATAGCCAGCATCCACCGCATTGGTCACTGAGAAGAGGTTCTTCTTCATCCCTGGAACATGATAGACACTCTTCAATGTAAGAGTACCTCTATCATCGTTCAAAGAAACCACACCCTCCTTCTCAACTACATGTATAGTATCATCAGCTGAAATGATAGCGTCATTACCTGTATATGCTCGCAATGAGGAGAACTTCGACTCATCCCTGGTGAGGTGATGACCACACCCAGATTCAACTATCCAATCATCTTGATAGTTGATGGAAGCCATAGCCCGAACACACATGCCTGTCATGAATGCACCTCCACCACCCCAACTACCTTCAGACTTGGAACCAGCCTCCTCCTTTCCTGCAGCATGCCCTGGCTGAAGATTGACCTGGCAGTCTCTCTTGAAGTGACCAAGCTTGTTGCACCTGAAGCATCTAGGTCCTTCCTTCTTCTTCCCATCATTCTTAGGAGCATAGCTCCTCTCCTGCTGATATGAAGTAGACGGACCATCATCTCCAGATATCCTCTTCTTCTTATCTCGTCTCTTCTTCGTGCCAGAGAAGAGAACCTCACCTTCTCCCCCATAGACAGACATCCCAGCCATTTGCTTAGCCAAACTCTCTTGTGAAGCAAGTAAGTTCTCCAGCTCCAGCAACGAAGGCTGATGGACCTTCCTTGAACAGAAGTGACAAAGTCCACATACTCCCTCCGCAAGCTGTGGATTATATGCCTCTTCAACTTAGCTTCTGAGATAGCTCATCCGGGTCCAAAGCCGATATCTCTGCGCAGAGGTTCTTCATCTTCAAGAAGAACGTTGAGATAGACAAATCTCCCTGAGTTGCTTTCGCCAACTCATTCTCCAAGAACTGTAGCCTAGCTACATTCTTCTTATTGAACAAGCCATCTAAGGCTGTCCAAATTTCAGCAGCTGACCTACATCCGATGACGTGATCAAACAGCTCAGGAATGATAGCACTCTTGTGAGTGAACACCGCCTTAGCATTCGTTCTCTTCCAAGCCTTCACGAGCTCAACATTCCCTTCAGCAGGAATAACAACTTGTCTTGCTTCTCCTCCTACAGCCTCCCACAAATCCTCGCCAAGAAGATATCTCTCCATACAAGACTTCCACTTCTTAAAGTTAGTCTACGTAAGGAGCTCATTACCAAGACCTCTAGCATATCCTCCATCCATTGCTATCCCACTAATTGCTAACCAACTTGAGGAATCCGAGAGAAGTATCAGCAACTACTGCTCAACAACCTACCTCTGATACCATGTTAAAAAACTTGAGGTCCGGAGATGAAGTAAAAATGCGGAACACTTCACAAAACCTTCCACAAGTGTAGCACAACAATGACAATGGTAAGAACGAATAGTGTTATGGTATTAACTATCTCTTTACAGTTCGAGGTATATATGGCGAGACATGATTCATAAGAATCACGGAGGAGAGAAGCACAAAACACAAAAGTAAACAACAAGCTGCTGGCGACTTGACCACCTGAGACCGCCAGACCGCGCGAATAAACAAGCCAGACGGATAGCCCCTGAGACCGCGCGAACAGAGCACAAGCCGCACCTGTCAGACCGCAACCACATACTGCCCGACCTGCTGCTTTATTCCTCTACTGAAAATAACCAGTTCGCACTTCTTGATCGCCCAGACCGCACGGTCTTAAGAACACAAAAGAACCCGCGAACACTGAACAAGGAAACTGCTTCCTGCTACAGACCGCAACTCAAGATCACCTGGCCACTTAAGACCGCCTGATCAACTGAGTTCGCTGAACAGTCCAAGAACACCTAAACACAGTCCGCCCGGACTGGTTTATTCAAAGCTGGAAGAAAGGAGAAAAGCTGACCGCGAGCTGCTAGTCGCTAACCTGCAAACAAACAAACCCATCAGTCAAAATCTCAGACCGCACGACCTCAAATTGAGATCAACACAATCAAGCCAACTTTGGTTCATACAGTTCTCATTATGAATGACAGGCCCTGCAACCCTATTTATAGGCGAGTAGACGAATGTCGTCACCGCACAAACTGGGATACAATAACCACCCATCAGATCACGAGCGGTCTCTCAAATCAGACCGCCCAAGCTCAACACCGCTAATAGCTCCCTTATTGAACCATACGGTTATCACAAACTGCCTGGTTACCGCGGTCATCAAAACAGACCGCCCGGCCTTATTGCATAAGCAAAGAACTTCTTTAGTAACCCAGTCCGACAAGAACAACATGTCAGACAGCCCGGTCACTGCAAGAAGGCAGGCCTACTTGAACATCTGACCGACTTGAACAAGTCGCCCGAACAACCTGCGCGAGCTTCTTGGATAAACTTGCGATCTCCCAAATCAGAACGCCCAGATCAGATCAACTGAGACAAAACCGGTCAGAGCACCAGCGTAGACCACGCGGTCTCTGCGGTCTCCACCCTGCAGACCGCCCAACACCATTCCACTTCCACTTCAAAAATTTAACAGGAAAGACAGTCTTGTATTTCTGATTTCCTATATCTATTATGATGATGTTTGAAAGTAATGTTCTATAAGATTGTTCTTTAATTTTTCTTGCACCAATTTAAAAGTAGAAATCATTACCTCTCAATCTCTGAATTCCTCATATTTCTTATTCTCCTAGTTATCTCTAACTTAGGAAAAATGAAGAAATAACATGAAGCGCACAAATTGATGTTGTTATCAAGAAGATGAAATCTCTTTCTCCTTTCTACAATATATTAGATTTATGATACACTTACGCCACACCTGTCTCGAAGCTTGCAGCGCAGTATAAAGGCGGAAACCTTGGTGAAAAATTTATGCAACTACTCTCTCGAATCTTGCTGTGCAATATAAAACATTCATTTTTAAATCAACGCAACCACACTTATAAATCTCGCCATGCGATTTAGAAGATGAAAACTCAATCCAAAATTTCCATACACAAAATCATAAATTCAATAAAGATAGTGTTTCAAACAATCACAAGACAATTGAAATCAAAACATCACAACAAACAAAGTACTTTCAACATACAAGACAAAGAAAATTAGTTCATGACAAAGGAGAGATCACACATAATTTGAAAGATATTACTAGACATGATGTTTAGAGATCTAAAAGTTGTAGGAAATTCTACTCCGAATTTCACAAATCTCCTCTTCGATGAAGATCCGGTGCGCCTCTTCTTCAAAACCCTAGTTCCCCTTTCTCCAAAATGATGAAAGGATGGTAAAAAGATAGTAATTTCTCTCTCCTTGGCCCCTTTATGGTCGTCCCTACCCAATAAGAATCTTCTAATTGCCGAAATGATGCATCCCTTAGCTATCGTAACTGCCAAATTTGAGAAATTTTGAATCTGAAATCTCAGTTCCCGCCGATTTATTGCACCAAAATTTCCTGAACTAAAATAATATTTTGTAACATATTTTCTGCACTTTTTTAAACTGTTCCAAACAGCAAATAATATCTCACAACAAAGCTGTAACTTTTTTCCTGGGCTTAAAATATGCTTAACCTTTGACCCTTCATGGTGGTTACTTTAGCATTTCTACAACAAAAACATATAAAAATGAGGATAATACCCAAACTTTCAGCAAGTACCAAATTATTCATGTTTAATACATATTTACCGAATATATTAGACAAACGGTTGCAAAATATGGATCGAAATAACTTCTTTGTGAGAAGTTATCACGGCTCCTGCTCCTCGATCTCCTAGTGTTACGGCCACATACGACCGTTTGTAAAAACAGACTAGGCCAATTTTGTCCTCGCCTCCCCCACGGAGCTAGAGGACTAAGCGAAGGACAACAAGGGGTAAAAGAAAGAGCAGGTGACATGGATTATACTAGCATTATATAAGAATAAATGAGCAATGTGTATGACAACAATATATAATAAATGAGCAGTAAATAAGTAAATGCAGCGCAAGTAAAGGTAATTAGTAAACTACTACATTATCATCTATAAGTGAATGCCCATGCAAACTTAAGTTAAAGTTTCCAGAATTGTAACTTATCATATAAAAGAGCCCATACTAATTTATATGATAAGGGTCTGCAAATGTATATGCTTATAGTATGTATGAATGTTATGTTATGTTATGCTTCATTCATACAGTGCAACTCACTCACACGACTCTCCACGCATAGACCATTTGTTTTCATTTTTCAGAGGTAGCAAGCCTCTCAGGTACTTCTGTCATGGCTACGAAAATAGTGGATCGGGCACTCCACATCTAGGTGGGTATACACACTACCAGACCTAGACCTTTCATACGATACTGTATACGTCCTAGGTCCACTTCCTTGAGCTCTTGCGTACTCTTGCTGGCATCCTGCCAGTCTTGTATGGTTATGGGTGGGTTACTAGGGATTGCACTCTAAACCGCAACAAAGTAACCTACTGGCCCTCTAACTCTCCACACCCTGCTAAAGTCAACGTGCTACCATAGGTGTGACGTCTGAACCACTACCGAAGACCCGCCGCTAGTTTATGCACATGCAAGGTTTATCACACTACCCGAGACTCCAGCTCGTAGGACCAACTACTCCTGAACCATTCCAACCCATACATTGGGACAGGGTTTTCCTTTGTCAATTTCTCTTATTTAAAGTTACTCTTGAATGTCATTTAGTCGATCATAGCGATTTAAGGTGAATTATGGACTTCCCGAAGTCTACCCGGTGAAGAGCTCACAACGGTAATAGATGGTGTTATGGGGTGACATCCCAAACCTTCCTTTCTCAGAATATTTACTTTTTTTGGTAACTACCCAAAGCTAAGCCCATTCTCATGGATGCTCTTAAGTTACTTAAAGATAACTTAGACTCTATTAGGCAACACGATGACTTATATGCGGTGCGTCGTGCAAACCTATATTTGTTTATCAATGTGCCCAACACTTATCTTAAAATGCACGATTATCATATTTATTCCTCCAAATATCACCATAATTACCTAAGGTGGAAAAACCTCAAATGATTTCACTTATTCACTGTGCGACGCGATTCTAGTTTACTAATCACTATATGGTTGGAGTCCTCCGATAACGCTACAATTTATATGGGATGAAATTATGGATGCCCTAACAAGGTGCTCCAAATTTCATTCCATTTCTATATGTTATGGCTAGCCTAAACATTACCTCAAGTTTTTTCTATTCGCAGACCAACTCAAGAATTGAACTAGGTTGATCTCTATGATGTAAACTTCACTATAACTTGGCCAAATGCCCTAAAATTTATACCATAGGTTCATCATGACAAAATTAAGGGATGGTCAGAAAATTCATAATTTTCTTAATTAATTTGGCCATGAATTAAAATTCTTTAAAGGTAAGGCACACTTCACTTTACACATGAAGTACCAATTACAGAATTCAAAGTGCTATAAATTTTTTATCAGTGGAATATAATGGTAAAATAATATGACTGACTGAATTTACTAATTTTACACAGTGTTTTTGACTACTATTTCAATATTTATGTCAATTGTTCACATTACACAGTAAGTACCAAAATAACTGATTCAAAAATTCTGGAAAAATTACAATAAATTTATAATGATCCAAAAATAGTTTAGCCTATCTTTCAAAATTTTGCAGATGAAATTAACCTTGTAAATTTTATTAATACATTATTATAACAGGGAAATTTTGGTAATTTATAGTGTGAATGACTTCCAAAGAACATACTAAAAATTTTAGATATATATGTCAACATAAAGTACCATGTGACAGAAAATTGGATTTTTTCAAATATTAGATTATGTTTATCTCATTTATACACTTATGTGGAAAAATCAATTATGCTCAAATAACTAGGGAAATCAACTCCAAAAATCCCAATAAAATTTCTGAAGGTGAATATTACTCTAAAACAGCATGTGGAAAGAAATCATATTTATCCTAAGTCATTTAGTTAGTTTCATTTGATTAATACACTTATGTGACATTAATATTATTAACTAAATACTTAAGATTTTTCATCCCAAAAATCACAACTTTTCTAGAGATGATACCCTCCATCATAATATGTGTGTTGCCCAAATATTATCAGCATACTACAAGCCATTTGTGATAAATTCACAAAATACCCAAAGGTTCTATATGCACTCCACCCTTCCAAACATCCCATTCATATGTATGTGGAATATAATGTTCTACACTGGCCCAAATGACTTCAAATTTATACATGTGACTTCTTATGGCCTAACATACAAGTCACCCAAGATTTGGGATTTTTTTAGTTTGTTTAACAACATTTTTTTCATTAATATGAAAAGTCATATTTACCACAAAATCTTAGAAAAATGTTGCCAAAAAATTCTGATTTTTTGACAAAGGGTGTATATATGGTATATACTCTTATATCCAAAAAATTAGGCCTATCCAAGCAACTATGTGGTCTAGATCTAGAAAGTAATGTCTGGTCCCCAATTAGGACATACCTCAGGAGAATGGCCCTACAAGGAGTTGTATGCCACCAAACCTGGTGATTCAAATCCCTTTGGACTAGAGACCTCAAGGGATACAAAAGTTGTCTCAGACACTTTTGTCTAATAAGGTCTCAAGGTGGTCCAATTATGGGGAGCAATTATCTAATAAGGTCTCAAGGTGGTCCATTAGACCATGATGTGGCTCTAATTTGGTTAATTGATCCATATGGTGTGAGTTTGACTGAAATTAGCCTAAGTTTGACTTTGGCCAAATTGGGTGGATGGTTGACCACTTGATGGGGGCTTTTGGGTCCAATATATTCCTAATGGAGTTAGAAGGTTATGGGTGAAGTCAATTTGGTCAATTAAGGGTCAATTGATCTTTGATTGAGTTGATTGGGTTGTTGACTAAGAGTTGACTTTGATCAATTCCTTGAAATTGAGTGGATCCAATTAGTGATTATTGACCTAATTACCTCCCTTAATGATTAAGAGGACCTAGGTGAAGTCCAATTGAGTTATTGGGGGTCAATTGTGTCTAATTATGTTGAATAGGGGTATGTTGACCTAAGTTTGACTTTGGTCAATTTGGCATATGTGGTTTCCCAATTGATGGGGTTTTTGGTCAAGTGAGTCTCTAGTAGGGTTAGGAACATAATGGCGAGGTCAATTAGTGCTTGCGAGTTCAATTTGGCTATTTTGACCAAGTTTGTCTTGTGCTCACTTGTGAGAAAAATATGAGTTCACCCCAACTTAGTGAACTCTAAGGTCATTTCCTTGCCTCCACTCACCCTTCTCACCATATGTTGTGCCCTAAAATGATCATGAGGTCTAGTAGGATTAGGGATGCTACACTTTGTGACCCTTCGAGCGAGAGCGTCTCGTACGCGCGGCTCATTAGGTCGGGTTGGCTTGCTCGAGTGTTTCGATCAAAGTCATTTTGGTTCGACTCGGAAATATTTAGTGGGAACCCCATCAAATGCCCCATAATTTTTGCAGGTCATGATTTGCAAGAAGATGATTCTAGAAATTTTGTTATAACTGTACTGCTTTTGAGCCGTGGACTTCAAATAGTTTAGCGTGCACACGTATCAAATTAATTCTCGGTGTTAATGTCAGAGGTTGACGGTCGGAGTTGATTTCATTTTTCTAGAGGGCGCAAAAGGACTCTGGGTCCGTTCTTATTGGGAGGCATGAAAGGACTTTATGTCCGTTCTTGCAAGGAGGCGTAAAAGGACTCGATGTCCGTTCTAATTAGAGGGCACAGAAGGACTCGGGGCCCGTTCCTACCAGTTTTCCATTTCCAGGGACATGGTCCTGCGTGCGTACATGAACATGCTGGGAGATTGGGCTTCAGAGGTAGTTGCTGCAATTGTTAGCATACCACTCAGTGTTGGCCTCCTGAGAACAAGATCATGTAGTTAACGTCGGACGATGATTTACTCGTGTGTCATCTTTGCTCGTCGCATTGATCTTGCGACATTCTTTGGGATTATAGAGATGTTCTCCTGCTTAGGTTTGGCATGCTGTGATGGTCAGGAAGTGTTTTGCTTTTCACGTTCCTTTTGCATAAATGTGCGTGCATGACATACATCGTCATCTTTAATGATTTTCATTAGGCATTAGTGATGAGGTAGGATGCTTGAAGTGATGCAGTGCAATGTTTGCCCCTTGTCTTGATGACACGAAAGGACTCAGAGTCCATTTTTTTAACAACGCAGAAGTACTCGAGGTCCTTCTTGATTGGAATCAGTTAAAGGATGTTAAATTTTTTGATTTGAATCATTTAGGAGTAAGCAGGAGTTGCATCAACTGAGTTAAAGTCAAACAACCACAATGCCAAACAGCAACACACGAGACTTTATTGAAACACAAACTTCATTTACAGTGCGAGGTATACATTGCGAGACATGATTCATCAGAATCACGGAGACGAGAAGAACAAAACACACCAAAACAAATCTGGCGGCTAGACAAGCTGAGACCGCACAGACCGCTCGAATCTAGAAGTCGCCCGGCTTGACCTGAGACAGCTCGAGTGAAACCGGACAGACCGCCAGCACTGCAAGACCGCACCTCAGACCGCACAAACTGGAGCTTTATTAGACGAAGAACTGAAGCTGTCGCCGGACCGCAACTCATATCGCCTAACCGCTGAAGGTCTCCTGATCACTGAGCTCGCTGCGAACAGTACAAGAATGAATATAAACCAGTTCGCAGACAGACCGCTGCCAAACTATTTATTCAAGCCACTGGGAATCACCAAGGAAGGAGACCTCAACCTGCAGACCGCAAACCTGCTAACACAACAAACAGTCAACTCGCTTCCGAGACTGCCCGACCTCAAAGTGAGACCGCACGAATTAACCCAGGCTCAGTTCTTACAGTTCTCGTTAGGAATGACGGGCCCTGCACCTCTAATTATAGGTGGGTAGACAGATGTCGTCACCGCACAAGAGAGATACAATCACCACCCGTCAGATCGCAAGCGGTCTCATAAGGCAGACCACGCGACCACACTACTTGGACGATTATCCGACCAAGACACAGATTAGCGGACAGGTCGCACACAGGTCACGCGAACACGAGACCGCTCCCCCTGCTTCCAGAACCTGAAGCGCCTATCTCTGAGCTTGACACAGCTGGAGCTCCTGGTGAAACAGGCAACTCCACTTGAAGACTTCCTGCAGCTTTCCCTGCTTCATCAACCCTGCTCTCCGGTAGTTCAACTCCTGAACTCCCCTTGTAGGAAGTCACTTCATCAAACACCACATCCCAAGATACAACTGATCTCCGCGTCTCAGGATCCATGCATCTCCATCCTTTCTTCCGTTCATCATACCCAACAAAGACTAGCTTCCTTGCTTTCGCATCTAGCTTTGTTCGAAGAGCATCAGGAATATGCACATAGCATGTTGACCCGAACACCCGAAGGTGAGCAACACTCGGTTTCTCCTTGAACATTAGTTCGTGAGGGGTCTTCATGTTGATAGGACTTAGATGCATCCTGTTGATGACGTAAGATGCACAAGACATTCCCTCCGCCCAAAAGGACTTTGGGATACTCTTAGCATGAAGCCAGCATTTGCAGGTTTCCGTCAGATGACAGATCTTTCTCTCCGCAACGCCATTCTGCTATGGAGTATGGGCACAAGTGAGCTCTCTCCGAACGCCGTGTTTCCTGCAAAAACTTGAGAACTCACCAGAGGTGAACTCCCCACCATTGTCAGTTCTCAATTTTTTCACCCACAGGCCTAACCGACCTTCCACCAGCTCCTTGAACTCCATAAACTTCGCAAAGGCTTCTGACTTCTCTTTCAGAAAATACACCCAGACATATCTGGTGTAATCGTCAATCAACACCAACATATATCTGTTGCCTCCAAGGCTTGGGGTGGCAGTCGGTCCCATCAAATCACCGTGAATGCACTCCAACGGCGCTTTGCATCTTGTTTGCGATTTATCAAATGGAAGTTGATGAGACTTACCAAACTGACATCCAGCACAAACATGACCGTCTCCATAAGAGGACAAGCTAGGCAAGCCCTTGACAAGGCCCCTTACCGCCATAGCCTTCAATTTGTCCATGCCAACATGCCCCAACCTTTCATGTCAGATAGCCGCGCTATCGTTGGTCTTCATCTTATCAACATAGGTACTTGTCGATAACACGAACAAGTCCTTCACCCGCTTTCCAACATGGATAACATCTCCCTTTATCTCCGGTTGAGTTTTAAGAAACTTCACTTCTGTTGGGCCAAACAGAACGTGATAACCGGCATCAATTGCATTGGTCATAGAGAAGAGATTCTTCTTTATACCAGGCACGTGATAAACACTCCTCAAGGTGAGTGGACCCTTATCACTGCTCAGAGAGACAACACCTTCTTGTTCGACAGCATGAACAGAATTATCAGCCGTAATGATAGCATCATTACCTGAGTAAGGTGCCAAAGAAGAGAACTTTGATTCATCCCCGGTGAGATGATGTCCACACCCTGAATCAACAATCCAATCCTCTTCGAAGTTGATGACAACCAAGGCCTTAACGGGCATCACCGTCATATTAGCCGCAAAGGCTCCTCCCCATCCAGCTTCATCAGACTTTGGCTTCTCCTTCTCTGCTACATGTCCCGACTGAAGATTAACTCGGCAATCCTTCTTGAAGTGACCGGTCTTATTACACCTGAAGCACCTTGGTCCATCTCCCTTCTTCTTCCCATCAGACTTAGGAGCATAACCCCTATCCTGCTGACCCGAAGTAGAGGGTCCATCATAACCCGGCTTCTTCTTCTCCCACTTCTTCTTCTTCTTTCCAGAGAACAGTACATCACTATCTCCCCCGGAGATAGAAGTCCCCACCATCTGTCTTGCCAAACTTTCTTGCGAAGCAAGTAAGTTCTCCAGCTCCAACAGAGATGGTTGATTTGCCCAACCTTGAACTGAAGTTACAAAGGCAAGATACTCCTTCCGCAATCCGCGGATGATATGCCTCTTCAATTTTGCCTCCGAGATGGGATCATCAGGGTCCAACATAGAAATCTCTGCTGTGAGGTTCTTCATCTTGAGAAAGAAGGTAGAAATAGAAAGATCGCCTTGAGAGGCCTTCGCCAACTCATTTTCAAGAAACTGTAGCCGAGCTACATTCTTCTTATCAAACAACTCGTCCAAAGACGTCCAAATTTCAGCAGCAGATTTACATCTAATGATGTGATCAAACATCTCCGGTGAGATAGCCCTCTTGAGAGTGAACTCTGCCTTAGCATTCGTCCTCCTCCAAAGTCTCACCTCTACCATATTATCTCCTGCTAGAAACACCTCTTGTGTGTCTTCTCCTCCAACTATCTCCCATAGATCCTCGCTAAGTAAATAGCTATCCATACACGACCTCCATTTCTTATAGTTAGTTGATGTAAGGAGTTCAATACCAAGCCCTCTTGCGAATCCGCCTTCCATGGCAATCTATGTGGTCTCTTCTTCATAAAGATGATGACAACTCAAGTTGATCACTGCTTATCCACTCCAACAACCTCCCTCTGATACCATGTTAAAATTTTTGATTTGAATCGTTTAGGAGTAAGCAGGAGTTGCATCAACTGAGTTAAAGCTAAACAACCACAATGCCAAACAGCAACACAAGAGACTTTATTGAAACACAAACTTCATTTACAGTGCGAGGTATATATGACGAGAAATGATTCATCAGAATCACGGAGATGAGAAGAACAAAACACACCAAAACAAATCTGGCGGCTAGACAAGCTGAGACCGCACAGACCGCTCGACTCCAGAAGTCGCCCGGCTTGACCTAAGACCGCGCGAGAAGAAACTGGACAGACTGCCAACACTGCAAGACCGCACCTCAGACCGCACGAACTGGAGCTTTATTGGACGAAGAACTGAAGCTGTCGCCAGACCGCAACTCAGATCGCCTAACCGCTGAAGGTCGCCTGATCACTGAGCTCGATGCGAACAGCACAAGAATGAATATAAACCAATTCGTAGACAGACCGCTGCCGAACTGTTTATTCAAGCCGCTGGGAATCACCAAGGAAGGAGACCGCAACCTGCTGATCGCAAACCTGCGAACACAACAAACAGTCAACTCGCTTCCGAGACCGCCCGACCTCAAAGTGAGACCGCACGAATTAACCCAGGCTCAGTTCTTACAGTTCTCGTTAGGAATGACGGGCCCTGCACCTCTATTTATAGGCGGGTAGACGGATGTCGTCACCGCACAGGAGAGATACAATCACCACCCGTCAGATCTCCAGCGGTCTCATAAGGCAGACTGTGCGACCACACTACTTGGACGATCATCCGACCAAGACACAGATCAGCAGACAGGTCGCGCGAACACGAGACCGCGCACAAGTCGCGCGGTCATAAAAGGTACTCCTTCCTTAGAACACCAGGAGCAAACCAGGAACCATCTGTCCGACTTAGAATAAGTTGCCAGATCGCCAAGCACAAACCGCCCGGACAGGCGGTCACACATAGGAACAAACCGCCTGGTCTTCCAACAAGGAAGACAAGCCAACCAGCACACCAACTCGGAAACAGACCGCTCCTACATGACGAACCAGTAGAACCAGCAGTCCGCCAAAATAGACCGGCAGAGCCAGACTGGCAGAATATAAGCATAGGACGCACGGTCTCGGCGGTCTCCCAAAATCAGACCGCCCAGTCTCCACTTCACTTCAAAAAATTCAACAAAGGATTTTTGTCTTACTTTGTTCTGTGAAGTAGAAGGACTTAGGGTCCATTTTTATCGTAGAGTAGAGAGACACATGGTATGTTATCCCAGGAAGTGGAGAAGGACTCAGGGTTTGTTCTCAGTATAAGTCGTTGAAGGACTCAGCGTCCATTCCTATTTTTGAGCGTAAAGGGTCTCAGGGTCCATTCTTATTGGGGGTTGGACAGTTTGTTCTTATACGATGATGCCCTATAGTGCAGGAGCAAGATGCCTTGCAGTGTGGGAGACATATGACATGCAGCGTAGGAGCCAGATGCCCTGTAATACGGGACCAATATGCTCTACAGTGCAGGAGCGAGATGCCCTACAACGCGGAAGCGAGATGCCATGGAGCACGGGAGGGAGATTCCCTAGAGCGTGGGAGTGAGATGCCCTACAGTGTGGGAGCAACATGCCCTGAAACGCAGGATCGAGGTGCCCTGCACTGCGGGAGATAGATGCCCTATTGCTCAGGGTTGAGATGCCCTGTAGCGTGGGAGCGAGGTGTCGTGTATCATAGGAGTAAGATGCCCTGTAGCGCCGGAGTGAGTTGCATTACAGCACGGTAGCAAGGTGTCCTGTAGCGCGAGATCGAGATGTTTTACTCCTAGGTGAACCAATCTCCCTGAAGTTGTGGAGACTGCTACTTGGTGTTAATACCAGAGTGGTATATTTGACAATTTGAGTCTTGCCTCGGGGGATCTGCATGATTAATGGATTCAAAAAGTAGTTATAATGTTGCAGTAAAGCAATGCATGCATGTGCGCACAAGTTTAGTCTTGTGGAATATTATGCTAATGCAAAAAGAAGAAAAGCAGGAAAAGGGAAATTGCTAATAAATGAGGCACAAACTTGGCGCGCTCTACTAGGGGGAGATTCCTCCCCACTACCCAGGGTCTCCAGCTTATCCATGCTAGGTTGCTACGTGTCCCTCTACTGGATTGACATTTTATAGTCCGAGTTGGTTCGGGGATGGGTTATGTGTAAATCTTTTAAGGAGGTCGGACGAGGCGCTTTATCTCTTTCTTCAACTGATTGCAGCCTTTCGTCCTGTAGCTGTATTCGTGATGGAAGATACAGTATTGCAATTCGTTTCCCATAGTTGGTGCAAGCGGATTGGTCCTGCGAAGATCATTACAATCGCAGATGGAAAGGAGTACGTTGGTTCGGGGGTGTTTAATGGAGTGTAGTCCTAATGCTCACAAGTTCCCCAATCGAGACGGGGGTTGTTATGTTGTTCGTCGTTCCCCCATTGAGTCTTGTAGTGGTCTTGATTCCTCTATCATTTCAAGCTTCCTTCAAACTGTTGTCGGTGTGCTTCAATTTCTTATTTTGTCACAATTTATGTCTTTACTCAGTGGACGAGGTCGAGGTAGTTGGGCACCGTTTCCCTCATCAGCATGGAGTAGAGTTTTTCTAGTTGGAGCCCTCCGAGGAAAACACTGTGTAAAGCGGCGAAAGAAAACTTTGAGCAACTCCCCCTCGATATGCCTGTTCTTAGAGAAGTTAGATGGGTCCCAAACGATTCGTCGGTTGACGATAAATATGTCTGTGAATAATTCTGTAAAGTTATTGATTTATCCCTCTTTTAGGGAATGGAACAAACTGTGAGCTTGTCCATCCAGAGTCTTTGAGAATACTTGAAATTGGAGTTGGTCTGGTGCGTTGTAGATTCACATGATAGTTGCAAAGTCATTGACATGTTCTAGATGGGTTGTCCGACCCATCAAAAGTCAAAAGTTGGGGACCTTGAACACTGATGGAAAGGGATGTGCCAGGACCGGTGTAGCTAGTTGGGAGATGTGGTTAACTAAGAATTGCACATTTGTGTCTTTGTGCCCTGATGAATAGTAATTATACGTGTTTTTCTGTATAGTTTTTAGTGTATTTTTGCTTAGAATTATAAATAATCTATGTAATTAAATAAATAAATTGTTTGTTTTTGTTATTTTGACTTTTAACTAAGTTTTATTTTAATTTAATAAACTTTCTGTCTTTTTGTTAAGACACACCCTCGGACACGCCCGTGTCCAAGGGCGTGTTCACTAATCCCTAACATTTTCATCTCTCTGTTCTTTTTCCAGCTCAAACATCAAGTCACGCCCTCGGTCACGCCTGTGACCGAGGCCGTGTACATGGTCACGCCCGTGTTGGATGTCCATCCCAGATTCAAGTCACTAAAGGTTTATTCCTTCCAGAAGAATCAAGTCACGCCCGTGACCGATGCCGTGTACTTGGTCACGCCCGTGACCCATCAATTCCTTCCAGAAGAACAAAGGACACGCCAGGTGTCACACCCAGTTCAAGCTCCAACCAACCGACCTAGGTCACGCCCGTGACCTAGGCCGTATACTTGGTCACGCCCGTGTTCGTCCGAGGATTCCACTCAAGCCTTCTAGATGCCTGCCTGGATCCAGCTGTTCTGATTATTCGCACCCCAAGCCGTGTCACGCCCTCAGACATGCCCGTGTCCGAGGGCGTGTAATTCCAAAATTTTGCCTATAAATAGCCAGATTCGGCTGAGGGTGGGGGTTCAAAATTTTGAGAGCTTTTCTTGAGATTGTGGGCCATTTTTTGCTGTTTTCATATTTTATGTCTTTTGTTGCATTTTCTCTCTCCAACTTTGTAATATTTTTGATGGAAATAAAATAGGTTGGCTTGTTTTGTAATTCTCTTCTCTTGTTTGTTAGAAAGTGTGTGCGTGTTCTTCCTTTTTTCTTCTTTCTTTCTTTTTAATTTAGTTTTTGTAATTTTTGTTATTTTAATTAGATTTCCTTTTTAATTTGTGTGTGTGTGTATGAGAGTAGTTTTACTTATTTGTATCTTTCTTTTAATTTTAGTTGATTTCATATTAGTGTGTGTGAGTGTATGAGGGTAGATTAGTTTTTCTCTTTTCTTATTTTACATTTTAGCTTTTTCTTTTAAGTTAGTTTATTACATATATACATATATAATTATTGTTTTTATTAGTGTGTGTGTGTGGAAAAAGCTTTAAAAAATGAAAAGAGTTTGTTTTTAGTTTAGTTTAATTTAGCTTTAAATTCAATAACATAGCTTTTATTACCGTCACGCATTTATTTCCCGTCTATCCGTTTGGATAGAACTCGCTCACGCATTTATTTCCCGTCTATCCGTTTGGATAGAACTCGCTCACGCATTTATATCCTGTCTACCCGTTTGGGTAGAACTTGCTCACGCATTTACTTCCCCTCTACCTATTTGGGTAGAGATCGCATTCCTTTAATTTCTGTCCTTTAATTTCGTCATTTCAATTTCGTAGAGTGCGTGTGTTTTCAATTTAGTGAGCACTTTTATTTCTTTCTTTCTTATAATCATTTTTGCTTGTTTCTGCTAACCGCTCATAACCGCTCAATCATTAACTATGCTAACCGCTCATAACCGCTCAATCGTTAAATAGTTATCGTCATCGTTTTAAAAATCAAAACAAAAAAATCAAAACCTAAGCAAAACTATTTTCCAAATTAGCGTTTTCGTGCTCTCTTGCTTTTCTTACAAATATCGCTAAACGCACGCCAACCCTAATTTTTGTCATTATCATTTCTATAAAAGTATAAAAACCAATTCAAAACCTTTTTCCGATAAAATAATAGCGCGCTCCTAAGAAGTAGAAATAATCGATACGATCCGGAAAATACGACCTTGATATTTCAAAGAGAAATATCCTATACTACTTTCGATAAGGTACACTTGCCTTTATCGATTTTAGTTCGAATAATTTACTTAAACCCAAAAGCTTTCTCTCAAAAGCAAAAACAATTTTAAACTCTTAAAAATTTGTTGCAACAAAATCTTTGGTTGTTATGACATAGCAAAGATTTGTTAAAACGAAAAAGCAAACCACACAAAAATCTAAATTTAACCTATCAAGTTTTTGGTGCCGTTGTCGGGGACTTGTGTCGTTATTTTGAAATAGGAAACACTATTAATTTTATCTTATATTTCACCTCTCTATCAATTATATATTTTACTTTCATCTTAAAAACAAAAAAAATTAATTAAGAAAAAAAAAACCTATCTAAGAAAAAGGAAAATCCAAAATCTTCAAAAAAAATATATATAAAGATATATCTCTTTTTTTACCACCTCTTATAAACACATATTTGCAAAATTTAAAACCTTTTGCAATTATAAACCTTTTGCATATATATTTACAAACATACATATATATGTTCATATAAAACCAAACAAAACAAAACCTTAAAAATTACCAAAAAAATATATATATAGCGATATTTTCTACTTACGAAAAGAAAATAAAAAAATATATATTTTCCCCCTCTTTCTTTCTTTCCTTTTTTTTCTTCCTTGTAAAAATATTTCCAAAACAAAAACATCAAAAAAAAAATCTATAAAAAGAAAAAAAAATTCTTTCTTCCAAATTTTTTTTTTAAAGAATAGTGTATGACCCGAGGAGAATCTTCGAATAATCCAATTTTACCTTTTGATCCTAAAATCGAGCGCACGCTTCTAGAGCGCCGCCGATCTCGTAATCAAAATCCACAAATAGATCCCGAAGAATCCGTCGGCGATATACATTTAGGCGTGATGGGCGATCCTAATCTAAATGTGGCCACACAGCGGACCATGGCCTATTATGCTAGGCCGAATTTAGAGGATACAGGATCGAGTGTCACCCGCCCTGCGGTAGCTAATAATAATTTTGAAATCAAATCCAGCATAATCCAAATGGTACAACATTCGGTTCAATTCGATGGTTTACCAGATGAGGACCCAAACCAATACATTTCAAATTTTTTAGAAATTTGCGACACCTTCAAGATTAATGGCGTCAGCGATGACACCATTCGCTTGCGCTTATTTCCCTTTTCCCTGCGGACAAAGGCTAAATCGTGGTTGACTTCTCTTCCGAGAGGGTCCATAACCACGTGGGCCGAATTGACGGAGAATTTTCTAACTAAATATTTTCCTCCGTCAAAAACCGCTAAATTACGCACCAATATCGCATCATTTATACAATTTGATTCCTAGTCTCTTTACGAGACTTGGGAGCGTTTAAAAGAATATTTGCGTAGGTGTCCTCATCACGCGCTACCAACTTGGCTACAGGTACAAACGTTCTATAACAGCTTGAATTTCTCAACGCGACAGATGATCGACGCAGCCGCCGGGGGAACGTTAAACAACAAAACCCCGGAGGCCGCTCAAGCTCTGATCGAAGAAATTGCCATGAATGCGTACCAATGGAATGTGCCAAGGTCGCGTCCTAATAAATCGGCTGGTCTTTTTGAAGTGGATGCCACTACTTTCTTAACCTCGTAGGTAGAGCGGCTAAGTAAGCAAGTGGCGGAGATGACTGCTTCCTCCTCCACTCCTGCTTGGGCTAATAATCCTAATAATAATAATAATAATAATTTTAATAATCCTAATAATAATTTTAATACTCATAATAATAATAATAATAATCTAAATAATAATAATAATATCGAGAAATCGGTGGAGTACGTTGGCAATCAAGTGCGGGCGCCCTTCAATCCTAATAACAACCCTTATAGTAATAACTATAATCCGGGTTGGAGGAGCCACCCGAACTTCTCCTGGAGTAATCCTAACAACGCGCAACGCCCCCCACCTGCGATCCCGCAAGGATTTCCGTAAGGATATCCCCAAGGATTTCAGCAAGGCTTTCCGCCTCCCCCTCCAAAACCTACTCCGCTCAAGGAGATTTTTACAAAATACATAGCGTCCAACGAGGCAAATATCCGGAATATAATCGGATCGCTAAAAAATTTAGAAATGCAGGTTGGACAGCTCGCTAAAATGATCTCCGAGCGGCCAATTGGAGCATTGCCAGGAAACTCGGAGCAGAACCCGTGTGAAAATGCCCACGCCATTACCCTTCGCAGCGGCAGGGAGGTCGACTCCCATTGCGGGTTGAGCGCCAGGTAACTGTTTCGCCTCCGACCCCTCCACCCTCGTCTTCAATTTTAGTAGATAAGGAAAAAACATTAGCGCCGGGCGTTTCGAGCCCGCAAATTCCTTACCCCGCAAAAATTAATAAAGAGAAGGAGGACAAACATTTTCAAAATTTTTTACGAATATTAAAACAAATTCAAATTAACGTCCCCTTCTGCGAGGCACTCTCTCAGATGCCGAAATATGCGAAATACCTTAAGGAGCTCCTTTCTAATAAAAAGAAGCTCGAGGGTATTTCGCGTGTTTCATTAAATGCGGAATGCTCAGCGGTCCTACTTAATAAATTGCCGCCAAAACTAAATGACCCGGGAAGGTTTTCTATCCCGTGCCTTTTTGGCAATCTATTAATAAAATACGCCCTAGCGGACCTGGGAGCGAGCATTAATTTAATGCCCTTCTCCCTCTTTAAAAAACTAGATTTGGGTGTTCCCACCCCAAGAAAATAAGCATCCAACTCGCGGATCGCTCGATAAAATATCCTATCGGGGTAGTGGAGGACGTTCTGGTCAAGGTTGACAAGTTTATCTTCCCGGTAGACTTCGTCATCCTCGACATCGAGGAGGACGCCGAGGTACCAATTATCCTCGGCCGCCCTTTCCTCGCGACCTCCCGAGCATTAATTGATGTGAGTAACGGTCGCCTCCTCCTTCGGGTAGGGGACGACGAAGTTACCCTTCATATTAATCCTTCGATGCGAAACTCTTTATCGAACGACGATTCCTGCTTTCACTTAGAATCCGCGTTCGAGGATGAGTGTTCTTCGCTTGCAGAATTACTCGCTTTAACATTAGACGATCCGGATCTGGGAAACCTCGCCCCTTTGGACGAATTGCTGCCAGATTCGCCTTTCGAGTCTTTTAAATCTAAAAATTTAAAAATCACTACTTCTTACGAAGAACCCCCGGTCTTGGAGCTTAAGCCACTCCCCGACCATTTAAAATACGCTTTTCTCGCCGCGGACTTAAAACTCCCGGTTATTATTTCGTCTTCTTTAACCGATTCGGAAACCTCCGAATTAGTTAAAGTTTTGTCCATGCATCGCCATGCAATTGCATGGCAAATTTCAGATATTAGGGGGATAAATCCCTCTTTTTGCACGCATAAAGTTTTTTTAGAAGATAATTCCCGCAAAACCATCCAGCCTCAGCGACGACTTAACCCGAATATGCGAGATGTCGTTAAGGCTGAAGTAATAAAACTCCTGGATGCGGGGATTATCTACCCTATATCCGACAGCACGTGGGTTAGTCCCATTCATGTCGTGCCAAAAAAGGGCGGTCTAACGGTAGTGGCAAATCAAAACAACGAATTAATCCCAACCCGTACTGTTACGGGTTGGCGGGTGTGCATCGATTACCGAAAATTAAATGATGCCACCCGAAAAGACCACTTTCCGTTGCCGTTTATCGATCAAATTCTGGAGCGACTTTCGGGTCATCCATATTATTGTTTTCACGATAGTCTTTCGGGGTTTTTACAAATTCCTATCTCCCCCGAAGACCAGGAGAAAACAACCTTTACGTGCCCCTTCGGTACCTTCGCATACCGAAGGATGCCGTTCGACCTCTACAATGCGCCCGCTACATTCCAACGATGTATGATGGCGATCTTTGGAGAGCTCGTAGAGGATATTATGGAAGTCTTTATGGATGACTTCTCGGTCTTTGGATGCTCCTTCCAAAACTATTTAAAAAATTTAGATTGAGTCCTCCAACGATGCGAAGACACGAACCTAGTTTTAAACTGGGAGAAGTGTAATTTTATGGTTTGAGAAGGCTTAGTTCTCGGACACAAAATTTCCGCAAGAGGGATGGAGGTCGACAAGGCCAAGGTCGAAATAATCGAAAAACTTCCCGCGCCCTCAAATATAAAATCTATTCGTAGTTTTCTTGGCCACGCGGGTTTTTATAGGCGGTTCATTCAAAATTTTTCTAAAATAACAAAACCGCTAACCCACCTCCTGGAGAAGGAATCTCCATTTATTTTTGATGACGCGTGTGTAGAGGCATTTAAAATTATAAAAGAAAAACTTATCCATTCTCCCATTCTGGTGGCGCCCGATTGGACCCTTCCGTTTGAGATTATGTGCGACGCGAGCGATATAGCGGTAGGGGCCGTATTAGGCCAACACGTAAATAAATATTTTCATCCTATCTATTACGCATCCCTCACGCTCACGGCCGCACAGGCTAATTACACGACCACGGAAAAGGAACTCCTTGCCGTCGTCTTCGCCATCGATAAGTTTAGGCCCTACTTCACGCTTTCAAAAATTATAGTATTTACCGACCACTCCGCCCTAAGATATTTATTAGATAAAATAGATGCTAATCCCCGCCTTCTTCTATGGATCCTCCTATTACAAGAATTTGATTTAGAGATCCGGGATAAGAAGGGGGCCGAAAATTTAGTGGCCGACCACCTCTCTCGTTTAGAGCGCCCGATCGCGGAAGCGCTCTTCGAATCAGAAATTGATGATCGATTTCTCGAGGAGCGTCTTTTAACTTTAAATAATTTGAAAACTTCTTCCACACCTTGGTTCGCGGACTACTCCAACTATTTAGTTGCGCGGGTGCTTCCGAAAGACTTTTCAAAACAGCAAAAGAAGAAATTCTTTTCTGATTTGAAAAACTACTTTTGGGAGGACCCTTTCCTATTTCGCGTCTGCGCGGACCAAGTCGTGCGGAGATGTGTTTCGAGCGAGGAGGGTGCGCAAATATTGCGTCACTGCCACGAGGGGCCGGCCAGTGGGCATTATCAAGCTAACCAGACCGCACAGAAGGCGCTGGAGGCGGGCTTTTATTGGCCCGCTCTCTTTAAAGACGCTCACGCTTTTGTGAGCGCGTGCGATAGCTGTCAACGGTCGGGTAACATCTCTTGTCGCGATGAGATGCTCCAAAATTTTTTACTTAGAATGCGAAATTTTCGGTTTATGGGGCATAGACTTCGTAGGCCCCCTACCTCCTTCATTTACAAATCGCTACATTTTAGTGGTGGTCGACTACGTATCGAGATGGGCGGAAGCACAAGCTCTCCCCACCAACGATGCGAGAGTCGTCGTCAAATTTCTTAAAAAAATATTTTCTCGCTTCGGCGCGCCCCGCGCGATAGTTAGTGATAGGGGTATGCACTTCTGCAACGCCCAGTTTGAAAAAACTTTATCTAAATATGGCGTCATGCATAAGCTCGCCACCGCCTATCACCCCCAAACGAGCGGCCAAGTGGAGGTAGTAAATCGAGAAATTAAATGCATATTAGAAAAAACCGTTTCAACAAAAAGGAGGGATTGAGCGATTAAATTAGACGACGCGCTGTGGGCATATCATACGACATACAAGAACGCAATCGGTTGTACGCCTTATCGATTATTCTACGGCAAGGCGTGCCACCCGCCCGTAGAATTAGTGCACCGCGCTTTTTGGGCGTTAAAGATTTTAAATCTCGATCATAATTTAGCCGCCAAAAGTCGGAAATTCCAATTAAACGAACTCGATGAATGGCGTGCGAACGCTTATGAGAGTAACAAATTTTATAAAGAACGCTCTAAATTCTATCACGATCGCAAAATTAAATTTCCAAAAACATTTGCGCCGGGCGATCTCGTCCTCCTTTTTAATTCACGTCTTCGTCTTTTTCCGGGTAAGCTTAAATCCCGATGGTCCGGCCCCTTTCAAGTGAAAGAGGTTTGGCCATACGGGACCGTTCTTATCTCCCACCCGAAAAAAGGCGAGCTAAAAGTTAACGGTCACCGATTAAAACTTTACCACGCGGGCGATCAAGTGGGCGGTAAGCTAAATTCTATACCCCTCCCCCACTTCTAAAGCGATCGTACCCCCCCAATGCGTCAAGCTACGAGACGGTAAACAAAGCGCTTATGAGAGGCACCCCCATATTTATCAAATTATATTTTCTTTTCCCTTTTTTATATTAATTTTTTTTTTTAGTATTTACATAATAAATAAATAAAACAAAATGATGAAAAATTTAATTTCAAATCAAAAACCAAAAATAATAATAAGAATAATAAATAAACATAATATAATAATAATAAGAAAACAAAACAAAATGAAAAATATATATTAATAAATATGCATATTTAAAATTTTCATTTCTCTTTATAAATGAAAAAAAAATGAAAATAAAAACAAAAACTTTAAAACAAAAATAAAATTTTTTTTTAGGAATTTTAAGATAAAATAATAGAAAGTTTTCTCGAAGTAGGATTACTCGGCAGACCCGAGAGGGGATTTTTGTCGATATTTTGAAAAGGGAAAACCCCATTGCTTTTACCTTTTTATTTCTCTTTTCCTTCCTTACTTTTTGTCTTAAAGCTTTTCTTTATTTACTTTATTTTATCTTTCTTAACATTTTGATATGAATCTTAAATATGCATCTTTCAAAAACCCCCAAAAAAAATTTTTTTTGATTCCTTTTATACGTATACTATTTTTCGCTCTTTTGTACATTTGGAAAAATCAAAACAAAACCCAAGTTTTCGCTCCTCCTACCTAAACTCAACATTGAGGACAATGTTGACTTTTAAGTATGGGGGTGTTTTTCCTCTTTTGTAATTATTTTTGTCTCTTTTATATATATATATATATATATATATAGAAAAGACCAAAAAAAAATTTAAATAATTTGTTACAACATAACAATTTCTCTTACAACATAACAAAATTTGTTGCAACAAATTTGTCCCTCTGCTTTTAATTTTCTTTTTGTAAAATTTTAATATGTAAATATGTAACAAAATCAAAAATCAAAAAAAAAAACTATTAATTAACTTAGAAAAAACACAAAAAAATATATATATTATAAATGTTTTATTTTCTTTTTGTGTCTTTGTTAGTAAATAATTATCCATATTTGGAAATAAATTAAAAAAAAAAATTATGATGAAAAATTTCTTAGAAAAACACCAAAAAATTATATATGTTTTTCTTTTATATTTTCTTCTTTCCTTTTCTTCTTTTCCTTTTTTAAGTATTAATGTATATATAAGATAAAGATTTGAAATATCCAAAAAAAAAATTGAAAATTGAAAATTTTTACTTAGAAATTTGTTATAACAAAATTCACAAAATTTTGTCATAACACCCAAAAAAAATTATTTTCCTCTCTCTCTTTCTTTTTTCTTTTCCTTTTTTTATTAATGTACATATTTTTAACAAAATTAAAAAATCAAAAAAAATATATGATGAAAAAAGTTCTTAGAAGAAAATCAAAAATATTTTGTATGTATTTTTACTTTTCTTAATTTTCTTCTTTCTTTGTTTCTTAGTATTTATATATGTACTTCGTTATAAAGAAAATCAAAAATCCCAAAAATGTCATATCTTAAAAACTCAAAAACAATATATATATATTGAAAAACTTATCAAAAAATTCAAAAATAAAATAAAACCCCTACTTAGCTTTTTGTTATCTCCAAGGCTAGGTTAGTTTTATCTTTAAGAGTTTTTCATTATTTTTGATTTACTAAATCATTTTTATTTTTATCATAGTTTGAAAATTTAAATCTAGGAATTTTAGTAGTAAACATCATCTTGTGATTTTAGTTTAAATCGAGAAAAAACCTTTTAGCACTACTTCGAGTTTACCCTAAAAAGTTTCTTTTTGTATTATATTGGCAAACCATCTTTAGATTTAATTATTCTTACTTCGAAACTTGTGAAACTTTAGGAATGTTTTTAATCTACTAAATTTTGCTCTCAAATACTTTTTTTATTATTCTAGATTTTCCTTTGAAACCCCACTTGTATTTAGCTTGGCAATAAAAAAAATTAGAAGGAGTTTAAAAGAAATCCTGTGTCAATGGGAATAAAAATATTCCGTAAACGCAGGCACCCAATATTGTTAAAAGAAATCCTGTGTCAATGGGAATAAAAATTCCTTAAACACGGGCATTGGGTTAAAGTTAAAAGTTTCAATTATCCCTCGTAAACCAAACGCTGGGAGTCAAAGTAAAACCCAACCAAAAGATGGGGTGAGAGGATAAAATTCATCACCCCTAATCCTTGCACTCTTCTTCCTGCCAAGGCTACCCCTTTTTCCCCTACCCTTTAGCCAATAAAATTGTAAGCAAGATTTTAATTTAAAAAGTTTACGAGAGCATAATTAGTAGGTTTTATTTATTCTTGAAAATTTTCTTTAAAAAGTTAAGAGTTTTTATAATTCCGTTCTAATTAAAGGCTAATAATTATAATATAAGACGCCATTTAGCAAACTTTTGAAGTCTTATAGCTACAACTTTTTCGCTCTTTTTAAATCATTTTCATAATTTAGGACTTACTCCTTTAAATCTCCTAAATTTATTTAGATCTTACTTTTGATTAAATAAAACTTTAGTAAATTAGAAATTTTATTAAACGTCTTATAGGTATCGCTTACTTTTGCCCTGGAATAGCAAAAGCTTAAGTATGGGGGTGTTTGATGAATAGTAATTATACGTGTTTTTCTGTATAGTTTTTAGTGTATTTTGCTTAGAATTATAAATAATCTATGTAATTAAATAAATAAATTGTTTGTTTTTGTTATTTTGACTTTTAACTAAGTTTTATTTTAATTTGATAAACTTTCTGTCTTTTTGTTAAGACACGCCCTCGGACACGCCCGTGTCCAAGGGCGTGTTCACTAATCCCTAACATTTTCATCTCTCTGTTCTTTTTCCAGCTCAAACATCAAGTCACGCCCTCGGTCACGCCCGTGACCGAGGCCGTGTACATGGTCACGCCCGTGTTGGATGTCCATCCCAGATTCAAGTCACTAAAGGTTCATTCCTTCCAGAAGAATTAAGTCACGCCCGTGACCGATGCCGTGTACTTGGTCACGCCCGTGACCCATCAATTCCTTCCAGAAGAACAAAGGGCACGCCAGGTGTCACGCCCAGTTCAAGCTCCAACCAACCGACCTAGGTCACGCCCGTGACCTAGGCCGTATACTTGGTCATGCCCGTGTTCGTCCGAGGATTCCACTCAAGCCTTCTAGATGCCTGCCTGGATCCAGCTGTTCTGACTATTCGCACCCCAAGCCGTGTCACGCCCTCAGACATGCCCGTGTCCGAGGGCGTGTAATTCCAAAATTTTGCCTATAAATAGCCTCGGCTGAGGGTGGGGGTTCAGAATTTTGAGAGCTTTTCTTGAGATTGTGGGCCATTTTTTGCTGTTTTCATATTTTATGTCTTTTGTTGCATTTTCTCTCTCCAAATTTGTAATATTTTTTATGGAAATAAAATAGGTTGGCTTGTTTTGTAATTCTCTTCTCTTGTTTGTTGGAAAGTGTGTGTATGTTCTTCCTTTTTTCTTCTTTCTTTCGTTTTAATTTAGTTTTTGTAATTTTTGTTATTTTAATTAGATTTCCTTTTTAATTTGTGTGTGTATGTGTGTATGAGAGTAGTTTTACTTATTTGTATCTTTCTTTTAATTTTAGTTGATTTCATATTAGTGTGTGTGAGTGTATGAGGGTAGATTAGTTTTTATCTTTTCTTATTTTACATTTTAGCTTTTTCTTTTAAGTTAGTTTATTACATATATACATATATAATTATTGTTTTTATTAGTGTGTGTGTGTGTGGAAAAAGCTTTAAAAAATAAAAAGAGTTTGTTTTTAGTTTAGTTTAATTTAACTTTAAATTCAATAACATAGCTTTTATTCCCTTCACACATTTATTTCCCGTCTATCCGTTTGGATAGAACTCGCTCACGCATTTATTTCCCGTCTATCCGTTTGGATAGAACTCGCTCACGCATTTATTTCCCGTCTATCCGTTTGGATAGAACTCGCTCACATATTTATTTCCCGTCTATCCGTTTGGATAGAACTCGCTCACGCATTTATTTCCCGTCTACCCGTTTGGGTAGAACTTGCTCACGCATTTACTTCCCCTCTACCTATTTGGGTAGAGATCGCATTCCTTTAATTTCTGTCCTTTAATTCTGTCATTTCAATTCCATAGAGTGCGTGTGTTTTCAATTTAGTGAGCACTTTTATTTCTTTCTTTCTTATAATCATTTTTGCTTGTTTCTGCTAACCGCTCATAACCGCTCAATCATTAACTATGCTAACCGCTCATAACCGCTCAATCGTTAAATAGTTATCGTCATCGTTTTAAAAATCAAAACAAAAAAATCAAACCCTAAGCAAAACTATTTTCCAAATTAGCGTTTTCGTGCTCTCTTGCTTTTCTTACAAATATCGCTAAACGCACGCCAACCCTAATTTTTGTCATTATCATTTCTATAAAAGTATAAAAACCAATTCAAAACCTTTTTCCGATAAAATAATAGCGCGCTCCTAAGAAGTAGAAATAATCGATACGATCCGGAAAATACGACCTTGATATTTCAAAAGAAATATCCTATACTACTTTCGATAAGGTACACTTGCCTTTATCGATTTTAGTTCGGATAATTTACTTAAACCCAAAAGCCAATCTATCTCCAGATACGGCCTCAAGCCGCTCTAGCCTCTCTATCCCCAGAAAGGCCTCGAGTATCTCCTAGATCTAAGCCCTAGACCAAGTCGAAACACATGCGACAAATTCCCTCTAAGTCACACACAGACCTACTCGCCAACAACCGCGAGGAATTCTCCACTAAACGATCACAAAGATAAAAAGGTATTACAAAATATGAAATTCAAATTAAAAACTCCCCATGAAGAAATCTGAAGGAGATGACAAAGAACTGCTGAAGATAATCGAAGTCGAAGCGTGCATTTTTCGCGTGGGTTTGCATTGATTCGATCCTCCTTTGATTCCTTCTCTTGAATTTGAATGGAAGATCTTTGGTGGTCTGGAAATATGGCCTTCATTGTGATTTCAGAGTGGTGGATTAGGGCTCCTTGAGTTCTAAAGTTGAAGATAATGAAAGTCACCCTTTTATAAGAGAGGAAGCTAATGCTGGCGTTAGACCTAATGCCAGACATTGACTCAGTTTAGTAATGATTAATGGAACGTATCCACATTCCAGGAAGGAGATATTGCAAGTTTGGAAAGCACTTATTTAGGCAACCCTAGTGCTGACGTTAAGGCTAACGTCTGGCATTAGACCAAGTTATCAAAAATTGCTCCCACAATCACGACAGCTTCACTCCAAATCATTTTCACATTGGCGGGATCGAGGGTCAACGTCGGTGTTAGCTCTAACGTCTAGCGTTAGACTACTTTCTTTTCTTTTAGCACATTGAGGTAGTCTAGAACAAAATATAGCATCCAAGAGTCATTCTTGTTCATTCCTGCATACTAAAAACACAATGGCAAACTTGATCAAATACAAGTAGGATTTGTTATTCTTAAACCAAAGGGATGCGAAAAATCGTGTTCCAAGAATCTCCCCCTTTTGATAATAATAAATCCAATTAAGATAAATCAGATTACAAAGGTAAGAGATGTGTTTTTATAAAGAGATATGACACTATGCTACTTAGAGATTTCTATGTGAAATATATTTAGAGATATGTGCTCCCCCTATTTAAGTGCTCCTCCTTAGTGTAAGATCCCATATAATATATTTATGCTCCCCCTTAGTCTAGTGAATCCTACTCCTTAATCATTAAGATTTAACATTTTATTCTTCACCTTTTGTTATTTGCAAATGTGGGTGGAGTGAAACAAAACTAGGCTAGAATAAAGTAAAGTGATGAATGTGAGGACTACTAGGAGAGGGTTAAGAGTTTTGTTTTAAATAGAGGAAGTCACGATCGAGCTTAGAGGGATTAGTGTAGCGAAAAAATATGTTAAGAATGTAAGAAAAAGAAATCCCTTGTATTTTACTTAACAAGTCTACCACTTGTTGAAAAAGGAGAAAGTGAAAAAGAGTTTTGAAACACAAGTGATGAAAAAACTTCAAAATTATGACTTGAGATAAGCATGATAAAGCATGGTAAAAAATACATTATCATTTCAATAGTGCGGAAAACAAAGTAACTTAGATAATCATTTTAATCGTTAGATTTTTTTTAAAATGCAAACAATTTTTAAGAATTTTCTCATGTAAGGAGCATTATCCTTAAACTAATTTTAACAACTAACCGCAAGCATGACTTGTCATATTCAAAAAGGTAATAACTACATTGAAAGTAATTCACATTCCAAGTAAAGAAAATATTGTAGAGATCATTGTTGGGAAATGCGCCATCAATGTTCCTTGATTTGAAGAAGGAACACAAGTATAGATAACCAAAGTTATTTTTGATGATATGTTTAAGTTCATGATTTGACAAATATATCAATGCTACATTCCTAGAATCAAGACTATAATAGAAGTAAAAATCATCTAAGATAGAAATCATCTTGAGGCTTAGATGAAATATCATTGAGACAGAAGAATGTCGTTTAGACAGTCTCGGCGATATCATCTTGAAGAAACTCTATCGTTGAGACGGCTAAGTAAAATCGTCCAGTTAGAAGTCTTGACGATATCGTCTTGAAGCAGCCATATCGATTTGAAGATTAAAGATAAGTTTTATAGACAGATGCATCTCAAAGATATCGTCTAAAAGGAGCTATATCGCTATATAGCTACGATAAGTTGTGAAGGCAGAAGTATATCGATGCCATCGTCGTGAAGAAAATATATCATCTTGATGATCAAGACGATATCGTCATGAAGAATGTTTGTCGTCTTGATAGTTGCAGAGCTGCATTTAATGCATAGATCATCTTGGAAATTGATCTGCATTTACTATACACGTCGTCTAACATTCCCACTATTCAAGGAGTATTTCATGATATATTCACCGCATAATAGCCGTTGCACAACCATTAATGAAGAAATACAAATACTTCCAATTGTGCAAGTTCCAAAATGGCAAATCATTTATGATATTTTATTGTGCCATTTCAGAATATATTCCATTTTGGTCAATCACTTATGGAATAAAAATTATGGAGGCCCAGTATGCAAAATAGTAGAGGGATATAAATAAAGGAATTTTCGAATATAGAACACAACTCTCTCTCTTACTCTCACACTTACACGGATCAAACAGAAGAGAGAAAAAGGTCTAAAAAGCAGAATTCTTCATCACCTTGCTGAAAAGATCAAGCAAGAATCTTCTTCCTATGCATCATAAGTTCATCTGATATTCATCAAGAGGAAGATTCTTAAGAAAGCTCCAAAGATTCAAAGTCTGCTAGGCTTACATCTGCAAGAAGAAGACTATACAACAACAAGATTTATCTTTGAAGCCTTCTCTTCAGAAACTAAAAAACCATTTCATTACTTTGTAGGGTTCTGTGTGAGCCTGGGCCTGTAGGATCTTGGATAAGAAGTGAGCTGGTGTTGGACTTATAAATTCTGAGGTGTTTGTAGGGTTTTTGTAACCTGAGTTGGTAAGATT
This sequence comes from Dactylorhiza incarnata, assembly GCA_033032865.1. Lineage (NCBI taxonomy): Eukaryota > Viridiplantae > Streptophyta > Magnoliopsida > Asparagales > Orchidaceae > Dactylorhiza > Dactylorhiza incarnata. The sequence goes on along the minus strand of JAWHQI010000103.1, from coordinate 1,956,026 downwards.
TTTGTAACCTGAGTGTAAGCTTTCTGTGTGAGAGAAGAGGTAGGATCCTTTGTGGGTCTGAGTTGTAAGGTCTTCTATATTGGATAGAGATCTGAGTATTTGGAGAAGTTGCCTAGTCTAGCACACTACTAGATAGGTGAGAGAGATAGTGAACTACCTCTTGACACATTGTCTTGAAGCGAATCGCTATAAATTCGCTGTGCTTTCTGTGTTTATTTTTGTGTTGTGCTAGATAGATTTTAAAGTACCAAATAACATTGAAAACACTAACCCCCTAAGTGTATTATAGACAACCCAAATCTTTCAATTGGTATGAGAGAGAGGTTAAGTTCAAAGGCTTAACAACTTAGAACAAGATCTCTCATTTGTATTGGGTAGTCAGTATACACAATGGCTGGTGAGCAACATAAGGAAATGAGCTCAATGAAATTGCTTATCTGCATATAGGAGAATTTTCTTATTTGGAAGAGAAGAGTCAAATTATATATGGAAGCCTCTGACCCTAGAGTGTACATGGTTGTTGAAGATGGACCTTATATTCCTATGACCATTCCAATGGACCCAACAACTGTTCCTGTCCCTAAAACTCTATCTCAGTTCACCAAGGATGAAGTAGTCTAGGTCACTATGGATAAAAGAGCCAAAAATATATTCGTCAATGCAATTGATGATTCCACATTTCAAAACTTAATCAACTTCAAAACTGCAAAAGAAATGTACGACTCCTTTATTTTGTACATAGAAGGAACTAAAGAAGTTAGGGATGACAGGAAATCCCTTCTCAATCTAGAGTATGAAGTTTTCAGGCAAGTCAAGAAAGATAGCATAGCTGCCTGCTATGAAAAATTCTTCAAAATAGTGAATGGGCTAAGAACTTATGGAAGAGAGTTTACAAACTATGAGCTCAATGATAAGTTCTTGAGATCCCTGAACAATGAGATATGAAGTTGTGTGCAATCAGAGAAGTTGGCAATCTAGGGAACATGGAGCCTCAACTGTTGTATGTCAAACTTCTTTCATATGATCTGCAGCTGAATACTAGAAAATCTAAGGAAGAGAACTCCAAGGCCCACAGCAGAGAAAGGGCAGTGGTCTTCAAAGCTGAAACTTCAAGAATGCACAAAGTAGTGGAGCCTATCTGTGTCTTAGAAGATGAGATCATCAACAAATCCAACTCTGAGCACTCGGATGGAGAACTCTCCTTGTTCACATAGCAATTCAAGAAGCTGCTAAGAAATAGAAGAAAGGGAACAGAAGACATGAATCTTTACACTTTAGCTCAAAAAGGGAAGACAATTCTGGAACCAGACATAAGTCTATCAGGTATGATTCAAGACCAAATAAACAAGTTTCTTCTAACATTATTTGTTATAGTTGCAAGAAGCCTGTACACATCATTGCTGAGTGTCCATTCAAAGGAAAAGAGAAGAGTGAAGAAAGGAAGCACTCAAAGAACAGGAAGGTGGAGAAGAGCCTTGTGGACAAGAAAGTGAGAAAACTCAGTGATAGTGACACTAAGTCATCTTCATCAGAATCAGACAACCATATGGAAACAATGGCTTTCTCAGATGAAGAAAATTATGATGAAAACCATCATGACCAGGTAATTCTTAAAGCCTCTCCAACTATATCTGAAACAGATTCAGATGCCTACTCCTCTTCAACTGTAGGAGAAGCCAACTCTGAGTATATTGAGAATTTTGGGGACCTGCTTGAAGCTCTTAAGAAAGCAAAAGCTCTCTGTAAGGCTCAATCAGATGAGATCATCTCCTTTAATAACAAAAGAGATGAGCTGCTTAAGAAAGTTAACGAACTAACTCAAGAGAAGGCCAAATTATCAATCTCCACATTGAGAACTAGCACTTTAACAGAAGTAATTAAACACAAAAATAACAAAATCAAAGAGCTGGAGGATAAGCTTCTAGTAGAAAGATAATTATGGCAAGTTATTCCAAGCTACAAACAGTGCTTCCCTTGATTGATAGCTTTTCTCAAACCAGTAAGAAAGGTTTAGGCTATACCCAAGGTGAAGCTAATGGGAAATCTTCGCAAGGAAAGACCATATTCAGAAAAGTAATCATACCTACAAATTCATAAGATCACAACAATATCTATGGGTGTAAAGAGAGCAAGAAGATAGATGGCGATCTTAAGCTCCCTTCCACCTTTATAAGCAAAAGGCAAACTTTTCTTAGGAAGCATGCACTATCAACACCCGAAAAGAATTTTCCTGTGAAAGTCTCCAAAAATTCTCATGTTGGGGGAAGTTCTTCAACCCCCAAGAAGGGAGGGTTAGCTGTTAAGCAACAACTTAACCAAGTAAGACCCATCATACCAAGAAAATCTAGATATAATAGATTTGACTATTGGTAGCTGTGGAAATGTAGGACATTTTGCCTTAGATTGTTGGTTTAATCCAACTATTCAGAGTGACCCCCACATGAGAATCAAAAAAGTAAGTTATTAATCTTCCATAAAAATCCTTCTCTAACAAGCACCTAGGACCCAAGAAGACATGGGTTTATCAAGATGTGTAGCTATTTTGCAGGTATGTGCAAAGACCACCAAGACTCCTTTGTAGTATTTGGACAGTGGTTGTTCTAGGCTTATGACTGGACCTAAAAGCCACTTGAATGAGTTTGCACCAACATAAGATGGACCCAAAGTCAAATTTGGTGGATATGATGAGGTGTAGTCAAAGGCTATGGTAATATTACAAATTGTAGTATCACTATCACAAGGGTAGCTTATGTTGAAGGGTTACAACATAACCTTATAAGCATAAGTCAATTATGTGACTTGGTATATACTATGGCCTTCCACAAGGATAAGTGTCTGATTAACGATTCTTAGAATGCTGAATCTATTTTAACAGGTACTAGGAGTGGCAATATTTACTACTTGAATTTCATTTGCATTAGAAAAGATGAACCTATATGTCTTGTAGCAAATGATGGAGTGTCTGCTTGTGTAAAGTGGCACAAGAGACTAGCCCACATTAACTACAAGTCTCTTAAGAACTTAATGTCAGAAAATTTGGTAAGAGATGGTCCTAAGTTGGATTGTTTAGAAATGGGTCCTTGTCATGCATGCCAAATAGGCAAACAAACAAGGACTGCATTCAAAAGCATACATGACAAGCAATCCACTAGGTGTTTGTACCTACTGCACATGGACCTATTTGGCCCTATGGTAGTTCACAGCTTAGGAGGTATGGCTTATACTCTAGTTATTGTTGAAGATTACTCTAAGTTTGCATGTGTGTTCTTTCTTAAACCCAAGTCTGATACCTTAGAAACATTCAAGAATTTTTTTCAGATAGATTCAGACTGAAATAAATAGCTCAGTGGTCAAAATCAAAAGCGACCATGGGACTGAATTTCAATCTAATTTAGTGACCAAGTTTTTTGAAGAAGAAGGTATCTTACAAGAGTTTTCTTCTCCCAGAACTCCACAGCAAAATGGGGTTGCTGAGAGGATAAATAAAACACTCATTGAAGCTGGTAGAATAATGCTAAGTGACTCCTCACTTCCAGAGTCTCTCTGGGCTGAGGTAGATAATACTGCATGTCATGTGCAAAATAGAGCACTCATCAACAAGAACCATAATATGACTCCTTATGAGCTGATTAAAGGGAAAAAGCCAACACTAGCTTACTTCAGAATTTTTGGAAGTAAATGCTATGTGCTGAAGAATAACAAGCTTTAAATTACCAAATTATCTGAAAAGAGCTATGAAGGTATCTTTGTATGATATAGCAAACACATCAAAGCCTACAAAATCTTCAATAAGAATGCTCTTACAATTGAAGAATCTATTCATGTAGTTTTTGATGAGATCTGCATGCTGCATAACCCTTTATCTTGTTCATGTAGTGCATATGTTGAAGTTGGACTGGAAACACTGAAAATCAGAGAAGAAGAAACTATTGAGAAGGAGAAACCTTCCCCTCAGAACTTTATTCTAGAAAAGGAAGAAGAAACTAATGAAGATCTAAACCTTCAAAATAGCAATACTGAAGCAGCAGCTGAAGAGATTATTGCTAAAGAAGAACCTCAAAGAGTGCTGCCCACAACATTGAGACACTTAAGAGAACATTCAGTAGCCCAGATTATTGGTGAGCTAAATCATGGAATTAGAACTAGAATAAATGCTCTAAATGAAAGCTTGCACCTCAGCTTCCTGTCACAACTGGGACCAAATAAGTTTGAGGAGGCCAACCAAGACCAATTTTGGGTTATGGGCATGCAAGAAGAGCCCAACCAATTTAAAAGATGCAAGGTCTGGAAGCTTGTCACAAGGCCACAAGGGAAAAATGTCATTGGGACCAAGTGGGTTTACAAAAATAAGATCGATGAAGCTAGATTAATCATAAAGAACAAGGATAGATTTGTAGCCCATGGATACATGCACGAAAAAGGAATAAACTTTGACCAGACATTTGCTCCTATAGCTAGATTGGAGGCAATCAGACTCTTCTTATCCTATGCATCATTCAAAGTCTTTAAAGTCTAATAAATGGATGTTAAATCAGCTTTCCTGAATGGAGACTTGAAGGAGGAAGTATTTGTAGCACAACCACCAGTTTTTATCTCTCCTGCCTTTCTCGATCATATTTATGTTCTCAATAAAGGCTTATATGGGTTGAAGCAGGCTCCATGGGCCTGATATGAGACAATCTCATATTTTCTTCAAGTAAAGAAAACAGAGGAAGGAATATTCATTTCTCAGACCAAATTTAACTTGGACATCATAAAGAAATTTTGAATGGAGAACTCAACCCTATGAGAACTCTTATGGGGTCAAATGTCTATCTAGATAAGGATGAAAAGGGGAAACCCTATAATTAGTCCATATATATAAGCATAGATGGACCCTTGTCCCACCTTACTGCTAGTAGACAGATATTATGTTTGTCACACGTGTCTGTGCAAGGTATCAAGTTAACCCCAAGAATCTCACTACTAGTAGTCAAAAGAATATTGAGATATTTAAAGGGTATTCCCAATCTAGGACTCTAGTATCCTAAGTATGACGATTTTGAGCTTTGTGGATATTCGGATGCTGACTTTGCTGGGTGCAAGGAGGATAGAAAAAGCACTTCAGGAACTTGTCAGTTTTTGGGGAGAAGGCTTGTGTCCTCGAGTAGAAAAAAGCAAAATATCATTGCTATCTCCACAGCTGAATCATAGTATATCTCTGTTGGTAGTTTTTGTGCACAACTCTTATGGATTCAACACCAATTAGAGGATTACAACTTGCAAATTAGGAGAACATCTCTCTTGTGTGATTCCTCAAGTGCCATCTCTATTGCTAAAAATTCTGTGGCACATAGTCAAACTATGTTGAGATTAGATATCACTTAATCAGGTCACATGTTGAAAAAGAAGACATTTGCCTTGAGTATGTCAGTATAGACAGGAAAATAATAGAAATTTTTAGCAGTATGGGAGAGCAAAAATATTTTTTAGGTCTCCAAGTAAAGAAAATAGAGGAAGGAATATTCATTTCTTAGACCAAATTTAACTTGGACATGATAAAGAAATTTGGAATGGAGAACTCAACCCTATGAGAACTCTTATGGGGTCAAATGTCTATCTAGATAATGATGAAAAGGGGAAACACTATAATTAGTCCATATATATAAGCATAGATGGATCCTTGTTCCACCTTACTGCTAGTAGACAAATATTATGTTAGACACACGTGTCTGTGCAAGGTATCAAGTTAACCCCAATAATCTCACTACTCAGTAGTCAAAAGAATAATGAGATATTTAAAGGGTACTCCCAATCTCGGACTCTGGTATCCTAAGTATGATGATTTTGAGCTTTGTGGATATTTGGATGCTGACTTTGCTAGGTGCAAGGAGGATAGAAAAAGCACTTTAGGAACTTGTCAGTTCTTGGGGAGAAGGCTTGTGTCCTGGAGTAGAAAAAGCAAAATATCATTGTTATCTCCACAGCTGAATCATAGTATATCTCTGTTGGTAGTTTTTGTGCACAACTCTTATGGATTCAACACCAATTAGAGGATTACTAATTGCAAATTAGGAGAACATCTCTTTTGTGTGATTCCTCAAGTGTCATCTTTATTGCTAAAAATTCTGTGGCACATAGTCGAACTATGTTGAGATTAGATATCACTTAATCAGGTCACATGTTGAAAAAGAAGACATTTGCCTTGAGTATGTCAGTATAGACAGGAAAATAATAGAAATTTTTAGCAAGCCCCTTGATGAGTTTAATTTCAATCAATTCAAAATTGAATTGGGAATGCTATGTTCTTAAAAATTGGGCATGTTGAGTTCAATTTTTCATTTATAGTAGTGATTAAATTATAGTGTTGAAGGGATGGATCTCTTACAAGGTCCACCCTATAGAAAACAAACATTTTAGTTTTGAAAGACAACAACAACAAATTGACTGAGGAATATAGAAAAGTCATCCAGAAAACACTGTTATAATTTAAAAATCGCCTTGATGTTCAAGATGATACTACTACACTTTCGACAACAATGTCTATGCGGTCTCGAAAATAATGTCTATGTGGTCTCGACATGATTGGACACGTCAACACCATTATTATGATGGAATTTTGGGATTTCAAAGGATAAGAAAAGATCTTATCAGGTACGCGCCCTTTTAACTTCCCAATGCATGCTACTATAAATAAGACACCATGAAAACATAGAAAATCACACATACATACCCTAGAATTTCATCGTTATTATCTTCTTCTTCTCGACAATGATCAATGGCGTCGAAGCAATCTGACAACAAGATTCATTATGGAGGAGAGTTAGTATAGTATGTCTTCCAAGGTGCAGATGAAGGATTAGATAGGGTAATCACTTTACTGTATGTATCAGAACTGGAATATATTCTCACCGAGCCAACTCGACTCTACCACATTCCACTCTCTGAACTCTATGCAAATGCCCAAATAAGCAAGGTTGGGAAAGCCATTCTTACAATAGTTGCTGGAGAATATTTAAGAATAACTGCCACAGGTATAACCAAAGCTCTTCAATTAACTATTCTTGATGAAAATGAGGAAGAAGAGTCAGTAAGTTCTGAGGATTTGTTAGAAGGATTTAAATGGTGTGGCATTGATGAACAACCCTATGGAAGTATTCAAAGAATGAAGATTAATTTGCAGGGTAAGCTTTTATCAGATATTATTGGAAAAGTACTATTGTGCAAAACGGGATCACATGATAGAATTTCAAAAGGTATGTTTGAGTTGATGGTAAGAGTCATTATTAAAAGAAGACTTACTAGGGCAAGGTCTTCTTTGATAAGATCAAAGAAAGTTTGAAGACCCCAAATTTTATCAGAATCCTCTCTTTATACATAAAGCACTCTATCCCCCAACATCCAAATGAGTCTGAAACAGTTCCTCTTCACTATCTTAAAAGAATAGATGTGAATACTGCCAGCAGAAGAGAAATTTTTTTTACCAAAAAAGAAGTAGGTGAACCCTCCTCCCAAGGAGTTGATATCTCCAAAAGCCCTGATCAATCCCCACAAGTTGCTCAAAACACTCCTGCATCTGTTGAGGTGGATCCATTAAGAGATGAAAGTGTTGTCCCTGAAATTGGGCTAGAACCTAGTGAGAACATCACTCAAGAAGACATCATGGTCATTGCCAGGGAGGCAACATTGAATGTTGAGGAAGATGTTCAGAAAAGTCCTATAAATGGTTTAGAAGGTCAAGAAGTTCATGAAGAAGAGGAAATTTCAGAAAGATCTCAGGAAGGAATTCTGGATGATGATGTGCATCAAAGTGCTTCTAATGGTGAAGGTGAGCACCCCTTTGTCTTGACTGCACAAATGCATGGGGAGCCATCTGTTCAGGATATTCTGCAGCTTTCACCACCAAGAACAAAGAATGATCAGCCCTCTTATGTTACTCCAACTCTCACAGTTCCATCTTTTGAGTTTATGTACCAAATAGAGACTCTACTTGACAGACAAAGAGCACAATTTGAAGCATATGTGGATAGTGTTATCCAGAGTTGTAAAGATGACCTGTCTGCCAAAATCAATGGTCTGCAAGAGGAAATACAACATGTGAATTATCAGAATGCCAATGTTTAAAACACTGTTGTAAATGTTGTCTCCACTACTGGTGATCAAATATCATATATTAATGAAGCCACCCTACTGATTGGCCGACAGCTCAACATTATTCTAGACAGAATGAATACTTTAAGGGATAATCAGCAAGCTATTATTCAAAATTAGGATGTGACCTTTACTGATTTAGAAGATGTTGTCAATACCATTCTTCAAAGTATCTCATCCAGTGCTCAAGTCTCTTAGGAGCTGGTAGATAATGTTGGTGAGATCCTACTGCACCAACTTCAAGTCACCCAAGGTCATCTCTCCTCACTCCTAAATCAATCTCTCAGAACCTCTCAGGGAACACTCATGGATGCAATTAGAAATTTGAATGCCCTACTCTTTAAACAAATAAAGTCCTCCCATGCCTCTCTTTCTAAAGACATATTTACAAAAGCCAAAAAGGGGGAGATTCTATCAAGCCATCATGCCACATGGCTATCAAATGAATAAGGTTATCTATGGGCCTTGACATAATAGATTATGGAATACCCTATATACATTCTCTCACCGAAGGTAGTGTTATCCCTGAAGGACCATCAAATGTGCAAGTAGCAGAAGACCTTCCAGAGAAGTAACTACAACCTGAAACCTATCAAGCATATTTTGCTGATGAGCCCTCTAGTGGCAGTGGGCAAGTTAAAAAGGGATAGAGACATCATGTGGATAATGAAGAGCATGAAGCCAAGAGTAAGAGAATTGAGGAGGTTAAGAAGAATACAAACTTTGAAGAGTGGAGCCCATACTCAAGGGACATTATCTTAAATACCTGAGCACTGTATCAGCAAGGAAAAAATGACAAAGTTCAATTTTATAGTTATGAGGAATGGCAAAAATATGAACTAGCTGAAGCAGGCAAAGGGATTATTGGACCAAAGTTAGAATGTGAGATCCTTCAATGCAGAATACTACTCATGCTCCTCTCAGATATCATTCCAAACCATACATCTATTTTAATGGCAAAAGCAATAACAAGCTGATGCTAAGAAGTCTAAGAAGGCTAATGCTGAGAAGAAAGGGAAGGCTGGATTATCTTCTAAAGGAAAATCCGTCCAAGAGGAATGATGATGAATATGGAATTTAGGAAAAAATATGCATAATTCTATGTTTATCATTTATGTCTAATTTATATTCATGTGTTGGACAACTTTTGATGATCATGTTAATTGCTTTATTTCTATATATTGATCTTTATTGAGTACATTTATTAGTAAAGTATATCTATAATTGTAAGTTCTGTCTTCTTTAAATAGGGGGAGATTGTTGGGAAATGTGCCCTCAATGTTCCTTGATTTGAAGAAGGAACACAAGTATAGATAAGCAATGTTTATTTTGATGATATGTTTAAGTTCTTGATATGACAGATATATCAATGCTACATTCGAAGAATTAAGACAATGAAAGAAGTAAAAATAATCTAAGTCAAAAATCATTTTGAGGCTTAGCAGAAATATTGTTGAGACAAAAGAATGTCGTTTAGACAGTCTCGACAATATCATCTTGAAGAAGCTCTATCGTTGAGACGATTAAGTAAAATCGTGCGGATAGAAGTCTCGACGATATCATCTAGAAGCAGCCATATCAATTTGAAGATAAAAGATAAGTTATGTAGACAGATGCAACTCGACGATATCGTCTAGAAGGAGCAATATCGTCAATATAGCTATGATATGTTGTGAAGGCAGAAGTATATCGTCGACATCGTCGTGAAGAACATATATCATCTTGATGATCAAGACGATATCGTCTTGAAGAATGTTTGTTGTCTTGACTGTTGCAAAGATGCATTTAATGCACTGATCTTCTTGGAAATTGATGTGCAATTATTATACATTTCATCTATCATGCCCAATATTCAAGGAGTATTTAATGATATTTTCTCTGCATAATAGCCATTGCACAACCATTAATGAAGAATTCCAAATACTTCCAATTATGCAAGTTCCAAAATGATAAAACATTTATGATATTTTTATTGTGCTGTTTAAAAATATATTCCTTTTTGGTCAATCACTTATGGATAAAAATTATGGAGGGCCTTTATGCAAAATAGTAGAGGGATATAAATAGAGGAATTTTGAAATTCAGAACACATCTCTCTCTTACTCTCACACTTACAGTGATCAAACAGAAAAGAGAAAAAAGTCTAAAAAGCAGAAGTCTTCATCACTTTGCTGAAAGATCAAGAAAGAATGTTCTTCCTGCGCAACACAAGTTCATCTGATATTCATCAAGAGGAAGATTCTTAAGAAATCTTCAAAGATTCAAAGTCTGCTGGGCTTACATTTGCAAGAAGAAGAAGACTATACAACAACAAGCTTTATCTTTGAAGCCTTCTCTTAAGAAATAAAAAAACAATTTCATTACTTTATTGGGTTCTGTGTGAGCTTGAGCCTATAGGATCTTGGATAAGATCTGAGCTGGTGTAGGACTTGTAAAGTCTAAGGTGTTTGTTGGATTTTTGTAACCTGAGTTGGTAAGGTTTTTATAACCGTAGTGTAGGCTTTCTGTGTAAGAGCTGAGGTAGGATCCTTTGTGGGTCTGATTTGTAAGATCTTTGGTATTGAATAGAAATTTGAGTTTTTGTAGAAATTGCATAGTCTAGCACACTTCTAGATAGGTGGGAGGGACAGTGGACTACCTCTTGGCACATTGTCTTGAAGGGAACCACTATTAATTTTGTGTGCTTTCTATGTTTATTTTTATGTTGTGCTAGATAGATTTAAAATTACCAAATAATATTAAAAACACCTAATCACCCCCTCTAGTTGTATTAGAGACAACCCAAATCATTCAATCATGCATTGCAATCTAGTGCTTTTACTTAATCTTTTTAGAGAGTTATGTAGATATGCATTAGAATCAAATTCTCGTATGTAGAGGCTTTATGAAAGATAATAATGTGTGCAAATAGTATTTTGGTAAGAGTATACATGTGACATAATCAAAACACATGACATATGTAATGAAGTAGTAAAACAATATTAAGATTGTAATCTTAGAATTACCTCCACACACCAATTCTAGATTTATATTTCAAAGCACATAAAATAGAACAACTACCAAGGTGCTTCGCCCACACAATGCTCATTATAATTTATTAGGGAGCAAAGTATTGCTTGGGGGATCACATTAGCATTTGTATATATTTTTCTTAGGTGATCCGGTGTATAAATAGAAGTAATTAAAAAAAGATGTGTTTGCAGAAGACACTTTACAATTCTTTCCAAGGGGCTCAACCTCACAATTCTTATTAAGATTTATCAGGAGGCTGAGTAGTGCCTGGTGGAGTTATCTTTGTCATTTTATTCAATTTTTTTTTTAATTTAGTACAAAGGACTCCGAGTCCACTTATTTTTTTGCAAACAAAAAAATGTTTGAAATCACACTTCTATATGTGCAAGAAATTTATTTTTGAAAAGAAGGTATAGGTAATTTAGACATACAACTTAACATGTTAAACTATTACACTACACAGTCATGCAAGACCAATATTATGATCACATGTAGATTACAAAAATAGTGAGTGAATGAATCATTATATAACATAAAATATTACTCATAAATAGAGGCATGCTAGACTATCTTACACAATTTTTTATAGTCTATTTCATTGCACATAATAAGATTAAGGTCAAGGCATTACAAGCCAAAAATAATGTTTAGGAAACTTGAAATTAAAATTGAACATTGAAGAAAATCTTTAAGATTATGCTTTGTCAATTTTGACTAATAGAGAAAAATAACAAGATTTTTGCTCATGTGACATTCTATAGTCAAGTAGTAAAACAAAAGCATCACAACTTATTTTTGAAAATTTTTTATTACTTGAATTTTTGGTGGATTTTTGAATAAAGGAAAACAAAGATTAATAGATAAATAAAAACTTTCAAAAATAGTGAAACAAACAGAAAATATGCATGAGAAGTTACCAGAGATTTTTCAAAAAAAAATGGAAATTTGAGCAAAAGGGCTAACGCCAGGCGTTGACACTGAACGCCGTCGTTGACGCCTAATGCTAGGCGTTTACTCTTAACGCCGAAACAGTAGTCGATTTCTTTATTTTTTAAAAAATCTTTTCCTTAATTTAGAGTTATTATATAATGGTTTTCTCAGTGTAGAAATTTCAGACATTATAGAGATGATTAGAAGGCTCTTTAAGCATATTTTTGTTTATTTAAAAATGTTTTTTTACATTTTTAGTGGGTTTTGGTTTTTTGAGAAATTAATATAAAAATAAGATGCAAGCAGAGATATAAAGAGACATATAGAGAAAGACGGAATGAAAGTACCAATTTTAGGAAATAAGGCTAATGCTATGTGTTATACAGTGTGGTGTGTTAGCACTTATAGTTAAAATTGGAACATGTTTGATGACTAAGGAATCAGGCATTTGAAGATATGATGAGACACATCAAGCATGAGAGAATACCAGAGAAATTTGTTTTGAGGAGAAATTTCTTTTATAGGTTTTAATGGGATATATCTAAGACACCTAATTCTAACCAAGCCTGTTGAAATGAGCATTGGGGAGAGGTTTGGTAAAGATGTCCGTAAGTTAGGACTCTGTTCCTATGAAGCTAACTCTCACATGTTCTTTCTTAATATGATCCCCAATGAAGTGATGACGCACATCTACTTGTTTAGACCTTGAACGATGAACGGGATTATTGGTTAGATCGATTGCACTTTGAAAGTGCACAGTGAGTCCTCTGAGTATTCTCTAGAGGGGGGGGGGGGGTGAATAGAGTTTTAAAACTTTTCACTAAAAATGTGCAGAACAATAAAATGATTCTATTAACTATGCATTCAAAAATCCAACCATAATAAAGTAAGCACATAATAAAGAAATAAAGATGGGACAACACAAAAAATTATCACAGCACAGATGAGACAAGATCTATAGTGGTTCCGCAAAATATGGGTACTCCACTCTTCTACCACCTTGGTAGGAATACACTATCCAGCGCCTGAGTCTTTTGATAAAGACACTCTTAGAACTACTGAGTCTTTTGATTAGGAGACTATTATAACCAAGGACTGAGTCTTTTGTTAAGGAGACTTTAAGAACCAAGACTAGATCTTTTAATAAGGTGATCTTGAACCAAAACTAGATCTTTTGTTAAGGAGATCTTGAACCACTGAATCCTTTGAAGAGGGATTCTAAGGACTTTACTGAGTTTAACAGAAAGTGAATATGGAGTAAAGAAAAAGAAGAAGATGAAGTTGAATCTTCTCAATGAATCCATCCTCCTGCAGTAGTCAATGAGGATTTAGACACTTAGTGTTTCTCTGGATATTTGATCAGTAGATGAATCATTGCTTGAGAGAGAGTAGAATGCAAGGATAGTTAAGCTGTGATCCTGATAATCTCTGTATATCTACAGGCTTCTTGCTGTGAGAGAAGGAGAAGCTTTGAGTATTTCCTGTATAAAGATTTTTTTTGTATTCTGTCTGAGAGCAAACTTGAGGAAGAAGAATACAAAATAATTGAATTGTTATTGTTCTCAATCTTTCTGAGTATACATTCTTCTATCGAATAAGATTTTAATTACTTTCCTCTTCTATTGTATCCCTAGTAGGAATGTCCAAGAGATAATAATGTTCTCTTTCTTTTCCAGTTGACAACCCATTAATCCCTTTTTGGATAACTTCCAAAAATGTCTTTATTGTGTCTCTGGAGTCATTCTTTCCATTCTTGGTTATGAACGACCCATTAGAATTCAAATCATTTCAATTTATGACTTCTGAACTGGATTTAGAAAAGAATACAAAAAGTATTCAAATTCTATGTGTGTATTCGACGTAGCGTCGAATACAATAGCCTTCTTATCGATGCACCTCTGAGTTCTAATATAAGCTGCTTTGAAATCCTCCTCAGCTTAAAAAAGAACTATCGTGTTGATTTTTCGTCGAATACTTATTGATGAATCCTTCAAGATGAAGGCCTAAACTCTAAGCTCTTCCTTCTGCGTCGAATGTAATTCTAAGTCGTGTCAACTTCAAAGTTGCTTGAGTGGCTCTGCATTCTATGTCGAGTACATTTCGATATTGCATCAACTTCAACTAATGCATCGACTACCAGTCTGATTTATCCTTACTTCTATTCGAAGTTACTTCGACTTACAGTCGAAGCTGCGTCAACTTCTATTCGATGCAGATTTAACTCAACTAAATTTTTCACTCTTTTGGACTGGTCTTTGACACCCTAATGAGAGTGTGACATCCTAGGACATCTAATGACAAAATTACCCTCTCTATACAACATGGGTAATCAATCCTAGATGGTGAAATCACTTTTACATAATTTGTAAGATAAATTCAGAGGATGTTTCTCCCAACAATCTTCCCCTATTTATCTTAACAAAATTTACAAATATTTTAAGTGATTTCAATCATATTGTTAAAATAGAGTACAGACAAATATACTATAAATAAGAATGACACCAAACTTAAACTTTTGATTAATATAAATGAAGATTCATCAGAAATAGTTACCCAAAGAAGTGTTCTACTTTCCTGTTGGTGTTTCCATGGTGATCTGGAAGTGGTCAAATATTTAGTCTCACTGCCAACGCGATATGAGCCTATGGGGTCACACACAAGAGTGTTTGGAGAAATTGGAGGAAGAATCATGTTGACAAGTGATCGGATCAAAACACATATGATGAACTGAAAGTGCGTTCGACGAATGGCTAGCGTAGCGAGTTCGTCGAACGACTAGTGTAGCACGTTCGTCGAATGGCTAGCATAGCACATTCGTCGAACGGTTTGTCGAACGGCTAGCATACCGCATTCGTCGAACGGTTCGTCGAATGGCTAGCATAGCGCATTCGTCGAACGGTTCATCGAACGGCTAGCGTAGCGCGTTCGTCGAATGACTAGCATAGCACATTCATCGAACGGTTCGTCGAACGACTAGCTTAGCGCATTCGTCGAACGGTTCGTCGAACGGTTAGCATAGCGCGTTCGTCGAACGGCTGGCGCAACGTGTTCGATGAATGCTAGCCAGTTCATCGAACATAGTATTCAACTAATTTATCTTCGCCCGATGCTTTTCTTTTTCGCTGGGATTATAAAAGAATACGATTCTTTTGACCTAAAAAGTTGATCTGGTTTTGCGATCTATTTTTGCGAGAGAAAGCGAGACGGAAGAGTTCCGCAAGACTCCGACGGAAGTGTTCCGACCAGTCGATCCCGCCACCGCCGCCGCCTCTCCCTATCGTCGGACCTAGCAGTCCGTGGGAGACGTAGAGTGTAGTTCTTCTCCGACCTAGCTCTTGTGTGACAAGAGGCTAGGGTTCTTCAACACTCGTGTGGACTTCCGTAGAGGTACAGCTCTATTTCAGCGCTTGGAACATAACGATTGTTCTCTGGATTTCTTCTTGGAGCATCCGGTTGAGTATTGTCTCAATCCATCTCAGGTATAAATATTGCAATGTGTTGCTTTTATTTAATTTCTTGAATTAGTGAAATCGCAAGATCCTTATAACTGTTTAGGGTTGTTCTAGTTAATTTTATTCCGCTGCGCATATGCGATATGCTCTATTATCATTTCTGAAATGGTATGTAGAAAACCCAACAGTGGTATTAGAGGGAGGTTTGCGATCTAATGTGTGTAAATTAGAAATTTAGAAGCCGCCAGGAACGCATATGATTACATTGCGATTTCATTGTTTCAGAAATGGTATCTCCTTTGCAGTAACCGTCCTTCTAATTGCTTTGTGAAACTAAATGTCTTAGATTTTGAATCTTACATTGAGAGACGAGATTGTCTACTGCATAAGTGGAGTTGTTTTTTCCTGTGTCAAATGCATGTAAATCTGGAGATTTAGAAGTGTTCTAAATGCTCAGATTTAGCCCTTTTCTATCAAAGCGTTGATAATTGTATTTGTGCACTACAAGAAAATAGACTTTTGGCCAGGGCAAATTGCCCTGGTAAAAAGTCCAAAACCGTGGCTAAAGCGCTTTTTCCACGGTCTAGCCACGGAAAAAATTCGTGGCTAAAGGTCGCGTGGAGAAAGGTTTTTAGCCACGGATTGGCCGTGGCAAATAGTATTAGCCACAAACAAATAATGCCGTGGCTAATACCTGGACCTTTTGCCACGATTTTTCCCCCTGGCAAAAAATTCTAAGTAACCGTTAAATGGACTATTTGCTACGGCTTATAGCCGTAGCAAATAGTAGGACTATTAGCCACAATTTTAAACCCTGGCTAAAAGTTATTTTGATATTTAAAAAAAAAATTATTTGCCACGGTTATGAAAATTGGTCTTGTTCAACTTTTTAAAGGTTTGGTCCTATTCCCCTTAGTTATGAATTCTTCTCCAAAGAGTTTGTAGAAAGCGACCATAGTAGAAGTGGAACAATTGAACAATCTCATGAACTTAGTGGCCAAGGTGGAGATTGTGGAACATCTGAATCATCTAATGGAAGAGAAAACCATATAACATCAGAAGAGCAAGGATAACTATAAATAGAAAACACATAATGAGGCCCCAATGTTGGGTGGCTCTATGCTTTGTACATCTGACCACTGCAATGTAAACAAACAATGATAATAATAGTAATCGTATCAGTAGTTGATCAATGGCACATATATAAATTAATTGATGTATACAATCAATTTTCATTGGATATTCAATCAATTTTCATTGAAGATTCAATCATTTTTTATCATAGATACAATCAATTTTCCATCTTCTTTGTTAGACAATCAAACTTCAAAGCCCAAGATTCCTCAAATTAGATGAAATTTCACGTGTTTGTATAACAAATCCAGATCAAGTCAAATATTTTTTGTTTGCATCATAAATAAAAGTAAAACTCAAGCATCCAAGTATTCAATATTTGTTTTGCTTGATTAAGTGAGTAACAACGTAAAATCTTCTATGTTTGCAACACATGTCGTTCCTCTTATCAAAAACTAATTATCTAGAAGAACATAATATGCACCCTCAAATTGATATGTCAAGAAAAGTTATAATACTGAGAAAGAAACCATGAGCTTCCATCTTCATTAAATCCTGCAAAAATAAAAACACGACAATGATAAAAATACATGCCTAGTTTTTCCGCCGCTGCCATCCCAAAACAAAGCCTTATACTTGAGCTTCCTCAATGTCTAATAATCATCTCCCCCACCCCCATATTTTAAGGACATCCATCAAAGATATGTATTAGTAAATATAGGAAGAATCAAAATGCTTGACTGAAACTGCAAATATTTTCCATTTTATAGGCAGCAATGACAAAATTTAGGTAGGAATCTCATAAATGAAAAAGAACAAAATCTGAGATCGTATCTTTTTCCTCCTTCCAACTAGTAGATTAAAATTACAATAAAAGTAATCATTTCTATCAAAGGTGCTTCTGTATCTGTCGGTTTCAATCTTCTTGATGTCTGCTGGAGAAATCCAGCCAAGAGATGTTGCCATGGTCACTGAGTCCAGCACTGGCTATAAATACCAACGAGTCTGGAGAGAGTAGACCCCCTTTTGAAGGCACCAAATCGCCGTAGGGGCGGGAAAATAGCTATTCGGGGGAGGGGGGGGGGGGGGGGGGGGGGTGGGGGGGAGGCCATCCCGCCCAAGAATTTACAGGCGAAACAGAAACCCTAGCCAGTTCGAAGAATACCTGTGTAATCTCTATCGCTGGAGCCTGGAGGAGAAGACTCAGAAGCCCGGGGAGAAGAATACCTGTGTAATCGAGCCGTCACCCGCTGCTCCGCTCGTCCTCCTCTTAGGGCATCGTGCAGCTCGTGCCCTTATCGCTGGAGAGAAGAGGGGATAGATGAAGGAGCTCGCTGAAAATGAAGGGGAAATAGAAAACAAGCGGGCTCTCGCACGGTTTTGCAAAAAATAAAAGATTGGTCGTGGCTAATACTTAATATTAGCCGCGACTTTTGTTTTTCGTAGCTAATACTTAAGTATTAGCCACGCTTTTTTGCAGTCGTGGCTAAAACCTAACTATTAGCCACGGTTTTGCATTCATGGCTAATACTAGAGTATTAGCCACGATTTTTGAACCCTGGCAAAAAAAAGTGTAGCTAACACTCATTTTTCTAGTAGTGAAATGTGCACATAGAATAATTGTTACTCAATTTTATAAATAAAAAGCCCTTATAAAATATTAAGTATACAGATGCCTTCCGATGGATGCCACTCTTCTTTCCTCGATCGATGAAGTGTGGGCTTGCCAAAGCAAGGTGCATTAATCTATCTTGGTAAGGGTGCAAGAGGATAATTGTGATATCCCACTGTCGACATCGGGTCCAACTTAACTGAGTGATCTCAAAAGTTGAGTTCCTAGAGGCATTGGGTTGGCATGCACCATATGATGCATTGGGTTGGCATTCGAGTCGGCACGGTTCATGTTGGAGAACTTTTGGTCCTTGACGATGGCGGATGACGGCGCCACTCCAACCATGGCGAGCGCCATCGCCACTACAACTTCCAACCGTGGCGCATGAATTAATAGTTATAAATATAATAACTTTATTATAATTAGTAATGTGTGTTATTTCATGTTTTGCATTTTATTTTGGACTTTAGTTAAGTAACCATGTTTATTTGGGCTGCATGTAGCCTTTCCCTTTGTATGGCCCTATATATGGCCTCTTGTAATAGTTGATTTCAGATTTTGATGAATAAAAAAAAGTTGCCCTAAACTATCTCTTCTACTCTTCTTCTTCCTAGCCGCCCCCTCCCCTCTCCTCTCCAATTTCGGCCAGGCCGACCACTTCTCCCTCCCTCTCCTTCCCCTCTCTTGGTCGACCTCTCCCCTCTCTAACCCCTCCTCCTCTCTCTTGGCCGACCACCTCTCCTCCACTCCCAACTCTCTCGGTTGCCCCTTTCCCCTCCTTTGTTCCTCTATCTCTTGTCCGCCCCTCATCCTTTCATCTCCCTCAGCTTCTTGGCTGCCATCCCCATCGTCTGTGCTCCACAACTCAAAGGCCGACCCCTACAAACAGCCCCTCCTCCTTCCAGTTTTTGTCCCTCTCTCAAGAAGATTTGGACTTGCTCGTGGCGGCCGGATTTGAAGGCGACGGTGCTCTACTTCAAGGACTCTCCTCCGGAGACCACCACCGTGAACGATCTTGGAATTTCTACAACCCGGATCTACGATTCCGGGAAGGGTAACGTCTCCTACTCATTGTGAGATTTCTCTCAAGTTATTTGTGGTGGAGTAGGATTGTGACGGATTTTCTCGACGTTATTTTCTCATGATTATTTTCATTTGGGATAGTGGAACGCTCTAGGATTTTATCTTTTATTCGATGAGGAGTGGCGATCCTCTTTCTCTTTTGTTGGGGAAGATCTTCCTATTTCTGAAGTTTTGTTTTCGAGGGATCTTCTTGTGGTCGACAACACAACCGCTCATCCAGATCCCGTTGATCCTTTTATTTGGGGCGACGTTTGCTTATCGCCTCCGTCCGTTCCTTTGCGTTGTGGCTGATTGTGTGTTGGATATAGTGAAGGATCTGATTCGTAGGTGGCTGCGGTTGTCATCCGTTGGGTGATATTTAGGAGACGGTTGCGCGATCCAATTGATCACGCTAGTGAGTGCGAACCGACGACCAAGCCTACATCAAGCCATGGTCAAGTCAATCAGAATTCTACTCGCTATTGCTGTGTATTATGACCACGAAATCTGGAAAATGGATGTCAAAATGGCTTTCCTTAATGGAAACCTCCTTGAGGAAGTGTATATGACACAAACCGAGAGTTTTGAATCTCCAAATGAAGCCACTAAAATATGCAAGTTAAATTGATCCATTTATGGATTGAAACCTTCTTCTCAAAGTTGGAATCTTTGTTTTGATGAGAAAATCAAAGAGTTTGGTTTCGTCAAGAACGAGGATGAACCTTGTGTTTACAAGAGGATTAGTGGGAGCATTGTCGTTTTCCTGATATTGTATGTGGATGATATACTGTTGATCGGAAATGACATTCCGACCCTGCAAGCTGTTAAAAACAGGCTAGGGGACTGCTTTTATATGAAGGACTTGGGTGAAGAGACTTATATACTTGGTATTAAGATCTATAGAGATAGATCAAAGAAGTTGATGGGATTGACCCAGAGTACAAACATTGAGAAGGAGTTGAAACGGTTCAACATTCTTGAGTCCAAGAAAGGATTCTTACCCATGTCACATGGTGTGAGTCTCTCTAAGGACCAGTGTCCAAAATCTTTGGAAGATAAGGACCGCCTGAAGTTAATTCTATATGCTTCGGCAATTGGATCAATCATGTATGCAATGTTATGTACTCGACCCGATGTCTCTTATGCTTTGCGCATGACTAGCAGATGTCAGTCTGATCCTGGTGAGAGTTACTGGATTGCAGTCAAGAATATCTTACAGTACTTGAGAAGGACTAAAGATGTATTCTTGGTGTATGGTGGAGAGGAAGAGCTCGTCGTAAAGGGTTATTTTTAGAAGAAAATCAAAAATATTTTGTATGTATTTTTACTTTTCTTAATTTTCTTCTTTCTTTGTTTCTTAGTATTTATATATGTACTTCGTTATAAAGAAAATCAAAAATCCCAAAAATATCATATCTTAAAAACTCAAAAAAATATATATATATATTGAAAAACTTATCAAAAAATTCAAAAATAAAATAAAACCCCTACTTAGCTTTTTGTTATCTCCAAGGCTAGCTTAGTTTTATCTTTAAGAGTTTTTCATTATTTTTGATTTACTAAATCATTTTTATTTTTATCATAGTTTGAAAATTTAAATCTAGGAATTTTAGTAGTAAACATCATCTTGTGATTTTAGTTTAAATCGAGAAAAAACCTTTTAGCACTACTTCGAGTTTACCCTAAAAAGTTTCTTTTTGTATTATATTGGCAAACCATCTTTAGATTTAATTATTCTTACTTCGAAACTTGTGAAACTTTAGGAATGTTTTTAATCTACTAAATTTTGCTCTCAAATACTTTTTTTATTATTCTAGATTTTCCTTTGAAACCCCACTTGTATTTAGCTTGGCAATAAAAAAAATTAGAAGGAGTTTAAAAGAAATCCTGTGTCAATGGGAATAAAAATATTCCGTAAACGCAGGCACCCAATATTGTTAAAAGAAATCCTGTGTCAATGGGAATAAAAATTCCTTAAACACGGGCATTGGGTTAAAGTTAAAAGTTTCAATTATCCCTCGTAAACCAAACGCTGGGAGTCAAAGTAAAACCAAACCAAAAGATGGGGTGAGAGGATAAAATTCATCACCCCTAATCCTTGCACTCTTCTTCCTGCCAAGGCTACCCCTTTTTCCCCTACCCTTTAGCCAATAAAATTGTAAGCAAGATTTTAATTTAAAAAGTTTACGAGAACATAATTAGTAGGTTTTATTTATTCTTGAAAATTTTCTTTAAAAAGTTAAGAGTTTTTATAATTCCGTTCTAATTAAAGGCTAATAATTATAATATAAGACGCCATTTAGCAAACTTTTGAAGTCTTATAGCTAAAACTTTTTCGCTCTTTTTAAATCATTTTCATAATTTAGGACTTACTCCTTTAAATCTCCTAAATTTATTTAGATCTTACTTTTGATTAAATAAAACTTTAGTAAATTAGAAATTTTATTAAACGTCTTATAGGTATCGCTTACTTTTGCCCTGGAATAGCAAAAGCTTAAGTATGGGGGTGTTTGATGAATAGTAATTATACGTGTTTTTCTGTATAGTTTTTAGTGTATTTTGCTTAGAATTATAAATAATCTATGTAATTAAATAAATAAATTGTTTGTTTTTGTTATTTTGACTTTTAACTAAGTTTTATTTTAATTTGATAAACTTTCTGTCTTTTTGTTAAGACACGCCCTCGGACACGCCCGTGTCCAAGGGCGTGTTCACTAATCCCTAACATTTTCATCTCTCTGTTCTTTTTCCAGCTCAAACATCAAGTCACGCCCTTGGTCACGCCCGTGACCGAGGCCGTGTACATGGTCACGCCCGTGTTGGATGTCCATCCCAGATTCAAGTCACTAAAGGTTCATTCCTTCCAGAAGAATTAAGTCACGCCCGTGACCGATGCCGTGTACTTGGTCACGCCCGTGACCCATCAATTCCTTCCAGAAGAACAAAGGGCACGCCAGGTGTCACGCCCAGTTCAAGCTCCAACCAACCGACCTAGGTCACGCCCGTGACCTAGGCCGTATACTTGGTCATGCCCGTGTTCGTCCGAGGATTCCACTCAAGCCTTCTAGATGCCTGCCTGGATCCAGCTGTTCTGACTATTCGCACCCCAAGCCATGTCACGCCCTCAGACATGCCCGTGTCCGAGGGCGTGTAAT
Source organism: Dactylorhiza incarnata (assembly GCA_033032865.1). Lineage (NCBI taxonomy): Eukaryota > Viridiplantae > Streptophyta > Magnoliopsida > Asparagales > Orchidaceae > Dactylorhiza > Dactylorhiza incarnata. The sequence continues at coordinate 1,933,599 of JAWHQI010000103.1, read as the reverse complement.
TCCAAAATTTTGCCTATAAATAGCCTCGGCTGAGGGTGGGGGTTCAGAATTTTGAGAGCTTTTCTTGAGATTGTGGGCCATTTTTTGCTGTTTTCATATTTTATGTCTTTTGTTGCATTTTCTCTCTCCAAATTTGTAATATTTTTTATGGAAATAAAATAGGTTGGCTTGTTTTGTAATTCTCTTCTCTTGTTTGTTGGAAAGTGTGTGTATGTTCTTCCTTTTTTCTTCTTTCTTTCTTTTTAATTTAATTTTTGTAATTTTTGTTATTTTAATTAGATTTCCTTTTTAATTTGTGTGTGTGTGTGTGTATGAGAGTAGTTTTACTTATTTGTATCTTTCTTTTAATTTTAGTTGATTTCATATTAGTGTGTGTGAGTGTATGAGGGTAGATTAGTTTTTATCTTTTCTTATTTTACATTTTAGCTTTTTCTTTTAAGTTAGTTTATTACATATATACATATATAATTATTATTTTTATTAGTGTGTGTGTGTGTGGAAAATGCTTTAAAAAATAAAAATAGTTTGTTTTTAGTTTAGTTTAATTTAGCTTTAAATTCAATAACATAGCTTTTATTCCCTTCACACATTTATTTCACGTCTATCCGTTTGGATAGAACTCGCTCACGCATTTATTTCCCGTCTATCCGTTTGGATAGAACTCGCTCACGCATTTATTTCCCGTCTATCCGTTTGGATAGAACTCGCTCACGCATTTATTTCCCGTCTATCCGTTTGGATAGAACTCGCTCACGCATTTATTTCCCGTCTACCCGTTTGGGTAGAACTTGCTCACGCATTTACTTCCCCTCTACCTATTTGGGTAGAGATCGCATTCCTTTAATTTCTGTCCTTTAATTCTGTCATTTCAATTCCGTAGAGTGCGTGTGTTTTCAATTTAGTGAGCACTTTTATTTCTTTCTTTCTTATAATCATTTTTGCTTGTTTCTGCTAACCGCTCATAACCGCTCAATCATTAACTATGCTAACCGCTCAATCGTTAAATAGTTATCGTCATCGTTTTAAAAATCAAAGCAAAAAAATCAAACCCTAAGCAAAACTATTTTCCAAATTAGCGTTTTCGTGCTCTCTTGCTTTTCTTACAAATATCGCTAAACGCACGCCAACCCTAATTTTTGTCATTATCATTTCTATAAAAGTATAAAAACCAATTCAAAACCTTTTTCCGATAAAATAATAGCGCGCTCCTAAGAAGTAGAAATAATCGATACGATCCGGAAAATACGACCTTGATATTTCAAAAGAAATATCCTATACTACTTTCGATAAGGTACACTTGCCTTTATCGATTTTAGTTCGGATAATTTACTTAAACCCAAAAGCCAATCTATCTCCAGATACGGCCTCAAGCCGCTCTAGCCTCTCTATCCCCAGAAAGGCCTCGAGTATCTCCTAGATCTAAGCCCTAGACCAAGTCGAAACACATGCGACAAATTCCCTCTAAGTCACACACAGACCTACTCGCCAACAACCGTGAGGAATTCTCCACTAAACGATCACAAAGATAAAAAGGTATTACAAAATATGAAATTCAAATTAAAAACTCCCCATGAAGAAATCTGAAGGAGATGACAAAGAACTGCTGAAGATAATCGAAGTCGAAGCGTGCATTTTTCGCGTGGGTTTGCATTGATTCGATCCTCCTTTGATTCCTTCTCTTGAATTTGAATGGAAGATCTTTGGTGGTCTGGAAATATGGCCTTCATTATGATTTCAGAGTGGTGGATTAGGGCTCCTTGAGTTCTAAAGTTGAAGATAATGAAAGTCACCATTTTATAAGAGAGGAAGCTAATGCTGGCGTTAGACCTAATGCCAGACATTGACTCAGTTTAGTAATGATTAATGGAACGTATCCACATTCCAGGAAGGAGATATTGCAAGTTTGGAAAGCACTTATTTAGGCAACCCTAGTGCTGACATTAAGGCTAACGTCTGGCATTAGACCAAGTTATCAAAAATTGCTCCCACAATCACGACAGCTTCACTCCAAATCATTTTCACATTGGCGGGATCGAGGGTCAACGTCGGTGTTAGCTCTAACGTCTAGCGTTAGACTACTTTCTTTTCTTTTAGCACATTGAGGTAGTCTAGAACAAAATATAGCATCCAAGTGTCATTCTTGTTCATTCCTGCATACTAAAAACACAATGGCAAACTTGATCAAATACAAGTAGGATTTGTTATTCTTAAACCAAAGGGATGCGGAAAATCGTGTTCCAAGAATCTCCCCCTTTTGATAATAATAAATCCAATTAAGATAAATCAGATTACAAAGGTAAGAGATGTGTTTTTATAAAGAGATATGACACTATGCTACTTAGAGATTTCTATGTGAAATATATTTAGAGATATGTGCTCCCCCTATTTAAGTTCTCCTCCTTAGTGTAAGATCCCATATAATATATTTATGCTCCCCCTTAGTCTAGTGAATCCTACTCCTTAATCATTAAGATTTAACATTTTATTCTTCCCCTTTTGTTATTTGCAAATGTGGGTGGAGTGAAACAAAACTAGGCTAGAATAAAGTAAAGTGATGAATGTGAGGACTACTAGGAGAGGGTTAAGAGTTTTGTTTTAAATAGAGGAAGTCACGATCGAGCTTAGAGGGATTAGTGTAGCGAAAAAATATGTTAAGAATGTAAGAAAAAGAAATCCCTTGTATTTTACTTAACAAGTCTACCACTTGTTGAAAAAGGAGAAAGTGAAAAAGAGTTTTGAAACACAAGTGATGAAAAAACTTCAAAATTATGACTTGAGATAAGCATGATAAAGCATGGTAAAAAATACATTATCATTTCAATAGTGCGGAAAACAAAGTAACTTAGATAATCATTTTAATCGTTAGATTTTTTTTAAAATGCAAACAATTTTTAAGAATTTTCTCATGTAAGGAGCATTATCCTTAAACTAATTTTAACAACTAACCGCAAGCATGACTTGTCATATTCAAAAAGGTAATAACTACATTGAAAGTAATTCACATTCCAAGTAAAGAAAATATTGTAGAGATCATTGTTGGGAAATGTGCCATCAATGTTCCTTGATTTGAAGAAGGAACACAAGTATAGATAACCAAAGTTATTTTTGATGATATGTTTAAGTTCATGATTTAACAAATATATCAATGCTACATTCCTAGAATCAAGACTATAATAGAAGTAAAAATCATCTAAGATAGAAATCATCTTGAGGCTTAGATGAAATATCATTGAGACAGAAGAATATCGTTTAGACAGTCTCGGCGATATCATCTTGAAGAAACTCTATCGTTGAGACGGCTAAGTAAAATCGTCCAGTTAGAAGTCTTGACGATATCGTCTTGAAGCAGCCATATCGATTTGAAGATTAAAGATAAGTTTTATAGACAGATGCATCTCAAAGATATCGTCTAAAAGGAGCTATATCGCTATATAGCTACGATAAGTTGTGAAGGCAGAAGTATATCGATGCCATCGTCGTGAAGAAAATATATCATCTTGATGATCAAGACGATATCGTCATGAAGAATGTTTGTCGTCTTGATAGTTGCAGAGCTGCATTTAATGCACAGATCATCTTGGAAATTGATCTGCATTTACTATACACGTCGTCTAACATTCCCACTATTCAAGGAGTATTTCATGATATATTCACCGCATAATAGTCGTTGCACAACCATTAATGAAGAAATACAAATACTTCCAATTGTGCAAGTTCCAAAATGGCAAATCATTTATGATATTTTATTGTGCCATTTCAGAATATATTCCATTTTGGTCAATCACTTATGGAATAAAAATTATGGAGGCCCAGTATGCAAAATAGTAGAGGGATATAAATAAAGGAATTTTCGAATATAGAACACAACTCTCTCTCTTACTCTCACACTTACACGGATCAAACAGAAGAGAGAAAAAGGTCTAAAAAGCAGAATTCTTCATCACCTTGCTGAAAAGATCAAGCAAGAATCTTCTTCCTATGCATCATAAGTTCATCTGATATTCATCAAGAGGAAGATTCTTGAGAAAGCTCCAAAGATTCAAAGTCTGCTAGGCTTACATCTGCAAGAAGAAGACTATACAACAACAAGATTTATCTTTGAAGCCTTCTCTTCAGAAACTAAAAAACCATTTCATTACTTTGTAGGGTTCTGTGTGAGCCTGGGCCTGTAGGATCTTGGATAAGAAGTGAGCTGGTGTTGGACTTATAAATTCTGAGGTGTTTGTAGGGTTTTTGTAACCTGAGTTGGTAAGATTTTTGTAACCTGAGTGTAAGCTTTCTGTGTGAGAGAAGAGGTAGGATCCTTTGTGGGTCTGAGTTGTAAGGTCTTCTATATTGGATAGAGATCTGAGTTTTTGGAGAAGTTGCCTAGTCTAGCACACTACTAGATAGGTGAGAGAGATAGTGAACTACCTCTTGACACATTGTCTTGAAGGGAATCGCTATAAATTCGTTGTGCTTTCTGTGTCTATTTTTGTGTTGTGCTAGATAGATTTTAAAGTACCAAATAACATTGAAAACACTAACCCCCTAAGTGTATTATAGACAACCCAAATCTTTCAATTGGTATCAGAGAGAGGTTAAGTTCAAAGGCTTGACAACTTAGAACAAGATCTCTCATTTGTATTGGGTAGTCAGTATACACAATGGCTGGTGAGCAACATAAGGAAATGAGCTCAATGAAATTGCTTATCTGCATATAGGAGAATTTTCTTATTTGGAAGAGAAGAGTCAAATTATATATGGAAGCCTCTGACCCTAGAGTGTACATGGTTGTTGAAGATGGACCTTATATTCCTATGACCATTCCAATGGACCCAACAACTGTTCCTGTCCCTAAAACTCTATCTCAGTTCACCAAGGATGAAGTAGTCTAGGTCACTATGGATAAAAGAGCCAAAAATATATTCGTCAATGCAATTGATGATTCCACATTTCAAAACTTAATCAACTTCAAAACTGCAAAAGAAATGTACGACTCCTTTATTTTGTACATAGAAGGAACTAAAGAAGTTAGGGATGACAGGAAATCCCTTCTCAATCTAGAGTATGAAGTTTTCAGGCAAGTCAAGAAAGATAGCATAGCTGCCTGCTATGAAAAATTCTTCAAAATAGTGAATGGGCTAAGAACTTATGGAAGAGAGTTTACAAACTATGAGCTCAATGATAAGTTCTTGAGATCCCTGAACAATGAGATATGAAGTTGTGTGCAATCAGAGAAGTTGGCAATCTAGGGAACATGGAGCCTCAACTGTTGTATGTCAAACTTCTTTCATATGATCTGCAGCTGAATACTAGAAAATCTAAGGAAGAGAACTCCAAGGCCCACAGCAGAGAAAGGGCAGTGGTCTTCAAAGCTGAAACTTTAAGAATGCACAAAGTAGTGGAGCCTATCTGTGTCTTAGAAGATGAGATCATCAACAAATCCAACTCTGAGCACTCGGATGGAGAACTCTCCTTGTTCACATAGCAATTCAAGAAGCTGCTAAGAAATAGAAGAAAGGGAACAGAAGACATGAATCTTTACACTTTAGCTCAAAAAGGGAAGACAATTCTGGAACCAGACATAAGTCTATCAGGTATGATTCAAGACCAAATAAACAAGTTTCTTCTAACATTATTTGTTATAGTTGCAAGAAGCCTGTACACATCATTGCTGAGTGTCCATTCAAAGGAAAAGAGAAGAGTGAAGAAAGGAAGCACTCAAAGAACAGGAAGGTGGAGAAGAGCCTTGTGGACAAGAAAGTGAGAAAACTCAGTGATAGTGACACTAAGTCATCTTCATCAGAATCAGACAACCATATGGAAACAATGGCTTTCTCAGATGAAGAAAATTATGATGAAACCCATCATGACCAGGTAATTCTTAAAGCCTCTCCAACTATATCTGAAACAGATTCAGATGCCTACTCCTCTTCAACTGTAGGAGAAGCCAACTCTGAGTATATTGAGAATTTTGGGGACCTGCTTGAAGCTCTTAAGAAAGCAAAAGCTCTCTGTAAGGCTCAATCAGATGAGATCATCTCCTTTAATAACAAAAGAGATGAGCTGCTTAAGAAAGTTAACGAACTAACTCAAGAGAAGGCCAAATTATCAATCTCCACATTGAGAACTAGCACTTTAACAGAAGTAATTAAACACAAAAATAACAAAATCAAAGAGCTGGAGGATAAGCTTCTAGTAGAAAGATAATTATGGCAAGTTATTCCAAGCTACAAACAGTGCTTCCCTTGATTGATAGCTTTTCTCAAACCAGTAAGAAAGGTTTAGGCTATACCCAAGGTGAAGCTAATGGGAAATCTTCTCAAGGAAAGACCATATTCAGAAAAGTAATCATACCTACAAATTCATAAGATCACAACAATATCTATGGGTGTAAAGAGAGCAAGAAGATAGATGGCGATCTTAAGCTCCCTTCCACCTTTATAAGCAAAAGGCAAACTTTTCTTAGGAAGCATGCACTATCAACACCCGAAAAGAATTTTCCTGTGAAAGTCTCCAAAAATTCTCATGTTGGGGGAAGTTCTTCAACCCCCAAGAAGGGAGGGTTAGCTGTTAAGCAACAACTTAACCAAGTAAGACCCATCATACCAAGAAAATCTAGATATAATAGATTTGACTATTGGTAGCTGTGGAAATGTAGGACATTTTGCCTTAGATTGTTGGTTTAATCCAACTATTCAGAGTGACCCCCACATGAGAATCAAAAAAGTAAGTTATTAATCTTCCATAAAAATCCTTCTCTAACAAGCACCTAGGACCCAAGAAGACATGGGTTTATCAAGATGTGTAGCTATTTTGCAGGTATGTGCAAAGACCACCAAGACTCCTTTGTAGTATTTGGACAGTGGTTGTTCCAGGCTTATGACTGGACCTAAAAGCCACTTGAATGAGTTTGCACCAACAGAAGATGGACCCAAAGTCAAATTTGGTGGATCTGACGAGGTGTAGTCAAAGGCTATGGTAATATTACAAATTGTAGTATCACTATCACAAGGGTAGCTTATGTTGAAGGGTTACAACATAACCTTATAAGCATAAGTCAATTATGTGACTTGGTATATACTATGGCCTTCCACAAGGATAAGTGTCTGATTAACGATTCTTAGAATGCTGAATCTATTTTAACAGGTACTAGGAGTGGCAATATTTACTACTTGAATTTCATTTGCATTAGAAAAGATGAACCTATATGTCTTGTAGCAAATGATGGAGTGTCTGCTTGTGTAAAGTGGCACAAGAGACTAGCCCACATTAACTACAAGTCTCTTAAGAACTTAATGTCAGAAAATTTGGTAAGAGATGGTCCTAAGTTGGATTGTTTAGAAATGGGTCCTTGTCATGCATGCCAAATAGGCAAACAAACAAGGACTGCATTCAAAAGCATACATGACAAGCAATCCACTAGGTGTTTGTACCTACTGCACATGGACCTATTTGGCCCTATGGTAGTTCACAGCTTAGGAGGTATGGCTTATACTCTAGTTATTGTTGAAGATTACTCTAAGTTTGCATGTGTGTTCTTTCTTAAACCCAAGTCTGATACCTTAGAAACATTCAAGAATTTTTTTCAGATAGATTCAGACTGAAATAAATAGCTCAGTGGTCAAAATCAAAAGCGACCATGGGACTGAATTTCAATCTAATTTAGTGACCAAGTTTTTTGAAGAAGAAGGTATCTTACAAGAGTTTTCTTCTCCCAGAACTCCACAGCAAAATGGGGTTGCTGAGAGGATAAATAAAACACTCATTGAAGCTGGTAGAATAATGCTAAGTGACTCCTCACTTCCAGAGTCTCTCTGGGCTGAGGTAGATAATACTGCATGTCATGTGCAAAATAGAGCACTCATCAACAAGAACCATAATATGACTCCTTATGAGCTGATTAAAGGGAAAAAGCCAACACTAGCTTACTTCAGAATTTTTGGAAGTAAATGCTATGTGCTGAAGAATAACAAGCTTTAAATTACCAAATTATCTGAAAAGAGCTATGAAGGTATCTTTGTAGGATATAGCAAACACATCAAAGCCTACAAAATCTTCAATAAGAATGCTCTTACAATTGAAGAATCTATTCATGTAGTTTTTGATGAGATCTGCATGCTGCATAACCCTTTATCTTGTTCATGTAGTGCATATGTTGAAGTTGGACTGGAAACACTGAAAATCAGAGAAGAAGAAACTATTGAGAAGGAGAAACCTTCCCCTCAGAACTTTATTCTAGAAAAGGAAGAAGAAACTAATGAAGATCTAAACCTTCAAAATAGCAATACTGAAGCAGCAGCTGAAGAGATTATTGCTAAAGAAGAACCTCAAAGAGTGCTGCCCACAACATTGAGACACTTAAGAGAACATTCAGTAGCCCAGATTATTGGTGAGCTAAATCATGGAATTAGAACTAGAATAAATGCTCTAAATGAAAGCTTGCACCTCAGCTTCCTGTCACAACTGGGACCAAATAAGTTTGAGGAGGCCAACCAAGACCAATTTTGGGTTATGGGCATGCAAGAAGAGCCCAACCAATTTAAAAGATGCAAGGTCTGGAAGCTTGTCACAAGGCCACAAGGGAAAAATGTCATTGGGACCAAGTGGGTTTACAAAAATAAGATCGATGAAGCTAGATTAATCATAAAGAACAAGGATAGATTTGTAGCCCATGGATACATGCACGAAAAAGGAATAAACTTTGACCAGACATTTGCTCCTATAGCTAGATTGGAGGCAATCAGACTCTTCTTATCCTATGCATCATTCAAAGTCTTTAAAGTCTAATAAATGGATGTTAAATCAGCTTTCCTGAATGGAGACTTGAAGGAGGAAGTATTTGTAGCACAACCACCAGTTTTTATCTCTCCTGCCTTTCTCGATCATATTTATGTTCTCAATAAAGGCTTATATGGGTTGAAGCAGGCTCCATGGGCCTGATATGAGACAATCTCATATTTTCTTCAAGTAAAGAAAACAGAGGAAGGAATATTCATTTCTCAGACCAAATTTAACTTGGACATCATAAAGAAATTTTGAATGGAGAACTCAACCCTATGAGAACTCTTATGGGGTCAAATGTCTATCTAGATAAGGATGAAAAGGGGAAACCCTATAATTAGTCCATATATATAAGCATAGATGGACCCTTGTCCCACCTTACTGCTAGTAGACAGATATTATGTTTGTCACACGTGTCTGTGCAAGGTATCAAGTTAACCCCAAGAATCTCACTACTAGTAGTCAAAAGAATATTGAGATATTTAAAGGGTATTCCCAATCTAGGACTCTAGTATCCTAAGTATGACGATTTTGAGCTTTGTGGATATTCGGATGCTGACTTTGCTGGGTGCAAGGAGGATAGAAAAAGCACTTCAGGAACTTGTCAGTTCTTGGGGAGAAGGATTGTGTCCTCGAGTAGAAAAAAGCAAAATATCATTGCTATCTCCACAGCTGAATCATAGTATATCTCTGTTGGTAGTTTTTGTGCACAACTCTTATGGATTCAACACCAATTAGAGGATTACAACTTGCAAATTAGGAGAACATCTCTCTTGTGTGATTCCTCAAGTGCCATCTCTATTGCTAAAAATTCTGTGGCACATAGTCAAACTATGTTGAGATTAGATATCACTTAATCAGGTCACATGTTGAAAAAGAAGACATTTGCCTTGAGTATGTCAGTATAGACAGGAAAATAATAGAAATTTTTAGCAGTATGGGAGAGCAAAAATATTTTTTAGGTCTCCAAGTAAAGAAAATAGAGGAAGGAATATTCATTTCTTAGACCAAATTTAACTTGGACATGATAAAGAAATTTGGAATGGAGAACTCAACCCTATGAGAACTCTTATGGGGTCAAATGTCTATCTAGATAATGATGAAAAGGGGAAACACTATAATTAGTCCATATATATAAGCATAGATGGATCCTTGTTCCACCTTACTGCTAGTAGACAAATATTATGTTAGACACACGTGTCTGTGCAAGGTATCAAGTTAACCCCAATAATCTCACTACTCAGTAGTCAAAAGAATAATGAGATATTTAAAGGGTACTCCCAATCTCGGACTCTGGTATCCTAAGTATGATGATTTTGAGCTTTGTGGATATTTGGATGCTGACTTTGCTAGGTGCAAGGAGGATAGAAAAAGCACTTTAGGAACTTGTCAGTTCTTGGGGAGAAGGCTTGTGTCCTGGAGTAGAAAAAGCAAAATATCATTGTTATCTCCACAGCTGAATCATAGTATATCTCTGTTGGTAGTTTTTGTGCACAACTCTTATGGATTCAACACCAATTAGAGGATTACTAATTGCAAATTAGGAGAACATCTCTTTTGTGTGATTCCTCAAGTGTCATCTTTATTGCTAAAAATTCTGTGGCACATAGTCGAACTATGTTGAGATTAGATATCACTTAATCAGGTCACATGTTGAAAAAGAAGACATTTGCCTTGAGTATGTCAGTATAGACAGGAAAATAATAGAAATTTTTAGCAAGCCCCTTGATGAGTTTAATTTCAATCAATTCAAAATTGAATTGGGAATGCTATGTTCTTAAAAATTGGGCATGTTGAGTTCAATTTTTCATTTATAGTAGTGATTAAATTATAGTGTTGAAGGGATGGATCTCTTACAAGGTCCACCCTATAGAAAACAAACATTTTAGTTTTGAAAGACAACAACAACAAATTGACTGAGGAATATAGAAAAGTCATCCAGAAAACACTGTTATAATTTAAAAATCGCCTTGATGTTCAAGATGATACTACTACACTTTCGACAACAATGCCTATGCGGTCTCGAAAATAATGTCTATGTGGTCTCGACATGATTGGACACGTCAACACCATTATTATGATGGAATTTTGGGATTTCAAAGGATAAGAAAAGATCTTATCAGGTACGCGCCCTTTTAACTTCCCAATGCATGCTACTATAAATAAGACACCATGAAAACATAGAAAATCACACATACATACCCTAGAATTTCATTGTTATTATCTTCTTCTTCTCGACAATGATCAATGGCGTCGAAGCAATCTGACAACAAGATTCATTATGGAGGAGAGTTAGTATAGTATGTCTTCCAAGGTGCAGATGAAGGATTAGATATGGTAATCACTTTACTGTATGTATCAGAACTGGAATATATTCTCACCGAGCCAACTCGACTCTACCACATTCCACTCTCTGAACTCTATGCAAATGCCCAAATAAGCAAGGTTGGGAAAGCCATTCTTACAATAGTTGCTGGAGAATATTTAAGAATAACTGCCACAGGTATAACCAAAGCTCTTCAATTAACTATTCTTGATGAAAATGAGGAAGAAGAGTCAGTAAGTTCTGAGGATTTGTTAGAAGGATTTAAATGGTGTGGCATTGATGAACAACCCTATGGAAGTATTCAAAGAATGAAGATTAATTTGCAGGGTAAGCTTTTATCAGATATTATTGGAAAAGTACTATTGTGCAAAACGGGATCACATGATAGAATTTCAAAAGGTATGTTTGAGTTGATGGTAAGAGTCATTATTAAAAGAAGACTTACTAGGGCAAGGTCTTCTTTGATAAGATCAAAGAAAGTTTGAAGACCCCAAATTTTATCAGAATCCTCTCTTTATACATAAAGCACTCTATCCCCCAACATCCAAATGAGTCTGAAACAGTTCCTCTTCACTATCTTAAAAGAATAGATGTGAATACTGCCAGCAGAAGAGAAATTTTTTTTACCAAAAAAGAAGTAGGTGAACCCTCCTCCCAAGGAGTTGATATCTCCAAAAGCCCTGATCAATCCCCACAAGTTTCTCAAAACACTCCTGCATCTGTTGAGGTGGATCCATTAAGAGATGAAAGTGTTGTCCCTGAAATTGGGCTAGAACCTAGTGAGAACATCACTCAAGAAGACATCATGGTCATTGCCAGGGAGGCAACATTGAATGTTGAGGAAGATGTTCAGAAAAGTCCTATAAATGGTTTAGAAGGTCAAGAAGTTCATGAAGAAGAGGAAATTTCAGAAAGATCTCAGGAAGGAATTCTGGATGATGATGTGCATCAAAGTGCTTCTAATGGTGAAGGTGAGCACCCCTTTGTCTTGACTGCACAAATGCATGGGGAGCCATCTGTTCAGGATATTCTGCAGCCTTCACCACCAAGAACAAAGAATGATCAGCCCTCTTATGTTACTCCAACTCTCACAGTTCCATCTTTTGAGTTTATGTACCAAATAGAGACTCTACTTGACAGACAAAGAGCACAATTTGAAGAATATGTGGATAGTGTTATCCAGAGTTGTAAAGATGACCTGTCTGCCAAAATCAATGGTCTGCAAGAGGAAATACAACATGTGAATTATCAGAATGCCAATGTTTAAAACACTGTTGTAAATGCTGTCTCCACTACTGGTGATCAAATATCATATATTAATGAAGCCACCCTACTGATTGGCCGACAGCTCAACATTATTCTAGACAGAATGAATACTTTAAGGGATAATCAGCAAGCTATTATTCAAAATTAGGATGTGACCTTTACTGATTTAGAAGATGTTGTCAATACCATTCTTCAAAGTATCTCATCCAGTGCTCAAGTCTCTTAGGAGCTGGTAGATAATGTTGGTGAGATCCTACTGCACCAACTTCAAGTCACCCAAGGTCATCTCTCCTCACTCCTAAATCAATCTCTCAGAACCTCTCAGGGAACACTCATGGATGCAATTAGAAATTTGAATGCCCTACTCTTTAAACAAATAAAGTCCTCCCATGCCTCTCTTTCTAAAGACATATTTACAAAAGCCAAAAAGGGGGAGATTCTATCAAGCCATCATGCCACATGGCTATCAAATGAATAAGGTTATATATGGGCCTTGACTTAATAGATTATGGAATACCCTATATACATTCTCTCACCGAAGGTAGTGTTATCCCTGAAGGACCATCAAATGTGCAAGTAACAGAAGACCTTCCAGAGAAGTAACTACAACCTGAAACCTATCAAGCATATTTTGCTGATGAGCCCTCTAGTGGCAGTGGGCAAGTTAAAAAGGGATAGAGACATCATGTGGATAATGAAGAGCATGAAGCCAAGAGTAAGAGAATTGAGGAGGTTAAGAAGAATACAAACTTTGAAGAGTGGAGCCCATACTCAAGGGACATTATCTTAAATACCTGAGCACTGTATCAGCAAGGAAAAAATGACAAAGGTCAATTTTATAGTTATGAGGAATGGCAAAAATATGAACTAGCTGAAGCAGGCAAAGGGATTATTGGACCAAAGTTAGAATGTGAGATCCTTCAATGCAGAATACTACTCATGCTCCTCTCAGATATCATTCCAAACCATACATCTATTTTAATGGCAAAAGCAATAACAAGCTGATGCTAAGAAGTCTAAGAAGGCTAAAGCTGAGAAGAAAAGGAAGGCTGGATTATCTTCTAAAGGAAAATCCGTCCAAGAGGAATGATGATGAATATGGAATTTAGGAAAAAATATGCATAATTCTATGTTTATCATTTATGTCTAATTTATATTCATGTGTTGGACAACTTTTGATGATCATGTTAATTGCTTTATTTCTATATATTGATCTTTATTGAGTACATTTATTAGTAAAGTATATCTATAATTGTAAGTTCTGTCTTCTTTAAATAGGGGGAGATTGTTGGGAAATGTGCCCTCAATGTTCCTTGATTTGAAGAAGGAACACAAGTATAGATAAGCAATGTTTATTTTGATGATATGTTTAAGTTCTTGATATGACAGATATATCAATGCTACATTCGAAGAATTAAGACAATGAAAGAAGTAAAAATAATCTAAGTCAAAAATCATTTTGAGGCTTAGCAGAAATATTGTTGAGACAAAAGAATGTCGTTTAGACAGTCTCGACAATATCATCTTGAAGAAGCTCTATCGTTGAGACGATTAAGTAAAATCGTGCGGATAGAAGTCTCGACGATATCATCTAGAAGCAGCCATATCAATTTGAAGATAAAAGATAAGTTATGTAGACAGATGCAACTCGACGATATCGTCTAGAAGGAGCAATATCGTCAATATAGCTATGATATGTTGTGAAGGCAGAAGTATATCGTCGACATCGTCGTGAAGAACATATATCATCTTGATGATCAAGACGATATCGTCTTGAAGAATGTTTGTTGTCTTGACTGTTGCAAAGATGCATTTAATGCACTGATCTTCTTGGAAATTGATGTGCAATTATTATACATTTCATCTATCATGCCCAATATTCAAGGAGTATTTAATGATATTTTCTCTGCATAATAGCCATTGCACAACCATTAATGAAGAATTCCAAATACTTCCAATTATGCAAGTTCCAAAATGATAAAACATTTATGATATTTTTATTGTGCTGTTTAAAAATATATTCCTTTTTGGTCAATCACTTATGGATAAAAATTATGGAGGGCCTTTATGCAAAATAGTAGAGGGATATAAATAGAGGAATTTTGAAATTCAGAACACATCTCTCTCTTACTCTCACACTTACAGTGATCAAACAGAAAAGAGAAAAAAGTCTAAAAAGCAGAAGTCTTCATCACTTTGCTGAAAGATCAAGAAAGAATGTTCTTCCTGCGCAACACAAGTTCATCTGATATTCATCAAGAGGAAGATTCTTAAGAAATCTTCAAAGATTCAAAGTCTGCTGGGCTTACATTTGCAAGAAGAAGAAGACTATACAACAACAAGCTTTATCTTTGAAGCCTTCTCTTAAGAAATAAAAAAACAATTTCATTACTTTATTGGGTTCTGTGTGAGCTTGAGCCTATAGGATCTTGGATAAGATCTGAGCTGGTGTAGGACTTGTAAAGTCTAAGGTGTTTGTTGGATTTTTGTAACCTGAGTTGGTAAGGTTTTTATAACCGTAGTGTAGGCTTTCTGTGTAAGAGCTGAGGTAGGATCCTTTGTGGGTCTGATTTGTAAGATCTTTGGTATTGAATAGAAATTTGAGTTTTTGTAGAAATTGCATAGTCTAGCACACTTCTAGATAGGTGGGAGGGATAGTGGACTACCTCTTGGCACATTGTCTTGAAGGGAACCACTATTAATTTTGTGTGCTTTCTATGTTTATTTTTATGTTGTGCTAGATAGATTTAAAATTACCAAATAATATTAAAAACACCTAATCACCCCCTCTAGTTGTATTAGAGACAACCCAAATCATTCAATCATGCATTGCAATCTAGTGCTTTTACTTAATCTTTTTAGAGAGTTATGTAGATATGCATTAGAATCAAATTCTCGTATGTAGAGGCTTTATGAAAGATAATAATGTGTGCAAATAGTATTTTGGTAAGAGTATACATGTGACATAATCAAAACACATGACATATGTAATGAAGTAGTAAAACAATATTAAGATTGTAATCTTAGAATTACCTCCACACACCAATTCTAGATTTATATTTCAAAGCACATAAAATAGAACAACTACCAAGGTGCTTCGCCCACACAATGCTCATTATAATTTATTAGGGAGCAAAGTATTGCTTGGGGGATCACATTAGCATTTGTATATATTTTTCTTAGGTGATCCGGTGTATAAATAGAAGTAATTAAAAAAAGATGTGTTTGCAGAAGACACTTTACAATTCTTTCCAAGGGGCTCAACCTCACAATTCTTATTAAGATTTATCAGGAGGCTGAGTAGTGCCTGGTGGAGTTATCTTTGTCATTTTATTCAATTTTTTTTTAATTTAGGACAAAGGACTCCGAGTCCACTTATTTTTTTGCAAACAAAAAAATGTTTGAAATCACACTTCTATATGTGCAAGAAATTTATTTTTGAAAAGAAGGTATAGGTAATTTAGACATACAACTTAACATGTTAAACTATTACACTACACAATCATGCAAGACCAATATTATGATCACATGTAGATTACAAAAATAGTGAGTGAATGAATCATTATATAACATAAAATATTACTCATAAATAGAGGCATGCTAGACTATCTTACACAATTTTTTATAGTCTATTTCATTGCACATAATAAGATTAAGGTCAAGGCATTACAAGCCAAAAATAATGTTTAGGAAACTTGAAATTAAAATTGAACATTGAAGAAAATTTTAAGATTATGCTTTGTCAATTTTGACTAATAGAGAAAAATAACAAGATTTTTGCTCATGTGACATTCTATAGTCAAGTAGTAAAACAAAAGCATCACAACTTATTTTTGAAAATTTTTTATTACTTGAATTTTTGGTGGATTTTTGAATAAAGGAAAACAAAGATTAATAGATAAATAAAAACTTTCAAAAATAGTGAAACAAACAGAAAATATGCATGAGAAGTTACCAGAGATTTTTCAAAAAAAAAATTGAAATTTGAGCAAAAGGGCTAACGCCAGGCGTTGACACTGAACGCCGTCGTTGACGCCTAATGCTAGGCGTTTACTCTTAACGCCGAAACAGTAATCAATTTCTTTATTTTTTAAAAAATCTTTTCCTTAATTTAGAGTTATTATATAATGGTTTTCTCAGTGTAGAAATTTCAGACATTATAGAGATGATTAGAAGGCTCTTTAAGCATATTTTTGTTTATTTAAAAATGTTTTTTTACATTTTTAGTGGGTTTTGGTTTTTTGAGAAATTAATATAAAAATAAGATGCAAGCAGAGATATAAAGAGACATATAGAGAAAGACGGAATGAAAGTACCAATTTTAGGAAATAAGGCTAATGCTATGTGTTATACAGTGTGGTGTGTTAGCACTTATAGTTAAAATTGGAACATGTTTGATGACTAAGGAATCAGGCATTTGAAGATATGATGAGACACATCAAGCATGAGAGAATACCAGAGAAATTTGTTTTGAGGAGAAATTTCTTTTATAGGTTTTAATGGGATATATCTAAGACACCTAATTCTAACCAAGCCTGTTGAAATGAGCATTGGGGAGAGGTTTGGTAAAGATATCTGTAAGTTAGGACTCTGTTCCTATGAAGCTAACTCTCACATGTTCTTTCTTAATATGATCCCCAATGAAGTGATGACGCACATCTACTTGTTTAGACCTTGAACGATGAACGGGATTATTGGTTAGATCGATTGCACTTTGAAAGTGCACAGTGAGTCCTCTGAGTATTCTCTAGAGGGGGGGGGGGGGGGTGAATAGAGTTTTAAAACTTTTCACTAAAAATGTGCAGAACAATAAAATGATTCTATTAACTATGCATTCAAAAATCCAACCATAATAAAGTAAGCACATAATAAAGAAATAAAGATGGGACAACACAAAAAATTATCACAGCACAGATGAGACAAGATCTATAGTGGTTCCGCAAAATATGGGTACTCCACTCTTCTACCACCTTGGTAGGAATACACTATCCAGCGCCTGAGTCTTTTGATAAAGACACTCTTAGAACTACTGAGTCTTTTGATTAGGAGACTATTATAACCAAGGACTGAGTCTTTTGTTAAGGAGACTTTAAGAACCAAGACTAGATCTTTTAATAAGGTGATCTTGAACCAAAACTAGATCTTTTGTTAAGGAGATCTTGAACCACTGAATCCTTTGAAGAGGGATTCTAAGGACTTTACTGAGTTTAACAGAAAGTGAATATGGAGTAAAGAAAAAGAAGAAGATGAAGTTGAATCTTCTCAATGAATCCATCCTCCTGCAGTAGTCAATGAGGATTTAGACACTTAGTGTTTCTCTGGATATTTGATCAGTAGATGAATCATTGCTTGAGAGAGAGTAGAATGCAAGGATAGTTAAGCTGTGATCCTGATAATCTCTGTATATCTACAGGCTTCTTGCTGTGAGAGAAGGAGAAGCTTTGAGTATTTCCTGTATAAAGATTTTTTTTGTATTCTGTCTGAGAGCAAACTTGAGGAAGAAGAATACAAAATAATTGAATTGTTATTGTTCTCAATCTTTCTGAGTATACATTCTTCTATCGAATAAGATTTTAATTACTTTCCTCTTCTATTGTATCCCTAGTAGGAATGTCCAAGAGATAATAATGTTCTCTTTCTTTTCCAGTTGACAACCCATTAATCCCTTTTTGGATAACTTCCAAAAATGTCTTTATTGTGTCTCTGGAGTCATTCTTTCCATTCTTGGTTATGAACGACCCATTAGAATTCAAATCATTTCAATTTATGACTTCTGAACTGGATTTAGAAAAGAATACAAAAAGTATTCAAATTCTATGTGTGTATTCGACGTAGCGTCGAATACAATAGCCTTCTTATCGATGCACCTCTGAGTTCTAATATAAGCTGCTTTGAAATCCTCCTCAGCTTAAAAATGAACTATGATGTTGATTTTTCGTCGAATACTTATTGATGAATCCGTCAAGATGAAGGCCTAAACTCTAAGCTCTTCCTTCTGCGTCGAATGTAATTCTAAGTCGCGTCAACTTCAAAGTTGCTTGAGTGGCTCTGCATTCTATGTCGAGTACATTTCGATATTGCATCAACTTCAACTAATGCATCGACTACCAGTCTGAGTTATCCTTACTTCTATTCGAAGTTACTTCAACTTACAGTCGAAGCTGCATCAACTTCTATTCGATGCAGATTTACCTCAACTAAATTTTTCACTCTTTTGGACTGGTCTTTGACACCCTAATGAGAGTGTGACATCCTAGGACATCTAATGACAAAATTACCCTCTCTATACAACATGGGTAATCAATCCTAGATGGTGAAATCACTTTTACATAATTTGTAAGATAAATTCAGAGGATGTTTCTCCCAACAATCTTCCCCTATTTATCTTAACAAAATTTACAAATATTTTAAGTGATTTCAATCATATTGTTAAAATAGAGTACAGACAAATATACTATAAATAAGAATGACACCAAACTTAAACTTTTGATTAATATAAATGAAGATTCATCAGAAATAGTTACCCAAAGAAGTGTTCTACTTTCCTGTTGGTGTTTCCATGGTGATCTGGAAGTGGTCAAATATTTAGTCTCACTGCCAACGCGATATGAGCCTATGGGGTCACACACAAGAGTGTTTGGAGAAATTGGAGGAAGAATCATGTTGACAAGTGATCAGATCAAAACACATATGATGAACTGAAAGTGCGTTCGACGAATGGCTAGCGTAGCGAGTTCGTCGAACGGCTAGTGTAGCACGTTCGTCGAATGGCTAGCATAGCACATTCGTCGAACGGTTTGTCGAACGGCTAGCATACCGCATTCGTCGAACGGTTCGTCGAATGGCTAGCATAGCGCATTCGTCGAACGGTTCATCGAACGGCTAGCGTAGCGCGTTCGTCGAATGACTAGCATAGCACATTCATCGAACGGTTCGTCGAACGACTAGCTTAGCGCATTCGTCGAACGGTTCGTCGAACGGTTAGCATAGCGCGTTCGTCGAACGGCTGGCGCAACGTGTTCGATGAATGCTAGCCAGTTCATCGAACATAGTATTCAACTAATTTATCTTCGCCCGATGCTTTTCTTTTTCGCTGGGATTATAAAAGAATACGATTCTTTTGACCTAAAAAGTTGATCTGGTTTTGCGATCTATTTTTGCGAGAGAAAGCGAGACGGAAGAGTTCCGCAAGACTCCGACGGAAGTGTTCCGACCAGTCGATCCCGCCACCGCCGCCGCCTCTCCCTATCGTCGGACCTAGCAGTCCGTGGGAGACGTAGAGTGTAGTTCTTCTCCGACCTAGCTCTTGTGTGACAAGAGGCTAGGGTTCTTCAACACTCGTGTGGACTTCCGTAGAGGTACAGCTCTATTTCAGCGCTTGGAACATAACGATTGTTCTCTGGATTTCTTCTTGGAGCATCCGGTTGAGTATTGTCTCAATCCATCTCAGGTATAAATATTGCAATGTGTTGCTTTTATTTAATTTCTTGAATCAGTGAAATCGCAAGATCCTTATAACTGTTTAGGGTTGTTCTAGTTAATTTTATTCCGCTGCGCATATGCGATATGCTCTATTATCATTTCTGAAATGGTATGTAGAAAACCCAACAGTGGTATTAGAGGGAGGTTTGCGATCTAATGTGTGTAAATTAGAAATTTAGAAGCCGCCAGGAACGCATATGATTACATTGCGATTTCATTGTTTCAGAAATGGTATCTCCTTTGCAGTAACCGTCCTTCTAATTGCTTTGTGAAACTAAATGTCTTAGATTTTGAATCTTACATTGAGAGACGAGATTGTCTACTGCATAAGTGGAGTTGTTTTTTCCTGTGTCAAATGCATGTAAATCTGGAGATTTAGAAGTGTTCTAAATGCTCAGATTTAGCCCTTTTCTATCAAAGCGTTGATAATTGTATTTGTGCACTACAAGAAAATAGACTTTTGGCCAGGGCAAATTGCCCTGGTAAAAAGTCCAAAACCGTGGCTAAAGCGCTTTTTCCACGGTCTAGCCACGGAAAAAATTCGTGGCTAAAGGTCGCGTGGAGAAAGGTTTTTAGCCACGGATTGGCCGTGGCAAATAGTATTAGCCACAAACAAATAATGCCGTGGCTAATACCTGGACCTTTTGCCACGATTTTTCCCCCTGGCAAAAAATTCTAAGTAACCGTTAAATGGACTATTTGCTACGGCTTATAGCCGTAGCAAATAGTAGGACTATTAGCCACAATTTTAAACCCTGGCTAAAAGTTATTTCGATATTTAAAAAAAAAATTATTTGCCACGGTTATGAAAATTGGTCTTGTTCAACTTTTTAAAGGTTTGGTCCTATTCCCCTTAGTTATGAATTCTTCTCCAAAGAGTTTGTAGAAAGCGACCATAGTAGAAGTGGAACAATTGAACAATCTCATGAACTTAGTGGCCAAGGTGGAGATTGTGGTACATCTGAATCATCTAATGGAAGAGAAAACCATATAACATCAGAAGAGCAAGGATAACTATAAATAGAAAACACATAATGAGGCCCCAATGTTGGGTGGCTCTATGCTTTGTACATCTGACCACTGCAATGTAAACAAACAATGATAATAATAGTAATCGTATCAGTAGTTGATCAATGGCACATATATAAATTAATTGATATATACAATCAATTTTCATTGGATATTCAATCAATTTTCATTGAAGATTCAATCATTTTTTATCATAGATACAATCAATTTTCCATCTTCTTTGTTAGACAATCAAACTTCAAAGCCCAAGATTCCTCAAATTAGATGAAATTTCACGTGTTTGTATAACAAATCCAGATCAAGTCAAATATTTTTTGTTTGCATCATAAATAAAAGTAAAACTCAAGCATCCAAGTATTCAATATTTGTTTTGCTTGATTAAGTGAGTAACAACGTAAAATCTTCTATGTTTGCAACACATGTCGTTCCTCTTATCAAAAACTAATTATCTAGAAGAACATAATATGCACCCTCAAATTGATATGTCAAGAAAAGTTATAATAATGAGAAAGAAACCATGAGCTTCCATCTTCATTAAATCCTGCAAAAATAAAAACACGACAATGATAAAAATACATGCCTAGTTTTTCCGCCGCTGCCATCCCAAAACAAAGCCTTATACTTGAGCTTCCTCAATGTCTAATAATCATCTCCCCCACCCCCATATTTTAAGGACATCCATCAAAGATATGTATTAGTAAATATAGGAAGAATCAAAATGCTTGACTGAAACTGCAAATATTTTCCATTTTATAGGCAGCAATGACAAAATTTAGGTAGGAATCTCATAAATGAAAAAGAACAAAATCTGAGATCGTATCTTTTTCCTCCTTCCAACTAGTAGATTAAAATTACAATAAAAGTAATCATTTCTATCAAAGGTGCTTCTGTATCTGTCGGTTTCAATCTTCTTGATGTCTGCTGGAGAAATCCAGCCAAGAGATGTTGCCATGGTCACTGAGTCCAGCACTGGCTATAAATACCAACGAGTCTGGAGAGAGTAGACCCCCTTTTGAAGGCACCAAATCGCCGTAGGGGCGGGAAAATAGCTATTCGGGGGAGGGGGGGGGGGGGGGGGGTGGGGGGGAGGCCATCCCGCCCAAGAATTTACAGGCGAAACAGAAACCCTAGCCAGTTCGAAGAATACCTGTGTAATCTCTATCGCTGGAGCCTGGAGGAGAAGACTCAGAAGCCCGGGGAGAAGAATACCTGTGTAATCGAGCCGTCACCCGCTGCTCCGCTCGTCCTCCTCTTAGGGCATCGTGCAGCTCGTGCCCTTATCGCTGGAGAGAAGAGGGGATAGATGAAGGAGCTCACTGAATATGAAGGGGAAATAGAAAACAAGCGGGCTCTCGCACGGTTTTGCAAAAAATAAAAGATTGGCCGTGGCTAATACTTAATATTAGCCGCGACTTTTGTTTTTCATAGCTAATACTTAAGTATTAGCCACGCTTTTTTGCAGTCGTGGCTAAAACCTAACTATTAACCACGGTTTTGCATTCATGGCTAATACTAGAGTATTAGCCACGATTTTTGAACCCTGGCAAAAAAAAGTGTAGCTAACACTCATTTTTCTAGTAGTGAAATGTGCACATAGAATAATTGTTAATCAATTTTATAAATAAAAAGCCCTTATAAAATATTAAGTATACAGATGCCTTCCGATGGATGCCACTCTTCTTTCCTCGATCGATGAAGTGTGGGCTTGCCAAAGCAAGGTGCATTAATCTATCTTGGTAAGGGTGCAAGAGGATAATTGTGATATCCCACTGTCGACATCGGGTCCAACTTAACTGAGTGATCTCAAAAGTTGAGTTCCTAGAGGCATTGGGTTGGCATGCACCATATGATGCATTGGGTTGGCATTCGAGTCGGCACGGTTCATGTTGGAGAACTTTTGGTCCTTGACGATGGCGGATGACGGTGCCACTCCAACCATGGCGAGCGCCATCGCCACTACAACTTCCAACCGTGGCGCATGAATTAATAGTTATAAATATAATAACTTTATTATAATTAGTAATGTGTGTTATTTCATGTTTTGCATTTTATTTTGGACTTTAGTTAAGTAACCATGTTTATTTGGGCTGCATGTAGCCTTTCCCTTTGTATGGCCCTATATATGGCCTCTTGTAATAGTTGATTTCAGATTTTGATGAATAAAAAAAAGTTGCCCTAAACTATCTCTTCTACTCTTCTTCTTCCTAGCCGCCCCCTCCCCTCTCCTCTCCAATTTCGGCAAGGCCGACCACTTCTCCCTCCCTCTCCTTCCCCTCTCTTGGTCGACCTCTCCCCTCTCTAACCCCTCCTCCTCTCTCTTGGCCGACCACCTCTCCTCCACTCCCAACTCTCTCGGTTGCCCCTTTCCCCTCCTTTGTTCCTCTATCTCTTGTCCGCCCCTCATCCTTTCATCTCCCTCAGCTTCTTGGCTGCCATCCCCATCGTCTGTGCTCCACAACTCAAAGGCCGACCCCCACAAACAGCCCCTCCTCCTTCCAGTTTTTGGCCCTCTCTCAAGAAGATTTGGACTTGCTTGTGGCGGCCGGATTTGAAGGCGACGGTGCTCTACTTCAAGGACTCTCCTCCGGAGACCACCACCGTGAACGATCTTGGAATTTCTACAACCCGGATCTACGATTCCGGGAAGGGTAACGTCTCCTACTCATTGTGAGATTTCTCTCAAGTTATTTGTGGTGGAGTAGGATTGTGACGGATTTTCTCGACGTTATTTTCTCATGATTATTTTCATTTGGGATAGTGGAACGCTCTAGGATTTTATCTTTTATTCGACGAGGAGTGGCGATCCTCTTTCGCTTTTGTTGGGGAAGATCTTCCTATTTCCGAAGTTTTGTTTTCGAGGGATCTTCTTGTGGTCGACAACACAACCGCTCATCCAGATCCCGTTGATCCTTTTATTTGGGGCGACGTTTGCTTATCGCCTCCGTCCGTTCCTTTGCGTTGTGGCTGATTGTGTGTTGGATATAGTGAAGGATCTGATTCGTAGGTGGCTGCGGTTGTCATCCGTTGGGTGATATTTAGGAGACGGTTGCGCGATCCAATTGATCACGCTAGTGAGTGCGAACCGACGACCAAGCCTACATCAAGCCATGGTCAAGTCAATCAGAATTCTACTCGCTATTGCTGTGTATTATGACTACGAAATCTGGAAAATGGATGTCAAAATGGCTTTCCTTAATGGAAACCTCCTTGAGGAAGTGTATATGACACAAACCGAGAGTTTTGAATCTCCAAATGAAGCCACTAAAATATGCAAGTTAAATTGATCCATTTATGGATTGAAACCTTCTTCTCAAAGTTGGAATCTTTGTTTTGATGAGAAAATCAAAGAGTTTGGTTTCGTCAAGAACGAGGATGAACCTTGTGTTTACAAGAGGATTAGTGGGAGCATTGTCGTTTTCCTGATATTGTATATGGATGATATACTGTTGATCGGAAATGACATTCCGACCCTGCAAGCTGTTAAAAATAGGCTAGGGGACTGCTTTTATATGAAGGACTTGGGTGAAGAGACTTATATACTTGGTATTAAGATCTATAGAGATAGATCAAAGAAGTTGATGGGATTGACCCAGAGTACAAACATTGAGAAGGAGTTGAAACGGTTCAACATTCTTGAGTCCAAGAAAGGATTCTTACCCATGTCACATGGTGTGAGTCTCTCTAAGGACCAGTGTCCAAAATCTTTGGAAGATAAGGACCGCCTGAAGTTAATTCTATATGCTTCGGCAATTGGATCAATCATGTATGCAATGTTATGTACTCGACCCGATGTCTCTTATGTTTTGCGCATGACTAGCAGATGTCAGTCTGATCCTGGTGAGAGTTACTGGATTGCAGTCAAGAATATCTTACAGTACTTGAGAAGGACTAAAGATGTATTCTTGGTGTATGGTGGAGAGGAAGAGCTCGTCGTAAAGGGTTACACAGATGCTAGCTTCCATACTGATAGGGACGACTCAAAGTTCCAATCAGGTTTTGTATTTTGCCTTAATGGAGGAGCTGTAAGTTGGAAGAGTTCCAAGCAAGAGATAGTTGCTGATTCTATGACTGAGGCCGAGTACATCGCTGCTGCAAATGCGGCGAAGGAGGCTGTATGGATTAGGAAATTCATCGGCGAGCTAGATGTAGTTCCTAGCATTGTTGATCCCATAGTTCTCTACTATGACTACAATAGTGCTATTGACCAAGCTAAAGAACCTAGATCTCATCAGCGCTCCAAGCACATACTTCGGCGGTTCCATCTTATTTGAGAGATTGTCGATCGAGGAGATGTGAGCATATACAGAGTACCGGTTGAAGAAAATATTGTGGATCCACTAATAAAGCCTCTTGCACAGAGAAAGCATGATGGTCATACTAGATTAATGGGTATTAGATACCTGAATGATCGTCTCTAGTGGGAGTCTTGTGGATTGTAATTGTCGGTTGTTGATTATTCAAGTGATGAATAGAGTACTTTATATTTCATTTTACATTTATGGCAAGTTCTTTTATTATGTCAAATGTTTCTACTGATAGATTAATTAGCATAATAAATGCCCTTAGAATATTTGCTTCCATAGGAATTCAAGTGCGTGACTTGAATGTGAGGTCCTATGTTTATAAGAAGCTTCATTCTTTAATGGTCCCTTATCATAGTATCATCTTAGAAGTTCAGGGCGATGGTGATACAAAAATACTAGCATGTGCGTTGACTGATGACCAGTTCTCACAGGTCATTATATTGTGATATCAAGTCATCACATGGGTACTTGTTAGTGAACAAGTTGTACTGGACAGACCCACCTTGAGACTACTTTGTGGATTGTTATATGAACGTGTCACAAGTAGGTCTCAACTGACAATGGTGTTTGTAGTTCTTTGACCTGAAGTCACAACATTCATCAAGTGAGGAAGAGCGTACTTTGATGCCATATAAAGTATTCCTTGAGAAAGGTTGATGATAAGGGTGGTTATTGGGTATGTTAAGATTCATTTGGGTGTTTGTGTGTGGGAAGATATGAGATTTGTCCTCCTATATGAAAGGAGTTACATCCATGGGCCCCTTGATGGAATGAGACTGAGAAATGCATGGCCATGCATAGTTGAGTCAATTTGTGATATTGAGCTCACTAATTTCAGACAGTCAATTCTAGATCAAGGAATTAGGATTGAACAATTACGAGGGTGACACGGTCCATGCCTCTAGTTCTATCCGGATGTAAGGGACAAAGGGACATGACAACACTGATACATTGGTCAAGACAGGCTTGTTGAGTTATGAACTCTTATTGCTTGGGTAGCAATGATGCATTGCTAAATGCCGTTCATTGTTTGTGAGACTTTTATTTGATACGTTCAAGATCAAGTTGGAGACTGTTGGTGTTTCCATGGTGATCTAGAAGTGGTCAAATATCTAGTCTCACTGCCAACGCGATATGAGCCTATGAGGTCACACACAAGAGTGTTTGGAGAAATTGGAGGAAGAATCCTGTTGACAAGTGATCGGATCAAAACTAATATGACGAACTTAAAGTGCGTTCGACGAATGGCTAGCATAGCGCATTCATCGAACAACTACTATAGCGCGTTTGTCGAATGGCTAGCATAGCGCATTCGTCGAATGGTTCGTCGAACGGCAAGCATAGCGCATTCATCGAACGGTTTGTCGAATGGCTATCATAGCGCATTCGTCAAACAGTTCGTCGAATGGCTTGCGTAGCGCGTTCATCGAACTGCTAGCATAGTGCATTCGTCGACCGGTTCGTCGAACAGCTAGTATAGTGCATTCGTCGAACGGTTCGTCGAACAGCTAGCGTAGCGCGTTCGTCGAACGGCTGGCGCAGTGCGTTCGACGAACACTAGCCAATTCTTCGAACGGAGTATTCGACCAATTTATCTTCGCCCGATGCTTCTTTTTTTTGCCGGGGGTATAAAAGAATACGAATCTTTTGACCTAAAAAGTTGATCTGGTTTTGCGATCTGTTTTTGCGAGAGAGAGCGAGACAGAAGAGTTCCGTAAGACTCCGATGGAAGTGTTTCGACCAGTTGATCCCACCACCGCCGTCGCCTCTCCGTGTCGTCGGACCTAGCAGACTGTGGGAGACGTAGAGTGCAGTTCTTCTCCGACCTAGCTCTTGGGCGAAAAGAGGCTAGGGTTCTTGAACACTCATGTGGACTTCCGTAGAGGCGCATATCTATTTCAACGCTTGGAACTCAAGGATTGTTCTATGAATTTCTTCTTGGAGCATCCGGTTGAGTATTGTCTCAATCCCTCTCAGGTATAAATATTGCAATGTGTTGCTTTTATTTAATTTCTTGAATCAGTGAAATCGCAAGATCCTTATAACTATTTAGGGTTGTTCTAGTTAATTTTATTCCGTTGCGCATATGTGATATGCTCTATTATCATTTCTGAAATGGTATGTAGAAAACCCAACATTTCCCTCTTTAAGAAACATAGATAAGGCCTCATAAACTTTTCTGAACATCCTTTCAACATATTTGAAGTTGGCTAGTTTGGCCTTCTCAGGGTTTTGCTGGACTTTATCATGTTCTTTGATTAATCTCTCCAGGTCAGATTCTGCATCAGGTTAGACATTTTTAATCTTCAATCAAAGACTGATGATTTTAGCAGTCAACCTATTTATTTCATCCAAAAAAAACCTATTTATTTCATCTAGATCAAGCTCTTCTGAATCTGGGTCTGGCACTGTGGATGTTGACTGTGGGTTACCAAAAATAGGAGTTATCTTGAACACAATCTTCTTCTTCTTCTTCTTATATGGCCGATCTTCCATGTCTTGATTACATCCAAGACACCTATTGTTAAGTTGTCCTTTGTCTGTCAGGATTTAAGATTGAGGGTTCTTGGCAGCATATTTTGAAGAGTCAAATAGAGTACTTGGAATTTGAATTGCCTCTTTTATTTGCTCTTTTTCTACAACATCTTTCCACTATTTCATTCTTTCAATGAATTTCGTTCTCTCTTCTTCAATTTCTCTTTGAGATGCCTCATACTCATATTGTTCTCTTTCTCTAACCTCTTCAAAGGCTTTCTCAAGAATTGGGCCAGTGCATAATTTCATCTGATTTTCAGGTATTTTAATTTTCTCATAGGTTTTGTTGTATGACCTGTCCTTTTTGTGTTGATTTCTCTATTCCTTTGTGTATCTCTACCAGATAGGTCTGTTTCTACCATATCCCCTTCATCTGAATGTGATTCTTCCTCTGACTATATTTATTCCACTGAATTTGTCCCTTTGTTTGGGAGCTGGTGTCGGGGATGTTGGAATAGATGCAGGAGGAAGCAGGGCTGGAGTTGAATTAGGAGAAGAAAGAATAGAATCAAATGCAAGAGCATGCATTGCAGGTGGTACTATTGTTGAATCTTCAGAAGCAGGCATGATGTCTATTGTCTTAATAATGGGTGAATTAGTACATTCTGAAAACTCCTTCAGACTTGTACAATAATCCTCATCAATAAAAAATTGATCATACTCCCCTTGTTTTGATGACTCCCCCTGGATTGCAGGCAGAGTTTTGTAAGGAGAGGATGGTGTAGGTACTAGAGAAAACTTGGAGGTGATAGCTAGTTCTCCTTCAGAAACATAAGGAGAAGGAATAATGGAAGTGTAGACTATCAGGAGGGGGTCTGTTGTCACACTTTTCTCCTGCTTTATATCATTAAAGAAAGATATAAAGACCTTAGTAGGCAACACTGACAATCTTAGCTCCTCTTTAATGGCATTCGTCTATGCAGTGAGGTTCTGTATCCTTTGATGTTGAGCATATAATTTGTGATAACAATCTTCTGAGAATTTGAGATATAGAAAAGAGAACCGAGACAACAATATTTCTAAGGCCAAATCAACTTCGTCGAGAATGTCTCTTTGATCTTTAGTTGGAGCCATTGATTACCGACGTATACCTGCAAGGAAGAGAAAAATATATAAGTAGAGAGGCATAAAATGAGGAGAGCGACAAGGAGAGAATTCAAATGCACAATAAAGATTAACGATTGTGTTGCTTTGAGAAGATGAATACTTGCAACTTAGGGTTGTATTCAAAGCAATATTGAAAAAGAGTTGATTCAGCACGCCTAAATGTGTCGAAGTAGCTTCTAGAAGTGAATTCTACGCGCGCTTTGAAAAGTCGATGTGATGTCAAATAAATGTTGACGTGGTTTTGAATGAAAGAAACAACTTTATGTCGACGTAAGTCTCGATAAGAATTCGATGTTACGTCGAGTGCTATTCGAATGAACTATCCCAGGAAGCTCTCAAAGTTAGCGTCGAGTAGAAATCGACGATGCCTTGATTTGTATTCGACGCAACTTTGAATAAACTGTTATGTTTTTCTCAAAAAATTTGTTGTTTTTCCCAGCAATTCCTTTCTAAAAAAAATAGATCTTATTACGTAATAAATGCATCCTAAAGTGCTCCATCAAGAATTCTCAGTGCATTGATGAAGAAATTGTGCTTTCTTTCACCAAGTGGCTTAGTGAATATGTCAGCCCTTTGATTATCAGTGGAAATGTATTGAAGATTGATCTTACCCTTCTCTACATTATCCCTGAGAAAGTGGTGCCTTAACTCTATGTACTTAGTTCTACTATTGAGTACAGGATTGGAAGCTATAGAAATAACACTAGCACTGTCACAGAATATTGTGGAGTTCTCAAGAATAAAGTTGTAGCCTAACAACTTATTCTGCATCCACAATATTTGTGAATTGCAACTTCCTGCAGCTATGTACTCTGCTTCAGCTATAGAAGTGGAGATTGAGGTATGCTTTTTGCTAAACCATGAGATCAGTCTAGCACCCAGGAATTGAAAAGTTTCTAAGGTGTTCTTTCGATCAAGCCTGCATTCTACATAAGATGCATGTTAATAGCCTACTAAATCAAATCCAGATTGTGTGGTATACTATAAGCCAAGTTCAGGTGTACCCTTTAGATATCTGAGTATTATTTTTATAGAACTCATGTGGGGTTCATTGGGGTCAACCTGAAATTTAGCACATATGCATGTAGCAAACATGATATGTAGTCGGCTAGCTGTAAGATAGAGGAGTGAGCCAATGGTTGCTCTGTAAGTCTTCTGATCAAATGACTTACCCTTTTCATCTCTATCAAGTGCAATATTGGTAGCCATGGGGGTTTTCATGACAGAGACATTTTCCATCCCAAACCTCTTGGTAAGCTCTTTGGTATACTTAGATTGAGATATGAAGATGCCATATGCATTTTGCTTTACTTGGAGGCTAAGAAAGTAGAACAATTCTCCCATGCCACGCACCTCAAACTTATACAACATTAGGTCAGTAAATCTTTTGCAAAGTCTTTGGTCTGTTGAGCCAAATATTATATCATCTACATAGATCTGTACTAGGAGTAGTTGATCTGTATGTGCTCTAGTGAAAAGTATTTTATCCACCTTACCTCTTACAAAAGAGTGTTCTAGAAGAAAGGTGGATAATGTCTCATACCAATTCTTGGGGCTTGCTTGTGAAAATACAGTGCTTCAAAACTTGGAGGTTGTTCTACATATGCTTCTTCCTGAAGAGTTCCATTTAGGAAAACACTCTTCACATCCATTTGATGTACCTTTATCTTCATATGTGCAGCATAAGCAATGAACATTCTGATTGCTTCCAGTCTAGCCACTGCATCGAATGTCTTATTATAGTCAATTCCCTCCTCTTGCCTGTATCCTTGAGCAACAAGTCTGGCTTTATTCCTGACTATGACTCCATTTGAGTCCATCTTGTTTTTATATGCCCATTTTATTCCTATGATTGAGTAATTTCTTGGTCTTTCAACTAGAGACCAGACTTAATTTTATTCAAACTGTGTAAGTTCCTCTTGCATGGCAACTATCCATTGGGGATCACTATCTGCTTCTTCAAACATCTTTGGCTCATATTGTGAGAGGAAGCACTGTAGCTGTTGAAACCGAGACTTGCGAACAAGACTTAGTCTCTGTGGAGTTCGGGGCCCTCAGCTAGCCGAGGGGTGACCAATCCTTACTCCTCCCAAGGGAGAGCTCTAGGTTGAAGGTGTTGGAACTAGGAACTGTACCAAGGGCTTAGTGGGGATGTCCCGCCACATACCCGGAAGTTCCCTAGGAACTTCCCCTGCCAAGCCACTACTTAGCTTGGGCACCACTGAAGGCTCTCCTCACCACCTAGAGGGACTTGGGAAAGGAGAGAAGAGAGAGGGAGAGAGCTAGCCTAGAATGAGATCCCTTCAAATGGTGCCCCCTTGGTCCTATTTATAGGATTTCTGAAGTTGGGCTGCAAATAGCCAAAAACTGGTCTGCAAGATTACCAAAATACACTTGAACTGGGCTGCAGATAGCCAAATTCCGCTGCTCTTGGACTGCGAATAACCAAAACTGGATTGCGAATAGCCAAATCCCGCTACTCTTGGGCGCTAAACGCAGACCGCCTACCCGGCTTGGAGCTGGGCGAGCCAGAGGCCTCCCGGCCTCCCCGGCTCGCCCCCACAAGGTTCTGGGCGAGCCGGAGACCTCCCGGCCCTCCCAGCTCGTCCCCACAAGGTTCTGGGCAAGCAGGAGGCCTCCCAGCCCTCTCAGCATGCCCCCAATAGGCTCTGGGTGAGCCGGAGAACTCCCGACCCTACCAGCTCGCCCCCACAAGGCTCTGGGCGAGCCAAAGGCCTCCCGACTCTCCCAGCTCGCCTCCACAAGGTTCTGAGTGAGCCGGAGGCCTCCCGGCCCTCCCAGCTCGCCCCCACAAGGCTCTGGGCGAGCCGAAGGCCTCCCGGCCCTCCCAGCTCGCCCCCACAAGGTTCTGGGCGAGACAGAGGCCTCCCGGCCCTCCCAGCTCGCCCCCACAATGCTCTGGGCGAGCCGGAGGCCTCCCGGCCCTCCCAGCTCGCCCCCACAAGGTTCTGGGCAAGACTGAGGCCTCCCGGCCCTCCCAGCTCGCCCCCACAAGCTTTTGGGCGAGCCGGAGGCCTCCTGGCCCTCCCAGCTCGCCCCCACAAGGCTCTGGGCGAGCCAGAGGCCTCCCGGCCCTCCCAGCTCGCCCCCACAAGGTTCTGGGCGAGCCGGAGGCCTCCCGGCCCTCCCAGCTCGCCCCCACAAGGCTCTGGGCGAGCCAGAGGCCTCCCGGCCCTCCCAGCTCACCCCCACATGGCTCTGGGCGAGCCGGAGGCCTCCCGGCCCTCCCAGCTCGCCCCCACAAGGATCTGGGCGATCCAGAAGCCTCCCGGCCCTCCCAGCTCGCCCCCATAAGGGTCTGGGCGAGCCGGAGGCCTTTGGGCGCTCCCAGCTCGCCCCCACAAGGTTCTGGGCGAACCAGAGGCCTCACGGCCCTCCCAGCTCGCCCCCACAAGGCTCTGGGCCAGCCGGAGGCCTCCCGGCCCTCCCAGCTCGCCCCCACAAGGCTCTGGGCGAGCCGGAGGCCTCCCGGCCCTCCCAGCTCGCCCCCACAAGGTTCTGGGCAAGCCGGAGGCCTCCCGGCCCTCCCAGCTCGCCCCCACAAGGCTCTGGGCAAGCCAGAGGCCTCCCGGCCCTCCCCGGCTCGCCCTCACAAGGGAACAGTCCTGGGATGCGCCCCTCAGACTCGACTCCCTCCAAATGCTCACCCCTCCTCCTCCCGGGGTCGCGCCCTTTGGAAATATTGGGCCTAAAAATGTCTTGGGCCTCGGGGGCCCACTCGGCGAATACAAGGTTGTACACAATCCCCGCTCTTTTCGAGCGTGGCTCACGCTCGGAAAGAAATGTCCAACCCTGCATATTCGACGAGTGTCGCTGGGAATCCGGTTATTGGTGATATCTTGGAAAAGCCGCAGCGCCTCCCTGAGAGGCCCCAACCTTGCCGGCTAGTGAGAGCCCGACTAGCTCAGCCACCTCGGGGAAAAATACAGCCTCCCCGAGAGGCCTTCCTACCCTGCCGGCAAGTGAGAGCCCGGCTAGTGGAGCCACCTCGGGGGAAAAACACTTAGCCTCCCCGAGAGGCCTTCCTACCCTGCCGGTTAGTGAGAGCCCGGCTAGCGGAGACACCTCGGGGGGAAAACACTTAGCCTCCCCGAGAGGCCTTCCTACCCTGCCGGCTAGTGAGAGCCCGGTTAGCGGAGCCACCTCGGGGGAAAAATACTTAAGAGAATTTTCGGCCACTGAGCGGTTCCTGACCCTGCCAGCTAGGTGGGAGCCTGGTCAGCAGGTCAGCATCGGGACTAAGTACCCTGAGACTCTCCTGCCCCCGAGCGATCCTTGGACCTGCCAGCTTGATGGGAGCCTGGTCAGCGGGCCAGCATCGGGACTAAGTACCCTGAGACTCTCATGCCCCCGAGCGATCCTCAGACCTGCCAGCTTGATGGGATCCTGGTCAGCGGGCCAGCGTCGGGGCTAAGTACTTGGGACTTTCCTACCACCGAGCGATCCTCGGACCTGCCAGCTTGATGGGAGCCTGGTCAGTGGGCCAGCATCGGGGCTAAGTACTTGGGAC
This sequence comes from Dactylorhiza incarnata, assembly GCA_033032865.1. Classification (NCBI taxonomy): domain Eukaryota; kingdom Viridiplantae; phylum Streptophyta; class Magnoliopsida; order Asparagales; family Orchidaceae; genus Dactylorhiza; species Dactylorhiza incarnata. Next base: position 1,900,253 of record JAWHQI010000103.1, on the reverse strand, counting down.
TTTCCTGCCACCGAGCGATCCTCGGACCTGCTCGGGGCCTTAACCAACATGAATCTCCTGCCTCGCTGAGTGAATCTCCTGTCCTGCTAGCTAGATGGGAGCCTGGTCAGCGGTCTCTGCTCGGGGCCTGAACCAATATGAATCTCCTGCCTCGCCGAGTGAATCTCCTGTCCTGCCAGCTAGATGGGAGCCTGGTCAGCGGTCTCTGCTCGGGGCCTTAACCAACATGAATCTCCTGCCTCGCCGAGTGAATCTCCTGTCCTGCCAGCTAGATGGGAGCCTGGTCAGCGGTCTCTGCTTGGGGCCTTAACCAACATGAATCTCCTGCCTCGCCGAGTGAATCTCCTGTCCTGCCAGCTAGATAGGAGCCTGGTCAACGGTCTCTGCTCGGGGCCTTAACCAACATGAATCTCCTGCCTCGCCGAGTGAATCTCCTGTCCTGCCACCTTGATGGGATCCTGGTCAGCGGTCTCTGCTCGGGGCCTTAACCAACATGAATCTCCTGCCTCGCCGAGTGAATCTCCTGTCCTACCAGATAGATGGGAGCCTGGTCAGCGGTCTCTGCTCGGGGCCTTAACCAACATGAATCTCCTGCCTCTCCAAGTGAATCTCCTGTCCTGCCAGCTAGATGGGAGCCTGGTCAGCGGTCTCTGCTCGGGGCCTTAAGTATTTTTTTATTGAAAAACTTTCATCATATTGATAATCTGAGTACATATGAGAACATTAGGCATGGAAATGAAACATTACCTTACATGGGCTCAAGGGTAGAAAAAAAAAACTAAGTATGGGGACCCAACTTGTTCTCCTACTATCGGGTCTGGTTTTCCTCGCCCTCCTCTGGTTGTGGATGTTGATGCCTTGGACCCCTTGCCTTCTTTAGCTCTAAGAACTCAGGGCAGGCGGACGTCGCGTGACCCTCCTCATCGTGGAAGTCACAGTAGGGCAACTCCGCTCGGATGCCCTTTCTTCCTCCCATGAGGTTCTTTCATCTTCCTTGGCTTATCGCCCTATCCTGCTGGGGCGGTGGAGATGTCATCTGCCCCTGCCTCCACCTCAGGCGGTTGGATCTTTTCCTTTTGAAATCCCTCCCTCCTTGCTCTCGCGGAGTCGAATTGGTAACCTCCGTGCTCGCCGGGCTATTGAGTAGCTGCCCCTCGGGGTGGCCTCGCCCACCAACATTCTAACTCCTTTCGGGGTGGGGCGAGTGGGGGCCGAATGCCTCCCCGCTCACCCCCCTTCGGGTCTGGGCTAGAAGGGGCGGGGCTAGCTGGGAGGGCGACCCCCTCCTGAGATCGCCCCCTTGAAGGGGCGGGGCGAGCTGGGAGGGCGACCCCCTCCTGAGCTCGCCCCCTTGAAGGGGCGGGGCGAGCTGGGAGGGCGACCCCCTCCTGAGCTCGCCCCCTTGAAGGGGAGGGGCGAGCTGGGAGGGCGACCCCCTCCGGAGCTCGCCCCCTTGAAGGGGCGGGGCGAGCTGGGAGGGCGACCCCCTCCTGAGCTCACCCCCTTGAAGGGGCAGGGCGAGCTGGGAGGGCGACCCCCTCCTGAGCTCGCCCCCTTGAAGGGGCGGGGCGAGCTGGGAGGGCTCCCCCCTCCTGAGCTCACCCTCCTGAAAGGGCGGGGCGAGTGGGGGCCTGGCGCCTCCCCACTTGACCCCTCCTTGGGACACGGGCGAGTGCGGGCCGAATGCCTCCCCACTCCCTCTTGCTTGCACCTCCTTCCTGGATGACTGGCCGGGAGTGCCCTCGCTCACCCGCTGAGGCGAGACCTCCAGACCAGTTCCTCTTCTACCTCCGACTATCATGGCGAAAGCAACCTCGAAGGTCTGCAGGGCCTCCTGCTTGAAGTTTTCGAACATCTCCAACATCACCCCGACCACCGAGGGCTGCGAGTGACCTGGGTCAGAACTTCCTCCACCTCCGACCATGGAGCTCATCTCGAGATTTTCTTGAATCGGTCACACTCCACACTCACCGCACCATGTGTTGAAACAGAGACTTGCGAACAAGACTTAGTCTCTGTGGAGTTCGGGGCCCTCAGCTAGCCGAGGGGCAACCAATCCTTACTCCTCCCAAGGGAGAGCTCTAGGTTGAAGGTGTTGGAACTAGGAACTGGACCAAGGGCTTAGTGGGGAGGTCCCGCCACAAACCCGGAAGTTCCCTAGGAACTTCCCCTCCCAAGCCACTACTAAGCTTGGGCACCACTGAAGGCTCTCCTCACCCCCTAGAGGGACTTGGGAAGGGAGAGAGAGAGAGGGAGAGAGCTAGCCTAGAATGAGATCCCTTCAAATGGTGCCCCCTTGGTCCTATTTATAGGATTTCTGAAGTTGGGCTGCAAATAGTCGAAAACTGGTCTGCCAGATTACCAAAATACCCTTGAACTGGGCTGCAGATAGCCAAATCCCGCTGCTCTTGGACTGCGAATAACCAAAACTGGACTGCGAATAGCCAAATCCCGCTGCTCTTGGGCGCTAAACGCAGACCGCCTACCCGGCTTGGAGCTGAGCGAGACGGAGGCCTCCCCGGCTCGCCCCCACAAGGTTCTGGGCGAGCCGGAGGCTTCCCGGCTCTCCCAGCTCGCCCCCACAAGGCTCTGGGCGAGCCGGAGGCCTCTAGGCCCTCCCAGCTCACCCCCACAAGGTTCTGGGCGAGTCGGAGGCCTCCCGGCCCTCCCAGCTCGCCCCCACAAGGCTCTGGGCGAGCCGGAGGCCTCCCGACCCTCCCAGCTCGCCCCCACAAGGCTCTGGGCGAGCCGGAGGCCTCTCGGCCTCCCAGCTCGCCCCCACAAGGTTCTGGGCGAGCCAGAGGCCTCCTGGCCCTCCCAGCTCGCCCCCACAAGGCTCTGGGCGAGCCGGAGGCCTCCCGACCCTCCCAGCTTGCCCCCACAAGGTTCTGGGCGAGCCGGAGGCCTCCCGGCCCTCCCAACTCACCCCCACAAGGTTCTGGGCGAGCCGGAGGCCTCCCGGCCCTCCCAGCTCGCCCCCACAAGGCTCTGAGCGAGCCGGAGGCCTCCCGGCCCTCCCATCTCGCCCCCACAAGGCTCTGGGCGAGCCGGAGGCCTCCCGACCCTCCCAGCTCGCCCCCACAAGGGTCTGGGCGAGCCGGAGGCCTCCGGGCGCTCCCAGCTCGCCCCCACAAGGTTCTGGGCGAGCCGGAGGCCTCCGGGCCCTCCCAGCTCGCCAACACAAGGCTCTGGGTGAGCCGGAGGCCTCCCGGCCCTCCCAGCTCGCCCCCACAAGGCTCTGGGCAAGCCGGAGGCCTCCCGGCCTTCCCAGCTCGCCCCCACAAGGTTCTGGGCGAGCCGGAGGCCTCCCGACCCTCCCAGCTCGCCCCCACAAGGCTCTGGGCGAGCCGGAGGCCTCCCGGCCCTCCCCGGCTCGCCCTCACAAGGGAATAGTCCTGGGATGTGCCCCTCAGACTCGACTCCCTCCAAATGCTCACCCCTCCTCCTCCTGGGGTCGCGCCCTTTGGAAATATTGGGACTAAAAATATCTTGGGCCTTGGGGGCCCACTCGGTGAATACAGGGTTGTACAGCAGCAGAGTCTCATTTGTGATCTGGTTTCTTGTCTTCTCTCCCACTGTCATATCTCCTATAACTTGAGTTGGAGGGTGATCCTTTATGGTCATCCTGTTTCTTTTTAAACTGTTTAGTGGATTGATATCCGCATGGATTTCCTCTTCCTCATTGATAATGGGAGCACCATTTTAATTCTCTAGAATAATCTCTGTGTTTGGCAGAGCATGTGCCTGAATGTTATTATCATCTGAAGCAGAGCCTTCATCTGATTCATTATCAGTTTACTGTTTTCCTTTCTCCTGGCAACCTGATGAGTGTTCTATGATGCTGAGCATTTCAACTTGATCTTCCAGTTGGTCTTCTTCTTGCAATATGACATTGGTGGAAGTTTCCTTCCCCTTGGAGAACATATTAGTCTCATCAAACACCACATTTATTGACTCCTCAATTTTGAGACAACTCTTATTATAACACATATAGGCCTTGCTTGATAAGGTGTATCCCAAGAATATCCCATCATCAGACTTCTTGTAAAATTTGGCAAGTTGGCTCTTTCCATTGCTCAGAATGAAGCAAGTACACCCAAAAATCCTAAAGTATGTGATTATATGTGTCTTTCCTTTCAATAACTCATAAGTAGTATTTAACTTAGTTTTGTGGATTAGGCTTCTATTCAAAACATAGTTGACTATATTCACTGCCTAAGCCCAGAAGGACATTGACAAATTAGATTCAACCAATAATATCCTTCCTGATTCAATTAGCGTTCTATTTTTCCTTTCAGCCACCCCATTTTGTTGGAGGTTCTAGGAGTTGAAAAGCTTTGTCTTATCCCTTCACCCTCATAGAATCTATAGATTAACTAGTTTCGAACCCAGTACCATGATCACACCTGATCATAACAACATGAGTATTGAATTTAGATTGACTCTATCTAATGAACCTTGAGAGGATCTTTAAGGTTTCTAACTTATGTTTTAGAAAGAACACCCAGTTGAATCTAGAAAATTAATCTACAATGACTAATGTATAAGACTTGTTTGCTAAGCTTTGAGTGGAGATAGGACCAAATAGATCCATGTGCAACAGATAAAGATTCTAGGGGATGTTGGAACACAGTTTTCCCCATCCCTTTGAGTTGAGAATAACAAATTCTACTTGTATTTGATCTTGTTTGTCATTGTGTTTTTAGCATGCAGGTTTGAACAAAATTGACACTAGGATGCTACATTATTGGTCTGGACATGCTCACAAGCTGAAATGATGAATGTAGTCTAACGCCAAGCATTAGGACTTAACGCCGACATTGACTTTCATTCCCACCAAGATGAAGATGGCATGAAGGGAAGCTACCGTGATTGTAGGAGCATTTTGGGAATGATTTGACTTAACGCCAGGCGTTAGCCTCAACGCCAGCATTAAGGTTGCCTAAAATGAATGTTTCCAAAGATGCAGAATCTCCTTCCTATTTTGATGACCTGAACCATCAAATTATTTCCATACTGAGTCAACGTCTGACATAAGCCATAATGTCGTTGTTAGCTTCAGTCCTATAAATAGGCGGCATTCATTCTCTTCAACAAGAGATTCTAAGGAGCCCTATTCCAGCACTTCAGAAACTTTGTAAGGGCCATAATTTCAGACCACCATCTCCCACACAAATTCAAGAGAAGAATTCGAAGGAGGATCGGATCAACGATCACTCAAAGCCAAGAATGCACGGTTCAACTTCAACGATATTCAGCGGGTCTTTGCCATCTCCAAAATTCTTCATAGGGAGTTTTTACTTGTCTTTTATATTTTGTTGTACCTCTTTCATTGTGATTGCTTGGAGAATTCGCCGCGGTTGTTGGCAACTTGGTTCGTGCGCATCTTAGGGGGAATTCATCGCGGTTGTGGTGACTAGGTCTAGGGAGTAGATCTAGGGGGTGCTCGAGGCCTTTTTGGGGATAGAAAGGCTAGAGCGGCTTGAGGCCATATCTGGGGAAAGATCGGCTAAATCCAACCGGTTCTTGTGAGAAGAGTCGGTATAGAAAATGAAAAAAAGTATTTCATATTCGCCTTGGTTTCTAGCGTCATAGAAATCAGATTTGGTATTCAAATTTTATAAATGATAATCATGTGTTTTCTTATTAAATAAATTTGATTTCATTTCTTATTTCTAACTTTTTACTCTTATTTCAATTTACTTATTAGAAAATCACAAAAGTTTTTCTTAAAATCCTAAAGTTTTCAGAAACCCTTATTCACCCCCCTCTAAGGGCGCCTCAAGATACAACAAGTGGTATCAAAGGCAGGTTATTAAAAAACATTTTCACCACCGGGAATAATGGCGCTTCTTGATCATGATCTCGCTTCTACGAGTGGGGAGAAATTTTATATAAATGAAAAATCACTAGCACCACCTTTATTTGTAGGAAAAAATATAAAGGATGGAAAAATCTAATGGAAAATTTTCTCAAGTCCTTAGGCATAGATGTTTGGATTCTTACTATTAAAGAACCCCCAAGTGTTCTAAATAAAAATGAAATGGTTTTAAATACGAAGGCTATGAATAGTTTATTTTGCGCTATATCACAAGATATTTTCAAATTAGTTTATTGTTTTTCTAATGCGTACAAAATTTGGAAATTTCTTGAAGAGATTTATAGTCCTCCTCATATAGGTACGGAACAATCGCAAGAACCAAAGAATATGCAAGATTGCATAGACATTCAAGAAGGCTCTTCTCTTGATAGATCCATGAAATGCACATTAAGCGGAAGGGAAAATAACAACTCACTTATGAAAGAGGAATGCAAAAAGGATGACAAAGGAACATTATGTTCAAATCTCGCATCATCCGAAAGCACTGTAAGGAAATAAAATTCCATCTTTTGTAACTCTATTTCTACGTTACAATTGCTATAAACCACTAAGCGTAAAATAAAGAAATTGAAAAATGCCAATTCAAAACTATGTTTAGAAAATAAAAGATTAAAAGTTATATCTAATGTAGAAACAAAAATTGATGTGCTTGATGACTCTCACTCTTTCTCTTTAATTAAAACTGCTTCACCTTGTATCAATTATAATGAAGTAAAGGAAAATTACAAGAAACTTGAAAAGGAGCTTATTTTTGTAAAAGAACAAAATAAACGATTATGCTTAGAAAATTCATCTTTTAAAAGTAATTGTTCTATGTGTAAAAATTATAAAATTGAAATAAAAGAGATGGATGAAACATTTGAAGAATTAAGAAATTACTATCAAATTCATATTGATTCCATTATCACAACTCTTAAAAATAGCACAATTGCTTATAATAAAGCAAGGCATAATCTCAAAGTTAAGAATTACAAATTAGAAACTAAAGGAAACTCGCTCAAGGAAATCATAAACGAAAATTCTCAAAACTTACATTCACAATACTAATCAAATTTCAAACGCAAGTTAAATATGAATTTCCACAATTTATCTAAGCAAAACATAGGGAAAGCAAAACATATGGAATAAAAAAAAACTTGTAAAAGAATTTCCAAAACATCATCATTATCATTTACACCATAATGGTTTTCCCAACATAAATTTAAATGCAAATAAATTTCCCTTAAACAATTTCAAAAGTCATTTTTATACAAATATTCAAGTAAATAACTATGGAAATTTAAAAGATGAAAATAATGCCTTTCCAAGGTAAGAATGGAGACCCATATGTATGAATGACGCACTAATGTCAAATGAAAGGGTCCACTCATCCTTGACTCCCCAAAAGCAAACTCGATGTATTTGGGTACCCAAGAAACCATCTCTCTTGGTCCTCTTTGGATACCTAAATCTCTTTGTCATTAGGTATCATACAATTGCATGAAGAAGACCCCAGAAAAATGAACAACCAATAATCTTCTTCATGATATACTTAAAACTCCTTTTATTTTATTGACTTTACCCAAAATACTATGGTTACTTTCATATATATCTTAAAATATGAATCTATCTCGTAAACCTAATGATTAATAGATCAAAAATGAAATTAAATAAAAAGTCATATCAATACCTATCAATACCTTTTTATCTTATCTTTACAATGTCATTCATTAAATAACTTGAATACTAAAATTGTTAAGCTAATGCAAAATTTTTAAATAAGACATTTTGAAGTTTTCTTTTTATAAGCTCATATCCATATAAAAAATAATCTATCATGATTAAATCCACCAAAGGTTGTGTGGAGACCTATTTAAGCAATAAAATCATAACTAAGAAAACCTGAACAAAATCAAAACACAGCAAAGAAATATTTCACAAAATAAATAAAAATCAGAAAAAGCTAAATTATAAAAATCATGATAACTTCTAACGCCTGGCGCAAGCTCTAATGCCAGCATTAGACTTTAGTTGTACAAATTTAATTATTTTTATTACATAAAAAACTCCCTAAAATTCTCTACTCTCACTAATATAATATGACCCTTCAGCACTAGAACTCCCGTGATCCCTTCTCCTTCGTGTACGACGAGTTGAGTGGCGAGGAGGATCCTCCATGGAAACATCCCACTCCCTCTCCTATGTCGGTGTCGGCTTCAACACCAGGGCCTTGGTCATGTACCACATCATCCTCTCCATCCGTGATATACGACGTGTCATGTTCTCCATGAAATCTTCGAACGACTCCTGATGCTCCCGACTCATCTCACAGAGTGAGACTCATCGTCAAAGGGGTGGTCGAGAAGATGATGGTGTATCTCATGGCCGAGGAACTCGAATGGTAGAAGTAGAATAAAGCTCCGGGACAAGATCATTAACATAATTCCGTCGGGTTATGTATTGATACTTTATATAAATATTAATTGTTGGATTTATGAATTTTATAAAGAGAGATTCATTGTTGATGTTCTACAATTCTATATCTGATGAAGGCAAGCATACTTTATCGTTTATAGTATAGGATACTTAAGAAAAAAATATCAAGGTCGTATTAAACATGGGTTTGTCGAGTACTTCTACTTCGAGAAAGCTCACTATTATTTTATCGGAAATAATATTAAAAAGAGTAATAATTAAAATTAAATAAAAGAGAACAAAAAGAAATAAAGAAAAACAAAACTTGATTCAAACTTGCTTTGAAATGAATTAAAAAAGATAAATATTATCATTCTTCTCTATGCCTTGACTGTGGAGATTCATAGCTTATGAACTCACCTCTCTCGAGGAATACGCCCACCTGAGATTAAGTTGATCGGCCGAACTCTCATCCTATAATCGAAATGCCTAATACTCGCTTTAACGAGGTGAATTGCACTATAGGATTTGACTCCTATCCAGAAGATTTTCATCATCCTCTCTCGAGGTGTGCGTGCAACCATTTTATTCTTGAGTGAATGATACTTACGCACGAGCTTCTCGGCTAACTAGAATACGAAAACAAATTCTGAAATTCATAACCGGCATATGAACTCGATATCATAATTTTTCAAGAATAAATCGAAGGAGAGAAGATACGATAATAAGGCCAAGAGATAATTTCAAATCAAAACTTATAAAAAACAAGAACTGCTAAATATTAACTAAAGGAAAAAATTAAGAAAAAGAGATAAGGAGGGAAGAGGAGATTTTGCATAAATGAAAAAACTAAAATTTCATTACCATAAAAAGAGAACATTACATGAATTGAAAACTAAGTTACCTTGCATTAAAGTAAATCTAAACTAACTTGCATGAATTAAAGAAGAACATGATATAAAAAGAAAACTAAAAAAAAAAGAAAATACATTAATTAAAAACAAAACCTAAAAATGAAAATAAAACAAAAACTATACAAGAACAGCCCAAATGGGCAGGGGGAAGAAGAGAGATTTACTGGAAATGAGTTCTTGAATTTATAGGAGAAAATTTGAGGTTACACGCTCTTGGTCACAGGCATGACCCTGGGGCGTGTAGTCACTGTTCTGCATCGGCTAGATGATGACATGGAGCTTGCGTGATGGCGGGAGAAAGTCAGACATTACACGCCCGTATAACTTGGGTCACAGGCATGCAATCTGAGCGTGCTTATTAAATGCAGCATGGGTCTGATTGTGGCGCGGCAGGGAGCAGGGATCATGCGCGAAATTCATGGGCGTGACCTATGGGTCACAGGCATGACTTGGGTCAACTTCTCGATGGAAGCTCCTCTTCTCGACGGCATCACTGCTGACAAGATTCTATGTTTACACGCCCTTTGTCACGGGCGTGACCTTCGGGTCACGGGCGTGACCTTCGGGTCACGGGCGTGACCGAGGGCGTGACTTGCTGTGGATGAGCTTAAACTGCGCGACATCAATCTGGACTAGCATTAAAGTTACACGCCCTTGGTCACAGACGTGACCTAGGGCGTGTACTATCAATTTTGAGCAAAAACTCCAGAAAATTTGCAAAACAAAAATACAATTATATTTAGAACAGAAATTATAAAAGAAGTGAGTTTTAACTAAAATATAAATACTATTTACAATTTTATATTAAACTTAACCTAAATACTATAATTAAAATATGCATAAATCCAAGTCATCAAATTCCCCCATAATTTAGCTTTTTGCTATTCCGGAGCAAAAGTATGAGAAATATTTATAAGACATTTAATAAAAATTTTAATTAAAACAAAAAATTTATTGAATCATAAGTAAGCTAAAAAGAAAATTTAGGGATTATCGAAATAAGTCCTAAATTATGAAATTAGAATAATAAGAGAAAAATATTTAGCAAAGATTTCTCAAAAATAATAACTTGTAAACAAGATTGAATATTTGTAAACAAAATTAGATTTAAAATTATAAAAACCATAACTTTGAAAGAAACTAAGTGAAAAAATAACCTACTAAATATTGCTCTCTCCATAACTTAATTTAGACCTAGATCAATGATTTTGGTTTAGGAGGGAGTTCATAAAATTTGGCAAAAGAAGAGATTTTAGAATGGAGGCCTTGAATTTTATCCTCTCACCTCTAGTTTTTTCTTTTTTTGTATAGGCTTAGGAGTAATGAATTTTATCCTCTTACTCCATGCCATATAATCTTTAAATTCTCTTCTAATAAAAAACCCAAAATGTATATGTTTAGGAGTAATGAATTTTATCCTCTTACTCCATGCCATATAATCTTTTAAAATGATTTTGGGTGCATATGTTTAGGGAATAATGAATTTTATCCTCTTATTCCCATGACATATGATCTTTTAAAACATTTTTTTTTCATTTTTATGCCATCAAAGGGCTAGGGTAGAGAAAAATTTCTAGCTTATAAATTAAATTTTTTTGAGAGCAAATTTTAGTAAATTAAATTTTCCTACGATTCTAAAAGCATGAGGTAAAAATAATTAAAATCTAACGGTGTTATGCAAAATTAATACAAAATTGAAACTATTTAGAATAAAAGAGAAGAAGTGCTAAAGAAAGTTCTCTAATCAAATTAAAATCATAAAATATTACTTAAAACTAAATCACCTAAAAAAATACATTTAGCAAACCATGATAAAATAGAAGATTAGCAAATTAAAAACAAAAAAATAAATGCTCATAAATAAACTCATAAAAAAGATTTTGGAAATAACAAAAACCAAAGGGCTTATTATATTTTTGAAATTTTTCTAAGTTTTCATCAATTTTTTGAATTTTTGATATCATCTTTTTTTTGGATTTTTGATATTATCTTTTTATTTTGAATTTTTGATTTTATCTTTTTTTGAATTTTTGATAAGAAGTAAATAATAAAAAAGCTAAACATAAATTAAAAAGCCTAAAACTTTTTTTTGTTAATTCTTGGACTTCCCGAGGTATACCCAGTGAAGAGTTTTCAACAATACTAGGAGGTGTGATGGGATGTTAGCTCAAACGTCCCTTTCCAAGAAATTAATTTTCTATTTTCTATTTTTTTTGAAGATTTTGGGATTTCTAATTTTTTGAAAAAGCTAAATTTTCTTTTAGTAAAAGACAACAAAATACGAAATACACTATGTACAAAAAGAAAATAACAATGTACAAACAAAATATTTTTGCAATTTTTGGGGATTTATAATTTTTTTTTGAGGAAATTATCTAAGATTTTATAATTTAAAAAGATAGGGAAATACACCCTCATAGTTATAATTCAACATTGTCCCCAATGTTGAAAGCTTAGTATGGAGAACAATAAAATAGAAAATACAAAAGCATGATTATGAAAAAAAGAATAAGGAGAGGAAAAAGAAGTACGCCTCTGATTTGGAGACGGACGACCACCACGATCACCTGCAAAATTTAAAAAAAACATAAAACAAAACACAAAATAAAAAAGAAATAAAACATAAAAGTTACTTTTTTTTTTTGAGTTTTGATTAGTTTTATAATATTTTTGTGTTTTTAATTTTTTATTTCAAAAAGAAAAAAAAAATTGTTTTTTTGGTTAAGAGGGGGGAAAGAAAAAAAAAGTAAAAAGAACAAGATAAAAGATAAAAGCAATTGTGTTCTCTCTTTTCAAAATATCGAGAAAATATTCCCCGACAATGGGGCCAAAAACTTGATGTAAATATAAATTGTTGGATTTATGAATTTTAAAAAGAGCGATTCGTTATTGATGTTCTCCAATTCTATATCCGATGAAGGCAAGCGTACCTTATCATTTATAGTATAGGATACTTAAGATAAATTACCAAGGTCGTATTAAACACGGGTTTGTCGAGTACTTCTACTTCGAGAAAGCTCACTATTATTTTATCAGAAATAATATTGAAAAAGAGTAATAATTAAAACTAAATAAAAGAGGACAAAAAGAAATATAGAAAAACAAAACTTATTCAAACTTGCTTTGAAATGAAATAAAAAAATAAATATTATCATTCTTCTCTATGTCTTGACCATGGAGATTCCTAGCTTATGAACGTACCTCTCTCGTGGAATACGCCCACCCGAGATTAAGTTGATCGGCTGAACTCTCATCCTATAACAGAAATGCCTAATACTCGCTTTAACGAGGTGAATCCTACTATAAGATTTGACTCATATCCAGAGGATTTACGTCATCCTCTTTTGAGAGGTGCATGCAACTCTTTTTATTATCGAGTGATCGATTCATACGCATGAGCCTCTCGGCTAACTAAAATACAAAAACAAATACTGAAATTTATAATCGTCATATGAACTCGATATCGTTATTTTTCGAGGCTAAACGAAGGAGAGAAGATACGATAATAAGGCGAAGAGATAATTTCAAATCAAAACTTGTAAAAACCAAGAACTACTAAATATTAACTAATGGAAAAAATTAAGAAAAAGAGATAAGGAGGTAAGAGGAGATTTTGCATAAATGAAACAACTAAAATTTCATTACCATAAAAAGAGAACATTACATGAATTGAAAACTAAGTTACATTGCATTAAAGTAAATCTAAACTAACTTGCATGAATTAAAGAAGAACATGACATAAAAAGAAAACTAAAAAAAGAAAATACATTAATTAAAAACTAAACCTAAAAATGAAAATAATAAAAAACTATACAAGAACAGCCAAATTGGAAGGGAGAAGAAGAGAGATTTGCTGAAAATGAGCTCCTGAATTTATAGGAGAAAATTTGAGGTTTACACCCTTGGTCACGGGCGTGACTCTGTGGCGTGGAATCACTATTCAGCATTGGCTGGAACGGCGGCATGGAGCTTGCGTGACAGCGGGAGAAAGTCGAACATTACACGCCCGTGTAACTTGGGTCACAGGTGTTAAAAACTTGAGGTCCGGAGGTGAAGTAAAATGCGGAACACTTCACAAAAACTTCCACAAGTGTAGCACAAAAATGACAATGGGAAGACCGAATAGTGCTATAGTATTAACTATCTCTTTACAATTCGATGTATACATGGAGAGACATGATTCATAAGAATCACGGAGGAGAGAAGCACAAAACACAAAAGTAAACAAGCTGCTGGCGACTTGACCTCCTAAGATCGCCAGACCGCACGAACAGACAAGCCAGATGGATAGCCCCTGAGACCGCGCGAACAAGGCATAAGCCGCACCTGTCAGACCGCAACCACAGACCGCACGACCAGCTGCTTTATTCCTTTGCTGAAAACAACCAGTTTGCACTTCTTGATCGCCCAGACCGTATGGACTTAAGATCACAGAAGAACCCGTGAACACTAAACACAGAAACTACTACAGACCGCAACTCAAGATCGCCTGGACAATTAAGACCGCCTTATCAACTGAGTTCGTTGCACAGTCTATGAACACCTAAACACAGTCTGCTCGGACTGGTTTATTCAAAGCTGGAAGAAGGGAGAAAAGCTGACCGCGAGCTGCTAGTCGCTAACCTGCGAACAAACAAATCGGTCAACAAAATCTCAGACTGCGCGACCTCAAAGTGAGACCGGCATAATCAAGCCAACTTTGGTTCTTACAATTCTCGTTTTGAATTATGGGCCCTACACCCCTATTTATTGGCGAGCAGACGGATATCTTCACCGCACAAACCAAGATACAATAACCACCCATCAGATTGCGAGTGGTCTCTCAAATCAAACCGCCCGAGCTCAGCACCGCTAACAACTCCCTTATTGAACCATACAGTTATCACAAACCGCCCGGTTACCGCAGTCATCAAAACTGACTGCCCGGTCTTATTGCACAAGTAAATAACTTCTTCAGTAACCCAGACGGACAAGAACAACATGTCAGACCGCCCGATCACTACAAGAAGGCAGACCTACTTGAACATCTGGCCGACTTGAATAAGTCGCCAGAACAACCTGCGCAAGCCTCTCTGATAATTAGCGTTCCCGCAGATCAGACCGCCCAGAATAGATCACCTGAGACAAAATCGGCCAGAGCACCAACGTAGACCACGCGGTCTCTGCGGTATCCAACCTGCAGACCGCACAGCGACATTCCACTTCCACTTCAAAAATTTAACACTCCCCCTTGAAGTGGGAAGTGGAAGTCAGCCCAAGCAAACTACGCAACCGACCAAATGGTCCCTTCGACAGCGGCTAAGTAAATATGTCAGCAACGTTCTCTGGCTCTGCACATGCTCCACAGTCAGAGATCCCTCCAACACCTTCTCACGAATGAAATGGTGATGAATCTCTATGTGCTTCTTACGCGCGCGACAAACTGGATTGTTCACCAGTTTGAGAGCACTCTCATTGTCACCACGTAGCAGAGTAGGACCTCGCACCTCCCTATGAATGTCCTCCACAAGCCTCCTAAGCCAGATGGCTTCCTGAGCCGCCAAAGACGATGCTTTGAACTCCGCTTTGATGGTAGAGACAAACACAGAATTCTGCTTCTTGCTGCACCATGATATAGCTGTAGAGCCTGTCATAAAGACATATCCAGATGTCGATCTCCAATCATCCGAATCTCCTCCATAATCAGCATCCATGTACCCATGTAAACAAAAGCCCGAATCTCTCCCGTAGAAGAGGCCCAAATTCGAGGTGGATTTGACATACTTCAAGATACTCCTAGCCGCCACAAGATGAAGTTTCCGAGGCTCTTCCATAAACCGACTGACACTGCCAACTGCATAAGCAATATTTAGCCTCATGATCGTCAAGTATATCAGTCTCCCAACCAAAGCCCGGAACACAAAAGGATCGGTAAGAACCTCCCCATCATCTCGTCAAAGATGAACTCCAACCTACAGTGTAGTAGAGCTGCTCTTCCCCCTTCCATGCCGAATATCTTCACGATTTGATCCGCATAGCCTTTTTGGGAAACAAGCATGCCGCTCTCTTTCCTCTCCACTTTGAGCCCAAGGAAATGGTGGAGCTTACCCAAATCCTTCATCTCGAATGTGATAGCTAGCTCAGCACGAAGCCTAGCTACCTCCACTTCAGAATTCCCCATGACGATCATATCGTCAATGTATAGCAGCACCAAGACCTGAAGCTCCCCCGTCTTCTTTACGAATAAGCTTAAATCTGAATCAGAAGCAAAGTATCCGCAAAACTGGAGGTATTCCGCGATCTTCCCGTACCACGCCCGAGGCGCTTGCTTAAAGTCGTAAAGAGCCTTCTTGAGCTTGCAAACATATCTTGGGTGCTCTTCAGAAACATAACCAAGTGGTTGATCCATGAAGATATCCTTATCAATCTCGCCATATAAGAAAGCATTCTTTACGTCGAGTTGCCAAATCTTCCACCCATGGCAAGCTTCCAATGCGATCACCACCCGGACCGAAGTCATCTTGGCAACTGATGAATAACAAATTATGCATATTTTTAGTATCATTTCTAGCCTAATTTTGGGTAATTTTCTACATATTGCTTTTAAATCATTGAAATAATCACTTCTTTTTTTCTTTTGTAAAAATAAGTAATTATATATATAAAAGAATAAAATTTGGAAATATTATTGTATACTAAATTTATTATAAATATAATAAATATATATAATATATAAAATATAAATAATATAGTTATATGTAGGTAAATAATAAGTATAATAAATAATCATATATTTATATGTAAATATAAATGAAAAATAGTAATAATAATATAAATAATATAAAAATAATATGCATGATAGATAAATAGGATGAAAAATATATATATATAATAATATAGTAGTATTGTATATTAATAACATAATAATAATAATGAATAATAAATATATTATAAATATAATAAAATACATATATGTATAATATATGTATATGTATAAATATATATGTATAGTATATAAAATCTAAATAATAATAGTAATATATATATAAATTAAATATAATCATATAAATAACTATGTAAATTAAATGAAAATAAAATAAAAAATAAAATAAAAATATCTGTGTAATTATAATAAATATAATTATTGCTCTTTGTATGTTGAAGGAGCCGCTTGACTCATTGGTTCTGTCTTGGTTTGCCCCCGCTGATGCCCCGGGTTTGATTCCTGGCTCAGTCATATTTAATTGGATTAAACTGCGGCCGCCCGTTTCCCCCTCTTTTTGCATTTAATAAATTCTAACGCTAACATTATATATATAATATACCCCCTTAAATTCTAGATAAGCGCCCTTGCTCCAGTGGTCTTGGTCTGGCTAGCCTCCCTTGAGGTTGTGGGTTCGAAACCCAGCACTCCTTTTTGCTGGATTAAATCCAGCTAGCCTCCCTGCCCGTGCCCGCTGCCGCCCTGCCCGCGCCCGTGCCAGCTGCCGCCCTGCTGCCCGCTGCCCGCGCCAACCTCCAGCTCAGCCCGCCAGCTAGCCCCTTCCAGCCCTCAAACCGCACCCCAGAAGCTTCCTGCCAGCTGCTTCAATCCAGCTTGCAGCACACTTTTTTTAGCTATTTGCCCCCCCCCCTCTCTCTCTCTTTTGCCTATAAATAAGAGGGCTCTTCCTCATTTTTAAAGGTTCATCATTTTAGAACCTAGACTAGTGTTTGTGAGTTTGTTTTGAGTGTTCTTGTGAGCTTTTGTAAGTGTTCTTGTGAGTTTTATATGTGTTTTTGTGGGTGTTTCTAAGCCCTTTGTTGGGCTCTTTCTCCTCCTATTTAAGCTTTTTTGTAAAAGTTGTAATCTCTTTTTGGTATATATATGAATATATGTTCTTCTTTGTTCTTATTGTGGTAACTTAGTTTTTGTTTTCTCTTTCTTTTATTTTTCTTTTTCCTTTTTTTTCTCTTCTTTATGTAAGTGTGTGTGTAGGAGATTAAATTGTTTTTTGTTTTGGTTTGTTGTTTTTATTTTCTTTTTCTTTTTTAGTAAGTGTGTGTGAGTGTATGAGAGTAAATTGTTTATATTTTAGTTTCATTTTGTTATTAGTGTGTGTGAGTGTAGGAGAATAGATTTTATTTTCTTTTAACTTAGTTTCATTTATGTTGTGTGTGTGAGTGTATGAGTTAATTTTTGTTTTCTTTAACTTAGATTTCAATTAAAGTAAGTGTGTGTGTGTGTATGAGAATAGATTTTGCTTTCTTTAACTTAGATTTCAATTAAAGTAAGTGTGTGTGTGTGTGTAGGTGGATAAATTTTGCGCCTTTTTTGTAATTCAATAACTTAGCTTTCATTTCCGTCACGCATTTATTTCCCGCCTATCCATTTGGATAGGACTCGTCACGCATTTATTTCCCACCTATCCATTCGGATAGGTCTCGTCACGCATTTATTTCCCGCCTATCCATTTGGATAGGACTCGCTCACGCATTTATTTCCCCTCTACCTATTTGGGTAGGGATCGCATTTCTTTAATTTTTGCAATTTATCGCTTTTATTTTAATTCCGTAGAGAGCGTGAGTTTTCAATTAGTGCGTCTTTTGTTTTTAATATAATTGCTTTTTGCTAATTCCGCTAACTGCTCAATCGCTTAAAATCGCCGTAGTTATCATTATCGCTTTATAAAACTCTAAAAAATTCTAAGCAATACTACTTTCTAAATTAACGTTTTCGTGCTTTCTCGCTTTTTATCGCAATTATCGTTAAACGCACGCCAACCTTAATTTTCATCATTAGTTTTTCTACAAAGCTATAAAAATCAATTCAAATCTCTTTTCGATAAAATAATAGCGCGTTCCTAAGAAGTAGAAATAATCGATACGACCTTGGAAAATATGACCTTTATATTTCAAAAGAAATATCCTATACTACTATCGATAAGGTCCACTTGCCTTTATTGATTTTAGTCCGGATAATTATATAAACCCAAAAGCTTTCTCTCAAAAGCCAATTAAAACTCTTTTAAAAACACTTAGAAAATTTGTTGCAACAAACCTTTGGTTGTTGCAACTAGCTCAAGGTAAAAGAGGTTTTAAAAAAGGAAACTATCATTTACAAAATTGTTGCAACAACTCACAAATTGTTGCAACAACATAACATATTCAAAAAGCTTTCAACTTTCATTTCAACATAAGCCTTTCAAACCATTTCTACTTAGCTTTTGGCGACGCGGCCAAAGAGTAATCGTCGATATTTCGAAAGAGGAAAAGGCCGTTACTTCTATCTTTCGATAGGATAACGGGTAATTCCTCGAAGTAGAATTACTCGCGGGACTCTTCGAAAACGTCCGCCTAAGGTTAAAGTCTAAAGAAAGAAATAGCTTTTCTAAAAAGTTAAATTTCAGCGTATCAAGTTTTTGGCGCCGTTGCCGGGGACTTGTGTCGTTATTTTAAATAGGAAACTCTATTAATTTTATCTTATATTTCACATCTCTATCTATTATATATTTTACTTTCATCTTAAAAACAACAAAAAATCTAATTAAGAAAGAAAAAACCTATCTAAGAAAAAGGAAAATCCAAAATCTTCAAAAAAATATAAAGATATATCTCCTTTATTTTTACCACCTCTTATAAACTCATATTTGCAAAATTTAAAAACTTTTTCAATTATAAAACTTTTGCTTATATATTTACAAACATACATCTATATGTTCATATAAAACCAAACAAAACAAAACCTTAAAAATTACCCACAAAAATATATATTGCGATATTTTCTACTTACGAAAAGAAAATAAAAAAATATATATATATTTTCCCCCTCTTTCTTTCTTTCCTTGTTTTTCTTAGTTGTAAAAATATTTCCAAAGCAAAAACATCAAAAAAATCTATAAAAAGAAACTATTTCTTCCAAAATTTTTTTTTAGTGTATGACCCGAGGAGAATCTTCGGATAATCCAATTTTACCTTTTGATCCCGAAATTGAGCGCACGGTTCTCGAACGCCGCCGATCTCGTAATCAAAATCTACAAATAGATACCGAAGAATCCGTCGGCGATATACATTTAGGCGTGATGGGCGATCCTAATCTAAATGCGGCCCCACAGCGGACCATGGCCTATTATGCTAGGCCAAATTTAGAGGATACAGGATCGAGCATCACCCGCCCCGCGGTAGCTAATAATAATTTCAAAATCAAATCCAGTATAATCCAAATGGTACAACAGTCGATTCAGTTCGACGGTTTGCTAGATGAGGACCCAAACCAACACCTTTCAAATTTTTTAGAAATTTGCGACACCTTCAAGATTAATGGCGTCAGCGATGACGCCATTCGCTTGCGCTTATTTCCCTTTTCCCTGCGGACAAAGGCTAAATCGTGGTTGACTTCTCTTACGAGAGGGTCCATAACCACGTGGGCCGAATTGACGGAGAATTTTCTAACTAAATATTTTCCTCCTTCAAAAACCGCTAAATTACGCACCGATATCGCATCCTTCATTCAATTCGATTCCGATTCTCTCTACGAGACTTGGGAGCGTTTTAAAGAATATTTGCGTAGGTGTCCTCATCACGCGCTACCAACTTGGCTACAGGTACAAACGTTCTATAACGGCTTGAATTTCTCAACGCGACAGATGATCGACGCAGCCGCCGGGGGAACGTTAAACAACAAAACCCCGGAGGCCGCTCAAGCTCTGATCGAAGAAATGGCCATGAACGCGTACCAATGGAACGTACCAAGGTCGCATCCTACTAAACCGGCTGGTCTTTTCGAAGTGGATGCCACTACTTAGCCTCGCAGGTAGAGCGGCTAAGTAAGCAAGTGGCGGAGATGACTGCTTCCTCCTCCACTCCCGCTTGGGCTAATAATCCTAATAATAATAATAATAATTTTAATAATCCTAATATTAATTTTAATACTCATAATAATAATAATAATCTAAATAATAATAATAATAATATCGAGGAATCGGTGGAGTACGTTGGCAATCAAGTGCGGGCGCCCTTCAATCCTAATAACAACCCTTATAGTAATAACTATAATCCGGGTTGGAGGAGCCACCCGAACTTCTCCTGGAGTATTCCTAACAACGCGCAACGCCCCCCACCTGCGATCCCACAAGGATTTCCGTAAGGATATCCCCAAGGATTTCAGCAGGGCTTTCCGCCACCCCCTCCAAAACCTACTCCGCTCGAGGAGATTTTTACAAAATACATAGCGTCCAATGAGGCAAATATCCGGAATATAACCGGATCGCTAAAAAATTTAGAAATGCAGGTTGGACAGCTCGCTAAAATAATCTCCAAGCGGCCACTTGGAGCATTGCCAGGAAACTCGGAGCAGAACCCGCGTGAAAATGCCCACGCCATTACCCTTCGCAGCGGCAGGGAGGTCGACTCCCCATTGCAGGTAGAGCGTCAGGTAACTGTTTCGCCTCCGACCCCTCCACCCTTGTCTTCAATTTTATTAGAAAAGGAAAAAACATTAGCGCCGAGCGTTTCGAGCCCGCAAATTCCTTACCCGGCAAAAATTAATAAAGAGAAAGATGACGAACATTATCAAAAAATTTTACGAATATTAAAACAAATTCAAATTAACGTCCCCTTCTGCGAGGCACTCTCTCAGATGCCGAAATATGCGAAATACCTTAAGGGGCTCCTTTCTAATAAAAAGAAGCTCGAAGGTATTTCGCGTGTTTTATTAAATGCGGAATGCTCGGCGGTCCTACTTAATGAATTGCCGCCAAAACTAAACGACCCGGGAAGGTTTTCCATCCCGTGCCTTTTTGGCAATCTATTAATAAAATACGCCCTAGCGGACCTGGGAGCGAGCATTAATTTAATGCCCTTCTCCCTCTTTAAAAAAACTAGATTTGGGTGTTCCCACCCCAACAAAAATGAGCATCCAACTCGCGGGTCGCTCGATAAAATATCCTATCAGGGTAGTGGAGGACGTTCTGGTCAAGGTTGACAAGTTTATCTTCCCGGTAGACTTCGTCATCCTCGACATCGAGGAGGACGCCGAGGTACCAATTATCCTCGGTCGCCCTTTCCTCGCGACCTCCCGAGCATTAATTGATGTGAGTAACGGTCGCCTCCTCCTTCGAGTAGGGGACGACGAAGTTACCCTTCATATTAATCCTTCGATACGAAACTCTTTATCGAACGACGATTCCTGCTTTCACTTAGAATCCGCATTCGAGGATGAGTGTTCTTCGCTTGCAGAATTACTCGCTTTAACATTAGACGATCCGGATCTGGCAAACCTCGCCCCTTTGGACGAATTACCGCCAGATTCGCCTTTCGAGTCTTTTAATTCTAAAAGTTTAAAAATTACAACTTCTTACGAAGAACCCCCGGTCTTGGAGCTTAAGCCACTCCCCGACCATTTAAAATACGTTTTTCTCGTCGCGGACTTAAAACTCCGGGTTATTATTTTGTCTTCTTTAACCGATTCGGAAACCTCCGAATTAGTTAAAGTTTTGTCTACGCATCGCCATGCAATATCATGACAAATTTCAGATTTTAGGGGGATAAATCCCTCTTTTTGCACGCACAAAATTTTCTTAGAAGATAATTCCCGGAAAACCATCCAGCCACAGCGACGACTTAACCCGAATTTGCGGGATGTCGTTAAGGCTGAAGTAATAAAACTCCTGGATGCGGGGATTATCTACCCTATATCCGATAACACGTGGGTTAGTCTCATTCATGTCGTGCCAAAAAAGGGCGGTCTAACGGTAGTGGCGAATCAAAACAACGAATTAATCCCAACCAGTACTGTTACGGGTTGGCGAGTGTGCATCGATTACCGAAAATTAAATGATGCCACCCGAAAAGACCACTTTCCATTGCCGTTTATCGATCAAATTCTGGAGCGACTTTCGGGTCATCCATATTAATGTTTTCTCGATGGTCTTTCGGGGTTTTTACAAATTCCTATCTCCCCCGAAGACCAGGAGAAAACTGCTTTTACGTGCCCCTTCGGTACCTTCGCATACCGAAGGATGCCGTTCGGCCTCTGCAATGCGCCCGCTAAATTTCAACGATGTATGATGGCAATCTTTGGAGAGCTCGTAGAGGATATTATGGAAGTCTTTATGGATGACTTCTCGGTCTTTGGAAGCTCCTTCAAAAACTGTTTAAAAAATTTAGATCGAGTCCTCCAACGATGCAAAGACACGAACCTGGTTTTAAACTGGGAGAAGTGTAATTTTATGGTTCGAGAAGGCTTAGTTCTCGGACCCAAAATTTCCGCAAGAGGGATGGAGGTCGACAAGGCCAAGGTCGAAATAATCGAAAAACTTCCCGCGCCCTCAAATATAAAATCTATTCGTAGTTTTCTTGGCCACGCGGGTTTTTATAGGCAGTTCATTCAAAATTTTTCTAAAATAACAAAACCGCTAACCCACCTCCTGGAGAAGGAATCTCCATTTATTTTTGATTACGCGTGCGTAGAGGCATTTGAACTTATAAAAGACAAACTTATCCATTCTCCCATTCTGGTGGCGCCCGATTGGACCCTTCCGTTTGAGATTATGTGCGACGCGAGCGATATAGCGGTAGGGGCCGTATTAGGCCAACGTGTAAATAAATATTTTCATCCTATCTATTACGCATCCCGCATGCTCACGGCCGCACAGGCTAATTACACGACCACGGAAAAGGAACTCCTTGCCGTCGTCTTCGCCATCGATAAATTTAGGCCCTACGTCACGCTTTCAAAAATTATAGTATTTACCGACCACTCTGCCCTAAGATATTTATTAGATAAAATAGATGCTAAGCCCCGCCTTCTTCGATGGATCCTCCTATTACAAGAATTTGATTTAGAGATCCGGGATAAGAAGGGGGCCAAAAATTTAGCGGCCGACCACCTCTCTTGTTTAGAGCGCCCGATCGCGGAAGCGCTCTTCAAACCGGAAATTGATGATCGATTTCCCGAGGAGCGTCTTTTAACTTTAAATAATTTAAAAACTTCTTCCACACCTTGGTTCGCGGACTACGCCAACTATTTAGTTGCGCGGGTGCTTCCGAAAATCTTTTCAAAACAGCAAAAGAAGAAATTCTTTTCTGATTTGAAAAACTACTTTTGGGAGGACCCTTTTCTATTTCGCGTCTGCGCGGACCAAGTCGTGCGGAGATGCGTTTCGAGCGAGGAGGGTGTGCAAATATTGCGTCACTGCCACGAGGGGCCGGCCGGGGGGCATTATCAAGCCAATCGGACCGCACATAAGGCGCTGGAGGCGAGCTTTTATTGGCTCGCTCTCTTCAAAGACGCTCACACTTTTGTGAGCGCATGCGATAGCTGTCAACGGTCGGGTAACATTTCTCGTCGCGACGAGATGCCCCAAATTTTTTATTTAGAATGCGAGATTTTCGATTTATGGGGCATAGATTTCATAGGGCCCCTACCTCGTTCATATACAAATCGCTACATTTTAGTGGCGGTCGACTACGTATCTAGGTGGGCGGAAGCGCAAGCTCTCCCCACCAACGATGCGAGAGTCGTCGTCAAATTCCTAAAAAAATTATTTTCTCGCTTTGGTACGCCCCGTGCGATAGTTAGTGATAGGGGTACGCACTTTTGCAACGCCCAGTTTGCAAAAAGATTAACCAAATATGGCATTACGCATAAGCTCGCCACAACCTATCACCCCCAAACGAGCGGCCAAGTGGAGGTAGTGAATCGAGAAATTAAGCGAATATTAGAAAAAACCGTTTCCACTAATAGGAAGGATTGGGCAATTAAATTGGACGACGCGTTGTGGGCATATCGTACAGCGTACAAGACTGCAATCGGTTGTACGCCTTATCGATTAGTCTACGGTAAGGCATGCCATTTGCCCGTAGAATTAGAGCACCGCGCTTTTTGGGCGTTAAAACTTTTAAATCTCGATCATAATTTAACCGTCGAAAACTGAAAATTCCAATTAAACGAACTCGATGAATGGCGTGCGAACGCCTACGAGAGTAATAAATTTTATAAGGAACGCTCTAAATTTTACCACGACCGAAAAATTAAATTTCCAAAATCATTTGCGCCGGGCGATCTCGTCCTCCTATATAATTCACGTCTTCGTCTTTTTCCCGGGAAACTAAAATCCCGTTGGTCCGGCCCCTTTCAAGTGAAAGAGATTTGGCCATACGGGACCGTCCTTATAACCCACCCGGAAAAAGGCAACTTAAAAGTTAACGGTCACCAACTAAAACTCTACCACGCGGGGGATCAACTGGGAGGGAAGCTAAATTCCATACCCCTCACCCACCTCTAAAAAGATCGTACCCCGCCAACGCATCAAGCTACGAGACGGTAAACAAAGCGCTCGTGGGAGGCACCCCCATATTTATCTAATTACGCTCTTCTTTTTTATTGTTCTTATTTACATAAAAAAATGATGAAATAAATTTTAATTTCAAAACAAAAAAAACTTAAACAAAAATATAATTAATAATAATAATAAATAATAATAATAAATAATAATAATAATAAAACAAAATGAAAATTAATTTTAATAACTATGCATATTTTAAATTATCATTCTTTTTCCAAAAGGAAACATAAAACAAAATAAAATAATGCAAAAACTTTAAAACAAAAATCAAAAAGAATTTTGGTAATTTTAGGATAAGACAATAGGAAGTTTCTCAAAGTAGGATTACTCGACAGACCCGAGAGGGGATTTTTGTCGATATTTCGAAACAAGAAAACCCCGTTGCTTTTACCTTTTTATTTCTCTTATTTCTTCCTTGCTTTTTATCTTAAAGCTTTTTCTTTATTTACTTTATTTTATCTTTCTTGAGATTTTGATATATTTTAAAACATGCATATTTCAAAATTAAAACCAAAAAAAATATATATAATATAAATAATAAAATAAAAATGATGATAAAAATTTATTTTTATCATACCCCAAAAAAAAATATGATCACTTATATACTTCTAACTTCCTTTCATACATATACTATTTTTCGCTCTTTTGTACATTTGGAAAAATCAAAACAAAACCCAAGTTTTCGCTCCTCCTACCTAAACTAAACATTGAGGACAATGTTGACTTTTAAGTATGGGGGTGTTTTTCCTCTTTTGTAATTATTTTTGTCCCTTTTTTTAATATATATATAGAAAAGACCAAAAAAATTTAAATAATTTGTTACAACATAACAATTTTTGTTACAACATAACAAAATTTGTTGCAACAAATTTGTCCCTCTGCTTTTATTTTTTTTTGTAAAATTTTAATATGTAAATATGTAACAAAATCAAAAATAAAAAAAACTATTAATTAACTTAGAAAAAAAAACACCAAAAAAATATATTATAAATATTTTATTTTCTTTTTGTGTTTTTGTTTGTAAATAATTTTCCATATTTGAAAATAAATCAAAATCACAAAAAAAAATTATGATGAAAAATATCTTAGAAAAACACCAAAAAATTATATATGTTTTTCTTTTATATTTTCTTCTTTCCTTCTCTTCTTTTCCTTTTTTAAGTATTAATGTATATATAAGATAAAGAATTGAAAAATCCAAAAAAAATTTACTTAGAAATTTGTTATAACAAAATTCACAAAATTTTGTCATAACACCACAAACATTTTATTTTCCTCTCTCTCTTTCTTTTTTCTTTTCCTTTTTTTTATTATTGTACATATTTTTAACAAAATTAAAACAATCAAAAAAATATTATGAAAAAATATCTTAGAAAAATCAAAAATATTTTGTATGTATTTTTACTTTTCTTAATTTTCTTCTTTCTTTGTTTTTTTAGTATTTATATATGCATTTTGTTATAAAGAAAATCAAAAATCCCAAAAATATCATATCTTAAAAACTTCAAAAAAAAAAATTGAAAAACTTATCAAAAAACCCAAAAATAAAATAAAACCCCTACTTAGCTTTTTGTTATTTCCAAGGCTAGGTTAGTTTTATCTTTAAGCGTTTTTCATTATTTTTGATTTACTAAATCAATTTTATTTATTTTATAGTTTGAAAAATTTAAATCGAGGAATTTTCAGTAGTAAAGAAAATCTTGCGATCTTAATTTAATTTGAGAACAGAATTTTTAGCAATACCTCTGGTTTACCCTAAATAGATTCCTTTTTGTATTATATTGGCAAATCATCTTTAGATTCAATTATTCTAACTCTAAACTTGTGAAACTTTAGGAATGTTTTTAATCTACTAAACTTGCTCTCAAAAATCTTTTTTTATTAATCTAGAATTTCTCTTGAAACCCCCCTTTTAAACACCCCTTAGCTTGGCATAAATATAATAAAAGAAGGAGTTTTAAAAGAAATCCTGTGTCAATGGGAATAAAAAGATTCCGTAAATACAGGCACCCAATATTGTTAAAAGAAATCCCGTGTCAATGGGAATAAAATTCCGTAAACACGGGCATTGGGTTAAGTTTAGAAAAGATTTCAATTATCCCGCGTAAACCAACGCTGGGAATCAAAGCAAAACCACCAAAAAGGTGGGGTGAGAGGATAAAATCCATCACCCCTAAATCCAAGCACTCTTCTTTTTGCCAAGGCTACCTTTTTTCCCCTACCCCTTAGCCAATAAAATTGTACCTAGATTTTAATTTAAAAAAGTTTGAGAGAGCATAATTAGTAGGCTTTATTTATTCTTAAAAACTTTCTTAAAAAAGTTAAAGTTTTATATAATTCTATTCTAATTAAAAGGTACCAAAGACTGCAATAATCGACGCTATTTAGCTAACTTTAGAAGTCTCGCTAAATTTTTTTCGCTCTTTTTAAATTACTTTAATAGTTTTGGACTTACCTCTTTAAATACCCTAAATTTATTTCGATCTTACTTTTGATTTAATAAAAACTTTAGTAAATTAGAAATTTTATTAAACGTCTTATAGGTATCCCTTACTTTTGCTCTTGAATAGCAAAAGCTTAAGTATGGGGGTGTTTGATGAATAACAAATTATGCATATTTTTAGTATCATTTCTAGCCTAATTTTGGGTAATTTTGTACATATTGCTTTTAAATCATTGAAATAATCACTTCTTTTTTTCTTTTGTAAAAATAAGTAATTATATATATAAAAGAATAAAATTTTGAAATATTATTGTACAATAAATTTATTATAAATATAATAAATATATATAATATATAAAATATAAATAATATAGTTATATGTATGTAAATAATAAGTATAATAAATAATCATATATTTATATGTAAATATAAATGAAAAATAGTAATAATAATGTAAATAATATAAAAATAATATGCATGATAGATAAATAGGATGAAAAAAATATATATATAATAATATAGTAGTATTGTATATTAATAACATAATAATAATAATGAATAATAAATATATTATAAATATAATAAAATACATATATGTATAATATATGTATATGTATAAATATATATGTATAGTATATAAAATTTAAATAATAATAGTAATATATATATATAAATTAAATATAAACATATAAATAACTATGTAAATTAAATGAAAAAAAAAAACATCTGTGTAATTATAATAAATATAATTATTGCTCTTTGTATGTTGAAGGAGCCGCTTGGCTCATTGGTTTTGTCTTGGTTTGCCCCCGCTGCTGCCCCGGGTTCGATTCCTGGCTCAGTCATATTTAATTGGATTAAACTGCGGCCGCCCGTTTCCCCCTCTTTTTGCATTTAATAAATTCTAACGCTAACATTATATATATGATATACTCCCTTAAATTCTAGATAAGCGCCCTTGCTCCAGTGGTCTTGGTCTGGCTAGCCTCCCTTGAGGTTGTGGGTTCGAAACCCAGCACTCCTTTTTGCTGGATTAAATCCAGCTAGCCGCCCTGCCCGTGCCCGCTGCCGCCCTGCCCGCGCCCCTACCCGCGCCCGTGCCAGCTGCCGCCCTGCTGCCCACTGCCCGCGCCCGTGCCCTGCTGCCCACTGCCCGCTGCCCGTGCTAACCTCCAGCTCAGCCCGCCAGCTAGCCCCTTCCAGCCCTCTAACGGCACCCCAGAAGCTTCCAGCCAGCTGCTTCCATCCAGCTTGCAGCACACTTTTTTTAGCTATTTGCCCCCCCTCTCTCTCTTTTGCCTATAAATAAGAGGGCTCTTCCTCATTTTTAAAGGTTCATCATTTTAGAACCTAGACTAGTGTTTGTGAGTTTGTTTTGAGTGTTCTTATGAGCTTTTGTAAGTGTTCTTGTGAGTTTTATATGTGTTTTTGTGGGTGTTTCTAAGCCCTTTGTTGGGCTCTTTCTCCTCCTATTTAAGCTTTTTTGTAAAAGTTGTAATCTCTTTTTGGTATATATATGAATATTTGTTCTTCTTTGTTCTTATTGTGGTAACTTAGTTTTTGTTTTCTCTTTCTTTTATTTTTCTTTTTCCTTTTTTTTCTCTTCTTTATGTAAATGTGTGTGTGTGTAGGAGATTAAATTGTTTTTTTGTTTTGGTTTGTTGTTTTTATTTTCTTTTTCTTTTTTAGTAAGTGTGT
This sequence comes from Dactylorhiza incarnata, assembly GCA_033032865.1. Lineage (NCBI taxonomy): Eukaryota > Viridiplantae > Streptophyta > Magnoliopsida > Asparagales > Orchidaceae > Dactylorhiza > Dactylorhiza incarnata. The sequence continues at coordinate 1,871,618 of JAWHQI010000103.1, read as the reverse complement.
GTGAGTGTATGAGAGTAAATTGTTTTTATTTTAGTTTCATTTTGTTATTAGTGTGTGTGAGTGTAGGAGAATAGATTTTATTTTCTTTTAACTTAGTTTCATTTATGTTGTGTGTGTGAGTGTATGAGTTAATTTTTGTTTTCTTTAACTTAGATTTCAATTAAAGTAAGTGTGTGTGTGTGTGTATGAGAATAGATTTTGTTTTCTTTAACTTAGATTTCAATTAAAGTAAGTGTGTGTGTGTGTGTAGGTGGATAAATTTTGCGCCTTTTTTGTAATTCAATAGCTTAGCTTTCATTTCCGTCACGCATTTATTTCCCGCCTATCCATTTGGATAGGACTCGTCACGCATTTATTTCCCGCCTATCCATTTGGATAGGACTCGTCACGCATTTATTTCCCGCCTATCCATTTGGATAGGACTCGCTCACGCATTTATTTCCCCTCTACCTATTTGGGTAGGGATCGCATTTCTTTAATTTTTGCAATTTGCCGCTTTCATTTTAATTCCGTAGAGTGCGTGAGTTTTCAATTAGTGCGTCTTTTGTTTTTAATATAAATGCTTTTTGCTAATTCCGCTAACCGCTCAATCGCTTAAAATCACCGTAGTTATCATTATCGCTTTATAAAACTCTAAAAAATTCTAAGCAAAACTACTTTCTAAATTAACGTTTTCGTGCTTTCTCGCTTTTTATCGCAATTATCGTTAAACGCACGCAAACCATAATTTTCGTCATTAGTTTTTCTACAAAGCTATAAAAATCAATTCAAATCTCTTTTCAATAAAATAATAGCGCGTTCCTAAGAAGTAGAAATAATCCATACGACCTTGGAAAAATACGACCTTGATATTTCAAAAGAAATATCCTATACTAATATCGATAAGGTCCACTTGCCTTTATTGATTTTAGTCCAGATAATTATATAAACCCAAAAGCTTTCTCTCAAAAGCCAATTAAAACTCTTTTAAAAACACATAGAAAATTTGTTGCAACAAACCTTTGGTTGTTGCAACTAGCTCAAGGTAAAAGAGGTTTTAAAAAAGGAAACTATCATTTACAAAATTGTTGCAACAACTCACAAATTGTTGCAACAACATAACATATTCAAAAAGCTTTCAACTTTCATTTCAACATAAGCCTTTCAAACCATTTCTACTTAGCTTTTGGCGATGCGGCCAAAGAGTAATCGTCGATATTTCGAAAGAGGAAAAGGCCATTACTTCTATCTTTCGATAGGATAACGGGTAATTCCTCGAAGTAGAATTACTCGCGGGACTCTTCGAAAACGTCCGCCTAAGGTTAAAGTCTAAAGAAAGAAAGAGCTTTTCTAAAAAGTTAAATTTCAGCGTATCAGCAACGGGGCTAAACGTCTCTTCATAATACTCCCCATACTTCTGAGAGAAACCTCGAGCTACAAGGCGAGCCTTGTACCGCTCAATACTTCCATCAGCCTTCTTCTTCAATTTTAAGACCCACTTGCAAGTCACCGGAGTAACACCCTCAACCTTAGGCACCAAGTCCCAAGTCTCATTCTTCCTGAGGGCAGCCATCTCTTCATCTATGTCTCCTTCCCACTCATTGACTCCAACGACATTTTCATAACAAGATGGCTCTCTCTCATCTAGGAGACCTGCGAAGAAACATGAGACAAAGCTCACCAAGTTTCCGCCCGTATACCGATAAGGTGGAATAATGGTCCTCTTGGGCCTCCTCAGAGCTTGACTCTGAACCACCTCTTCAACTGCAGCTTGTGGACTAGCTCTCCTTTCAGGTAAACATGGAGCATCGCTCCACCTGCTTCCAGAACTTGAAGCACCTGACCCAGAGCTAGAAATACCTGGAGCACCTGGAGAAATAGGCAACTCTACAGATGAGCTTGTTGGATCGGTAGGTGCCCTTAGAGGGGGGAGGGGGGTGAATAAGGGTTTTAAAAACTTATAATAAATTTTGAATAACTTTGAAAAAAGCTTTGATTATTAAACTAGAGAAGATCAAGACACATAAAGTGAAGTAAAAGTAAAGACATGATTTTATTAACTTGAGAAGCATGATCACAAAACATGATCTCTTATCGAAGCTAGAAATCAAAGCTAATAGAAAGACTCTTTTTGTTTTCTATTCAGACTCGTATCCCCACGAACCAGTTGGCTTTAGCCGATCCTTCCCCGGATATGGCCTCAAGCCGCTCTAGCCAACCCTTCCCCAGATATGGCCTCGAGCACCCCCTAGACCTACTCCCGAGACCTAATCGCCAACACGAGGCAAATTTCTGCCCTAAGTCCTATCCAGACTTAGTCGCCAACACGAGGCAAATTCTCTAACGGTTACAAAAGATATGAAATAAAATAACAACAACAATATTAAAACTCCCTCTAAGAAACTTCTGAAGTCAGAGATGAACGATCGCTGTAGAATAAGCGAGGTTGAAGCGATCCCTCTTTGGATGTAGCGTGATGAAGTCCTCCTTCAGAAACTCTCTAAGCGTTTGGTGGGAGATCAACTCTCGGTCATATAAGGCTTTGGAATTCTGGCACAAGAACTCTCTCAGGGATCAGCACCCCACACGAGAAGAGAAGGGTCCATTATATTGCCTCAGCGCTAGCGCCTGCGCTAGTGGTTCCGCCGGCGCTATCCCATATTAGGACACATTCTGCGCGGCAGAATCTTCAATCCAAGGAAACAATTCTCTCTTGCCAACTGTGCTCCTCGCTATCGCCTGCGCTATCGGATATCGCCTGGCGCTATCTCCTTCCATATGTGCTCCCGGAATTTATGCTTGAGCAAACATTTTGTCGATCGAAATTTCGTCGAACGCAGTGATGAGAATTTCATCGAGCGCCGCTTTATGTTCGTCGAATGAAATTTTATCGAACTCAATTCGTCGGTCAGGATTCAACATTTGTCGAGCTCAATTTCGTCGACCGGAATTTGTCGAGCGGGCTTCAACATTCGTCGACAGGAAATTCGTTGAACGGGCTTCAACATTCGTCGAACGGAAATTTGTCGAACGGGATTTTGTCGAACGCCGCTAAAAGTTTGTCGAACAAATTTTCGTCGAACATCGTTATGAGAATTTCGTCGAGCACCGCTAACAGTTCGTCGAACAAGAGCTAGCGCCTGCGAGTACTACCGCCAGCGCTAGTAGGAGATTTGGATTTGATGGCTCAACTTTTGGGGTAACCTTCTTATGTAATCCTTAAGTCATGTGGACTTTGTTATCCTGCACACTTAAACACACAAGATCAAATACACATAGGATTTGTTATTCTCAAACCTAGGATATGCGGAATACCATGTTCCAACAAACTCCCCCTTTTGATAATAACAAATCCATTAATGATAAATCATAGCATTAATATATAAGCATGAAGAAACATACTTATGTGTGTGTGCGAGTGATGACTTAGGATAATTTATGATTTTAGCATTTAGAATTGCTCCCCCTAAATACATGCTCCCCCTAAGTGAATGCTCCCCTAATATGTAAGCTATCATCTTAATTAAGCATTATATTTTGATAGTAGATTAATATTTATCATGTTAGTTCTCCCCCTTTTATTATTAGCAAAAGCGGGTAAGGAGACACCACTTAAAAATTGATAATAAGATAAAAGCATGATCGAGCTTGTAGAGAAGAAAATGATAAGGAGTTTTAGAATACTTGTCATTTAAATAGATCAGAGTTTGAGTATTAAAACATTTTCATAAATCAGAGTTTGTAGCATAAACAAAATGTAATGATTTCCAAGTAACTAAACTACCCAGACAATATGTCTACACCCTAGCCCTGTACTAAGTGAAGGATGGGCATAAGGAGCTGCATACCTGCCGTAGGTTGGGGTGTTAGTCCCATATGCAAACACTAGACACAACTGAACCTAGCACTCTTTCCCCCCACTGCCTCGCAAGGCCCACTGGAACCCTCCCGGGTTAAGGACAAGACATGACTAGAGATAAAGGTTATCTAATGTCTACAACCCTACGCCCCCGCTATGGTGAGATATGAAGTCATGGATAATAATGATTGGAAACATTTAAGCATTTTAAATCTAATGACATAGCCTATGGATTTATATTTTTATTTGAATTTATGAAAACACTCACATCGCTATTTTGAAGTCCATTAATAAATCAGAGTTTTTAGCGTAATAATATTTTCATAGAAATAAATCAGAGTTTTATAGCAAAAAAAAATCCATGTAAAAAACAACCAATATAAAGTTTACCAAGCAAGTCTACCACTTGTTGCAAAAAAGGAATTTGAAGATTCAAGTGATGATGCACACAAAATGAAAGACTTTAAATAAGCATGAAAGCGCAAGGTAAAACAATTATATGGTGATGATGCGGAAGACTTATAGAAATACAAAAAACATCTTATTGTAATCAATGATTATCCATAAAAAGATATATGAGTTAAATTTCATAAGGAAGATGTTTTTGTAAATCATTATTCAATTAAAATCTTTAAGTTTATCAATAATGTAACCAAGCATGAAATAATGTTATCAAAAAGATTACTACAATGTTATTTTAATTCACAATTTCAAAACATACCACACATTGTAGAAAGCATGCTGGTTTATCTAGTGCATTTCATAAATAAAGAGTAGTATAGAATTAGCATTAGGATCCAATACTCATGAGAAGAAGTGTTATGGAAGAAAATGATGTGCACATAAGTGTATTTTGAATAAAGTAAACAAATGTTTTAATCAAAAATACAAGAAATATGTAAAGTAAAGAGCACAATAAACCACAAATAATTTTACTTCCACGCACTTCAATGCACAAAAAAATGTACAACTACCAAGGTGCTTTGCACACACAATGCTCATTAAGACTTATTAGGGTGCAAAGTAGTGCTTGGGGGATCACATTTTATTTTATTTTAATATTGAAACCAGTGTCCGGTGTACTTAAGAATAAGTGGTTTTTTATTTTGCAAGAAAGTTATGCTTTGCACAAGATACTTTACTATTCTTTCCAAGGTGCTCAACCTCACAACGCTTATTAAGACTTATCAGGAGGTTCAAGTCGTGCTTGGTGGAGTTATCTTTGTCACTTTATTTTATGATTTTTTTTGTTTTGTGCAAAGTTCTCCGAATACACTTGTTTTGCAAACCAATATAATTTATAAAAACATAACCACTTTTCTTAACGTTTGAAGTGCAAACAAAGGTTGTGTGGGTAAGATACTTGTGCAATTTTAATTCATTGTACTATTACAAAACATACACAAGCATTCTTAGATTAAACACATAAGTAGACAATGCCAAAATAAGTGAGTGAATAGCGATCATTATCAAACATAAAACATTACTCATACTAAGAGGCATGCTAAGCTTAGTTCTACACAACTTTTACAATATAATTGATGCACATATTAATAGATATATCAAAGCATGATGAAAGCAATGTTCAAAGTAGTTTGAAAAGATAAATTGTAACATTATAGAAGTTCTAAATAATAGATTAAATCATGCTTGATTTTCTCAATAATGTCCATACAGTTTTATTTGATAATTTAAAGCTTGAACGCATAAGATTGATCTTGGACTTCCCGAGGACTACCTTGTGAGAGGTTCGCCCAGTACTAGGTGATGTGATGGGATGAGAGCCCAAATCACCCTTTCGCAAGATATATGTAAATAGAAAAGTTAAGTTCAAAAATAACAGTTTTTGATATTTTTTGTTTTATATTTTTGTATTTGATTTTTGCTTTTAGAAATAGAATTTAAACAAATGACAAAAAACACAAAGGCAAAACATATATATATATTTTTAATTTGGCTTTTGTGTTTTTGTATTTGATTTTTCAAAAATCAATTATAAGCAGAATTGCAAAAATGAGTAGTACATATAGATTAATATATTTTTAAGTATTTTTCAAAATTTTAAAAATACAGAAATACAAATAGGTACGCTAGCGCCGCCGTTAGTGCTAGCGCGGGAAACAGTACACGATTTTTTATGATTTTGAAATTTTTAATTGTTGATCTTGATTAAGTGTCCCAATAGTAGTTTCATGCAAAAATTTCAGAATTTTAGGAGATGTCTAGATAGTCCAAATTGCATGAAACATTAGCAATTTTGTATATAACTTTTCCAAATAAACATTGCAAGTGATATATTTCATTATATCTCCATTTTAATATTTTTAAGGCTTATATTTACTAATGTAGTTTGAAAATGATAGGAAATGTAAGCATGAGAGGACATGAATGAACAAATTAAATATGCATGATTTTAGAGATTAACAATAATGTTCATGCACAATCATACCATGGATAAGCCCTAGATGAGAATACCCAGCCTGTATATCTTGGTAAACAAATAAAGCCTAACATAGACACAAATATTCTTTTGGTGGCAGTGTTAGAATGATAGGTTTGTGATTAATGTTATACCAAGTTTTGATTGTGTTTCAACTTATAGACCTAGAATGGAGTGACAATTCTATTTGATTTGATATCAAAATGATTCAAAGGTCTAAACTAGAAATAAATCACAATACACACATAATACACCAACCATGGTAAAAAAATTATAATATCAATTGTCATCATATAATTCATATGGATGTGATAGAAATAGTTGTTTTTAGAAGATATTTGATGTGAGTTATGATATATGATTTTAGAGAATTTTAGCAACAAACATCAATAGATCATGGTGGTGCGAGTGACATCAATATTCATTATGAAGATAGATTCTTTCAATACATTTTAGTGATTTTCTTTTAATTGAGAATTTTGAATATATATATATGTGTGATTTTTGATAGGTGAACAATAGTGATGGTTTAGATCATGTTTGACATCAAGGAGTGAACACAATATAATCTTTTGTTGTGACAAAGACAACCATATTGAAAGTTGAGCTTTTATTTAGATCTTGAACTTTCTTGTAGATTATGTTATTTCTCTAAACCACTTGTTGGTGAAGGCTAAAAAGCTTAATAACCTAATGACTTGATTTAATTTTAAAATATCTTATATCAAATTTAGAATTTGATTTATATGAATAATAAAAGATATTTATAGATAATGAATCTGAGAGAGGTAGATAGGTCATCAAAATTATATATGACTTTTGAATTTTGATCAATTTGATTTTATAAACATATTAAGCTTTTAAGAGATAGGATCATATTTTCAATACTATATAGGATGACCATGTCATGGTAGTTCAAAAGGAAAACAACAAGAAAAATAAAAAGGACATTAAAGCACATCATGAAGTAGAAATTTGTATATCTTATTTTGAAAAGTTTCTACTTCATGCATTTGATGATACCTAATGAATAAGAGTTTTAGGTATCCAAAAGGGACCATGTGGGATGGTTCCTTTAGGTACCCAAATATTGCGAGATGGCTTTTGGGGAGACAAGTACGAATGGACCCTTTCAAGTGGAGTTAATGTTTCATTTTTAATTTTGGGTCTCCACTCATACTTAGGTTTAATATTATAATTTTGCATTAATTTTCCATACTTATTAAATTTAGGCTTAAAATAATGATGACATTTGAAATCATTTTTTATAGGAAATTTTTGCATATTTGAATTTACTTTAGGATATAAATAATTTTGTAAATAATGGTGATTTTGATTTTGATTAACAAATCCTTTATGTTCCTTACTCCCATTATTAAACTTAGTTAAGATGTTCATATTCATATTCAACTTGTTTTTAGATATAGTTTGATATTGTGAATTTGTATTTACAATTTTCATAAGCAAGTTGATTTTTGATTTTAATTCATCATTCTTGATCTTTAAATTATGTCTAGCTTTTTTATAAGCGATTGTACTATTTTTAGGAGTGGAAACAATTGAATCAATATGTTCTTGATAGTTATTTCTATATTCATCAAATGTTTCATCCATCTCTTTAATTTCAATTTTATAACTTGTACACATAGCACAATCATTTTTCCAAGTTGAGTTTTCTAAACATAATCTTTCATTTTGTTCTTTTATAAAAAGAAGTTCCTTTTCAAGTTCCTTGCATTTTTCTTTTAAATCATCAAATTCCATACAAGGTGTAGTGTTTTCAACTAAGGAACCATGGATAGAACTTGATAAATTTGAAGTTGATTTTTCATTAATTTTTGCCTTTAAATTTTTATTTTCTAAGCGCAAATGTTTATTAGCATTTTTTAATTTCTTAATTTTGCGCTTTGTAGTTTGAAGCATTTGTAATGTAGAAATAGAAGTACAGAAAATGGGATTTAATTTCCTTACATTGCTTTCGGGATAGGCACGATTTGAGCATATCGTTTCTTTTACATCTTTTTGGCACTCCTCTTCCGAAGACAGTACTTCTTCTTTTCCATTTGATGTGTGCTCCATTGATCCGTCATGAGAGGAGCATTCTTGAAGACTTGTGCAAGATTGCATATATTCTGGTTCTTGCGATTGTTTCATACCTGTAGAAGGAGAATCATACATTTCTTCAAGAAATTTCCATACTTTGTATGCACTAGAAAAACAATATATTAATTTGAAAATATCTTGAGATAAAGCACAAAAAATATAATGCATAGCTTTTGCATTTAGGTGACGCTCTTGTTTATTTGATTCATCTGCTGGTCTAACTATTGCTATATCCGATGCATTGATATCTAAACTTTTAATAAATTTTTCCATTAATAATTTCCACCCTTTATAATTTCTCCCTTCGAATAAAGGTGGTTTAGGAGATTTTTCTTCTTCATAAAAATTTACCCCACTAGTAGAAGCGAGATCATGAGACACCATTATTCCCGGTTGTTAAGCCGATTTGGAATAACCTAGATCTGATACCACTTGTTGGATCGGTAGGCGCCCTTAGAGGGGGGGGGGTGAATAAGGGTTTTAAAAACTTATAATATATTTTGAATAACTTTGAAAAAAGCTTTGATTATTAAACTAGAGAAGATCAAGACACATCAAGTGAAGTAAAAGTAAAGACATGATTTTATTAACTTGAGAAGCATGATTACAAAACTTGATCTCTTATCGAAGCTAGAAATCTAAGCTAATAGAAAGACTCTTTTTGTTTTCTATACCGACTCGTATCCCCACGAAACGGTTGGCTTTAGCCGATCCTTCTCCGGATAAGGCCTCAAGCCGCTCTAGCCAACCCTTCCCTGGATATGGCCTCGAGCACCCCCTAGACCTACTCTTGAGTCCTAGTCGCCAACACGAAACGAATTTCTGCCCTAAGTCCTACCCAGACCTAGTCGCCAACATGAGGTGAATTCTCTAACGATTACAAAAGATATGAAATAAAATAACAATAACAATATTAAAACGCCCTCTAAGAAACTTCTGAAGTCGGAGATGAACGATCGCTGTAGAATAAGCGAGGTTGAAGCGATCCCTCTTTGGATGTAGCGTGATGAAGTCCTCCTTCAGAAACTCTCTAAGCGTTTGGTGGGAGATCAACTCTCGGTCATATGAGGCTTTTGAATTCTGGCACAAGACCTCTCTCAGGGAACAACACCCCACACGAGAAGAGAAGGGTTCATTATATAGCCTCAGCGTTAGCGCCTGCGCTAGTGGTACCGCCGGCGCTATCCCATATTAGGACACATTCTGCGCGGCAGAATCTTCAATCCGAGGAAACAATTCTCTCTTGCCAACTGTGCTCCTCGCTATCGCCTGCGCTATCGGATATCGCCTGGCTCTATCTCCTTCCATATGTGCTCCCGGAATTTATGCTTGAGCAAACATTTCGTCGATCGAAATTTCGTCGAACGCAGTGATGAGAATTATGTCGAGCACCGCTTTACGTTCGTCGAACGAAATTTCGTCAAACTCAATTCGTCGGTCAGGCTTCAACATTCGTCGAGTTCAATTTCGTCGACCGGAGTTTGTCGAGCAGGCTTCAACATTCGTCGACAGGAAATTCGTCGAACGGGCTTCAACATTCGTCGAACGGAAGTTCGTCGAACAGGATTTCGTCGAACGCCGTTAAGAGTTTGTCGAATGAATTTTTGTCGAACTCTGTTATGAGCATTTCGTCGAGAGCCGCTAACAGTTCGTCGAACGAGAGCTAGCGCCTGCGCTAGTACTACTGCCAGCGCTAGTAGGAGATTTGGATTTGATGGCTCAACTTTGGGGGCAACCTTCTTATGTAATCCTTGAGTTATGTGGACTTTGTTATCCTACACACTTAAACACACAAGATCAAATACACATAGGATTTGTTATTCTCAAACCTAGGAGATGCGGAAGACCATGTTCCAACAGGGCTACCTTGGTATGACGTCAGCTCGTCAAATACCACATCCCTAGAGACCACATATCTTCATGTCTCAGGATCCATGCAACTCCACCCTTTCTTTCGGTCATCATAACCGACGAAGACTAGTTTCCTTGCCTTAGCATCTAGCTTCGTTCGAAGGGCATCCGGAACATGCACGTAGCAGGTAGAACCAAACACTCAAAAGTGTTCCACGCTTGGCTTCTCCTTGAACATCAACTCATGAGGGGTTTTCATGTTGATGGGACTGAGAGGGATCCGGTTGATAACATAGGCCGCACAAGACATTCCCTCTACCCAGAAGGACTTTAAGATACTCTTGGCATGAAGCCAACATTTGCAGGTCTCCGTCAGATGACGAATCTTCCATTCTACAACTCCGTTCTATTCTAGAGTGTGTGTACAAGAAAGCTCCCTTTGGATGCCATGCTTCCTGCAGAAGTTAAAGAATGCCTTGGAGGTGAACTCCCCTTCGTTGTCAGTTCTGAACCTCTTGACCCACAGGTTAAGCCTACCTTCCACCAGCTCCTTGAACTCCACAAACCTTTCGAACACCTGTGACTTCTCCTTCAGAAAATATACCAAAGTATATCTGGTGAAGTCATCAACCAAGATCAGCATATACCTTCTACATCCAAGACTGGCAGTGTTGGTTGGTCCAAATAGATCACCATGTATACACTCCAATGGTCTTATACATCTGCTTTGTGATTTGTCAAATGGAAGACGTTGAGCCTTACCAAACTGACAACCTGCCCAAACATGACCATCCCCGAAAGATGACAAGCTAGGAAGACCTTTCACCAGGCCTCTTCCTGCCATAGCTTTCAACTTATGCATCCCAACATGCCTAAGTCTTTCATGCCAGATAGCGGCGCTGTCGTTAGCCCTCATCTTATCAACATAAGAACTTGTTGAAAGAACAAACAAGTCCTTCACCCGTCTCCCTATATGAGTGACCTCAGCTTTCACAGCTGAAACATTTCGGAGAAATTTCACTTCTGTTGGACCGAACAGAACGTGATAGCCAACATCCACCACATTGGTCACCGAGAAGAGGTTCTTCTTCATCCCCGGAACATGATAGACGCTCTTCTATGTAAGAGTACCTCTATCATCATTCAAAGAAACCATACCCTCCTTCTCTACTGCATGTATAGTATCATAAGCCATAATGATAGCGTCATTACCTGTATATGCTCACAATGAGGAGAACTTCGACTCATCCCCGGTGATGTGATGACCACACCCAGGTTAATGGAATCCATAGCTCGAAAACACATGCCCGTCATGAATGCACCTCCACCACCCCAACTACCATCAGAATTGGAACCAACCTCCTCCTTTCCTGCAGTATGCCCTGGCTGAAGATTAACTTGGCAGTCTCTCTTGAAGTTACCAAGCTTGTTGCACCTGAAGCATCTAGGTCCTCCCTTCTTCTTCTTCCCATCATGCTTAGGAGCATAGCTCCTCTCCTGCTGATATGAAGTAGACAGACTATCATCTCCAGATGTCTTCTTCTTCTTCTTGTCCCATCTCTTCTTCTTACCAGAGAAGAGAACCTCACCTTCTCCCCCAGAGACAAACATCCCAGCCATTTGCTTAGGCAAACTCTCTTGCGAAGCAAGTAAGTTCTCCATCTCCAACAACAAAGGCTGATTGGCCCAGCCTTGAACAGAAGTGACAAAGGCCACATACTCCCTCCGCAAGCCGCAGATTATGTTCCTCTTCAGCTTAGCTTTTGAGATAGGATCATCCGGGTCCAAATCCGATATCTCTGCGTAGAGGTTCTTTATCTTCAAGAAGAATGTTGAGATAGAAAAATCTCCCTGAGTTGATTTCACCAACGCATTCTCCAAGTACTGTAGCCTAGCTACATTCTTCTTGTTGAACAAGCCATCCAATGCTGTCCAAATTTCTGCAGCTGATCTACATCCGATGATGTGATCAAACAACTCCGGAATGATAGCTCTCTTGGGAGTGAACTCCTCTTTAGCATTCGTTCTCTTCCAAGCCTTCATGATCTCAGAATTCTCTTCAGCAGGAATAACAATATGTCTTGCTTCTCCTCCTACAACCTCCCACAAATCCTCGCCAAGAAGATAGCTCTCCATGCAAGACTTCCACTTCTTGAAGTTAGTCTGCATAAGGAGATCAATACCAAGACCTCTAGCATGTCCTCCTTCCATTGCTATCCCACTGATTTCTAACCAACTTGAGGAACCTGAGAGAAGTATCAGTAATTACTGCTCAGCAACCTCAGCAACCTACCTCTGATACCATGTTAAAAAACTTGAGGTCCGTAGGTGAAGTAAAATACGGAACACTTCACAAAACCTTCCACATGTGTAGCACAACAATGACAATGGGAAGACCGAATAGTGCTATGGTATTAACTATCTCTTTACAACCCGAGGTATACATGGCGAGACATGATTCATAAGAATCACGGAGGAGAGAAGCACAAAACACAAAAGTAAACAAGCTGCTGGCGACTTGACCACCTGAGGCCGCCAGACCGTATGAACAGACAAGCTAGACGGATAACCCCTGAGACCGCGCGAATAAGGCACAAGCCACACTTGTCAGACCACAACCACAGACCGCCCAACCTGCTGCTTTATTCCTCTGCTGAAAACAACCAGTTCACACTTCTTGATCGCCCAGACCGCACGGTCCTAAGATCATAAAAGAACCTGCGAACACTGAACAAAGAAACTGATTCCTGCTACAGATCGCAACTCAAGATTGTCTGGCCACTTAAGACTGCCTGATCAATTGAGTTCGCTGCACAGTCCAAGAACACCTAAACACAGTGTGCCCAGACTAGTTTATTCAAAACTGGAAGAAGGGAGAAAAGCTGACAGCGAGCTGCTAGTCGCTAACCTGCGAACAAACAAACCGGTCAGACAAAATCTCAGACCGCGCGACCTCAAAGTCAGACCGGTACAATCAAGCCAACTTTGTTTCTTATAGTTCTCATTTTGAATGACAGGCCCTGCACCGCTATTTATAGGTGAGTAGATAGATGTCATCACCGCACAAACCGAGATACTATAACCGCCCATCAGATCTCAAGCGGTCTCTCAAATCAGACTGCCCGAGCTCAGCACCACTACAAACTCCCTTATTGAACCATACGGTTATCACAAACCGCCCGGGTACCACTGTCATCAAAACAGACCGCCCGGTCTTATTGCATAAGCAAAGAACTTCTTTAGTAACCCAGACCGACAAGAACAACATGTCAGACCGCCCTGTCACTGTAAGAAGGCAGACCTACTTGAACATCTAGACGACTTGAACCAGTCGCCAGAACAACCTGCACAAGCCGCTCGGACAATTAGCGGTCTCCCAGATCAGACCTCCCAGAACAGCTCGCCTGAGACAAAATTGGCTAGAGCACCAGCGCAGACCGCGCGGTCTCTGCGGTCTCCAACCTGCAGCCTGCCCAGCACCATTCCACTTCAATAATTTAACAACGGGCATGTAATCTGGGCGTGCTCATTAAATGCAGCATGGGTCTGATTGCGGCATGGCGGGGAGCAGGGATCAAGCGCAAAAGTTACGGACTTGACCTATGGGTCACGGGCATGACTTGGGTAAACTTCTCGATGGAAGCTCCTCTTCTCAACGGCATCATTGCTGGCAAGGTTCTATGTTTACACGCCCTTGGTCACGGGCATGACCTTTGGGTCATGGGCGTGACTGATAGAGTGACTTGTTATGGGGCGTGTACTGTCAATTTTGAGCAAAAACTCCAGAAAATCTACAAAACAAAAATACAACTATATTTTGATCAGAAATTATAAAAGAAGTGATTTTAACTAAAATATAAATACTATTTACAATTTTATATTAAACATAACCTAAATACTATAATTAAAATATGCATAAATCCTACTCATCAATACTTCTCCATCACCCCCTGTTGAATGAGTCCACCTAAGGGAAGAGTGTTAAGACGAGATCTTCTCGGATCCTTCAAATTAAATGTATACCGAATATGTGAAAGTAGAAGATCTTCCACGTCAAATCCCTCTTCCTATAAAATATGATAGGTAACAATACTAAGCTGAGCAGTAATCTTCTTAGTATCTCCAGACTTCAACATTTTGGTGTGACGCAAAATATCCTGAATTTTGAATGCGTGTTCCCTAAGTGAAGAAACATTGGTAATATGCTCCCTACTATCTTTTCCATGCAAAACCAAATTCACTCGTGACATGTCCCTCTCTGCCCGATACTTTTCCACCACATCAAGATGATTATCACTTTCCACTAACCCAAACTCACTCCTGAAGTCTTCATGAGTGATCTGGACAATTTCATATTACATCATCGACATCACTCCTCTGTTGAGTTCTGTCACCGATGGATCAAACAGATTATTATAGAACTCACAGACAAAGTCAGTAGAAAAACAATCATCAAAAATCACTGATAAAACCTCTGATGCAGCCAGGAGATTATGTATATGTGCATGCTGGGGGAGGTATATTCGCAACACCATCCCTACGCCAACTGATGCCTTCTCTATCCCCGAATAAGACTGATAAGACTCTTGTGGTGTACGAGAAGAAGTTTTTCTGGCATGAACCCCATGTGAACTAGAAGCAGCCATAACCTACACATTTAGACACGACAAAAACTCAACATAAAAATTATTATATCAACGCCCAGCGTTAATGCTAATGTCAGGCGCACGCTGTTAGATTTTCTGTCATCTCCACTATACAATGCTGATCTTCACTCACTCCTGGAACTCGAAAAAATTTCATAAGAAGTGAAGAATAAAGGAAAATCATCAATAGAACTCAAAACACATAAAAATTCAAAGAAAAATATCATCTTTATAAAAAATCTTAAAAACCCAACACCAAAACTCAAAAATCAAAAACCCTAGAACTTAAAATCTTAGATCCACCATCTACCATTATAAAACACTTAAATACATCAAAGGATTACTAATTAGGGGTAGAGAAATGATTTAACCAAAAAATATAATACGAAAAACAAGGAGTATACCTAGATCTGAGAAGGGGGTGTTGGCGAAAGTAGAAGAGAAATGGCTTGAAATGAAGGGAATGAGGGAAGAACTCGGAATTTGGGGTATTTATATAAAGTAGAGTCAATGCCAGCGTTGAGTTTAACGACAGGCGTTATCTTCTCTTTCTCTATTTTTGAATCTTAGCTGTTTCCTATTCATTTGTATTCCTCTTTATATCTATGTTTGCACCTTAGTTAATTTTTCATTTCTAGAAAAATCAAAATCAAATAGAATCATCATTTCATTCTATGTCTAAAAAATTGAATCATTATTTTTGAATACATGCAACATTGTCTCAATTAATCTTACGACATATCATTGCTTCTAATTCATCACTCTAGCGTTATCAACTAATAAATATTATTATTCATGCTAGTTATCTCATATTGACATAATGAATTAATTTTAAAGTAGAAAAATTGAAAGATAAAATTCATAATAACTATGTGGCTTTAAAAGAAAATATAATTAGAAATTAATCTCTCATAAAAGCCATAGTTTATAAATTGATTTCATAGGACAAAATGCTTAGGATGTCCATGATCATTCACCCACATTATGTATCTCACAATAGCGAGGGCGTAGGATTGTATGCATTAGAATACATAACCACCAAGTCATGTCTTGTCCTTAACCGGGGAGGGTTCCAGTGGGGCCTTGTGAGGCACAGGGGGGAAAGAGTGCTAGGTTGAGCATTTTCTAGTGTGTGCATATGGGATTAACACCCCAACCTACGGCATATGTGCAGCTCCTCATGCCCATCCATCACTTAGTACGGGGCTAGTGTGTAGGCATATAGTTAGGGTATTATAATCTAGGACATACCAATATCATATGTTTTGCATGCACTCAATATGATTATATTATTCATGCATTCTTGTTTTAATCAAACATGCTTATCTTGTGTTTTGCAGATTTTATCATTTTGAGCTTTAATGATCTTATAAAACACAAGTATTTGAAAAACCAATAAAAATAAAAAACCATTTTTATACAAATAAAAACTTGCTTAATGAGCCTTCTAAACATCTCCAAATTCTTTGAAATTTCTACACCAAGAAGGTCTATATACCTAAACTCTATTCCAAAGATTTTTTTTTCAAAACCTAAGAAAACAATGTTCTGTTTGGGCATTAAGAAGTTAACGCTAGGCGTTAGCTTCTTTGGCCAAATTTTCATTTTATTTTCTCGAAATTAATTCTGGAATTTTTTTCATTCATTTTCTCTGGTTGTTCTCTCAGATTTAAACTTTTCTTCTTTCCTTATTTTATTTTTATTCCAAGAAAAAATCAAAATAACAAAAAATTTCAAATAATCCAAAATGATGAAAAATATGTTTTGTTCGCTTATATGTTTACAAAAATATGGTTTGATTATACAAACTTCACATGAGCAAAACATCTTAGTGCAAATTGTCAAAATTGATAAGGCACACACTTAAAGATTTTTCTGCAATGTTTAATTTTCATTTCAAGTTTCCTAAACATTGTTTTATCTTGCCATGCCTTGACCTTAATCTTAATATGTGCAATGAAATGGTCTATAGAAAATTGTGTATGATTGCCTAGCATGCCTCTAAGTATGAGTAATGTTTTATGTTAATCAATAATTCATTCAGTCAAGAATTTGGTAATCTATATGTACTCATAATCTCTGTCTTGCATGATTGTGTAGTGTAATAGCTTTAACTTATTAAGTTGTGTGTCTATATTACCTACACCATCTTTCAAACAAAATATTTCTTGCACATATAGAAGTGATATTTCAATATTGTTAGTGTTTGCAAAAATAAATGAATTCAGATACCTTTGTCCCAAAATTAAAAATATGAAATAAAATGACAAAGATACTCCACCAAGAACTACTCACCCTCCTGATAAGTCTTAATGAGCATTGTAAGGTTGAGCACCTTGGAAAGATTTGTAAAGTGTCTTGTGCAAACACATTTTTTACCACTTCTATTTGTACACCTGATCACTCAAAACAAAAATTTTATCAAAATGCTTATGTGATCCCCCAAGCAATACTTCACTCCATGATACATCTTAATGAGCATTGTGTGGGCGAAGCATCTTGGTAGTTGTACTCTTTTTATGTGCCTTGAAATTTTATTCTAGAATTGATGTGTGAAAGGAATTATAAGATAACATCTTAAAATTGTTTTACTATTTCATTACATATGTCATGTGTTTTCATTATTTCACTTGTATACTCTTATCAAAACACTTTTATGCACACATCATTGTTTTTCATAAAGCTTCTAATAACGAGAATTGGATCCTAATGCATATTTACATGATTCTCTAAAAACTTAAGTAAAAGCACTAGATTGCAATGCATGATTTCTACAATGTTTTCTTTCCTTGAAATACAAATTAGTTACATTGTAGCTCTTATCTTTTTGAATATGTTAAATCATGCTTGCCTATTAGTTGTGAAAATTTTCAAATTTAATGCTCAAATGTGAAGAGTCTAGACATATTGTTGGAAGAGTCAAACCAAAACAAAAATATTCTTTACAAAAATATTAATCTTAGTAACTTTGTTTTGCTCTTCCGCATTGTTGATTTGATCATGTACTTTTATCATGCTTTATCATGCTTATCTTTAAGGTCTCTTCTTCACTTGTATCTTTCAAAATCTTTTAACAAGTGGAATAATGACTTGTTTAAGTACATGTGATATTATTACTCACGCTTATCATATTCTTTTTCCGATGTGCCACTCTCTCTCTTAGCTTGATCATGACCTACTTTATGCTTAAAACAAAACTCTTATCCTCTCTTCGTTTGTCCCAAATTTTGTCTTCTTTATTCTAGTTTTGTTTTCACTCCACCTACTTTTGCTAATAACAAAAGGGGAGAATAAAATGACAAATCTTAATGATTAAAGGAGTAGGATTTACTAGTGTAAGGGGTAGCATGAATGTAGTTTATGGGAGCATTTACTAAGGGGGAGCACTTAAGTAGGGGGAGCACAATTTATCAAACTATAATTATAACTCTTATCTCTATGCTTCTTAGTGTCATATATCTTTCTAAAAACACATCTCTTATATATGATTCTGATTTATCACTATTGGATATTTTATTATCAAAAGGGGGAGATTGTTGGAACATGATTTTTTGCATGCCTTTGATTTGAGAATAACAAATCCTACTTGTACTTGATCTTGTTTGCCATTGTGTTTTTAGCATGCAGGTTTAAACCAAATTGACACTAGGATGCTACATTGTTGGTTTGGACTTGCACACAAACTGAAATGATGAATATGGTCTAACGTCAGACATTAGGACTTAACACCGACATTGGCTTTCATTCCCACCAAGATGAAGATGGCATGGAGGGAAGCTGTCGTGATTGCAGGAGCATTTTGGGAATGATTTGACTTTACGCCAGGTGTTAGCCTCAACGTCGACGTTAAGGTTGCCTAAAATGAATGTTTCCAAAGATGTTGAATCTCCTTCATATTTTGAAGATCCGAGTCATCAAATTATTTCTATACTGAGTCAACACCTGGCGTTAGCCTTAATGCCGATGTCAGCTTCAGTCCTATAAATAGGTGGCATTCATTCTCTTCAACAAGAGATTCTAAGGAGCCATATTCCAGCACTTCAGAAACTCTTTAAGGGCCGTAATGTTAGACCACCATGTCCCACACAAATTCAAGAAAATAATTTGAAGGACGATCGGAACAACAATCACTAAACATGAAGAACGCACACTTAGACTTCAACAATATTCTGCGGGTCTTCGTCATCTCCAGAATTCTTCATAGGGAGTTTTTACTTATCTTTTATATTTTGTTGTACCTTTTTCATTGTAATTGTTTAGAGAATTCATCGCGGTTGTTGGCGACTAGGTCCGTGCGCGGCTTAGGGAGAATTCCCCGCATTTGTGGCGACTAGGTCTATGTAATAGGTCTAAGGGGTGCTTGAGGCCTTTCTTGGGATAGAAAGGCTAGAGCGGCTTGAGGTCATATCTGGGGAAAGATCGCCTAAAGCCAACCGGTTCTTAGTGAGAAGAGTCGGTATAGAAAATGAAAGAATATTTCATATTCCCCTTGATTTCTAGCATCATAGAAATCAGATTTTGTAATCAAATTTTATAAATGATAATCATGTCTTTTCATTTTAAATAAAATTGATTTCATTTCTTATTTGTAGCTCTTTACTCTTGTTTCAATTTACTTATTAGAAAATCATAAAAGTTTTTCTTAAAATCCTAAAGTTTTCTAAAACCCTTATTCATCGCCCTCTAAGGCCGCCTCATGATCTAACAGGGGAATAATTCTTAACAATTGGTTTGAATGATGATTTAGTTTGCAGGCTCTACAAGGATGGTCTTTCTCAAACTTACCAATTGTCTATCCTCTTATACTTGGATAGCTTAGTTATTGTTTTAAAATTTATGTGACTAAGTCTCCTATGCCATAATTCATTATTTTCTAGGTTGGAATTAAACAGACAAACTTCAAACGTAGTGTGGTCCAAGTCTACTACATATACCTTATCTATTTAAATCCATTTAATATTATTTGATTAGTTACAAAGCTAACTATATGACATAAGGACTTAGTGAATACAACTATGTATTCACCATCACATAATTGGCTAATACTGATTAGGTTTTGTTGATGTTCTTCAACATAAGCTACCATAAAAAAGGAGATTTCTCTAACTCTGAGCACACTATATCCTCTGGTCTGTCCAGAGTGGGAGTTACCAAAAATTACCTTAGGGCCTTCGTTGTCCTTGTAGTTTTCCAGCACTTCTTTTGCTCCAGTAATATGCATGGATCATCCACTGTCCAGATATCACTGCTGCTTTGTGGTCGAACAACCTCCTTTCTGCACATGAATTTAAACATTAGTATAGACACTCACTTACCGGGGTCACATTCTTCTATCATGATAGGAAGTTATAAAATAATAAGTTAGTCTTTCAGGATACCCCTTAAGTTGAAGAAGTGCTTGTTTACTATGCTAGCAATGTTTGGCCTTAAGCCCAACTTTAGAACAGAATAAACATCTAGAATTGTAGTGAGAAATAGGAGAGAGAAGTCTAGATGTTTTAAAACTACTTGCTGGAAACATGCATCGAGAAGAATTTGATGCATTTATAGAGTTGCGTCGAGTGTAATTCGATGTGTCTGCATAGTCGCATCGATAATAAGTCGATGCAGAATAGTGGTTACGTCGAGTGTAATTTGACGCACCTTCATACCAGCTTTGAGTTGATGTCGAAGCATATGCAGAACTCCATTGTGTTGTATTCAATGCATCTTTAAAATTGCATCGAGTTCTATTCGACACATAATTCCTTTTAATAATGATTTGATAATATTTGATCAACCAAGGTGCATTCGACGCATCTTACCTAGAATTCCTTTTTGATCAACAATATTTACTCAAAGGAATACATTGATCTTATTCGGGTTGTTATTCAATTCTTCACTAGATTCTAAGTTGTTATTAGATTGATTCTCACTATTCTAATGAACACTATAGGATTTTCCCAGGAAGGTTTGCTTGGGATTACTTTGTTGGTGGATGGATCTGCTCCTAAACCAAGGTTCTTAAATCTCATGTGAGATTTTGTGTAATATCCTTGAGCTTTTGACTCCTCCCATTAAGTGAGTCTTTAAAGTCTTTTGCCTTTGTAAGCTCTTCTTCTAAGATTGAATTTTCATTAGTTAGTGTATTTATTTCTATTTCTTTCCTATATATCTGATTTTTTAAGTCATAATTAACAGAATACAGTTTGTCTTTCTTAAGGTCTTCTAATTCTTCCCTAACTATTTCTATTTCTTTTTGAAGATTAAGATAAGCTTGACAAAATTTTGTAAAACAATTTTGAAAGTCTTCTAAAGAGAAATCAAATTCATCAAATAG
The DNA here is from genome assembly GCA_033032865.1 of Dactylorhiza incarnata. Classification (NCBI taxonomy): domain Eukaryota; kingdom Viridiplantae; phylum Streptophyta; class Magnoliopsida; order Asparagales; family Orchidaceae; genus Dactylorhiza; species Dactylorhiza incarnata. The sequence continues at coordinate 1,850,421 of JAWHQI010000103.1, read as the reverse complement.
AGATACCTGATCTTCTTTAGTTGAGTCTTCTAAAGCCATCAGACAGACTTCTTTAACAGCACATTCTTCATCAATGTTAGATGAAGAGGAGCTTGACTTAGATTCTGAGTGTCTCCAGGTTTCAGCTTTGAAACCTTTTCCCTTCTTCTTGTCCTTTTTTCTGAAGACCTTCTTCTTATGCTCCTTCTTGCTGCTACTTCTATCCTTTAGCTCTTCAGGACATTCAGGAGCAATATGCCCTGGTTTTCTGCATGCAAAGTAGATTATCTCCTACTTTGGAGTCTTGTCAAACCTAGGTTTGCTTGAGCTTCTTTCCTTCTTTCTGGAGTCTTCTAACTTGACCCATCTTATGAATCCTCTGGCCAAAAGATTGAACATCTCTTCTTTAGAATTGGAATGCTCTCCTTCAGCAGCCTTCAGAGCTATAGTCCTTTCTTTAGGAGTTGAGATATTCTCTTTGGCTTCGGTCTCATCTCTGCTCTTCAGTAGTAGCTCATAGGACATGAGCTTTCCTAGCAAAGCATCTAAGGAGATTTCTCTATGGCATCTAGACTCTCCAATGGCCCAGATCCTTGAGTCACAAATGCTTGGGAAGCACATGAAAAGCTTATCATTGATTTCAGTAAGAGAGATTTCCTTATCCAGTCACTCAAGCTCATTTATTATGATGTTGAATCTCTAATACATCTCAGCATCATTTGACATAGTTGATACCATAATGTTTATGGCCTTGGAATTACATGCCTTCAACTTCTTCTCGGCATCAACCCATTCTGCTATAAGGACAAGTTCTTATGTCACAGTCCAACTTGCATCTTTTCTAAATGGGACTGGAGGACCTGATACAATGACATAAAATGTCTTCATCAATAGAGTTCATATGAAGTTTTATCCTGGCCTTCCAGAGTGTAAACTTATTCAGATTACATACTGGGGGTTTTGTGGATGCATAATCCTTAGAACTCATTTTTTGAAAATAATATTAAAATATATAAATTTGAGTGGGAGGATCTTTTGATCAACGTGTTAAACCCTTTATGATAAACCTAGATCTGATACCAATTGAAAGTACACAGTGAGTCCTCTGAGACTTCTCTAGAGGGTGGGTGAATAGAGTTTTAAAACTTTTCACTAAAAATGTGTAGAATAATAAAATGATTATATTAACTATGCATTCAAAAAATCCAACCATAATAAAGTAAGCACAAAATAAAGAAATAAATATGGGACAGCACATACAATTATCAGAGCACATATGAGACAAAATCTATAGTGGTTCCCCAAAATAAAGGGTACTCCACTCTTCTACCACCTTGGTAGGAATACACTATCCAGCGCCTGAGTCTTTTGATAAGGACACTCTTAGAACCACTGAGTCTTTTGATAAGGAGACTCTAAGAACCAAGACTAGATCATTTAATAAGGAGATCTTGAACCAAAACTAGATCTTTTGTTAAGGAAATCTTGAACCACTGAATCCTTTGAAGAGGGATTCTAAGGACTCTTTACTGAGTTTAACAGAAAGTGAATATGGATTAAAGAAAAAGAAGAAGATGAAGATGAATCTTCTCAATGAATCTGAAAGTGCACAGTTTACCTCACTAGAATTCTCTAGAGGGGGGGGGGGGTGAATAGAGATTAAAATACTTTGTGCAATTATATATATATGTGTAATAATCACATATTTAAGCTTCCCACACACCAACAAGAATTAAGCAAGTAAAGAAGAAAAAAATAACAAGAAGAAAATCACAGCACAACACAAGAAAATATAATGGTTCCCCAAACTTTGGGTAGTCCACTCTTCTACCCCCTTTGGTAGGAATTCACTAACTTGCACTGAGTCTTTTGATAAGGAGACTCTTAGAACCAGACTGAGACTTTTGATAAGGAGACTCTTAGAACCACTCTAACTAAATTTTTTGAAGAGAGATTCTAAAAACTCTTTTACACAGTTTGAAAATGAAATAAGGATAAGAAGAAGAAGTAGAACAAGTAGAAGAACAGAGATCAATATGTGTAAGAAGGAATCTTCTTCCTAGCAAGAAGATTAGAAGCACAAGTATAGTGAATATGATCTCTCTTCTATAGTGAGAAGGAGATTGTAAGCTTTTCTCTCTTTTGTGAGAGCTTTCAGAATTTGCAGCAGAATGGATTGAGAAGATGAAGGCTTTTTCTTTTGCTGCAGCACACTATCTCTTTTCTCAATTTTCTCACTTTTCACTTGGGAGCTCTTCCTCTTTTTCAAATGTATATGGTGGATCACTTCTTGTCATTCTCTGCCGAACTCCTCCTTATTTATAGCTCTGTTTAAAATATATTGCTAAAGGAGAATAATCAATTTAGCAGACAGAGAATTAGAAAGAGATAAGAGTTTCCTTAATCAATATTTCTGTAGAAGGAAAAGAATTCATTCTGATTTCAAATAATATCCATAATAATCTTAATCAAATTAGCCAAGAATCAAATAGAAGGAAAGGCTGATTCAGAACGGCTATAAAAGAATAATATCATTTCATAAAAATCAGATCTTCAGAAAGAAGGAAAGAGATCTGGCGCATTTTTGAATTACTTATAGATATCGACGTGCGTCGATTACTATTCGACGTAAACGTCGATTTCATCCTGGCTGGATGTCGAGAGGAGAATAAGGAAGGTGCGTCGACAAAGGTGCGTCGACTTTATCAAATGCATCGACTAGAAGTCAGTGGTATGTCGACTAAGATTACGTCGAATTCTTCTTAGAGTTACTTCGACTCATTCTGAGAGAAACGTTGACTATATTTCGACGTTGCGTCGAATACTATTCGACGCATATTTACTTAGCCTAATTTTTCATACTTAGATTTTATATTCTTCTTAATTCTAGGGGTTAAGATAAATCATTTCCCCAACAATATCCCCCTATTTGTCTTAACCCTATATAGAGAGAAATTGTATCAGCTTTTAATCAATAAGGCAAAGCATTTATATAGAGAAGAAATATGCTAAGTAATCAGAAGAAGATAGAATGATAAATTATATAAACAAATTTCATGTTCAGTTGACTAATCAGCATTTAAGCATAGACAATTGTTCAAATATAGCATATCATCATTGTTCAGGGGTAGGAGAAGTTTTCCTTTTCCTAGTGAATACTTTTGTGGGTTGCTCCTTCTCAGTAGCAGGTGATTTCCTCAGCTCCCCCTGAGTCACAGTAGTTTGCTCCCCCTGAGTCAAAGTAGTTTGCTCCCCCTGGGATGGAGCTTCCTTTGAGCCTTTTACTTCTTCTTCAGTTTCTCTTTCATCTCTAGTTTCAGGTATAACAGCATCTGGCTCCCCCTGAGCTTCAGCTTCCTCTTCAGCTTCATTCTCTGCTCTACTTGCCTCCCCTTGCAATAGATCCACTTGTTGTGCAGCTTCTCTTGCTATAATCAGTACATTTGATATCTGCTCTTCAGTATTTAGCTCTGGTACTACTTCATTCCCAATGGTCTTGAGTAGAGCTAAACTGTCAGATTTTGAAGAATGAGGGGTTTTGTGAGAGGGAGTTTTGTGGCTGGAGAGCTGCTCTTCATCTAACTTCTCCCCCTTCTTGACCTTCTTAGCCAAGGAGGTTAAGAAAGATCTGGTGACTTTAGAGGAAGAGATAGAGGTCTTCAGGCTTTGCACAGAGGCACTGACCCCATCTATTTGGGTCTGCATGTGTAAGATGGAGGAATGAATCTTGGAGCAGTGCCCATCCAGCATTGCTTCGAATATTTGGGTTGTGGATTGGATGCACTGAGTGATGATGTTTTCAGTGGATGGAGATGGTTCAAAATGTGTTGGAGGAGGAGGAGAATGTGATTAAGGTGGAGAGGGGACTGTATCATTGTGATGAGATATATTTGATGGAGAAGGAAGAGGAATAAGGGAGGGTTGAGCAGGTGACTGAGTTGGTATTTGTGAAGGTGTGGATGATGATGGTATAGAAGAGATGTTTGTATGAGGAGGAGGGGGAGGTGAAGATGGATGAGCAGGAGAGATAGGAGGAGATGGAGTCCTTTCAGGAATGGAACCAGGATTGGGAATTTGCCTGGTCCATTTAGAGAAGAGGGCTATTGACATCCTTTTTCCTGGTGGGATAGGGATTCCTTTTGACCTACATAGGTCAGGGAAGGAGTGGAAGAGTACTTGACTCATGATTCTCATATAGGCATTCTCTTTGTGAGAGTATTTGTAGCCTATCATTTTGAGCAGGAGGCTGGCCCAGTCTAGATTCTTCTTCAGCACAAGGGCCCCCATGATGTTCAGTTGTTATTTGGGTACTGCATCATGGGCAGAGATCTTGCATAGTAGAATTTTTCCTACTATATTTGCCAGTAATCTATATTCATCAAAAAAGACAATTTTCTTCAGGTGGATTGGTCTGTCTTTTGAAAACTTCATGGTGATTAATAGATTCTTGATTTCATCAGGAGTGAGTTCCACAGGTTCATCACCTGATAAGGGAATGATGAAGGAGACTTGTTTAGTTACTCCTTAGAAACTGAATTTCTTTCCCTATTTGAGTTGAACAAAGATAACATTCGAATGTACCTGATGGAAGATCAAAGGTGGTCCTAATGTGTTCTGCAGAGATTGAGACAGGTTTCTCATGGATTGTTCCTTGGATTTCTCCTTGTTCAGATATCTGAACATAAGTCATGAGCTCTGTGAGTTCTGTCTCCAGGAGCTTGCATCTTGTGGAGATGAGCTTGTCTAATCCAGCTTCAGTAAATAGAGCTATGATGCTTTTGTAATTTTCTGCGGCGGCTTGGAAAGATTCGAGGTCAATGTCAAAGCCTGAGTTGGTCTTAGGAGCCATTTTAGGTCAGTGAGAGAGAGGAAGAAATGGTTGGACTGAGGAGCAAGAAGGATGAAAGATACAGAGGTCGCGAAGGTTTCTAACTGAAGAGTCTATTTAAGTCATGTGAAACGTCGAAACGAGGCACAATTCGAGGCTTATTCGGTACAACAGTGGATGTGACCAAAAATATTTTAGTATTGCCGCTCGTTTTCATGAAGTCGACGTTATGTCGAGTGGAATTTGACGTATGCGTCGATTGGATTCGATGCATGCGTCGATTGAACTGAGTTAATGACGGTGCGTCGATTCAAAGTCGACGTGACTTTATTTGACAGATTCTGGGTTTTCCTGAGGGATTCTTTCTTCCTAATCCTAAAGTTTTCTAAGTTATCCTAGGACTAATTTTATGAGCAATTTGATTGATTATGCCAACACTGTTTGGCAGTGTGGCCAGTTTTATTGCAAATATAACACCTGATTTTCTTTTGACTAAGAAAATTTGAGTTTAGGAAGGAATAGGGATGTTGATTTGGATAGAAATTTTGATTAGGATAGAAATTTTGGTTAGGATAGAAGTTTTGATTAGGATAGAAATTATGATCAGGATGAATGGGTCCTGAATGGGAGTTCAGATGGAAGTTTTTTGGAGAATAGACATGTCCTGTAATTATGTGGCTCTGAGTGTTTATGCGTCGAAATCTATTCGACGTTTGTTGATAGTTGAGTCGATTTATATTCGGCGCTTTCTTCAGATTGTGTTGATCTAAAATCATCGCATGTAAGAAGTTGCGTCGATTGGAAGTCAACGTACTTTTATTCAAGCGTCGAGTTGAGGTCGAAGCATCTGAGAGATTACGTCGAGTAGAATTCGACGTACTATCATTCATGCGTCGATATGAAGTCGACGCAATTGTGTCTTCACAAATTTTGCTTTTCCCTTTTTCTGATTTTATTTCTTTATGATTTGTTTCTTTTGACTTGGTTGCCTTCTTAGAAGTAGTTTGAGAGTCTTCATCACTATAGTATGATGTTTCATCAAAATGGTTTATCTCATTGAGGGAGTCTTCTTCTTGGTTTATTGAGTTAATGGGTTTAGTGAATTTAACAGGGCTCATCCAAGCAGGTTTGTTGGATGGATTAAGACTAGCTGAGGGATCAGCTCCTAGCCCAAGATTTTTATGTCTTCTTGTTTGTTTTTCTGTGATTTCTTTAAGTGTTTGGCTTCTTATTTTTATTGATTCTTCAAAAGCTTTTGCTTGGGATACCTTATTCTTAAGAAGCTGGTTTTCTATTTTAGCCCTCTCTATTTCTTTTTCTCTGATGTTAACCCTTAACTCATGATTTTTAGAACAAGTATCCTCTATATTTCTCTGGTTTTTAATGACATTAATTTGTTCTTTTAGATTCTTAATTTCTTGTTTAGCTCTTAGTTGATCTAAACATAATCCTTTAAAATCATTTTTGAAATTATCACACAGAAAATCTATGTTATCAAAGATACTTACCTCATCCTTATCCTCAGATTCCTCTATGAGAATAAGGCTATTTTCTTTATCATCTTCAGAAGAGATGCTTCTTTCTGATTCTGTCTCACTCCATGATTTAGCAACATCATCTTTCTTTGAGCCTTCAAAAGCCATTAAGCATAGGTCTTCTTGCTTAGACTCTTCATTGTCACTTTTAGAAGAGGAGCTGTCCTCAGAGTCTGTTTCACTCCAGGCTTCTGCAATAAAGCCTCTTTCTTTCTTCTTTCCCTTTTTCTTGAGATCTTTCTTTTTCAGATCTTTCTTTGTCTCAACATTTTCTGGACATTCTAGGGCAATATGTCCAGGTTTCCTGCAGGAGTAACACATGATTTCTTTAGTAGGAGTTTTATCATACCTTGGTTTTGATTCTCTCCTTCTAGACCCATCTGTCCTGACCCATTTCTTGAATCTTCTGGCCAGGAGGCTGAATAACTCTTCTTCGGTGACAGAGGTCTCTTCTTCTGTTGCTTTCAAAGCAATATTTCTATCTTTTGAGGAGGTTGGAGTGCTTCCTCTTCTTTCCTTCTCTTCTCTGGTTTTCAGCAGTTGCTCAAAGGATTTGAGTTTTCCTAAGAGGGCATCTGTTGAGATTTCCTTTTGTCCTCTTGTATCACTTATTGCCCATATTCTTGAATCCCATGAACTTGGGAGACTCATTAACAGTTTGTCATTGATCTTTGTGAGAGAGATCTCTCTATCCAGGCTCCTAATTGATTGATGATCATATAGAATCTGTCATACATCTCAGATATGCTTTCTTCATGCTTCTTTTGAAAGTTCTCATATTGAGAGATCAATAGAGCCTTTCTATCTTTCCTTTCATCAGCACTTCCTTCTACTATCTTTGTAAAAGCCTCCCAGATTTCTTTGGCTGATTCACAGTCAACCACCTTTTGAAAGATTTCATCTGAGAGGGTTGAGACAAGAATGTTCACAGCTTTTGCATCACATGTTCCTGCCTTTTTCTCTTTAACTGTCCACTCAGCTTTTGGGACAAGTGTTTGAGTCACTTCACAACTTGAGTCTCTTCTATAAGGCTTGGGAGGACCTGTCAAGATAACATTAAATAATTCTTCATCAATAGAAATCATATAAATCTTAATTCTTGTTTTCCAAATTGCAAACTTTTCAAGATTGCACATTGGTGGTCTGGTGGAAGCATAATCTTTAATTTGTGCCATGTGAAGAATAATTTTTAGAAATATATATATAAGAAGTAGGATCTTTTTGATCAAGGAGTTAACCTTTTTATATCAACCTCTCCCTCTGATACCAATTGAAAGTGCACAGTTAACCTCACTAGAATTCTCTAGAGCGGGGGTGAATAGAGATTAAAATACTTTGTGTAATTATATATGTGTAATAATCACAGATTTAAGATTCCCACACACCAACAAGAATTAAGCAAGTAAAGAAGAAAAAAATAACAAGAAGAAAATCACAGCACAACACAAGAAAATATAGTGGTTCCCCAAAGTTTGGGTAGTCCACTCTTCTACCCCCTTTGGTAGGAATTCACTAACTTGCACTGAGTCTTTTGACAAGGAGACTCTTAGAACCAGACTGAGTCTTTTGATAAGGAGACTCTTAGAACCACTATAACTAAATTTTTTGAAGAGAGATTCTAAAAACTCTTTTACACAGTTTGAAAATGAAATAAGGATAAGAAGAAGAAGTAGAACAAGTAGAAGAACAGAGATCAATATGTGTAAGAAGGAATCTTCTTCCTAGCAAGAAGATTAGAAGCACAAGTATAGTGAATATGATCTCTCTTCTATAGTGAGAAGGAGATTGTAAGCTTTTCTCTCTTTTGTGAGAGCTTTCAGAATTTGCAGCAGAATGGCTTGAGAAGATGAAGGCTTTTTCTTTTGCTGCAGCACACTATCACTTTTCTCAATTTTCTCACTTTTCACTTGGGAACTCTTCCTCTTTTTCAAATGTATATGGTGGATCACTTCTTGTCATTCTCTGCCGACCTCCTCCTTATTTATAGCTCTGTTTAAAATATATTGTTAAAGGAGAATAATCAATTTAGCAGACAGAGAATTAGAAAGAGATAAGAGTTTCCATAATCAATATTTCTGTAGAAGGAAAAGAATTCATTCTGATTTCAAATAATATCCATAATAATCTTAATCAAATTAGCCAAGAATCAAATAGAAGGAAAGGCTGATTCAGAGCGGCGATAAAAGAATAATATCATTTCATAAAAATCAGATCTTCAGAAAGAAGGAAAGAGATCTGGTGCGTTTTTGAATTACTTATCGTGCGTCGATTACTATTTGACGTAAACGTCGATTTCATCCTGGCTGGACGTCGAGAGGAGAATAAGGAAGCTGCGTCGACAAAGGTGCGTCGACTTTATCAAATGCGTCGACTAGAAGTCAGAGGTACGTCGACTAAGATTGCGTCGAATTCTTCTTAGAGTTACTTCGACTCATTCTGAGAGAAACGTCGACTATATTTCGACGTTGCGTCGAGTACTATTCGACGCATATTTACTTAGCCTAATTTTTCATACTTAGATTTTATACTCTTCTTAATTCTAGGGGTTAAGATAAATCATTTCTCCAACAGAATCCTCCTGTAGTAGTCAATGAGGATTTAGGCACTCAGTGTTTCTACATAATTCTATTCGAAGGACTCTTTATTGAGTTTACTAGTCTGAGTTATCCTTACTTCTATTCGAAGTTACTTCTACTTGCAGTCGAACCTGCGATGACTTCTATTCGACGCAGATTTAACTCAGCTGAATTTTGCACTCTTTTGGACTAGTCTTTGACACCCTAATGAGAGTGTGACATCCTAGGACATTTAATGACCAAATTACCCTCTCTATACAACATGGGTAATGAATCCAAGATGGTGAAATCACTTTTACATAAATTGTAAGATAAATTCAGAGGATATTTTCCCAACACACTTTTGTAGACACATTTTAATTCAATATTATTTAGATGAACCCTAATGTCTTCTAGGGTTTGACTCATCCAAAGGGATTGTGCACAACAACATCCTAGTGAGACATATTTGACCTCGGTGGTGGAGATGGTAACAAAATTATCTTTCCTACTCGACCATGTTACAAGTAACGGGCCTAAGAAGTGACATGTGCCAATTGTGCTCTTATAATCTAGTGAACAACCCGCAAAATCCGAGTCGGAAAAACCATGCAATATAAAGGAATCGTTATAAGGATACCATAAGCCTAGAACAGATGATTTGTATAAATATCTAAGGATTCGTTTAACAGCTATTAAATGAGATTCTTTAGGATTAGCTTTGAAAGTGCACAGTGTGTCTCTGAGTATTCTCTAAAAAGGGGTGAATAGAGATTTTAACAAATTCCTTACACTAAATGTGCACACACAATAATCTACTCTAATAACTATGTATTCAACATTACCAATTCAGAATAAAGTAGAATAGAAAATAGTAATCAGTAAATAGAAAATAGTAAAGGGACATCACAGAAAAGCAATATAGAAGACACATAAATTTTATAGTGGTTCCCCAAAACGTGGGTACTCCACTCTTCTACCACCTTGCTAGGATTTCACTAACATTGCCTGAGTCTTTTGATAAGGAGACTCTCAGAACCAGCCCTGAGTGTTTTGATAAGGAGACTCTTAGAACCTCTGAGACTTTTGCTAAGGAGACTCTTAGAACCACTGAGTCTTTTGCTAAGGAGACTCTTAGAACCACTGAGTGTTTTGCTAAGGAGACTCTTAGAACCACTGAGTGTTTTGCTAAGGAGACTCATAGAACCACTGAGTCTTTTGCTAAGGAGACTCTTAGAACCACTGAATCCTTTGAAGAGCGATTCTTAAAACTCTTTTACAGTTGTAGAATAAGAACAGTAGAAGAAAAAGAAGAAGAAGAGAATATGATTCTTCAGTTAGAATCCTTCAGCAACTATCTCTCTGGAAGCTATTGCTTTTGTATACTTCAGGATCTGAATATAATGGACCCTTGCTTAAGATAGTGATAGTTTCAAGGGTTATGACCATTGATCTTGTTATTCTCTACACTTTAGTTGGCTTGTTGTTGTATGATGTAGAAGAGGAGGCAGCAAGCTTGTTGTTTTTGTCTTTCTGTACAGAGAAGTTGTTCTGCTATTCTGTCTTAGAGAGCTCGAGAAAGAAGAAGAATGCAGAATCACTGAGGCTGGTTTTTCTTCCTTCATTTGAATACTTATTCTTTGTCGAATACTGTTTGTTTTCTTTCCACTTCTGCTCTGTCCTTTTAAGGAATATCTATTGGACCTTTAGTATTTTCTTCTGTTTATGTTTCCCGACCCATCCACCTGATTTGAATAACTTTCAAGAATGTTTTTGTTGTACCTATGAAATACTCAATTCTATTATTGGCAATAATCGAGACGTTGTAATTCAAATTTCATCTTTGAAAAACTTTAGAGAAAGATCAGAAAGGACAACAGAAAATATACTACTTCTGTCTATATTCGACGCTACGTCGACTTCATTGTTCTTCACATTGGCGCACCTCTGAGTTCTTATATAAGCAGCTTCGAATTGCTTCTTAGCTATAGCTAAACTCAGATGTCGACGTTGTGTCGAGTACTTATATATGTGTCTGTCGAGTTGAAGGCTTAGACTTGAACTTTTATCTTCTGTGTCGAATTGAAGTCAAAGTTGGGCCGACTTCTTAGATGGCTTCGACAAGCCTTCCTTCTATGTCGAGTTCATTTTGATGTTGCGACAACTTCACTTGTTCCTTCGATAAGCAGTCTGAGTTATTTGACTTTCAGTCATAGTTGCGCCGACTTCTAGTCGAAGTCACATCAACTTCTATTCGACGCAAGTTTTAACTCGACTGAATTTATGCTTATCTTAAACCTGGTCTTAACATTCTAAGTGAATATGATATCCTAGGACATCTAATGACCAAATTACCCTCTCTATACAATATGGGTAATACAACCTAGATGATAAAATCACTTTACAATAATTTATTAGATAAATAACAACCGGTTTTCACAACAATCTCCCCCTATTTATCTTTAACAATTTTCACCCATAATGTAAGTTATCTCAAACATACAGTTGAATAAAATCATAGTACAAACACATAAATAGCACAATACATGGTAAACTGAATTTTTTTTATTAATATAAATAGATGTTTCTCAGAGTTAGCTATCCAAGAAATGATTTACTTTCTTCCTTTAAGAAAAGTAGATAAGACCTCATAGACCTTCCTAATTTTCCTTTCCACATATTTGATGTTTACTGGGGTGGCTTTCTCTGGACTCTTCTGAATTCTTTCATGTTCCTTGAAGAGCTTTTTCAGATCAATTTCTGCTTCAGAATAGACATCTTTAAGTTTGAAACCCAGACCAAAGACTTTAGCTGTCATCAAGTTGATTTCTTCCAGATCTAGTTCTTCTGTATCAGGGTCTGGTACAATGAATGTTGATTGTGGATTATAAGAAGTTGGAACTGTCTTAAATACAATCTTCTTTTTCTTTTGCAGTGGCTGCTCTGCTTCATCCAGATCACATCCAAGACCTCCTTTGGGAAGTTGCCCTTTATTTTCAGGAAGTTTTGCATGAGGATAGGCTGCAACATACTTTCTAGAATCAAAGAGTGTGCTTGGGATTTGGATTGCCTTCTTTAGTTGTTCCTTTTCTACAAAATTCTTGCCCTTCTTTAGCCTTTCAATAAATAACCTTCTCTTTTCTTCTAGCTCTCTTTGAGATGCTTCAAACTCATATTGATCCCTCTCTCTGATTTCATCTAGGGCTTTATCAAGCTTTGGATCAGTGTATACTTTCATTGTATTTTTAGGAAGATCAACCTTTTCATTTGTTTTGAAATAAGATTTGTACTTTTTGAAATGCTTTCTTTGCTCTTTTGTATACCTTTTCGGTATAGGTATATCTCTTCCATAACCTCTTCCTCTGTATTCTCTTCCCCTTCCTCTGTAATTCCTTACATGTCCCCTTCCCCTGAATGGAGGTCTTCCTATGAAGGTAGGTGCTGGGATAATTGGAGTGGGTACTGGAGAAGGAGCAGAAGGGAGCAGAGCTGGTGGTGAAGAGGATGGAGAAAATTCAGGGTCCTAAATATTAGGCTTGGTTGGAGGAGATGTTGTTGTTGATTCTTCAGAGTGAGGTTTGAAATCAGGTGTTTCAGGGAGAGGTGACTCAGTCCATTGTTTGTACTCCTGCAGACTCTTCAGGTAGTTATTATCATCTAAGAATAGATCACTCTCCCCCTATTTTTATGGCTCCCCTGGATTGAGGAGAGGATTCTTGGAGGAGAGAATGATGCAGGTAGGAAAAGAATCCTGGATGAGATGGCTGGCTCTCCTTCTAACACATAGGGAGAGTAGAGATTTGCTGTATATACTGAATCTGGAGGGGGCCTACTGGCACACTTCTCCCAATGCTTTATATCATTGATTAAGGATATAAAGACGTCAGCAGGCAATACTGATAACCTTACTTCTGTATCAATGGCCTTGATTTGAGCATTTTAGGTTCTGTAACCTCCTATGTTGAGCACAAATCTTTCAATAGCAGTCTTTTGAGAAATCATGATAGAGAGATCTGAATATAGACAACAATGTCTCTAAATTTTGATCAATTGCTTCGACAATGTCTCTTTGATTTGGAGGAGATGTCATTGATGACCTATGAGTACCTGCACTGATACAGAAAGAGAGAAGTAGAAAGAAAAATGGAGGAGAGTGAGGGGGAGAGAATTCAAAAAGCACAATAAGGTCTAATGTTAGAGTTGCTTTGAGTAGATGAATCATCGTAACTTAGGATTGTATTCAAAGCGACGTCAAAAAGAGATGAATTCAGCCTGCCAAAACATGTCGATGTTGCTTCTAGAAGCAGTCTGCGTGCGCTTTGCAAAGTCGACATAACGTCCAGTACAAATCGACGTGGCTCTGAATATAGTCAGCAATGATGATGTCGACGTAAGGGTTGATATGTATTCAATGCTATGTTGAGTGCTATTCGAATGAACTATCCTCGTCGCTCTCAAAGCTCACGTCGAGTAGAAATCGACGGTGCATTGATTTGTATTCGACACAACTCTGAATAGACATAATATTTTTCTCAAATTTTTTGTTATTTTCCCCAGCAATAACTGTCTATGAAAAATAGGTATGAGTACCTAATAAAGGTGACCTAGAGAGCTCCATCAAGCATTGGCAGTGCATTGATGAAGAACTTGTGCTTACTTTCATCAAGTGGCTTAGTGAAGATGTCAACCCTTTGAATTTAAGTGGAAATGTATTAAAGAGTGATCTTACCCTTCGCTACATTGTCCTTGAGAAAGTGGTGTCTTATCTCTATGTGCTTAGTTCTTCTGTGGAGAACAGGATTGGAAGCTATTGAAATAGCACTAGAGCTGTCACAGAATATTGTGGAATTGTCAACAGAAAAGTTATAGTCTAACAACTGATTTTGCATCCACAATATTTGTGAGCAATAACTTCCTGCAACTATATACTCAACTTCAGTTGAAGATGTCAAGACTGAGGTTTGCTTCTTGCTAAACCATAAGATCCGTCTAGCACACAGAAATTGATAGGTTCTTGAGGTGTTTTTTCTAGCAAGCCTGCATCCTGCATAGTCTGCATCTGAATAGCCTACTAGGTCAAATACAGATTCTGCAGGATACTATAAGCCTTGTTCTGGTGTACCCTTTAGATATCTGAGTATTCTTTTCACAGAACTCATATGAGATTCCTTAGGTTCAACCTAAAATCTAGTACATGCGCATGTAGCAAACATGATATCTGGTATGCTAGTTGTCAGATAGAGGAGTGAGCCAATGGCTGCTCTGTAAGTCTTCTGATCAAAGGACTTACCCTTCTCATCTCTATCTAGAATAGTATTGGTAGCTATAGGGGTTTTCGTTAAAAAGGCATTTTCCATCCCAAACCTCCTAATGAATTCCCTGGTATACTTAGATTGGAATATGAAAATGCCATCTGCAGTTTGCTTTACTTGAAGACTAAGAAAGTAGGATAGTTCCCTCATGCTACTCATCTCAAATCTAGATTGCATTAGGTCAGCAAACCTTTTGCATAGTTTTTGATCTGTTGAGCCAAATATGATATCATCTACATATATTTGTACTAAAAGTAGCTGATTTTTACGTGCTCTAGGGAAGAGTGTTTTATCCACCTTACCTCTTACCAAGCTCTTGGAGCTTGCTTGAGAACATATAGTGCTTTGTCTAATTTATAAACAAAAGAAGGGTAAGATGGTTTGACAAAACCTGGGGGCTGCGCCACATATACTTCTTCTTGAAGAGTTCCATTTAGGAATGCACTCTTCACATCCATCTGATAGACCTTTATCTTCATATGTGCTGCATAGGCAAGAAACATCTCAATTACTTCCAATCTTGCCACTAGAGCAAATGTTTGGTTGAAGTCAATTCCCTCTTCTTGCCTATATCCTTAAACAACAAGCCTGGCCTTGTTCCTGACAATGACTCCATTTGAGTCCATTTTGTTCTTGTATACCCATTTTGTTCCAATTACTGGGTAATTTCTTGGTATCTCAACTAAGGACTAGACCTTGTTCCTTTCAAACTGAGCTAGTTCTTCTTGCATGATAACTATCCAGTGAGTGTCACTATCAGCCAATTCAAACTTCTTTGGCTCATACCGTGAGAGGAAGCATTGCAGCATAGTCTCATTTGTTATTTGACTCCTTGTCTGCACTCCCACTAACAAATCTCCTATAACCTGAGATGGAGGATGATCCTTTTGAGTCATCCTGGTTTTGTTGAACTGTTCAGTGGATCTACCTCCACCTGAAATTTATCTTGCTCATTAACTGTGGGAGCCCCAACTTCATTCTCTGAATGATCTCTGCATTTGGTTGAGCAGGTGCTTCAATATCATCCTCAACTGTAGCAGACTCTTCATCTGAATCATTGTCAGCTTTCTTTTTGTAATTATCCTGGCAAACTGATGGATGATCCAAGATGCTGAGTCTTTCAACTTGATCTACAAGTTGGTCTTCTTCCTGCATTATATTAATGGTGAAAGTTTCCTTCACCTTGTAAAACATATTAGTTTCATCAAATACTATATGCATTGACTCCGCAATTTTGAGAGAGCTTTTATTATAGTACCTATAGGCCTTGCTTGATGAGGAATATCCCAAGAATATCCCATCATCAGCCTTCTTGTCAATTTTGGCAAGATGACTCTTTCCATTGTTTAGAATGAAGCAAGTACATCCAAAGATCCTCAAGTATGTGACTATAGGTGCCTTTCCCTTCAATAACTCATAGGGAGTCTTCAACTTGGTCTTGTGGATGAGACTTCTATGCAGAACATAGTTAACAGTATTCACTACCTCAGCCCAAAAGGACTTTGGCAAGTTAGATTCAGCCAACAATGTCCTTCCTGATTAAATTAGAGTTCTATTTTTCCTTTCAGCCACCCCATTTTGTTGGGGGGGGGGGGGGTCTAGGAGCTGAAAAGCTTTGCCTTATCCCTTCATCCTCACAGAATCTACATGTTAACTAGATTTTCAAACTCAGTACCATGATCACTTCTGATCACAGCAACTTGAGTATTGAATTCAGATTGTATCTGTCTAATGAATCTTGAGAGGATCTTGAAGGTGTCTGAATTAGCTCTTAGAAAGAACACCCAACTGAATCTAGAAAAGTCATCAACAATGACTCTAAAGTATATGACTTTCTTGTTAAGCTCTGAGTGGAAATAGGATGAAATAGGTCCATATGCAACAAATATAGGGTTCTTGGGGAATCAATCACACCAATTGGTTTGAATGATGATTTGATCTGCTTTCCTAGTTGGCAGGCTCTACAGGGATGGTCTTTCTTTAACTTACCAATTGGTAAGCCGCTTACTAGTTTAAGCTTGGACAACTTAGCGATGGTCTTAAAGTTCAGATGACTAAGTCTCCTATGCCATAGTTCATTTTTTTCTAATTGGGAATTAAATAAGCAGACATCTGACTCGGCATACTCAAAATCTACTACATAGACTTTACCCATTCTAAGTCCTGTCAATACAATTTGGTTAGTTACATGACTAACTATATGACATAAGGACTTAGTGAATACAACTTTGTATTCACCATCACATAGTTGACTAATACTAATTAGATTATGCTGAATCCCTTTAACATAAGATACCTTAGAGAAGGAGATTTCCCCAATCCTGAGCACACCATATCCTTTGGTCTGACCAGAATGGAAATTTCCAAAAATTACCTTAGGGCCATCTTTGGCCTTCTGGTTTTCCAATAGTTCTTTTGCTCCAGTCATATGCATTGAGGATCCACTGTCCAGATACCACTGCTGGTTTGTGGTAGAACAGTCTCCTCTCTACATAGGAAATTATACATTTGTATAGACCCTCTCTTGTTGGGGTCTCTTTCTTCTATCATCATATAGAGTTATGAAAGAGTAGGTCGGTCTTTCTGTATACCCCTTAAGGTGAAGAAGTGCTGGTTTATTAAGCCAGCAGTATTTGGCCTTGTGCCCGAATTTAGAGCAACAAAAGCATTTAGATCTATAAATAGGAATAATATAGAGAGATCTAGATGACTAAAAATTTCTTGCTTAGAACATGCGTCGAGAAGAAATCGACGCATCTTTAGAGTTGCGTCTTGTTGAATTCATCGTGTCTGCTTAATTATGTTGATAATAATTCGATGTAGAATATTGGTTGCGTCGAATAAAATTCAATGCACCTTCATACTTGCTTCGAGTTGATGTCGAAGCATATGCAGAACTCGGTCAAGTTTCATTCGATGCATCTTTAAAAATGCGTTTTCTAGTCGATGCATAATTATTTTTATTAAGTTTTTTATATTTTTTAGTTGGCTTTTCTAAGGGTTGTTTACGTAGAATCCCTATTTGATTAGTGGTATTTACCCTATTAAATATAGTGAGTTTATTAGGGTTATTATTTTGTTCTTCACATGATTCTAAGTTGTTATTAGGTTGATTTATGCTAGATCTAATGAACACTATAGGATTTTCCCAGGCAAGTTTGCTAGGAATTGATGTGTTGATGGATGGATCTGCTCCTAGACCAAGATGTTTGAATCTCATGGTGAGATTTTGTGTAATGTCCTTTAGCTTTTTTGACTCCTCTCATTAAGTGAGTCCTCAAAGGCTTTTGCCTTTGTAAGCTCTTCTTTTAGATTAGAATTTTCATCAACTAATGTATCTATTTCTTTCTCTTTCTTATACACCTGGTTTCTTAAGTCATAGTTTACTGAATATAGATTGTCTTTCCTAAGATCTTCTAGTTCTTCTCTAAGTTTGTTAAGTTCTTTTTGGCTGTTAATATAATCTTGGCAAAAATCATTAAAACATTCTTTAAAGTCTTCTGAACAAAAATCAAAGTCATCAAACATGGTTACCTGACTTTCTTCAGTAGCATCTTCCAAAGCCATTACATAGGCTTCTTTAGCTGCACTCTCTTCATAATTGTCAGATGAGGAGGAACGTGACTCAGGCTCTGAGTCACTCCAGGTTTCAGTAATGAAACCTTTACCATTCTTCTTATCTTTCCTCCGGAAGGATTTCTTCTTGTGCTCCTTCTTATTGTTGCTTTTATCTCTTTTCTCTTCAAGACATTCTGGTGCAATGTGCCTGGGTTTCTTGCAAGAAAAGCAAGTTATTTCATGTTTAGGAGTTTTATCAAACCTTGGTTTGCTTGAACTCCTCTCCTTTTTCTGGAGTCTTCTATCTTGACGCATCTCTTGAATCTTATGGAAAAGAGATTGAACATCACTTTCTCAGAGGTGGAAGGCTCTCCTTCAGCAGCCTTCAGAGCAATTGTTCTCTCCTTGGGAGTTGAGAGTATCTCCTTTGCTTCTTACTCAGCCCTGCTTTTTAGTAAGAGCTCATAGAACTTGAGCTTGCCTAGCAGTGCATCTGTGGATATTTCTTTATGACATCTGGACTCTCTGATAGCCCAGATTCTTGAGTCCCATGTACTTAGGAAGCACATGAGGAGTTTGTCATTAATTTTTGTTAGGGAAATTTCCTTGTCTAGTCCTTTCAGCTCATTTATGATGGTGTTGAATCTTTCAAGCATCTCTGCTACACTTTTCTTAGCCTTTTTCTGAAAGTTCTTATATTGGGATATGAGAAGAGACTTTCTGTCCTTTTTTCATCAGAGATGCCCTCAACTAATCTGGAAAGAGATTCCCAGATTTCTTTAGCAGAGTTGTAGTCAGCAACCTTCTGGAATATGTCATCAGACATAGTTGATACCAGAATATTCATGGCTTTCGCATCACATGCCTTCACCTTCTTTTCAGCTTCACTCCACTCTGCTCTAGGGACAATTTCTTGTGTTACTGTCCCATTGGCATCTTTTCTGACTGGTGTTGGGCGACCTGAAATAATGACATTGAAAATGTCTTCATCAATAGAGTTCATATAGAGCTTTATTCTGGCCTTTCAGAGTGTAAACTTATTTAAGTTACCACTGGTGGTCTTATTGATGCATTGTCTTTAGAACTCATTTTTCTTTATAAAATAGTTATAGATAATTTTAAATAAAGAAATAAGAGTTAGGAGATCTTTTGATCAAGGTGTTAATCTTTTAATGATCAACCTATCTCTGATACCAATTGAAAGTGCACAGTGTGCCTCTGAGTATTCTCTAGAGGGGGGGGGGGGGGGGTGAATAGAGATTATAACAAATTCTTTATACTAAATGTGCACACACAATAAACTACTATAATAACTGTGTATTCAGTATTACCAATTCAAAAAAAAGTAGAATAGAAAATAGTAATCAGTAAATAGAAAACGGTAAAGGGACAGCACAGAAAAGCATTACAGAAGACACAGAAATTTTATAGTGGTTCCCCAAAATGTGGGTACTCCACTCTTCTACCACCATGGTAGGATTGCACTAACAGTGCCTGAGTCTTTTGATAAGGAGACTCTCAGAACCAGCCCTGAGTCTTTTGATAAGGAGACTCTTAGAGCCACTGAGTCGTTTGCTAAGGAGACTCATAGAACCACTGAACTTTTTACTAAGGAGACTCTTAGAACCATTGAGTCTTTTGTAAAGGAGAATCTTAGTACCACTGAATCCTTTAAAGAGGTATTCTTAAAAGTCTTTGACAGTTGCAGAATAAGAACATAGAAGAAGAAGAAGAGAATATGATTCTTCAGTTAGAATCCTTCAGTAGCTATCTCTCTGGAAGTTGTTGCTTCTATATTCTAAAAGATCTGAATATAATGAACCATTTCTTAATATAGTGATGATTGCAAGGGTTATGAGCTTTGATCCTGATATTCTCTGCACTTTAGTTGGCTTGCTGCTATATGATATTGAAGAGGGGGCAATAAGCTTGTTGTTTTTGTTTTTCAGTACAATGAAGTTATTCTGCTATTCTATCTTAGAGGGCTCGAGGAAGAAGAAGAGTGCAAAATCACTGAGGCTGGTTTTTCTTCCTTCTTCTAAACACTTATTCTTTGTTGAATACTATTTGTTTTCTTTCAACTTATGTTTTGTCCTTTTATGGAATATCCATTGGACATTTTGTATTTCCTTCTATTTATGTTTCCTGTCCTATCCATCTGATTTGACTAACTTCCAAGAATATTTTTATGGTACATCTGAAATACTCCATTCTATTCTTGGAAATAATCGAGTCGTTGTAATTAAAATTTCATATTTGAAAAACCTTGGAGAAGGATCAGAAAGGACAGCAGAAAATATACTACTTCTGTCTGTATTCAACGCTGCGCCGACTTCATTATTCTTCATATCGATGCACGTCTGAGTTCATATAGAAGCAACTTTGAATTCCTTCTTAGCTCTAGCTGAACACAGATATCGAATTTGCATTGAGTACTTATCGACGTATCCGTCGAATTGAAGACTCGATATTGAACTTTTATCTTCTGCGTCGAATTGAAGTAGAAGTTGCTTCAACTTCTCAGATGGCTTCGACAGGCTCTTCCTTCTGCGTCGAGTTCATTTTGACATTGCGTCGAATTCAATGGATCCTTCGACAAGCAGTCTGAGTTACTTCGACTTTCAGTCAGAGTTGCGTCGACTTCTAGTCGAAGTTACGTCGACTTCTATTCGACGCAAGTTTTAACTTTACTGAATTTGTGCTTATCTTAAACTTGGTCTTGACACTATAAGTGAATGGGATATTCTAAGACATCTAATGACTAGATTACCCTCTCTATACAATATGGGTAATACAACCTAGATAATGAAATCACTTTAAAATATTTTATTAGATAAATCAAATGGGGTTTTTCCAAACAAGCTTGAAATCTAGCACATAAGCAAACGATAAACATAATATTGTGTCTAGAAGCACTTAAATACAATAATGATCCTATCATTCCTCTATATAATGTTTGATCAATAGAGATTTCAGCTTCATCTTTTCCTAATTTTAGAGATGCACTCATATGAGTAGAGGCTTGTTTTAAGTATTCAAATCCAAATCTTTTCAACATATCATGAACATATTTTGATTGACTAATAAATATTCTGTCATTTTCTTGTTTGATTTGAAAACCTAGAAAATATATGAGTTCTCCTACCAAGCTCATTTCAAATTCTTTTTGCATGACTACTACAACTTCATTACACAACACTTCATTAGTACGTGGCTCCAAAAATCATGTCATCTAAATAAATTTGTAATATGATCAAATCATTATTAACATGCTTAATGAAGAGTGAGTTATCGGCACTTCCCATTACATAACCATGCTTTAATAAAAATGAAATTAATCTTTCAGACTAAGCACATGGGGATTATTTTAAACCATAATGCGCATTATCTAGTTTGAATACTTGATTTGAAAAAATTTCATTTATGAAACCTGGGGGTTGTTCAACATTTATCTCTTCCTTAATAATCCCGTTAAAAAGGCACTTTTAACATCTATTTGAAACCATTTAATTCTTGTGAAACTCACAAATGCAATAAAAATTCTAATGGATTCTAAGTGAGCAACGGGTGCAAATTTTTTATCAAAATCTACCCCCTCGATTTGAGAATACCCTTGTGCTACCAAGCAAGCTTTGTTCCTAGTAATCCTAGATTCACCATTTAAATTATTTTTGAAAAACTATTTTACCCTAACTACCGGGTGATTAGATGGTCTTTTTACAAGATTCCAAATTTGATTACATTCAAATTGTTCTAATTCTTCATTCATAGCTAAATACCAAAATTCATCATCTAAAGCGGTTGAAATATTTTTTGGTTCGATTTCGGAAACAAAGCAAAGGTATGAAAAAGATTCATGTAGGGAAGAACGAGTCGTTGCCCCTTTCAATGGCTCTCCAATGACAAGCTCCTTGGATGATGTTTTGTGAACTTTAGCATGCTAGGTGGCACATACTCCCCTTGCTTGTCCTCCTCTTCCTTGATCTCCTCTTCTGGTGACTCGTAATCCTCACGCTCTAATGGAGAGAGGGGTTCCTCTTCATTTCCTACAATAATTTTCTCTAGACAAGGAACACCCTCACCAAATCTTACATGATTAGATTCTTCAACTATTTTTGTTCTTTTGTTATATACTTTATAGGCTCTACTAGTTGAAGAATATCCAAGAAAAATTCTTTTTTCATATTTTTCATCAAATTTTCCAAATAAATCCTGTGTTTAAGAAAAAGCATTTGCAACCAAATACATGAAATTAGGATACATTAGGCTTCTTTTGAAAATACAATTCATAAGGGGTTAATTTCAAGACGGGTTGAAGCATGACACGATTAATAACATAACATGATTTGCTAACGGCTTCAGCCCAAAATGATCTAGGCAACCAAAATTCAGAAAGCATGGTGTGTGCTAATTCTTGAAGGGTTCAATTTTTCTTCTCCACAACACCATTTTGTTGTGGGGTTTGTGGAGCAGAAAATTAATGCTTAATTCCTACATGATTATAAAAAGTGGTAAATTTTACATTTTCAAATTCTCCTTCTTGATCTGAGCGAATGCATTGAATTTTTAGATCAAGTTTATTTTGAATACGCTTACGTAATTTTGAGAATTCACAAAAACATCGAATTTTCAGGTATGAAAGATTGATCATCAATATCTTGAAAAATCATCAATCAAAATATAAGTATATTTTCTACCACTTAGACTAGCGGTGCTCACTAGACCAAAAAGATCCATGTGAATTAATTGTAAGGGTCTAGTAGTAAAAATTTCATTTTTACTTTTAAACGATGATCTAGAAACTTTCCTTTTTGGCAAGGTGGGCAAAGTGAAGATAAATTTACAACTAGCATAAGTAATCCTCTAATTAATTTATCTTTGGCTAGTTTTAAAATAAGTTTAGTGCTAGTATGACCAAGATGCTTATACAATAATTCTAATTCATTATTTTTTGAAATACGACATTTGATAGTTGAATTTGAAAGTTCATGAAAAGTAATCAAATAAACATTATGATTTCTTGGTTCAGTGAGTACAACTTCATTTGTTTTAGGATTTATACTTTTGCAAAGGTTTGTAAAAGATTCAAATAGGACATTTAGACCTTTATCACATAATTGAATAATAGATTTTAGATTGTGTTTCAAACCTTCAACATATAAAACATTTGAAATAGAAAAAGAGTTATTACCCACTATACTAATGCCCATGATCCTTCCCTTGCAATTGTTACCAAAAGTCACCATCCCTCCTTTTTTCATCAGGAGGCTGTGGAACTTTGCTTTATTGCTCGTCATGTGCTTGGTGCATCCTGAGTACAAGTACCACATTTCTTCCTTGTCCTTAGCCTGCCAACACACATAAAGAGGATGGGAGTAAATATCTGGATACCCAAGAGGTTCCTCCCATAGTATAGGTAGAGACCTTAGGTACCCAGATTTGCTTTAAAGTGTGTTTTTCCTTCTTCCTACAATAGTCCATGGTGTGACCAAAAATCAAACAATTGGCACACACAATAAAAGAGGTTGAGACATTTCTCTGAGAATTTTGTTGACTCTTGCTGGTAGATAGGGATGTAGTAGGGATGACAGATGAATTTCTATAAGAAGAATTTTATTTTCTGGAAATATGGCTAATGCCAGCGTTAGGAGTTAACGTCCGACGGTAACCTCCCGAACCATACCCCAGCCCAGACTTTGCAGAACCATGGCACTGGTTGGCCGAAATCATGTCCAGTGATTTTTGGCCGACACTGAATTTTTCTATAGCCATATATATATATATATATATATATATCATTAATTTGGGCTTTCAAAGAGTTGTTTTTGGTAACTAGCATCACACATCGATTTGCAAATGATCTCTTTCAATCTTCTATTTGGAGAAGAGAGGTTTTTAGCTTTCTCACTAAGTCTCCCTTTTCTTTCAGAAGAGATTTACTTTCAAAGAGTGCCTTATAGAGAGTTTCTTCAAGTTCTTGATTTTTTTCCAATGAATGATCACTCTCTTGTCAATCTAGCTTTTATTTTCCAAAAGCTTTTATTTCTTTAGTAACTTTTTTATTTTCTTTTAATAGAATCTTATTTTTAGTTTTTATGAGATCAATATCTTTATGACAATTTTCAAAATATTTGCAAGTTTGAAGAAATTCATCGTAGAGAACAACATAAGTAACAGGAGGTACCTCAGTGTCACTTTGCACACTGGTTTCATCGTAGACGAGATCTTTGCTCCTGCCCATGAGGCAGATGTTTTCCTCTTCATCATCGCTTGAAGAAGATCCACTTGATTCCTCAGAGGAGGAGTCATCCCAAGTAGTCTCCGTTAGAACCCTCTTCTTTTCTTTTCCTTTGTGCCTCCTTTCATTTCGCTCTTTCAGATATTTTGGACACTTGCTCTGAATGTGTCTGGTATTTCAGCAGTGGCAGCACTCCGACAGTAGCCGCTCATCATCGTCGTCGCTACCTTTTTCTTTTGTAGAGTATGATGTTGGAACACGGTTTTCCGCATCTCTTTAGTTTGAGAATAACAAATCCTACTTATATTTGATCTAGTTTGCCATTGTGTTTTTAGTATGCAAGATTGAATAAAGATGACACTAGGATGCTATGTGTTGGTCTGGACTTGCTCAATTGCTGAAAAGAAAGGAGTGGTCTAATGTCAGGCGTTAGAGACAATGCCAGCTATTGTTAAATTTTTGAAGTGGAAGTGGAGTTGTGCTGGGCGGTCTGTGGGTTGGAGACCGCAGAGACCGTGCGGTTTGCGCTGGTTCTCTGGTCGGTTCTATCTCAGCGGTTTGGTTGAGGCGGTCTGATCTTTGAGACCGTCATCTGTCCGGGCGGCTTGCGCGGGTTGATCTGGCGACTTGTCCTAAGTCGGCCAGTTGTTCTTGGTCTGCTTTCTTTGGAAGAAGACCGGACAGTCTTTCTTGTTGAGACCGCGGTGACCGGGCAGTTTGGTTGTAACCGCAAGGTTTAATAAAGAGCTGAGAGCTATGCTGAGCTCGGGCGGTCTGCTTTGCAAGACCGCTCGCGATCTGATGGGCGGTTATTATATCCCGATTTGTGTGGTGACGACATCCGTCTGTTCGCCTATAAATAGGGGTGCAGGGCCCGTCATTAAAAACAAGAACTGTAAGAACCCAAGTTGGCTTGATTGTGCCGGTCTTAATTTGAGACCACGCAGTTTGAGATTTTGTCTGACCGGTTTGTGTGTTCGCAGGTTAGCGGCTAGCCACTCGCGGTCAGCTTGTCTCCCTTCTTCCAGCTTTGAATAAACCAGTCCGGGCGGACTGTGTTTAGGTGTTCTTGGTTTTGTGCAGCGGACTCAGTTGATCAGGCGGTCTTAAGTGCGGACTCAGTTGAGTTGCGGTCTGTTGCAGATAGCAGTTCTTTGTTCAGAGTTTGCGGGGTCTTCTGTGATCAAGACTGTGCGGTCTGGTCAATCTAGAAGTGCGAACTGTGTTTGTTTTCAGCAGAGTAATAAAGCAGCAAGTCAGCGGTCTGTGATTGCAGCCTGGCAGGTGCGGCTTGTATTCTATTCGCGCAGTCTCAGGTGCTTCTGTCTGGCTTGTCTGTTCGCGCGGTCTGGCGGTCTGGCGGTCTCAAGTGTCAGGTCACTGCAACTTGTTTTCTTCTTGTGTTTTGTGCTTCTCTCCTCTGTGATTCTTATGAATCATGTCTCGCCATGTATACCTTGCATTTTAAAGAGATTGTTAATACCATAGTACTATTTGGTCTTCTCATTGTCACTGTTGTGCTACACTTGTGAAAGGTTTTGTGAAGTGTGTTCCGTATTGTTTTCACTTCATCTCTGGACCTCATGTTTTTTTAACATGGTATCAGAGGTAGGTTGCTGGGGTTGTTGAGCTGAAATTGCTGATACTTCTCTCGGGTTTCTCAAGTTGGTTAGCCATCAGTGGGATAGCAATGGAAGGAGGATATGCTAGAGGTCTTGGTATTGAGCTCCTTACGTAGACTAACTTCAAGAAGTGGAAGTCTTGCATGGAGAGCTATCTTATTGGCGAGGATTTGTGGGAGGTTGTAGGAGGAGAAGCAAGGCAAGTTGTTGTTCCTGCTGAGGGGAATGCTAAGCTCGTGAAGGCTTGGAGGAGAACGAATGCTAAGGCTGAGTTCACTCTCAAGAGAGCTATCATTCTGGAGTTGTTTGATCACATCTTCGGGTGTGGATCAGCTGCTTAAATTTGGACAACCTTGGATGGCTTGTTCAAGAAGAAGAATGTAGCTAGGCTATAGTTCTTGGAAAATGAGTTGGCGAAAGCAACTCAGGGGGATTTGTCTATCTCAATGTTCTTCTTGAAAATGAAGAACCTCAGCGCAGAGATATCGTCTTTGGACCCGGATGAGCCTATCTTAGAAGCTAAGCTGAAGAGGCACATAATCCGCGGCTTGCGGAGGGAGTATGTGGCCTTTGTTAATTCTGTTCAAGGCTGGGCCAATCAGCCTTCGTTGCTGGAGTTGGAGAACTTACTTGCTTCACAGGAAAGTTTGGCTAAGCAAATGGCTGGGATGTCTGTCTCTGGGGGAGAAGGTGAGGTTCTCTTTCTGGCAAGAAGAAGAGATGGGACAAGAAGAAGACATCTGGAGATGATGGTCCATCTACATCATATCAGCAGGAGAGGAGCTATGCTCCTAAGCGTGATGGGAAGAAGCAGGAAGGACCTAGATGCTTCAGGTGCAACAAGCTTGGTCATTTCAAAAGGGACTGCAAAGTCAATCTTAGCTAGGGCATGCTGCAGGGAAGGAGGAGGCTGGTTCCAATTCAGAAGGTAGTTGGGGTGGTGGAGGTGCATTCATGATGGGCACGTGTGTTCGGGCTATTACTTCCATCAACTATCAGGACGATTGGATAGCGGACTCTGGGTGTGGTCATCACCTCACCAGGGATGAGTCGAAGTTCTCCTCATTGCAGGCATATAAAGGTAATGACGCTATCATTACGGCTGATGCTACTGTTCATGCAGTTGAGAAGGAGGGTGTGGTTTCATTGAACGATAATAGAGATACTCTTACGTTGAAGAGTGTATATCATGTTTTGGGAATGAAGAAGAACCTCTTTGATGTAGGCCACCGGATTTGCGGTGGTCACGAACGATTCCGAACAAGAACTCTCACCGCTCCGCTCTACCCAAATACAAAATAAACGCAGCCCTTGAATATGGTTATTATTAAGTTAACGCAGCGTACGGGTAGCAACCGCTAGAGTATGAATATAGGTTATAGGCCTATATCCACACAAGCTAAATGGAATAATATTGATTCCGGACGAGCGCGATGTTGTACCAAAGAAAAATCCACCAAAATAAAACGATTCGGAAAGGGTGGATATTTCCCCAACAAGATCAAAGCAAGGATCGCCAATCCTTTTCGTACGTTTTCCGAAATATCAAAGATAGGGCAAAATCCACAAGAAAATAACCACGATAATTCGAAGATTCCAAAGTCACGCCAAAACTCAACCACCACAAGAAAATCTAAGAAAAGAAAACTCTTTAGTAGAAGGTTTTGTTACCCACTCGGAGTTTGTAGATCTGAGATATTGGATCCACAACAATCGATCGCTCCCTCCACTAGCCCACCAGAGATGAGCCGATGAAGATGTACACGTCCGTCTTCGCCGATCCGCACCCGAGAGAGTTTCCCGTTGCCTGTTGTTGCACCTTGGACTCTCCTCTTAGTGTTGGCCAAACCCTTGAGAGAGGAGGGCTGGATTTCGAGAGAGAGAGGAGGATGAGGAGGAGTAGGAGGAAGGAGACGAGAGAGAAGGGTGGAGGAAGAGAGGTGGCCGGCGGCCTAGAAGGGAGGAAGGTTCTTGGCCGAACCCTAGAGAGGAAGGAAGAGAGGGGGCGACAATTTAGAGGGGGAGAGGAATTTTAGGTTTTCAATTTCATCCAAAATTAGATTTTACATCAAGTCTTGGCCTTATATATGGCCTTACACACAATAATGGCTATATGCAGCCCAACATAAATTAAAACAGCAATGGCCGGCTAAACGCAGGCCAATATAAATAAAAGCAGCAAAGATTGGCTAAACGCATGCCAAATTAAATGTCCAACATAACAAAATGAAAAATAGTAATTTAAATACGAGTCTTCATGTGCCGCGGGCGAAGGTTGTAATGTGGCCCGTCAAGATCGCCGTGGCGCCGCAAGTCCTTGGATGGTGGTGGTTGATCATCAATAGCGTCTTCATCATGATGTGGGTCGTCGTCCCCATCAACCCTCCCCCGCTTGAAAGTACTCATCACCGATGAGGGAGCGTGCAGGTACCGATGTAGGAGGGCTTCGTCCAGAAGGGTCACCTCCGAGGCAGAAAGCCAAGTATCATCAGAGGCGGGGCGGTCACGCCATCGGATCAAGAATCGTCGCGTATCACCATGCGTAGAGGGAAGCACCTCATTCTGTATAATCCTGTCAGGCACAAAAACAGTCTTGGGGAAACTTGGAAAGGCATTCGTCGAAGAAGAAGAAAATGTAGCAAATTCATTAGGCGACATACCTCCAGTAGTAGCTGATGGAGAGAACGATCCAGATAAAACTTCACCCCCAAACCCATTAGAATTTGTAGTGGACATAAATGTGGAGACAGATAATTCAGGTGGTGGTGAGCTATATGGCGTTAAATCAGAAACGTTAAAAATAGGGGATATACCCCTATCAGTAGGTAGTTCCAAGAGATAAGCATTCTCTCCTAATTTCTTCAAAATACGAAAAGGACCGGCTCTCCGATTTGCCAATTTCTTTATGGTTCCCGTAGGAAACCGTTCAGGGGAGAGACGCACCATAACATAATCGCCAATATTAAAATGAAGTTACCTTCTATGTACGTTTGCGTTAGCTTGATAAGTGGCATATTGTTTGGTTAACGTTTGATTTATGTGTTTATGTAGGGCGTGAACATGCGAGGCGAACTCTTGAGCAAATTGACTAGATTTATAAGATGGCGGCAATGAGACTAGGTCAAGTGGCACGGGTGCCTTGTAGCTGTGGACGATTTCATTAGGTGAGAGTCCGGTGGACCTATTTTGGAGTTATTGTAGGCCAATTGTGCGTGTGGGAGGATGAGATCCCAAGTGCCCTTGTGATCCCCCACAATACAACGAAGTAAACTACCCAAACTCCTATTAACGACCTCCATTTGGCCATCCGTTTGTGGATGGTAAGCCGAGGAAAATAAGAGCTTGGTTCCCATGATCTTCCATAAAGTTTTCCAAAAATAACTAGTGAATTTCACGTCTCTATCAGTGACAATAGTTTTAGGGATGCCTCGATGCCCTACGACCTCTTTGAAAAATAGTTTAACGACGTGAGATGCATCTTCGGTTTTGTTACAAGCAATGAAGTAGGCCATTTTCGAAAACCGGTCAACGACCACCATAACGGAGTCGTGACGTCTAAACGTGACGGGAAGGCCTAGGACAAAGTCCATGCTAACATCTTCCCACGGAACGGAAGGAATCGAGAGGGGGGTATAAAGACCCGCATTCATCTTATTCCCTTTTCCTAATTGACACGCTCTACAACTTCCAACCACCTTGTGTACTGTAGACTTGAGACCGTGCCAATAAAATTTTTCCTCCACTAAAGTAATGGTCTTATCACGCCCAAAGTGGCCACCGAGACCGCCACTATGCAATTCCCATACTATAAAGTGGCGAAGGGAAGAGCGAGGGATGCATAGTTTAGCGTGCTTAAATAAATATCCATCACGGAGATAGTACGTCGAAATGGTCGTGGGTGACTCGTCCTGGGTAGACAAATAGATTTCTTTAAAATCCGGACAATGAACATACTCGTCCTTAATATGTTCAAAACCTACGACCTTAACCTCTAGTGTGGTCAATAAAAGGGAGACGCGGCTAAGAGCATCCGCTACCCGGTTAAGATTTCCCTTCAGATGTTTAATGTTAAAGGAGTACTCCTGCAGGAAGGATACCCATTTCGCGTGGCGGGGGCTGATTTTACCTTGCGAGTTGACGAACCGTAACGCCTCGTGATCGGAAAGTATAACAAACTCCTTAGGAAGGAGGTAGTGCCGCCAGTGTTGGAGACACCGAATAATGTCATTAAATTCACGATCGAAGTTGGAGTAGTTGAGCTTAGGTCCCGCAAGCTTCTCACTAAAGTAGCCAACCGAATGCCCCTCTTGACTTAAGACGCCTCCAATACCAATCCCGGATGCGTCACAAGATAACTCAAAGACCTTAGTAAAATCAGGTAATCATAAGAGGGGTGCTTCCGACATCCGGGCCTTAATCGCGTGGAATGCTTTGGTGGTGGATTTGGACCACACAAAGTCACCTTTCATCATGCACTCCGTGATGGGAGCCATGATGCTACTAAAATCGCGTATGAACCGGAGGTAGAAGGTTGCTAAACCGTGGAAACTTCTAACTTCTCTAATATTGCTGGGTTCCGACCAATCAACTATGGCCTGGACCTTCTTAGGATCTACGTGGATGCCCTCCGAACTAACAATGTATCCTAGGAACTCCACCGACGATACGTAGAACGTGCACTTCTTAATATTGACAAACAGTTTCTCCATTCGGAGCATCTACAAAATAATCTTCAAGTGCCTCTCATGATCTGAAGTCGTGGTGCTAAAAATTAGTATATCATCAAAGTAGACAACGATGAACTTCCCCATATACGATTGGAATACATGAGTCATCATCCGATAAAACGTACTTGGGGCATTGGAGAGCCCGAATGACATTACTAACCACTCATAAAGTCCTTCTTTCGACTTAAACGCTGTCTTCCACACATCCCCTTCTCTAATCCGTATTTGGTGGTAGCCACTCCTAAGATCCAATTTCAAAAAGATTGTGGCCCCGGCTAACATGTCCAACAGGTCGTCCAAATGCGGGATGGGGAAACAGTATTTAATAGTGATTTTATTAATGGCCCTACTATCCACACACATTCTCCATGACCCGTCTTTCTTGGGTTCTAGCAAGGCGGGTACGGCGCATGAGCTTTTGCTATGATGAATAAATCCTTTTTGCAATAATTCAGCAATTTGGGTTTGCAGCTCCGCGTGGGCGGACAGATTCAGGCGATAGTGCGGTAGGTTAGGTAGGGAGGAACCCGGAATGAGATCGATGGCATGTTGAATATCCCGCAACGGGGGTAATGTTGCGGGCAACTCTTCCGGATACACATCCTTATATTCTTCTAAAAGATCACGCAATGCCGGCGGTAGGCTCTCTAACGATGGTTCGTCGCCCTTGACTTGTAGACAAACTAACGCATAAAGGATACCCTCTACGAAGGAGTGACGCTCGAGCTATTTCCTACCAATTAAAGTTAACATTTTCTTCTCCGCGGGCACAATTGTGTCCGAAGAGGCGATCGAGGGATCCTTAGGGGGAGTGGGCGACAAGGTAACAGTCTTGTCGTTAAACTTGAACTCATAGGTGTTCGCATGGCCAAAGTGAGTCACATCATAATCAAAGAGCCACGGACGCCCCAATAATACGTGACAAACGTCCATATGGATAACGTCGCACCAAACCTTATCTACGTATCCCTTAATAGTTAGCGGCACTAGACATCGCTTAGACACCCCAATTGAAGTTTTGTTGACCCAAGAAATCTTATATGGTTGGGGGTGTGGTTCCGTGCTTAATTTCATTCGAGTGACCGCATTTTCAGAAATTACGTTCATACAACTCCCGCTGTCAATAATCAGTTTACACCATTTATCACCACTTTTAAAATTCAGAGAAAATATGCTCGTCCTATTATACTCATCCAATACTCGCGGGGTAGCTAAGATCCAACGCATCACCATCATGTAAGATTCATTTTCCAAATCACTTGGCTCACTTTCGGACTTATCCGCGGCCTCATAAACAATTTCAGTGGGTTCGGAGGGAGAGCCCATAAGTGCTAAGGGCTTCGTTTTGGTGGGGCACTCATTAGCGTAGTGCCCTTGGATCCCGCAAGTGAAACACGTGGCGTTAGTCTTACTAATCCTCCCTATCGGAACTCTCTCACTGGTGGGACTCCGGACGTTTCTAGCGGTAATGACTACCGAGTTCGAATCAGTCGACCGAAACTTTCCGTTGTCCCGCATGGAGGACGAATGTGGGGGCCCCAGGAGGGACTTTGCTTTCTGGAATACCCGTCCCTTGGTCTTGTGGGCATTGTGCTTTTTGAAAGAAATCGTTGTCTACCTAAATCACCTAAGGGGGGGGGGGGGGGGGGGGGGGGTGAATAGGTGATCTCTACTGCGATTGCGGAATAAAAATTAAGTTCACACACAACAAGAAAGATCACAGCACAGAGACACAAGATTTATAGAGGTTCCCCAAGGTGGGTACTCCTCTCCCCCTATTCGCCTATCTAGCACTTCGGGCTAGTGTCGGCAACTTCGTCAAAACTCGGATTTATCAACAAATCCTACACTCGGAGACAACGGCTCCTACAAACTCGGAGAACAACCTCTCCTATAAAAGCACTCGGAGATAAACTCCTACCACTCGGAGCAAACTACTCCTACAAAATAACTCAGAGAAAAATCTCCTACAAGAATCAAATAGAGTTTGAAATAAAATACTTCTATTAAACCTAAACAGAGATTGACTTCAGATCTTGGAAAAACTGAGTCTTCTTCTTCCTTGAGAACTAAAGCTTGGATCTTCAAAGATTTGGAAGAAAGGAAAACTCGGCAAACCTGATCTGAATAGGCCTTTTGATTTTCTTGAAAAGATCTTCAAAAATATGGAGCAGCAAGTAAATCAAAAACCTTCTTATCTGAGAAATCTCTATTAGCACTGAAGAACGAGTCTTGAGGGCGCAGAAGTTAGATCTCAGAAGAACTTGTTCAGCGAGCAAGGAGGAAGATGGCTGGGTTCTTCTCTTTCTATCGGGTTTGAATAATAATACTTCTTATGTTTGCCCTAAAATAAAAGATTATTTATAGGAGGAACTCCAACGGTTAGGGCGACAGACAAGGAATGATCGACACGTGTGCTGCACATGGCGGCCAACCCTAATTTTCAAAAACGAAACATAACTTTTGAAATCCGTCTGTCCGTCATTCGTCGAGACTTCACGTGAACACTCAACGAATTGACTTAGCCATTGAAAAGACTGATCAAAGGCTTGAAAACCATCTCTTTTTTCATTCGTCGGAATTCGTCGGGAGTTCACGAGAATATACGACGAATTGACTTAGCTGCACAAAATCCTTCACAAAGCTGCCTTTTTGGCTTCTGTCAGCATTCGTCGGTATTTGTCGGGAGTTCACGAGAATATACGACGAATGGACTTGGCCACAGAACTTTCTTCTTCAAACTGGAAATTTGGCTTCTGTCAGCATTCGTCGGGAGTCATCGGGACTTCACGTGACATCTCGACGAATTGACTTAGCAAAAATTCCTTTTCTACTGAAAACCTGCTCCACTCCTCAACCTTGAAAGCCTTCAAATATGAGAATATGAAGTGCATCCCAAAAGAGAGATTACACATGGACCAACACTTTGTTCTACACAATGAGGGATTACATTGTCTAGAACTGTGTTTGGTGATCCATTGCAACCTGACTTTGGTGTGCACTTAGCATTATGACCTGTCATAACACATCTAAAGGGAAATCATCAAATACATGCTCAATTCAATTTAGTTCACTAGGGGACACCTTCAAATCCGGGTGATTGTGGATACAATACCCAACAATATCCCCCTATTTGAAGATGTCATAACCCTATGCACTAAGTTGAATTGCACAGAAAGTATAATTGAATAAAACAGCACAACCAGGCAGTAATAATTAAAGAGAGAATCAATGTTTATCCAAACACAAAAAAATATATATATATAAACAAAGAAAAACAGCATGATTCCAGATCAGCTCAGCTCATGCATGATCCTTGCCTTTCTTCTTTCCAAAAATTCTTTCCACTGCCTCAGCTCTCTTTTTCTGTTCAGATTCCATTCTCTCAAAGAATGCCTTTGGCTTAGGCCAATATCTATCAGGAGCAGTCTCTTTAGATCCACCTGTCTTGAAATGAATTCTCATTTCAGTTGTACTTTTCTTGAACTTATCCCATTCCTCCTGACTGTAATGTTTACTGACACTTTCATTTTGCTTACTGACAAGGTTCAAAGCTGTAAGAATTATATTCTTTGAAGTTGGACTCCAGCTCTCTTGAAAATTTCTTGGAGGAGGCACATCATATAATTCTCTGATCTTCTTGTGAGGATTGAACCTTTTTGCAGAAGGTTTATCACCAAAGATCTTCCTTTTCAAGGACTTAACAGAGGATTTAGAAGCCTTGGAGCTTTCAAGTACTGGATCATCCCAGAGATCTTGGTAGGTAGAGGCTGGAATATCTGCTTCAGTAAAATTAGAATCCTCAACAGGAAAATGAGAAGAACTTGGAGCACTTGGACCTGGAGCACTTGAAGGAGGAATATCTGGCATCTTGTCCACCACAGTGAGTCCAAGCATGCCTGCAACTTCTTTGAACAGCCAGCTTATAGATTCATGAGTGTACCAATTCACATCTACAACATTTTGTAATATGTTCGCCTTAAGCTCTTGCATCTTGGAAAATACATTTCCATCCAAGTCATTCACTCTACCAGTACTTTCTTCTATTTTAGACACAATACTCTCGTCCCCCTTTATGACATCTTCATGTAGGAGGGTATAGAGTTTGTTCAGCTGCCTCTCAACTTGATCATCCAGAAAAGCAAGCCCTAGATCATGAGTAGTGTTGAGAGTTGTTTGAGCAGCATTCAGATTTACAACATCTTCACCAACCTGATGCAAGTTCTTTAGAGCATGCCCAACTGCTTTATTGGTGTGGCCCAATGCTTTTCCTGCCTTGGCCATCTGTACTTCTTGATCACTTTTGAATTTTCCCATTTCATATCTCATTTCAGCCATTTCCTGCCTCAAAGCACTATCAACTTTATCTATTTTCTAATAAAAGGATTTGATGGACTGATCAAAATGCTCTGTTTGAGCCTGCAGCAAGGTTGAAATTGACTTGAGCAAAGAATATTGAGAGCTCTCTCCAGTTTCAAGAACATCAGGAGAGACTCTATCAGCTACAAAACTTGTAGACTGTGCATGCTCATCAAGCACTGTTGCTCTTGGAGATTGTCTCAAAATACTTTCTGGAGGAGGCAAGAGCAGCACAGGAGGGACTGCAGATTCACCCATGAATGTGTCTTCCTGTTCTTTCTCCCCCTCAGTCAAAGACATCTTCTTTGCTAGCTCAAACTGATCCCTAAAACTGCCCTTGTCCAAAGCATCTGATTTCTCAGAAGGAATAGATTCAGGATCTGCCAAGTCTTCACTATGTTCTGAATTATAAGCAAACTCTGCAGGGAATCTTCTGGAGTCTTCTAACATAGCAGCTTCATCTTCAGCAGCATATTTCCCTTGACCTTCTAGGTCAGCAACAATATCAGGAGCAGCAGGACTGACTGGATCAACATACACTGGATTAGTATGAACTGGATCAATTTCACTGGGAGGAATTTCCTTTGAAGCAGCACTACTTTCTTCAATGTCTCTTAGGGTTGGAAGCTCCCCCTCAACATGTTCACCTCTGCCTTGTTCAGGAGCTGTACTGGGTCCACTACCCCTTGAGGGGTGACCTTCTTCATGAGTCCTATTGTCATTCTGCACAGGGTCCTCATCAGCACTAATAACAATCTTGACTCCACCCTTTGGAATGACCCTTTCCCATTTGGAGAAAATAGAGGAGTTGATTTTCTTAGTTTGATGGATGGGTATACCTCTTCCGAGATTGAAGAAATCTGGATTACTACCATTCAGCAACAAACTAATAATCCTTCCAAAATTTGGGGCATGAAAGCTGTCTTTAATTTTCTCAAAAAGAACTTCACCAAAATTAAAATTCTTTCTACAAATAATAGCTGTGTGAATCTTAAAGGCTTCTTCGGATAGGTAGTCATGTGAACCTACCTTGCACAATAAGACTTTTCCTAAAATATCACACAGAAGCTTACCTCCTTCATTCATGAATTTTCTTCTTATCTTTGAACCTTCATCAAGAATGCCACAGAATCTTTTGGCCTGGAGAAAAATCTTCAGCAAACACTTATTCTGATTCGACTTCAGGCATCCTCAAAATCCCGTTGATGCCACTAGCTTTCAAAACTATTTAACAAGAGCGGATGCTGCTCTTTATCTTCTTCCCTTGACCAGAGATTTTTGCATTTCTGTAGAACTCAAGAACGCCCTGTTTGAGAATTTTAGCCGGCTCTTCCAAGACATAGCTGAGCCCGGCGACCTCAAGCATCAAAATAATATTTCTGAACTCATCTGAAGCAGTTCGAAAGCTACCTCGCACCAGCTCTCCACCAGAATGCAAACCTACAGCGGCTTTGGGCGCCATCGAGCTTGACGAATTCGGGGAAGAGAAACAGTGTTTCACGGAAGAATCGAGGGAGACGGAGAGACGGGAAGGGTTTCACGGAAGAGCGCGTGGAATCATGTGTTCTCTTTGTTTTTATATATATATATATATAAAAAAATAAATTTAGGCGCATACCTGATTTCACGGATGGCTCTTGGGATCCAATAAATTTAATTTGATAATAATAAGGCTTTTCACGGAGACGTGTCCGAGAAGATAAAAGAAATTGATCCGTGCATTCTCGTGAAATTTCAATATTCTTGTCCTCATGATTCCTTGTTAAGCATTCCAAGTTCCATTTTAAAGAAATTGAACTTGGTCTCGTACAGAGGCTTCGTAAAAATATCTGTAATTTGTTTGTCAGTATTAACATATAACAAATTAATATCCTTACTCTCAACATATTCCCGGATGAAGTGGTAGCGAAGCTCGATGTGCTTCATTCTGCTGTGAGAGACTGGATTATTTGCTATAGCAATAGCACTTGAGGAGTCACAGAACATGGGGATTTCTGTGATCTGTAAATTATAGTCCTCAAGCTGATTCTTTATCCACAAAAGTTGTGCACAGCAACTACGGGCAGAGATATACTTTGATTCAGCAGTTGATATTGCAACACAATTTTGCTTCTTGCTACTCCATGACACAAGCCTTTTTCCCAAGAATTGGCAAGTTCCTGAAGTACTCTTTCTATCATCTTTGCTACCTGCAAAATCAGCATCTGAAAAACCAATTAGTTTAAAATCATTGCTTCTCGGGTACCATAAGCTGAGATTTGGTGTACCCTTAAGGTATCTCAAAATCCTCTTTGCAGCGGCATAATGAGATTCCTTACAGTTCACCTGATACCTGGCACAAACACATGTTGAAAACATTATATCGGGCCTACTGGCAGTAAGGTAGAGCAAGGACCCAATTATGCTTCTGTACTTGGTTTCATCAAAAGGTTTCCCTTTTTCATCCTTGTTCAGAGACATACTTGAGCCCATTGGAGTCCTCATAGAGGTTGCACTCTCCATTCCAAATTTCTTAAGGAGCTCTTTGGTGAACTTAGTCTGAGAGATGAAGATTCCATCTTCAGATTGGTGCACCTGGAGTCCTAAGAAATATTTCAGCTCTCACATACTGCTCATTTCAAACTTACCGTGCATCAAATTAGAAAACTTTTTGCAAAGTTTGTCATCTGTAGAGCCAAAAATAATATCATCGCCATAGATTTGCACAAGCAAAATCTCGCCTTTTACTTCCCTAAGAAACAATGTCTTATCTATTGTTCCTCTTGTGAATTTGTTCTCAAGAAGTAACCTAGACAATGTCTCATACCAGGCTCGGGGTGCCTGTTTGAGACCATACAAAGCCTTATGTAAATAATAGACATGATCAGGAAAGTTAGAATCTACAAAACCTGGAGGCTAAGCTACATATACTTCCTCTTTAAGGTCTCCATTCAGGAAGGCTGACTTCACATCCATCTGGAAAACCTTAAAGCCCTTATATGCAGCATATGCCAGAAATAATCTGATGGCTTCAAGTCTTGCTATTGGTGCAAAGGTCTGATCAAAATCAATCCCTTCTTCTAGCCTGTATCCTTGTGCAACCAGTCTTGCTTTGTTATTTGTAATGATGCCCTTTTCATCAAGCTTGTTCTGGCAGACCCATTTGGTTCCAATCACATTTTGTCCTTTGGGTCTTGGTACTAACTCCCAAACTTTACATCTCTTGAATTGGTTGAGCTCTTCTTGCATAGCAAGGATCCAGGATGGATCGGTGTTTGCTTCTTCAAACTTCTTCGGCTCAATCTGTGAATGAAAACTTAAATGTAGAACTTCGTTAGTTGTACCTCTTCTCGTTAGAACTCTGCTTGAAGGATCTCTGATAATCTGATCAGCTGGATGATCTCTTGAATATCTGACTCCCAAGTTATTTGCATTTTCAGGAGCAACTTGAGGTTCAGCCACCTCTGGAATATCTTCTTCTTCATGAACTTCTTGTTCATCTTCAGAGTGATCCTAGATCTCTTCTGCCAACTTTGGAGCATCATCTGTGGTTTTTACTCCATCTTGCATAGAGAGTTCCTTTAGTTTTTCACATGCATCTTCAATGAACACACTAGACGAGTTGCTATGCAGCAGGCTCGTCTCATCAAATACAACATGGACTGTTTCCTCTACCACCAGAGTTTTCTTATTGAAAATCCTATATGCCTTACTATGGCTACTATATCCTACGAAAATACCTTCAAAACATTTTTCACTAAACTTGGTTGTAGGATGCTTCCCATTGTTAAGTACATAGCATTTACTGCCAAAAATTCTAAAATATGAAATCTTTGGTTTTCTGCCCTTAAGAATCTCATATGGGGTCTTACGGTGGTTCTTATTGATGAGTGCTCTGTTTTGCACATGGCAGGCTGTGTTGATAGCTTCTGCCCAGAAATATTCTGTAAGAGTAGAATCACTCAACATAGATCTGCCAGCTTCTATGAGGGTTCTATTCTTTCTCTCGGCTACTCCATTTTGCTGTGGAGTACGAGGAGAGGAAAACTCATGAGAGATACCTTGACTTTCACAAAACTCTATCATGGCCCCAGACTGAAATTCTGTTCCATGGTCACTTCTGATTTTGACCACTGAACAGTCAAGTTCATTCTGAATAAGCTTGACAAAATTAGTGAATATGCCGAAGGTTTCTGACTTAAGTTTTAGAAAGAACACCCATGCAAAACAGGAATAATCATCAACAATAACCAAGGTGTAAGCTTTAAAACCTAAGCTTCTAACTGACATTGGACCAAATAAATCCATATGTAGCAGATGAAGACATCTGGTAGAATTATTGCCAATTATGCTCTTAAAGCTAGCCTTTGTTTGCTTACCCATTTGGCAAGCATGGCAAGGGCTTTCTTTAATGCATTTAACTTTGGGGGCATCCCTTACCAAGTTGTGAGAAAATAACATAGATATAGTTTTGAAATTAATATGTGCTAATCTCTTGTGCCATTGGTCACAAAGAGATGCACTATCTTTGGCAACAAAACACACTGGGGTAGAAGACTGTAAGCATATAAAATCTAAACAGTAAATACCACTACTCCTAGAGCCTGTTAAAATAGTTTCCGCAGACACAGACATCTTTATCAGGCATCTATCTCTAAAGAACTCAACGGTATATCCTTTGTCACACAGTTGGCTTATGCTAATCAGATTGTATTTCAATCCTTTCACATGAGCTACACGTGTGAAAATGACTGAGCCGTTGGTTATTGAACCATAACCAATAATAATACCTCGTTCAGATCCGCCAAACTTTACTTTAGGCCCGTTCTCAACTGGAACATAATCCTGAAGTAATCTTCTTCTCCCGGTCATATGCCGAGAGCAGCCACTGTCCAAATACCAGATGGGAATTTTGTTGGCCTTTGGACATTCCTGCAAACATGATCAATACCCCTTAGGAACCCAAACATTTTTGGGCCCTTGGTTCCTTGTTAGTGAAACACCACTTGGAACATTAACTTTGCAAGTGGTCGGTCTTGCACAGTTAACTCATGGAGTTCTTGGCACAGTATGATTGAACCAACAATCTATGGCAAAATGACCAATTTTGCCACAACACCAGCATTCAAATCTATTGTATCTCCTCTTTGTGTTCTGCTGAGCCTTTTGAACGGGTGGCTTTGCAGGAGGAGCAACCTTGGAGGTAGTAGCCTCGTTGGTGCAACATACACAATTCTTAGGCACAATAGGCTTGACCTGCGGTGCCTTCTTAGCATTTGATCCATGAATGAATGGTCCATGATGCTTCAATTGAACTTCTTCATAAGGAGCCTTGAGGGAGCTAGATCCAAAATTTCTGGGTCTGGTCCACACTGAGTTCACCTTGGCAGGCTCAACATGGGTTGGTCTGCTGAAGTGACCATACATGCTCTCAAAATCATAGGTGTTCGTAGGGAAAATCACCTTCTTGAAATTTGGAGCACAATGTGGACCTTTACCCTTTGCTTTAGCAACTCTTCTTTTGGCTGACTTACTTAGGCTCTTTTCAGCAACATGGCCCAAACCACTACTACCAGAACCAGCAGTGAAAGTGTCTATGATAGGCAAAACTGTCTTGGGCTTAGAGAAGTTCATTGTGATCTTCTTTTCAGCCTCAAGCTGTTTCGTCAAATCATTGATAATTTCACTTTTCTGAATGCCTGCTGAAGTGGCTTCGGAGAGAGAAATCTTCAAGGATAAGATTTCATCCCTGAGTAGGTTAGATTCTTCAATCTCCTTTCTCAGGTTTGATTATTGATCCTTTAGGGATTGAATCTCCTTTGATTGAGTTTTAACAAGCTTTCGACACTTATTAAACCCCTTCAACATTTCTTCATACTTAGCAGTCAACTCAGAATCCTCTTCCGAATAGTAGCTTTCATTAGCATCAGATGCCATTTCTGAACAAGAAATAGGTGTAGAAGATAATACCTGACTGGTGAAAGGAACGATATCTTTGTCATCATCTGACATGGCCATTAGTCCAAAGAATGCCTCTTCATCTGAGTTAGACTCATTTGAGTCACTATCACTCAGAGTCTTGGACTTCCTGTCAACAAAACTCTTCTCCTCTTTCTTCTTTCCTTTGAAGGACTTCTTTTCTTCTTTTCTAGAAGATTCCTTCTTCTTGTGTGGGCAATCAACTATCATATGCCCTGGCTTTTTACAGCAATAACAAACGGGTTCAGTATAATCATGTTTGTTCGGTTTAGAACCATACCTGTCATTTCTGTCACGGTGTGATCTCCTGTGATCTCTTGAGGAAGATGTGCCTTTTCTCAATTGTCTTCTTTTGCTAAGCAACTTTTTGAATTGCTTGGAGAGGAGGGAAAATTCTCCTTCAGATAATTCTGATTCTTCAGAAGTGTTTTCCGCTTTATCCTCAGAAGACTCATCTCTCACAGGGGACAGGGCCCTGCTTTTCCGGGAGCTTTCAGCCTTTAGAGCAATGGGATTTTCCTTGCCAGAGTTCCTACTGCTTTCCTCTTCTGACTTCCTGATATTCAACTTCAGCTCATGGGAAAGCAGCTTCCCATATAAAATTTGTGGCTCCGTAGTAGCCAACTTACCATACTCTCTGATAGCTATCACCTTGGGGTCCCATTCCTTAGACAGGGATCTAAGGAATTTATCGTTTAGTTCACCCGTGGTGAATTCCCTTCCATAGTTTCTCAAACTGTTTACAATCTTGAAGAATTTCTCGTAGGTGTCAGAAATTGTGACTTTGCCTTATTGCTTGAAGGCTTCATATTCTTAGTTCAGCAAAGGCTTCCTGTCATCTCAAACTTCTTCAGTACCTTCCATTAGAACCACAATAGAATCCCACATCTCTTTTGCAGACTTGCAGTGAATAAGATTTTGTAGCATTGAATCATCAACTGCACCTGCTATGATGTGCTTTGCTTTCTTGTCCAGAGTGACAAGTGCAATTTCATCCTTTATCATATCCATTAGTTTCTGTGGCACCTTTTTGGTGGGATCAATGGTAGAAGCAACTGTAGGAATGACGGGACCTTCCTTAACTATCTGGGAGATTCGGGGATCATTTGCTTCCATGTAGAAGATAACTCTTTCCTTCCACATGGGGAAATTTTCCTTAGTTCAAACTGGGAGCTTGGAGGAAAATCTTTCCATGCCCCTGTCCATAGAGAGAGATCTTGACAACGAAGAGGGATCTTTAATCTAGGTGTTAACCTCTTAAAGATAACCTCCCTCTGATACCAATTGAAAGAAATCGTTGTCTACCTAAATCACCTAAGGGGGGGGGGGGGGGGGGTGAATAGGTAATCTCTACTGCGATTGCGGAATAAAAATTAAGTTCACACACAACAAGAAAGATCACAGCACAGAGACACAAGATTTATAGAGGTTCCCCAAGGTGGGTACTCCTCTCTCCCGCTTCGCCTATCTAGCACTTCGGGCTTGTGTCGGCAACTTCGCCAAAACTCGGATTTATCAACAAATCCTACACTGGGAGACAACGACTCCTACAAACTCGGAGAACAACCTCTCCTACAAAAGCACTCGGAGATAAACTCCTACCACTCGGAGCAAACTACTCCTACAAAATAACTCGGAGAAAAATCTCCTACAAG
This sequence comes from Dactylorhiza incarnata, assembly GCA_033032865.1. Lineage (NCBI taxonomy): Eukaryota > Viridiplantae > Streptophyta > Magnoliopsida > Asparagales > Orchidaceae > Dactylorhiza > Dactylorhiza incarnata. The sequence goes on along the minus strand of JAWHQI010000103.1, from coordinate 1,808,095 downwards.
AATCAAATAGAGTTTGAAATAAAATATTTCTATTAAACCTCAACAGAGATTGACTTCAGATCTTGGAAAAACTGAGTCTTCTTCTTCCTTGAGAACTAAAGCTTGGATCTTCAAAGATTTGGAAGAAAGGAAAACTCGGCAAACCTGATCTGAATAGGCGTTTTGATATTCTTGAAAAGATCTTCAAAAATATGGAGCAGCAAGTAAATCAAAAACCTTCTTATCTTAGAAATCTCTATTAGCACTGAAGAACGGGTCTTGAGGGCGCAGAAGTTAGATCTCAGAAGAACTTGTTCAGCGAGCAAGGAGGAAGACGGCTGGGTTCTTCTCTTTCTATCGGGTTTGAATAATAATACTTCTTATGTTTGCCCTAAAATAAAAGATTATTTATAGGAGGAACTCTAACGGTTAGGGCGACAGACAAGGAATGATCGACACATGTGCTGCACATGGCGACCAACCCTAATTTTCAAAAACGAAACATAATTTTTGAAATTCGTCTGTCCGTCATTCGTCGAGACTTCACATGAACACTCGACGAATTGACTTAGCCATTGAAAAGACTGATCAAAGGCTTGAAAACCATCTCTATTTTCATTCGTCGGAATTCGTCGGGACTTCACGAGAATATACGACGAATTGACTTAGCTGCACAAAATCCTTCACAAAGCTGCCTTTTTGGCTTCTGTCAGCATTCGTCGGTATTCGTCGGGAGTTCACGAGAATATACGCCGAATGGACTTGGCCGCAGAACTTTCTTCTTCAAACTGGAAATTTGGCTTCTGTCAGCATTCGTCGGGAGTCATCGGGACTTCACGTGACATCTCGACGAATTGACTTAGCAAAAATTCCTTTTCTACTGAAAACCTGCTCCACTCCTCAACCTTGAAAGCCTTCAGATATGAGAATATGAAGTGCATCCCAAAAGAGAGATTACACATAGACCAACACTTTGTTCTACACAATGAGGGATTACATTGTCTAGAACTGTGTTTGGTGATCCATTGCAACCTGACTTTGGTGTGCACTTAGCATTATGACCTGTCACAAAACATCTAAAGGGAAATCATCAAATACATACTCAATTCAATTTAGTTCACTAGGGGACACCTTCAAATCCAGGTTATTATGGATACAATACCCAACACTTTTCAATATCCAAGGCGGCATTGAATGTCGTGTTAAGGTCCATATGACCATAACGCAGGAGTTTGCCTTGGATGTCTGGGTTGAGTCCCTTGCGAAAACGGGATAGCGTAACCTCGGGCATTTCACGGACGTCACAATATACCATCAAGTCCTTAAGGAGTCCCATGTACTCCGCTACCGATTTGCTCCACTGACGATGTGGCTAACTCGTCGAACATTTGAGTTCGGTGATACGCCTGGCTCTGAAACCAAATTTGATGCAGGCCACCGGATTTGCGGTGGTCGCGAACGATTCCGAACAAGAACTCTCACCGCTCCGCTCTACCCAAATACAAAATAAACGCAGCCCTCGAATATGGTTATTATTAAGTTAACGCAGCGTACGGGTAACAACCACTAGAGAATGAATATAGGCTATAGGCCTATATCCACACAAGCTAAATGGAATAATATTGATTCCGGACGAGCGCGATGTTGTACCAAAGAAAAATCCACCAAAATAAAAAGATTCGGAAAGGGTGGATATTTCCCCAACAAGATCAAAGCAATGATCGCCAATCCTTTTCGTACATTTTCCAAAATATCAAAGATAGGGCAAAATCCACAAGAAAATAACCACGATAATTCGAAGATTCCAAAGTCACGCCAAAACTCAATGACCACAAGAAAATCTAAGAAAAGAAAACTCTTTAGTAGAAGGTTTCGTTACCCACTGGGAGTTTGTAGATCCGAGATATTGGATCCACAATAATCGAGCGCTCCCTCCACTAGCCCACCAGAGATGAGCCGATGAAGATGTAGACGTCCATCTTCGCCGATCCGCACCCGAGAGAGTTTCCCGTTGCCTGTTGTTGCACCTTGGACTCTCCTCTTAGTGTTGGCTGAACCCTTGAGAGAGGAGGGCTGGATTTCGAGAGAGAGAGAGAGGAGGATGAGGAGGAGTAGGAGGAAGGAGACGAGAGAGAAGGGTGGAGGAAGAGAGGTGGCCGGCGACCTAGAAGGGGAGGAAGGTTCTTGGCCGAACCCTAGAGCGGAAGGAAGAGAGGGGGCGGCAATTTAGAGGGGGAGAGGAATTTTAGGTTTTCAATTTCATCCAAAATTAGATTTTACATCAAGTCTTGGCCTTATATATAGCCTTACACACAATAATGGCTATATGCAGCCCAACATAAATTAAAACAACAATGGCCGGCTAAACGCAGGCCAATATAAATAAAAGTAGCAAAGATTGGCTAAACGCAGGCCAAATTAAATGTCCAACATAACAAAAAGAAAAATAGTAATTTAAATACGAGTCTTCATGTGCCGCGGGCAAAGGTTGTAACAAGGCCCATCAAGATCGCCGTGGCGCCGCAAGTCCTTGGATGGTGGTGGTTGATCATCAATAGCGTCTTCATCATGATGTGGGTCGTCGTCCCCACCACTCTTCTCGGTGACCAATGCGGTGGATGTTGGCTATCACGTTCTGTTCAGTCCAACAGAAGTGAAATTTCTCCGAAATGTTTCAGCGGTGAAAGTTGAGGTCACTCATGTTGGGAGACGGGTGAAGGACTTGTTTGTTTTGTCAACAAGTTCTTATGTTGATAAGATGAGGTCTAACGACAGCACTGCTATCTGGCACAAAAGGCTTGGGCATGTTGGAATGGATAAGTTGAAAGATATGGCAGGAAGAGGCCTGGTGAAAGGTCTGCCTAGCTTGTCATCTTTTGGGGATGGTCATGTTTGTGCAGGTTGTCAGTTTGGTAAAGCTCAGTGCTTTCCATTTGACAAATCACAAAGCAGATGTAAAAGACCATTGGAGTGCATCCTTGGTGATCTGTTTGGACCTACCAATACTGCCAGTCTTGGAGGTAGCAGGTATATGCTGATTTTGGTTGATGAATTCACCAAATATACTTGGGTGTATTTTCTGAAGGAGAAGTTGGAGGCGTTCGAGAGGTTTGTGGAGTTCAAGGAGCTAGTGGAAGGTCGGCTAAACCTGTGGGTAAAGAAGTTCAGAACTGACAATGGAGGGGAGTTCACCTCCAATGTGTTCTTTAACTTCTGTAGGAAGCATGGCATCCAAAGGAAGCTTTCTTGTGCTCACACTCCACAACAGAACGGAGTTGTAGAGCGAAAAATCCGTCACCTGACGGAGACCTGCAAATGTTTGCTTCATGCCAAGAGTATCCCAAAGTCCTTCTGGGCAGAGTGAATGTCTTGTGCGGCCTATGTTATCAACCGGACGCCCCTCAGTCCCATCAAAATGAAGGCCCCTCATGAGTTGATGTTCAAGGAGAAGCCAAGCGTGGAACACTTTCGAGTGTTTGGTTCTACCTGCTATGTGCATGTTCCGGATGCCCTTCGAATGAAGCTAGATGCTAAGGCAAGGAAGCTAGTCTTCGCCGGTTATGATGACCGGAAGAAAGGGTGGAGATGCATGGATCCCGAGACACAGAGATATGTGGTCTCTAGGGTTGTGGTATTTGATGAGCTGACATCATGCCAAGGTAGCTCTTCTGTTGAGTTACAAGGAAGCAGGGTAGATGGTGGACCAGAGGAAGCTGCAAAGGATGTTCTGGTGGAGTTTCCTATTTCTCCAGGTCCTCCAGGTATTTCCATCTCTGGGTTAGGTGCTTCAGGTTCTAGAAGCAGGGGGAGCGATGCTCCATGTTTGCCTGAAAGGAGAGCTAGTCTAGAAGATTAAGTGGAAGAGGTGGTTGAGAGTCAAGCTCTGAGGAGGTCCAAGAGGACCATTATTCCACCTGATCGGTATACGGGCAGGAACTTGGTGAGCTTTGTATCATGTTTCTTCGCGGGTCCCCTGGATGAGAGAGAGCCATCTTGTTATGAAAATGACATTGGAGTCAAGGAGTGGGAAGGAGCCATGGATGAAGAGATGGTTGCCCTTAGGAAGAATGAGACTTGGGACTTGGTGCCTAAGGTTGAGGGAGTTAATCCGGTGACTTGCAAGTGGGTTTTCAAACTGAAGAAGAAGGTTGATGGAAGTATTGAGCAATACAAAGCTCGCTTTGTAGCTAGTGGTTTCTCTCAGAAGTATGGGGAGGATTATGAAGAAACATTTAGCCCCGTTGCCAAGATGACTTCGATCCGGGTGGTGATTGCATTGGCAGCTTGCCAAGGGTGGAAGATTTGGCAACTCGACGTGAAGAACGCTTTCTTATATGGCGAGATTGACAAGGATATATTCATGGATCACCCACCTGGTTATGTATCCGAAGAGCACCCAAGATATGTTTGCAAGCTCAAGAAGGCTCTTTACGGCTTGAAGCAAGCGCTTCGGGCGTGGTACGGGAAGATTGCAGAATACATCCAGTTCTGCGGATATTTTGCTTCTAATTCAGATTCAAGCTTATTCATAAAGAAGACGGGGGAGCTTCAGGTCTTGGTGTTGCTGTACGTTGACGATATGATCGTCACGGGGAATTATGAAGTGGAGGTAGGTAGGCTTCGTGCTGAGCTATCTATCAGATTTGAGATGAAGGATTTGGGCGAGCTCCACCATTTCCTTGGGCTCGAAGTGGAAAGGAAAGAGAGTTGTATGCTTGTTTCCCAAAAGGGCTATGAGAATTGAATCGTGAAGAGATTCAGCATGGAAGAGGGGAAGAGCAGCTCTACTCCACTGGAGGTTGGAGTTCATCTTCGGCGAGATGAAGGGAAGGTTCTTACCGATCCTTTGGTGTTCCGGGCTTTGGTCGGAAGCTTGATATACTTAACGATCACGAGGCCAGATATTGCTTATGGATTTGGCAGGATGAGTCGGTTTATGGCAGAGCCTCGGAAATCTCATCTTGTGGCTGCTAGAAGTATATTGAAGTATGTCAAATCCACCTCGGATTTGGGTCTCTTCTACGGGAGAGATTCGGGTTTTTGCTTGCACGGGTACATGGATGCTGATTTTGAAGGGGATTCGGATGATCAGAGATCGATGTCTGGATATGTCTTTATAATAGGCTCTACAGGTATATCATGGTGCAGCAAGAAGTAGGATTATGTGTCTATCTCTACCACAGAAGCGGAGTATAAAGCATCGGCTTTGGAGGCTTAGGAAGCCATCTGGCTTAGGAGGCTTGTGGAGGACATTCATAGGGAGGTGCAAGGTCCTACTCTGCTACGTGGTGACAACGAGAGTGCTCTCAAACTGGTGAACAATCCAGTTTGTCATGCGCGTACAAAGCACATAGAGATTCATCACCATTTCATTCGTGAGAAGGTGTTGGAGGGATCTCTGACTTGGAGCTTGTGCAGAGCAAGGAGAATGTTGCTGACATATTTACTAAGCCGCTGGCTAAGGGACAATTTGTTTGGTTGCGGATTTTGCTTGGGCTGCCTTCCACTTCCCACATCAAGGGGGAGTGTTAAATTTTTAAAGTGGAAGTGGAGTTGTGCTGGGCGGTCTGCGGGTTGGAGACCGCAGAGACCGCGCGGTCTGCGCTTGTTCTCTGGTCGGTTCTGTCTCAGCGGTTTGGTTGAGGCGGTCTGATCTTGGAGACCGTCATCTGTCCGGGCGGCTTGCGCGAGTTGATCTGGCGACTTGTCCTAAGTCGTTCAGATGTTCTTGGTCTGCTTTCTTTGGAAGAAGGTCGGGCGGTCTATCTTGTTGAGACCGCGGTGACCAGGGGATTTGGTTGTAACCGCAAGGTTCAATACAGAGCTGAGAGCTATGCTAAGCTTGGGCGGTCTGCTTTGCAAGACAGCTCGCGATCTGATGGGTGGTTATTGTATCCCGATTTGTGCGGTGACGACATCCATCTGTTCGCCTATAAATAGGGGTGCAGGTCCCGCCATTAATAACGAGAACTGTATGAACCCAAGTTGGCTTGATTGTGCCGGTCTTAATTTGAGGCTGCGCGGTTTGAGATTTTGTCTGACCGGTTTGTGTGTTTGCAGGTTAGCGGCTAGCAGCTCGCAGTCAGCTTGTCTCCCTTCTTCCAGCTTTGAATAAACCAGTCTGGGCAGACTGTGTTTAGGTGTTCTTGGTTTTGCGCAGTGGACTTATTTGATCAGATGGTCTTAAGTGTGGACTCAGTTGAGTTGCGGTCTGTTGCAAATAGAAGTTCTTTGTTCAAAGTTCGCAGGTTCTTCTGTGATCAAGACCGTGCGGTCTGGGCGATCTAGAAGTTCGGACTGTGTTTGTTTTCAGCAGAGTAATAAAGCAGCAGGTCAGCGGTCTGTGATTGCTGTCTAGCAAGTGCGGCTTGTATTCTGTTTGCGCAGTCTCAGGTGCTTCTGTCTGGATTGTCTATTTCATACGGTCTGGCGGTCTTAAGTGTCAGGTCACTGCAGCTTGTTTTCTTCTTGTGTTTTGTGCTTCTCCTCCGTGATTCTTATGAATCATGTCTCGCCATGTATACCTCGCATTGTAAAGAGATCGTTAATACCATAGTACTATTCGGTCTTCTCATTGTCACTGTTGAGCTACACTTGTGAAAGGTTTTGTAAAGTGTGTTCCGCATTGTTTTCACTTCATCTCTGGACCTCAAGTTTTTTTAACAGCTATGACCATCTATCTCACCAGCATGAGAATGGTATGGAGGGAAGCTGTCGTGATTAAAGATGCATTTTGGGAATGATTTGATCTAATGTTAGTGTTAGCCTTAACACCAACGTTAGTGTCGGAACTGAGAATTGGCCCAACGAGGAGTTTGGACCCCTAAGAGAGGGCAGCTAACACTTACTTGTCCCGTGGAAGAACTTGACCGAAGATTTAGAACTAAACACCGACCCTTGGCTGTAGTGCGTATGTCCCACCACACACCCAGAAGATCTTAGAGTGATTCCCCTCCTTAGCCAAAAGCTGAAGCTGGGCACCATGAGTTGGACATGTGTGTCACATCCCTTTGTTTGAGAATAACAAATCCCAAATTGTATTTGATTTTGCTTGTCGTGTGTTTATAGTGTGCAGGAACTATAGGTGCAATACTCCACAGGAAGAAAGCAGCTGAATTCAAAAATCTTGAAGAATGCACTACCGCCGGCGTTAGCGATACCGCCAGGCACTAGCTCAGGTTCCGTTTGACGAAATCTTCATTCGACGAAACTTTCCGTTCGACGAACTTGAGGCTCCGTTCGACAAAATTTTCGTTCGAATTTTGTTCGACGAAAAGTTCCGTTCGACGAACTTGAGACTCCGTTCGACAAAAATTTTCGTTCGACGAACTTGAAGCTCCGCTCGACGAAAATTTTGTTCGACAATTTCTGTTCGACGAAAGTTTGTTCTGCCACGCAGCCGACGGTTTCGCAACCGCTACCGCCGGCGCTAGCGCTACCGCCATGCGCTATCTCAAGTTCGTGCACAGCGCCAAGCCGCCGACGGTTTCGCAACCGCTCCACACGAACGCTACCGCAGGCGCTAGGAGCTACTGCAGGCGCTAGCGAGAAGTTCTATATATTGGAGCTTTGCTTCTCGTTTTGGTTAATCCATCCCAGAGAGGTTGCAAGTGCTACAATTCAATTGTTGTTATGCTGCCGAAGATGGATCTCCCACTAAAAGCTTAAGAAGAATTCTGGAGGAGGACAACGTCACGCTATATCCGAAGGACGATCGCTTCGACCTTGCTTATGCTTCAGCGATCCTTCATCCTCGTCTTCAGAAATCTCATATAGGGAGTTTTATTATTGTTATCTTTATTTTCCATTCCATACTTTTTGTAACCGTTTAGAGAATTCGCCTTGTGTTGGCGACTAGGTCTGGGTAGGACTTAGGGAGGAATTCGCCTTGTGTTGGCGACTAGGTCTGGGTAGGACTTAGGGTGAAATTCGCCTTGTTTTGGCGACTAGTTCTAGGTGATTAGATCTAGGGGGGCTCGAGGCCATATCCGGGGAAGGATTGGCTAGAGCGGCTTGAGGCCTTATTCGGGGAAGGATAGGCTAAAGCCAACCGGTTTGTGGGGATACAAGTCGGTATAGAAAAGGAAAAGATATTTACTTTTGTACTCCTCCGATTTCTAGCGATATAGAAATCCAATTTATGTAAACACTTTTTATATAATATAATCATGTCTCTATTTGTGTTTACTTGATTTCTCTCCTTTTGCGTTATCTCTAAAATATTGGTTACAAAGTCTTCAATTCAAATTACTTTATCTAAATTGTTTATTTCAATCTCTTTCATCTTAAAACAATTTAGTACTTGTTCCTAAACTTGGTTTTTATGATATGCTCACAAATTAGCTAAATTGTTATTTTGCCTTTCTCAAATTATAAAACAATTTAGTAATTTTCATAACATTATTAAAAAGAATTTTTATTCCCTTATTCACCCCCTCTAAGGGCGCCTATCGATCCAACAAGTGGTATCAAAGGTAGGTTATTCCAAATGGTTTAAAAACCAGGAATAATGGCGTCTCATGATCTCGCTTCTACTAGTGGGGGAAATTTTCTTATAAATGAAAAATCTTTGGCACCACCTTTATTTGAAGGCAAAAATTATAATGGGTGGAAATTTCTTAGGGAAAAATTTCTTAAATATTTGGATATTAAAGTATGGAATATTACAATTAAAATGCCCCCAAGTATTTTAAATAAAAATGAAATGTTTTTAAATACCAAATTTATGAATAGTCTATATTGTGCATTAGATCAAAATATTTTCAAACTTATTTATACACTTCCTACTGCTTATGAAGTTTGGAAATTTCTTAAGAATACTTATAGCCTTCCTTCTACAAATGATGAACAAGATGAATTCCGTATGGATCCAAGAGAAGAAATCGACAAGGACTCATTCTTGGAGGATGATAAATCTAAGAGAGAAATCGACGAGGAATACATTATGGATCCAAGAGAAGAAATCGATAAGGACTTATGCTTGGAGGAAGAAGAATACAACATCACAATATTGGACTCATTTGTTGGCAACACATCAAGCAAAAGAGAAGACGAAAATTCAACTATGGAAGAGGAATGCGAAGAAGATGTCAAAGGAACCCTTGATTCAAATCTTGCCTCATCCCATAGCAATGTAAGAAAATCAAACACTTCTCTTTTTATAACAAATTCCATTTCTACTTCTCGTATGCTTAAAATTGCTAAACGTAAAATTTTTAAGTTAAAAATTGCTAATCCCAAATTACGTTTAGAAAATAAATCTTTAAAAGCAAACGATAACGTAGAATCAAATATTGATGTGATAAATTCTCTTTCATGCTCTTTAGTTAAAATTCCTATTCCTTGTCTTAATTGCAATTTATTAAAAGAAAATTTCAAGGAAATTGAAAAAGGGCTCTTAATTTCTATAAGGCATAATGAAAAATTGATAATTGAAAATGATGCTTTATCTTGTAAGTTAATACAATTAAAATCTTTTGTTGAAAAATTTCAAATGTCATGTAATGAATTTCATCATAAGATTTTGAATAACAAGGATAAATTAACTTACAAAATCATTTCTAAAAAGGACCATTTCACACATTAAATCAAAAGGAGTTTAGTTTCAAAAAGAATTATGATCATCATAAAATTCTTAAGAGTCATTATTATAAGTCTCAATATATTTTCAATCATGACTCAAATTTAAAAACTCCTTTTCATGAAAATCAAACTACAAAATATAATCTTTCATATTATAAGATTATGTCTATAAGAAAGAGTGGAAATGAAAATCATCAAAATAAGAATCAATCTTTTAAAACATATTGTAACCCACTCTTTCAACCACTTCTAAAGAAAGACAATCACTCTTATAAACTCTCAAAGAACCCATATAATAAAATTCATTATGATTATCAACATCAATCTATTTTGAAAAATAATTTGAATAAACATAAATCACAAATGAATTATTTTTCAAACAAATATAATCATATAAAGATGTCACATAATCATAATATGAATTTAAAAGATAAACAACCAATGTATGAATGGAGACCCATAAAGAAAAATGACATATCATCTTTAATTGTAAAAACCCATTCATCATTATCTTCCCAAAAGCCACCACGATGTATTTGGGTACCCAAAGGAACCATCCCACTTGGTCACCTTTGGATACCTAAATCTCTCATTCATTAGTATCCTATCATTTGCATGAAGTAGAAATAATTAAAAATGGAATATCACTACTCTACTTCATGATATGCTTATTGTCTCTTTTCTTTTGTTTATTTTTTATTTTTGAACAAACATGCTATGATCACTTTATATATCATGAAATACGACTTTCATATATTAAGCCTAATGTTTATCAAATCAAATTTGAATTAAAATTGAACATTAAGTCATATATTTTTCAAAGTGATCTATCTCTCATCTTTGATTGTTCTTTATCCTTTTAAATCCTTTACCCTTAATTGTCTTGAATTATCATTAGAAATTGAATATTGAAATTATTATCAAGACTATTGAAACTATTTTAAGATTGGATTTAAATGGTTTATTAAAGGGCTTAAACTAAAAATTAAAATGCGCAACGTTTTTCATTCTTTTCTATTTTTGTTTGCTGCATATGATAGCCCTTATAATGAAGAATATTATCTAGAAAAATTGAAAACATAAATTCATCTAAGCGCATGTTTAATCTTTCAAAAATGCGAGTTTATGATCAAAACTTCAAATAGCCATATCTTTTGTTCCGCTCGCCGATTTTCGCGTTTAATATATTTTCGGAAAGAGCACAAAAATCTCCATCCAACAACAAACTAGGCTTGCCCATTTGAGTTCGTTTGGTGCTGTCAATTTGCCCAATTTCAACTCCGTTTTAAAAGCTATCTTAGTTTGCTTAATTTAGAAATTTCTAAGTTTATGGATTTTTCATCACATGTTATCCTTAGTATAATTATTTCATATATTAATTTAGATATTATGTGTGTGATGTGTGTCACCAATGTTTGCATGTAATTTAGACCTTAGAATCATCTTGTATCATTAAAATAAAAAGTTTAATCATTTCATTCTAGGTCTAAAGAAAATTAATTTGAAAACTTCTAATATTACATGCAACATTATCTCCATTAATCCTATGTAATAACATTGCATTAAAATTCATCATCCTAGCATCACTTTTTGGTCTATGCTTATATATTTATGCTAGGTATAATATGTACAATGTTATTTAAATTTGATGATAACTATGTGATTTGAAATTATAATAGAATACTAAATTTCCAACAAACACATAGTTTATGGTTTGATCATTAGTATATATATCATGAAACTATATATCATCATGCAGAACCAAAGATCAATAAATCTAATTATCCAATGCAATTTTATTATAAATTTCAAAACGTTATATATGTGATCCTTATCTTTGGTATGATTGGATGATCATCATTTTTTCTAGACTTACAAATCAAACATGCTTATTCAAAAGAAAATCACCAAATCATTGTGTCATAAGTTTAGAAGGAATAGAATTCACATACATCATGATGATCTAACATATATTCTATGCAAAATTCTTTATAATCATAAATCAATATTCATGTTTTATCAAGACATATCTCAAAACAATAATGTTTAACTTCTAGGAATTATGAATCTTATGATAAAAATATGAATAATGTTTCCTTTACATTATTTGATGTATTGATTTGCTTTGCTAGTGATTCCATGTATCTCTCATATTTGTAGACTCTAGAATCAACTTTGTAATGAAAGAATAAATCAAACAAAATCATCACTTTATCCTAGATCTATAATTTGAAACTCTATTTTGGAATACATGCAATATTAATATAAATCTTATGACATGACATTAAACCCAAAACTCATAATACTAGCATTGTCACTTATTGAATATTAGTAATTATGCTAATTATCTCATATCGTCATCTCATAAAAGTAGAAAAACTATGCCGCTTTATATAACTCATCACATTAAACAAAACCCATAGTTTATATATCAACCCATAGTTTAAAAGCTTAGGTTGTCCAAAGATTATTCACATATGACTTCATATCTCACAATAGCGGGGGCGTAGGGTTGTATGCGTTAGAGACCTAACCTCTAAGTCATGTCTTGTCCTTAACCGGGGAGGGTTCCAATGGGGCCTTGCGAGGCACTGGGGGAAAGAGTGCTAGGTTGAGCATTCTCTAGTGTGTGCATATGGGATTAACACCCCAACTTACGGAATGCGTGCAGCTCCTCATGCCCATCCGTCACTTAGTACGGGGCTAGGGTGTAGACATTTAGTCCGGGTAGTCTTTAATCTTAGAACATACTTATATTACTCTTCGCATGATCATTTTATTTACTCATCACTTAAATCATGCATATTTTGGGTTGTTTAATAAAAATGTGTCCTCTTGTGTTTGCATAATTTATATGTTTGAGATTAAATGTTTTTGTAAAACACATGTATTTGAAAATGCTAATGTTTTATGCAAATTTGAGCAATCAAGACATCTCCAAAAATTACAAAATTTTTGCATAAGACTACTCTAAGGACACTTAATCAAAATCAAAAATAAAAAATTTAAAATTCTCAAAAAATAACGTACTGTTTGCCACGCTATCACTAGCGCCGGCGCTAGCGTGGGTATTTGATTTTTCTGATTTTTAAAATTCCTAAAAATCTATAAAAATATGTTAGTTCATATTTACTACTTATTTGTTGTGTTTCTGACTTTTGTTATTTGTGTTTTATTCATATTATGAAAATCTACTACAAAAATTCAAAATTCAAAAATTACAAAAATATGTTTTTGTGATTTTCTGTTTTTAATTGATTTAAAAATGATAAAACAAAAAAACTGTATGATCTTTATTGTCAATATCATGCATGTATGAATTCTACTATTTAGAATTATTTACAATGTTAAAATTTATTCCTTGAAATTACTATGAACATTGTTTTGTTTATCATGCTTTGATATATCTATTTAAAGTGCATCAATTTTATTGAAAAATGTGTAGAACCAAGCTTAGCATGCCTCTAAGTATGAGTAAATGTTTTATGATTGATAATGATACATTTCACTCTCTTATTTTGGTAATCAACATGTGTGTTTAAATCTAAAATGCTTGCTTGTGTGTTGTAATTGTACAATGAATTAAAACTTGCATAAGTTTATTGCCTACACTACATTTGAATTGCACTTATGAAATTTAGAAAAGTGGTTAAGTTAAAAATTTTTGGGTTTGCAAAACAAGTGTATTCGGAGAATGTTGTCTCACAAATGTGAACAAAAAAATTATATATGTAGACAACTATAACTCCACCAAGCACTACTTGAATCTCCTGATAAATCTTCATAAGCATTGTGAGGTTGAGCACCATGGAAAGAATAGTAAAGTTTCTTGTGCAACCCTTGATTAATACACCACTTTGTATAAAAATAGTGTGCATTAAAGTGTGTGAAAGTAATATACTTGTGTTTTATTGTGCACTTTACTCTACATATGTCTTGTATTTTGTTGATTTAAATCAATTGTTAACATTACCCAAAATACACTTATGTGCACATAATTATCTTTCATAACATTTCTTCTCATGAGTATTGGATTCTAATGCTTTATCTATACTACTCTTTAAATAAGAAATGCACTAGATAACCTAGCATGATCTCTACAATTGTTTTGGCATCTCTTGAACTTTAAATTAAGTAACATTGTAGTATAATCTTTCTTTGATATGTTCATTTCATGCTTGGTATCTTTATAAAAAACTTTGAGATTTCAAAAAGGTTAAAACATCTTTCAATTTTGAACTAAAACTCATATTTTTACTTATGCTTTACATGCTTTACAAAAAGATGTTTCTTATAATCTTCTGCTTGCTTATAACTCTTATCTTTTTATTTGAAATCTCTTTTATATACTATGCTTAAACTCTTTATCATTTCATATATTACAAAAGCTCGATCATGATTTATAAATAAGCCTAAAGAATGCCTCCTTACTACCCTCACCCCACCTTCTTTTGATAATACCAGAAGGGGGAGATTAATTGAAGAAATCTATATAGGAGAAATATAGAAGATTAAGGGGAGAATAATTTATGTAATTTATCATTTAGGGGGAGTAAAACATAAATTGCATTTATGTAGGGGGAGCATTAAGATAGGGGGTGTATGCACATTATCATTCTTATCATATACTATACTTGCACTATCATCTTGCTTATCCTATACTATAAACACTATTGCTAATTTCTTGCTAAGTGGATTTGTTATTATCAAAAGGGGGAGATTGTTGGACATGTGGGTCACATCCCTTTGTTTGAGAATAACAAATCCCAAATTGTATTTGATCTTGCTTGTCGTGTGTTTATAGTGTGCAGGAACTATATATGCAATACTCCACAGGAAGAAAATAGCTGAATTCAAAAATCTAGAAGAATGCACTACCGCCGGCGTTAGCGATACCGCCTTGCGCTAGCTCAGGTTCCGTTCGACGAAAACTTCATTCGACGAAAATTTCCGTTCGACGAACTTGAGGCTCCGTTCGACAAAAATTTTCATTCGACGAAAAGTTCCGTTCGATGAACTTGAGGCTCCGTTCGACAAAAATTTTCGTTCGACGAACTTGAAGCTCCGCTCGACGAAAATTTTGTTCGACGAATTCCGTTCGACGAAACTTTGTTCTACCACGCCGCCGACGGTTTCGCAACCGCTACCGCCAGCGCTAGCGCTACTGCAAGGCGCTATCTCAAGTTCGTACACAGCTTCACGCCGCTGACGGTTTCGTAACCGCTCCACACGAACGCTACCGCAGGCGCTAGGAGCTACCGCAGGCGCTAGCGAGAAGTTCTATATATTGGAGCTTTGCTTCTTGTTTTGGTTAATCCATCCCAGAGAGGTTGTAAGTGCCACAATTTTATTGATGTTATGCTGCCGAAGATGGATCTCCCACTAAAAGCTTAAGGAGAATTCTGGAGGAGGACAACGTCACGCTACATCCGAAGGACGATCGCTTTGACCTTGCTTATGCTTCAGCGATCCTTCATCCTCATCTTCAGAAATCTGATATAGGGAGTTTTATTATTGTTATCTTTATTTTCCATTCCATACTTTTTATAACCGTTTAGAGAATTCTCCTTGTGTTGGCGACTAGGTCTGGGTAGGACTTAGGGAGGAATTCGCCTTGTGTTGGCGACTAGGTCTGGGTAGGACTTATGGGGAAATTTGCCTTGTGTTGGCGACTAGTTCTAGGTGATTAGATCTAGGGGGATCGAGGCCATATCCGGGGAAGGATTGGCTAGAGCGGCTTGAGGCCTTATCTGGGGAAGGATAGGCAAAAGCCAACCGGTTTGTGGGGATACAAGTCGGTATAGAAAAGGAAAAGATATTTACTTTTGTACGCCTCCGATTTCTAGCGATATAGAAATAAAATTTATGTAAACACTTTTTATATAATATAATCATGTCTCTATTTGTGTTTACTTGATTTCTCTCCTTTGGCGTTATCTCTAAAATATTGGTTACAAAGTCTTCAATTCAAATTACTTTATCTAAATTGTTTATTTCAATCTCTTTCATCTTAAAACAATTTAGTACTTGTTCCTAAACTTGGTTTTTTACGTTATGCTCACAAATTAGCTAAATTGTTATTTTGCCTTTCTCAAATTATTAAACAATTTAGTAATTTTCATAACATTATTAAAAAGAATTTTTATCCCCTTATTCACCCCGCCCCTCTAATGGCGCCTATCGATCCAACACCATGGAGAGCCTTGGGAGCTAACCAAAATTGTCCAGAGGATGAAGAACCCAAAGACTTGGAATCCTCTCCAAAGGTGCCCTTTAGGGTCTATATATAGTTTTCTCAACTGGGTCTGTTTATAGCGTAACTCCACCTTTTGGTTTTGTTAAATACACACCAAAATGGTCTGCCAACAGCCAAACTCTGCTATTTGGAATGGCTATAGGCAGATATGAAAGTATCTAGTTGCTAACTAAATCACCTAGAGGGGGGTGAATAGGTGAATTCTATGGCTTTTAGGCGGAATTGAAATTTTAAATAAAAGTGCACAGAAAAGCAAACACAGCACAACATAAGAGTTTTATAGTGGTTTCCCGATGTGGGTAGTCCACTTTCCCGCCTCGCCTATCTTGCACTCCAAGGCTAAATTCGGCTACTTCACCAATCTCAGATTATACAAATCTTAAAACTCGGAGTTCACAACTCCTACAAGCTTAGAGCAAACTACTTCTACAAACTCGAAGAACAAGCTCTCCTACACACTCGATCCTTTTAACCTAGGATCTACACAAACTCGGAAGATAAACTTCCAAAAAGTGTTTGTAAAAGATAATATAAACAACTTGGATTATAGAATCCAATCTTTGTGAATCTTCTAAGATTCTACTTCTTCAGATATTAATCAGTGGATCTTCTTCTTCCTTTTGAAATGAATTTCAGAACTTGAGAAAGGAAGAGGAACACCTTATTTCTTAAAAGCTTTGATCTGAACTCTTAATCACCCAACAAGATCTAGAGGAGTATCGAATCAATCCAAGCACAAAGATCTTATTAAGTGAGAACTAGCAAGGGAATCGAGCACAAAACTGATCGGCTACTGTAGATCGTCTTTTACGAGAATGAGTGCACGAGCCGACAAGATTCTTTTTGGAATGAATGATTTGCACGATTAGGGTTAGAAGAAATCACCTCTTATGTATTTATAGACTTCTCCCTCAACAATTATAAGCGAGGCTTAAGGATAGATGACCATGTGGAAGAAAGCCCTAAACAGACAGACGGACGGAAATCGCACTCTGTAGGCATTCGTCGAGAGAACCCATTGATTCGACGAATTCATCGAAAGGAAGAAATTATTCGATGACAATACTTAGAGATATCTTAAAGATTGAGAGATGAGGAGATTATACATTTCATCGACAGGCGCACTTGTTCTCGACAATTTAGTCGAATGAAAAGATTTTCCTCGACGACTTCATCGACTAATCTTAGGCATTCGTCGACAAAAATAAACAATCTAACCGAATATCTGTTCGAGTGATATCGTCGAGACCTGCTAATGTCTCGACGAATTCGTCGAATAATCTTAGGCTTATTCAACGAAAATACTTAGACAGAGTTCTTCTACTTCTGATTTTAGCAACCTTTGACTTTAAGCTTTTCCTTAGTACTTGAGTGTAAAGTACATTCCAAGAGAGAGATTTCATATGAGTCAACACCTTGGTATACACAATGAGTGATTACATTGCATATGCCTGAGTTTATGACTCACTGAAACCTGACCTTGGTTTGTACTTAGCAATGAGCATCCTGCATACATATAACTGGAAAACAGTATCAAATACAATATCAATTCATCTTAGTTCAAGGGACACTTCTTCAAATTAAGGTTATTGTGGCTACAATACCCAACAATCTCCCCCTATTTGAAGGAGTCAGAACCCTATATACTAAGATGAATTGCATAGACAATAAATGTGAAAGAAAGTACAGCAAGGTATAACATGATAAGTGAGATGAAATGAAATATCAGAACATCAAGACATTAAAATGTATATATATATATATATATTTATATGTTTTTAGATTTCAAAGGATCACAACACACACTAAGGCATTTTAGCCTTTTCTTTCTTGGACTTCTGAGTTTCCCTAGAAAAATATTCCTTTCGCTTTGGGTAATATCTGGGAGGAGGAGGAGGTGTTGTTGGATTGTTGTAACCGTTAATTCTGAAATGGATTTTTCTTTTGAGCTTGGCAGCTTTATACATATTGTACTCTTCCTGGCTGTAGTATCATGAGGTTTGATATTTCCAATCTCTAGAAGATTGTAGTTGTCCAGGATAATGGCTTTGGAAGTTGGACTCCAGACTTCTTAACCAGCCCTTCTTTCAGCTACCGGCTCTCTGATCACAATATTTGGATTTCTGCTTGGAGAATTTACAGCTCTACGAGAGGATTTTCCTTCATCTAATTTTCTTTTCTTGGGAGTAGGCACAGAAGGCTCAGGAACATCTTCAGCATCAGACCACAGCTGAGTATATTGAGATGGAGGGTTGATAGGAAATTCTTCATATGAACCTACAGCTGGCTGAAACTGATCAGATGATGGGAACTGATCTGAGGATGGCATTTGTTCTGTAGACAACTGCTGAGGACCACTTATAAATGTTTCATAAAGCCAGTTTAGGCCTTGATGACATTCAATATTTGCCTCTGTGAACTTACTTTCCATTCCTCTGTGCTGATCATGTAGTTCAACTAGTATTCTCTCCTCCCCCTTTCTGACTTCTTCAGTTACAGTCTGGAGAACTTCCTCTTTGAAGGCAGATATACTTTGGAGAACTGCATTCTTGAATTTTGATATGTCTGAGATGATATCATCTCGAATGCTATCACTCTGTTCATAGATTTTGCCATGGCCTGTCAATAGATAATTGAAATTTTCTTGGACAGCCTGCAGTCCTTCATTGGTGGTTTTCATCACATTAGCTCCAGTTGAGAAGAACTTGTCTAAATCAGTTTTCATTTTAGACATATTATGGTTTATTGTTGCCATGCCATCATTCACGTCTTTCTTAACTTCTGTTACTTTCTTGAAGACCTATATTAAATAAAATTCAAAGTGTTCCGCTTGAGACTTGAGCAGTGCCTCCATGGTCTGTAGAAGCTCACTGTTGGAAGTAGATGGCATATGCACATGCATACTTTGAGGAGAAGGAGTGCCAGAGTTTTCATCATTAAAAATAAACTAGTTTGATTGAGCTCCCCCTTGGTCAGGTAACTCATCTCTTGCCTGCACACCTTCTTTTGCTTGGGAAGAAGGCAGTTCTTCAGCTTTTTCCGCTAGAGATTATATGTTTTCTCTGAATATCTCCCCCTCAGAACCTTCCGGGGAGAACCTTTCTCGTGTAGATTTAAGTCTAGCCCCCTTTGGATATGGAGCGTAATCATTGTCATCATCATCATCATTGTCATCAACATCATCATTGTCATCAACCTTAAGCAACTGTTCTTGATCTCTTGGAAGAATCTTTTTTGAGTAACAGCCAGGGATCAGGTTGAGACTCTTCTCGATACCTGAGACACAAGCAACAAACTGGCTTTGTATGATTGATTGAACTGATACTGATGAATGTGGTCCTTGTTGAATGGGTATTGCAAGTGACTGGGATATTTCCTTCTCAGAAGATGGGACTACAGGGGCTGGTACTGTGGTGATCTCTAGCTGGGGAGGAGGAGTGATGACTAGAGGTGGAGTACTGACAGGAGGTGGAGTGTTGACTGGTGCTGGAGTATTGACTGTTGGTGGAGTATTTACTGGAGGTGGAGTTTTTACTGGATCACCTTGAGGAGGTTCGGGAGCAACATGCTGCTTGAGACCGGTCCTTATAATCACTCTTTCCCATCTTTCCATGATAAAAGAATCTATCTTCTTGAGGTGGTGAATGGGATAACCAGACCTCATATCAAACTGATCACCATCCATCTGATTCAAGTAGAGACTGATAATTCTACCAAAATTTGGGGCCACCAAGCTTGCTTTTAATTTATCAAACAGAACTTGACCCCAATCAACTCTTTTTCTGCAGAGTATAGCTACTGCTAATTGGAACATTTCACTAGACATGTAGTCATGTGAGCCTGTCTTGCAGAGCAATACCTTACCCATGATGTCAGAGAGGAGCTTTCCTTCTCCATTCATATTCTTGCGCCTAATTGAAGTTGTTCCCCTAGGCAAACCACAGAATAATAAAGCTCTTGTATATCTTCATCATGAAGGGGGTCCTCTTCTTCAATGACTGGCAGTTGAGGGAATCTTGTCAATTTTGATGGCTTTAATTTGATCGTTTGATTTCTGACTTTGGACTTGATCACCTCTCCACTTCGCCGGAAACTAGCATGCTTGAAAAACTCTAACACATCCCTCTCAAGAACACGACATGGATGTTCAAGCACGAAGGATAGGCCGGCTTCCTCTAGACATAGAATGATGTTTCGAAACTCATCTGGTGCGTCGGCAAATCTAGTGCGCACTAACACTCCGCCTACCTACAGTAGCCCTGAACTCTTACGAGACATTTCAGTTGTCAGAATGAATTGGCGATTGAGGTCAGTGATTGAATTCGACGATGGAGGGAGGTTGGTTAATGGAAGTCGACAGGAGGAGTCGACGGAGGTGATGGAGTTGGAAGGCAGAGGTGAATCATCGGGAGAAGGAGAGTCGTTGGGAGAAATCGAGTCGAAGGGTGGAGACGAACCGTCGGGATGTTCGGCGAGGGAGAGAGCGTGACCTTTGAAATAGTTTATTTACATATATATATATATGTTAATGTTTTGATTAGAATTAAAATAATATAAATGTACCTTTTGCATAGAGACGATTCTTCGGATCCAATAAGAAGGTTTATAAAGTGGTCTGCGAATAGACAGTCGACGAAACAGTTTGTGATGAAGCTCCGATTCGTCGAGATGAGTCGATGAAAAGTCATTTTCGTCGGAAGATGAATCTATATTTGACGAATTCGTCGAGTGACTTCTTGACTTCTAAGTGAATTTGGTAGATGTCATGTTGTCTTTGATTATGCTGCGTTGATCAATATTCTTTGTTCAGCATGCCAAGTTCTAGCTTGAAGTAGTTGAACTTGGATTCATCGATAGACTTTGTGAAGATGTCTGCAATTTGTTTGTCTATTGGGACATAACAGAGGTTGATGTCCATGTTCTCCACATGCTCCCGGAAGAAATGATAACGGATTTCTATATGCTTTGTCCGGCTGTGAGATACTAGATTATTGGCTATTGCAATTGCCCTTGATGAGTCACAGAACATTGGAATTTCCTTCAGCTTCAAGTTGTAGTCTTCGAGCTGATTCCTGATCTACAGAAGTTGTGCACATCAACTACCTGCGGAGATGCACTCTGATTCAGCCGTTGAGATTGCTACACAATTCTGCTTCTTACTACTCCACGAGACAAGCCTCTTTCCAAGGAATTGGCATGTCCCGGAAGTGCTCTTCATGTCATCCCTGCTACCTACAAAATCAGCATCTGAAAAACATGTTAGCTCAAAGTCATTACTTCTTGGGTACCATAGACCAAGATTTGGTGTGCCTTTAAGATATCTCATCCTCTTTGCAGCGGAGAAATGAGATTCCTTAGAGTTCACTTGAAATCTAGCACAAACGCATGTGGAAAACATTATATCTGGTCTACTAGCAGTGAGGTAGAGCAAGGACCCAATTATACTTTTGTATTTCATTTCATCAAAAGGTTTCCCTTTCTCATCCTTGTCCAGATTCATACTTGAGCCCATTGGAGTCCTCATCGAGGTTGCATTCTCCATTCCGAATTTCTTAATTAACTCTTTGGTGAACTTCGTCTGAGAGATGAAAATTCCATCTTCAGATTGCTTCATCTGAAGTCCTAAGAAATATTTCAGCTCACCCATACTACTCATTTCAAATTTCCCTTGCATTAAGTTAGAAAACTTTTTGCAAAGGTTATCATCCGTAGAACTGAAAATAATGTCATCGACATAAATTTGCACTAGCAAAATCTTGCCTTTTACTTCCCTAAGAAATAATGTCTTATCTATCTTTCCTCTTGTGAACTTGTTCTCAAGAAGAAAGGTAGAGAGCGTCTCATACCAAGCTTGGGGAGCTTGTTTGAGACCATATAATGCTTTACAAAGGAAGTAAACATAATCAGGTAGAGAGGAGTCAACAAAACCTAGGGGTTGTTCTACGTATACTTCTTCCTTTAAGTTACCATTAAGGAAGGTTGACTTTACGTCCATTTGATAGACTTTAAATCCTTTGCGAGCCGCATATGCTAGAAACAACCTGATTGCCTCGAGCCTTGCTACTGTGGCATAGGTTTGATCGTAGTCTATCCCTTTTTCTTCTCAGTAACCTTGGGCTACAAGTCTGGCTTTGATTTTAATGATTACTCCGTCTTCATCCAGCTTGTTTCTGACCTTTGGGTCTTGGCACCAACTTCCATACTTTGCAACGTTTGAACTGATTGAGCTCCTCTTGTATTGCGATGTTCCATGACGCATCCTCTTTGGCTTCATCAAATTTCTTTGGTTCAACCTGAGAGAGAAAACTCATGTGCAAAACTTGATTAGTAGTACCTTTTCTGGTTCTAACCCCAACATGTGTTTCTCCGATGATTTGATCAATGGGATGATCCCTTTGATGTCTAGTCACCAGGTTTATTCCATGTCCATTGACAACAGGTACGTCTGCTTGTGATATATCTTCCACTTCTTGGAGCTCTTCTTCTTCAGGAGTGATAGTATCGCCAACGGAAATTGTTCCTGGGACATCTTCCTCAATGTCTTTTTCCAAATTCAGTTCTCTTAGTTTCATACTAGGATCTGCATCTTCAACATAAACACTAGAGGAGTTGCTGTGAAGCATACTCGTCTCATCAAAAAAACATTAATTGATTCTTCTACAACCAGTGTTTTCTTGTTGAAAATCCTATATGCCTTACTATGGCTACTATAGCCTCGAAAGTACCTTCAAAACATTTTTCACTAAACTTAGTTTTGTAATACTTCCCGTTGTTCAGAACGTAGCATTTACTGCCAAAGATTCTAAAATATGATATCTTTGGTTGCCTGTCTTTTAGAAGTTCATAAGGGGTCTTATGATGATTCTTGTTGATTAATGCTCGCTTTTGCACGTGACAGACAGTGTTGACTGCTTCTGCCCAGAAGTATTCTAGGAGAGAAGAATCATTCAACATTATTCTACTTGCCTCTATGAGTGTTCTATTCTTTCTCTCAGCAACTCCATTTTGTTGTGGAGTACGAGGAGAGGAAAACTCATGAAAGATACCTAGGCTTTCACAAAATTCAGTCATAGCCCCATATTTGAATTCTGTCCCATTATCACTTCTGATTTTGACTACAGAGAAGTTTAATTCATTCTGAATTTGCCTGACAAAATTGGTGAAAGAGTCAAAGGTATCTGACTTATGTTTTAGAAAGAATACCCAAGCAAAATGTGAGTAGTCATCAATAATAACCAATGTATAAGCTTTACCTCCTAAGCTTCTAACTGGCATGAGACCAAATAGATCCATATGGAGCAGATATAAACATCTGGATGAATCGTTGCCAATAATGTTGTTAAAGTTAGCCCGAGTCTGCTTGCCCATCTGGCATGCATGACAAGGTCTCTCTTTAATGCACTTAACATCAGGGGTGTTCCGAACCAAGTTGTGAGAAAATAACATGTTTATAGTTTTGAAATTTATATGTGTTAATCTCTTATGCCATTGATCGTAGAGAGATGTACTATCTTTTGCCAAAAAGCATACTGGTGTAGATGAATCTAAATAGAGAAAAATTAAGTAGAATATATTTCTACTCCGAGTGCCTGTTAAAATCATTTCTGACGTGTAAGATGACTTTATCAAGCACTTGTCCTTGTAGAATTCTACCCTATAGCCTTTGTCACATAGTTGACTTATGCTACTGAGATTATGTTGTAATCCTTTAACATAAGCCACGTCTGTGAAAGAAACTATAGCATTCATAATCATACCATAGCCTTTAGTAATTCCTCGATCAAATCCGCCAAAGATGACTTTTGGACCATCTTTCACTGGGGTATAATCTTGTAATAGGCTTCTTGTTCTGGTCATGTGCCGTGAACATCCACTATCCAAGAACCATTTAGGATTTGCATTGGCCTTTGGACATACCTGCAATCAACAATCAATTGCACTTAGGAACCCAAACCGATTTGGCTCCTAGGTTCCTGTTAGCATAATAATAAGTATTTCTACCCACTACAGCTCTAGCAGAAAGGCTCTTCTTTGCATTAGGCACACAAGGGTTATGCCAACAGTTGATAGCAAAGTGTCCCACTTTACCACAACACCAACATTCATGGATGTTGTACTTTCTCTTCCGAGCATTTCTTGATTTTCAAGTAACATCATAATGCTTGTTTTCAGTTGAGAAGGCAGCAGCATTCTTCCTATCTTTCACAACAAAGGACAGATTGGGTACTCTATCATAATCATTCCTACTTGACTTTATCTGTTTGACATCAATAGATGATAACTTTCAAGCTCTTATGGTGTTGATGGCATCAGATATGTTCAAGTGAGGGTTGGTTACGATGTTGCACCCAACTTGCTTCCTTGCTGAAAAAGATTTGGAAGATGATGCTTCTTTATCCTTGAGTGTAGGAGCTGGAGAACAAAACACAAATGGTCCAGGATGGGCCATTTGGATTTCTTCATGGGGAGATTTCGGGGCACTCATTACCATTCCCTTTCTTCTAGCATAGTTAGGAATATTCTACCTACTATAGCAACTTCCATCCTTCCAGTGATCATGGATACTGTCCTGATCAGACCTATTAGAGGGAGTCAACACCTTTTGAAAGGTGGTATGAGGCCTAGATTTAGCTGTGCTTTTCCCTTTATTCCCAGAATCAATTGATTTAGGTTTAGGGAATTGAGCCACTGGCTTTCTTTCCATATAAAGCTTCTTCTCTAGAGACTTGATTATTCTTTCCTGAGCTTCAGACTTCATCCGAAGTAGAATGAGCTTATTGAATAAACTAAACACCTCCTTGGTCTTCTCATTTACTTGTGATTCGAAGGGATTAAGGATTCTGATTTCCTCAGCCTGAGATTTAATCAACTTCATGCTCTTTTCAAGAGCTACTAAGAGAGCATCATACTGATTCACCAGATTAGACATGTCATCATTTTCTGATGAGCTTGTCTCAGCTTCAGAGTCTGTGACAGACATAGGTTCCCTTATGCATACCTGTTCAGGATAGGTTTCATCCTGTGTTTCCCCTTCTGACTCAGATAGGGCAATCAGTCCAAGAAGTGTTTCCTCTTCTAGATCTGAATAGCTTGAATCACTATCACTCAAGGCCCTGATCGTTTTCTCAGCTACTGTGTCTCGTTCTTCCTGTGATTCTTCCATAAGAGCTATTAGAGAGTCCCACATTTCCCTGGCAGTTGTGTAGTGAACAAGTTTCTTGAATGTAGAACCATCAATTGCATTAGCTAGAATGCTATTAGCTTCCTTGTCCAGGTTGACTAAGGTAATCTCATCTTCAGTTATTTCAGAAATGTTCTTGGGCACAATCTTGGAAGGGCAGCCAATGGAGGCTATCATGGGAACACATGGTCCTTCTTGAATAACTAGAAACGATCTGGGATCTATAGCTTCCATGAACATCTATGCTCTCACCTTCCACATGGGGAAGTTGTCCTTGGTGCACACGGGCAACCTGACGGAGGAATCTGTGGATCTTTCCATTCCAGACATACTTGCTCTTGCAACTAGATGAGATCTTGTTCAAGGTGTTAACCTTTATCGAACAACCTACCTCTGATACCAATTGAAAGTATCTAGTTGCTACCTAAATCACCTAGAGGGGGGTGAATATGTGAATTATATGGCTTTTAGGCAGAATTGAAATTTTAAATCAAAGCGCACAGAAAAGCAAACACAGCACAACACAAGAGTTTTATAGTGGTTCCCCGATGTTGTTAGACCACTTTCCTGCCTCGCCTATCTAGCACTCCAAGGCTAGATTCGGCTACTTCACCAATCTCAGATTATACAAATCTTACAACTTGGAGTTCACAACTCCTACAAGCTCAGAGCAAACTACTCCTACAAACTAGGAGAATAAGCTCTCCTATACACTCGATCCCTTTAACCTAGGATCTACACAAACTCGAAAAATAAACTTCCTACAAGTGTTTGTAAAAGATAATATAAACAACTTGGATTATAGTATCCAATCTTTGAGAATCTCTTATAGATTCTACTTCTTCAGATCTGAATCAGTGGATCTTCTTCTTCCTTGAGAAATGAATTTCAGAACTTGAGAAACGAAGAAGAACACCTTGTTTCTTGAAAGCTTTGATCTGAACTCTTAATCACCCAACAAGATCTAGAGGAGTATCGAATTAATCCAAGCACAAAGATCTTGTTAAGTGAGAACTTGCAAGGGAATCGAGCACAAAACTGATCGGCGACTGTAGATCGTCTTTTACGAGAATGAGCGCACGAGCCGACGGGATTCTTTTTGGAATGAATGATTTGCACGATTAGGGTTAGAAGAAATCATCTCTTATGTATTTATAGACTTCTCCCTCAACGGCTATAAGCGAGGCTTAAGGATAGATGACCACGTGGAAGAAAGCCCTAAACAGACAGACGAACGGAAATCGCGCTCTGTTTGTATTCGTTGAGAGAACCCATTGATTCGACGAATTCGTCGAAAGGAAGAAATTATTCGATGACAATACTTAGAGATATCTTGAAGATTGAGAGATTAGGAGATTATACATTTCGTCGACAGGTGCGCTTGTTCTCGACGATTTCGTCGAATGAAAGATTTTCATCGACGACTTTGTCGACTAATCTTAGGCATTCGTCGACTAAAATAAGCAATCTAACCGAATATCTGTTCGAGTAATATCTTCGAGACCTGCTAATATCTCGACAATTTCGTCGAATAATCTTAGGCTTATTCGACGAAAATACTAAGACAAAGATCTTCTACTTCTGATTTCAACAACCGTTGACTTTAAGCTTTTCCTTAGTACTGAAGTGTAAAGTACATTCCAAGAGAGAGATTTCATATGAGTCAACACCTTGATTTACATAATGAGGGATTACATTGTGTAGGCCTGTGTTTATGACTCACTGAAACCTGACCTTGTTTTGTACTTAGCAATGAGCATCCTGCATACATATAACTAGAAAACAGTATCAAATACAATATCAATTCATCTTAGTTCAAGGGACACTTCTTCAAATTAAGGTTATTGTGGCTACAATACCCAACAAGATAGGTATGAATAAATAGGAATAAAATATTACACAAAAAACCCAGCTCGCCTCGCCAGAGAAGAGAGAGCCATAGGAGGCATGTTCTCGGCTCGCTAGTCAGTTCTTGGTTCGCTGGGCAGTTCAGGATGACCCTCTCATGGCCCCAACCTTGCGACATAGGAGAGCATGAACCCATTCATGATCCGCTGATCGCAGGACGACGAGCCCTCGCTCGCCCCTCCCTCGTTATCCCCTTACCGCAAGGCTTGAGCCCTCGCTTGACTCACTGCAAGGAGAGAGCCCACGCTCATCTCACCCGTATGGCGTGGCCCCCGCTCATCTCGCCCCCATGCTTCACCTACACTCGAGCCCCAATTTACCCCTTCGACAAACCCATGGTTGTACACAATCCCCTCTCTTTACGAGATTATCATAAGCTCGTAAAGAAAAATCCTACCCATGTTGTTCGCCTGGTCGGCTGCTGACCTGACATGAATCTTTTGGTGGGCCCCATCCCCAGCATTATAAATACCACCAATCACATGCAATGAGGAACTTCTTACTCCCTCTCCTTTCTTTTATCTCCGACTACTGTAGCAACCAAAAATGCCCCTGTCGATCGAATCCCAAGCTCATCTTTACGCTGAGAGGGTGAATAGATGGTTGCTCGCCATCGAGTTCGCGCCCAAGATCATTCGTCGGGCCCCTATTCCCCCACAAGTCTCAAAAAGGTGAAGACGGTCAGGAGCCATCCAGGGGAGGGTGGATCCTATCTCTCAGATCCACCGCCTGATGTCGGGCTCACCCAGCAGCTATGCGAGCTGATGACCTTTCTCCCCTGAAAATACGTTACAAATCTTTCGTTGCTTGCATAATGCGCTCCTCGAGGAAGAAGCTGCGGGAGAGGCCATGACGAAGGCTCTCCCTCAATCCCCTGGGAGGGCCTGTACTGCGACCATGGATACAGACCCCGTGACCCTGCATGGCTCCCCTCCATAGCCTGGTGAGCTACTCGTCTCTCCCAGCAAACTAGCTTTCCTAAACCGCTGACTTCCCATGCCTGTCGTCTCTTACAGATACCTTCATCGCGACACCCGGAAAGTGCATCCCTCTAACAGGGTCACCGATTCTACCGGGTGAGACCATCTCCACCCTAGGATTTGGCCGTCTAGGCTAAAAGAGCCATGGTGGCTCGCTAACCGCCACCTTTCGAATCGCCAGAAACGCACCACACCCCCTGGCCTGGGGAAGTTTGTTACGCTTACCTACACTGAGGCATTCCAGGGACAGCCGAGCTCCTTCCGCCAGCGTCCCGGCAAAGCGACCGTAGCCACGCCAGGTTGGTTAACACCTTAACAATAATCTGTATCTCTCCTTTGCTAGTATGATTTACTTTTTTGTAGTTACCCGCGAGATCTCCCCCGCCGATCCTGACTTTGGGGAAGAAGAGATGTCGCCCCTTCCTTCGCCGGACAAGATCGCCAACTTCCTAGGTGATCCCCGAGATCCTGAGTTACTGAAGAGGTAGACCACTGAGGTGATCCAGAAGTATGGCCTCATGCTGCGGTGTTGGAACCTTAGTTTTGATTTGAGTTAAGATCCACCTTTAGTGTCTAAGTTTATATCATAATATAACCTATAACTTAGATTAAATATCATTAAGAAAGAAAGCTAAAATATACATATATTTTATAAGGCAGGAAATAAGAAAAGAAATAAAATTACATATAGTTCACTGGCGTTCGACGAACGTCGAACGACGCTCGGCATTTGTCGGACGGCGATCGACGAACAGACAGCAGCGCTCGACAGATTTACAACAAGGAAGCTGCGGTTGACAAACGTAGAACAGCGGTTGACGAATGACGAACAGCGCTCGATAAATTTCAGCAGATGTTCAGAAACAGTAAATCAAATAATGAGGTCGACGAATCAAATGTTTTGAGCTCGACGAACGTAGAGCTCAGCTCGACGAATTTCTGACAGGAATACTTTATATTATTTAGCTTGACTAAAATAGATATTTTGCTGTCATATTTATTTAAAGCAATATTTCATTATTCTATTTTATATATTGCTATATATATTGATGATCTAACTTTACAGAAAGCAAGCATTTTGTAAGACCCCATTTTTTTTAAAACAATCGGGTCTTAGGCCCAGAACCGCCGCTTTGTGGTGACACCCTCGCTCGGGAAGGTCGCCACTACAAAACGCCGATACTGCCGGCCAAATCGATCACGAAGAAGCAAAGAAAAATAAGCTAAAAGAAAGCCAAGTCCACATCACATAGAAAAGTAATACATCCACGAAGAGATGTCCATATAAATATAACTGAAACAAAGTAAGAGATAACAAGGGCTCCTGCCCGATACATCAAGCCGCACTACAAATTCACTCGTGGAAGCAAAATAACTAGAACTAATAGTCACTCATGGATCCTGTCACCGATGCTCCTGTGCTAGACTGCCCCACCTCCATCTGCACCGGCCTCTGGTGCTGCTCCGTCTCCGCGGTCTCCTAAAATGATAAGGTCCACCGACCGTTAGTCAAAAAGACTAATACAATCCCCACCCCTCCCCCGGTGACTCCTAGGCACCGAGCGGAAAGGATGAAGCGGAGGACAAACAAGGGGTAATAGCAAAAGCAGATGACAAGGTATATTCTAGAGGAAGAGTTCTACCACTACTCAAGTATATATATGTAAATGAAACAGTTAATATGCATAACAAGAGCAGGTAAAGAGTAAGTAAAGTGCAGTAAGTAAAGACAATAGTAATTGAAAAGTAACCATTGATTTATAGGAATGCCCACACAAACCAATAGACCAAGGGGTCGTTTAGCAAGGCCTATCGTATAAGAAGTCCCATAACCGACTTATATGATATGGGTAGGGGTTGAAATGCAATGTTTATGCAATGACACGCAAGGTATGCAGTTATGCAATGTTCATACAAGTGCAACTCACACACTATGATTCTATGCGCACAGACCTTTAGTTCCCCCTTTTTGGAGCTAGCAAGACTCCCAGGATACTCCCGTAGTGGCAAACGGAAGCGGTGGGTTGGGCCTCGCCCACCTCTAGGTTGGTATATGCACTACCTAACTTAGACCTATCGTACGCCTCAATGCAAAACTGCGGAGCATCTGCGTACTCTTACTGGATGGACCACGAGACTTTTATGGCTAAGTGCAAATTCCACACTTGCCGAGCCCGAGTATCAACGTCGGTGAAACGACCGTCAACACTAAGGACCCACTACCTTGTGCACATGCAACATGTTCTACTATCTATCTACAAACTACAACATAAATCACCTGGGCTTAACTTGCCCAACCAAGAACCAAACTGAGTCACAATCTCTCCTGATCAACAATCTGCACCAACCACCACTGAGCCTACAACTCGGGGTACCAAGACAACCAAACTCCCATGACAACGGAATGTGAGTGAATGTGTTATTTATTAGTCTTGAGCATCTTCTATACTCTTACGACTTATGGTTAATCTTGGACTTCCCGAGGGTTACCCTGTAAGGGGCTCGCTACGGTACTAGGAACTGTAATGGGTTGACACCCCAAAGTTTCCTTTCTCAAGATACTTACTGTTATTGGTATCTACCCTTAAGAATTCCCTTCTACTGTTTCACTTGAGTTAGACCTAAGTACTTTAGTACCCACCAAGGAAAAGACGATCTTTCGTCAATCCCTAGGACAACCTTACTCTTAACCCAACAAGTACACTATCCTCACATACACTTCCTGGAGTGGAATTCTAACTATCTGATCAACCCATGTGCACCATCTGCACAACATTACCACCTAGTAGGTCACCAAAAATCTAAGTTTTAGAGTTTTACTATACGCAGACCAAACCAATTATATGAAGCTCACAACTAGAGGTACTCCAAATATTCATCCCACTGACCCAAGCTATTTATTGGAGGTCTACCATGATGTTATAAGACCAATTCCAGATAATCATATTTTTCCCTAATTAATTAATATTTATTTTAATTTCTCCAAACATCTGCATAGTATGAAAATGAACATGAAGTGTAAGTAAATCTTATGATATGGCTCTCCAAAAATTATGATAAATCTATGGTGACTATATAACATCAGAAACGACATATCATATTTTCATAGTAAGAAATTCTCCTCTAATTTAATTATTTATCATCTATCCGAAATCATAGTTTTATGAAGGAACTACCAAAACGATCAACACTAAAATTATGAGAAAATTACCAAGCTCTTGTATTAACCAGAAAGCGCTACTGACTAAGTTTCAGGATTTAAGGAAACCATTTCCTCACTAAAATAAATAAATTAAGAAAACCTCAAATTCAATGAACTGTGAAGTAGCCTACTGATTTAAGTCTTCAAAAATTCTATAAAAATTTACAGAGCTTCCTAAAGTTTAGAAAAGTCCTATCACCAATTTTCACAATTTAACAAAGAGGTTTGTACCCTCAAATATTTTTTCTTATGTTTAAATCAAAACAAGTGCCTTGTGAAAGAAGTACTTATTAAATCATTTTATAAAATTCACAAAAATTACCAGAGGTCCAAAACATGATTATAAGGGCACAACCAAAGTCTCATCATGATCCAAGACATTTTAAGCATGTAAATGTTTCTTATAAGAAGTTTCCCTAAAAGAGTTATGTCCTAATTCAAAGGGGTTGTTGGCTCCTAAAATTCCTATAAAATTATCCTGTGCCTATTTACACCCTATGAATCTATCCACCAAGTTTCATAACCATCCAGGGATTTTGACCACATGGCCTTCACGAGGTTCTAAATGCACACCTAGGAATAAAACTAGTAATCTAGGGCTTATCCACCTATACACCACCCCAAACCTCTCATGGGGATTCTTTAGGTGATCCTAAACCAGTTACCAAGGTTTCATTTCATGGTGATGAGTTTTGACCACCATACCCCAAGGTAAACACCATACCCTAACTTTGACCCTATTTGTCCTAACTTGGGTTTACAAAATACTCAAACAAAACAGTCCCAATTTGGCTGATAATTTTACCAAGGTCATACAGTAACCCTAAGGGGCACCCACCAAAAGTTGGAGGACATTGGATGTCATTTAACCTACTAATTAATTATTAGATGATTTATGAAATTATTTCAAAAACTTTAGAAAAAGGTTCTCTTAAAAATCTCATCTTTGGATATGATGTGTGTGTAGGTATAAGTAGACTATGTTTCAAATCTCAAGTCCATATCATTTCCCAATCAAAAGTTATTCAAGAATTGGTGGTTGTCCTACACTAGGGACCAGCCCCACTAAAATTGACCTAGAGGGAGCTACAGAACTCCTTTTGGGGTGAAATTAATTGTAAAATAAAGTAGACCCTAAGGGCTACAACTTTGGTGTTGACTACTTTTTCTGTAGAGGGGCCTAAGTATTTTTAATAATTAAATCTAAGTACATCAAAATATATGACAGAAATCTTGTAAACATTTAATTATATAACTGTTTCTGTGTTCGACGAAATACAAACTCTGCGTTCGACGAAAGCAGATCAAATCTGCGTTCGACGAAAGCAGATCAAATCTGCGTTCGACGAAAGCAGATCAAATCTGCGTTCGACGAAAGCAGATCAAATCTGCGCTCGACGAAAACTATTTCGTTCGGCTAATATACTTAATAACAGCGCTCGACTAATGCAGACCAACTATCGTTCGATGAATTATTTCGTTCGATGAATTATCTCGTTCAACGAACTTCTTGCAGCGCTCGACGAATTAAATGATATAATCATAAACGTTAATAAATAGATCTGACGGTTCTCCGTCATCGTACCCGATCGTTGGACGGCTCGCGACATCCCATCCTGGGCCTCTTTGCGGGGTGATTTCCCGGCCACCTACGCCTCTTTCCGGCCGACCAATGCCACCACCACCTCCGTTGAGGTGGTGGCCGGCGATAGAGGTGGTTGGCCGGCCGGAGGTGGTTGGATCTAATTTTTAGAGGAGGGAAAAAGAGTACGTAACGTACTCTTTCGGAAACCCAAATCCGAGCCCTATTGTGCACGGATCAAGCCCCGAGATATGAAAAGATCTAGCACTAAGGGAGGAGAAGAGGATCAGACCTGAGCAGGGTCTTGGCAGCATGAATTCCAGCGAGTTGCCATTGACGGTGCTGGAGCTTTTGGTGCCATGCCGTTATAGGATTTCTCTGCACGAAACTCACTGGGAAAATGGGGGATCTCTTCCTCTCTGAGCACTGAAGGAAATGGAAGGAGTTTCATTCAGCTAGGATGGCTTTATCTCCAAAAGCCATTAATGGCCATTATCAAGATTTCGTTTACTCTAAAATTTTCTCTAAAACAGCCCCCTTGGCCATGGAAAACTCCAGAAATTCGATTGTAACTGAAGGGGGAATGAATGCACATTAATTGGGGAGGGATTTGAAGGATCAATAGCATATAATCTCCATGAATGCTCTTCTCTCTCTCCGATTTGGGAGAAACCTTCCTATTCTCTCTCCTACTCAGCAATTACAGCAATTAAGTGGTAATATCCAGAAATTACGAGGCCCACCAGATGGTGTACCACCTTAATTGTGTCTAGCCCAAGTGGATTGGGCTAGACTAGGTTAAATTGGGGTATGTTGACCTAAATTAGGCTTGAGTTTGACTTTGGTCAAATTGCCCAATTGGTTTGACCCCAAAGAGTGGCTTGGGCTCCATTGACTTCCCTTAAAGGTTAGGAAGGTCTAGGTAGGGTCAATTTGACAAGGTGAGGGTGAATTGCCCCTTATTAGGGCACTTTGACCAAATTAGGGTTTAGGGCAAATTGGTCAAATTGGAGGCCCCATGATGGGGCTTTTTGGTCCAATAGGATCCTAGTACCCATACAACGGTAGCGGCATGGTCAATTTGGCATGGTGGGGGCCAATTGATCTTAATTGAGCTAGTTTGACCAATTTAGGGTTAAGGTTGACTTTAGTCAAATTGGCCTCTTAGGTTGACCCCAATGGGTCACTGGTGCTTCAAGGAGACCTCTAATGGGTTAGGGATGCTATTGTGGGGTCAAGGTTCAAGGTGGGGTCCTAAAGTCCAACCCTAGGCTTCGTATCCGAAAATTGCCCTTTGCAGACCACTTGGGTTTTCTCCTCCTCACCTATGTTCACAAGGTCTTGAGCTCTTCCTATGGTTTTGTCATGACCTAGTCAAGACAAAACCAACTTAGGGGTTTAGTTGTTTGAGGGATGTTACACATTTAATGTTGTAGCCATTTGGCAAAAGCATTAATTAATATAGCCGTTGTAGCAAGTCAAACACGACAAGAGATGTTTTTAAGGATCTGGGAAATGAAAGATATATTTATTATATTCCTCCAAAATATACAACAGCAGATAATATATATCAGGATATATATATATAGCTGATTCTCTTGACAGAATAGCTAAGGAAATACAGAACAGAATATATTAATATTGTTGTACAGGAAATACAAGAAGAAGAATAGAAAAAGAGAAGAAGAAGAACAGAGCAAAAAGAAGAACAGATCCAGATTATATTATCTTCTTTTTGCTAACATCTTTCTTGCAGATCTTCTACAACCTGAGACACAAAATCAATATCACTTGCTCAGGAAGAAGAAGAAGAAGAGTATCACAATCTAGAGAAGAAGCTCCATCCTCAAGCTGTCATCTATTCTCAATCAGACAGGGGGAGCTTCCTTCAACATCATCATCAAGATCCAAACACAACTACCAATCAGGATCTTCATCAAGAGTCTTCTCAGCACAAAGAGAAGAACAATTAATCTTTTCCCTTTCTCCTTCCCCATCTTGTACAGGGTTAAAACTCCCTTCAAAAGTTTACCTGTTGGTGGCAAGACACCTGAACAAAAAATCTATTTGGTTTATAAGCACCTGGTCAAAAGCTTATAGGTGAATTGGGCACCTGATTAAACCTCTATTGGTGTGTGGACACCTGATCAAAAACACCTTAGTGTGAGGGCACCTGATCAACTCTCCTAGTGGATTCCTACCAGTGGGTAGAAGAGTAGATGTACCCAGGTTTTGGGGAACTACTATATATCTTGTGTCATCTGGATGTGTGCTTTGTTTTATTGTTTTGTTTGTGCTGTTTATTACTTTGCACTTTCACTATTTGTGTTTATTACTCAATCAGCAAAGACACTTATATATTTATATATATCATTTATTTTTAAAGTAAAACTTGAACAAGAGTTTTAACATATAATAAGAACTAAAACTCTCCTTTCATGCGGGACCTCTACAACCAGACACGGGAGGACATGTCATCCTCTGAGGAACGACTCCCCACCCTCGAGGATGACTGCACATGACTTCTCGCCGAGCTACGGATGGAAGCTCGCGGCGATCTCACCTCCCCGGGAGTGTATCATTTGCTGGCGGAGGATCAGGTGCGCTTGATGCAGTAGGAGCTTCATGTCATCTATGCTTACAACTGCCTTCGCATACCGCCAAGCTCCAGGGTGCAAGGCCAATGGAGGTAGATCCAATATTGATCCCGCTCGTGCTAGCCCCCGCTCGGCGACCTCTGAGAATGTATTTTATATTACCTTAAATGCATTGGTTAAGTAATCCTGCAAACAATCTCATAATTATTAGTTTATATTTCTTTCCCGTTATCGGGCTTTTGTCGGCATTCATTCGTTGCGTGATATTACTGTTTGTGTCACGATTGCTCATTTTCTGATGCTTTTGCACGCGATTCGCGATGGACTCGCCTTGCCGGCCATGTGCTCGCTTCACTGTATTGCTGCGAGCGGGTGAGGTAAAGGGGGCCAGCTCGAGGATCGATGCTTATTGAAATGACATTCTTCTAACTGCACATTCGCCACTTCAATTCCTTCCCGCCATTTCCTCTATTTTTTTTATAAATAAGCATTGTCCCCGCCCCCAACTACCTCATTTATCTCTTTAGCCTTCTTCTTCTTTCCCTCTCGAGTATTCAGACCTCTCTTCTCGCACTCGTGTCTGCTTCCTCGGGTCTCGCTCCTAAGCTCGCCTGATGGGTGGTGATGGTGGTGATGCCGAGGGTTGAGCCAAGTATACGTGGACATTCTCCGACGACTCCTTTTCTGCAGCACCCTCTCCGAGAGCGAGTGTCTTATGGTGGTAGCTCACTATATTTCACATGGGTACTCTGCCCGCCATCCGTCAAAGATAGAAGCCATCAATAACCTCTCGCCCGACGAGGTCGCAATATCCGCAGCCCACTATGAGGTCAGCCTGTGGATCCCTCTGTGGTTGGAGGTTCACAAGGTACTAAAGTACTTTGGCGTGATACCGGGCCAGCTGAACCCTAACTCCATTGTCATCATAGTCGCCTTCACCTGCTACCTCAGGGAATACCAAATTGAATTCACCCTGCCAGTCTTCCGCAAGCTGTTCTCCTTCCCTGAATATAAGGACGAGATTTCCTACTTCACGACCCAACACGCCAAGGTAAGCGAGACAGTTAACAAGAGCCACCACTGGCTCCAGAAATTTGTCTTCCACATGGGGGACTTCAGCAACATCCCCTTCTCGTTCATTCAGCACTACGAGGCGACCTACCGACCGCCTACCCTCGGTGGTCATGATGCCGACATCTTCAAGTTCTTCGTCAAGAAGAACTTTGAGGTCGCGCACCTTCAATGAAACATCAATTTTCTATTCCCCATTCTATTAGGGGCATGTATTACTCACATTCACCCCCTCCCGCCTTTTTATTCATTCCTTACTCTGATAGCTAACCTATAATTGTTATGGATCTTTCGCATGAGTGCGGGATCTTCCACTACACCCTCCTTATGCGAGTGCTAGAGCTATCCCTCCTGGACACGCGCTTGCCAACGAGGCCGCAGCTGTTTGTCGGGACCTTCCCAGCACCTCTGCGCCTCCCAGTAAGAAGCGGCCTGAATTTGCGAGCCCCGAGGCGCATTCCTCATTGTCGGCGACCAAGAAGAAGAAACCCTCAAACTCTGATAGGGGGAAGCAGGTCTTTGGGAACTTGTTAGGTAAGAGTCCCTCAGCAAACCCGCTCGCGGTCAAGGAGACAAGCAAGCGCGCTGGTAAGGCTGTCGGTACTTCAGGTTTGCCCGCGCCAGCGAGC
Organism: Dactylorhiza incarnata; assembly: GCA_033032865.1. NCBI lineage: Eukaryota > Viridiplantae > Streptophyta > Magnoliopsida > Asparagales > Orchidaceae > Dactylorhiza > Dactylorhiza incarnata. The sequence goes on along the minus strand of JAWHQI010000103.1, from coordinate 1,771,128 downwards.
CATCACAATTTTGGTCTCGGCGAGAAGCACTGAGACGAGGCCCGCGAGCCTCTGTTGCTCTGGGATCAAGAGGCCAACAGGGCGTCCTTGTCAACCCTCCTCCTCTTCTGGTTAGAGCAGGATACCGCCACCTGCCAGGCCTTTGCCCTCTCCTTTGTGATTTATTGCCGAGAGTACGCCGCAATCTTTGACGATGGCTCGAGCCGGTTGCTCGCCTAAGAGAGCAGGCAGGCCCAACTCTGCATCCTGGAGCTCACACACATGATGGGTCGGTGCTACTTCCAGCTCGAGCGGCATGGTAGGGAGCTCAGACACGAGCTAAAGGCTGTTATAGATGAGGTCGCAAGCCTTAAAGGGAAGCTGAACACGGTAAGTTGTTGAAGAACTCACTCCCTCCATTGTTGTCACTTTTCCTAACTCATCCTCTTCCTCGCAGGATGTTGAGGCCGCCGATCAGCTCCGTGTCCGCACATACGACTTGGAAAAGGAGAACGCCGGAATGAAAGCCCAAATTAGTGAGTTGACCCAGGCCACCCTTCCGCCGCATCCTCGTGGGGGCAAGATCCAGACGTACTCGCGCCGCGTCATTGAGGAGATGATGCATCAGAATGCGATTGAGGCGGAGAAGCACATCTTTCTCACCTTGCAGGGGGTAGGCCTCTAGGCCGACGATGTGACACCGCTAACAATTAAGGTGGTGATTCCGGAGCTCTTCCTTCCTCTACCCAAGTCTGACGAAGAGGACCCATCCGACGACGAGAGCGAGCAACCCGGATAACATTCATTGCCCCTGTATTTTTTCTTATTGTATTTTTATGCTGGCGCGAGATCGCCGCGACTATGTATTAGAATATATTTAAATGAAATGAAATGGGAATTTCACTTAGTCTATTTATTGCATTCATATTATTTCTATTCATGCTAATGCCACCATATCATACTCGTGCACCTTTCTCACGTAGGTATTTGCTAAGTACGCACTCGCCTACCCCTATCCAGCAGCTCGTGAGCGTCGCTACTCCTTTGCCATCTCACACACCTTATCGACAGTGACTTCCTCTCGATTTTCTATCGCATTTTTGTTCCCGCGAGCATCCGGCTCGCCCACCCTCGGATACCGCGGGCAAGGATTCCCTTACACTATGTCACGTGTGCCATTTACCATGGCCAATTTCCTTCGATCTTGCATATCTTCTCTGCACCGATGAGTCCCTGACTCACCCATCTAGATATACTGCCATGTTGCATTACTTAGGCTCTGCGAGTGGGGTAATCATCCACGGGAGTCCATATATCGCCGATTTATTTTGCCGACATCTCGTGATGCGAGCTCTATTTTGCCTCGATCTTTGAATGATTTTTCGACCCTGCCGGCTAGTGAGAGCCTTGTAGCGGAATCAATCTGTGGTAATCCAGCACAACTTTTCTCTTGCCAACCTCTCCAAAGATCGACCTAACCCACCGACTAATGAGAGCTCGACAATGGAATCAATCCGGGACAATCCAGCTCAACCTTCACATTGCCATCCTCTCTAGAGATTGACCTGACCCACCGGCTAGTGAGAGCCCGGCAGCGGAATCAATCCGGGGCAATCCATCTAAACTTTTCACTTGCTAGCCTCTCCAGAGATCAACCCAACCCACCGGCTAATGAGAGCCCGACAGCGGAATCAATCTGAGGCAATCCAGCTAAACCTTTCCTTTGCCAGCCTCTCTAGAGATCGACCTAACCCATTGGCTAGTGAGATCTTGGCAATAGAATCAATCTAGGGCAATCCAGCTCAACCTTTCTTTTGTCAGCCTCTTCAGAGATTGAACTGATCCACCGGCTAATAAGAGACCAATAGAGGAAACAATCTGGGGCAATCCAGCTCAACCTTTCCTTTGCAGGCCTCTCCAGAGATCAACCTAACCCACCGGCTATTGAGAGCCCGACAGCGGAATCAATCTGGGGAAATCCAACTCAACCTTTCCTTTGCCAGCCTCTCTAGAAATCAACCTGACCCACCAGCTATTGAGAGCCCGGTAGCAGAATCAATCTGGGGAACTCCAGCATAACCTTTCACTTCACATGGACCTACAACAGAAAAGAAGTAATAATATCAACTCATACCAAAATATCATAACATAATAGTTCAAGGGAAGAAGCATTTTAAGTCATATCTACTCCAAGCTCGGGTGAGGGGTACCCCTTCCACATCCCGGAGGTGATACCCCCTAACATGAGTGCTTCCTCTACAATGTAAGATCCTTCCTAATTTGGATTGAGATTTCTGACCGTGACTCCCCTTCTAGTTGCGTCAACCTTCTTCAGGACCAAATCTTCCTTCTCGAATTATTTCACTCGGATGTGCTTGTCAAAGTACCGAGCCATCCACCGCTTGACTTGTTCTTGTCGGATGGTCGCCAGGTCCTGGAGCTTTTCCACGAGATCTAACGATAGTCTTTGATCTTCCTCATTCTCCACAAGGCATTCATTTGCTTCACCCATTGCGACCACCCTGAGTGACTTCACCTCGAACTCAATTAGCACGACCTCGGATCTGTGGGAGAGCTTGAATGGGGTTTCCCCTATAGTTGTATTCAGCATGGTTCTCAAGGCCCAAAGGACTGAGGGGAGTTGTTCTACCCAGCTACCTCCCAGGTTCTCGACTTTCTTCTTTAGAAAGTTCACAATTATTTTGATTGCATCCCCCACCTACCCATTGCTCCTAGGGTGGTGGACCTACGTAAAGCAAAGATCTATACCCAGCTGGCCGTAGAAGCTAAGGAACTCGTCGTTGGCAAACAGTAGCCCATTGTATGTGACGATGGTTAATGGTGTAACATCCCCCAAACAACTAGACCCCCAAGTTGGTTTTGTCATGACTAGGTCATGATAAAACCATAGGAAGAGCTTAAGATCATCTGAACTTAGGTAAGAAGGAGAAAACCCAAGTAGTCTGCAAATATCAATTTTCAGATACCAAGCCTAAGGTTGGACTTTAGGGCTTCACCTTGATTCCTTTACCCCACCATAACATCCCTAACCCATTAGGGGGTCCCCTTAGAGAACCAGGGACTCATTGGGGTCAACCAATGAGGCCAAATTAACTAAATTCAACCCTAAACCTAAATTGGTCAAAGTAGCTTAATTAGGGCCAATTGGCCTCCACCATGCAAAATTGACCATGCCCCTACCCTTATAAGGATACTAGGGACCCAATGGACCGAAAGGCCCCATCTTGGGACCTCAAATTTGGCCAATTTTAACTAAGTCAACCCTAGCTCTATTTTTGTCAAAGTGGCCTATTAAAGGTCAATTGACCCTCACCTTGCCAAACTAACCCTACCCAGACCTTCCTAACCATTAAGGGAGTCCAATGGGTGACCAACCACCCATAGGGGTTAACCCAAATGGTCAAATTGACCAAAGTCAACTCTACCTCAAATTTTGGTCAAAATGACCTATTTTGACCTAATCAAGCCCAATCCACTTGGGTTAGACTCAATTAAGGTGGTCCACCACCTAAATGTCTTATGAATTACTGAAATTGCCATGCAATTTCAGAGAAGTCAGCCAGGAGAGAGAAAGCCCCAAAAATGGTGGAGAGAGAGAAGCGGTTAATGGCATTCATGGCCAAGGTTGGCCAATTAAGCCCCCAATTGATGGAGATTCATCTCCCCTGGCAGTTACAAGAAGATTGGGAGGTTTTCCAGCCCATAAGGGGCTGAATTCAGGGGGATTTGAAAGTGGCCAAAAATCACCATTAATGGTGTTAATGGCAATTGATGCCACAACTCTCCCTCTCCCCCAATTGAACCCTTCAACATCTTCAGAGCTCGGAGAGGAGTAAAACCCCCCAATCACCAGAAGAAAAAGGGCTCTCCAAGTGCAAAAGCGGCATGACACCAAAGCACAAATTCCGGCCATGACAACCCGCTGGAACTCGCATCCTCAGGCCACCACTCAGGTCCGATCCTCCTCTCCTCTCCTAGTGCTAGATCCTCATCTAGTTTGGTGCTTGGTTCAAGCCAAATCGGGCTTGATTCAAGCTCCCAAAAGGGCTCGTTTCGATCCCTCTTTGCCCGCTAAAACTCCCCATTCAGGCCACCTCCGGCCGACCAACCACTCTTAATCGTCGGCCACCAGCTCAACGGAGGTGGTGGTGGCATTGGTCTGTAGGGGCGACGCTCAGGTGGCCAGGAAAATAAGGTGGAAGAAGGTCCAGGTGAGGGCAATCAGGACCGTCGGCTGGAGGAAGAAGACAGCCCGATGTCATCCATTCCTGCGCCAAGTTTGTGCAAAGATCAAATGAATAAGTATATTAATAATTGTATTTATGTCACATATTATGCAATACCTTGTATTAATTGTAGAAATAATTAGGCCCCTCTGATGATAAAGTGGCTAACATCAAAGTTGTAGCCCATGGTGTGTACTTTATTTTAAAATTTGTTTCAGCCCAAAAGGAGTAATGTAGCTCCCTGTAGGGCCATTTTGGTGGGACTAGTCCCTAGGGTAGGACAACCACTATTTCTTGAATAACTATTAATAGGGAAATGATATTGACTTGAAAATTGAAACATAGGCTATTTGTACCAACACCTTTAATATATCCAAAGATGGGAATTGTTGGAAAACATTTTTCTAAAGTTTTTGTAAAAATTTAATAATTCATATATTATTTAATTATAGGGTCTACTGACCTCCAATCCCCTCCAAATTTTGATGGGTGCTCTTTAGGGTTATTATATGTATCGGGTAAAACTTTTAGCCCAATTGGGACTGATTTGGTTGGGTAATAATTTAACCCAAGTTTGGTCAAACTAGGTCAAAAGTGCACATGATGGAATTAGGTGGTCAAATCTCATCAAAATGATGTGAAACTTTGGCCACTGGTTTAGTATCATATAAGACACCCCAATGAGTAATTTGGGGTTATGTGGGGTGGATATGCCCTAGGACCCTAGTTCTAACCCTAGGGTTGAACTTTGAGCCTTGTAAAAGACATAGGGGCATATGTTCTTGAATGGCCATGAAACATGGTAGATAAGTTCATAGGGTGGAAATATGCACTAGGAAATTTTATGAGAATGTAGTAACACTTATCCCCTCTGATTTAGGTTATAACCTTTTTAGGGAACCTTCTTATAAGAGAAATTTACATGCTCAAATTGTCTTGGATGTTGGTGAAAGTTTGGTAGTACCCTCATAATCATGATATAAACCTATGGTAATTTTTGTGTAATTATTGAATTGATTTGATTAGCACTTCATTCACAAGTCATCTATTTTGTCTTAGGAATATGTTAAATAAATGAGGGCCAAATATCCTCTGGAAAATTATGAAACTTGGTGGTAGGACATTGTAGGGCATTAGAGAGAACTTTGAATTTTTGTATAATTTTTGGAATTACTTATCAGTAGGTTACTTCACAATTTTCCCTAGTAGGGGTTTACTTGGAATATTTATTTATGTGACTAATTAGTTCTGATAAATTCTGAAATTTCGTCAGTAGACTTATCTGATTAATATAAAGGTCTGGTAATTTTCCCATAATTTTTGGACAAGTATTTTTGGTGGTTCCTTCTTTAAATTCTAATTTGGGGTAATTATTCAATATTATAATTAGAGGCCAACCCCTTACTGCAAAATTGTGATATTCAGTTTTTACTGTTGTTTTGACTTCATAGATTTTCCATAATATTATGGGGAGCATATCATAAGAAGACCTTACGCTTCATGTTCAATTTCATACTTGGCCAATGTTGGAGAAATTATAATAAATGCCAAATAATTAAGGAAAAAACATGATCCTCTGGATTTAGTCTTAGAATATCAAGATAGACTCCCAGTAATAATCTTGATTCAGTTGGATGAATATTTGGGGTACCTCCTCTTATGCAATTCATATAACTCATTTGGCCTGCGTATAGTAAACTGTAAAACTTGAGTAATTTGTGGATCATTAGGTGGGAATGGAAGGTAGATGGTGTACCTGGTCAGGTAGAGAATATGCGAGGTCATCATTAGGGGTCTATATATTGAGTGTACCTGATAAGCTAAGGGGTAAGGTTGTGTTCGGGACCGACGAAAGATTGTCTTTCCCCTCAGAGGGTCATAAAATACTTAGGGTAATCAAAGTGTAATGACAAGAAGAGTATTCTTATGGGTAGTTACCAATAACATTAAATGCCTTGGAAAGGGAGCTTTGGGGTGTCATCCCATTATAGTTCCTAGTACCGTAGCGAGCCCCTTAAAGGGTAATCCTCGGGAAGTCCAAGATTACCATAAATTGTAGGAGAAGATGTTGTACAAGACTAACTTAATAATACAAACACCCACACTCCATGGTTAAGGAGGCTTGTTAGGTTTGGACTTACGAGCGGTAGGCTCGGTGGTTGTTGGTACAGAAGGGTTAGTCCGGCGAGTCGGTGGCTCGGAAGGTTATTGTGTTGGACAGGTTAGTCCCGGGAGCTTAGGGCTAGGAGATAGATGGTAACATATTATATGTGCATAAAGGTGGTGGTTCGTTAGTATTGACGGTCGTCACACCGACGTCGATACTTTGGCTCGATAAGTGTGGTTAACACTTTACCAAAGAAAAGTCTGGTGGACTAGCTAGTAAGAGTACGCAGGAGCTCCGTTGTTGTGTTCTTAGCGTTAAGGCGTACGATAGGTCTAGGTTAGGTTGTGCAGATACCAACCTAGAGGTGGGAGAGGCCCAACCCACCGCTTTTGTTTGCCACTATGGAAGTATCCTAGCAGTTTTGCTAGCTCCAAAAAGGGGGAATTAAAGGTCTATGCGCATAGAGTCATAGTGTGTGAGTTGCACTTGTATGAACATAGTATTAAACTGCATAACCTTGCATGACATGGCATAAACATTGCATTTCAACCCCTACTCCTATCATATAAATTGGTTATGAGACTTCTTATACGATAGGCCCTGCTAAACGACCCCTTGGTCTATAGGTTTGTATGGGCATTCCTATAACTCAACATTACTTGTTCTTATTACTATTTTATTTATTGCCCTTCTTTAGTGTTGCTTACTTACTACTGTTTTTCCTGTTACTGCTTACTCATTACACTATATATTGCATAGCGATAGACCCTTCCGTAGTTAGTCTCATTGTCATCTACTTTGATTATACCCCTTGATATCCTCCGCTTCATCCTTCCTGCTCGGTGCCTAGGAGTCACCAGGGGAAGGGTGGGAGATTGGCTTACTTTTTTGACTAACGGTCGGTGGACCTTATAATTTTGGGGACCGAGGAGATGTTGTAGCACACGAGGCCGGTGCAGATGGAGGCGAGGCAGTCTAGTACGGGAGCATCTATGATATGATCCGTGAGTGTCTTATTAGTTTTAGTAGATTATGCTTCCGTGAGTGAAATTGTAGTGAGGAATTGATTTATCGGGCAGGAGCCCTTCTATTACTATCTTTTATTCAGTTATTTCATGTGGACATCTTGTATTCTGGGATATTATATTCATGTGATGTGGACTTGATTTCTAGTTAATCAAATGTAAACTTTTCTTATGTTGTGATCGTTATGGCCGGCAGATTCGACGTTTTGTAGTGGCGACCATCCCGAGTGATGGTGCCACCGCAAAGCCGTGATTCTGGGCATAAGACCCGGGTTTTCGAAAGGAAAAAGTATGGGGTCTTACAAATGGGAGCCCATGTCGACAGACTATTTCCCCCCATACAAAATTTTTTACAACTTGAGATGTTACCTTAGCCTGCGCCTTCACCTCCAGCTATTTGGAGAAGTAGTCGATCATTACCAGCAATAACTTTCTTTGACCACTAGCTTGGGGAAAATGGCCTGCAAAGTCCAGCCCCCATATCGTGAATGGCCATGGAGCTGTGATGGTCCGAAGCCTCTGGGTTTGTAGGAGTTGGAGAGGAGCATATAACAGGCACTTGGAGCATTTCTTTGCGAATTTTGTCGCATCCTTGCTGAGGGTGGGCCATATGTAGCCTTGCCTCAACATCCTTCCCTCTAGGCTCCTTCTCCCAGAATGGCTGCTACATTCTGTGGGGTGGATTTCCTCTTGGACCATTAGGACCTCCTTTTCTGTTACACATCAGGTTAGGAGTCCGAGAAGGTCTTCCGGTACAATCTTCCTTCACGCAAAGAATAGTACGATGACTTGTACCTGAACCACCGCTTATCCACGTCCCCTCCCAGGAACTTCCCCGATTTCATGAAGCTAATGAAGTGGTCCATCCATGATGCTCACTGGTCTACCTCCATCAACTCACCTTCCTCAATAGATGTTCGGAAGAGTTCCGACACCATCCCTCCTGCCCTGGGACTGAAATTGGACAGGAGGTCTGCTGTGGTGCTCTCCTCCCTCGGCACATGCTAAATTGAGAAGGTATGGAACTGTCCGATGAGCCCTTTGACCTTCTCTAGATATTGCTGCAGAGTTGGCTCTCTTTCCTCGAACTCTCATTTAACCTGGCATGCCACCACCATAGTGTCCGTTGAGACTTCCACGTACTGCACCCCCAACTCCGTGGCCATATGGAGCCCCGCGATCATGGCCTCGTACTCGACCTAGTTTTTGGTGAGTGGGAAGTGAATGATTGCATGTTGGATCCTTGTTCCCTATGGGCTCACCAGGCTCACCCCCCTCCCCAAATGAATGTTTTCCTGATGTACCATCAACCAACATCTTTCATATCACAGTGTGGGGTGGCTTGAGCTCTTCTACTTTGCTTACGTAGTCAGCCAAGATGTTTGCCACCGCTTGCACCTTTATTGATTGTCTAGGAACAAACAAGATGTAAAACTCGCTCAACTCCACCGACCATTTGTCCAACCTTCTTTAGTGCTCCACCCCTTCCATTATGTTGCAAAGGGGGTGATCATTTACCACCTTGATGGAGTGTGCTTGGAAGTAAAGTCGGAGCTTCTGGGCCGATATCACCAGGGCGAATGCCAGCTTCTCTAAGATGGGATATTTGAGCTCCGCATTTCTCAGCACCCTACTAACATAGTAAATGGGGAGTTGCATTTCCTCCTCTTCCTGGACCAGGACGGAACTCACTGCCTCGGCCCCCACCCCTAGGTATAGGGACTAGACCTCTCCCTGCCTCAGTCCCTGGAGCAGTGGGGCCCAGGTTAGTTGTTCCTTCAGTGTCTGGAATGCCCCTCGCACTCGGGGTCCTTTCAAACTTTTGATTCCCTCGAAGCTCCTTGAAGAAAGATGAGCATTTTTCCCCTCCCTCGAGAAAAATCTTCTTAAACCGACCAACTTCCCTATGAGGCCCTAGACCGCCTTTGCATTCCTCGGTGATCCTACCTCCAATATTGCTTTTACTTTGTCAGGATTAGGTTCTACCCCGGCCGGGGTGAGTAGGTGGCCAAGAACTTTTCCATGTTGGCCCTGAAAACACTCTTTTGGGGGTTGAGCCTAATCTTGAATTTCCTCAAGGTTGCGAAGGTTTCCTCCAAGTCCCGCAGGTGGGACTCGAGGTCTGAACTCTTGATCATGAGGTCATCCACATAGAATTCTAGGTTTCTCCCCTTCTGCTCGCGGAAGACCATGTCCATCATCCTTAATGTTGGGGGTGCATGCGGATATGATGTTAACCTGAAAAGGCATCTAGAAAACTTATTAGAGAAAATCCGATGACTGAGTCAACCAGCGCGTCAATTTGAGGCAAGGGGTAGCAATCCTTAGGTCATGATTTATTCAATAAAAAGGAGTCTACACACATCATCCACCGTCCATCCCCCTTTTTTACCATTACCACGTTGGAGACCCAGCCTGAATACTGGTTCTCTAATACAAATCCGGCTTTGAGGAGCTTATCCACCTCCTCCCGAATGGGCTCCACTAGCTTGTTAGCGATGGACCTTTTATTTTGTCGGATGGGGCGAGTGTTGGGGTCAAGGTTGAGGCGATGAGAAGCTACATCCGCATCCATCACTGACATCTCCGCTATGCTCCAGGCAAAGATGTCCACGTTCTCTTGGACACAGGCTAGGATCCTTCCTTGGTCATCGGGGCTGAGCTCCCCACTGATCTTCACCTTATCTATCACCCCCGCCTGGGAGATGAACTCAATCTCCACAACCTCTAACTGTGACTGCTCCCCTCAGTCATCCTCCTTCCTTCCTCCGTGCGTGAGTGTTTCGATTTCTTCTTCATCCATCCTCTCCTCCTCTCGAACTTCCAGCAGCTCCTTTTCCCCTTCTTCCTGGGCTCGAACCTCTTCTCCCCCTTCCTCTTCCATCTCCACCACTTATTCCTCCTCCACAACTCCTTCTAGCACCTCCAGCTTCTCCATCTCCCTATCCATCTCCTTTGCCTCTACTTGCTATGTGATGGTGTTGACCACGGTGACATATCATTGCCTTGCTACCTTTGGGTCTCCCCACATCGGATCTGGATTCCTCCCACGTTGAAGTTGAGGGGACATCCAAAGATGGCGTTGTAGCTGCTTGCAGCGTCAACGATGACAAACTGGCAGTCGCGGGACTGCCCCCCTCCCCCCCAAGGTCACATGGAGCCCTAATCCTCCTTACACTATCTTTCTCTCTTCTGAGAACCCAAATAGTGGTTTGTCCGAGGCTTGCACCCTCCTCACCTCCACCTTCATCTCATCGAACGCCTTCTTGAAGATGACATTGACTGAGCTCCCTTTATAATCGGCGAGGATCTATGAGATGGTGAAGTTCTCGATGGCCGCCTGGGTCCCAAGCGCATCGCAGAATGGATCCTCATGGTCAGGCATATCCTTCCGAGAGAAGGTAATCTTCTATTCCAGGGGTGGGGTTTGATACGTCAAAGCCACGCTCCGACGATATATGGTGTGTGTTGGAACATGGTTTTCCGCATCCCTTTGATTTGAGAATAACAAATCCTTCTTGTATTTGATCTTGTTGCCATTGTGTTTTTAGCATGCAGGTTTGGACAGTTATGACACCAGGTCGATGAAACAATGGTCTGGCACTAACCATAAGCTGAAGGATTGAAAGCTACTTAATGCCAGGCGTTAAGCATAATGCTGGGCGTTAGCGCTAAATGAAAAGCTGTGTTCGACGAACTGGCGATCGACGAAATGAACCCGCTGAGAACGGAAGCTGCGTTCGATGAACTGGCAATCGACGAAATGAACCCGCTGAGAACGGAAGCTGCTTTCGACGAAGTGGCGATCGACGAAATGAACCCGCTGAGAACGGAAGCTGCGTTCGATGAACTGAAAGCTGCGTTCGACAAACTGGCGATCGACAAAATGAAACTGCTGAGAACGGAGCTGCGGTCGACGAACTGGAAACTGCTTTTGACGATCTGGCATTCGACGAAACTGTGTTCGACGAAAGAAGAAGCTCGTTCGACGAAATGTGTTCGACGAAATTATCAGTTCAACGAATTGGCGTGCCAGCTGATTAAAGAAAGAAACTCAATGCTAGGCGTTAGGCTTAACACTGGGCGCTATCCGACCGACGATTTTGGCCAGGAGAAAGCAATCATGATTGCAAGAGCTACTTTAGGAATGATTTGCCCAACGCCAGCGTTAGCCTTAACGCCGGCGTTGATATTGCCTAAAATAAAACATTTCCTAAAGTGCAGAATCTCCTTCCTCTTTTGAAGATCCGAGCCATCAATATGTTGCTATAAATGGTCAACGCCAGGCATTAGCACTTAACGCCGGCGTTAGCTCAAAGTCTATAAATCGGAGGATTTTGTCTTCTCCAAAAACTGATTGCCAAGAGCCTTATTCCAGTACTTCAAAAACTTTGTGAGGGCCGTATTCCAAGAGAAACACATCTCCCACTCATATTTCAAAAGGAGGAATCAAGGGAGGCTTGGATCAACACGCTAACTCAACGCGAAGAATGCATGCTTGGACTTCAACGATCTTCAGCGATTCTTCGGCGTCTCATTCAGATTACCTCATAGGGAGTTCTATATTTGTATTTCGTATGTCCTTTATTTCATCTTTGTAATCGGTTTGTAAATTCAACTCGTGTTGGCGACTAGGTCTAGGTAGGACTTAGGTAGGAATTCGCCTCGTGTTGGCGACTAGGTCTAGGTAGGACTTAGGGAGGAATTCGCCTCGTGTTGGTGACTGGGTCTAGGGAGTAGATCTAGGGGGTGCTCGAGGCCTTTTTGGTGATAGATTGGCTAGAGCGGCTTGAGGCTGTATCTAGGGAGAGATCGGCTAAAGTCAACCGGTTCATGGGGATACGAGTCGGTATAGAAAACAAAAAGGGTTTTCATATTATTCGCTTCGATTTCTAGCGTCATTGAATTCAGATTTTGTAATCAATTTTATAAATGATAATCATGTCTTTTCTTATTTAATAAAATTGATTTCATTTTTAATTTCATTATCTCTTTACTTTTGATTTAACTTACTTCGACCAAAATATCAAAAGGTTTCTATTAAAGTTTAATGTTTTTAAAACTCTTATTCACCCCCCCCCCCCTCTAAGGGCGCATACATATCCAACAAGTGGTATCAGAGCCAGGTTATTCCAAATCGGCTTAACAACCGGGAATAATGGCGTCTCTTGATCAAGATCTCGCTTCTACTAGTTGGGAAAATTTTTAATATAAATGAAAAGGTATTAGCACCATCTTTAAATATTGGTAAAAATTATAAAGGGTGGAAAACATTAATGAGAAATTTTCTTAAGGCCTTAGATGTAAAAGTTTGGAATATTACTATTGAAAAGCCACCTAGCATACTAACTAGAAATGAAATTGTTTTAAATGCAAAATCTATGAATAGTATATTTTATGCGTTAAACCAAAATGTTGGAACATGGTTTTCGCATCCCTTTGTTTTGAGAATAACAAATCCCTTTGTATTTGATCTTGTTTGCCACTGTGTTTTTAGCATGCAGGTTTGAACAATTATGACACTAGGATGCTACTTTTGGTCTGGACTTGCTCTAAAGCTGAAAAGAATGGAAATGAGCTAATGCCCGACGTTAACTCTTAACGCCCGGCGTTAACTTTTGTTCCCGCCAAGATGCAAAATGAATGGAGGGAAGCTGCCGTGATTGCATGATCATTTTGGGAATGATTTGACTCAACGCCAAGCGTTAGAATCAACGTCGGCGTTATGGTTGCCTAAAATGAATGTTTCCAAAGATGCAGAATCTCCTTCCCGTTTCGAAGATCCGAGCCATCAAAACATTTCTATACTGAGTCAACGCCCGACGTTAATTCTTAACGCCGACGTTAGCTTCCAGTCCTATAAAAAGGTGGATTTCATCTTCTTCAAATACTGATTGACAAGAGCCCTATTCCAGCACTTCAGAAACTTTGAGAGAGCCGTATTTCCAGACCAACACATCTCCCACTTAATTTCAAAAGGAGGAATCAAGGAGGCTTGGATCAACACGCTAACACAACGCGAAGAACGCACGCTTGGAATTCAACGATCTTCAGCGATTCTTCGGGGTCTCCTTCAGATTACCTCATAGGGAGTTTTTTTTCATATTTGTCTTTTTTATTTTTATATTTATCTTTGTAATCATTTAAAGAAATCGCCTCGTGTTGGCAACTAGGTCTGGGTAAGACTTAGGGAGGAATTCGCCTCGTGTTGGCGACTGGTTCTAGGGTTTAGATCTAGGGGGTGCTCGAGGCCTTTTCTGGGGATAGAAAGGCTAGAGCGGCTTGAGGCCATATCTGGGGGAGGATAGGCTAAAGCCACCGGTTCGTGGGGATACGAGTCGGGATAGAAAACAAAAAGGGTTTTTATTATTCGCCTTAGATTTCTAGCGTTATAGAAATCTAATTTTGTAATCAATTTTATTAATAGTAATCATGTCTCTCGTTGTTTAATAAAATTGATTTTGTTCTTCATTCATCTAAATTGTTTATTATCATCTCTTTCATTATAAAAAAATTTAGATCTTTATTCAAAATCATTATTTTGATCTCGTATTATTTCAAGTATTATAAAATATAAGTAAAAGTTTTAAAACCCTTATTCACCCCCCCCCCCTCTAAGGGTACCTACAGATCCAACAAGTGGTATCAGAGCTAGGTTATTCCAAATCGGCTTAACAATCGGGAATAATGGGGTCTCTTGATCATGATCTCGCTTCTACGAGTGGGGAAAAATTTAATATAAATGAAAAAGTATTATCACCACCTTTATTTATGGGCAAAAATTATAAAGGGTGGAAAATATTAATGAAAAAATTTCTGAAGGCTTTAGATGAAAAAGTTTGGAATATCACTATTGAAAAGCCACCTAGCGTATTAAATATAAATGAAATCGTTTTAAATGCTAATTCCATAAATTTTCTATTTTGTGCGTTAGATGAAAATATTTTCAAACTTATTTATACTTTGCCTACCGCATTTGAGATTTGGAATTTTCTTGAAAATACTTATGATTCTCCTTATGTAGGTATGAAACGAACGCAAGTCATGGAGAACATACAAGCTTGCACGGATGTTCAAGAAAGCTCCTCTTATGATGGATCAATGGAGTGCACATCAAGAGGAAGAGAAGAAGAAGACTTAACTTTGGAAGAGGAATGCCAAAACGATGTCAAAGGAACTATATGTTCAAATCTTGCCTCTTCCGATAGCAATGTAAGGAAATCAAATTCTATCTTTTGTACTTCTATTTCTACGTTACAATTGCTACAAAGTGCTAAATGTAAGATTAAGAAATTAAAAAAGGCTAATGCAAAACTATGTTTAGAAAATAATACTTTGAATGCAAATGTGAATGTAGAATCCAAAAATAATGTGATTGAATCTCCATCATGCTCTTCATTTGAAAACTCCACACCTTGTATTGATTATAATAAGTTAAAAGAAAAATACAAAGAACTTGAAAAGGAGTTTATTTTTGTAAAAGAACAAAACGAAAGATTATGTTTAGAAAATTCATCTTTGACAAATGATTGTGCTAAGTGTAAAGACTATAAAATTGAAATTAATGAGATGGATGAAACATTTAAAGAATATAGAAATACCTATCAAAATCATATTGATTCAATTGTTTCTACTCTTAAGAATAACACAATTGCTTATAATAAAGCTAGACATAATTAAGTTAACAACTATGAATTAGAAAATAAAATTAATTTGCTTAAGGAAATTATAACGAAAAATTTTCAACACATAAATTCTCAACATAAAGCAAAATCCAAAAGCAAATTGAATATGAATATGAATATGAATATCTTGACTAAACCAAATAATGGGGGTAAAGAACATAAAGCTTTGGTAAGTCAAAATCCGATTCACTATCATTTACAAAATCTGTTTTCTCCAAACATAAATTCAAATGGTAACAAATTTCCTATATATACCAATTTTGAAAATCATTATGGAAATTTGAAATATAAGAATATGAAACCAAAGTATGAATGGATACCCAAAATTAAAAATGAAACATTAACTCCACTTGAAAGGGTTCATTTACACTCATCTCACCAAAAATCATCTCGCTATATTTGGGTACCCAAAGGAACCATTCCACATGGTCCTCTTTGGATACCTAAATCTCATATTTATTAGGTATCATACAAATGCATGAAGTAGAAATAATTAAATATGAAATATCATCAACTCTACTTCATGATATGCTTAAACTTCTATTTTGTTTGTTTTTTTCTTAAACCATCATGGTATGGTCACTTTGTATAACATGTGATATGACTTTCACACATTGTGCCACAAATTCATTAATGAATCAAAGTGAATGAAATAGAATAAAAGTCATATCATCTCTCAAGTGACTTATCTATCCTTTTTTATTTTTAACCTTTTATATCTATTAAGTCTTATATCATCATTATAAATTAAATGCTAAAGTTTTTTTTTAAATAATTGTCAAAAAAAAGGATTTAAAGGAAAATTAGGGGTCTTAGGCTAAAGGTATAAAATGCACAAGTAGTTGATTATTTATTTAATATCCTTGTGTCATTTGATAGCCTCTAATGTGTTTAATCATAATCATAAAAAATCAAAATTGAAAAATCGCAAAAATCATTTGTTTTTATTCAAAACCAAAATAAAAAATATGCGAGATTTTTTTCCCAAACTTCAAACGATCATAACTTTTGATCCGCTCGTCATAATTTGGATTATAATAGCTTTTTGAAATGAGGTCAAGAAGATCTATGCAATGGCAAACATGCTTCGCCTGTTTGAGTCCATTTTGACCCTCAAAATTGCCAAAATTCATCTCCGTTTAGAGTTATCTCAGTTTTTCTTTTTTTGGAAATTTTTGTGTCTACGGATTGTACATCATAGGCTCCTAAGTACCATCCCAATGACCTTAGAATCAACCTTATCTTTATTTAAAATAACTCACAATATTAAATCACATTATTCTAGGTCTATGAAAAGTTAGGTTGAAGCTCCATGTCGAATATATGCAAATCTATCATATAATCTTCACATAACATTGCACCTTGTTATCATAACATTTCATCTAGCATCATCACTTACTACAAGTAGAAATCAATGGCTATGCTAGTTATAACATGGGATATTATGTTAAAGAAAACTAGAATAATGAAACTTGAAAGTCAAGAAAATTATATATGTATATATATGTTTTGTTTAATATTAAAAATTCAAAGAGAAAATTTACAAAACCTTTCTCAATGACCAAAAATATTTTCTTATTGGTTTTCATTATTTACCTTACAATCTTTATCTTTAAAACATTGAAAAAGGATGAGTATGAATTGTTTTAATACTTCACCAATTGTATTGCTTTCAACATATAGCTTGTGATCATGATTAGTATATGATTCTCTTATGCTTTGCGTGTATTTCATTTATATATCTAAAATTGAAAAACTATGGTTGATTACATGCAAAATTAACTCTATCTATCTTATGGCATAACATTGCATCAAACTCATCATGCTAGCTATCAAATAATGACATTATGAATCCATCTTAAAGTAGAAAAAATTGAAAGATAAAATAACTATGTGACCTTAAATTATTTCCATAGGACAAAAATGCTTAGGATGTCCATGATCATTCACCCACATTATGTGTCTCACATTAGCGAGGGCGTAGGAGTGTATGCATTAGAAGACCTAAACTCTAAGTCATGTCTTGTCCTTAACCGGGGAGGGTTCCAGTGGGGCCTTGTGAGGCACTGGGGGGAAAGAGTGCTAGGTTAAGTGCTTTCTAGTGTGTGCATATGGGATTAACACCCTAACCTATGGCATGTGTGCAGCTCCTCATGCCCATCCGTCACTTAGTACGGGGCTAGTGTGTAGGCATATGGTTAGGATATTATTATCTAGGACATACCTATATCATATTTTGCATGCACTCTTTATGATTATATTATTCATGCATTCAAGTTTTGATCGAACTTGCTTATCTTGTGTTTTGCATATTTTATCATTTTTGAGCTTTAATGATCTTGTAAAACACAAGTATTTTGAAAACTAAATAAAAACATAAAAACCTTTTTTTTTGAACAAATAGAACATGTTTAATATGTCTTCTAATCATCTTTAAATTTTCTGAAATTTCTACACCAAGAAGGACTATTTGCATATTCACTATTTCAAAGAAATTGTTTTCAAAAATCTCTAAAACCAGAGTTCTGTTTGGGCGTTAGCTCTTTTGGCCAAATTGGAATTCTGATTTTTTTTACAATATTTCTGATATTTTTCTACTGAATTTTCTAAGTTTCTTTTCTCTGATTTCAAATTATTTTGTTCTTATTTGGTTAGCTTTTTATTCTAAAATACAAAAAAAATGATCAAAAGTATGTTTTTGCTTTTCAAAATTTCACAAAACTATGGTTTGACTATAAAATTTCACATGAGCAAACATCTTAATCATTTTTGTTTCAAGTGGTCAAAATTGATTTGGCATACACTTAAAGATTTTCTTCAATGTCTAATTTTAATTTCAAATTTCCTAAACATTGTGTTATCTTGTCATGCCTTGACTCTAATCTGATTATGTGCAATGAAATAGTCTATAGAAAATTATGTATGATTGCCTAGCATGCCTCTAAGTATGAGTAATGTTTTATGTTAATCAATGATTCATACACTCACAATTTTTGGTAATCTACATGTGTTCATTATCTTAGTCTTGCATGATTGTGTAGTGTAATAGTTTTAACAAATTAAGTTATATGTTTAAATTTCCTACACCTTCATTCAAACAATAAATTTCTTGCACATATAGAAGTGATTAGCTTACCATAGTTTATTGTGTTTACAACAACAAGTGAATTCTGAGACCTTTGGCCCACTATTACACTAATATGAAATATAAAGCCAAAGATAACTCACCCAAGCACTACTCACCCTCATGATAAGTCTTAATGAGCATTGTGAGGTTGAGCACCTTGGAAAGAATTGTAAAGTGTCTTGTGTAAACACATCCATTCTTGTCACTTCTATTTATACACCGGATCAATAATTTTAAAAAAAAATTTAATAAAATGCTTATGTGATCCCCCAAGCAATACTTCGCTCCCTGATAAGTCTTAATGAGCATTGTGTGAGCGAAGCACCTTGGTCGTTGTACTCTTTCTAGGTGCTTTGAAATTTTATTCTAGATTTGATGTGTGAAAGTAATTATAAGATAACAATCTTAATAGTGTTGTTACTATTTCATTATATATATCATGTGTTTTGATTATTTCACTTGTATACTTTTATCAAAACACCTTATACACACATCATTGATTTTTATAAAGCTTCTACTCATGAGAATTGGATCCTAATGCAAATTTACAAAATTCTCTAAAAACTCAAGTAAAAGCACTAGATTGCAAAGCATAATTTCTACAATGTTTTCTTTACTTGAAATACGAATTGGTTACATTGTAGTTCTAATATTTTTGAATATGTTGATTCATGCTTGTCTATTTGTTATAAAAATTGTCAAAGTTAAATGCTCAAATGTGACGAGTCTAAACATATTGTTGGAATGGTCAAACTATAACAAAAATACTACTCTTAATTATTTTGTTTTTTCCGCATTTCTCATTTTGGTTATGCATTTCGTTTACTATGGTTTATCATGCTCACTTCTTTGATCTTTCTTCGCTTATGCTTGTCAAACAATATTGCATCTTTTTTTAAAAAAAATGGTACCAACAAGTAATATTCTTCTTTAAAAATGTGCAAAACAAGTAGTACAATTCTTTTGGTAAAATCATGGAATGATGTTCTTTCACGCTTATCATGTATTTTTTCCGCTGTGCTACTCTCTCCCTTAGCTCGATCATGACTTACTTTATGTTTACACAAAACTATTAGATCCTCTCTTAGTTATGTCCCATCTTTTGTCCTCTTAATTTTAGTTTTGTTTCACTCCACCCTCTTTTGCTAATAACAAAAGGGGGAGAATAAAATGATAAATCGTACTGATTAAAGGAGTAGGATTC
Source organism: Dactylorhiza incarnata (assembly GCA_033032865.1). Classification (NCBI taxonomy): domain Eukaryota; kingdom Viridiplantae; phylum Streptophyta; class Magnoliopsida; order Asparagales; family Orchidaceae; genus Dactylorhiza; species Dactylorhiza incarnata. The sequence continues at coordinate 1,751,754 of JAWHQI010000103.1, read as the reverse complement.
ACTAGATTAAGGGGGAGCATGAATCTAGTCTATGAGTGCATACTCTAAGGGGGAGCACTTATGTAGGGCGAGCATTATTTAAACAATCTATAATTCTTATTATTGTCTCAATATTGCTTAGTGTCATACATCCTTCTAAAACCACATATCTTATATATGAATATGATTTATCCTTATTGGATTTGTTATTATCAAAAGGGGGAGATTGTTGGAACATGGTCTCCGCATCCCTTTGTTTTGAGAATAACAAATCCCTTTGTATTTGATCTTGTTTGCCACTGTGTTTTTAGCATGCAGGTTTGAACAATTATGACACTAGGTTGCTGCTTTTAGTCTGGACTTGCTCTAAAGCTGAAAAGAATGGAAACGAGCTAACGCCCGGCGTTAACTCTTAACGCCCGGCGTTAACTCTTAACGCCCGGCGTTAACTTTTGTTCCCGCCAAGATGCAAAATGAATGGAGGGAAGCTGCCATGATTGCAGGATCATTTTGGGAATGATTTGAATCAACGCCAGGCGTTAGAGTCAACGTCGGCGTTAAGGTTGCCTAAAATGAATGTTTCCAAAGATGCAGAATCTCCTTTCCATTTCGAAGATCCAAGACATAAAAACATTTCTATATTGAGTCAACGCCCGGCGTTAACTCTTAACGTCGGCGTTAGCTTCCAATCCTATAAAAAGGTGGATTTCGTCTTCTTCAAACACTGATTGACAAGAGCCCTATTCCAGCACTTTAGAAACTTTAAGAGGGCCATATTTCCAGACCAACACATCTCCCACTTAATTTCAAAAGGAGGAATTAAGGAGGCTTGGATCAACACGTTAACACAACGCGAAGAACGCACGCTTGGACTTCAACGAACTTCAGCGATTCTTTGGCGTCTCCTTCAGATTACCTCATAGGGAGTTTTTTTCATATTTGTCTTTTGTATTTTTATATTTATCTTTGTAATCGTTTAGAGAAATTGCCTCGTGTTGGCGACTAGGTCTGGGTAAGACTTAGGGAGGAATTCGCCTCGTGTTGGCGACTGGGTCTAGGGTTTAGATCTAGGGGGTGCTCGAGGCCTTTTTTGGGGATAGAAAGGCTAGAGCGGCTTGAGGCCATATCCGGGGGAGGATAGGCTAAAGCCACCAGTTCGTGGGGATACGAGTCGGGATAGAAAACAAAAAGGGTTTTTATTATTCTCCTTCGATTTCTAGCGTTATAGAAATCTAATTTTGTAATCAATTTTATTAATAGTAATCATGTCTCTCTTTGTTTAATAAAATTGATTTTGTTCTTCATTCATCTAAATTGTTTATTATCATCTCTTTCATTATAAAACAATTTAGATCTTTATTCAAAATCATTATTTTGATCTCGTATTATTTCAAGTATTACAAAATATAAGTAAAAGTTTTAAAACCCTTATTCACCCCCCCCCCCTGTAAGGGCGCATACAGATCCAACACAGAATATTTTCAAACATATTTATACGTTACCTACCGCATTTGAGATTTGGAATTTTCTTGAAAGAACTTATGATTCTCCTTCTACAGGTATGGAACAATCGCAAGAACCGGAGAATATGCAAGCTTGCACAAGTCTTCAAGAATGCTCCTCTCATTATGGATCTATGGAGCACACATCAAATAGAAGAGAAGAAGAAGTACTGTCTTCGGAAGAGGAGTGCCAAAAAGATGTCAAAGAAACTGTGTTCAAATCGTGCCTCTCCCGAAAGCAATGTAAGGAAATCTAATCCCATTTTCTGTACTTCTATCTCTACATTACAATTGCTTCAAACTACCAAGCGCAAAATTAAGAAATTAAAAAATGCTAATAAACATTTGCGCTTAGAAAATAAAAATTTGAAGGCAAAAATTAATGAAGAATCAAATTCAGATTTATCTAGTTCTATCCATGGCTCCTTAGTTGAAAACACTACACCTTGTGTAGAATATAATAAATTAAAAGAAAAACACAAGGAACTTGAAAAGGAAATTCTTTTTATAAAAGAACAAAATGAAAGATTATGTTTAGAAAATTCATCCTTGAAAAATGATTGTGCTAAATGTAAAGACTATAAAATTGAAATTAAAGAGATGGATGAAACATTTGATGAATATAAAAATAACTATCAAAATCATATTGATTCAATTGTTTCCACTCTTAAAAATAGCACAATCGCTTATAATAAAGCTAGACATAATTTGAAATTGAAGAATGATGAATTAAAAAAAATCAACTTGCTTATGAAATTTATAAATAAAAATTCACAATATCAAGAAATATCTAAAAGTATGTTGAATATGAATAGGAATATGAATATTTTAACTAAGAAAAATAATGGGAGTAAGAAACATAAAGTATTTGTAAATCAAAGTCAAAATCACCATTATTTACAAAATCATGTTTCTCCCAACATAAAATTAAATGTTCACAAATTTCCTATAAATAATGTTTTACAAAATCATCATGGAAATTTGACAAATAAAAACAATATTAAACCAAAGTTTGAATGGAGGCCCAAAGTTAAAGATGAAACACTAACTCCACTCAAAAGGGCCCATTCAATCATATCTCCCCAAAAACAAACATGATATTTTTGGGTACCCAAAGGAACCGCCACACCCGATCCTCTTTAGATACCTAAATCTCTCATTCAATAGTATCCTATCATTTGCATGAAGTAGAAATCAACTAAAAATGAAATATCAATTCTCTACTTCATGATGTGCTTTATTTCCTTTTTGTTTTTGCTTTTATTTCTTTGAGCCATCATGATAAGATCACTATATATAACATATGATATGACTTTCACATATTAAATCAAAATTCATAAATAAATCAAATTGAATAATGTTGAATATAAAGTCATATCATTTTTCAAGTGATCTACTTATCCTTTTTATTTTTATCCTTCTAAATCCATCTCCTAAAAGTCTTATAAAATTTGAAAAACTAAATTTGTCATATGATATTATTAAGACTAAATGAAATAAGTGTCAAAATGGATGTAAAAGGTGTTTTTAGGGGTATTAGGCTAAATTTATAAAATGCGCTAGTTTTTCTTAGGTGTTTGATATATTTGCATCATTTTTTATTACCCCTAGTATGTTTAATCATAATCATGTAAAACCGAAAATGAAAAATTGCATGAATATTATTTCACTTATTTATGATCATTTCACTCATGCATATGTTGTGCAAAACTCAAGAATTAAGGCTTAATGAATATGGAGCTTTAATGTATATGAAACCCATGTACTAAAATTTTAACTTCCGCAACTTTTTGGGATTTCTTCTTGTCTCTTCACTTCATTAGACAGGCCTTACATTGCACAAACATAATTAAGAAAAATTAGAAGCAAGATTGAAGAAAATCTAGGCTATATGATTAAAATAAGCACTCTCTGTGAGCTAACGCAGGTGCTAGGACTTAACACCGACGCTAGCTCAAATTTCCGATTTTTTGTAATTTTAAAATTCTGAAAAATCACTAAAAATATATTATTTTATATATGTACTACTCATTTTTGCATTTCTGCCTATAATTGATTTTTGAAAAATTAAAATACCAAATTACAAAAACCAAAGTACAAAAACTATTTTATTTTCTTCTATTCTTTGGTAATTTGTTTGATTTCTTTTTCTATATGCAAAAATCAAATACAAAAATATAAAACAAAAACAAGTATAAAAAATTATCATTTTGAAGTTAATTATTCTATTTACACGTATCTTGCGAAAGGGAGATTTGGTCTATCATCCCATCACATCACCTAGTACTGGGCGAACCTCTCACAGGGTAGACCTCGGGAAGTCCAAGATCAAATTATAAAAGTTCAAACTTTAAATAAAAATTATTTTTCATAAAATTGGTGATCATGATAATTATATGAATAAATTATGTATTGTGATTGCATGTACCTTACTATATCTATACATTAGAATCACCTTGATATCAATAACATCAAATCATATCATCACTTAATTTTAAGTCTTCAAATTGAATTTCTATCTATATAAAAGATATGCGATATTCTTATGCCATAATATGAACTCATCATACTAGCATTATCAAATAATAAACATTATCATTCATGCTAGTTATCAATAATACCATAATGAATCCATCTTAAAGTAGAAAAATTGAAAGATAAAATAACTATGTGACTTTAAATTGCCTCCATATTACAAAATGCTTAGGATGTCCATGATCGTTCACCCATATTATGTGTCTCACAATAGCGAGGGCATATGGTTGTAGACATTAGATAACCTAATCTCTACGTCATGTCTTGTCCTTAACCGGGAAGGGTTCCAATGGGGCCTTACGAGGCACTAGGGGGAAAGAGTGCTAGGGTGAGTTTTGTCTAGTGTTTGCATATGGGACTAACACCCCAACCTACGACATGTGTGCAGCTCCTCGTGCCCATCCGTCACTTAGTACGGGGCTAGTGTGTAGGCATACAGTTAGGGTATTATAATCTAGGACATTCCTATTTCATATATTTTGCATGCACTCTCTATGATTATATTATTCATGCATTCTTATTTTGATAGAACATGCTTATTTTATGTTTTGCATATTTTATCATTTTTGAGCTCTAATGATCTTGTAAAACACAAATATATGAAAACCACATAAAAGTATAAAAACTATTTTTCAACAAATAAAACATGCTTGAATAGCCTTCTAACCATTTCCAACGTCTCTGAAATTTCTACCCTAAGAAGGTCTATATATACTATCTATGCCAAAAGAAATTTTTTCAAAAATTCTCAAAAATCGAGTACTGTTTCAGCGTTAACTAGTTAACGCCAGGCGTTAGCTATTTTGGCCAAATTGAATTTCTGATTTTTTCAAAATATTTCAAATATTTTTCTAATGCTTTTTTATCATTTTATTTGGTCTGATTTCAAATTATTTTGTTATTAATTTTGTTGTTTTTCCTCCAAAATACAAAAAAAAATTCAAATAATTCAAAATGATCAAAAATATGTTTTTTGTTTGTTTTGCTTTAACTCTTTATAAAATTATAGTTTGACTATAAAATTTCACAAGAGCAAACATCTTAGTTATTTGTGTTTCAAAAGGCCAAAATTGTTTTTGGCATACACTTAAAGATTGTCTTCAATGTCTAATTTTAATTTCAAATTTTCTAAACATTGTTTTATCTTCATGCCTTGACCTTAATCTGATTATGTGCAATGAAATAGTCTATAGATAATTGTTTATGATTGCCTAGCATGCCTCTAAGTATGAGTAATGCTTTATGTTAATCAATGAATTATACACTCACTATTTTGGTAATCTACATGTGCTCATAATCTTAGTCTTGCATGATTGTGTAGTGTAATAGTTCTAACATATTAAGTTGTATGTCTAAATTACCTACACCATCTTTTAAAAATAAATTTCATGCACAATATAGAAGTGTTGTTTCAATAATATATATGTTTGCAACAACAAGTGAATTCGGAGACATTTGGCCCTTAATTAAAATCTAAAATAAAAAGCCAAAGATAACTCCACCAAGCACTACTCACCCTTCTGATAAGTCTTAATGAGTATTGTGAGGTTGAGCACCTTGGAAAGAATTGTAAAGTGTCTTGTGCAATCATATATGGTTTTATCACTTCTATTTGTACACCGGATCACTAAAAATATAACTTTTATAAAAAATGCTTATGTGATACCCCAAGCAATACTCCGCTCCCTGATAAGTCTTAATGAGCATTGTGTGGGTGAAGCACCTTGGTAGTTGTACTTATGTTATGTGCTTTGAAATTTTATTCTAGGTGTGATGTGTGAAAGTAATTATATGACTACAATCTTATTGTTGCTGTTACTATTTCACTACATATGTCATGTGTTTTGATTATTTCACTTGTATACTTTTATCAAAATACCTAATGCACACATCATTGTTTTTCATAAAGCTTGTACTCATGAGAATTGGATCCTAATGCATACATTACATAATTCTCTAAAAACTTAAGTAAAAGCACTAGATTGTAATGCATGATTTCTACAATGTTTTCTTTACTTGAAATACGAATTGGTTTCATTGTAGCTATTATCTTTTTGAATATGCTAAATCATGCTTGACTATTAGTTATGAATATTTTCAAAGTTAAAATGCTCAAATGTGAAGAGTCTAGACATATTGTTGGAATGGTCAAACTATAACAAAAATACTACTCTTATTTGTTTTGTTTTTGTTTTCCTTATTTCTCTTTTGATCATGTACTTCGTTTACCATGGTTTATCACGCTCAATTCTTTGGTCTTTCTTCACTCGTGCTTATAAAACACTATTGCATCTTTTTCAACAAGTAATATTCTTCTTTAAAAATTAATTTGCAAAGCAAGTGATTACATTCCTGTAGTATAATCTTTGAATAATGTTCTTTCGCACTTATCATATATTTTTCCGCTGTGCTACTCTCTCCCTTAGCTCGATCTTGACTTACTTTTGGTTTACACAAAAATCTTAATCCTCTCTTAGTTATGTCCTAACTTTTGTCGTCTTTATTCTAGTTTTGTTTTACTCCACCCTCTTTTGCTAATAACAAAGGGGGAGAATAAAATGCTAAATCATATTGATTAACAAAGTTGGATTCACTAGATTATGGGGGAACATGTATCTAGTATATGGGAGTATACACTAAGGGGAAGCATTTTTGTAAGGGGAGCATTTTTAAATGATCTAAAATTCTTATCATTATCTTATAATTACTGAGTGTCATATATCCTTATAAAAACACAAATTCTTTATATATGAATCTGATTTATCTCTATTGGATTTGTTATTATCAAAAGGGAGAGATTGTTGGAACATGGTTTTCCGCATCCCTTTGATTTGAGAATAACAAATCCTACTTGTATTTGATCTTGTTCCCATTGTGTTTTTAGCATGTAGGTTTGGACAGTTATGACACCAGGTTGCTGAAACAATGGTCTGGCACTAACCACAAGCTGAAGGATTGAAACCTACTTAACGCTAGGCATTAAGCTTAATGCAGGGCGTTAGCGCTAAATGAAAAGCTGCGTTCGACGAACTGGCGATCGACAAAATGAACCCGCTGAGAATGGAAGCTGCGTTCGATGAACTGAAAGCTGCGTTCGACGAACTGGCTATCGACGAAATGAATCCACTGAGAACAGAAGCTGCGTTTGACGAACTGAAAGCTGTGTTTGACGAACTGGCGATCGACGAAATGAAACCGCTGAGATCAAAGATATGGTCGACGAACTGGAAACTACGTTCGACGATCTGGCGTTTGACGAAATTGTGTTCGACGAAAGAAGAAGCCCATTCGACGATATGTGTTCGACGAAATTATCAGTTCGACGAATTGGCGTGCCAGCTGATTTAAGAAAGAATCTCAATGCAAAGGCATTAGGCTTAACGCTGGGCGCTATCCGGTCGATGATTTTAGTAAGGAGTAAGCAGTCGTGATTGCAGGAGGTACTTTAGGAATTATTTGCCCAACGCCCGCGTTAGCCTTAACGTCGGCGTTGATATTGCCTAAAATAAAATATTTCCTAAAGTGCAGAATCTCCTTCCTCTTCTGAAGACCTGAGCCATCAATATGTTGATATACATGGTCAAAGCCAGGCGTTAGCACTTAGTGCCGGCGTTAGCTCAAAGTCTATAAATCGGAGGATTTTGACTTCTCCAAAAACTGATTGCCAAGAGCCATATTCCAGCACTTCAGAAACTTTGTGAGGGCCATATTTCCAGAGAAACACATCTCCCACTCATATTTCAAAAGGAGGAATCAAAGGAGGCTTGGATCAACACGCTAACTCAACGCGAAGAACGCACGCTTGGACTTCAACGATCTTCAGCTATTCTTCGGCGTCTCCTTCAGCTTACCTCATAGGGAGTTCTATATTTGTATTTTGTATTTGTCCTTTATTTCATCTTTGTAATCGTTTCTTGAATTCGCCTCGTGTTGGCGACTAGGTCTAGGTAGGACTTAGGGAGGAATTCACCTCATGTTGGTGACTAGGTCTAGGTAGGACTTAGGGAGGAATTTGCCTCGTGTTGGCGACTGGGTCTAGGGAGTAGATCTAGGGGGTGCTCGAGGCCTTTTTGGTGATTGATTGGCTAGAGCGGCTTGAGGCCGTATCTTGGGAGATATTGGCTAAAGCCAACCAGTTCATGGGGATACGAGTCGGTGTAGAAAACAAAAAGGGTTTTCATATTATTTGCTTCGATTTCTAGCGTCATTGAAATCAGATTTTGTAATCAATTTTATAAATGATAATCATGTCTTTTCTTGTTTAATACTTTTGATTTAACTAACTTCGACCAAAATATCAAAATTTTTCTATTAAAGTTTAAAGTTTTTAAAACCCTTATTCACCCCCCTAAGGGCTCCTACAAATCCAACAGTGTGGAGGATCGCCTTTCGGGTCGCCTCCATCCCCACACCCCATTGGATCACCCTAATCCATCATCAACTCCCCACATCGGCTCTATCTATGCACCTATCCTCCTGCTCCGCTGCTCTGGTAATATCTTCTATCCTTACTGGTGCCTGTTGCTCCTTCGGGCCTCTCGCCCTCCAGATCTCCAAGAACTCTGGGCAGGTGGCCATTGTGTGACCCTCCTCCTGATGGAAGTAACAATAAGGCAATGCCACCCCCCCTCTATCGACCTCCGCGACCTAGTTTATTCTCTTAGCTCCTGCTCCTCCTACTTGTACTCTCCTTCCTCTTCCCCGGCCAATCGCCATGGCTTGCTGAGGCAGGGGAGGGAGTGGCCTTGGGCCCTACCTCCACCATGGGTAGTTGGGTATCTCTTGACCTCCCTGGAAATTTCTCCCTCCTTGGACAAACCCCCTTCCTGGGCCTTGCATGCCCCCTCCTTGCTACCTCCACCCCAACTCTGAGGCCCTCGACTCATCTCTCTTCCCGACTTCCTGCTGCCTGGCCTCCAGTTTACTCAGCTTTGCCAACCTCCTCGTGAACTCTGGGCTGACTGTCTCTCCTTTGATCTCCTCCGCCGCCCTCTCCATCAGCTCCTCAAAGGACAGGGGGGCTTCTGCTTCAGATTCATCTTGAAGAACCCCTCTCGCAGCCCTACTGTGAAGGCAAGCTGGAGGGTGAACACGGGTACCTCCTGGATGAACAGAACCTCCACCTGGAAACTATCCACGTAGTGGGAAAGCGACTCCCCTGGCCCTTGCTTGATCTTGAAGAGCGTCTTAGCATCCTTCTTCCTTTTCTTCGACATTGAGAAGTGCAACTCAAAACTCCAACGCAAATCTTTGAACCCATAGATCGACCCCACGGGGAGATGGTGAAACCAGTCCCGTGCCTTATTTTTTAGGGTGATGGCAAAGCGTAGTCACTTAAAAGCATCTAATATGGGCCAGATGGAAATCGTGTACTCAAAGCATTGCAGGTGTTAGATTGGGTCATCTTTGCCGGTGTTGTAGACCATATCTGACTCCCTGAACCCCTCAGGGACTGGTGCGGAAAGCACCAGCTCGCAGAATGGGCTTCCTCTACTCTCCACTCTCGCCTTCCCTACTCGCCCCCGAGTTCGCTGATTGGGCTCGCGCTCACCGGGATGGGGAACAGCTCTCGCCCGGCGAGGTCTCGCATCGGCGCCTCGCCAGTCTTCTCCTTGCCAGGCCTTTGCCCCAGGGCATTCTCACCTGCCTCCAGCGGTGGGATGGCCTGGGATGTAGGGGTCGAGAACTCACCTCGCGCTGCGGCAAAAGCTAGGTTGATCGTCTCTAACACTTCCCTTCGGAAGTCCGGCAGCATCCCGACTCTTCCCAGCGAGCCAAATAATGGAGAACCTCTATAGTCGGCACCTTGCTCATCCTCCCCAACCATGTTATTTCCTTTTGACTTTCATGTACTAGCCACTATCCATGCTCACCGCACCAAAAATGTTGGAACCAAGAATCGGCCTAATGAGGAGTTCAGACCCCTAAGAGGGGGAAACTAGCACTTGTCATGTAAAAGAACTTGACCGAATATTTAGAACTAGACACCGACCCTTAGCTGCAACACGGAGGTCCCACCACACACCCAGAAGATCTTAGAGTGCTTCCCCACCCTATCCACAAGCTGAAGCTAGGCACCTTGTAGAGCCTTGGGAGCTAACCAAAATTGTCCAAAGGAGGAAGAAGCCAAAGAAGTGTAATCCTCTCCAAAGGTGCCCTTCAGGGTCTATATATAGTTTTCTCAACTGGGTCTTTTAATAGCACAACTCTGCCTATTGGTTTTGTTAAACACACCCCAAAATGGTCTGCCAACAGCCAAGGTCCATTGATAAAAATGGCTATAGGCAGACAAGTCTGAATAAATGGGAATAAAATATTACACCCAAAAACTCGGATCGCCGCGCCAGAGAAGAGAGATCAGGAGGATGCGTGTTCTCGGCTTGCTGGTCAGTTCTCGGCTGATCCTCACTTGGCCCCAACCTTATGACATCGGCGAGCATGAACCCATTTATGATCCGCTCGTCGCAGGACGGCGATCCCTCGCTCGCCCCTCCCTCGCGATCTGCTCACCGCAAGGCGTGATCCCTCGCTTGACTCACTGCATGGCATGGGCCCCTGTCCTTCTCATCCGCATAGCGCGAGATCCTACTCGTCTCGCATGCATGCTTTGCCTGCACTCGAGTCCCATTTTACCCCATTGGCGAACCCAGGGTTGCTTAAAATGATATTTTTCCAAAGATGCATTATATCCTTCCATGGAATGTGAATTCGATCAATCAAAACATTTCTATACAGAGTCAATGCCAGGCATTAACCATAACGACGGCATAGCTTACTCTCCTATAAATATGTGGCATTCATTTCTATTCATGATATACAACTCAAGGAGCCCTATTCCAGTACTCTGAATTTTTTTGAGGCTCTATTTCCAGACCACAAAGGATTTCCAATACACTTTGAAGAGAAGGAATTGAAGGAGGCTTGGATTAACTCTAACTCAATGCGAAGAATGCACGCTTGGACTTTGACAATCTTCAGCAATTTTTCATCATCTCTTTCAGATTTCCTCATAAGGAGTTTTTATATTTGTCTTTCAAATTTTTTAATACTTTTATCTTTGTGATCAATTCATAAATTCGTCGCGGTGGTTGGCGACTAGGTCCCCGTGCGGCTTAGGGGGAATTCTCCACAAGGCGTCTAGGTCTAGGGCTTAGATTTAGGGGGTGCTCGAGGTCTTTTTGGGGATAGAGAGGCTAGAGTGGCTTAAGGCCGTATCTGGGGAAAGATCATCTAGAGCCAACAGGTTCTTGGGAGAAGATTCAGTACAAAAAACAAAAAGAGTTTTAATATTTTCGCTTTAATTTATAGCGTAACAGAAATCTAATTTTGTAAACAATTTTATAAATGATAATCATGTCTTTTCTTGTTCAATAAAATAGTTTTGGTTTTTAATTTCTAGCACTATACTTTTGATTCAATCTATTTCATTTAAAATATCAATAGTTTTTCAATTAAATTTTAAAGTTTTCTAAAATCCTTATTCAACCACCCCCCTCTATGGGCGCCTTAAGATCCAACAAGTGTTATCAGAGCCAGGTTATTCCAAAATAGTTTCACCACTAGGAATATCGTCGCTCCATGATCTCGCTTTCTACGAGGGGCAAGGAACTAGTAGACCACCATTATTTATTGGGTCCTATTTTAATTACTAGAGAATTAGGATGTATTGTTTTTTAATGACTTTACATATAGAAGTTTGTCGAATGATTGAACAATGTTATTGGGGAAATGATTTATCTTAACCCCTAAAAATGAGTAGAATATAAATTCTAAGAATGAAAAATTAGTCTAAGTAAATATACGTTGAATAGTATTCGAAGCAACGTCGAAATATAGTCGACGTTTCTATCAGAATGAGTCGAAGTAACTCCAAACATAATTCGACGTAACCTATGTCGACATAACTCTGACTTCTAGTCGACGCATCTAGTGAAGTCGACGTACCTTAGTTGACGCACCTTCCTTATTCTCCTCTCGACATCCAGCCAGTCTAAAATCGACGCTTACGTCAAATAGTAATCGACGTACGTCGATTTCTATGTCAAATTCAAAACACGCCAGATCTCTTTCCTTCTTTTTGTAGATCTGATTCTTATGGAATTATATTATTCTTTTATAGCCGTTCTGAATAAGTCTTTCCTTCTAATTGATTCTTGGCTAAGTTGATTAAGTTTATTATGGATATTATTTGAAATCAAAATGATCACTTTCCTTCTACAGAAATATTGATTATGGAATCTTTTCTCTCTTACTATTTCTCTGACTGATAATTGATTCTTTTCCTATAGTATTCTTTGAATAAACAGAGCTATAAATAAGAGGAAAATCGGCAGAGAATATGTAGAAGTGATCCACTCCATCCATTTGAAAAAGAGGAAAAGCTCCCAAGAGAAAAGAGAGAAAATTGAGAGAAGTGATAGTGTGCTGAAGTCAACAACAAGCCTTCTTCTTCTTCTCCTTCTGAAGCCATACTGCTGCAATCTCTGATAGTTCTCATTGAAAGAGAAAAAGGCCTACAATCTTCTTCTCACTAAAGAAGAGAGATTTCATTCACTATTTCTGGTGCTTCTAATCTTCTTGCTAGGAAGAAGATTCTTTCTTGTTTCAATTACCTCTTCTACTTCTTCTTCTTATTCTCATTTCTTTTTCAAACTGTGCAAAAGAGTTTTTAGAATCTCTCTTCAAAAAATTCAGTTGTACTGGTTCTAAGAGTCTCCTTATCAAAAGACTCAGGCTGGTTCTAAGAGTCTCCTTATCAAAAGACTCAGTACAAGATAGTGAATTCCAACCAAGGTGGTAGAAGAGTGGACTACCCAAAATTTGGGGAACCACTATATTTCTTTGTGTTGTGCTGTTATTTTCATTTTGCTATTTCTTTCTTTATTTACTTAATTCTTGTTGGTGTGTGTGGGAAGCTTAAATCTTTGATTAATACACATATATATATTTGTTAACTTTGCACAGAGTACTTTTAAATCTCTATTCACCCCCCCCCCCCTCTAGAGAATTCTAGTGAGGTTAACTGTGCACTTTCAATTGGTATCAAAGCGAGGTTGATCAAAAAGGGGTAACTCCTTGATCAAAAAGATCCTACCTCATATATATATATATATTTCTAAAAATTATTTTTCACATGGCACAAATCAAAGATTATGCTTCCACCAGACCACCAATTTGCAACCTTGAAAAGTTTGCACTTTGGAAAACAAGAATTAAAATTTATCTAAACTCTATTGATGGAGAATTATTTGATGTTATTATGACAGGTCCTCCCAAGCCATTCAAGAAGGACTCAAGTGGAAAGGTCACACAAACACTTGCTCCAAAGGCTGAATGGACAGATGAAGAAAAGAAACCTTATGCATGTGATGCCAAGGCCATGAATATCTTAGTCTCAACACTCTCAGATGAAACCTTCCAAAAGATTGCTGATTGTGAGTCAGATAAGGAAATATGGGAAGCTCTCACCAAGATGGTAGAAGGGAGTGCTGATGAGAGAAAAGATAGAAAGGCATTACTCATCGCTCAATATGAAAACTTCCAGAAGAAAGACAGTGAAAGTGTTGCTGACATGTATTCCTGATTCAGCCTCATAATAAATGAGTTAAGAACACTTGAGAAGGACATATCTCTCACTGAGATAAATGACAAATTGCTAACTTGCTTCCCTAGCTCTTGGGACTCAAGAATTTGGCCAATTAGAGACTCGAGAAGCCAAAATGAAATCTCAACAGATGTTCTGTTGGGTAAATTAAGATCTTATGAACAGTTGTTGAAAACCAGAGCTGAGAAAGAAGAGAAAGAAAAGAATCCTGCACTCTCAAAGGAAAAGAGTATTGCTTTAAAAGCTACTGCAGGTGAACCCTATACAAGTGATGAGGAGCTGATCAGTCTACTGGCCAGAAGGTTCAAGAAGTGGATCAAAATAGAAGGATCCAGAAGGAGAGATTCAAAAACCAGGTATGATAAAACTCCTACTAAAGAGATTATATGTTACTCTTGTAGGAAACCTGGACACATTGCATCTGAATGTCCTAAAGAGATCAGTAATAAGAAAGATCTGAAAAGAACAGATCTAATGAAGAAGAAGAAAGAGAAAGGATTCATTGCTCAATCATGGAGTGATTCAGAATCTGAAGGAAGTACCTCATCTGAAAATGATCAAGAAGAGGCTAAGCAAGAAGAAACCTGTTTGATGGCTACTGAGAAGCATGATGATAAATCTCTGGTAAATATATCTGATGATATAGACTTTTCTTCTACTAATTTCAAAAATAAATTCAAAGAATTTTGTTTAGGTCAAGTCAAATCTGAGAAAGAAATAAAAAGGCTAAGAAATGAATTGAACAATCTCAAACAAATGGATACACAATATAAAAACTATGAGCTCAGTCAAGAACTCTCTAGATCAGAGGAGAAATTAGATAAAATAAATACTGAAAATCAAACACTGAAAAATGAGCTAGCAAAGGCAAAAGCCTTTGAAGATTCTCTAAATGGCAGAAGTCAAAAACTCAAGAAAATCTCTGAAAATCTCACTGATAGATTTAGACAACTAGAGTTTAATACTGATTTAGAACCCAAACCTCAGTCACCTAGCAAACTTATCTGGAGACATCCTATCCACTTCACTAGGAAGAATAATCTCATAGGAGAAGAATCACAAGAAAATCCAGAAACAACTATTGTTTTCAATAAAAATAATTTCACTATGTATGAAGGAATCCTTGGTAAATATCCTCTGAAAAGAAACAATTTTGTGTCGAATCAGTATCAACGTGCGTCGAATTCTACTCAACGCAACTCAAATAATACGTCGACTCCAAATCAACGCAACCTCTCCTATGCTTCGACTAAAAGAGAACACAGAATGAAGGAAGCGTCGACTTCGACTCGACGCAACCTTAAACATACGTCGAATTCATATCGACGCAACCAATCTAACAGAAATATCTCCTTTTCCGAAAAGTCTTCTCAATCCATTTCTTTTTATCATGAATACTATTTCTGAAATATTACTAAAGACTGTTGGTATGATAAGCCAACACTCCTAAAGAAGAAAGGGTACTCTGAAAAACCAACTTACTCTTTCATTGAACCTTTTCCTGTTGGGAGGAAGGGACCCCAGCTTAGCAGGGTCCAAACTAATGTTTAACATCTTATGTGCAGATGTATCACACATTCAGGCTGGTGTGGTACTTGGATAGTGGATGCTCCATGCACATGACAGGGTACAATAATCTACTAACCAACTTTGAAGATAGACATGGACCATCAGTGACTTTTGGAGACTCTAGCTGTGGGCAAACCAGGGGCTTTGGAGATTTCAAAGAAGGGAAAGTTACCTTCAAGAATGTGGCAGTAGTCAAAGGACTGAAGCACAATCTGATAAGTATAAGTCAGATATGTGACAACGGTAAGTATGAGGTAAAATTCACCACACTATTTTGCCATATTATTGATGTCAAGACAGGTGCTATAGTACTCAATGGAATTTGAAAAGGGAAAGTATATATAGTAGACTTTAGCTCCACACCCACAGAAGTTTGTTTGTTCAACAATATTATTGATAAAAGTGAATTATGGCATAAGAGACTGGGTCATCAAAACTACAAAACCATTGGTAAACTAGCAAAAAATAACCTAGTCAGAGGCCTACCAAAGGGGAGGTACTCTAAGGATTCTCCATGTAGACCTTGCCAACTAGGAAAACAGACCAATTCATCCTTCAAACCAATTGGTAAGGATGACTCCCCCAGGATTCTCTACTTACTACACATGGATCTCTTTGGTACCATATCCACTCAAAGCTTAGGTGGAAAGTCTTATACCCTAGTCATTGTGGATGACTATTCTGGATTTAGCTGGGTATTCTTTCTAAGGGCTAAGTCTGAAACCCACAAGATTCTCTCAAGATTCATAAGACAGATTCAATCTGAATTCAATACTCATGTTTCCATAATCAGAAGTGATCATGGGACTGAATTTGAAAATCAGTTAATCTGTAGTTTCTGTGAGGATGTAGGTATCAAACAAAGCTTCTCAGCACCTAGAACTCCTCAACAAAATGGAGTTGCTAAAAGAAATAATAGAACCTTAATTGAATCAGGAAGGACCTTGCTTGCAGAATCATGATTACCAAAATCCTTCTAGGCTGAAGCAGTCAACACTGCAAACTATATTCTAAATAGAAGCCTCATACATAAAACTAAGTCAAAAACTTCATATGAGATCCTGAAGGGAAAAACACCCATTGTTAAATACTTTAAAATTTTTGGATGTGCTTACTTTATCCCAAATAATGGGAAAGATCATCTTGCCAAGTTTGACAAGAAGTCTGATGATGGAATATTTCTGGGGTACTCATCATCTAGTAAAGCTTATAGGTGCTATAACAGGAGAACTCTCAAAATTGAAGAATCCATGCACATCATATTTGATGAAACTAACATGCTGTTTAAGGGGGAGGAAACTTCCACCAGTCCCTTTCCACAGGAAAACAGCAGCATAGAGACTCAGCTTGAACATCTGACTCTAAAGAACACAGACAATGGGAAAGAAAACCAGATACAGGAACCAAGTGAGGAGTCTGAACAAGAACATGAAGAAGGTTCAGAAAAGAGCAATCAAAACCAACTCCCACAGG
Source organism: Dactylorhiza incarnata (assembly GCA_033032865.1). Classification (NCBI taxonomy): domain Eukaryota; kingdom Viridiplantae; phylum Streptophyta; class Magnoliopsida; order Asparagales; family Orchidaceae; genus Dactylorhiza; species Dactylorhiza incarnata. The sequence continues at coordinate 1,735,092 of JAWHQI010000103.1, read as the reverse complement.
AGAACATGGTTCAGGAGGAACAGTTGGACAATGATCCCATTGTTAATGAGGAAGAAGAACATCTGACAAATCCAAGCAGGACAGGGATCAATATGAAAAATCATCCACAATCCCAGGTAATTGGAGACCCCAATACTGGAGTAAGAACAAGACACCAAATCTCCAATGGGATGATGCTCCAATGCTTCTTATCACAAGTTGAACCAAAGAAGTTTGAGGAAGCAAATTGTGATCCTCACTGGATTATAGCCATGCAAGAAGAACTAAGCCAATTTGAGAGAAACAAAGTATGGAACTTAGTTGAGAGACCAAGAAACTACCTAGTTATTGGTACAAAGTGGGTATACAGAAACAAACTAGATTCCACTGGAGTAATTGTCAGGAACAAGGCAAGACTTGTAGCACAAGGATACAGATAAGAAGAAGGAATAAACTACAATCAAACCTTTGCTCCAGTAGCCAGATTGGAAGCAATCAGACTCTTTCTTGCCTATGCAGCTTTCATGAAGATGAAAGTCTACCAGATGGATGTCAAGAGTGCTTTTCTGAATGGTGACCTTTAAGAAGAGGTGTATGTAGAGCAACCACCAGATTTTATCAATCCCTCCTCTCCTAACTTTGTTTATAGACTTAACAAAGCTCTTTATGGTCTTAAGCAAGCACATAGAGTTTGGTATGAAACTCTCTCCAACTTCCTGATAGAAAATTCTTTTGAAAGAGGTAAAGTAGATAAAACACTTTTTACTAGAACCCACAAGAATAAACTCCTGCTTGTTTAAATCTATGTAGATGACATCATCTTTGGCTCAACCCATCCCCAACTCTGTAAAAGATTTGCTAATCTAATGCAATCTAAATTTGAAATGAGTAATATAGGAGAACTCTCTTATTTCTTAGGGCTACAAGTAAAACAAAGCAGTGAGGGGATCTTTATCTCACAATCTAAATACACTACAGAGTTAATCAAAAAGTTTGGTATGGAATCAGCATCTACCATGAAAACACCTATGGCAACTAATGCCATTATAGAAAAGGATGATAAGGGAAAATCAGTAGATCAAAAGACCTATAGGGCAATCATAGGTTCCCTTCTCTATCTAACAGCTAGTAGACCTGACATTATGTTTGCCACCTGCATATGTGCTAGATTTCAGGTTGATCCAAAAGAATCCCATCTCTCCTCTGTAAAAATAATTCTTAGATACCTAAAGGGAACACCTGAACTAGGTTTATGGTACTCAACAGAAACCAACTTTGAATTAACAGGTTTCTCAGATGCAGACTATGCTGGTTGTAGGGTTGATTTAAAAAGCACATCTGGTACTTGCCAATTCCTAGGTGATAGATTAATATCATGGTTCAGTAAGAAACAAACCTCAGTCCCAACCTCAACAGCTGAAGCTGAATATATAGCTGCTGGGAGCTGTTGTTCACAAATCCTATGGATGCAAAATCAGCTTCTTGACTATAAACTGGAAGTCAATAATTCTAAAATCTATTGTGATAGTTCTAGTGCTATATCCATAACATCCAACCCAGTCCTTCATAGTAGAACCAAACATATAGAAATCAGACATCACTTTCTTAGAGAAAATGTGGAAAAAGGCAAGATAACCTTAGAATATAGTCCTACTGATAGCCAAAGAGCAGACAAATTAACCAAACCCTTGGATGAAACTAAGCATACTTACTTCATCAACACCTTAGGAATGCTTGATGGAAGCTTGTAAACATCATTGTTGGGCAAATCTAAAAGAAGTTTGAAAAACTAAGAGAGCACTTGAAGATACGTCAATTACCTATCGACGCACCGTCGAAAAGAACTCAACGCTAGCATTGATTTCTTAACAGACAAAGATACGTCGATTCCTTCTCAACATACCGTCGACTTGATATCGATGCAAATCTGCGAACACGTCGACAGGTCACTAGGCTGACAAAAATTCTACGGAGCGTCGACTCCATATCGACGCATGTGTTGACTTCATGATAAAACTGGAAACAAATCTTTACTTCCTCTTTGGACGATTGGATTACCTAATATACCTCAATTTCTGTTTCCTTTTTGACGTCTCACCTTCTTTAAATAATACCTCATATTTCATAAACTCCTACTCTCCCAAAACGCCAAAAAACTTCATCTTCTACCTTTCTACCTGCATCAATGGCGCTGAGTCTCGTTCAATCTGCCATCATCCAAGCAATAAACGATGCTCTGGAACAACTCGTGAATGAATTTTAGACACGACTGAACAACTTCTCAAACGAGTGTGCCGCCATGCTACATACCTGTGAAGCCAAACTGGCTAACCTGTCTGCTTCTCTTCCTGAGCTTCATGTTCTTCTTAAAGAACAACCTCTGTCGCCAAAAGGGTTTACATCCTTTCTGCAGGATATAAACCAGGGGGAGAGTCGCTCCAGAAACCCCTTCAATCAGGTTCTCTATCCCTCTTAAAGCTCAGGGTTAATTCTTCTCCAAACTCTAACTATAATCTCCACATACAACTCCATTTCTTACTATTGGCTCCAATCCTCTCAAATCACTCTGATTACACCTTCAACAACCCTTTTGGTGAAACCTCATCCTACCATACAACAGGAGACCATGCTGTGGACTCAGCATTCAGAGCAGATGCCCCATATGTTCAGGGGGAGATTGCTGCAGTAAAGAATACATAAATCCAGGGGAAGGAAGAAGCAGCCACCTCTGATGACCTGAAAGGGCAAGTCTGGATTGATGTACCTCTATGTGTGGAAGAATATCAGCATCACTCTCCTGGCTTCTCTGCTATCTATATCAAACTCAAGACACCCTACTTGAGGATATTCCTCCAGAAGAGATTGAAGGAGAGAAACAGTCCTCAGCACAGTCTACTCTACCAAAGGACATTCTGCCTCCTGTTACAGAACAAATTACCTCTCCTACAAAAGTTCTTTCTCCACCTTCTCCTTCTAAAGAGAAAACTACATCTCCACCTCTGCCTCTTCCACCACTTCAACATCCTTCTCTACCTCCTCTACTACCTTTACCTCCACAAATTCTACCTAGGGAAAGACCAAGAGGACAAATGAAAAGAAGAAGAAAAGCCATCCCTCATTGGCAAAAATTCTCCAAAGAAGAAAGGAAAGACTATGCAAAGGAAAAGAAATACAGAAAGGTTGTTGAGGAGATAAAAAGGTTTGAAAGAATGCCTAATATCACTCCTAGCAGTCCTGTAAAGGAGTACCATGTTCCTGAAATGGAAAAGAGGCATGAAGAAATGAGAGAAAGAGAGTTGTATGAATTTGAAGCAGCAATGAAAGAGATAGAAGATAAGAGGAATATCTGGATGGAAAAGATCAAGAAGGGGATGACCAAAGAACAAATTCTTGCTGAATCTTCCATCAAACATCCAAAGAAATTGTTTGATGTTGAAGCATATCAGAAGAAAAATCCTTAGGCAGGGCTTATCCTAGACAAAGGACAAAAACACAAAAGGGGTGTAGGGTGTTCAGAAGATATCTACATTGTACAACCCCCATATTTGCCGAGCGCATATGGCGCAGCGTGTACATGGTCGCGATGATAAAATGACCGTAACGGGGTAAGATGGCCGCTTGAACACAGTCGAAAATGACCATGATCAGACAAAGCAGAGACCCCCCTCCCCACTCGCCCACCCCCTTGGGGGCGAGTGGGGGAGACTCCCACTCGTCCCTTTGGGGGCGGGTGGGGGGAGACCCCCCTCCCCACTCGCCCGCCCCCTTGGGGGCGAGTGGGGGAGACCCCCACTCGCCCATTTGGGGGCGGGTGGGGGGAGACCCCCCTCCCCACTCGCCCGCCCCCTTGGGGGCGAGTGGGGGAGACCCCCACTCGCCCGTTTGGGGGCGGGTGGGGGGAGACCCCCCTCCCCACTCGCCCGCCCCCTTGGGGGCGAGTGGGGGAGACTCCCACTCGCCCCCCTCACCTGCCTTGGTAGTGATCGCAGGGTCGCAGGTGTTGGGTTTTTCTAGAACCATACATCAAATGTAAGCGCAGCGGAAAATGAAGAGAAACAACCCAAAAAAGTTCGGATCGACCATGAATGTTGAATCAAGAAGTTAATCAAAATGCTAGGTATGAAATTACCTTGACGGGATTGGATCAAATCCAACCTAGATGCTCCACAAAGAAGATTGCTGTTGGCGGCTTTGCAAGAGTTCTCACGTGGAATAATGTCCACGTCTCTACAGCAGTCCACACGAGCCGGGAGAAGAAGACTACACCTTGCGCTTCCACGGATTGCTAGATCCGCTTCAGGAAGAAAAACACCGGCGACAATCGACGGAGAGGAGGTCGGCGGAGGCGATTCAGACGGAACCCCTTCCGTCTAGGGTTCGAGATGAGATCGGAACTCCTTTCGTCGAGGGCGAGCGGAACTCCTTCCGTCGGCTTCTATTTCGTCGGGGTTTTGGTAATGAGAACCCTAAAAGAAGTCCTATTTATACCCAAAGGATAAACAGCTTCATGAAGAATCGCTATCCGCAGACCACACATCAGAATGGGGCTTCTGTTACAATTCGTCGGGATTCCACGGAACAGCATTCGTCGGGACAATCCGACGAATTCCGACGAATCACAACAGACGACAACAATTGCCAAGTTAAGGCTCTCTGTGATAATTCGTCGAGATTCCACGAAACAATCCGACGAATCCCGACGAATTCCGACGAATCACAACAAACGGCAACAATTGCCTAGTTAATGATCTCTGTCACAGTTCGTCGAGTTTCCACGGAACGTCCCGACGAATTCCGACGAATCCGATGAATACCATCCGTGTAAACCCGACGAATTCAGACAACAACATTTGCTGGACTTCCCCCATTCTTTATGGTGATTGGTAACCTTTACCAACATAGTCAATCTACCAACTTCTCCACATGCTCTTATGTGCGACCCTGCAGGCTCATATCGCGTTGGCAGTGACATTACATGTTTGACCACTTCTAGATCACAATGGTAATCCCAACAGTCTCCCACTTGATCTTGAAAGTATCAAACAAAAACTTCACAAACAATGAGCGGCATCTAGCAATGCATCATTGCTCCCCAAGCAATAAGAGTTCATAACTCATAAGCCTTTATGACCAATGTTCCAACGTTGTCTTTGTCCCTTTGTCTCTTACATCCGGAAAGAACTAGAGGCATGGACCGTGTCACCCTCATAATAGCTCAATCCAAGTTTCTTGATCTAGAACGGACTTCCAGAGAATGGTGAGCTCAATATCACATATTGACTCTACCAAGCATGGCCATGCATTTCTCAGTCCAATTCCACCAAGTGGCCCATGGATGCAACTCCTGTTATATAGGAGGACAAATCCCATATCTGCTCACACCCAAACACCCAAATGATTTGTAACGTACCCAACGACCACCCTTATCATCAACCTTCTTCAAGGAAGACTTTAGATGACATCAAAGCACGCTCTTCCTCACTAGATGAATGCTGTGACTTCAGGTCAAAGGACCACAACACCATTGTCAAATGAGACCTACTTGTGACACTTTTAAGTAACAATCCACAAAGTAGTCTCAGGTTGGGTCTGTCCAGTACAACTTGTTCACTAACAAGTACCCACATGATGACTTGATATCACAATATCATGACCTGTGAGAACCGGTCATCAGTCAACACACATGCTAGTCTTAATGTATCATCATCACCCTTAGCTTCTACGATGATACCTCGACCAGGGACCTTTTAAGAATGAAGCTTCGAAATCATAGGCTCTCACATTCAAGTCACGTACTTGATGTCCTATGGAAGCGAACATTCTAAGGGTATTTATCACGAATTTTATTCTATCATATAGAAACAGTATATCGTAATAAAAGAACTTGCCATTAATTGTAAAAAGAAATAATTGGTACACAATTCATCATATGAATAAATAATAAACAGCCAACAAAATATTTATTTTACATGCAACCCACAAGACTCCCACTAGAGTTGATCACTCAGGTATCGTATACCCATTGATCTAGTATGACCATCATGCTTTCTCTGTGCGAGAGGCTTTGTCAGTGGATCTGCAATATTCTCCTCAGTCGGCACTCTGCAAATGTTCACATCTCCTCGTTCGACAATCTCACGAATAAGATGGAACCGCCGAAGTATGTGCTTGGAGCGCTGATGGGATCTAGGTTCCTTAGATTGTGCAATTGCACCATTGTTATCACAGTAGAGAACTACAGGACAAATAATGCTAGGAACTACATCTAGCTCACCGATGAATTTCCTAATCCATACAGCCTCCTTCGCTGCGTTTGCCGCAGCGATATACTCGGCCTCAGTTGTAGAATCAGCAACTGTCTCTTGCTTGGAACTCTTCCAGCTCATAGCTCCTCCATTCAGGCAAAACACAAACCTTGACTGAGACTTCGAATCATCTCTATCAGTTTGGAAGCTGGCATCCGTATAACCACTTACAACGAGCTCTTCCTCTCCACCATATACCAAGAATACATCCTTAGTCTTTCTCAAGTACTTCAGGATATTCTTTACGGCTATCCAGTGACATTCACCGGGATCAGACTGATACCTGCTAGTCATGCTCAAAGCAAAAGAAACATCGGGTCGAGTACATAACATTGCATACATGATTGACCCAATTGCCGAAGCATATGGAATCAACTTCATGCGGTCCTTATCTTCACAAGATTTTGGACACTGGTCCTTAGAGAGATTCACACCATGAGACATGGGCAAAAATCCTTTCTTGGACTCAAGCATGTTGAACCGCTTCAACACCTTCTCAATGTACGTACTCTGGGTCAAACCCAGCAACTTCTTCGATCTATCTCTATAGATCTTAATACCGAGTATGTAAGTCGCTTCACCCAAGTCCTTCATAGAAAAGCAGTTCCCTAGGTTATTCTTAACAACTTTCAGGGTAGGTATGTCATTCCCGATCAACAGTATGTCATCTACATACAATATCAGGAAGACAACAATGCTCCCACTGATTCGCTTGTAAACACACGGTTCATCCTCGTTCTTGACAAAACCAAACTCTTTGATTTTCTCATCAAAACGAAGATTCCAACTTCTAGAGGCCTGTTTCAATCCATAGATGGACCTATTCAGCTTGCATATTTTAGTGGCTTCATTTGGGGATACAAAACCCTCGGGTTGTGTCATATACACTTCCTCAAGGAGGTTTCCATTTAGGAAAGCCGTTTTGACATCCATCTGCCAGATCTCGTAGTCATAATACGCAGCAATAGCAAGCAATATCCTAATGGACTTTACCATGGCAACAGGGGAAAAGGTCTCATCATAGTCAATACCATGAATTTGCTTGAAACCCTTAGCCACCGGTCGCCCTTTGAATGTCTGTACATTCCCATCCATGTCGGTCTTCTTCTTGAAGACCCACTTGCACCCTATGGGTCGTACCCCTTCAGGTGGTTCCACCAAGTTCCAAACTTGGTTTGTATACATGGAGTCCATTTCGGATTTCATAGCCTCAAGCCATTTGTCGGAGTCCGGTCCATTCATAGCCTCTTGGTAGGTCGCTGGTTCATCATCATGATCCATAAGCAACACATTACCTATTTGAGACACGAGAAATCCATATCTCTCAGGCTCAAATCTTGGTCTACCAGATCTACGTAGGACTTGTGTCTCTTGAGCAGGTTCTCCAGCTACAACATCTTGTAGTCCTGGCTCAGAATCCAACTCTGGTTCATTCACTACTTGTGGTTCTTGAACTTCTTCAAGTTCTACCTTTTGCGTCTTTCTTGACAAGAACTCTTTCTCCAAGAAGACACCCGTCCTTGCGACAAACACTTTGCCCTCAGACGGTAGGTAAAAGTAATATCCTTTCGTTTCCTTAGGATATCCCACCAGATAACACTTATCTGATTTGGGTTCCAGCTTGTCAGGCATTTGATGTCGTACGTATACCTCACAGCCCCAAATTTTAATGAATGACATACTAGGACGCTTCCCAGTCCATATCTCATATGGTGTCTTTAGAACCGTTTTCGTTGGAGCGCGATTCAGTGTTAATGCAGCAGTCTCTAAAGCAAAACCCCAAAAGGAAACAGGCAAGTCTGCATGACTCATCATCGACCGTACCATGTCTAACAGAGTACGATTTCTCCTCGCAGACACACCATTATGCTGCGGTGTCCTGGGTGGAGTGAGCTGTGATACAATACCACACTCTTTCAGATGATCACGGAACTCATGATTCAGGTATTCGCCACCTCGATCAGATCGGAGTGCTTTAACCTTTTTACCCAATTGGTTCTCCACTTCATTGTTAAACTCTTTGAACTTTTCAAAAGTTTCGGATTTGCACTTCATAAGATACACGTATCCGTATCTACTGAAATCATCAGTAAATGTAACGAAGTAGAAAAACCTACCTCTAGCCATAGAACTCATGGGTCCGCATACATCACTATGTATAACACCTAAGAGATCCTCAGCCCTCTCAGTATAACCAGTGAAAGGGGCTTTAGTCATCTTGCCTAATAAACAAGACTCGCATCGCTCAAATGATTCATAATCAAATGAGTCCAATAGTCCATCTTTATGGAGCTTGGATATGCGCTTCTCGTTTATATGGCCCAAACGATAATGCCAGAGATATGTAGGATTTGAGTCATTTGTTCTTAGTCTTTTATTATTATCTACATTATAGATCGGATGGTCTAGGTTCAAAACATAAAGACCATTAAACAATTGAGCTACAGCATAACAAACATCATTCTTAAATATAGAACAACAATTGTTCTTAATTATAAAAGAAAATCCAATCATGTCTAAGCATGAAATGGATATAATGTTTCTAATTATGGCCGGAACATAATAACAATTATTAAGTTCTATTACAAGCCCACTGGGCAAAGAAAGACGGTAAACCCCTACGGCTACAGCAGCAACTCTTGCTCCATTGCCGACGCGCAGGTCCACCTCTCCTTTACTCAGCAATCTCCTCCTTCCCAGTTCCTGCACATTTGTACAAATGTGAGAACCACATCCGGTATCCAATACCCAAGATGAAGGAGCAGAAAGGTTTATCTCCATAACGTAAATATTCGAAGCGGAAGTCATACCTCCCTTCATTTTCCGCAGACCGTCATTGTACGAAGGACAATTCCTCCTCCAATGACCAGCCTTGCCACAGTGGTGGCATTTCCCTTCCTTCACGGTGCTCTTCTTTTTCAGTGCAGAAGATTTGGGCTCAAGATGTGACTTAGGTCCCACCTTCGTCTTCTTGAAGCCCTTGGCCTTACCCTTGCCTTTATGTACCATCAATATGGGACTAGCAGGCTTGGCCTTCTTCATGTTTATCTCGGCAGTTCGCAACATGCCTAGGAGCTCGGGTAGTGTCTTGTCTATTTCATTCATGTTGTAGTTCAAGACAAAGTGCTCATAACTATCCGACAACGATTGCAGGATAAGATCTGTGGCCAACTCTTGACCCAGAGGAAAACCCAGTCTTTCCAGGTTCTCTATATACCCAATCATCTTGAGTACGTGAGTACCAACTGAGTCTCGAGCTCCCATTTTGCACTGAAATAAGGCCTTCGTGGCATCGAACCTCTCTTGACGAGCTTGCCCTTGAAACATTTTCTTTAGGTGCTCGTCAATCTCCTTGCACCCCATGTTCTCGTGTTGCTTCTGAAGCTCAGAGTTCATGGTAGCAAGCATAAGGCACTCGACGTCTAAGGCGTCATCGGTATACTTCTTATAAGCATCCTTATCAACACGGGACGAGTTCCCGATCGGCACCTCGGGGCTTCTTCTTCCAAGACGTAGAGCTTTCGCTCTTGCCTGAGAACAATTCTCAGGTTCCTATACTAGTCCATGTAATTCGTCCCACTAAGCTTGTCCTTCTCAAGGATAGCTCTCAGGGACAAGGTGGAATGTGAACCACTTGCCATGGAATTCTACAAGAATTCATGCAGAATTTAATCAGTACCTTAATTTCAAAATACAATTTATTTTTAATTTGGACTTCAATTAAATACTCCCACTATTTTATTCAAATTGATAACCCTCACTATCAATTCGGAGAGTCTATGCGAGCTACTCTATTAGTGGACAAGATCCGTATTTCACCAACACCACGAGTCCGCTTTGGCGTTCCTCTCATAATGCGGTTATTTATGTAGGCAACGCTTGCCAATTGCATCCTCATGCAATTCTTGTATGGCTGGTGAATAACTCTTTATTCGCATCCATCATATGGAGCATGCCAACCCTATGCCTCTAGGCACTCAACCTTTGAGGTCACCTAGTTAAGTTAGACCCGATGTCGACAGTGGGATATCACAATTATCCGCTCGCACCCTTACCAAGATAGATTAATGCACCTTGCTTTGGCAAGCCCACACTTCATCGATCGAGGCAGGAAGAGTGTCATCCATCGGAAGGCATCCGAACACTTAATATTTGATGAAGGGATTTTAATTTTAAATAATAGGTTAACACTTAACCATGATCAACATTTGATCAAAGTGCACATCCACAGAAAAACAAGCATACTAAAATCCACATGCATCCCTTATGTGCACAACATAAGACTATCAACCTTTGATAGATTAAAGGGCTAAATCTGGACATTTAGAACTCTTCCAAATCTTCAGATTTACATGCATTGGACAAAGGCAAAGGCAACTCGACTTAAAGCAGTAGACAAGCTCGTCTCTCATTGTTGGATTCAAAATCCAAAACAATACAAGGGTTCATTGACCACTTGAGGGACGGTTACTGCTAAGGAGACAACAATTTCTAACAATTAGAAATTGCCACGAAATCCCAAACGTTCCTGGCGGGGTACCAAGATCCCTTTTTAAAAAAAACATCAACATTTGATGTTCCAGGAAGAAATCTTGACATTTAGAACACTTCTAAATACCTAGATTTGCACGTAATGGAATAAACAAACTTCTGAAACAACATCCATGACCAGAACCTGGCTCTGATACCACTGTTGGGTTTTTCTAGAACCATACATCAAATGTAGGCGCAGCGGAAAATGAAGAGAAACAACCCAAAAAAGTTCGGATCGACCATGAATGTTGAATCAAGAAGTTAATCAAAATGCTAGGTATGAAATTACCTTGACGGGATTGGATCAAATCCAACCTAGATGCTCCACAAAGAAGATTGCTGTTGGCGGCTTTGCAAGAGTTCTCACGTGGAATAATGTCCACGTCTCTACAGCAGTCCACACGAGCCGGGAGAAGAAGACTACACCTTGCGCTTCCACGGATTGCTAGATCCGCTTCAGGAAGAACAACACCGGCGACAATCGACGGAGAGGAGGTCGGCGGAGGCGATTCAGACGGAACCCCTTCCGTCTAGGGTTCGAGACGAGATCGGAACTCCTTCCGTCGAGGGCGAGCGGAACTCCTTCCGTTGGCTTCTATTTCGTCGGGGTTTTGGTAATGAGAACCTTAAAAGAAGTCCTATTTATACCCAAAGGATAAACAGCTTCATGAAGAATCGCTATCCGCAGACCACACATCAGAATGGGGCTTCTGTTACAATTCGTCGGGATTCCACAGAACAGCATTCGTCGAGATTTCACGGGACAATCCGACGAATTCCGACGAATCACAACAGACGGCAACAATTGCCAAGTTAAGGCTCTCTGTGATAATTCGTCGAGATTCCACGGAACAATCCGACGAATCCCGACGAATTCCGACGAATCACAACAAACGGCAACAATTGCCTAGTTAATGATCTCTGTCACAGTTCGTCGAGTTTCCACGGAACGTCCCGACGAATTCCGACGAATCTGACGAATACCATCCGTGTAAACCCGACGAATTCAGACAGCAACATTTGTTGGACTTCCCCCATTCTTTATGGTGATTGGTAACCTTTACCAACATAGTCAATCTACTAACTTCTCCACATGCTCTTATGTGCGACCCTGCAGGCTCATATCGCGTTGGTAGTGACATTACATGTTTGACCACTTCTAGATCACAATGGTAATTCCAACAGCAGGGTCGCAGGTTGCATGGTCACAGGGTTGCAGGTAGTGTTTTCAGACAGCGGAACCTGGCTATTGACAGACCTTTTACGTTATACGCAGCCCATTTTCAGGAAATCTATAAATAGACCCCCATGGGCACCTTGGGGAGATGCCTTACCCCCACCCCCACCCCCCCCCCCCCCCCTTAGTGTGTTCGGTTAGCTAGTGACCCTGTCTTCCGTTCGCCAAGTCTTTCAGGCCAACGGTCAGGTGTTGCGAGTGCTCTCCGAGGTGCCCAGGCTCAGCATTGGCTTGGGAGGGGAAGATCTTCGGGTATTTCGGGTTAGTGGCGGGACCTCCTCGCTGCAGCTCGCGGGGTCTATTTTTACCTGAATCCACCAGCAGAGAGGTTCTTAGGCTCTAAGTGACTAGCTGTTCGACTTTACCTGAGATAAGTAAGAACAAGCTGCCTACCCCTATTTTCGAATGCTGAAGCTGGGAAACTGGTTTCAACATACATTCCCTATAAAAAGCCTAAAAAGCCAGAAGGATTAGACAAATGGCATAGTTCACCCTGGAAAGGGAAAGGAAAAGTGTCTGAGATCCCTGAGAAACAAGAATCAGAGAAGAAGAGAAAATATAGGCCTAAGGTTGACAACAAGGGACCATCTGAGCCCAAATCTACACAAAAGAAACCTCAAAGCATTACAATTAAAATGATTGATGAAAAGGCAGCAATTATCATTAGCAAGGGCTACTCCATAAATTACACCCTTCCTGATGCTGAAAAGATCCTGGCAAAGCTGCACACAATTATCAAAAATGTTCAGGAGCATCCTGATAAAGCTAGGCCCTACATTTTTGAAGCTATTGAAAATTTATCTAAGAAACTTTACTCTGCCTTTGTCAATTTCATGTATAACAGGAAGTTCTTAGTTTAAATCTTGTAAAAGATACTTACATGTTATATGATTTCTTTCTCTATTTTCTTCTGATTACTTAACATATTTCTTTTCTATATAAATGCCTTGCTGTGTTAATTAAAAGCTGGTACAATTTCTCCCTGAATAGGGTTAAGACAAATAGGGGGAGATTGTTGGGGAAATGATTTATCTTAACCCTTAAAAATGAGTAGAATATAAATTCTAAGAATAAAAAATTAGTCTAAGAAAATATACGTCGAATAGTATTCGACGCAACGTCGAAATATAGTCGACGTTTCTATCAGAATGAGTCGAAGTAACTCCAAACAGAATTCGACATAACCTATGTCGACGTAACTCTGACTTCTAGTCGACGCATCTAGTGAAGTCGACGTACCTTAGTCGACGCACCTTCCTTATTCTCCTCTCGACATCCAGCAAGTCTGAAATCGATGATTACGTCGAATAGTAATCGACATACGTCGATTTCTATGTCAAATTCAAAACACGCCAGATCTATTTCCTTCTTTTTGTAGATCTGATTCTTATGGAATTATATTATTCTTTTATAGCCGTTCTGAATCAGTCTTTCCTTCTAATTGATTCTTGGCTAAATTGATTAAGTTTATTATGGATATTATTTGAAATCAGAATGATTTCTTTCCTTCTACAGAAATATTGATTATGGAATCTTTTCTCTCTTACTATTTCTCTGACTGCTAATTGATTCTTTTCCTATAGTATTCTTTGAATAAACAGAGCCATAAATAAGAGGAAAATCGGCAGAGAATATGTAGAAGTGATCCACTCCATCCATTTGAAAAAGAGGAAAAGCTCCCAAGAGAAAAGAGAGAAAAATTATGAGAAGTGATAGTGTGCTGAAGTCAACAACAAGTCTTCTTCTTCTTCTCCTTCTGAAGTCATACTGCTGCAATCTCTGATAGTTCTCATTGAAAGAGAAAAAGGCCTACAATCTCCTTCTCACTAAAGAAGAGAGATTTCATTCACTATTTCTTGTGCTTCTAATCTTCTTGCTAGGAAAAAGATTCTTTCTTGTTTCAATTACCTCTTCTACTTCTTCTTCTTATTCTCATTTCTTTTTCAAACTGTGTAAAAGAGTTTTTAGAATCTCTCTTCAAAAAATTCAGTTGTACTGGTTCTAAGAGTCTCCTTATCAAAAGACTCAGGCTGGTTCTAAGAGTCTCCTTATCAAAAGACTCAGTACAAGATAGTGAATTCCTACCAAGGGGGTAGAAGAGTGGACTACCCAAAGTTTGGGGAACCACTATATTTCTTTGTGTTGTGCTGTGATTTTCATTTTGCTATTTCTTTCTTTATTTACTTAATTCTTGTTGGTGTGTGTGGGAAGCTTAAATCTGTGATTATTACACATATATATATTTGTTAACTTTGCACAAAGTACTTTTAATTCTCTATTCACCCCCCTCTAGAGAATTCTAGTGATGTTAACTGTGCACTTTCAAATGTGATTCTCTTCCTACCACCATAGTAGGTGAAGCCACTCTTGAAAAACCTAAAGATAAGTGGGATGATCAAGACAAACTTAAATGTAGAAATAATGCTAAAGCAATGAATGAATTATTTTGTGTTTTAAATAGAACTGAATTTAACCGTGTCTGTGCTTGTGAAACTGCATATGATATATGGAATTTATTGGAAATTACTCATGAAGATACTTCGCAGGTGAATGATTCAAAGCTTTTCCATCTAGAATCGGAGTATGAAAAGTTCCGCAAGGAACAATACGAGGATATCGACGCCATGTACACAAGATTCACAAAGATCGTAAATGCATCAAACATCCTCGGAAAGACCTTCGCGGATGGAGACCTAGTGAGGAAGATACTTAATCTGAAGGTGACGGCTATGTCAAAATCTCATGATCTAAGGTGACTCCACATTGAGAGCCTCATTGGGAACCTAAAAACCCATATGGTGAAACTCAAAATTCAACAAGAAGAGTACCATGCGGAACCTACGAACAAGGCTTTGGCGCTAAAATCCTAGAAGGGGGAAAATGATGATGAAGAGGACGAAGAAAGTCTCTTTGTAAAGAATTTCAATAAATTCATGAAGAATCCGAAGAGAATAAACTCTTTTCAGAAATATTTTGTGAGAGATGCAAAAAAGGAAGGAATCGTCCTCTACGAAAGAAAAAGGTAGTGACGACGATGACGAGCGGCCATGGACGAAGTGCTACCATTGCTGAAAGACTGTGCATATTCGGAGCTAGTGCCCTAAATATCTAAAAGACCGAATGGAAAAGAGGCACAAAGGAAAACAAAAGAAGAAAGTTCCGAAGGCTGCTACATGGGATGATTCTTCCTCTGAAGAGTCAAGTGGATCTTCTTCAAGCAACGATGAAGAGGCAAATATGTGCCTCATGGGTAGGAGAAAAGATCTCCCTGACGACGAAACTAGTGTCCAAAGTGACAATGAGGTACCTCCTCCTACTTATGATGATCTCTACAATGAATTTCTTCAAACATGCAAATATTTTGAAAAAAGTCATAAGGATGTTGATCTCTTAAAAACTCAAAATAAGATTTTATTAAAAGAAAATAAGAGACTAACTAAAGAAAAAAATGTTTCTTGGATAAGAAAAGGTAGATGGCCAAGATAGTGATCCTTCATTGGCAAAAATTCAAGAACTTGAAGAAACTCTCTTTAAGGCTCTCTCCGAACAAGGAAGAGGAGGACAAGTAAGAGGAGTATGTGCCTCCTAGCATGATAAAGTTCATAAAATATTATCCAAGGGAGCTTGTCATAAGAGAGTCATCGAAAGGAGTAACGACTCATTCTTACCTATATGAATTCTTTTCAAACCTTTGTTTTGTTTCCAAAATAGAACCAAAAAATGTTTCAACCGCATTAAATGATGTATTTTGGTATTTAGCTATGAATGAAGAATTAGAACAATTTGAATGCAATAAGGTTTGGAAACTTATAGAAAGACCATCTAATCACCCAGTAGTATGAGTAAAATGGATTTTCAAAAATAAATTATATGGTGAATCTTGGATTACTAGGAATGAAGCTCGCTTGGTAGCACAAGGGTATTCTCAAATTGATGGGGTAGACTTTGATGAAACATTTGCACCTATTGATCGCTTAGAATCCATTAGAATTTTTCTTGCATTTGCGAGTTTCAAAAGATTTAAACTGTTTCAAATGAATGATAAAAGTGCATTTCTAAATGGGATTATTAAGGAAGAGGTCTATGTTGAACAACCCCCTTGTTTCTTAAATGAAATTTTTCCAAATTATGTATTCAAACTAGATAAAGCGCTTTATTATTTAAAACAATCGCCCCATGCTTGGTATGAAAGATTAACTTCATTTTTAATAATGCACAATTATGTAATGGGAAGTGCTGATAACACACTCTTCATTAAGCATGTTAATAATGATTTGATCATATTACAAATTTATGTAGATGACATAATTTTTGGAGCCACTAATGAAGAGTTGTGTAATGTAGTTGTGCTTGTAATGCAAAAAGAATTTGAAATGAGCTTGGTTGGAGAACTTACATATTTTCTATGTTTTCAAATCAAACAAAGAAATGATGGAA
Organism: Dactylorhiza incarnata; assembly: GCA_033032865.1. NCBI lineage: Eukaryota > Viridiplantae > Streptophyta > Magnoliopsida > Asparagales > Orchidaceae > Dactylorhiza > Dactylorhiza incarnata. The sequence goes on along the minus strand of JAWHQI010000103.1, from coordinate 1,718,601 downwards.
TATTTATTAGTCAATATAAATATGTTCATGTTATGATAAAAAGATTTGGATTTGAAAACTTAAAACAAGCCTTTACTCCTATGAGTGCATCTCTAAAATTAGGAAAAGATGAAGCCGTAATTTCTATTAATTAAACATTATATAGAGAAATGATTGTTTCATTATTATATCTGAGTGCTTCTAGACTCGATATTATGTTTATTGTTTGCTTATGTGCTAGATTTCAAGTTAATCCTAAAGAATCTCATTTAAAAGCTGTTAATGTTTTTTTAGAAATTTAATCGGATCATCTAATCTAGGCTTATGGTATCCTTATAATAATTCCTTTATATTGCATGGATATTCTGATTCTGATTATGTGGGGTGCTCACTAGATCGTAAGACCACAAATGCCACATGTCACTTCTTTGGCCCGTCACTTGTAGCAGGGTCGAGTATGAATTAGAATTTTGTTGCCCTCTCTGCAACCGAGGTAGAATATGTCGCACTAGGAAGTTGTTGTGCTCAAGCCCTTTGGATGAGTCAAATACTAGAATACTTTGGGGTTCATCTAAATAATATTGATTTAAAATGTGATAACAAAAGTACTATCGACCTAACCAACAACCCCATTCATCATTCAAGGTCTAAACACATAGATGTGCGTCATCACTTCATTGGGGATCACATCAAGAAAGAAAATGTGTGATTTAGCTTCATAGGCATGGAATCCCAATATGCGTACATCTTTACCAAACCTCTCCCCGATGATCATTTCAATATGCTTCGGTTAGAATTAGGAGTCTTAGATATATCCCTTTAAGACCTATAAAGTGCTACCTCTCCTAAAATAAAATACTATGCTATTCTATCATGCTTGGATCTTTTTTATTTTCTCAAACAAACACACTACCCCATAAAAATGTATAATCATTTTTAATCAATCAAAATCTTGATTAATGAGCCCTATAATTATTTTTAAAGTGTCTAAAATTTCTACACTAAGAAGGTCTCTATAGAACAACTTTAAATCAAAGATTTTTTTCAAAAACTCAAGAAATCATCTACTGTTTCTGCGTTAACTCATAACGCCAGCGTTAGGCTTCAACGTCAGCGTTAAAACTACATTCCTGGCGTTAGCCTTCTATGCTCCAAATTCAATTATTTTAATGCTAAAAAATCTTTGATATTCTCTAATGCATATAGTCACATCTGTTTCTCTTGTTTTGAATTATTAACATCCTTTAATTTTTTGTCCTTTATTCAAAAATCAAACAAAAAATTCAAATAATCAAAAATGTTCGAAAATATATTTTTTCTTTTGTTTTAATTTCTCAAAAATATAGGGATATGTTTCTTCTTATTTTTTATATTCATTTTTGTATTATTCAAAAATCCACACAAAAAATCAAATAAACAAAACTCTTCAAAAATCAAGTAATGTCTTTATGTTAAATAATGATCCATTCACTCACACTTTTGGTAATTTGCATGTGCTTATAATCTTAGTCTTGCATGATTCTGTAGTGTAATACTTTAACATGTTAAGTTGTATGTCTAAATTACCTACAACTTCTCTTCAAACATCAATTTCTTGCACATATAGAAGTGTGTTTTTCAAAAAAAAAAATTGGTTTGAAAAAAAATAAGTGAATTCATAGACCTTTCTCCTAAATTAAAAATATACTATTAAAATTACAATGATAACTCCACCAAGAACTACTTATCCTCCTGATAAGTCTAAATGAGCATTATGAGGTTGAGCACCTTGGAAATAATTGTAAAGTGTCTTGTGCAAACACATTGTTTTAATCACTTCTATTTGTACACAGGATCACTCAAAATAAAAAATATATCTCAAATGCTTAAGTGATCTCCCATGCAATACTTTGCTCCCTGAAAAGTCTTAATGAGCATTGTGTGGGTGTAGCACCTTGGTAGTTGTACTCTTTTATGTGCTTTGAAATATAATTCTTGAATTGATGTGTGTAAGTAATTCTAAGACTACTCTCTTAATATTGTTTTACTACTTCATTACATATGTCATATGTTTTTATTATATCACTTGTATACTCTTATAAAAACACTATTTGCACAAATCATTATCTTTCATAAAGCTTCTACTCATGATAATTGGATCCTAGTGCAAATCTACATAATTTTCTAAACTGCTTAAGTAAAAGCGCGCACTAGATTGCTATGCATTATCTCTACAATGTTTTCTTTACTTGAAATACGAATTAGTTACATTATAGCTATTATCTCTTTGAATATATCCAATCATGCTTGCCTTTAGTTGTTGAAAAAATTTCATGGTTAATGCTCATTGAATATGAAAACTCTAGCAAAATTGTTTGCATTCTCTTTTCACAATCCAATACTAAAAACAAGAAACTTTCTCTAAAACACAAAAAGATTATCTTGGTTACTTTGTTTTTTTCGCACTATTGATTTGATCATTTATTTTTACCATGCTTTATGGTTTACCCAGAAATCAGCGATCCCCTCGAGCTGGCTTTTTGCAGGTTATCGAAGCAATCCACATGCTCTCGCAGTGCTTAGACGACCTCTCCCGAAAATCCAGGTACTTTTTCTGGGTATCCGAGCCCTAGTGGTCTCCAATCGCCCGGGTGGTCTTGCCTTCACACCTCGTAGAGGTCGCACTTCCCACAACCTAGCCCTTGGAGGTCGCCCCATGGGTGACCTCACCCATGGGAGGTCTCCCCCTGGGTGACCTCGCCCTTGGGAGGTCGCCAACTTGGCGACCTCGCCTTTGGGAGGTCTCCTCCTAGGCTACCTCGCCCTTGGGAGGTCGCCCCTTGGCGACCTCGCCCTTGGGAGGTCGCCCCCTGGGAAACCTCGCCCCATGGGAGGTTGCCCCGTGGCGACCTTGCCCCTTGGGAGTTTGCCCCTTGGCGACCTCGCCCTTGGGAGGTCGCCCCCTGGGCGACATGCCCTTGGGAGGTCGCTTCTTGGGCGACCTCGCCCTTGGGAGGTCGCCCCTAGACGACCTCGCCATTGGGAGTTCTCCCCTTAGGAGGTCGCCCCTTGGCGACCTCACCCTTGGGAGGTCACACCCTGGGCGACCTCGTCCCTTATGAGGTCTCCCCTTGGCGACCTCGCCACTTGGGAGGCCGCCCCTTGGCAACCTCGCCCCTTTGGAGGTAACCCTTTGGCGACTTCGTCCATGGGAGGTCGCCCCTTTGCGACCTCTCCCTTGGGAGGTCACCCCCTGGGCAACCTCGCCCCTTAGGATGTTTCCCCTTGGCGACCTCTCCCTTAGGAGGTCGCCACATGGCGATCTCGCCCTTGGAAGGTCGCCCCTTGGCGACCTCGCCCATGTGAGGTCGCCCCTTGGCGACCTCGCCCCTTGGGAGGTCGCCCCTTGGCAACCGCGCCTCTTGGGAGGTCTCCCCTTAGCGACCTCGCCCCTTGGGAGGTCTCCCCGTGGCGACCTCGCCCCTTTGGAGTTCATCCCTTGGCGGCCTCGCCCTTGGGAGGTCGCCCCTTGGCGACCTCGCCCTTGCGAGGTCTCCCCTTGGCGACCTCTCCTCTTGGGAGGTCTCCCTTTGGCCACCTCGTAGTTGGGAGGTCGCCCCTTGGCGACCTCGCCCTTGGGAAGTCGCCCCCGGGCGACCTCACCCCGGGAGGTCTCGGTCCCGAGAAGCCTCCCTTTTTGTAGGCGATCTCTTTCTCTTCAGGTGATCCAGGTCCAGACGATCTCAGAACGATCTCAATAGATCCGGTGTCACAACCCGTATTTTCTCCAAATTTAGGAATATCAGAGTCAGTACCTTCCCTTATGTGGTTCATATAACTCATTTGGTCTCCAAATTTAGGAAAATACGCGTCATGATGCCACGTCATGCAGGAGACAATTGCAGACGCTCAGGATGGAACCTAGTACTTGATTAATCAAAACATTTTTGCATGATAGATCATCATTTGAAATCATTTATTAGGTTTTGGGGTAAGAACTTTGTCTCTCAGTTCGTGGATCAACTAGACCACTGAGAAAATATATGTAATTGTAGCAGAAAATACTTGATTTAGTTCACTTAAGGTCCTACATGCACGTGATGACAGGACATAAAGTTAATGATATGCACATATCTAGGCGTAGTATATGTATAGAAAATATCTTTAGGCGACTTTAAAGATAAAGATTTCAGATTAAAAGGGATGCAATGAGGATGAAAGAAAAGCCATTTTATAACTATAATGCACCTAGACATAAATCATTCCCAGAGTTCAAGATACACAAGATCTAAAAGTAGTGGCATTAAACTGACAAGTAAGCTATAAAGTATCAAAGGGCACAATGGGTGTCAACAACATGACACTAGCCCATTGGCTCCAACTAGCATGTCCGAACACAAGAAGAAAACTAATAACAGCTACCTCGCAGCAGCGGGGTAATACAACAACTAGAATTCCCGAAGACTCCGGGCTACACCGCTAGCCGCTACGGCTCAGAACCTGAGGCATTCAATAAAACAAAGAACGCCTCAGCAAGGGATTATTAGTGGCAGAAAACAAGAAGTAAAGTAAATAAGACATAAGGGGTACCAACCCAAGCCCAACACTTACAGGAAATGAAGCTCCAAACAAAGGACTAAACAATGCACCAAGTGCACCAAATATCACTTAGAGGTACAAGCATAGTTCATTTATCTTGTTAAATTAATTAAAGAGACTGATCAGCTCAAATTAAACGGGAGCGCTTAATTACCTCCGCCACCCAAAGCCCAAAACTGGGTGGGGGTGTTAGTAGACCCAACCACCCAAACACAACCCACGAGACCACAAGCCAAGCCTGCGGTTCACCTCTAAAATGGCCACCGTGCAAGGATACAACAATTCCCCACTACCCCCCCCCCCCCCCCCCCCCCCCCCCAACACGACAATCGTGCAGGGACAAAGATAATGATTCTTATTAATTAATTTCAATTAAAACACTGGACGTAGCTCAAGTGCTAAGAAGCAGTGAAGACATAAGTTATTCAACCACAACGGGTACGAGGTTTCAAAGAGTAGAAGTAATCAGAGACATAACTCAAGTACTAAGAAGTAGAGAGCAATTCTTGAGAACCCAATGGTCAAAATACAAGGGTTTCAAGAGAAGTCAAAGACAAAGAACAAGAGGTTCTAGAGAGATCCAAGGGTAGGGACAATCATTTCTCGAGAGATTAAAAGTAGGGAATTAAGCTGCTTATCGAGAAATCACGACAGGGATCAAGTATTTCTCGAGAAAGAACAGGGAGGGGATAAAAATGTTTCTCGAGAAATTAAAGCAGAGATAAAGTGCTTCTCGAGAAGAATAAAGCGGGAGAAGGATGCTCTCGAGAAAGAATTAAATGCAGGGATAGAAGTTCTCGGGAAATTAAAGCAGGGAAACAAGGTTCTCGAGAAAAAAGTAAATTCAGACGATTCGTCGAATGCGCCGGGTCGTTCGACGAACGCCAGGCCGTTCGTCGAATGGGTCGTTCGACGAACGCGGGCCTTTCGACGAACGCCTAGCCGTTCGTCGAACGCCCCCAAATGGCAAAATCTGAGCCGTTCGACGAACACCAAGTAGTTCGTCGAACGCTCAGATTGACTAATTTCCCACCAGTTCGACGAATTCCAATTCGTTCGACGAACTTCATGAAAAAGAACTGATTTCACGGGAAATTCCAGATACGGTAAAACTTGCAGGAAAGTAGGAGGCAAATAATAATAAGGGCACTTCAATCAAAAGAAGAGTGCTTCAACAACCTTAAAGAAGGAGGAAAAGAGCCACTTGCCTTAAACCTTGCTAAACTCGAAGACCACCACTCCAAAAGCTATGGATCGGCCAAGAACTCAACCGAGCATGAAATCCTGAAACTTTTTTGGTCGAAAAGAGGAATTAGGTCACTACCATAACTCCAGAAATTCCACGAAATGGGAAACACTTACCACTAGAACGAAGATCTCGCCGAGAGCATTCCAAATCTATACTCCAAACGCGATTCCGACCACTACGGCCTTCGATTCGCCGACCGGAAGCTCCACGACACTCCGCTTTCGCCTCTCTCGCTCAGCAGCTGGTTTGGTTCGACAAAGGAAGAAGAAGAATAGAGAGAGAATTTTAGGTATTTATATAACCCTAAATTCCATATTTAAGTAATTAAATTATTCTCCCCTTTTACTCAAACAGCGGGGACGAGCAAACCACCTCGGATTTTCATGCAAATCGCACCTAAACTGAAAATCAGCGCTACGAATCCAATGGCGAAGTCAGAATTCAATTCCGATGAGCCAAACTCGGGATAAAGCTGCCTGAAGCTAAAGTCTTGATAACTACACAAAATCTTCTATACAACTCGAAATGACGCGAAATCTCGCACGCTCGATCTAAGTTACATACTTTAACTAAGCTAAGGCCCAAAGCTAATCCTGACGAGCTGACGTAGTGCCCTTACGCCAAAATTACGTCACAGCGGCCATGCAAGTAATTAATGAAAATCAGGGGTGTTACAGTCACTGCCCCAAAAAAGAAGTTTCGTCCCGAAACTTGAAATCCAAAGATCAAGAAAGATACAGAATCAAATCCCTAGGTTATTTGACAGAAGATTTACCCAAAATTGAAGAGAAGAGGCTAGGATGAGCCTCTCTCATGGCAGACTCCAGCTCCCATGTTGCGCTTTCGACACCCTGATTCTTCCAAAGAACCTTAACCATTGAGATCGTCTTCCTCCGCAACACACGCTCCTGAGTCTCCAAGATTCGAACAAGCTATTCAACATACGAAAGATTGGGCTACAACACGGGCACCAAATCAAGAACAAAACGACCACTACTCAATCACTTCCTCAGTTGGCTCACATGAAACACATCGTGAACATTAGGGAAGGAAGCAGGCAAATCCCATCTATAAGCTGACGCTCCGATGCGCTCAATAATCTGGAAAGGTCCCACATACTGGGGGTCCAACTTGTGGTTCCTTCCAAATCTCTTAACGCCCGACATCGGAGAGACTTTCAAGAACACTAAGTCTCCGATGGCAAATTCAAGATCCACCCTTCTCCGATTGGCATACTTCTCATACAGCTCCTGAGCAATTCGACGCTTCTCGCAGATATGAGTCACGACAACGCTCATCTCTTCCAAAGCCTCTGGGCCTAACAACGGCCTCTCGCCAACCTCGGCCCAAAACAAGGGAGTTCGGCAACGCCTCCCATACAGAGCTTCAAAGGGGGCCATTTGCAAACTCTCCTGATAAATATTATTATAGGCAAACTCCATCAATCCAAGACGCTTATCCCAAGCTCCTCCATGATCTAAAATATAGCACCTGATCATATCTTCCAAAATTTGATTTACTCTTTCTGTCTGACCATTGGTTTGAGGGTGGTAAGCGGTGGAGTATCTAAGGTCAGTGCCCAAGGCTCCTTGTAAGCTTCGCCAGAAACGAGACATATACCTTGAATCCCAATCCGACACAATGCTCACGGGCACACCATGCAATCTGATAACCTCATTCAAATAGAGCTCAGCTAACTTCTCCATCGAATAGCTGGTCTTAAAACGCACGAAGTGAGCACACTTTGTTATATGGTCCACTATGACCCACACCGAATCGTGTCCTCGAGAGATCTTGACAAACCAGTAATGAAGTCCATTGAAATACTCTCGCACTTCCAGCTTGGAATATCCAACGGGTTCAACTTACCTCTAGGACTCTTATGATCCTCCTTCACGCGCTGACAAGTTAAACATTCAGAAACATATCTAGCTATATCATTCTTCATACCTGACCACCAAACGATCTGCTTCAGGTCCTTAAACATCTTCGTGGAACCAGGATGATATGAAACACTTGAGTCATGCGCTTCACTACAGATCTTTGCACGAATATCTTCTGACGCGGGAATGCAATATCTAGCTCGATACATCAGGGTATCTTTATCATCGATAGAAAAGTCCGGTAATTCTCCTTTCTCAGTCCTGCTTCGAAGATGCCGCAATTCAGGGTCTTCCTTCTGATGCAATCTAGTAAGGGTAAACCAAGAAGGCTCTTCAGCCTCTAAGCTCGAAGGCGCGGTACAACTACCGACTAAAATATCCATCAACATAAACTCCTCTACCAAGGACTGTGAAAATTTTTGATGATCTAGGAGTGAGCAGGAATTGTATAACTATTAGTTCAAGCCAAACAACCAGAAGCACATGAAGCAATCACAATCTTTAGTGATAAGCAAAATTCTTCATTACAGGGCGAGGTATACATGGCGAGACATGATTTTGCCAGTACACAAAAAACAGAAGAGAAAAGCAGCTGAAAGGAAAACCAGCGGTCTGCCAACTTGAGACCGCCTGATCGCCCGACTTGACAGTCCGCCCGGCTAGAAAACCAGATCGCCCGAACTGCCTGCCTGCGCCTTGAACAACACCAACTGAGAACCACGCGAACTCCCGAACTCCACTGATCCTCCCGAACACCAACAACCCGCACTGCAAGCCGTGAGACCGCTCGAACACCTTCAGAACAGGAGGTGACTGCTGCTACCCGCACAATCTGCAGAAGCTACACAAAACAAGTTCGATCAGCTAGCCGACCGGTTACAAAGAAACAGACCGCAAGAATAGGTCGCGAGCTCAGCTTACACTTGGTGCTGTTTTTTGCTTCTACAGTGGCTCCTATTTATAGGCAGGCGACCTGATCCAGTCACCACCCTATGAGATAGGATCACCACCTTTTGACCGCGCGACCAGACCGGTCAACCCGCGCGACCAGCAAAAGAACCTCCAGCTTAGTGAGCTCGCCGACTTCAACAGAAGCCGCGCGATCATGACAACTCGCTCGGTCATGTCGCTCACCACCTGTGTCGCCACCCGACCTCCTCTAGAGACCGCGAACACACCATACCAACTAGGGCACAGCCCGCCAAGTCGATCAAACACCTGTGACCGCATATGCTAGCTGATCGGCGAAGGACCAGCCATACGAACACAACCCAGAGCTCGCGCGACTAAGAAGACCTTAATCTGCGCGCACCGCAAAGAACCCGGACAGCCTCCAAACCGGGCTGCCCGCACCACGCGGTCACAAGCACCAGACCGCGCGCTGCCCTTACCAGGTAGAGACCTGCTCCGCCACATGGTCAGACAACCAGACCGGTCTCACCTCGGCACCCTTGGACAGAAGAATGGAGGTCACGCCGAGTAGCCCGCGGCTAGACCAAAGAGGTCAAACCGCCAGAGGAGACCGCAAGACCGTGCGGTCAGACCAAACTGCGCGGTCTCCCCCCCCCCCCCCCCCACCCCCCCCCCCCCCCCCCCCCCAGACTGCCAACTTCACAAAACTCCCACTTGAACATTTTCAACACTCCCCCTTGAAGTGGGAAGTTGAAAACAGTCCAAGTAAACTCCTTAGCCGAGTAAATGGCCCCTTTGCCAGCGCCTTTGTGAAGATGTCAACAATGTTGTCCTGACTCCGAACATACTCAACTGAAAGAGACCCCTCCAGCACCTTCTCACGAATGAAATGATGCTCTATTTAGTAACCAGTTTGAGAGCACTTTCATTGTCTCCGCGGAGCAGAGTCAGACCCCGAACCTCCTTATGGATGTCTCCAACCAACCTCCTAAGCCAGATGGCTTCTTGAGCTGCCAAGGCCGAAGCCTTGTATTCCGCTTCCGTGGTTGAGACAGACACGGAATCCTGCTTCTTACTGCACCATGCAATAGCCGTGGGGCCCGCCATGAAGACGTATCCAGACGTCGACTTCCAATCATCTGAATCTCCCCCGTAATCGGCATCCATGTACCCATGCACCTCAAAGCCCGCATCCCTCCTGTACAGGAGACCCATATCCGAATTCTCCTTGACATACTTTAGTATATTCTTGGTCGCTAGTAGATTAGGCATCCGTGGTTCCACCATATAACGGCTCACCCTGCCAACTGCATACGCAATATCCAGCCTGGTAATTGTCAGATAGATCAAGCTCCCAACCAGAGCCCGGAACACCAGCGGATCTTCCAGAATCCTCCCCTCATCCTTGCGAAGTTTCATGGCCTTCTCTAGAGGTGTGGAAATGCACTTCCCTTCCTTCATGCCGAACCGCTCCACGATTCGCTCCGCATATCCAGCCTGGGACACCAGCACTCCACTTTCCTTCCTCTGCACCTTGAGTCCAAGGAAATGGTGAAGCTCACCTAAGTCCTTCATCTCGAACCTGATAGATAGCTCAGCCCGAAGCCTTGCTACTTCCTCCTTCGAATTCCCCGTCACGATCATATCATCGACGTAAAGCAGCACGATGACTTAAAGCTCCCCGCTCTTCTTGACGAACAAGCTTGAATCTGAGTCTGAAGCACCAAACCCGCAGAATAAGAGATACTCTGCTATCTTTCCATACCACGCCCTCGGCGCTTGCTTCAACCCATACAGTGCCTTCTTCAACTTGCAGACATGCTCCGGAAAATCTTCAGATACGAAGCCTGACAACTGGACCATGAAGATGTCCTTGTCAATCTCGACGTACAAGAATGCATTCTTTGCGTCGAGATGCCAAATCTCCCACCCCCAACATGCCGCCAAGGCAATCACAACCCAAACTGAAGTCATTTTTGCCACCGGACTGAATGTCACCTCATTGTATTCACCGTATTACTGCGAGAACCCCCGAGCCACAAGGCGAGCCTTGTATCGCTCGATACTGCCGTCAGCCTTCTTCTTGAGCTTGTAGACCCACTTGCATGTTACAAGGGTGATACCCTTGGGCTTGGGCACTAGAGACAAAGTCTCATTCTTATCAAGAGCACTCATCTCTTCCTGCATAGCTGAATCACACTATTCCACGCCTTTGGCCTTTTCAAAGCTCGATGGCTCCCTATCATCCAAGGGACCAGCAAAGAAACACGAGACAAAGCTCAGCATGTTTCCTCCTGTATAGCGATCAGGGGTAATGATTGTTCGCTTCGATCTCCGCAACGCCTTCCCCTGACTCGCAGTATCTTCAGCTGCTTCTTCTCTAGCTCCCCTTCCAGACGTACTTGGAGCATCGATCCCCCTGCTTCTTGATCCAGAAGCCTCCGCCTCAGAACTAGATATTGATGGACCACCTGGTGACACAGGCAGCTCCACCTGAAGATTTTCCATAGCTTTCTCCGGCTCCTCCACCCTGCTTTCTGGTAGCTCAACACCAGAACTTCCCTTGTAAGACGTCACCTCGTCGAACGCGACGTCGCGAGATACAACAAATCTCCGCGTCTCCGGGTCCATGCACTTCCAGCCCTTCTTCCGATCATCATAACCTACGAAGACTAGCTTCCTTGCTTTCGCATCTAGCTTCGTCCGAAGCGCATCTGGAACGTGCACATAGCAGGTGGAACCAAACACCCGAAGGTGCACCACGCTTGGATTTTCCTTGAACATCAATTCATGCAGGGTCTTCATATTGATGGGACGAAGAGGCATCCTATTGATGACGTAGGCAGCACAAGACATTCCCTCTGCCCAGAAGGACTTTGGGATACTCTTGGCATGCAGCCAACACTTGCAGGTCTCCGTCAGATGACGGATCTTCCGCTCTGCAACTCCATCTTGTTCTGGAGTATGTACACAAGTAAGCTCCCTCTGGATGCCTGCCTTCCTGCAAAAACTAGAGAACTCACCAGAGGTGAACTCCCCTCCGTTGTCAGTCCTCAGCTTCTTAACCCACAGACCAAGTCGACCCTCCACGAGCTCCTTGAACTCCACAAACTTGGCAAACGCCTCCGCCTTCTCCTTTAAGAAATATACCCAGACATATCTGGTGTAATCATCAATCAGCACTAGCATATATCTGCTACCTCCGAGGCTTGGGGTAGCAGTCGGTCCCATCAAGTCACCGTGGATGCACTTCAACGGCGCACTACACCTTGTCTGCGACTTGTCAAATGGTAGTCGATGAGACTTGCCGAACTGACAGCCAGCGCACAAATGACCGTCTCCATAGGAAGATAGACTAGGCAGGCCCTTGACCAAACCTTTCACCGCCATAACTTTCAGCTTCTCCATCCCTACGTTCCCCAACCTCTCGTGCCATATGACGGCACTATCATTCGTCCGCATCTTTTCGATATAAGAACTTGTCGATAAAACGAACAAGTCTTTAGCTCTCCTCCCAACATGAACGGCATCCGCCTTCACTGCTTCAACATTCTGAAGAAATATCACTTCTGTTGGGCCAAACAGAACGTGATACCCAGCGTCAACAGCGTTGGTCACGGAGAAGAGGTTTTTCCTCATTCCAGGCACATGATAGACACTCTTCAACGTAAGTGGCCCTCTATCACTGTCCAAGGAAACAACCCCCACCTTCTCCACAACATGCACCGTATTATTAGCAGTAATAATGGCATCATTACTTGAGTACGGCTGAGCTGAAGAAATCTTCGACTCGTCCCGGGTGAGGTGATGACCACACCCCGAGTCCACGATCCAGTTCTCCTGATAGTTGATAGAAGCCGTAGCTCCAACAGAAGCCGAGAAGGCTCCTCCCCATCCTCCATCAGTCTGTCTGGAATCAGCTTCCTCCTTTCCTGCAGTAGCATGCCCCGGCTGAAGATTCACCTGGCAATCCTTTCTGATATGACCAACCTTTCCGCACCTGAAGCATTTGGGACCTTCTCCCTTCTTATTTCCTTCATCCTTAGGAGCATAGCCCCTCTCTTGCTGTCTAGAAGTTGAATGCCCATAGCCTCCACCATCGTTCTTCTTCTTATCCCACTTCTTCTTCTTTCCCGTGAAGAGAACTTCGCCATGTCCCCAGACACTGATACCCCCGCCATCTGCCTTGTCAGACTCTCCTGCGAAGCAAGCAGATTTTCCAGCTCCAGCAGAGATGACTAATTTGCCCAACCCTGCACCGACGTCACAAAGGTAACATATTCCTTCCGCAAGCCACGAATGATGTGCCTCTTTAGTTTCTCCTCAGAAATTGGCTCATCAGGATCCAACGCTGAAATCTCGGCGCATAAGTTCTTCATCTTCAAGAATAATGTAGAGATAGAAAAGTTACCTTGAGCCGATCTGGCCAGCTCATTCTCCAGGAATTGAAGTCTTGCCACATTCTTCTTATTAAACAGCCCATCCAGGGCTCTCTAGATCTCTGCAGCTGATCCACACCCCAAGATGTGATCAAACAGGTCAGGTGATATTGCCCTCTTCAGGGCGAACTCCGCTTTGGCATTAATCCGCCTCCAGTTCCTCACCTCATGACCGTTATCCCCAATCAGAATAACTTCCTCCGTACTCTCTCCTCCAACTACCTCCCAGAGGTCCTCACCCAAAAGATAACTTTGCATACACGACTTCCACTTCTTAAAGTTAGTCGATGTAAGCATCTCAATTCCAAGACCCCTTGCTACCATGGCTCTACCACTGGTTCCTTCTTCACAAAGGCGATGGCAACTTCTAGTTATTCACTGCTCTATCCACTCCAACCTAGCTCTGATACCATGTGAAAATTTCTGATGATCTAGGAGTGAGCAGGAATTGTATAACTAAAAGTTCAAGCCAAACAACCAGAAGCACATGAAGCAAACACAATCTTTATTGATAAGCAAAATTCTTCATTACAGGGCAAGGTATACATGGCGAGACATGATTTCGCCAGTACACAAAAAACAGAAGAGAAAATCACCTGAAAGGAAAACCAGCAGTCTGCCAACTTGAGACCGCCTGACCGCCCGACCTGACAGTCCGCCCGGCTAGAAAACCAGACCGCCCGAACTGCCTGCCTGCGCCTTGAACAACACCAACTGAGAACCAAGCAAACTCCCGAAGTCCACTGATCCTCCCGAACTCCAGCAACCCGCACTGCAAGCCGCGAGACCGCCCGAACATCTTCAGAAGAGGAGGTGACCGCTACTACCCGCACAATGCGCAGAAGCTGCACAAAACAAGTTCAATCAACTAGTCGGCCGGTTACAAAAAAACAGACCGCAAGAACAGGTCGCGAGCTCAGCTTACACTTGGTACTGTTTTTTGCTGCTACAGTGGCTCCTATTTATAGGCAGGTGACCTGATCCATTCACCACCCTATGAGATAGGATCACCACCCTTTGACTGCGCGACAAGACCAGTCAACCCGCCCGACTAGCAAAAGATCCTCCTGCTTAGTGAACTCGCCGACATCAACAGAAGCCGCGCGATCATGACAACTCGCTCGGTCATGTTGCTCACCACTTGTGTTCGCCACCCGACCTTCTCTAGAGACCGCGAACACACCAGACCGACTAGGGCACAGCCCGCCAAGTCGATCAAACACTTCTGACCGCATATGCCAGCTGATCACCGAAGGACCAGCCATGCGAACACAACCCAGAGACCCCGCGTCTAAGAAGACCTTAATCCGCGCACAACGCAAAGAACCCGGACAGCCTCCAGACTGGGCTGCCCGCACCACGCGGTCAAAAGCACCAGACCGCGCACCGCCCTTACCAGGTAGAGACCTGCTCCGCCATGCGGTCAGACAACCAGACCGCCCGGCCTCACCTCAGCACCCTTGGACAGAAAAATGGTAGTCGCGCCGAGTAGCCCGCGGCTAGACCAAAGAGGTCAAACCGCCAGAGCAGACCGCAAGACCGTGCGGTCAGACCAAACCGCGCGGTCTCCCCCCCAGACCGCCAACTTGACAAAACTCCCACTTCAACATTTTCAACAAGGACTGCACAGAAAGGTTGAAGATATGCGTGGTCTTTCTGCTCAGGGCATAGGCCACCACATTAGCCTTACCCGGATGATACAGGATATCAACTTCATAATCCGCCACATACTCCAACCACCTACGCTGGCTCAAACTCAGCTCCTTCTAGGTAAAGACATACTTCAGACTCTTGTGATCTGTGAAAATCTTGCATGACACTCCATAAAGAAGATGTCTCCAAAGCTTTAAGGCATAAATTATCGCAGCAAATTCTAAGTCATGCGTAGGGTAATTCTTTTCGTGAACTTTCAATTGACTAGACCCATAAGCAATCACCTTTCCTTCTTGCATCAAAACAGATCCTAACCCAATGTGAGATGCGTCCACATAAACAACATACTCTATTCCTTCGATCGGCAAGGCCAAAACAGGAGCACTGCACAAACGCATCTTTAATTCCTGAAAGGCTTCTTCGCATTTATCACTCCAAACAAAAGCGGTATTCTTCTGGGTAAGCTTAGTTAAAGGTGTCGATAACACCGAGAACCCTTGAACAAATCTCCTGTAGTACCCAACCAACCCTAAGAAACTCCTTATCTCCTTAGGTGTTGAAGGCATCTTCCAATCCAACACATCAGAAATCTTAGCGGGGTCTACAGTAATTCCATCCTTGTACACCACATGACCCAGAAAGAATACCTGAGGAAGCCAAAACTCGCACTTACTCAGCTTCGCATACAACTTGTGCTCTCTAAGAGTAGACAATACTAAGCGCAAATGTGTAGCATGCTCCTCAGCACTTATAGAATAGACCAACACATCATCGATGAATACCACAACAAAATGGTCCAGAAAATTCTTAAACACACGGTTCAACATGTCCATAAATGCAGAGGGTGAATTATTCAAACCAAAAGAAATAACCAGAAACTCGAAATGACCATAATGAGAATGAAAGGCATTCCGGGGAACGTCCGACTCTTGGATCCTCAACTGATGGTAGCCTGACCAAAGATCAATCTTCGAAAACACTGTGCTACCACGCAACTGATCAAAAAGATCATTTATCCTCGGCAACGGACACCTGTTCTTGATGGTCACTTTGTCTAACTCTCTATAATCTATGCACAACCTCATGCAACCGTCCTTCTTTTTCACAAACAACACTGGAGAACACCAGGGCGAAGAACTTAGCCTAATAAATCCACATTGCAACACCTCATTTAACTGAGTTCGCAACTCTTCTAACTCACACGGGGCCATACGGTATGGTGCCTTAGCAATAGGACGAGTACCAGGCTCAAGATCAATAACGAACTCTACATCTCTATCAGGCGGGAGACTAGGAAGACTGACAGGGAAGACATCAGGAAACCCTCGCACCACCGGAACACCCTCAATACATGGCGATCCAGTAACAGTTTCTACTACAGAAACAAGGCAAGCCAAACAACTGGAAATTAACAGTTTCCGAGCACATACCGCAGAAATTATCGGGGAACTCTGGCTAGGAGAACCAAAAACGCTCATGTGATGACCGTTGTCCATCACAAAGTCCATACACTTTTCCTTGCATCGGATGACAGCATCATTGCTGGACAACCAGTCCATATCCAATATCACGTCAAAGTCTTCTAGGTCCAACACCTTGAGATCAGCAATAGAAAAGAAATTTCCTAAGAGAAGGGGGCTACTTCGGATGCACTGGTTCGAGGATACCAAATCACCAGAAGGGAACTTAACAAGGAACGAATCGTTGCCCAGCTCAGGGGTCAAACGGTGACGCTTGGCGAAAGCCCTTGCTACGAACGAATGGGTAGCACCCGAATCGAACAGAACACGCACCCAACGATTCTTTACTTTAAATCTCTCTATAAGCGCGAAATAAGGAAAGAAGGGAAACTAGTCTAATATAGCGAAACTAAAAAGGAATCAAGACTTAACAAATGGCTTAAGGTCTAACCTGCGATCACTTGGGTCGAAGATTGTGCTTGATCCTGGGTTAACAGGTTCAGCTTTCCTCTTCCTTTATCCTGATGCTGCGGCAGCGGCAAGGCTCGAAGCGGAACTGCCTACAATGGGGGTTGAACTCACGGGCATTGAAACTTCATTTGCCCTTTCTGTTTGCACTGGAAGCAGAATTTATCTTTGGTCCAACACTGGGCCACACCATGCCCCTTCTGCTTGCACAACTAGCAGAGCACCTCACCCTCAGGAGCACCCTGGATTGCCAGCACTCGCTGCTGTTTTTGAACTCCTTTCCTTTTGAAACACCTCTCAACTGGATGGCCAGAGCGGCCACAGAAATTGCAGACCTTACCACCTCCTTTCTACAAGACCGGGGCAGGCGCACCAGAATTTACTTCTTCTCCAGCCTTTCTCTTTCCCTTCTTCATCATTGATCCTCAATTCTTGGCATTATCAATTGCCTCAACCTTCAATGCTGCCTCTACTACCTCAACGTACTTCTCTGACCTGTGCGCACTGGCCATCTACTGGATATCACTACGGAGACCACCCAGAAATCTCTTTACTCTTCCTTCTTCGGAGGCTACCAGGGCCGGAGAAAACCTGCTCAACTTGCAAAACTCTATTTCATACTCGCTCACCGAGAGCTGCCTCTGCTTCAGATGCTGGAAATCATTCATCAACCAATCTTGCTCTACCAACGATAGAAACTTTCTTAACAACATTCCTTTGAAGGTTTCCCACGAACATCCTTCGGAAAGGCCTTCCTTCTCCCTGAACCACCAACTCTTTGCGAGACCCTTAAGCTGGTACGCGGCAACCATCACCTTTTGATCCACGGTGATTCCTGAAAATGAGAACATCTCTTCAATGGCTATAAGCTAATCGTCCAAGGCCACGAAATCAGCTCGTTCGTCATACGAAGGAGGACCCAACCTTTGAAAGTGCGAAATGAAATTCATTTCCAGTGGTCTCGCTGCTGGGTACCAAGGGAGCAAGAGGAGTAGGTACTGTCTTTCCTACTACGGGGGCCTGCACTACGGGTTGCTGCCTAACACCGGCAGACAACAACGCCTCAACTTGCGATTGCATCGCAACAATCTGCCAAGTCAGAGCCTCATTGCTCTGGCGCAGACTCTCGATCAAAGCTTCACTCTGCGCTCCGGATGACTCTCCCTCCGACTGAGGAGTCGACCTAGTCGCGACTCGCTTGCACGCCATTTCTGCTAAAGTGCATAAACCTATAATTAAAACTTAATCTTACACTAGAACTACACTGCTTGGTTTAGAACATACATGTACAACTACTTGCCATTTCCACTACCTTTCTCTGGGATATTTTCATGATGCTATGCTAAATTTGGGGGAATGATACTACATCATCCCTCTTGACTCATGTGCAAAGGTCATGAATGCATGAATTTTCTGTTTGTTTTGAAATCATGGGTGTACGTGTGTCATCATATAAGTCTTTAACTTCGCACGTGTGCTTATACAATGCTATGTTTTGTATGTTGTGCTATGCATTCTAATAAAGGCCTTAATGCATGTTATGAGCGGCGTACACATGAAATATTATGCATCCCATACTACATAATATCACATGTAACAAAAAGAAAACGTGCTAATGGGCATCCATGTGATGATGGTTATGCATCCCATACTACATAACCGTCACATGTTGCCACCTATGGTGGATCCATATACAGACACATATTATGCATCCCATACTACATAATATGCCCAGTATACTTCTTATCATGCTATGAGTGTAGTGTTCATGCTTCGGCCAAGACATACTGATGACACATCGGTGTGTGTATGCAATGAAACCCAAAACAACTACTATATCAGAATTTGTTGCCCGACCAACTAGTCGAACAACCTCGCTCTGATACCAATTGTCACAACCAATATTTTCTCCGAATTTAGGAATATCAGAGTAAGGGAAAATACGCATCATGATGCCACATCATGCAGGAGACAACTGCAGACACTCAGGTGGGAACTTAGTACTTAATTAATCAAAACATGTTTACATGATAGATCATCATTTGAAATCATTTATTAGGTTTTTGGGGTAAGAACTGTGTCTCTCAGTTCATGGATCAACTAGTCCACCGAGAAAATATATGTAATTGCAGCGGAAAATACTTGATTTAGTTCACTTATGGTCCTACATGCACGTGATGACAGGACATAAAGTAAATGATATGCACATATCTAGGCGTAGTATATGTATAGAAAATATCTTTAGGGGACTTTAAAGATAAGGATTTCAGTTTAAAAGAGATGCAATGAGGATGAAAGAAAAGCCATTTTATAACTATAATGCACCTAGACATAAATCATTCCCAGAGAGCAAGATACACAAGATCTAAAAGTAGTGGCATTAAACTGACAAGTAAGCTATAAAGTATCAAAGGGCACAATGGGCGTCAACCACATGACACTAACCCATTGGCTCCAACTAGCATGTCTGAACACAAGAAGAAAACTAATAACAGCTACCTCGCAGCAGCGGGGTAATACATCAACTAGAATTCCTGAAGACTCCGGGCTACACCGCTAGACGCTACGGCTCAGAACCTGAGGCATTCAATAAAACAAAGAATGCCTCAGCAAGGGATTACAAGTGGTAGAAAACAAGAAGTAAAGTAAATAAGGAATAAGGGGTACCAACCCAAGCCCAACACTTACAGGAAATGAAGATCCAAACATAGGACTAAACAATGCACCAAGTGCACCAAATATCACTTAGAGGAACAGGAATAGTTCATTTATCTTGTTAAATTAATTAAAGAGACTGATAAGCTCAAATTAAACGGGAGCGGATACTTACCTCCGCCACCCAAAGCCCAAAACTGGGTGGGGGTGTTACTTGACCCAACCACCCAAACATTGCTTACGGGACCACAGGACAAGCCTGCGGTTCACCTCTAAAATGGCCACCGTGCAAGGCTACAACAATTCCCCACTGCCCCCCTCCAAACACGACAATCGTGCAGGGACAAAGTCAATGATTCTTATTAATTAATTTCAATTAAAACACGGGACGTAGCCCGAAAAGCACAATCTCCAAGATACCCTAAGGATAGGGTCACAAACAATATAACCACTGTAAAAGATGGTTCATAAGAGAAGACATAAGTTATTCAACCACAATGGGTATGGGGTTTCAAAGAGTAAAAGTAATCGGAGACATAACTCAAGTACTAAGAAGTAGAGAGCAATTCTTGAGAACCCAATGGTCAAAATAAAAGGGTTTCAAGAGAAGTCAAAGAAAAAGAACAAGAGGTTCTAGAGAGATCCAAGGGCAGGGACAATCATTTCTCGAGAGATTAAAAGCAGGGAATTAAGCTGCTTCTCGAGAAATCAAGACAGGGATCAAGTATTTCTCGAGGAAAGGGGAGGGGATAAAAATGTTTCTCGAGAAATTAGAGCAGAGATAACGTGCTTCTCGAGAATAATAAAGCAGGAGAAGGCTGCTCTCGAGAAAGAATTAAATGCAGGGATAGAAGTTCTCGGGAAATTAAAGCAGGTAAACAAGGTTCTCGAGAAAAAAAGTAAATTCAGATGATTCGTCGAACGCGCCGGGTCGTTCGACGAACGCCAGGTCGTTCCTCGAACGGGCCGTTAGAAGAACGCGGGCCATTCGACGAACGCCTAGTCGTTCATCGAATGCCCCAAATGGCAAACTCCGAGCCATTCGACGAACACCAAATAGTTCGCGAACGCTCAGATTGACTAATTTCCCACCAGTTCGACGAATTCCAATTCGTTCGACGAACTTCAGGAAAAAGAACTGATTTCACGGGAAAAGACAAATTTCACGGGAAATTCCAAATACGGTAAAACTTGCAGGAAAGTAGGAGGCAAATAATAATAAGGGTACTTCAATCAAAAGAAGAGTGCTTCAACAACCATAAAGAAGGAGGAAAAGAGCCACTTGCCTTAAACCTTACTAAACTCGAAGACCGCCGCTCCAAAAGCTATGGATCGGCCAAGAACTCAACCGAGCATGAAATCCTGAAACTTTTCGGGTCGAAAAGAGGAATTAGGTCACTAATATAACTCCAAAAATTCCATGAAACGGGAAACGCTTACCACTAGAACGAAGATCTCGCCGAGAGCATTCCAAATCTATACTCCAAATGCGATTCCGACCACTACGACTTTGAATCGCTGACCGGAAGCTCCACGACACTCCGCTCTCGCCAATCTCGCTCGGCAGCTGGTTTGGTTCGACAAAGGAAGAAGAAGAATAGGGAGAGAAATTTAGGTATTTATATAACCCTAAATTCCATATTTAAGTAATTAAATAATTCTCCCCTTTTACTCAAACAGCGAGGACTAGCAAAACACCTCGGATTTTCATGAAAATTGCATCTAAACTGAAAATCGGCACTACGAATCCAACGGCAAAGTCAGAATTCAATTCCGATGAACCAAACTCAGGATAAAGCTGCCCGAAGATAAAGTCTTGATAACTACACAAAATCTTCTCTACAACTCGAAACGACGTGAAATCTCGCACGCTCGATCTAAATTACATACTTTAACTAAGATAAGGCCCAAAACTAATCCCGACGAGCTGACGTAGCGCCCTTACGCCAAAATTACGTCACAGTGTCCATGTAAGTAATTAACGAAAATCAGGGGCATTACATCCTGGCAGCCCATTACTTCTAGTCCTGCCCGTTCGGGCAGGCCCTCACGCCTATAAATAAAGGGGCATGGGTACCAGTTGGGGGATCTTTTGAGGGTTTCTGGCTCCCAGCCAGTGACCTAACCGGTCTCCAATTTTTGAGACCGTGGAGACCTCTCTGTCTCCCTTCAGGAGACCTCGCCGTCTCTCTTTTCAAGAGACCTCCTCCATCTATTTTCTTCCTCTCTCACTCCTTCACTTGTAGCTCAAAGTAACCAACCATCCATCAATTTCCCCCCTCCTTCTCTAGTTTGAGCAAGTGTGGACCTGGTACATTTTTGGTTCGAACATTTATCATGCTTACTTCAATTCTTAACTTTGTGGTCCTTTCATCACTTGTATTTTAAAAACTCTTTTTTCAATTTTTTTTTCAACAAGTGGTAGACTTGCTTGGTAAAGTACAAGGGATTTTGTTACAAATAGAAGTGTATTAAATCCCTCTAATCATATATTTTTCATATATTTTTTTGTTGTATTAAATCCCTCTAATCATGACTTCCTCTATTGTTCAACAAAACTCTTAACCCTCTTTTGGTGTCCCAACTTTTTTTTTACCATATTCTAGTCTTATTTTGTTTCAGTCCACCCACTTTTGCTAATAATAAAAGGGGGAGAATAAAATGATAAATCGCAAATGATTAGGGAGTAGGATTCACTAGATTAAGAAGGCGCATAAATCTATTCCATGGGAGAATACACTAAGGGGGAGCACTTAAATAGGGGGAGTACATTTCTACAAAAATAATATTTGTCATAACAATCTCTATGTTGCATAAGTGTCACATCTCTTTTAAATACATGTCATTTACCTTTTGAAATCTGATTTATCTTATTTGAATTTGTTATTATCAAAGGGGGTGATTGTAGGAACATAGTTTTCTACAGCTCTTTGGTTTGAGAATAACAAATTCTACTTGTATTTTATCTAGTTTGCCATTGTATTTTTAGTATGAAGGATTGAACAAAGATGACACTAGGATGATATGTGTTCGTCTGGACTTGCTCAAGTGCTGAAAAGAAAGGATGCGTTCTAACGTCAGGCGTTAAAGACAATGTCGACGTTGACCAGCGATCTCACCAGCATGAAAGTGGTATGAAGGAAAGCTGTCGTGACTGAAGGTGCATTTTGGGAATGATTTGACCTAACGCTAATGCTACGGTTGCCTAAAATGAGATGTTTCCAAAGATGCAATATCTCCTTCCCTAGAATGTGGATTCGAGCCATCAAAACATTTCTATGCAGATTCAACACCAGGTGGTAGCCCTAATGCTTGTGTTAGCTTGCTCTCCAATAAATAGGTGGCATTTATTTCTATTCATGATATACAACTCAAGGAGCCCTATTTGTAGTACTCTGAATTTTTTTGAGGCTGTATTTCAAGACCACAAAGGATCTCCCATTCAATTTCAAGATAAGTAATCGAAGGAGGATTGGATCAACGCTAACTTAACGCGAAGAACAGATGCTTCGACTTAAATGATCTTCAGCGATTCTTCGTCATCTGCTTCAGATTTCCTCATAGGGAGTTTTTATATTTGTCTTTCAAATTTTGTAATACTTTTATTTTTGTGATTATTTCGTAAATTCGCAGCGGTGGTTGGCGACTAGGTCTGTGTGTGGCTTAGGGTGAATTCTCCAAAAGACGACTAGGTCTAAGGAATAGATCTATGGGGTGCTCAAGGCCTTTCTGGGGATAGAGAGGCAAGAGTGGCTTGATGCCATATCTGGGGAAAGATCGGCTAAAGCCAACCGGTTCTTGGGAGAAGAGTCGGTATAGAAAACAAAAAGAGTTTTTATATTTTTGCTTTGATTTATAGCGTCATAGAAATCCAATTTTGTAATCAGTTTTATAAATGATAATCATGACTTTTCTTGTTCAATAAAATTTATTTGGGTTTCAATTTCTAACACTTTACTTTTGATTCAATTTATTTCATATAAAATATTAAAAAAAATTCCAATAAATTTTAAAGTTTTCTAAAACCCTTATTCACAAGTCCCCCCCCCCCCCCTCTAAGGGCGCCTTAAGGTCCCACAAGTGGTATTAGAGCCAAGTTATTCCAAAATGTTTTCACCATCGGGAATAATGGCGCACCATGATCTTACCTTCTACGAGGGAAAGGAACTAGTAGACTACTATTTACCGGGTCCGATTTTAACTATTGGAGAACTAGGGTGCATTGTTTTCTAATGACTTTAAATATAGAAGTTTGGGGAATGATTGAACCATGATATTTTCTTCCTAACACCGTAGTAGGAGAAGCTACTCTTGAAAAACCTAAAGATAAGTGGGATGATCAAGACAAACTTAAAAGTAAAAATAATGCAAAAGCAATGAACGCATTATTTTATGCTTTAGATAGAACTGGATTTAATCGTGTATGTGCTTGTGAAATAGCATATGATATATGGAATTTATTGGAAATTACTCATGAAGGTACTTCGCAGGTGAATGATTCAAAGCTTTTCCAACTGGAATCGGAGTACAAAAAGTTTCGCATGGAACAAGACGAGGATATCGAGGTCAGGTACACAAGATTCACAAAGATCGTAAATGCATCAAAAGTCCTCCAAAAGACCTTCGCGGACGGAGATCTAGTGAGGAAGATACTTAGATCTCTCCAACCAAAATTTAATCTGAAGGTGACGGCTATATAAGAATCTCATAATCTAAGGCGACTCCACATTGAGAGCCTCATTGGGAACCTAAAAACCCATGTGGTGGATCTCAAAATTCAACAAGAAGAGTACCATGCGGAACCTAAGAAGAAGGATTTGGCACTAAAATCATATAAGGGGGAAAATGATGATGAAAAGGATGAAGAAACCCTCTTTGTAAAGAATTTCAAGAAATTCATGAAGAATCCGGCGAGAAGAAGGTATTTTCGAAAATATTTCGTGAAAGATGCAAAAAGGAAAGGATCATCCTTTATGAAAGAAAAGGTAGTGACGACGATGGCGAGCGGCCACCGCCAAAATGCTACCATTGCTGAAAGACCATACACATACGAAGCAAGTGCCCAAAATATCTGAAAGACCGAAAGGAAAGGAGGCACAAAGGAAAAGAAAAGAAGAAAGTTCTGAAGGTAGTTGCATGGGATGATTCTTCCTCCGAAGAGTCAAGTGGATCTTCTTTAAGCAACGAAGAAGAGGCAAACATGTGCCTCATGGGTAGGAGAAAAGATCTCCCCGACGACAAAACCAGTGTCCAAAGTGACACTAAGGTACCTCCTCCTACTTATGATGACCTCTAAAATGAATTTCTTCAAACAAGCAAATATTTTGAAAAAAGTCATAAGAATATTGATCTCATAAAAACTCAAAATAAGATTTATTAAAAGAAAATAAGAGAGTAACTAAAGGAAAAAATGTTTTTGGAAAAGAAACGGTAGATGGCCAAGATTATGATCCTTCATTGGAAAAAATTCAAGAACTTGAAGAAACTCTATTTAAGGCTCTCTCCAAACAAAAATCTCTTATGAAAGAAAAGGGGGACTTTGAGAGAAAGCTAAAAACTTCTCTTTTCCAAATAGAAAAAAGAAAGAAATAATTGGCAAGTTGATGGCGCAAATCTTAGCACACCGCTATAGGCGGTAGTAAGACTGCGGCACGAAACGGCAGTGTACCGATCGTTCAAGTAATATAAAATGAGGAGTAATCCCCGAGTATCGAATCTCTCAAGGAACACAGTAAGGTGGAGTTAACGTTCGAGGACGGACTTGAGATCGAAGTCCTTTAGTCGGATGGAATGCAGAAACGGGGTGATTTGGCTTTTGGAAAATAAAAGAAAACAACTACAACTACTCCTATGCAATGCCGCTATGCAGTGCTTCACTTGACGGGATGGAGACTAGGCAGGCCTTGAGCGCGCTGCGTCGCAAGGGCGGATGGGCGAGTAGGCAAGCGGAGTCGAACTGTGCAGGCCTTGAGCGCACTGCTTCGTAGGGCGAATGGATTACACGGGCCGCTATGCCACGCTTCGCTAGGCGGATGGAAGAGTAGGCAAGCGGATGGAATGGTTCGCACCGGCGGAGTCGGAATGGATTACACGGGCCGCTATGCCACGCTTCGCTAGGCGGATTGAAGAGTAGGCATACGGATGAGGGTCGCAAGCACCTCGACGACAAGCACGCCACTAGCAATTGCTAGTGCGGCACACGAACGTGACGGCGGGATGGAGGATGGAATGGGGCGCACCTCAAGCAACTCAAATAGTAAAATATTTCACATAGACATGAAATGTATAGAAATGCAAATAAAGTTAAGTGCTACTTCATCAAAATGTTAACTCTAGCTACATATACATCAATAAGAAAAGAACAAGGCTAGAAATCGACCGAATCCGAAGGCTCATTGTAGATTCACGGTTGGAATCGCCGGGTTGTCAATCCGCGTCCAAGCTCGGTCCGCAACTACGTCCGGTGTAGAGAGAGCTATCACTACTCTCCACTGAGCCCGTCTTCTTCGTGTCACGATCCGGTAGAGGTTGGAAACTTCCTCTTGCTTGATGGCGATGGCGGCTAGATCTTCCTTTGAAGCTCTTGGACGAAGGAGGAGGCCGAGAGGAAACTTCGGCTCAAGATTGGCGTGAAGAACAAGCCCGGAGCACCTCTCGATGGTGGGCGGCGATGGAGGGGCGAAATCGGGCGGAATGACGGAGCTGGGCGAGAAAAACGGCTACCGATTCAACCTAATTCGCGAGCAGGTCGATTTATAGGCGCTAGAATAAACAGTGCAGATGGTCATTGGCGCACGACCAGTGGTCGTGCGCGCTGGAATCCTGTGATCGTGCGCCTGCCTGGGTGGAGCCTGCAAAGTAAGAAATTTATAAAATACCATGTTCGCACGACCAGTGGCGTACGACCGGTGGTCGTGCGCACTATCGTAGGTGGTTGTGCGCACTGGTCGAAACAGAACTCATGAAATTGATGTTAAGTGCGCACGAACAGTGGCGCACGACCGGTGGTCGTGCGCACTATCGTAGGTGGTCGTGCAAACTGTCCGAGACAGAACTAAAAAAATAGGGTTAAGTGCACACGATCAGCAGCGCACGACCAGTGGTCGTGCGTAATAAAACCAGTGATCGTGCGCAGTGTTCCTGTACAGAATTGCACCGGGAACACCTGCACGACTCCTGTTCCAGCACAACCACGAATCCAGCCACTGAAAGTGGCACTTAACAAAGCATGAAAACTACTAAAAATGAAGAACATGAAATAACACCAAAAACGGGCCTAGAGGTGCACTTAGCATGGAGTATCAAATATGAGCTGAAACAGGGCTAAAGTGCAGTGGAATGCTAGATAAACGGCCCAGATGAGTCCATATATGTGTATATAATTGGGACTCATCACACCCCCAAACTTACCTATTTGCGCGTCCCGAGCAAACAACTCTCGGCAGACGGGAAAAACAAGGGTTAGAGAGGTGATTATGGCTAGGAGTAATATGCGAAATCACATAATCATGTGCATAAAATTCTATTAGAAGAAATTTTTATTATGCAAAGTAATCTACAAATATCTAAAATAGTAAATAAGAGATTAGTTTACTCAAAAGCTGAACCAAGTGTGATCTGCCAGTCACGTGTAGGGAGAATGTAGAGACGCGCTCAGACGAGTATTTCGCAAAATACAGGATACGGAACTAACTCCCCCGAAATCCATCGGTGTCGGGAGCCATAAGCTCGCACTTTCGCACTCTCTCCACAGCATTAAGTAAAACTACACACTAGTCAATAGGGCTTTCAGGTAAATATGTGGCTTAGGTTGCGGTATGATATACAATGACAAATTCGGAGGCTAACGCACCTAACACATTTGAGCAATACACTTTGTAAACCCCGGCAACAAATAAAGCTGATGTTTTCATTGCCAACACCCAATATAAAGTAATTCCTCTCAAACAATTCAGAATTTCTGAGTTAGAATATAAAGTACTCGGAATTTTTTTTCTTTTGGAGCACTGATCTTTTCAATTTTTAGCTCACTAATACTTTTTTATTTTACTTTTTTTTCAACTTAGCCAAAAACAGCACATCACAATAATTAGTTATACTATAAAGCTCAAAACACGTGCGTATACAGGTTTGATGATCTTGTCTTAAGCGAGAGCGGTGGAGCTAAAGAGAAAAGGTGGGATAGGCTCAAAATTGGTTAGCAAGGATAAATCTCTGGTTTTGGCTCAAGGCTCAAAACGGTCCAAAGAATGGCCTACATCATGCTAATGCATTAGAACAACCCGGTGCCTATGTTTCGAGAGTCGCTAGGGGCAAGTTCTTAGCCACCGAGAAAGATAACTCTTTCTCCCGACTCGAGAAATACGAATCTAGCGTTCGCTACCGACTCACCTACACTACCGGTAGATCGGCACAGGTTCATGCTTTGAGTAAAATAAAACTCTAATTACTAGATTAGATAAGAATAAATATATAAAGCATGAAAATAGAAATAGCTTCTACGCAAAATTCTATGCAAAACATGAGTATTCGATTAGAACACTACTGTAGTCGACATCGTACTCCAAACCACAATTCCTAGCTAACACAATTGACTTCCCGGCTCCATTCCAAAAGGAAATTTGGCACGGTAGCACTCGCAAGTAAGTGCGTGCATAATGGGTGCAGTGGTGTATGCTATAATATGACATAAATAAAAATATACTTCTGGTATGCATAAACGTGTACACGTGTAGTGAACACTCGGTACACTCCCCCCAGACTTGAATTGGACAATCACATGAATTATGACAATGAGAATAAAGAGATGCTACGGAAGAGGGTACCTATGCTCAGATATGAGCATACCAGAAGATTGGCGTTAATACTGCGATGGAAGTCCAAGTCCGCCACCAAAAGAAATTGCCGCACACCTGCAGGCAAAAAGGCTCCAAGCAAAAAAAATATATAACACTAAACTATTAAAGGGTTAGCAACAAAAACTTGGGTTGTCTCCCAGCAACGCTTTTGTTTACCGTCCTTAAGCTGGACTTAATACCTGTATTAAGCAATTTTAATAATAGTCTAAGCATAGAGCAAAAGATGGTAAATCCTAAATATTACATGCCTCAAAATGATCAACTATAAGTTGATTTAAAATGGTAACTAAGAATAAAAGAGATGGGCCCGAAGACCCAGCAACAGCAGTCGAGAGGATCAGGAGCTTTCCATCTCCATATTTTGTCCTTCTTCATCCTCAACCTGCGGTCATGGATGAAGTAACGCTTTCCTCCCTGCACCCAGTCTTTCAAGGAAAAAGCAGGCAATGATGATGAAGTGGAATAGACGATTGAATTCATCATTGCCAACTGCTTTCCCTGCCAAGACTGCCTCTCAAAATTACCCAAGAATGGGTCTATAAATTCAAGCATCTGCAGAGGGATAAATGAAATATCAGACATTAAAGCAGGCGGGGAAGCAGGAAGGATGAACTTATCAATATCAGCATTAAAAGAAGGTTGATTAGGAAATAAAATGGACGAAGAACTAAAAGAATCAAACAACGGAGGAGTGATCCCGGTTTCACTCCTGGCAGGATCCAAGCACAGATCACTGTCGGTATCATATGAGTCGTAACGAGGGGAACCCAGGAGCTCGGGGTCCTCAGTGGTGAGCTGGATGTCCCCATCCAAGAGGTAAGTAAATACCTCCTCCTCGGAATGAGAATCCTCCTCATCC
Source organism: Dactylorhiza incarnata (assembly GCA_033032865.1). Lineage (NCBI taxonomy): Eukaryota > Viridiplantae > Streptophyta > Magnoliopsida > Asparagales > Orchidaceae > Dactylorhiza > Dactylorhiza incarnata. The sequence continues at coordinate 1,689,608 of JAWHQI010000103.1, read as the reverse complement.
CACCGCGGTGCGTCATCGTGTTCAATGGTATCACACTCCCCATCAGAGAGAATGAAATCCTCATCCCACTTTGGCGCAACCTCAGGCGCCGAATAAACCACCCGCACGACATCATCAGCCGACTCACTAAAGATAGAAGTAGATGAATTTTGCAAGGAATGCGGAGGAACCGGACTGCTCTCATGATCAGAAAATAAATGAGCAGTCGCCTCCGCGAAAATATCCACAGACGCCTCCCCGCAGGAAGAACCAGAATCTGCACACCATACTGGTGCATCCATGAGTTCCCAATCCTGTCCCTGTTGACCATCGAATGAGTGCACATCGTCACTCAAGGGAAGCTCATAAAAGGGGATTGAGGGACCCATGAAAGAGCTGTACGCGGCGAGAGATTCCTCAGTAATCTCCAAGGGCAAAGATCGAGCATGATGTGCGATGTCAGTGTAGGGGCCAGGCAACACTCTGGTGGGCCTGTCCGGAGTAGTCTCCCGTAAACGGGGGGATGCTGCGCACACGTCCTCAGAGGGGGAAGGATCGCGCAGACGAGGGCAATCCTTCACCATATGACCTAAACCTTTACATAGCAAGCACCTAATACAATGCTCATCGTTTAAAGAAGCCAGGGCGTCGATGTATCGACGCAAAGTGTCAGAAAGACGACACTCGGCTTCAGAATACATCACAGAAATATGTGGATAAAAAGAAAATAAAGATTCTTTGCAAAATAATACTACACACACAAAATATATCTGGAAAACCTGCTTTAGAAAAGTTAAAACTAGAAAAACAAATAACAGAGCACAGAAAATTACGAGGCTAAAATTTTTTAAGACAAAAACAAAGTAGAAAAATGGATATACAAGCGAAAAAGAACTACAATCTCTCGTCTACATCTCAAGAAACTCACACGACCGTGTTCCCCGGCAACGGCGCCAAAAACTTGATGGCGCAAATCTTAGCACACCGCTATAGGCGGTAGTAAGACTGCGGCACGAAACGGCAGTGTACCAATCGTTCAAGTAATATAAAACGAGGAGTAATCCCCGAGTATTGAATCTCTCAAGGAACACAGTAAGGTGGAGTTAACGTTCGAGGAAGGACTTGAGATCGAAGTCCTTGAGTCGGATGGAATGCGGAAACGGGGTGATTTGGCTTTTGGAAAATAAAAGAAAATAACTACAACTACTCCTATGCAATGCCGCTATGCAGTGCTACGCTTGGCGGGATGGAGACTAGGCAGGCCTTGAGCGCGCTGCGTCGCAAGGGCGGATGGGAGAGTAGGCAAGCGGAGTTGAACTGTGCAGGCCTTGAGCGCACTGCTTCGTAGGGCGAATGGATTACAAGGGCCGCTATGCCACGCTTCGCTAGGCAGATGGAAGAGTAGGCATACGGATGAGGGTCGCAAGCACCTCGTCGACAAGCACGCCACTAGCAATTGCTAGTGCGGCACAAGAACGTGACGGTGGGATGGAGGATGGAATGGGGCGCACCTCAAGCAACTCAAACAGTAAAATATTTCACATAGACATGAAATGTATAGAAATGCAAATAAAGTTAAGTTCTACTTCATCAAAATGTTAGCTCTAGCTACATATACATCAATAAGAAAAGAACAAGGCAAGAAATCGACCGAATCTGAAGGCTCGTTGTAGATTCACGGTTGGAATCGCCGGGTTGTCAATCCGCGTCCAAGCTCGGTCCGAAACTACGTCCGGGGTAGAGAGAGCTGTCACTACTCTCCAATGAGCCCGTCTTCTTCGTGTCACGATCCGGTAGAGGTTGCAAACTTCCTCTTGCTTGATGGCGATGGCGGCTAGATCTTCCTTTGAAGCTCTTGGACGAAGGAGGAGGCCGAGAGGAAACTCCGGCTCAAGATTGGCGTGAAGAACAAGCCCGGAGCACCTCCCGATGGTGGGCGGCGATGGAGGGGCGAAATCGGGCTGAACGGCGGAGCTGGGCGAGAAAAACGGCGACCGATTCGACCTAATTCGCGAGCAGGTCGATTTATAGGCGCTGGAATAAACAGTGCGCACGGTCATTGACGCACGACCAGTGGTCGTGCGAGATGGAATCCTGTGATCATGCGCCTGCCTGGGTGGAGCCTGCAAAGTAAAAAATTTATAAAATACCATGTTCGCACGACCAGTGGCGCACGACCGGTGGTCGTGCGCACTATCGTAGGTGGTCGTGCGCACTGGTCGAAACAGAACTCATGAAATTGATGTTAAGTGCGCATGAATAGTGGCGCACGACCGGTGGTCGTGCGCACTATCGTAGGTGGTCGTGCGCACTGTCCGAGACAGAACTCAAAAAATAGGGTTAAGTGCACACAATCAGCAGCGCACGACCAGTGGTCGTGCGCAATAAAACCAGCGATCGTGCGCAGTGTTCCTGTACAGAATTGCACCGGGAACACCTGCACAACTCCTGTTCCAGCACAACCATGAATCCAGCCACTGAAAGTGGCACTTAACAAAGCATGAAAACTACTAAAAATGAAGAACATGAAATAACATCAAAAACGGGCCTAGAGGTGCACTTAGCATGGAGTATCAAATATGAGCTGAAACAGGGCTAAAGTGCAGTGGAATGACTAGATAAACGGCCCAGATGAGTCCATATATGTGTATATAATTGGGACTCATCACAAGTCAATGTTTGATGCTAGTTACCAAAAGCACCTCTTTGAAGGCCTGAATTCATGATCTAAATATGGCTATAAAAAAATTCAGAGTTGGCCAAAAATCACTGAACATTATTTTGGCCAACCAGTGTCTTGGTTATGCAAAGTTTGGTCTGGGATATGATTCGGGAGGCTACCGCTGAATGTTAACTCCTAACGCTGCCGTTAGCCCCATTTGAAGAAAACAAAATCTTCCTTTAAAAAACATCTATTATCTCTACTATATCCCTATCTACCAGCATGAGTCAACAAAATTCTCTTAGAAAGGTCTCAACCCCTTTTATTGCGTGTACCAATTGTTTGATTTTTGTTCACACCACTGACTCTTGTAGGAAGAAGAAAAAACAAACTTTGAAGCAAATCTGGGTACCTAAGGTCTCCACTTATACTATGGGAGGAACCTCTTGGGTATCCAGATCTTTACTCCCATCCTCTTTTTAGGTGTGTTGGTAGGCTATGGACAAGGAAGACATGTGCTACTTAGACACGGGATGCTCCAAGCACTTGACGGTCTATAAAGCAAAGTTCCTTAGCCTCATGATGAAGAAAGGAGGAATGGTGTCTTTTGGTGACAATGGAAAGGGAAGGATCATGGGCATTCGTATAGTGGCAACGACTATTTCCCTATTTCAAATGTCGTATACGTTGAAGGTTTAAAACACAATCTAATATCTATTAGTCAATTATGTGATAAAGGTCTAAATCTCTTATTTGAATCTTCTTCAAACCTTTGCAAAATCATAAATTCCAAAACAAATGAAGTTCTACTCACCGCACCAAGAACTCATAATGTTTACATGATAACTTTCCATGATCTTTCACGTCCATCTATTAAATGTCTTATTTCAAAAATTGATGAATTGGAATTATGAAATAGGTGTCTAGGACACACAAGCACTAAAACATATTCTAAAACTAACAAAAGATAAATTAATTAGAGGATTACCTATGCTTAATGGAACTTTGTCTTCACTTTGCCCACCTTGCCAATAAAGAAAATTTTCTAGAACATCAATTAAAAGAAAAAAAATGAAATTTCTACCTCTAGACCCTTACAATTAATTCATATGGATCTTTTTGGTCCAATGAGCACCACTAGTCTAAGTGGTAGGAAATATACTTATGTTTTGATTGATGATTTTTCTAGATATTGTTAGACAATCCTTCTTACCTCAAAATCCGATGCTTTTTGTGAATTCTCATAATTATGTAAATGTATTCAAAATGAACATAATCTAAAAATCAATGCATTCGCTCAGATCATGAAGGAGAGTTTGAAAATGAAAAATTTACCACTTTTTTAGTGATCTAAGAATTAAGCATGAATTTTTTCGCTCCACGCACCCCACAACAAAATGGTGTTGTGAAGAGGAAAAATAAATACCTTCAAGAATTAGCATGCACCATGCTTTCTAAATTTGGGTTACCTAGGTCATTTTGGGCTGAAGTCATTAACACATCATGTTATGTCATTAATTTGGTCATGCTTCGACCTTTCATAAAATTAACCCCTTATGAATTGTATTTTCAAAAGAAGCCTAATGTGTCCTATTTTCGTGTATTTGGTTGAAAATGCTTTTTATTAACGCAAAGGATTCATTAGGAAAATTTGACAAAAAATGTGATGAAGGTATTTTTTTGGATATTCTTCAACTAGTATAGCCTATGGATTATATAACAAAAGAATAAAAGTAGTTGAAGAATCTATTCATGTTAGATTTGATGAGCTTATTTCTTGTGTAGAAAATATTATTGCAGGAAATGTAGAAGAACCCCTCTCCCTATTAGAGCATGATGATAACAAGTTACAAGAAGAGGAGAACAAGGAAGAGGAGAATGAGGAAGAGGAGGACAAGCAAGAGGAGTATGTGCCTCCTAGCATGCTAAAGTTCACAAAACCTCATCCAAGGGAGCTTGTCATTGGAGAGCCATCAAAAGGGGTAATGACTCGTTCTTCTTTATAAGAATCCTTTTCAAACCTTTGTTTTGTTTTTGAAATAGAATCAAAAAAAATTTCAACCGCTTTAAATGATGAATTTTGGTATTTAGCTATGAATGAAGAATTTGAACAATTTGAACGCAATAAGATTTGGAAACTTGTAGAAAGACCATCTAATCACCCGATAGTCGGAGTAAAATGGATTTTTAAAAATAAATTAGATGATGAATCTAAGATTATTAGGAACAAAGCTCGCTTGATAGCACAAGGGTATTCTCAAATCAAGGGGGTAGACATTGATGAAACATTTGCACCCGTTGTTGTCACCAAAATTGTATTAAGTCCACACTTGCTCAAGCTGAAGGATGAAGGGGTAATTGTTGAGCAGCTGGTTACTTTGAGCCACAAATAGAGGAATAAGAGAGGAAGAAAAAAGATGGTTGTGAGCATGTGGCGAGGCCAGATCTACCTGACGCGGTGAATGCCTCTCTTGCGGCGGGCAATGCTATTGATATAAAACCTGAGTTACAGCTAAAGATACATTCAGATACATGAAAAATAATATAATAGAAGGCCCGAAGAAAATAGCTGGCGGCCAAGTAGGAGATCTCTGAGATCGACAGGAGCTAAAGGAGACCACCTGGCAATGTTGAGACCGCTTGACATAAGCGAGATCTCCAAGCAGAGGCGAGACCGCCTGGCAGAGGCGAGATTGAGGTCGCCGCGGTCTAAAAATATGAGACCACTCAGGACACAATCTTAGGCATGGAAACTCCCCCAAGAAGCCCCTTTCTAAGTACCCCCTCCCCTTTATTTATAAATGTGAGGGCCCACCCAAACGTGCAGGTCTAGGAATAATAGGCTGCCCTGGTTTGCTGAGACTGTTTGTTGAGATCGTAGAGACTGCTGAAATCACCAGGGATATGATGATACTACCTATAATATGTTGGAATTTCCATGTGTAAGCTGAGACCACTAGGCAAGATGAGAATGCCAGTCAAGATGAGACCGCCAGACATGCTGAGACCGCTAGGCAAGTTTTGACTGCCAGTCATGCTGAGACCGCTAGCCATATTAAGGTCGCCTGACATACTAAGACAGCCTAGCATGTTGAGATCGCCTGGGCCCTGCTCAGCCTACCCTAGACATGCTGAGTGCGCCCAGAGAAAGTTTAGAGCGCTGATCCCTTGCTATAATCATCTCGAAGGGGATCGCCGATTTCTGGGTAAACATGATCCCCTATTTTTTCAAGTTTTGAAAAAACTTCCAAAAAATAGAACTTGCCCACGAGAATTGAGATCCACCTTTTCTGTCAGAACAAAACATGTGTATACAAGAGTGCAAGTACATGTGGGAACTCTCTAGTGCCTGAACAGAGCTTGCAAACATTTACTTATCTCTGTAAGAGAGTAGTCAAAGCATGTATAAAAGAAATATATTATGTGAGTACCTAAAGAGTACTCGCGAGCACCAGTTTATCTACAAATGATATGACAAACATGTATATAAAATATAATATGCGAGTGCCTGAAGGGAAACTCACGAACATTTGTTTGTATCTACAAAAGATATGAAGAACAGATATATGAAATATAATACGCAAGTACTTGAAGGAGAACTCACGAACATCTATTTCTATCTGCAAAAGATATGAAGAACAGATATATGAAATATAATACGCAAGTATCTGAAGGAGAACTTGCGAACATCTGTTTCTATCTATAAAAGATATGAAAAATAGATATATGAAATATGATATTGATATGTTAGGTACCGTAGATACCTTGCTGATACTTATTTTTATTTATATTTGAAGTGAATAAGAAAGAACATCTCATTTATAAAGGGGATATAAACGCTTCTCCTTCATTACTTGCTTTGGCATTGATGAAATAATATCTCTATGTGAAGAGATGAGACAGTACCCATGTTCGTAGAAGGATAAGATAATATTCTAATAGCCTCATATTTACATACTCTAGAACAGTAAGTGCGAAGTCAATATGGCTAGAAAATTTTTAACTTGCCGATAATAATGTTCCTAATTATTTTATGTCAGTTGATGCCAAGAAAACCCAACTCAGTAGATAATTTGAGAAATATAAAGTTATAAGTAGATTAACCATGAGTCCAGGATAGAAAACTCAAGAATCCAGAAACCCAAAAATCGTGAAATCTAGGAATGATGCATATGAGATTTTATGGTACCTAAAATATTAGTGATCAACAAATAATATCCTAGCTATTTGGCAGTATATTTGGAAACATACTAAGGTTAATTTGTTTCTCTTGCAAGTAAGATTACACCAGCCTAATATCATTTGTTAGTAATATATCACAACCAATCTATCTTGAATGGAATCATCTGCATTCAAACAAAGTAAGTCGATTAACTCGACAAGGTATCATGGAAATTAATGGCAATCATCACATAATAACAGATTGGGCTACCACTGCACATCTGCGAATAATTCTAGCGAGATGTGGTCTTGGTGGGTTTTACAACCCTAAAGAATAATCAGAGATGGTATATTTATACTTCACTTCAAACAATAGAGGTGCAATTCCACCCTTCACATCTACGTATTTCTAGAGGTATTAATGCAAAAGGCAAAATTTAAAGTAATGAAAAAAGCTTAAGACATAAATGAATAAATGTCTGCATTGGAGGATACGGCAGTGGATATGGAGATAAGACATGATGTGTCTGGCTGCTGAGAAAATCTTCGCGATGATAACTGTCGGTAGAACCTAGATTGTTGTTATACCTATTTCAAGTAAAGATAGAAAAGGATAGATGCAAGAAACTCCAAGCAAATGGGAGTTATATGAAACAAGACATAAAATGACATTCTATCTCATCTCTACTATATGTGCTTCTTTTACTGAATGAGAAATTCTTTGCTTCTAACTTTGTTTCTGCTGTAGGAAAGATCATCAGATTATTGAGCTAGATAATCCTATTATTTTTCCGCTTTCCATAGTTCATCTACCAACTTTCGAAGAGCTCGACAACATTCTGTATCATGACCAATGTCAAAGTGATAATTGCAGAAGAGTTCACCATGACGATTCTTAGCTTTTGATCTCATAGGGCAAGGAATTCTAAACTCTGCATATCTTCAATTAACAGAAGGACTTTTTCCATAGGAATATTAATCTGAGTATACTCTTCTTGATAATTTTCGAATTTAAGTATTCTTGGATTGTAAGACTGAATAGGACAAGCTTCCAGAAATTTAGTTGATGCATATAGCTACGAGAGTTGAGTATATGTATTCTGAGGAATGGAGTAAGATCTGAAGTCTTTATCCTGCAAATTATTTTGTGATGAAGATGAATGTTGTGTAACACCCTCCCTGTCACATAGCATATAACAGTAGGTCCGGCCGGGACCCCACGCCATATGAAATGAACAGAATAGCGCATTACTAAAATTAGCATTAAACAGTTAAAAACTATAACTATCTCAGCATCAGAGTCACAACGGAAGCATATTTATCATTTACTTGAAACCAGTTAAATACATGTCCACATCACTACTCGGAATGAAATACATAAATAGTTATTACATAAGTTTGTTTACATCAGCTAAGTGGCTTCCAAACATCGGCACGCAGGCCGGCCATACATGAACAAAAGTAAACAAAAGCTTTGGCCTTCAAGGGCCAGCACAACACAGCAGTAGGGGCTTCAGCCCGCTAGCTCCAGCTAGTCTCACCGGGACCTGTATAAGCAAATCCACCAATTGGTGGGAAAACAAGCAACCGGTCAGCTTTAGCTGACCAAGATTTATAACGACCCCGCCCCACACTCGGGGCGGCGGTGCTCCTTCCCTGCAAGTAAGAGTCAGCAGCATATATATATATATATATATATCCGCAAACCACACCAACGGAGGCAAACCAAGCCATCCGCTTCGTGCTCTCAAGGCACACTTTGGCATACTCCCTGAGCTACGCCTTTCACGCTATGTCATATTTCAACTTAGACAAGCAATTTGAGCTAGTCCGTACACACGAAGTTCCGGCACTCTTCCATAGCCCGGTGTAATGAGGGGCGACCTCTACACCAACACTACAGGGGGTTCGGCTCAGCTACACCCGCGCTCAATTATCGTTGTATATACGATACGGGTAAGCTTCACCCAATACCCATTTCTTAAAGTTGGGTTTTGCAAGTTCCACAGCTTTGACTGCTACCATCCAATTTCCAGGACTTTAGGTAGCACGGAAGCACACACATTATGCTGGGCGCTATCGCCGGCGCTAGCACTAGCGCCCGGCGTTAGCGACAGAACTCAGTTCTGCCCGGCACTGGTAACAAAACTGCTACCTCTGGGAAAACACCTCCAGATAACAACACGGGTAGTTAACCTGGAGCTACCGCTGACGCTAACGCTAGCGCCCGGCGCTAGCAGCAGAACCTAGTTCTGCTACGATTTTTTGAGTACAACCTGGACAATACCTCCAGGTCCTATTTTTTGCACAATAACATTCACATGACCCGAATCACAGTCTGTACACGGATTTTTCTCCGCACGTTACACGCATTAAAACATCACCAATCTGGCTCGACTTGTCCAGATGGGCTTCACACAACATGCCTATGCCCGTACTACCGTTTCGGGCTCTATATGCAATTTGTGGGGGAAATCACTTCATCCCACCGGAAGATCTGATCTACTTTTCGTAGAAGTCTTCCTAAATACATGCAAATCAAAGGACGTTCATGTCCAAGGATTAGGGAGGAGAATCGTTACCCTTGTAGGCCGTTTCGGTGCCATAGGATTGAGAGGGGAAGGCTGGAATCCGCGGTGGCACAAGCATGCAGATGCTATCACCCTCCTGGCACGATGAAAGCACAACGCCAACAGATCTCCTTCCTTGCTCCCAAACCTCTGCCCTCAGCTCTCCTCTCAGCTCTCAGATCAGAAAAAGGCAGAGAAATGTGCAAAGAGTCGAATTTTGGGGAATATAAGGATTAATCGCTACCGCCGGCGCTAGCCACTAGCGCTGGCGCTAGCCCTAGAGTCGGTACCGTTTAGTGCCACTACCGCCGACGCTATCACTAGCGCCTGGCGCTATCGACAGCTCGACGTCTTCGACACCTCGACGCTTTGCCTCCTCGACGTCTCAACGGGTGCGCTACCGCCGGCGCTAGCACTAGCGCCTGGCGCTAGCACTAGCGCCTGGCGCTAGCTCCCTGATTTCAGCTCATGCTCATTTTTGGTATTTTGGGTGCGCATGCTATTTGGGGTCTTACAATTCTTCCCCCCTTAAAGAATTTCGTCACGAAATTCTAACAGTGCAAATAATCACAAAAATACGAATTATGATTTGTACCTCAACTGATAAGCTCGGTAAACTCCTCACGCATGGTTTGCTCGTGCTCCCATGTAAGCTCCTCACGACCGCAGTTGTTCCAGCGGACTTTGACCATCTTGATCAATTTATTCCGCAGCTGTTTGATCTCAGTGTCTTCGATGCTAATAGGTATGACATTTGTCTTCAACCCATCATCGACCGGCACCTGATTAGCCACAAGCACTTGGCTAGGCTCTGGTACAGCTTTCCTCAATACTGATATATGGAACACATCGTGCAGACTACTCAACTCTGTCGAAAGAGCGAGTCGATAGGCAGCTTCGCCAACACGTTCTAGTATCTCAAACGGTCCAAGGTATCTTGGACTCAGCTTTTTCAAGCGTCGAATCCGGGACACACCCTTGAAAGGATTGATTTTGAGATAAACCCAGTCGCCCACAACGAACTCGACGTTTCTGTGCTTGGCATTGTAGTATTTCGCCTGCCTATCTTGCGCAATTAACATTCTCTCACGAATTGTTTGAATAGCCGAATTTGCCTCTTCAATTTCCTTTCGCTTAAACAGCTTCGTTTCACCTGTCTCCGCCCAAGATAAGGGAATGCGGCAAGCTCTACCATAGAGGGCCTCGAAGGGTACCATCTGTATACTTGCCTGATAGCTGTTATTATAAGCGAATTCGATCATGAAAAGATGATCTTCCCACTTTTTACCGAAGCCTAGCACGCACATTCGGAGCATATCCTCCAGAGTTATGTTCGTACGCTCAGTCTGCCCATCCATCTGAGGGTGGAAGGCAGTGCTAAACTTCAGCTTTGTACCTAACAACTGGTGGATTAGCCTCCAATCTTTCGAAGTGAAACGCCCATCTCGGTCACTGACGATGCTACGGGGCACACCGTGCAATCGTACAATGTTATAAACTTAAAGTTTTGCTAACTTTTCAACTGAATCGTCCTTCTGATTTGGAATAAAGTGGGCTACCTTTGTCAAGTGATCCACGATCACCCATACGGCATCATTCCCACTCTGCGATCTCGGCAAACCATGCACGAAATCCATAGAAATGTCATCAAATTTCCATTCCGGTATAGACAAAGACTTCAAGAAACCTCTAGGTTTCTGACATTCTGCCTTCACAAGTGCACAAGTTTTGCATTTTGCCACGTATAAGGCGATGTCTTTCTTCAATCCTGGCCACCAAAACAGCTTTTTCATGTCTTGGGACATCTTTGTGCTCCCTGGGTGAATTGAGTATTTGGTAAAATGCGCTTCATACATCAATTCCTCTCGCAGCTTACCCACATTTGGGACGCACAAACGACCGTCTTTCCACATCAGACCGTCGTTTAACACAAACTCTGCAGCAGTCCCATCCCCAGACTCTGCTAAATAGCGTTGCATGCTCGAATCAAGCTCCAAGGCCTGTCGTATTATGTCGGCAAGGTCATACTGCACCTCCGTCCAGTTTAAACACGCATTCGTACTAGAACTCCTCTCTACACAGGAGATCTCCAAGGCTTCCAAGTCCCTGATCAGACATGGATCATAATCTGAATCCAGTTGGCCTGTGCATAAGCCCTTCGGCTCAAAGCATCTGCGACTACATTTCCCTTCCCGGGAGTATAGTGTATATCAAAAGTGTAGTCCCCCAGGAACTCCATCCACCTTCGCTGTCGCATGTTGAGCTCCTTCTGATTTAGCAGATACTTAAGGCTCTATAACGATGTCAATCTTCATACCATATAAGTAGTGCCGCCACAGCGTTAGAGCGAAAATCATAGCCGCCAACTCCAAGTCGTGGACCGGATAATTCCGCTCATGCACTTTCATCTGGCGAGAGCCATAAGCTATTACTTGACCATGCTGAAGAAGTACGCAGCCTAAGCCGCTCCCTGACGCATCACTGTAAATTTCATAACCCTCTGCACCAGATGGTAAACACAAAATTGGTGCTGTGGTCAGACGCCTCTTTAATTCCTCAAAAGCCCGTGCACACTCTGGTGACCAAACGAACTTCTGATCCTTCCTCGTCAAGGTAGTGAGAGGTAGAGCGATCCGTGAAAAGTTCTCCACGAAGCGCCGATAGTAGCCGGCAAGTCCAAGGAAACTCCTGACTTCCGCTACTGTCGCCAAAACGGGCCACTTTTCGATTGCATCGATCTTTGCTGGATCCACTGCGATACCCTCGTCACTAACAACATGACCAAGGAATGCTACTGAGGCTAGCCAGAACTCGCACTTAGAGAACTTGGCATAAAGTTGACTACGTCGAAGGGTTTCCAAAACCTTACGCAAAGGACTCGCGTGCTCTTCTTCAAACTGAGAGTACGCCAAGATGTCGTCAATGAAGACAATGACAAACCGATCAAGGTACTCTCGAAAGGTTCTATTCATCAGATCCATAAAGACTGATGACGCATTCATTAACCCAAACGACATCACTATAAACTCGAAGTGCCCGTAGCGGGTACTGAACGCTGTCTTAGGGCTATCCCAATCCCGAATTCGTAACTGGCAATAGCTGGACTTGAGATCCAACTTTGAATACACAGTTGACCCAACTAGCTGATCGAATAAGTCATCGATTCGAGGGATCGGATACTTGTTCTTCTCGGTCAGCTTGTTCAATTCTCGGTAGTCAATGCATAGACGCATGCTTCTGTCCTTCTTCTTCACAAAAAGGACCGGAGCACCCCAAGGGGAGGTACTTGGACATATATAACCCTGCTCTAGCAACTCCTGTAATTGAACTTTCAATTCCGCCATCTCCTTTGGCGCAATTCGGTACGGAGAGCGTGAAGCAGGTTTGGCACCTGACACCAGCTCTATAATGAAGTCAATCTCTCTCTGAGGTGTCGCCCCAGGGAGATCTTTCGGAAACACATCTGGATACTCTGAAATCACAGGAACATCACTCAAACTGGGTTGAGGCTTTGCAGCCCCCACTAGCACAACACATAACTCTGCGCCTTGCCGAACTGCCTTGCCACTTGGACAGCAGACATCAGTGTCTTGCTCGATCCAAGCAAACCAGAAAATGTAGTCGCACGTTCGGTATTCCGCTCCAGTGTGACCTTCTTAGATGTGCAATCAATGTAGGCCTGCTGCTCTGACAGCCAGTCCATACCAAAGATTACATCGAACTCCGAAAGCGGCAGTATCAGTGCTTCCAAGTCAAAGTCTTGACTCCCTATTCGTACCTTTACCACACAACTTGATCCACGCGCATCAAATACCCATTGGGTAGCAACACATCTAAACGTTCCTGTCTAAACGACGAAGGTACTCCAAGTTGTTGTATGAAGGCCTCCGATAGAAAGGAATGTGAAGCAACCGTATCAAACAGCGCTCTCGCCGGATAATTAAAGATTAGGTCAAAGCCTGTCACCATATCGCTCTGTTTGATGGCCTTCTATTGGCCAAGGGTGTATTCTCTAGGCTGGGCTGGAGCAGTGTGGGATGCGGTTGACTGCGCCGCCTTCCCTTTCTTAGCCGCTTAGGCCGCAACTATCTTCTTCCCACTATGACAGTCACGAGCAAAGTGCCCCGGTCTGCCGCAGTGGTAACAGATGAGTGGGCCTCGCCCAGTCAGTCCCGATACTGAAGATTGAGCTGACCCAGAAGGTCTCGCTCTTTTGCTCCATCTGCGTTTCCCAGACGTTGTAGCGTTCGGTATGTTCACCATCGCATTTGCTACACCTTTACCTTTATAAGTAGGACTCATCACACCTATAGAGTCCATGCCTCAGAAAACTGACTTTGGGGGCCCACTTCGGCAATCGCGAGCAATATGTCCCTTCTTGTCACAAGTGTAGCACGTTAGGGGAACCCGGGTAGTGGCAACTTCTGCCACGCTAGAGGAAGGTAGATTCAACCGCCTACCCTTCCTCTTCTTCTTTGACTGCTTACTTATGGGGTCTTTCATGCTTTGCTCACATGTCAAAGTCATTTCCAGGGATCTAGCCGCTTGCACCACTGCATGGAAGCTAAGTAACTTTGGTCCCGCGAGTGCTTGACGTAAGTCACCCCGCAGACCGTTGTAAAACTTGTGAACTCTGGTCTCCTCATCGCCCCATGTTGACCCCGTAAAACAGTCCAGTCGGAGGAATTCATTCAAGTAATCATCTATAGAGTGTTCTCCCTGCTCGAGGTGTAAACATTGGTTCTGCAGTGGTATTTCGGGTTGCGCAAGTAAAGTTGCCACAACCGCGTTTGTGATCGCACGAACTGTGTCAGCACTATCCATGATGTTACGAGGTTGGATCCTTCCTACAGGATCCCAAAGCACCTATAATCGTGTAACAAAACACAATTAAGCAACCGAATTGTAGCATTAAACAGCAAAGGAATACCCAGATTCCACTATGTTGCTACAATCACACATGTATTTTATTCCTAAAGTGGACAATTACTGGTTATTTATAGGAGTTAAAGGCGACGCACACACGTGCTCACCACCCCTTAAAAGAATTTGACCACGAATTCAGACGGAAAGGGATCGAGACCCGTAGCTGATACTAATTTGTAACACCCTCCCTGTCACATAGCATATAACAGTAGGTCCGGCCGGGACCCCACGCCATATGAAATGAACAGAAGAGCGTGTTACTAAAATTAGCATTAAACAGTTAAAAACTATAACTATCTCAGCATCAGAGTCACAACGGAAGCATATTTATCATTTACTTGAAACCAGTTAAATACATGTCCACATCACTACTCGGAATGAAATACATAAATAGTTATTACATAAGTTTGTTTACATCAGCTAAGTGGCTTCCAAACATCGGCACGCAGGTCGTCCATACATGAACAAAAGTAAACAAAAGCTTTGGCCTTCAAGGGCCGGCACAGCACAGCAGTAGGGGCTTCAGCCCGCTAGCTCCCGCTAGTCTCAGCGGGACCTGTATAAGCAAATCCACCAATTGGTGGGAAAACAAGCAACCGGTCAGCTTTAGCTGACCAAAATTTATAACGACCCCGCCCCACACTCGGGGCGGCGGTGCTCCTTCCCTGCAAGTAAGAGTCAGCGGCATATATATATATATATATATATATATATATCCACAAACCACACCAACGGAGGCAAACCAAGCCATCCGCTTCGTGCTCTCAAGGCACACTTTGGCATACTCCCTGAGCTACGCCTTTCACACTAAGTCATATTTCAACTTAGACAAGCAATTTGAGCTAGTCCGTACACACGAAGTTCCAGCACTCTTCCATAGCCCGGTGTAATGAGGGGCGACCTCTACACCAACACTACAGGGGGTTTGGCTCAGCTAGACCCGCGCTCAATTATCGTTGTATATACGATACGGGTAAGCTTCACCCAATACCCATTTCTTAAAGCTGGGGTTTGCAAGTTCCATAGCTTTGACTGCTACCATCCAATTTCCAAGACTTAAGGTAGCTCAGAAGCACACACATTGTGCTGGGCGCTATCGCCGGCGCTAGCACTAGCGCCCGGCGTTAGCGATAGAACTCAGTTCTGCCCGGCACTGGTAACAAAACTGCTACCTCTGGGAAAACACCTCCAGATAACAACACGGGTAGTTCACCTAGAGCTACCGCCGGCGCTAGCAGCAGAACCTAGTTCTGCTACGATTTTTCGAGTACAGCCTGGACAATACCTCCAGCTCCTATTTTCTGCACAATAACATTCACATGACCCGAATCACAGTCTGTACACGGATTTTTCTCCGGCATGTTACACGCATTAAAACATCACCAATCTGGCTTGACTTGTCCAGATGGGCTTCACACAGCATGCCTATGCCCGTACTACCGTTCCGGGCTCTATATGCATTTTGTGGGGGAAATCACTTCATCCCACTAGAAGATCCGATCTACTTTTCGTAGAAGTCTTCCTAAATACATGCAAATCAAAGGACGTTCATGTCCAAAGATTAGGGAGGAGAATCGTTACCCTTGTAGGCCGTTTCGGTGCCATAGGATTGCGAGGGGAAGGCTGGAATCCGCGGTGGCACAAGCACGCAGATGCTATCACCCTCCTAGCACGATGAAAGCGCAACGCCAACAGATCTCCTTCCTTGCTCCCAAACATCTGCCCTCAGCTCTCCTCTCAACTATCAGATCAGATAAAAGCAGAGAAATGTGCAAAGAGTCGAATTTTGGGGAATATAAGGATTAATCGCTACCGCCGGCGCTAGCCACTAGCGCTGGCTCTAGCCCTAGAGTCGGTACCGTTTAGTGCCACTACCGCCGGCGCTATCGCTAGCGCCTGGTGCTATCGACAGCTCGACGTCTTCGACACCTCGATGCTTTGCTGCCTCGACGTCTCAACGGGTGCGCTACCACCGGTGCTAGCACTAGCGCCTGGCGCTAGCTCCCTGATTTCAGCTCATGCTCATTTTTGGTATTTTGGGTGCACATGCTATTTGGGGTCTTACATGTTGGTTATAAGAATTCCTTTGTCGTTGTTGGGTCATCTTATTTAGAGAAGAAACAAAGTTTGGATTTGCTATCTCTCCTTCAATAAATTGATTTGACATTCTGATAAGATGTCCATAAGACTTGGGTTCATTTCGTCTGACTTCAAATTTGAGAAGACCTACTTGTAATTTGTGTATTAAAGCAATTTTAAATAAGTTTTGATTAACATCAACAATTTCAAGTATTTCTCTTTGGAATCTATCAACGAAGTGATCAATTGTTTCATTATCCCCTTGCATGATCTAAAAGAGAGTTGTTGGGCCTCTCTTCCACTTCTTTGAGGTAGCAAACCTCAAGAGAAGTTCTCTTCGAAGATCAATGAAGCAAGTAACTAATTGAGATGGCAGCTTGTAAAACCATTCTCTAGTTTGACCGCTGAAGGATGTAGCTAATAACTTGCACTTGATTCCATCAGAGATAACTCTCAAAGAGATAGCTAACTCAAAAAACTTGAAGATGGTTGACGGGGTCTTCTCTGTTGGAGTTGCCATTGTGATCTAGAAGTGGTCAAACATGTAATGTCACTGCCAACGCGATATGAGCCTGCAGGGTCGCACATAAGAGCATGTGGAGAAGTTGGTAGATTGACTATGTTGGTAAAGGTTACCAATCACCATAAAGAATGGGGGAAGTCCAGCAAATGTTGCTATCTGAATTCGTCGGGTTTACACGGATGGAATTCGTCGGATTCGTCAAAATTCGTCGGGACGTTCCGTGGAAACTCGACGAACTGTGACAGAGATCATTAACTCGGCAAATGTTGCCGTCTGTTGTGATTCGTCGGAATTCGTCGGGATTCGTCGGATTGTTCCGTGGAATCTCGACGAATTATCACAGAGAGCCTTAACTTGGCAATTGTTGCCGTCTGTTGTGATTCGTCGGAATTCGTCGGATTGTCCCGTGAAATCTCGACGAATGCTGTTCCGTGGAATCCCGATGAATTGTAACAGAAGCCCCATTCTGATGTGTGGTCTACGGATAGCGATTCTTCATGAAGCTATTTATCCTTTGGGTATAAATAGGACTTCTATTAGGGTTCTCATTAAAAAAGACCGACGAAATAGAAGCCGACGAAAGGAGTTCCGCTCGCCCTCGACGGAAGGAGTTCCGTTCTCGTCTCGAACCCTAGACGGAAGGGGTTCCGTCTAAATCGCCTCCGCCGACCTCCTCTCCGTCGATTGTCGCAGGTGTTGTTCTTCCAGAAGCGGATCTAGCAATCCGTGGAAGTGCAAGGTGTGGTCTTCTTCTTCTCCCGGCTCGTGTGGACTATTGTAGAGACGTGGACATTATTCTACGTGAGAACTCTTGCAAAGCCAACGAAGGCAATCTTCTTTGTGGAGCATCTAGGTTGGATTTGATCCAATCCCGCCAAGGTAATTTCATACCTAGCATTTCGATTAACTTCTTGATTCAACATTCATGGTCGATCCGAACTTTTTGGGTTGTTTCTCTTCATTTTCCGCTGCGCCTACATTTGATGTATGGTTCTAGAAAAACCCAACATTGGTATCAGAGGGAGGTTCTGGTCATGGATGTTGTTTCAGAAGTTTGGTTATTCCAGTACGTGCAAATCTAGGTATTTAGAAGTGTTCTAATTGTCAAGATTTCTTCCTGGAACATCAAATGTTGATGATTTTTCAAAAGGGGTCTTGGTACCCCGCCAGGAACGTTTGGGATTTCGTGGTAATTTCTAATTGTTAGAAATTGTTGTCTCCTTAGCAGTAACCGTCCCTCAAGTGGTTAATGAACCCTTGTATTGTTTTGGATTTGGAATCCAACAATGAGAGACGAGCTTGTCTACTACTTTAAGTCGAGTTGCCTTTGCCTTTGTCCAATGCATGTAAATCTGAAGATTTGGAAGAGTTCTAAATGTCCATATTTAGCCCTTTAATCTATCAAAGGTTGATAGTCTTATGTTGTGCACATAAGGGATGCATGTGGATTTTAGTATGCTTGTTTTTCTGTGGATGTGCACTTTGATCAAATGTTGATCATGGTTAAGTGTTAACCTATTATTTAAAATTAAAATCCCTTCATCAAATATTAAGTGTTCGGATGCCTTCCGATGGATGACACTCTTCCTGCCTCGATCGATGAAGTGTGGGCTTTCCAAAGCAAGGTGCATTAATCTATCTTAAGGGTGCGAGCGGATAATTGTGATATCCCACTGTCGACATCGGGTCTAACTTAACTAGGTGACCTCAAAGGTTGAGTGCCTAGAGGCATAGGGTTGGCATGCTCCATATGATGGATGCGAATAAAGAGTTATTCACCAGCCATACAAGAATTGCATGAGGATGCAATTGGCAAGCGTTGCCTACCTAAATAACCGCATTATGAGAGGAACGCCAAAGCGGACTCGTGGTGCTGGTGAAATACGGATCTTGTCCACTAAGAGAGTAGCTCACATGGACTCTCTGAATTGATAGTGAGGCTTATCAATTTGAATAAAAATAGTGGGAGTATTTAATTGAAGCCCAAATTAAAATAAGTTGTATTTAGAAATTTTGGTACTGATTAAATTCTGCATGATTTCTTGTAGAATTCCATGGCAAGTGGTTCACATTCCACCTTGTCCCTGAGAGCTATCCTTGAGAAGGACAAGCTTAGTGGGACAAATTACATGGACTGGTATAGGAACCTAAGAATTGTTCTCAGGCAAGAGCGAAAGCTCTACGTCTTGGAAGAAGAAGCCCCCGAGGTGCCGACTGGGAACTCGTCCCGTGTTGATAAGGATGCTTATAATAAGTATACCGATGACGCCTTAGACGTCGAGTGCCTTATGCTTGCCACCATGAACTCTGAGCTTCAGAAGCAACACGAGAACATGGGGTGCAAGGAGATTTACGAGCACCTTAAGAAAATGTTTCAAGGGCAAGCTCGTCAAGAGAGGTTCGATGTCACGAAGGCCTTATTTCAGTGCAAAATGGGAGCTCGAGACTCAGTTGGTACTCAAGATGATTGGGTATATAGAGAACCTGGAAAGACTGGGTTTTCCTCTGGGTCAAGAGTTGGCCACAGATCTTATCCTGCAATCGTTGCCGGATAGTTATGAGCAGTTTGTCTTGAACTACAACATGAATGAAATAGACAAGACACTGCCCGAGCTCCTAGGCATGTTGCGAACTGCCGAGATAAACATGAAGAAGGCCAAGCCTGCTAGTCCCATATTGATGGTACATAAAGGCAAGGGTAAGGCCAAGGGCTTCAAGAAGACGAAGGTGGGACCTAAGTCACATCTTGAGCCCAAATCTTCTGCACTGAAAAAGAAGAGCACCGTGAAGGAAGGGAAATGCCACCACTGTGGCAAGGCTGGTCATTGGAGGAGGAATTGTCCTTCGTACATTGACGGTCTGCGGAAAATGAAGGGAGGTATGACTTCCACTTCAAATATTTACGTTATAGAGATAAACCTTTCTGCTCCTTCATCTTGGGTATTGGATACCGGATGTGGTTCTCACATTTGTACAAATGTGTAGGAACTGGGAAGGAGGAGATTGCTGAGTAAAGGAGAGGTGGACCTGCGCGTCGGCAATGGAGCAGGAGTTGCTGCTGTAGCCGTAGGGGTTTACCGTCTCTCTTTGCCCAGTGGGCTTGTAATAGAACTTAATAATTGTTATTATGTTCCGGCTATAACTAGAAACATTATATCCATTTCATGCTTAGACATGATTGGATTTTCTTTTATAATTAAGAACAATTGTTGTTCTATATTTAAGAATGATGTTTGTTATGATGTAGCTCAATTGTTTAATGGTCTTTATGTTTTGAACCTGGACCATCCGATCTATAATGTAGATAATAATAAAAGACTAAGAACAAATGACTCAAATCCTACATATCTCTGGCATTGTCGTTTGGGCCATATAAATGAGAAGCGCATATCCAAGCTCTATAAAGATGGACTATTGGACTCATTTGATTATGAATCATTTGAGCGATGCGAGTCTTGTTTATTAGGCAAGATGACTAAAGCCCCTTTCACTGGTTATACTGAGAGGGCTGAGGATCTCTTGGGTGTTGTACATAGTGATGTATGCGGGCCCATGAGTTCTATGGCTAGAGGTGGGTATTTCTACTTCGTTACATTTACTGATGATTTCAGTAGATACGGATACGTGTATCTTATGAAGTGCAAATCCGAAACTTTTGAAAAGTTCAAAGAGTTTAAGAATGAAGTGGAGAACCAATTGGGTAAAAAGGTTAAAGAGCTCCGGTCTGATCGAGGTGGCGAATACCTGAGTCATGAGTTCCGTGATCATCTGAAAGAGTGTGGTATTGTATCACAGCTCACTCCACCTAGGACACTGCAGCATAATGGTGTGTCTGAAAGGAGAAATCGTACTCTGTTAGACATGGTACGGTCGATGATGAGTCATGCAGACTTGCTTGTTTCCTTTTGGGGTTTTGCTTTAGAGACTGCTGCAATGACACTGAATCGCGCTCCAACGAAAATGGTTCTAAAGACACCATATGAGATATAGACTGGGAAGCGTCCTAGATTGTCATTCATTAAAATTTGGAGCTGTGAGGTATACGTACGACGTCAAATGCCTGACAAGCTGGAACCCAAACCAGATAAGTGTTATCTGGTGGGATATCCTAAGGAAACGAAAGGATATTACTTTTACCTACCGTCTGAGGGCAAAGTGTTTGTCGCAAGGACGGGTGTCTTCTTGGAGAAAGAGTTCTTGTCAAGAAAGACGCAAAAGATAGAACTTGAAGAAGTTCAAGAACCACAAGTAATGAATGAACCAGAATTAGAATCTGAGCCAGGACTACAAGATGTTGTAGCTGGAGAACCTGCTCAAGAGACACAAGTCCTACGTAGATCTGGTAGACCAAGATTTGAGCCTAAGAGATATGGATTTCTCGTGTCTCAAATAGGTAGTGTTGCTTATGGATCATGATGATGAACCAGCGACCTACCAAGAGGCTATGAATGGACCGGACTCCGACAAATGGCTTGAGGCTATGAAATCCGAAATGGACTCCATGTATACAAACCAAGTTTGGAACTTGGTGGAACCACCTAAAGGGGTACGACCCATAGGGTGCAAGTGGGTCTTCAAGAAGAAGACCGACATGGATGGGAATGTACAGACATTCAAAGGGCGACTGGTGGCTAAGGGTTTCAAGCAAATTCATGGTATTGACTATGATGAGACCTTTTCCCCTGTTGCCATGGTAAAGTCCATTAGGATATTGCTTGCTATTGCTGCGTATTATGACTACGAGATCTGGCAGATGGATGTCAAAACGGCTTTCCTAAATGGAAACCTCCTTGAGGAAGTGTACATGACACAACCCGAGGGTTTTGTATCCCCAAATGAAGCCACTAAAATATGCAAGCTGAATAGGTCCATCTATGGATTGAAACAGGCCTCTAGAAGTTGGAATCTTCGTTTTGATAAGAAAATCAAAGAGTTTGGTTTTGTCAAGAATGAGGATGAACCATGTGTTTACAAGTGAATCAGTGGGAGCATTGTTGTCTTCCTGATATTGTATGTAGATGACATACTGTTGATCGGGAATGACATACCTACCATGAAAGTTGTTAAGAACAACCTAGGGAACTGCTTTTCTATGAAGGACTTGGGTGAAGTGACTTACATACTCGGTATTAAGATCTATAGAGATAGATCGAAGAAGTTGCTGGGTTTGACCCAGAGTACATACATTGAAAAGGTGTTGAAGCGGTTCAACATGCTTGAGTCCAGGAAAGGATTTTTGCCCATGTCTCATGGTGTGAATCTCTCTAAGGACTAGTGTCCAAAATCTTGTGAAGATAAGGACCGCATGAAGTTGATTCCATATGCTTCGGCAATTGGGTCAATCATGTATGCAATGTTATGTACTCGACCCGATGTTTCTTTTGCTTTGAGCATGACTAGCAGGTATCAGTCTGATCCCGGTGAATGTCACTGGATAGCCGTAAAGAATATCCTGAAGTACTTGAGAAGGACTAAGGATGTATTCTTGGTATATGGTGGAGAGGAAGAGCTCGTTGTAAGTGTTTACACGGATGCCAGCTTCCAAACTGATAGAGATGATTCGAAGTCTCAGTCAGGGTTTGTGTTTTGCCTGAATGGAGGAGCTGTGAGCTGGAAGAGTTCCAAGCAAGAGACAGTTGCTGATTCTACAACTGAGGCCGAGTATATCGCTGTGGCAAACGCAGCGAAGGAGGCTGTATGGATTAGGAAATTCATCGGCGAGCTAGATGTAGTTCCTAGCATTGTTTGTCCCGTAGTTCTCTACTGTGATAACAATGGTGCAATTTCACAATCTAAGGAACCTAGATCCCATCAGCGCTCCAAGCACATACTTCGGCGGTTCCATCTTATTCGTGAGATTGTCGAACGAGGAGATGTGAACATTTGCAGAGTGCCGACTGAGGAGAATATTGCAGATCCACTGACAAAGCCTCTCGCACAGAGAAAGCATGATGGTCATACTAGATCAATGGGTATACGATACCTGAGTGATCAACTCTAGTGGGAGTCTTGTGGGTTGCATGTAAAATAAATATTCTGTTGGTTGTTTATTATTTATTATTCATATGATAAATTGTGTACCAATTATTTCTTTTTACAATTAATGACAAGTTGTTTTATTACGATATACTGTTTTTATATGATAGAATAAAATTCGTGATAAATACCCTTAGAATGTTCGCTTCCATAGGACATCAAGTACGTGACTTGAATGTGAGAGCCTATGATTTCGAAGCTTCATTCTTAAAAGGTCCCTGGTCGAGGTATCATCGTAGAAGCTAAGGGTGATGATGATACATTAAGACTAGCATGTGTGTTGACTGATGACCGGTTCTGACAGGTCATGATATTGTGATATCAAGTCATCACGTGGGTACTTGTTAGTGAACAAGTTGTACTGGACAGACCCAACCTGAGACTACTTTGTGGATTGTTACGTAAAAGTGTCACAAGTAGGTCTCATTTGACAATGGTGTTGTGGTCCTTTGACCTGAAGTCACAGCATTCATCGAGTGAGGAAGAGCGTGCTTTGATGTCATCTAAAGTCTTCCTTGAAGAAGGTTGATGATAAGGGTGGTCGTTGGGTACGTTACAAATCATTTGGGTGTTTGGGTGTGAGCAGATATGGGATTTGTCCTCCTATATAACAGGAGTTGCATCCATGGGCCCCTTGGTGGAATTGGACTGAGAAATGCATGGCCATGCTTGGTAGAGTCAATATGTGATATTGAGCTCACCATTCTCTGGAAGTCCGTTCTAGATCAAGAAACTTGGATTGAGCTATTATGAGGGTGACACGGTCCATGCCTCTAGTTCTTTACGGATGTAAGGGACAAAGGGACAAAGACAACGCAGGAACATTGGTCATAAAGGCTTATGAGTTATGAACTCTTATTGCTAGGGGAGCAATGATGCATTGCTAGATGCCGCTCATTGTTTGTGAAGTTTTTGTTTGATACTTTCAAGATCAAGTGGGAGACTGTTGGAGTTACCATTGTGATCTAGAAGTGGTCAAACATGTAATGTCACTGCCAACGCGATATGAGCCTGCAGGGTCGCACATAAGAGCATGTGGAGAAGTTGGTAGATTGACTATGTTGGTAAAGGTTACCAATCACCATAAAGAATGGGGGAAGTCCAGCAAATGTTGCTATCTGAATTCGTCGGGTTTACACGGATGGAATTCGTCGGATTCGTCGGAATTCGTCGGAACGTTCCGTGGAAACTCGGCGAACTGTGACAGAGATCATTAACTCGGCAAATGTTGCCGTCTGTTGTGATTCGTCGGAATTCGTCGAGATTCGTCGGATTGTTCCGTGGAATCTCGACGAATTATCACAGAGAGCCTTAACTTGGCAATTGTTGCCGTCTATTGTGATTCGTCGGAATTCGTCGGATTGTCCCGTGAAATCTCGACGAATGCTGTTCCGTGGAATCCCGACAAATTGTAACAGAAGCCCCATTCTGATGTGTGGTCTGCGGATAGCGATTCTTCATGAAGCTGTTTATCCTTTGGGTATAAATAGGACTTCTTTTAGGGTTCTCATTAAAAAAGACCGACGAAATAGAAGCCGACGAAAGGAGTTCCGCTCGCCCTCGACGGAAGGAGTTCCGATCTCGTCTCGAACCCTAGACGGAAGGGGTTCCGTCTGAATCGCCTCCGCCGACCTCCTCTCCGTCGATTGTCGCCGGTGTTGTTCTTCCTGAAGCGGATCTAGCAATCCGTGGAAGTGCAAGGTGTGGTCTTCTTCTTCTCCCAGCTCGTGTGGACTGCTGTAGAGACATGGACATTATTCCACGTGAGAACTCTTGCAAAGCCAACGAAGGCAATCTTCTTTGTGGAGCATCTAGGTTGGATTTGATCCAATCCCGCCAAGGTAATTTCATACCTAGCATTTCGATTAACTTCTTGATTCAACATTCATGGTCGATCCGAACTTTTTGGGTTGTTTCTCTTCATTTTCCGCTGCGCCTACATTTGATGTATGGTTCTAGAAAAACCCAACATTCTCCTCCAGAGAAAACTGGCAAATGAGTCTCTATGAAGTTATTGGGAATTGGCTCCCAAAAAATTCCATTAGTGAAGGGAGACGACTCTTCCTCCTCAAATAGAAAGGGAGGAGTTGGGAGATAAGTAGCAGGAAAAGGAGCTGCATTTGTTGCGGATTTAGGAGGAAGCTACAGAATGATGGTGATTAGAGCATGGTTAATCGCATTCAACTGCTGGCAAGACTGCTCCAGCTGTTAAGCAGCCTCTCGGCTAAATTTCCCTAGACGAAGCTCTATGTAGAGCTCAAGAGCTTCCAGAGTAAGTGCACCATTATAATTGGCTCGAGCCTCTTGCATCTCCATTGTTACTGATGTTCATCGAATACTCAAAATCTGAAGGTCGCGTGTTAGTTCTGTTGGCACAAAAAGTGTACGAAGTCCATACTTGCTCAAGGTGAAGGATGAGGGGGGTAATTATTAAGCAGCTGGTTACTTTGAGACATGAATGAAGGAGCGAGAGAGGAAGAAAAGAGATGGCTGTGAGCAAGAGGCAAGACCAGATCTACCCGTCGTGGTGAACGCCTCTCTTACGGCGGGCAATGCTATAGATATAAAAGTTGAGTGACAGCTGAAGATACATTCAGATACATGAAAAATAAAATAATACAAGGTGATGCGAAAATCTAGCACACCGCTATAGGCGGTAGCTAGACAGCGGCACGAAACTGCAGTGTACCGATCGTTCAAGTAATATAAAATGGGAGTGAATCCCCAAGAATCGAATCTCGAAGGAACACAGTAAGGTGGAGTTAACTATTGAGAAAGGACTTGAGATTGAAGTCCTTACGAGCGGATGGGTTATGGAAGCTTGGGATTTGGTTGTGGAAAATAAAAGAAAACACTACTCAACTACTCCTATGCAGGCCTTGAGCGCACTGCTTTGCTAGGCGGGAGGGAAACTACGTAGGCCTTGAACGCACTACTTTAAAAGGGCGGATGGACGAGTAGGCTAGCGGAATGGAGTGGGTCGCATCGGCGGAATGAGGGTCACAAGCACTTCGTTGACAAGCACGTCACTAGCAATTACTAATGTGGCACACGAACATGACGGCGGAATGGAAAATGGATGGGGGCGCACCTCATACACACATATAAACAAAAGATAACTTCACATAGACATGAAATGACTTTATATAGCAAGGTTTATAGTGTTCATCATCGAAATACAAAAGATCTAACAATTACAACATTCAATACAAAGAAGAAGCAAGTGAGGAATTGACCGAATCCGATGTCTTGTTGAAGATTCACGGCTGGAATCACTGGGTTGTCAATCCACATCCAAGCTCGGTACTCAACTGCGTCCGGGGTAGAGAAGGCTGTCACTACCTTCCAATGGCCCGTCTTCTTCGTGTCACGATCCAGCCGCACGACCAAGCTTTCTTCTCCTTGGATAATGGTGGATGTAGAGCTAGATCCTTCTCTTTAGATCTTGAGGATGATGGAGGAGGCCTAGGGCAAAGCCCTCATGGAAGGGTGGAATGGTACGGAGCTGGAACTCCTTTGCGGCAGAAAAAGGGTGTACGGTCCTCCTGCTTTAGGTCAGAAACTGCGCTTTTATAGAAAAGATCAGAAAATTGATCACGCACGGTCGAACGCACGACCGTGCGTGAACCGTGCGAAACATATACACGCAGAATGGCACAAAGAAGGAAGACGTGCCCATGCATTTTACACACGCACGGTCTAATCCGACCGTGCGTAAAAATGCACGGGTAACTTCCGAATGACCAACAACCAGGCAAACAGGGAGCTCGTGCGTTTTACTCACGCAAGGGCGAACCCGCCCGTGCGTAAAAACGCATGACCATATTCAGATCACCATTTTGCTAGCTAACATGAGCGCATGAACGCAGCCGTCCGTGCGTCAAGAAAACGCACGACCGTGTGATTCATGCAAACATGAATTCAGCCAAAATGGGGATCTGCCCCTATTCAAAGCCAAAGCACACGCTGGGAATACACTTCCAGCGCCAACATAAAGAGAAAAATACCATGGGGAGAACAGTGTGCTTACCCCCAGAAATGTAGTGTGCAATTGCACACTACAACGGGCCTAAACAAGCACTTCATGCACAAACATGAACAAGGTGAATATAAACAAATACGAACAAAAACTGAAGTACAAAAGCAGGAAAAATAGCCCGGATGAGTCTGAAAATCAGTATATAAATTGGACTCATCACACCCCCAGACTTACCTATTTGCACGTCCCGAGCAAACAAATCCTAAGCAAGTGGGAAAATGAAATAGCTAACTTAAAATTACAAAGTGGAATACCATGCGAAATCGCATGCCCATGTGCATAGAAAAATACTAGAGAAGATTTCTAATTATACACATAGTTTATAAATTTCAAAAAGAGTAAATAAATATTACTTCTACTCAAAATGGGAATCACGGTGAATCATCCGGTCACACATATGGAGAATGTAAAATAACCGCTGAGCCAAGCATTGCCAAAGTTGGGGTTCCGGACAAACTCTACCGAAATCCATCGGCGTCGGAGACCATAAGTTCACCCATTCACATTCTCTCCACGACACTAGATTGGTTCATAGCGTGAGTCGGTAGGAATTTTAGGTTTTAAATGGGGCATGGGTTAAGGTGAGGTAAACAAAGATAAACAAGAAGGCTTGAAACACCAAAACCCAAATGAGCTTTAATACAACTCCTCGCACACCGACATCGAATGCAAGTGAACCACACCCCCAGACTTAGATTTTTGCAACATGGGTGAGTGCACCGCCTACTCCGAATCATAAATTTACACAAAGATTTTTCAATTAGGCTCAAATTTTTTTTCTTTTCTTTTCACTTCTTTTTCTTTTTCTCATTTTTTTTCTTTTCAAAACATTTTCAGCAAATATAGCAAGAAAGCATAGCCACATTATCACAAAAGAAATTAACCACATCAACACCCCGAAAAATGAAAATACAACACGACTAAAGCTCAGATTTGGGTGTGCGACTAGGATTGGCTTTTAGGCTTTGGTGAGATGGAGGTGGAGCTGAATCAAGGAACGGGTAGGCACAACTAGGTTAACGAGGATAAGATGATAGGAATGGCACAAAGGCTCAACCGGGCCAAAATGATGACCTACGTCATTCTCACGCGCTAGAAATATCCAATGTCAATGCTTCAAGAATCGCTTGGGGCAAGTTCTTAGCCACCGAGAAAGATCATCTTTCCTCCCGGCTCGAGCAATGCACATTTAACAATCATTTACACACATCCCTATGCTACCGTTTGATTCACACCGGATTCACCATTTGAAGGGAGTAAACAATATTTATACTAACAGAAATGCATAAAGATATGAGTATAGAAAGAAATCTAATCTACAAAAATCCCTATACTCACATGAGTGCTTGACTAGAAACACCAGAGTCAACATTTTATACCACTACATAATTTAAAAGCCAGCACAATCATTTTCCCAAATACAAACAGAAATGAGTTATGCTCGTGACGCACTAAAGGTTAAGCACGCGCTCAAGTGGGTGCTTTGTGTGCAGACAAAATGAACAAAATAATTTAGATAAAAATTTCTAACATGCTAAGTGATCATGCACGTGAGTGGGTACACAAACAGGTCTCCCCCAGACTTAAACTACACATTAAGATATTCTAAAACAAAGTTAGGGGAAGAGAGTACCCAATGCTCAACAAGTAAGCATACCAAAAGATTGGAGTGAAGCCCTATGAAGAATCACAACCACCGCCTTCACAAATAGAAAATACCTGTAAGGGGTGGTCTCCGCAAAAGCAAACTACAATAACATATAACTAACTAATTTTTGAAGGCGATAAATTAAAAGACAAGAAAAAGTAAGATAACTACTGAGGTTATTGTCTTCCCAGCACGACTTATTCAGGAAGTGGCGGGTCTTAGCTAATGGAAGTACGGAAGGAGAAGTGGACATGCAGATGTTCTAATATCCGCGTCGGTAATGGGTACCGAAACGGTGATAGAACCACTACTCCTCTACCTAAATAATATTACCTCCTCGTCACAGGTAGAGGAGAGAGAAAGAAAGAGGTGGAGGGAGAGTCCTCCACTCTACTTTCACCAAAATAAATTTCCTTGCCTAGCAAGGTGTCATCTTCAGGGAGGCGGAAGGAGGGGAATACAATACATGGCAGATCCTCTGTGGAGGGGGGATTAACCTCCTCACACAAGAAGATGTGCGCAACACTGAATTATGCAAGTTGCACCACCTCCTGCAATACCTGTGAAGGCTCAACCTGCATAGGCTCAGAAGAAAAAGAAGGGGGTCGGGAAATAAAGGAGAAGAATGACATAAATAAATAGAAATTGGGGAAGTGGTCCCGGTCTCACTCCCATTAGGTTAGGAAAGTAAAATAATGTTTGCATTGTCATCAATGCTGCAAGGGTCGGCGGGATCAACATTGGCCTTCCCTAGGATTTGGACTTCCTCTACCGGTGCTGAGGAAAGATCCTCTTCACCGAGAAGGTTGTACTCCTCCATAGGAATAGGCACAACACATAGACCACCAGCCTCATCCTGTGACACATCCTCAACAATGTAGTCAGAGATGAATATAGTATGCACAACAGGGGGAGGAATAGTGCTTGGATAAATGTCAAGCACCGATTCCTCACAAAGAATCGAATCTGCACATGGTGATATATGCACAGGGGAGATGGGCTCAGCCATGTCAGAGCCAAGATCAGCCATAACTCTGATGAGCGTGTCTGCATCATTCCCTTCAAAACTTGAAGGTGATACATTAACATAATCAGAGGTGGAAGGTGTGCAGCCAGGAATAGGAGTTGGGACGATCCGGATATCCGGCTCGTCATCCTCGTCCAATTGGCGACGGAATGCAGCACAATCCTTCAAGGCATGATCCATGCTCCGACAAAACAAGCACTGTTTTGCATTTTTCTTCGGCTCAAATTGAACCGGAGATGAATGCAAAAAGGGCATGTGCGGAGCGGAAGAGTAACCATAGGACTTATGCGCACCATATGGAGTACCAGACGAAATCGGTGCTCTATATACTGGGCCATGAGTGCTAGGGTTACTATCTCCCTTTGGACATCTATCACTAGCATGCGATATATCTCCACAAAAACGGCAACGAATATTAAAAGAAGCCCACATTGTATGAAGATAACAAGATTCAAACAGAAAACACTATTGTGCAAAATACTACACCCAACAAAAATTTACTAGGGCAACCTAATATAAAACAGTAAAACAGAATAAGAAGAAATAAAACAAAAAGAATGCAATAAACAAATGGAAGGGTTTCTCACTCAGATTCTCCCTCTCCAAAAAACTCACACGTCTGTGTTCCCCGGCAACGGCGCCAAAAACTTGATATGCAAATCTAGCACACCGCTATAGGCGGTAGCTAGACAGCGGCACGAAACGGCAGTGTACTGATCGTTCAAGTAATATAAAATGGGAGTGAATCCCCAAGTATCGAATCTCGAAGGAACACAGTAAGGTGGAGTTAACTATTGAGAAAGGACTTGAGATTGAAGTCCTTACGAGCGGATGGGTTGCGGAAGCTTGGGATTTGGTTGTGGAAAAAAAACACTACTCAACTACTCCTATGCAGGCCTTGAGCGTACTGCTTCGCTAGGCGGGATGGAAACTACATAGGCCTTGAACGCACGACTTCGAAAGGGCGGATGGACGAGTAGGCTAGCGGAATGGAGTGGGTCGCACCGGCGGAATGAGGGTCGCAAGCACCTCGTCGAAGAGCACGCCACTAGCAATTGCTAGTGTGGCACACAAACATGATGGCGGAATGGGAAATGGATGGGGGCGCACCTCATACACACATATAAACAAAAGATAACTTCACATAGACATTAAATGACTTTATATAGCAAGGTTTATAGTGTTCATCATCAAAATACAAAAGATCTAACAATTACAACATTCAATACAAAGAAGAAGCAAGTGAGGAATCGACCAAATCCTAAGTCTTGTTGAAGATTCACGGCTGGAATCGCTGGGTTGTCAATCCGCGTCCAAGCTCGGTCCTCAACTGCGTCCGGGGTAGAGAAGTCTGTCACTACCTTCCAATGGCCCGTCTTCTTCGTGTTACGATCCAGCCGCACGACCAAGCTTTCTTCTCCTTGGATAATGGTGGATGTAGAGCTAGATCCTTCTCTTTAGACCTTGAGGATGATGGAGGAGGCCTAGGGCAAAGCCCTCATGGAAGGGTGGAATGGTACGGAGCTGGAACTCCTTTGTGGCGGAAAAGGGCGAGATTGTACGGTCCTCCTGCTTTAGGTCAGAAACTGCGCTTTTATAGAAAAGATCAAAAAATTGATCACGCATGGTCGAACGCACGACCGTGCGTGTACCGTGCGAAACTTATACACGCAGAATGGCACAAATAAGGAAGACGCGACCGTGCATTTTACTCACGCACGATCGAATCTGACCGTGCATAAAAACGCATGGGTAACTTCCGAATGACCAACAACCAGGCAAACAGGGAGCTCGTGCGTTTTACTCAAGCACGGGCGAACCCGCCCGTGCGTAAAAATGCAGGACCACATTCAGATCACCATTTTGCCAGCTACCATGAGCGCAAGATCGCAGCCGTCCGTGCGTCAAGAAAATGCACGACCGTGCGATTCATGCAGACATGAATTCAGGCAAAATGGGGATCTGCCCCTATTCACAGCCAAAGCACACGCTGGGAATACACTTCCAGCACCAACATAAAGAGAAAAATACCATGGGGAGAACAATGTGCTTACCCCCAGCAATGTAGTGTGCAATTGCACACTACAATGGGCCTAAACAAGCACTTCAAGCACAAACATGAACAAGGTGAATATAAATAAATATGAACAAAAACTGAAGTACAAATGTAGGAAAAATAGCTCGGATGAGTCCGAAAATCAGTATATAAATTGGACTCATCATAAGGCCAAAAGAAAAGAGCTGGCGATCAAGAAGGAGGTCGCTGAGATCGACAAGATCTGAAGGAAACCGTCTGGTAGGGTTGAGACTGCTTGACAGAAGCAAGATCACCAGGTATAGGCGAGACAGCCTGGCAAAGTTGAGATTGAGTTCGTTGTGGTCTACAAACTTGAGACCGCTCAGGTCACAAGCTGGGGGATGGAAACTCCCCCAAGAAGCCCCTTTCTAAATACCCTCTCCCCTCTATTTATAGACGCAAGGGCCTTCCCAAATGGGCAGGTGTAGGAATAACGGACTGCCCAGGTTTGCTCAGAACATTTACTGAGATCGTCGAGACCGCTGAGATCGCCAGGGAAATGTTGATACTTCCTAGAACATGCTGGAAGAGCCAGGTGCAAGCTGAGACTGCTAGATTTGATGAGACCGTCAGTCAAGCTAAGACCGCTTGGCAAGCTAAGACCACCAGTCATGCTGAGACCGCTAGGAAGGCTGAGACCGCTAGTTGTGCTAAGACCGCTAGGCATTATGAGGTCGCGTGGCATGCTGAGACCGCCTGGCGTGCTGAGATTGCCTGGGCCCTGCTGATCCTAACCTGGACATGCTAAGACCACCCAGGGCAAGCTGAGATCGTCGATCGCCTGCAATAATCAGCTCGATGGGGATCACCGATTTCCCGGTAAACACTAGATGCTCGCATAGAATCCATTAGAATTTTTCTTGCATTTGCGAGTTTCAAAAGTTTTAAACTATTTCAAATGGATGTTAAAAGTGCTTTTCTAAAAGAGATTATTAAGAAAGTGCTCTAGGTTGAACAACCCCCCAGTTTCATAAATGAAAATGTTGGGAAAACCCTTGTGATTTATCAAATAAATTATCTTAATGTGATTTCATCAGTTAGGGTGTATTACCCACATTGTATAGATTGGGTAAATGGTCATTAGATGTCTTAGGATGTCACACTGTAAGACCCCATTTTAGTTTTAAAAAACCCGGGTCTTATGCCCAGAATTACCGCTTTGCGGTGACACCAACACACGGGAAGGTCGCCACTACAAAGCGCCGATCCTACCGGCCATATCTATCACAGAAGAAGAAAGGTATAAACGAATAAAAGGAAGTTTATGTCCACAATCACATGCTATATATAATAAATGTCCACATGGTATAACTGAAATAACAATCTTACAATAATAAAGGGCTCATGCCCTGTACATCATGTCCTCACTACATGATCACTCGCGGAAGCTAACTACTAATCACTCACTGATCCTGAAACTTGTGCTCCTGTACAAGACTGGCCCGCCTCCGTCTACACCGGCCTCTGGTACCGCACCATCTCCTCGGTCCCATAAAATGATAAGGTCCACCAACCGTTAGTCAAAAGACTAAGCCAATCCCCCACCCCTCCCCCGGTGACTCCTAGGCACCGTGCGGGATGGATGAAGCGGAGTACATCAAGGGGTATAAACAATAGCAGGTGACGGCGGATCTAGTCTATAGGAAATATTTCTACAACTACACATATGTATATAGATAATTGAAGTAGTAAGTAAAACAGGGTAAAGAACAAGTAAGGTGCAGTAAGTAAAGACATGTATATAATAGAAAAAGTAACCATTGATTTATAGGAATGCCCATACAAACCTACAGACCAAGGGGTCGTTTAGCAAGGCATATCGTATAAAGAGTCCCATAACCAATTTATACGATAGGGGTAGGGGTTGAAATGCAATGTTTATTCCATGACATGCAGAGTTATGCAGTTTATGCTATGTTCATACAATTGCAACTCACACACATTGACTCTATGCGCACAGACCTTTAGTTCCCCCTTTTTGGAGCTAGCAAGACTCCCAGGATACTCCCATAGTGGCAAACGGAAGCGGTGGGTTGGGCCTTGCACACCTCTAGGTTGGTATTCACACTACCTAACCTAGACCTATCATACGCCTCAACTCAAAACCACGGAGCATCTGCGTACTCTTACTGGCTGGACCACCAAACTTTTATGGCTAAGTGCAAATTCCACACTTGCCAAGTCAACGTATCGACGTCGGTGTGAACGACCGTCCAATACCGAAGACCCACAACCTTCATGCACATGCAAACATGTTCTATTATATACCGATTCATAAATTCCCTGGGCTAACCAGCCCATCACTATAACCTTCCGAGCCACCAGCTCGCCGGATCAACCCGTCCGCACCAACAACATTACTGAGTCACAAGCTCACTAGACTAACTAGTCTGCTACTACAACCACCGAGCCTACCGCTCGTAAGACCAAACCGACTAATATACCCATAACAACGGGGTGTGGGTGAGTGTATTATTAAGTTAATCTTATATAACAACTTAGCCCTACAGTTTGTGGTTTACCTTGGACTTCCCGAGGATTACCCTGTAAGGGGCTCGCTACGGTACTAGGAACCACAATGGAATGAAATCCCAAAGACCCCTTTCTCAAGACACTTAGTATTGTTGATATCTACCCATAAGAACACCCTCCTTGCTATTACACTTGGATTAACCCTAGGTGGTTTATGACACGCTAGGGGAAAGACGATCTTTCATCAATCCCAAGCATGACCTTACCCTTAGCTCACCTAGCACGCCCTCGTCACCTAAACTCCTTTTGGTGACCTTCAATCTCTTCAACCTGACTACGTACACCAACTACATGCCACTTCCACTTGGCAGACCCCTAAATACCCAAGTTTCACATTCTTACTATACGCAGACCAAACTAACCATATGAAGCTTATAAGTAGAGGTACTCCAAATATTCACCCATATGACACAAGATTTTTACTGGAGGACTACCATAGTATTTTAAGACTAAATCCAGATAATCATATTTTTCCTCAACATTTTAGCATTTATTTAAATTTCTCCAATATTTGCTAAGTAAGAATATGAACATGAAGTGTAAGGTATTCTTATGACATGACTCTCATAAAATTAGTCTAAATCTATCATGCCAAAATAACAACAAATACAGAGTGTCACCATTTTATAATCAAGGATTATCCTCTAATTATAATATTGAACTTTTAGCCAAAATTAGATATTAAAGAAGCAACCACCAACAATATTTGTCCGAAAATTATGGGAATATAACCAGAGATTTATATTGATTAGAAAAGTTCTCAGGCCAAATTTTAGAATTTATAAAGGCATATTAACCACTCAAATAAATATTCCAAAGAATCCTAATATGAGCATGTTGTGAAGTAGCCTACTGATAACTATCTCCAAAAATTAAATAAAAATTCACAGAGCTTTCTAGTGCTCTGAAATGTCCTATCACCATGTTGCACATTTTTCCACAGAGTCTTGGACCCTTAATTATATTTCTTAAGATTAAGGTAAAATAAGTGCCTTGTAAATGAAGTACCAGTTAAATCATCTAATAAATTTCACGAAAAATACCAGAGGTCTATAATATGATTATAAAGGCACTACCAAGGTTTCATCATCATCCAAGACCATTTAAGCATGTAAATGTCTTATAAGAAATTCCCCTAAAGGGTTTATGACCTAATTTAGGGGAATTATGTACTCCTAAAATTCTCTCAAAATTTCATAGAGCATAATCACACCCCATGAACACATACCCTAAATTCCATGGCCATTCTAGGGCTTTTGACCACCTGGCCTTCACAAGGTACTATATGCACCCCAAGGGGTAAAAATAGGGTCCTAGGGCATATCCACCTCTACACTGTTGGATCGGTAGGCACCCTTAGAGGGGGGTGAATAAGGGTTTTAAAAACTTATATTATATTTTGAAATACTTGCTTATGATAAGAGATCAAAATAGTGATTTTGTTTAATGATCTAAATTGTTTTATAATAAAGGAGAGGATAATAAACAATTTAGAGAAATGAAGAACAAATCAATTTTATTACACAAAGAGAGACATGATTATTATTAGTAAAATTGATTACAAAATTTTGATTTCAATGACGCTAGAAATCAAAGCGAAATATGAAAGACTCTTTTTGTTTTCTATACCGACTCGTATCCCCACGAACCGGTTGGCTTTAGCCATTCCTTCCATGGATACGGCCTCAAGATGCTCTAGCTAACGCTTCCCCGGATATGGCCTCGACCACCCCCTAGACCTACACCCGAGACCTAGTCGCCAACACGAGGCGAATTTCTGCCCTAAGTCCTACCCAGACATAGTCGCCAACACGAGGCAAATTTACTACACGATTTAAAAGAGATGGATAAATGAAATAACAACAATATAAAAACTCCCTATATGGATCTCTTGGAGAAGTGGATGAAGGCCCGCAGAGTATGATCGTATTCGATGCGGTCTTTCGTCACGATGATGACGCGTGTTGAAATCTTCTCCATGGATCTCCTTAAGCCTTTATGTATTTGTGGGAGTATCTCTCTGAACCTTCCTCTCTATGCTGTGGCACGAAGCTCTGGAATTTTGGATCTCAAGAGGATGAGTAAGACGGAGCCAAGGGGTCCATTTCATATCCTTAGAGCTAACGCATGCGCTAGTGCTACCGCCAGCGCTATCCCATTTTAGGACATATTCTGCGCGGCAGAATCTTCAATCTGAGGAAACAATTCTCTCTTTCCTTCTATGCTCCGCGCTACCGCCTGCGCTATCGGATACCGCCAGGTGCTATCTCATTCTATATGTGCTCCCGGAATTGCGCTTAAGCATTCATTTCGTCGATCGAATTTTTGTCAAACGCAGTGATGAGCATTTCGTCGAGCACAGCTTACAGTTCGTCGAGCAAAATTTCGTCGAACTCAATTCGTCGATCAGGCTTTAACATTCGTCGAACTCAATTTCGTCGACCGAAGTTCGTCGAGCGGGCTTCAAAATACGTCGACTGGAAATTCATCGAACGCAAGATCAATTTCGTCGAACCCAGTATACATTCTCAGCGGTTTGGTTTCTTCATAGTGGTTCCTTAGCGCTAGCGCCAGGCGCTAGGTGATACCGCCGGTGCTAGAAGTAGTGTTGGATTTGAAGGTTCAAATTTGGGGGCAACCTTCTTATGTAATCCTTGAGTCATATAGACTTTGTTTTCCTGCACACTTAAACACACAAGATCAAATACACATAGGATTTGTTATTCTCAAACCTAGGACATGCGGAAGACCATGTTCCAACAAACTCCCCCTTTTGATAATAACAAAACTATTAATGATAAATCAGAGCATTAATATATAAGCATGATGAAACTTACTTGTGTGTGTGTGAGAGTGATGACTTAGGATAATTATCGATTTTAGCATTAAGAATTGCTCCCCCTAAATATATGCTCCTCCTAAGTGAATGCTCCCCTAATATGTAATCTATCATCTTAATTAAGCATGTTAGTTTTCTATTTTGATAGCAGATTATATTTATCATGTTAGTTCTCCCCTTTTGTTATTAGCAAAAGTGGGTAAGGAAGCAAAACACAGAAAAGTTTTGATTTAGAAGATAAAGGCATGATCGAGCTTTTAGAGGGAATGAAATGATAAGGAGTTTTAGAATAATTTTTATAGAGATAGATCAGAATTTTTAGCTTAAAGAAGAACAATGTTAGTTTTCTCCTTTATATAATAGTTTTAAGCATAAAAAAATGTAATGATTTCCAAGTAACTAAACTACCCAGACAATATGTCTACACCCTAGCCCCGTACTAAGTGATGGATGGGCATGAGGAACTGCATACATGCCGTAGGTTGGGGTGTTAGTCCCATATGCAAACACTAGAAAAATTCAACCCAGCACTCTTTCCCCCCAGTGCCTCACAAGGCCCCACTGGAACCCTCCCCGGTTAAGGACAAGACATGACTAGAGATAAGGTTATCTAATGTCTACAATCCTATGCCCCCACTATGGTGAGAAATGAAGTCATGGGTAATAATTATTGGAAACATTTATGCGTTTAAAATCAAATTATAATTTCATAGCCAATGGGTTTTTATATTTGAATTCTTAAAGAAGAGTTCCAGAGCTAATTTGAAATCCAATAGTAAATCACAGTTTTAGCATTACAATATTTGTGTTAGAATAACCAATAGAAATAAATCAGAGTTTTTAGCAAAAAAAAAATATTCTTGTTTAAAGCAACCAATTTAAAGTTTACCAAGCAAGTCTACCACTTGTTGAAAGGAAGGAATGTTAAGATTCAAGTGAGGATGCACACAAAATAAAAGACTTTAAATACGCATGAAAGTGCAAGGTAAAGTAATTATATGGTTATGATGCGGAAGACTTATCGAAATACAAGAAACATCTTATTGTAATCAATGATGATCCATAAAAAGATATATGAGTTAAATTTCATAAAGAAGATGTTTTTGTAAATCATTGTTCAATTAAAATCTTTAAGTCTAACAATAAAGTAACCAAGCATGAAATAATATTATCAAAAGGAGATTACTACAATGTTATTTTAATTCACAAATTCAAAACATACCAAACATTGTAGAAAACATGCTAGGTTATCTAGTGCATTTATATAGAAAGAGTATTATAGAATTTTAGCATTAGGATCCAATACTCATGAAAAGAAGTGTTATGAAAGATAATGATGTGCACATAGTTGTATTTTTAATAAAGTAAACAAATGTTTTAATCAAAAATACAAGAAATATGTAAAGTAAAGAGCACAATAAAACACAAATAATTTTACTTCCACACACTTCAATGCACAAACAAAATGTACAACTACCAAGGTGCTTTGCACACACAATGCTCATCAAGACTTATCAGGGTGCAAAGTAGTGCTTGGGGGATCACATATTTTATTTTATTTTAATATTGAAACTAGTGATCCGGTGTACTTAAGAGTAGTTTTTATTTTGAAATAAAGATATGGTTTGCACAAGATACTTTACTATTCTTTCCAAGGTGCTCAACCTCACAACGCTTATTAAGACTTATCAGGAGGTTCAAGTAGTGCTTGGTGGATTTATCTTTGTCACTTTATTTTATGATTTTTGTTTTGTACAAAGTTCTCTGAATACACTTGTTTTGCAAACCAATATATTTATGAAAACATAACCACTTTTCTTAACTTTTAAAAGTGCAAACAAAGGTTGTGTAGGTAAGATACTTGTGCAGTTTTAATTCATTGTACTATTACAAAACATACACAAGCATTCTTAGATTAAAAACATATGTAGACAATGCCAAAATAAGTGAGTGAATAAATATCATTATCAAACATAAAACATTTACTCATACTTAGAGGCATGCTAAGCTTAGTTCTACACAACTCTTACAATATAATTTATTTACATGAGTTTAGAAGTACCAAGGCATGATAAAGACAATGTTCAAAGTAGTTTGAAAATATGAATCACAACATTGTAGAAAGTCTTAAATGATAGACGAAATCATGCTTGATTTTCTCAATAAAGTCCATACAGTATTTTTCATGTTTTTGCAAAATATTTTTAATTTAAAGTTTGAACTCTTATAATTTGATCTTGGACTTCCCGAGGTCTACCCTGTGAAAGGTTCGCCCGATACTAGGCGATATGATGGGATGATAGCCCAAATCACCCTTTCGCAAGATACATATAAATAGAAAAGTTAAGTTCAAAATAATAATTTTTGATACTTGTTTTTGTTTTATATTTTTGTATTTGATTTTTCCATATAGGAATAGAAATCAAACAAATAACCAAAAATATTTTTTGTATTTGGCTTTTGTAATTTTGTATTTTAATTTTTCAAAAATCAATTATAGGCATAGATGCAAAAATGAGTAGTACATTTAAAATAATATATTTTAGTGATTTTTCATAATTTTAAAATTACAGAAAATCTGAGACTTGAGCTAGCGCCGACGTTAGGTACTAGTGCCTGCGTTAGCTCACAGAGAGTGCTTATTTTGATCATATAGCCTAGATTTTCTTCGATCTTGCTTCCAATTTTTCTTGATTATGTTTGTGCAATATAAGGCCTGTTTAATGAAGTGAAGAGACGAGAAGAAATCCCAAAAAGTTGCGGAAGTTAGAATTTTAGTTCATGGGTTTCACATTCATTAAAGCTTAGTTCTTGAGTTTTGCACAACATATGCATGAGTGAAATGATCATAAATAAGTGAAATAATATTCATGCAAATTTTCAATTTCGGTTAGACATGATTATGATTTAACATACTAAGGGTAATTAAAAATGACGCAAATATATTAAATACCTAGGCAAAACTTGCGCATTTTATAAATTTAGCCTAATATCCCTAAAATACGTATTAAATCCATTTTGACACTTATTTCATTTATTCTTAATAATATCATATGACAATTTTAGTTTTTCAAATTTTATAAGACTTTTAGGAAATGAATTTAGAAGGATACAAAAAATAAGGATAAGTAGATCACTTACAAAATGACATGACTTATTATTCAACTTTACTTAATTTGATTTATTTATGAATTTTGGTTTAATATGTGAAAGTCATATCACAAGTTAATACAAAGTTCTCCGAATATACTTATTTTGCAAACCGATATAATTTATGAAAACATAACCACTTTTCTTAGCTTTTAAAAGTGCAAATAAAGGTTGTGTAGGTAAGATAATTGTGCAATTTTAATTCATTGTACTAATACAAAACATACACAAGCATTCTTAGATTAAACACATATGTTGACAATGCCAAAATAAGTGAGTGAATAAGTATCATTATCAAACATAAAACATTTACTCATACTTAGAGGCATGCTAAGCTTGGTTCTACACAACTTTTTCAATATTATTGATGCACATATTAATAGATATATCAAAGCATGAAGAAAACAATGTTCAAAGTAGTTTGAAAAGATAAATTGCAACATCGTAGAGGTTCTAAAGAAATAGATTAAATCATGCTAAGAGCCGTTGAAGATTAGAGATGTATAAAAGAATGAGTTAGGGCACATTTGAAACTCTCGGTAATGTGCAAAAGAGATCAACTGTTACATTGATGACTGAAGCTCTCGTCTTCTTCCTTCTGCTCACTGAAGAAGACGAAGAAGAAAACAGAGAAAGAAAGTTAGCTCCTTTGCAAGAAGGAGCAAGGTGATCTTCCATCACTCTATCGAAGAGGAAGATCAAGTTAGTAGCTGGCATCGACATCTTCAGCTACAGGAAGCACAGACGGTGCAGGATCTACAGGAGAGTACCTCAACTGTAGAATAAATTTCTAAATCATTTATATGTAGGGCATCTTGCCTGAGCTGTATGACCATTTGGTCTGAGTTTGTAGGAACCTGTGGGTTCTGAGCTGTAGGGCTGAGGGCCTGAGTTTACGATCTAGAGCAGATCTGAGGTAGGGCTTAACAACCTGAGGTAGGACCAGGAGCTGATCTGAGCTGTAGGAGGAGGAGTCCTCTGAGTGGTAGGACCTGGGAGAGGTCTGAGTTGTAGGACATTATTGTCTGAGCTGTAGGAGGTGTTATCCTCTGAGTTTGTAGGGCAGCTGTGCCTGAGGTAGGAGTAGGAGATAGCTCTGAGTTGTAGGGACTTGTGTCCTGAGGTAGGATCATTCTTGATCTAAGAAGTTCTGAGGAACTTGTGCTGTAAGCTCTTTGAGCCTAGATTGGAGAAGTTAGCCCTGTCTAACACACTGTTAGAAGGGTGGAGGTGGAAAGTGGACTACCCATAGACACACTGTCTTTGGGGAACCACTATAAATTATTGTGTGCTTTCTGTGTTTGCTGATTTGCTTGAACCAACTCTGAAAATAGCTAAAGCTAATCAAGTAAAATTTAAAAGACCTATTCACCCTCCCCCCCCCCTTTAGGTGACTTAGACTACAAACCTTATATTCTTTCAATGACCATGACATGATGGCTTAAAATGAAAAGCAAAAGGAAAAAATTGAAAAGACATTAAAGCACATCATGAAGTAGAAATTTATATATCTTATTTTGAAAAGTTTCTACTTCATGCATTTGATGATACCTAATGAATAAGTGTTTTAGGTATCCAAAGGGGACCATGTGGGATGGTTCCTTTGGGTAACCAAATATAGCGAGATGGCTTTTGGGGAGACAAGTACGAATGAACCCTTTCAAGTGGAGTTAATGTTCCATCTTTAATTTTGGGTCTCCACTCATACTTAGGTTTAATATTATAATTTTGCATTAACTTTCCATATTCATTAAATTTAGGCTTAAAATAATGATGACATTTGAAATCATTTTTCATAGGAAATTTTTGCATATTTGAATTTAATTTAGGAGATAAACAATTTTGTAAATAATGGTGATTTTGATTTTGATTTACAAATCCTTTCTGTTTCTTACTCCCATTATTAGACTTAGTTACGATATTCATATTCACATTCAACTTGCTTTTAGATATTTGTTGATATTGTGAATTTTTATTTATAATTTTCATAAGCAAATTGATTTTTGATTTTAATTCATCATTCTTGATCTTTAGATTATGCCTAGCTTTATTATAAGCTATTGTGCTATTTTTAAGAATGGAAACAATTGAATCAATATGATTTTGATAGTTATTTCTATATTCATCAAATGTTTCATCCATCTCTTTAATTTCAATTTTGTAGTCCTCACACTTAGCACAATCATTTTTCAAGGATGAATTTTCTAAACATAATCTTTCATTTTGTTCTTTTATAAAAAGAAGTTCCTTTTTCAAGTTCCTTGTGTTTTTCTTTTAATTTATTATATTCTACACAAGGTGTAGTGTTTTCAACTAAGGAAACATGGATAGAACTAGATAAATTTGAATTTGAATGTTCATTAATTTTTGCCTTTAAATTTTTATTTTCTAAGCACAAATGTTTATTAGCATCTTTTAATTTCTTAATTCTGCGCTTAGCCATTTTTAGTATATTGAAGCTAGAGATAAAAGTTATCACACAACAGAAAGAATTAGACTTTCTTACAGCGCTATTGAAAGAGGCAGAATATGAGCAGGAAGTTCCTTTGTCATCTTTTAGGCCTTCCTCCGTCATAGATGAATTTTC
The DNA here is from genome assembly GCA_033032865.1 of Dactylorhiza incarnata. Taxonomy (NCBI): domain Eukaryota; kingdom Viridiplantae; phylum Streptophyta; class Magnoliopsida; order Asparagales; family Orchidaceae; genus Dactylorhiza; species Dactylorhiza incarnata. The sequence goes on along the minus strand of JAWHQI010000103.1, from coordinate 1,646,773 downwards.
ATCTCCTTTTTCTCTTGATGTATTGCTCTCTTTTTCTAAGTTGATTTCCATGATCTCCATGGTTTTGCTATGAGAGAGATCTTCTTGAATGATGGTGGATGCTTGTATGTCCTTCTCCTCCTGTGTTTGTTCCATACCTGCGAGAGGAAGATCATACATTTCTTTAAGAAATTTCCATACTTTGTATGCACTAGAAAAGCAATATATTAATTTTGAAATTTCGTGAGATAAAGCACAGAAAATACTATTTAAAGCTTTTGCATTTAGATGACGTTCCTATTTATTTGATTCATCTGCTGGTCTAATTATTGCTATATCCCATGCATTGGTATCTAAATTGTTAATAAACTTTTCCATTAAAAATTTCCACACTTTATAATTTCTCCCTTCGAATAAAGGTGGTTTAAAAGATTTTTCTTCTTCATAAAAATTTACCCCACTAATAGAAGCGAGATCATGAGACGCCATTATTCCTGGTTGTTAAGCCGATTGGAATAACCTAGCTCTGATACCACTTGTTGGATCGGTAGGCGCCCTTAGAGGGGGGGGGGGGGGGTGTGAATAAGGGTTTTAAAAAACTTATATTATATTTTGAAATACTTGCTTATGATAAGAGATCAAAATAGTGATTTTGTTTAAAGATCTAAATTGTTTTATAAAAAAGGAGAGGATAATAAATAATTTAGAGAAATGAAGAACAAATAAATTTTATTACACAAAGAGAGACATGATTATTATTAATAAAATTGATTACAAAACTTTGATTTCAATGACGCTAAAAATCAAAGCGAAATATGAAAGACTCTTTTTGTTTTCTATACCGACTCGTATCCCCACGAACTGGTTGGCTTTAGCCGTTCCTTCCCCGTATACGGCCTCAAGCCGCTCTAGCCAACCCTTCCCCGGATATGGCCTCGAGCACCCCCTAGACCTACACCCGAGACATAGTCGCCAACACGAGGCTAATTTCTGCCCTAAGTCCTACCGAGACCTAGTCGCCAACACGAGGCGAATTTACTACACGATTTATAAGAGATGGATAAATGAAATAACAATAATATAAAAACTCCCTATATGGATCTCTTGGAGAAGTGGATGAAGGCCCGCAGTGTATGATCATAGTCGATGCGGTCTTTCGTCACGATGATGATGCGTGTTGAAATCTTCTCCACGGATCTCCTTAAGCCTTTATGGATTTGTGGGAGTATCTCTCTGAACCTTACTCTCTATGATGTGGCACAAAGCTCTGGAATTTTGGATCTCAAGAGGATGAGGAAGACGGAGCCAAGGGGTCCATTTTATAGCCTTACTGCTAACGCCTACGCTAGTGCTACCGCCGGCGCTATCCCATTTTAGGACATATTCTGCGCTGTAGAATCTTCAATATGAGGAAACAATTCTCTCTTGCCATCTGTGCTCCGTGCTACCTCTTGCGCTATCGGATACCGCCAAGCGCTATCTCATTTTATATGTGCTCCCGGAATTGTGCTTAAGCATTCTTTTCGTCGATCGAATTTTTGTTGAATGCAGTGATGAGCATTTTGTCGAGCGCAGCTTACAGTTCATCAGGCGAAATTTCGTCGAACTCAATTCGTCGATCGGGCTTCAACATTCGTCGAACTCAATTTCATCGACCGAAGTTTGTCGAGCGGGCTTCAACATTCGTCGACCGAAAATTCGTCGAACGCAAGATCGTCGAACGGAAGATCAATTTCGTCGAACCCAGTATCCATTCTCAGCGGTTTGGTTTCTTCTTAGCGGTTCCTTAGTGCTAGCGCCAGGCGCTAGGTAATACCGCCGGTGCTAGAAGGAGTGTTGGATTTGAAGGCTCAAATTTGGGGGCAACCTTCTTATGTAATCCTTGAGTCATAAGATCAAATACACATAGGATTTGTTATTCTCAAACCTAGGAGATGCGGAAGACCATGTTCCAACATACACCACCCCATCTTACTCATGAAGGTTTTTTAGGTGATCCTAAACCAGTGGCCAAGGTTTCAACTCATGGTGATGAGTTTTGACCACCATACCCCAAGATAAACACCATACCCTAACTTTGACCTAATAAGACCCAACTTGGGTTAACCAATTTTCAAACTAAATCAGTCCCAATTGGGCTGAGATTTTTACCAGGGTCAGGTGATAACCCTAAGAAGTACCCAAAATTTGGAGGGCATTGGAGGTCATTTGACCCTCTAAATATTTAATATTTGATTTATGAAATTATTACAAAACCCTTAGAAAAAGGTTATCCTAAAATTCCCATCTTTGGGTATGATGTGTGGGTAGGTGTAAATAGCCAAGGTTTTAAATTTCAAGGCCATACCATTTACCAATAGAAAGATATTCAAGAATTTGTGACTGTCCACCCTAGGGACCAGTCCTAGTCAAGTGACTCCACATGGGGCTATAGTGCCCCTATTGACCTGAAATAAATTTTCACTTAAACTAGACACCAAGGGATACAACATTCATGTTGGGCACTTTTTCATTTGAGGGCTTCTAGTATTTCTAATAATTAAAATAAAATACAAGTCTCTGCATGCGACGAAATCCGATCTGCGTTCAATGAAATCCGATCTACGTTTGACGAACGTCGTGCTTTAGTTCGACAAAATCAGTTCTCCAACCAGTTCAGCAGATCATCTCTCAGTTTGATGAACTCCAAAATTAGTTCGACGAACTCTAGATTTAGTTCGATGAATTAATTCAGTTCGGCGAATTAATTCCGTTCGACGAACTCCGGGTTCAGTTCAACGAACTCAACTATCAGTTCGGTGAATTAATTCCATTCGACGAACTCCGGGTTCAGTTCGACAAACTCAACTATCAGTTCGACAAACTCCAGAGTGTGTTCTACGAATGAATTCCGTTCCACGAACTCCGGATTCAGTTCGATGAACTCAACTATCAGTTTGATGAACTCAGGCTACATCTCGATGAATTTCTTCTACTCAGATCGACGAATTAATGAAATAATGATATATCATAATCATTTAAATCTACGAATAGCTGATCATGGCAAATCCGATGGCTCATAGTCATCGTCCCCGTTGGATGGACGGCGCGGGACAGCCCATCCTGGGCTTCTTTGCGGGACGATTTCCCGTCCACCTGTGCCTCTTCCCGGCCAGCCAATGCCACCACCACCTTCGTTGAGGTGGTGGTCGGCGATAGGGGTTGGTTGGCCAGAGGTGGTCGGAATCGGGGTTTAGAGGAGGGGAAAGAGAGCTCGAACCGAGCCCTTTTTGAAGCACGATCCGAGCCCAATTGAGCTCGGATCAAGCCCCAAATTATCATAAGATCTAGCACTAAGGGAGAGGAGGCGGATCAGACCTGGGCTTCTTTGGTGGTGCGAATTCTGGCGAGTCACCATGGCCGGATGTGGAGCTTTTGGCGCAATGTTGATCCTAGATTCTGTTGCTTGACTTCTTTTGGGAAGGTGGGGAAACTGATCCTCCCAGTCCTCTGAAGGAGTTATAAGGTTCAATTGGGGGAGAGGGAGGGTGTAACTCCTAATTGTCATGAATGCCACTAATGGCCAATTTCGGCCAACTGAAATTTCATGAATATAGCCACCTATGTGGTCGGCCAAGGCTGTTAAACTTCTCCAAATTACTGAGGGGAGGAGTACCAAACCATGGGAGATGAAGAGAGGAAGCCTTTGGCCTCCCAAGCCATGAATGGCCATTATTCCTCTCTTTCTCTCTCCACCATTTTTGGGGAAAATGGGGTTTCTCTCTCCTAATCATAATGTACAGAAATTGGATGGTTTTTTGAGTAATTCTCAGCCTCCTAGACAAATGGGCTACTCCAATTGGGCCTAGCCCAAGTAGATTGGGCTTGATTAGGTCAAAATAGGTCATTTTGACCTAAATTTAAGGGGGAGTTGACTTTGGTCAATTTGACGATTTTGGTTTGCCCCAATGGGCGTCTAGTGACTCATTGGACTCCTCTAAGAGTTAGAAAGATCTAGGTAGGGTCAATTTGGCAAGGTGGAGGCCAATTGACCCACAATAGGGCAATTTGACCAAAATCGGGCTAAAGTTGACTTAGGTCAAATTGTCCAAATTGTTGGCCCCATGATGGGGGGTTTTTGGTCCATTGGGTCCCTAATATCCTTATAAGGGTAGGGGAAAGGTCAATTTGGCATGGTGGAGCTCGATTGGCCCTAATTAGGCTACTTTGTCCAATTTGGGGTTAGGGTTGACTTTGGTCAATTTGGCCTCTTTGGTTGACCCCTGTTTACCCGGGAAACCGCTTTCAAGAGGATTACTCGCAGACTGAGCGGTTTGCGGATCCAAGTCGCCCGGCTCAGGTTAAACGAGATTCATCAGTACCAGCTAGCACAGGCCGGGCGGTCTGACATAATTTAGACCGCCTCCAAGTATTAAAGATAATCCAAGCCCAAGTCCAACAGGGCAAGTCGCGGTCTCAAGTCAGAGATCGCGCGGTTTGTGCCATGGAGACAGGACAAGGTTCGAGGTCAAAGAACAAGCCGCGGTCTCAAGACAGAGACCGCTCGGATAGCATCGTCGCCTTGGTCGCATCACCTTCAGCTCCTGGTCAGACAGGCCGGAAGGGCAAGCCGCTAAGCCGCGCGGCTTCTTTCCTTCCTTCTTTGTGTATCCCGTCACCGCCTGCCCGTTTCTCCTGTACCCGGGCAAGAGGTTATTTTATCCCTGCCCGTTCGGGCAGGCCCCCAAGCCTATAAATAGGGGGCGGCACTGTTCCCAAGACACGCACACTCGAATCTAGGAGCTCGCTTGTTTGAGCTGCGGACTCGAGTTTCTCGTCTTGCGGACTGTCTGACCGGCCGGCTTCTCTTTTCCTGCACTTGTAACCCGCTGTAACCCCTTCTTTCTAATCAAAGGAAAGCCCGTCGCAGGAGTGGCATTTGCCGCGGCGGGCGAAGTCTGGCCTTGACCGCTGCTAGCGGTCTCATCCTTCCACCCAAAAAGTAACCGGCAACCCGCAGCCTCCGGTTTCCTTCGGAGGTGCGATTTCGGACTCAACAGAAACACGCGACCTTCAGATCGCGGATTGTCGGTGAAATCCTTTTCGCCATAATGTCAGACCGTCAGTTCCCCCCTGGAGATCGCTCCGATCACAGCGAGGACTCTTTGTGGGAAGCCTTGGAGCAATCCAGGAGAGAAGCCGAGCAGGCTCAGAGGGCCACTGATCAGCGACTTGAAGCGATCAGTCAGACTTTATCGATGCTAACCGAGCGGCTAGTTCCACAACAAGCCGCGGCTAATCAGGCGGTGACCCCGGTCCCTCCTCCACCTCCTCCTTACCCGCTACCACAAGCCGCTAACTTCCATCCCCAGCAAGAAGGCTTTGCGGCTAGGCAAAGCTTCTATCAGGAAGCCGCGCACAGCATGCCGGCTCGGGCCCTTGATTTCCAGGTGGCGGCTTCTCATGCTGCCCGCCTTTCTTACCCGCAGGAGGGCGCGACCCGTCTCTCCTACCCGCCTGAAGTTCCTATTCATCACTCCTACCCGCCAGAAGCTGTTGCCCGGTCTTCTTATCAGGCGGCTTGTCCGCGAATAGCCGCAGCTCCGGCGGCTTATTACCCTGCTCCTTTATATGAAGATATGGAAGAAGCTTCTCCCTTTGTGGACGAAGTCAGAGGGGAGCCTGCCCCTAATAATTTTAGGGATCCTCGCCTGCCAGCTTTCAATGGGGAGATAGATCCTACGGTTCATTTACAAGCCTTCGAGTCAGCCATCGCTCTCAGAACCTTAACTGATGCAACTAAGTGCAAGCTTCTTGTAACCTCCTTTGAAGGACAAGCGAGGGAATGGTTTTACGGTTTGCACCCCAGGTCAATCCGTTGTTTCGCTGAGCTGCGAAGGGAATTCCTGTTGAGATTCTCTACCTCGAGAAAGAGAAAAAGTGGCCCGGCGGCCCTTTTCGATATAAAACAGCGGGAAGACGAGACGTGGGCTCGTTTTGTAGATCGCTTCCAGAAAGAGATCATGGAGGTTCAAAATGTGGATCCAGAGCTGTCTAGGGTTGCCCTCATCCATGGCTTAAGAGAGGGTCCCCTAAAGTTTGAAGCAAATATAAGGGAGCCCAGGACTTATCAGGAAATGATAAGTTTGGCAAATATGTTTATCAGAGGAGAGAAGAGCAATCCAGACTACGTCGCAAAGCTGGTAAGCGGCAAGGAGCAGTCAAATCCATCCTTCCATCATCCACCATCAAATCAGTCCCACTTTGAACCCCATTCCCAAAGGGGGAGGAACTACAAAAATAAGCAACCATTTATGGGCCATCAGCGGTTTCAAGATCAAAAACCACCGTTGGCCGTCGCTCCCGCTCCATCCGCTCCCCTTCCGCAAATCATGCCGGTATATTTACAACAGTATGCCGCGCAGCCACCTCCAATTATTCCATCAATTCAATACGATGATTCGCAAGAGTCATTCACTCCCCTAAACGTCACCATGGACGAAGTAGTCCAGATTCTGCAAAAGAGGCCAGATTTCAAAAGGCCTGCTCCTCTAAAGTCGGATATTCGCAATCGAAATCCGAACCTTTATTGTGAATATCATAAAGAGGGGGGACATCTAACTGAAGACTGTCGAGCTCTTCGTCTGCTTATAGAAAGACTCCTGGGAGAAGGAAAGCTCCGGGGTCTAGTTCGGAAAGATAAAACTACTGAGCCAACTACCGAGAAGAAAAAGGAGAAGGAAACAGTAGAAGTGACCTGGGAATGCGCCGACGTCGAGGACGCCGACTACTATGGTGACATCCATCCTTCTACCGAATGTGTCGAAGTCAATGATGTGGGCCCCTTAGGGGACATCTATTGTATCCATGGGGGAGCTGGAGCGGAATCATCTCGCAAATCCAGCATTGCGAGAGTTCTAAAGCAGGAAGTGGCAGCCACTACAAGTTCTCCTCCCGAAAGCACTATTGTCACGTTTGGTCAGGATGACCTTCCCCCCAATGCTAATCCTTTCGATGATGCGGTGGTTATCAAGGTCGTCATCGAAAACTATACAGTCCACAATATTCTGATTGATACCGGCAGCTCCGTCAATCTCCTTTTCCGCCCGACTTTCGAGGCCCTGAAGACCGGAAAGCATCTGCTTTCCACCGATGGGCCCCTCTATGGTTTTTCTGGGGAGAAGAAGGAAGTAGAGGGTTCAGTGAAGCTCCTGGTCTCTCTTGGAGGAGTAATAAAGTTGATCAATTTCGTGGTAGTAGATGCCCCGAGCAACTACTGTGCTATCTTCGGGAGGCCGATTCTCAATACGTATAGGGTAGTAGTGTCCACCTTTCACCTTGCCCTCAAGTTCGCTGCTGAAGGAAAGCAGTATCGAGTCAGAAGCAACCCAAAGGTAGCTCGGGAGTGCTACGTCCGAACTGTCAACATGGTCACCGACGCTCCACTTCCCAAGATCACAGATGAGGTTTTGGAGGTTGCTGAGTCTTCAGAAGCCGCCGAGGAAAGCGCAGAACGGACAGGGACTTACCTGGAACCTGCCCAGGAGACCCAAGAGGTTCCTATTGCTGAAGAGGAAGGAAAGAAGTTGATCATCAACGCCGAGCTATCAGAAGAAGAGAAGGTTCAGTTGATCTCCTGCCTGTTGGAGAATCTAGACATCTTCGCCTGGTCAGCAGAAGATATGCCTGGTGTAGATCCAGATGTCGCGTGCCATCACCTCAACATTTCTCCTGAATACAAGCCAATCCAACAGAAGAAGAGGGAGGTAGCAACCAAGCTGGCGGTACCCATCAAAGAAGAAGTTGCAAAACTTCTTAAAGCCAATTTCATTTCTGAAATCCAGTATCCCACCTGGATGTCGAATGTAGTGATGGTGAAAAAATCTGGGGGGAAATGGCGTATGTGTGTAGATTTCACTAAACTCAATAAAGCATGTCCCAAGGATTATTATCCCTTGCCTCGGATAGATGTTTTGGTAGATTCCGCGGTGGGATATAATTTCATGAGTTTCCTAGATGCATTTTCTGGTTACCACCAGATTAAGATGCATAAGCCTGATATCCCGCATACGTCCTTCATTACCAATGACGGGTGTTATTTTTATCTCGTCATGCCTTTCGGACTCAAAAATGCGGGTGCGACATGTCAGAGGATGATGGACACGGTTTTTGAAAAACAGAAAGGAAGAAATCTGGAAGTATACGTTGATGATCTCCTTCTAAAAAGTAAAACTTTTTCAATCCACCTGAAAGACCTCGTAGAGACGTTCACTACTCTACGGAGGTTCAAATTAAAGCTAAACCCATCAAAATGTGTATTCGGGGCAAACAAAGGGAAATTTCTCGGGCATCTTCTCACCCCTGATGGCCTCGCACCAAATCCGGATAAAGTAAAAGCCATCCTAGATATGACCCCTCCTCGTAATCAGAAAGAGGTACAACAACTTGGGGGGAGGCTGGCAAGATTGAGCCGATTCATTTCCAAATCAGGAGATAAAAGCGCTCCATTCTTCAAGACACTTAGGGGAGGATCTAAGTTTGAATGGAATGAAGAGTGCGATAATGCTTTCGAACAGTTGAAAAAGCAGTTAACCTCAACCCATTTTCTTCAAAGCCCTCGTGAAGGGGAAACGTTATTCTTGTACTTGGGGGTGGGTCCAGATGTCATAAGCTCTGTCCTGGTTCGGTAGGAGAAGAAGAAGCAATTTCCAATATATTATGTCAGCCATATCCTTAAAGATGCAGAAACTAGATATTCAATTCTAGAGAAATTAGCCTTGGCCTTAGTGATGTCCTCACGAAGGCTCCGCCCCTATTTTCAGGCTCATCCTATTCAGGTGGTTACGGATCATCCACTAAGAAGTATCCTGGAGAAGCCAGATCATTCAGGAAGACTGGCCAAATGGGCAATTGAGCTGAGCGAGTTTGAAATACTATACATTCCCAGAACAACAATTAAGGCACAAGTACTGGCAGACTTCTTGGTAGACACGATGGAGTCTAACCCTGAACGGGTGGAAAAATCTCCTTATGCCTGGATCATCTACGTAGATGGAGCTTCAGGAAGAAACTCCGTGGGAGCCGGAGTAGTTCTTCTCAATCCAAATGGCATCAAACTCGAGCAGGCAATCAAATTCTTTTTCCCAGTAACAAACAACCAGGCTGAATACGAAGCACTCTTGGCCGGCCTAAGACTCGCAAAAGAGCTTGGGATAGAACATGTTCATGTAAAAACTGATTCTCTTGTAATGGCCTCGCAAGTTCTAGGGAACTACGAAACAAGAGAACCAATGCTGAGAAAGTATCTATCGCTAGCTAAGGAAGAGATCGGGAAATTCAAATCCTTCATCATCGAGCACATTCCAAGGACACAAAATGAAGAGGCAGGCGAGTTATCAAAGTTTGGTCTTCCATCAGGAGGGGTGACCTCGGAACTTTTCCATCCGGCCACGGAGAAAGAGGAGCTCATGCAGATTGATCAGAATCCCTCCTGGAAGGATCCTTAAGAACTATTTCTGTCAAAAGGAGAGTTCCATCATTCCATTAAAGATCGGAGAAGATTCAAAAGGAAGGCGGCATATTATTATCTAATAGCAGGAGTTCTCTACAGAAAAACTTTGATTTCCCCCTCAGCACGATGTGTTTCAGAAGAAGAGATCCCTATCATACTTCAGGAAGTTCATTTCGGGGAATGCGGTAGCCATTCAGGTGCAAAAACTCTAGAGAAGAGAATCCTAAGGCAGGGGTATTTTTTGCCAACCATGAGAAAGGATGCCGAAGCATTTGCCAAGCGTTGTGTTCAGTGCCAAAAGTTTGCTCCTCTTCAGCATCTGCCCGCTCAGTCGCTTAGGTCAATAACGGCACCCTGGCCCTTCGCGGTTTGGGGGATGGATCTCATCGGACCCTTTCCAATGGCCAGCGGTCAGCGCCGCTTTATCATAGTGATGATTGACTACTTCAGTAAGTGGATCGAGGCTAAGGCACTGGCAAGAACTACTACCCAAATTATCAGAAACTTCATCTGGGGAGAAATAGTCTGCCGACACGGAATTCCGCTGGCAATTGTCACTGATAATGGTCCACAATTCAATAATCCCGAGATGATAAAATTTTGCGATCAGGTTGGAATTGACCTGCGGTTTTCCTCAGTACATCATCCAAGGACCAATGGTCAGGTAGAAGCAGCCAACAGGCGAATCCAGCAGCTCCTGATGAAAAGAGTTTGGAATCAGAAAGGAAACTGGGCAGATCAACTTCCCTCCATCCTTTGGACCCTTCGTACTACTCCATCTTCAGCTACAGGGGAGACACCATTCAAACTGTCTCATGACTCGGAGGCTGTTGTTCCTGTGGAGTTTGAGGTGGTCACTCCAAGAGTTGTGTACGGAAAAGAAGGAGGAGAAGCGTGGGTAGAATACAATGACGAGGCTATCAAGTATAGTCTGGATCTAATCGAAGAACTTTAGGATGAGGCAACAGTCAGGCAAGAAGAAGTTAAAAGGAGGATGGCAAAGTACTTTGACAAAAATGTCAGGGTAAAGCATTTTGCGGTCGGCGACGTTGTACTAAAAAAGGTTGATGCAGCAGCCCGAACAGGTAATGTCGGGAAGCTAAATCCTAATTGGGCTGGACCTTTCATCGTCAAGGAGGTACAAAAAAGTGGGGCTTATCACCTCCAAACAAGTGAAGGAGAAGACATCCAGCGCACCTGGAGTGGTAACGATCTCAAACGGTTCTATCCTTAAAATGTCTTCTTTACTTTCCTGCAATTTTAAAGATATTTTAATAAGAAGCACCATACTAACACTTCTCCATGTCTGATGTTTCCTTTCTGCATTTCCTCATATATTAAACTCACTGAACCACGGAGACATCGCCAAGTTCTGCTTGAACCCCCTCGGATTGTAGTCATTAGCGTAAAACCATGAAGATCATGTGTAGCGGGGAGTTTTCGCACACGTGTAGTGGTAGCTTGCCAATTCCCGTGCGGTGGTCTTCAGAACTTTGGATCCCGGCTGATATCCAACACACCCCTGCATCAAGGGAGGTCTAGGTGAATGTCGGCTCTATCATGCCCCGAGAGGGATATAATTACAGCTTTGATGATCCTTCTGAGGAAAGCAATGTCGGTATAGCCCCCGCGGCATAACCACACCTGCCCAACTGATCATCTTAGTCTGTGACTATCGAATACTCCAAGGTACTCTCAAGCGATGCCTAAGCGGGACCCACAACTGAGTTGATCTCTCTGAGGAAAGCAATGTTCGCCTCCTAGGCCCACCTGCCCAATTGATCAACTCGGCTTGTAGCCCTAGGCAAGAGAGCAGTCGAGTCGCTTACAGCCCTTATGACCACTTGAGGAAAGCAATGTTCGCCGCCTAGGCCCACCTGCCCACTTGGTCATCTGGGTCTGTACTTGTTTTTCTTTATTTCTACAGCTCTTATGACCACTTGAGGAAAGCAATGTTCGCCGCCTAGGCCCACCTGCCCACTTGGTCATCTGAGTCTGTAATCATCTTTATTGCATTACAAGGGATTATCTCATCCCATATGGTCATTATAGACCATTTGAAGGAAAAAGCAGGATTTCTATGTGCAGCATAAACCGGACGACTTAATACTCAAACCGGGCGGTTTGAAATAAGCAGGTACCAGGGCTTTCAGGCGGTCTGGTTATTAAACCTGGCGGTCTGGTTATTAAACCTGGCGGTCTGGTTATTAAATCAGGTGGTCTAAAATCAGCAGGTTCCAAAGATGTCATGCGGTTCGGTATTTAAACCGGACGGTTCGAAATAAAGAGGGTATCATTATGGTATCAAGGTAAATATCAGGGAAGCAAGTATAATCATGACCGGCCGACCTTATTATCCGGATTATGAATTTATCATCCTTATGGGTTTCCATTCAATCCGATCGGATAATCACAGGATCTTTTCAATCTGGCGGTTATGATTCTCATTGCAAGTATTAAACCTGCTAATCGCACGAATTCTATATACAGCTCGTGCGGCTTGTCAGTCAATGTTATATATAGCTATCATGAAGATTGTTCGGATTAAATATTAATCGCACGGTCTATAAAATGATCTTCTTGAGACTGGATATTATGTTTACGGTCGCACGGCTTGATTATTTCAAATTCCAGATTGGTTATCTGATTGCATTCACGGAGGTGGGATTTACAGCGATGTTAGCTACAAGTCGCCTGAGTTAAAACACTGACCGCTCGGTCTGATAATTGTTTTCATGACTTGTCCTTCTTTATCCTGGAAAGCAAGTATGCCGGGTCTAGTTGTAACCGCGCGGCTCAATTGTGTCCGGTTTCCGGGATGTCATAATACATTCATAATAAGTTAGCACCTTCTCAGAATAAATCGGACAAATTCAATTCGGATTAAAAGAAGCAAGCTATGCGAATTTAACACAAAGAAATCACAAACAATCACATGTAAGTCGCAGAAGGTAGACGGATAGACAGGTAAAAACTTTTCATTTCATTATCAAAGCATTTACATTATATTTTAAGCTGTCCGGCTAACAACATCAAGCCGACGGCTATTCAAAACAAAAAACGAAATACGGCTACTGTTTGTGCGACTTGAGTTTCTTAGACGCAGGAGCGCTTGAATGTTCGCTGCCATCAATCGAAACATCAGGAGAGTAACCCTCGCTACCCGACGAGGATGAGCTGCTCAATTCGCCCGATTTGCGACCAGCATCTTCTTCAGAATCGCTGGATTCGGACTCCGAGCCACTCTCACCACTCTTAGCCGCTCCGGGTTCTTCGGCCTCATCATCTCCATCATCGCTCTCCTCCGAACTGGATCCGTCGGCTTTATTCTTTCCTTTGGCTTTCCGCCTGATCTTTTCTAACTTCTTTTGCAAGATCGGATAGGCGTCCGAGAAGGTGAAATGCTCGAAACCGGGCACGAACCCTTTGATCTCCGACAAGCGGTTAAAAGCATTATCAATTCCCTCGGCGACATGAGGGAAGAGTTCCTGCTGATAGACCGGGTCGGTCTCATCATACTTAGCCTGCAAAAGAAAAGAGTAAGATAAGACCGTGCGGTCTGAGAACATTGGTGTTGAGGCTAGCCAGGTGATGACTTACCGACTCGGCTTCCTTTAGCCGCGCATTTTCTTTCTTCAGTTCGGCAATTTCCTTCGCTTGGAGAGCGTTTTCTTTAATCAACCTCTTGAAGGTCATTCCCATGAAGGCGTTGGTGATGAGGCTCTCGACGCTAACCCGCGCGGCCTCTCTGGCGAGCTCTTCCTCAGGAATTTTCCTCAACCTCCTGAAGTTCCGTCGGCCGAACATAGCGATGCTAGCGGCCTCAGCATGCCGGCCCGACTTCTCATTCGCCCAGTGGGGAAGCACAGTAGAGACCTGGACACTATCACTGTCCGGATGCCAGGTCAAGACCGGGCGGCTTTTTAGATCCTTCACCTTGCTGAAGGAGCGAAGGGCGGCGAAGTCGCCTGAGGAACCCGAATCCTCCCCATCGGACGGCAGCGGCTTGTTCCTGGCTTGCCTCTTTCTCTTCTCCGTCTGAGTCAAGACTAAACCGGCCGGGCTTATCGGCTTGTTGGCAGGAACAACGGCTTGGGGTACAAAAGGAGAAGAGTCAGCACAAGAGATCGAGCGGTCAACATTGAAGTCGGAAGCAAAGGGAAGCTTACTATCTTCAAGCCGAACGTTCTCTAGCTCGGCAAGTAAAGGGATGTAGTAGCTTATGTTAAGCCGCTCATCCTTGAGAAGCTTGCAGATTCCCTTCTCCACTTCGCTTATTGGAACCGGTTGAAAGGCCTCCTCAGGCCGCACTTGCGGATTTGGGTTCAACAGGCCAAGTCGGCCTTCGAAGATCAAGTACCTCTCCGACCAGGCCGTGACTTTGTTCGCCAGATTGACCATCTTCAACCCGCGGCAGCCAAAGTAGAGGTGGCCTTTGAAGACATTCGATTCAGAGTCCGGGATGGCCCGACCGAGAATATCTTCCTGAAAAGGTCCATAGAGAAGCGGACTCTCTCAGATCGCAGGTAGGAGATGAAGCTACATATCCCGTCCATCGAGTTGGGAGAAATCTGGCCGGGAACAACTCCATAATGGTCAAAGACAATGGCGAGCTCAATCGAAATCGGGAATTTAAATCCGCAATCGAAATGGTCGATTGGGATCGCGATATGGTTTGGGCCAGACGAATTCATTCGCTCATTACGGAGTGGAAGCCGCGCGAGCAGCGGACTGTCAGTCATGTGCTTCTCGACGAATTCGTCTAGCTCGGCCTTTGTCAAACGACACTCCTCGAGGTCTACAGAATGAAAGGCCACAGTGGATTCGGAGCGGGTAGCAGAAGTCTTGGCAGGTCGCTTCGGCTGGCGCTTTACTCCCATCTTGAAATTTTGGTAAAAGGAATTTCGGGAGGGCGCTACTTATAAGAACGGCTGATTTGCATTTAGCAAAGGTCAAATCACGGCTAGACCGATCAACCCGTACGGATACATCATCACAAAAGTCAACCACAGAGACTGTATAATTCAAACAAGCGAATTAAAGAATCACGAAAACAAGCAGATCGGTTTATAACCCACAGGCATCAATCAACACAGCAAGAAGGCAAAAAAGTAAATTCAAATATTTAAGCCGCACGGCCTGGATAGCGGATCGAACATTATAAAGTCAGATTCAAGCAATTGTCCAAGGGACCGAATAGAAATATTATTACAAGTTCATATCTTAGAGCCACTCGCTACGGACGGGTATCGCTTGGTTCATCCTCCCTGTGAAGCCGCGCGACATGATCGCCGATTTGAAGTACAGTTCCCTGCATTTGGTTCATATTATGATTAAGGCGGTTGATCATGCTATGAATCCGCGCGGCATCTCTCTCTACTCGCGTCGCGGAGATCACGCGAGTAGGCAAGGTCGCTGCGGACTCATGAACACTAACAACTGGGTGGATCATCCCGGCTACAGGAAGAGACGAGCTCGTCCCTGCAATCGGGCGGCTTGACCCTCGCCGACCTTCGTCAACCAAGTTAATAGGGCGCCGACTTCCGCCGGCTTCCTTTGCCAAATGGAGGTATTTGTCCTTATAATAGGCACAGTCCTCTTCGAGCTTGCGGACTTCCCTCTTTCCACGATCAATCCGGACGGTCAGCGCAGCCACCTGGTCTTGCTGCGCCTTTTCTTTCTCTCGGCGCTCTCTCCGCTCGGCCTCCAGCGCTGCTCGGCTTTCCTTCCGTTCGGTTTCCAATTCAACCCGAAGAGCAGCTTTCTCATCTTGGGCGGCCTTCTCTCTCTCCTCCACAGCCCTCAACTGCTTAGCAAGGGTTTCCAGATTCTTTTGAAGCCGGGACATCTCGTCCTCCATCCGAGTATCCGGCAGAGAAGAACGCAGCAGGGGTGGATCAAGAGGGGGAAGATAGGTCACCAGTTCGCCCGGCTTCGGAATAGAGTCACGGTCATCTGCAATAAGAGAAAATAGTCAAGGAGTGTTCAAAAGGAAACTGCTTTCATCGAATTTTCCTCGCTTACAAGCCGCGGCAGTTTGAATTGAATTCGGGCGGACGGGTCGCCTTGTTAGCTCGGTATCGAACTTTCGGCGTTGTTCTCTCCACGATCTCTCACTTTGCCTCCGCTTAGCAGCAGAGAATTGAGCAGCGGAGGGAAAGAAGCTGGGCGACGGGTTCAACAACGAAGCGCGCGACTTGTTTGGAGGCCGCGGCCTGAAAAAACGAACAGGGTGGTAATCTGCTTCCCTTTTACCTCGCAGCAGAAGATTGGTTGGCGGCGGTGGCGGCCCGGTAAGCTGATCCCTTACTCGCTCTTCCTTCACCTGCATAAATCGGAGACCGGCCATCACAGTGTCTTCGGGAGCCGGTATGGTTTCCCCGATTCTAGTCGCAACTTCAGGGAGGACGACCTCCTTAGGGCTGGTCGCATCCTCAGACAGGACGGATCCTTTCTCTCCTGGCGGGTTGGCAGCCTGCAGTTCGGAAGAAGTTCTCAGCAGATCATCTTGCTTCTGAAGAGAATCAAAATCCTTGAGGAGGTCACTTACGGAAATGCTATGAGCATCGACTGGAACCTGGTCGTTCGGCTGGGGGGAGCGAGTAATCAAGCCCTCCGAGACTTCATTCTCGCGCGACTTGCCTTGCAGGCTGTCCGATCTCGGTTTCCCGGACGCTGCTTTGTTCTTGTCCTTTAGCTTCTTCATCTTCTTGAGAAGCCTGTCCGCTGTGGACTCCTCCTTCTTTCTCTTCTTCGACTTCAGGGTGGTTGGTTTTTCCGGACTGTCCTCAACGTTAATTACTGGAGCTTCCTGATCGGTCGGCTTGGGGGAGTCAACTGCCTCCCCCCTTCATCCCTTATGTTCAGATGAAAAACCCCGGACGGAGTAACTTCCATCTTAAAAGACTCATCCCCATCGCCTTTTTGGGAAGCAGTCTCCAAGTCTGTCTTACCCGGCGGGGAAGGTGGGCTGTTTCCTTTGTCAGAGAAGGTTGGGGGATCAGCTGGGGGTGGGTTCGGACAGCTCGCCTTCTGTTTAGTCGACAGGTCGCCTGTTTGCTCGGGAAGCAGGTCGCCTGTTTGCTCGGGAAGCAGGTCGGTCGGCTTACTCGCCTCCTTTTTAGCTGACAAGTCAATTGTCAACCCGGCAGGCGGGTCGGTCGGCTTACTCGAGGAAGCAATTGTTACTGTCTTATCAGGCTGCGTCGCCTTCTTCTTCTTCTTATCTTTCGAGCGGTCTCTCTCGCGGTTCTTTCCGGGCTTCTCAAGAACTTCAAGCGAGGCCATCAAGTCCACCATATTTTTCGGGCTGTTCAACCTGAAAGTCCTAACCGCAATAGGCGAGTAGTGACTCGTGGTAACAATGGAGTTATACCAGAATCGAAGCTTCTGGAACATTTATAACCAACGGGGTGAAGTCGACGCGGTCTCCGGCTAGCACTGATATTTTCGAAATCTTCACGGAAATTTAAAAATATGCGGGGATTATGTTTACCCGGGAAACCGCTTTCAAGTGGATTACTCGCAGACCGAGCGGTTTGCGGATCCAAGTCGCCCGGCTCAGGTTAAACGAGATTCATCAGAACCAGCTAGCACAGGCCGGGCGGTCTGACATAATTCAGACCGCCTCCAAGTATTAAAGATAATCCAAGCCCAAGTCCAACAGGGCAAGTCGCGGTCTCAAGTCAGAGATCGCGCGGTTTGTGCCATGGAGACAGGCCAAGGTTCGAGGTCAAAGAACAAGCCGCGGTCTCAAGACAGAGACCGCTCGGAGAGCATCGTCGCCTTGGTCGCATCACCTTCAGCTCCTGGTCAGACAGGCCGGAAGGGCAAGCCACCAAGACGCGCGGCTTCTTTCCTTCCTTCTTTGTGTATCCCGTCACCGCCTGCCCGTTTCTCCTGTACCCGGGCAGGCAGTTATTTTATCCCTGCCCGTTCGGGCAGGCCCCCAAGCCTATAAATAGGGGGCGGCACTGTTCCCAAGACACGCACACTCGAATCTAGGAGCTCGCTTGTTTGAGCTGCGGACTCGAGTTTCTCGTCTTGCGGACTGTCTGACCGGCCGGCTTCTCTTTTCCTGCACTTGTAACCCTCTGTAACCCCTTCTTTCTAATCAAAGGAAAGCCCGTCGCAGGAGTGGCATTTGCCGCGGCGGGCGAAGTTTGGCCTTGACCGCTGCTAGCGGTCTCATCCTTCCACCCAAAAAGTAACCGGCAACCCGCAGCCTCCGGTTTCCTTCGGAGGTGCGATTTCAGACTCAACAACCCCAATGGGTCCTTGGTGCTTTAAGGGGACACCTAAAGGGTTATGTATGCTATGGTGGGGTCAAAGGGTCAAGGTAAGGCCCTTAATTCCAACCCTATGCTTGTTAACTGGAAATTGCTATTTGCAGACCATTGTGGTTTCCTTCTTCCTGGCTAAGGCCAAGTGGTCTCTTCAAGCTTCCTAGGGTTTTGTCATGACCTAGTCATGAAAAAACCAATCTAGGGGTCTAGTTGTTTGTGGGATGTTACAAACACTCACCTAGAGTGTCAAGACCAGGTCAAGATAAGCACAAATCCAGTTGAGTTAAAACTTGCGTCGAAAAGTAGTCGATGCAATATTGACTAGAAGTCGACGCAACTCTAACTAGAAGTCAAAGAAACTCAGACTGATTGCCAAAGTATCAAGTAAAGTCTACACAACATTGAAATGAACTCGTCGCAGAAGGAAGAGCCTGTCGAAGCCATCTTAGAAGTCGACGTAACTTTGACTTCAATTCGACACAGAAGATAAAGTTCAAGTCCAAGTCTTCAACTCGACGGATACGTCGATAAATACTTGAAACAACGTCGAAATCTGAGTTCAGCCAGAGCTAAGAAGGAATTCAAAGCTACTTCTATAAGAACTCATAGGTGCGTCGATATGAAGAATAATGAAGTCGACGCAGCGTCGAATACAGACAGAAAAAGTAAATTTTCTGTTGTCTTTTTTAATACCTTTTTAGAAGGTCTACAAAGTTGAATACTGTTCTCTAATGGCTCATTAATTGCCAAGAAAGTAATGGAGTATTCCAGAGAAACAACAATGACATTCTTGGAAGATATTCAAATCAGTCTGGACGGGTCGGGAACAAAAATAGAAGGAAATGGTTATTATCCAATGAACATTCCTTCTAAAGACATTCCATAAGAAGAAAGAAATTCAAACACAAATCAATAGAGAATAAGTATGTTGTGGAGGAAAGAAAACAAGAACAATTATTCTCTCAGTTGATTTTCTGCAGTCTCCATCTTCCTCCACCAGCCCTAAGAAGGAATAGAGGAATAACTTATTTGCACAGGAAAACAACACAATAAGCATGCAGGTTTCTCTTCTACATCATACAGTAGCAAGCCAAGTGCAGAGAGGATCAAGATCAAAGCTTATACCCTTGCAATCATCACTATCTTAAGCAAGGGTTCATTATATTTAGATCATGAAGTAAATAGAAGCAACAACATCCAGAGATATAGCTGCAAAAAGATTCTAATTGAAAAATACAATTCCCTTCTTCCCCCTCTTCTACTGTTCTTATTCTGCAACTGTAAAAGAGTTTTAAGAATCCATCTTCAAAGGATTCAGTGGTTCTAAGAGTATCCTTAGCAAAAGAATCAGTGGTTCTAAGAGTCTCCTTAGCAAAAGACTCAGTGGTTCTAAGAGTCTCCTTATCAAAAGACACAGTGGTTCTGAGAGTCTTCTTATCAAAAGACTCATGCACAGTTAGTGCAATCCTAATAGGGTGGTAGAAGAGTGGACTACCCACATTTTGGGGAACTGCTATAAATTTTTTGTGTCTTATGTGTTGCTTGTCTGTGTTGTCCCAATTTACTGTTTTCTGTTTTACATTTTCTGTAATTACTTTATTCTATTTTGATGTTGATGATAACATAGTACTTAGTAGTTTTATTGTGTGTGCCTAATTAGGGTATAGATTTTTTAAACCTCTATTCACCCGCCCCACCAAGATAATACTTAGAGGCACACTGTGCACTTTCAATTGATATCAGAGGGAGGTTGAATACCTTGATCAAAATATCTCCTCACTCTTATTTCTTTATTTAAAACTATCAAAAACTATTTTATAAAGAAAAATGAGTTCTAAGGACTATGCATCAACAAGACCACCGGTGTGTAACTTAAATAAGTTTATACTCTGGAAGGACAGAATAAAGCTCTATATGAACTCTATTGATGAAGATATTTTCAATATCATTATTACAGGTCCCCCAACACTAGTTAGAAAAGATGCCAGTGGGGCAGCGACAAAAGAAATTGTCCCAAGAGCAGAGTGGACTGAAGATGAAAAGAAAGTGAAGGCATGTGATACCAAAGCCATGAATATTCTGGTGTCAACTATGTCTGATGATATATTCCAGAAAGTTGTTGATTGCAACTCTGCTAAAGATATCTGGGAATCACTTTCCAGATTAGTTGAGGGCAGCTCTGTTGAAAGGAAGGACAAAAAGTCCCTTGTCATATCCCAATATGAGACTTTCAGGAAAAGGATGAAGAAAGAATAGTTGAGATGTATGATAAGTTCAGTTTCCTCATAAATGAGCTGAAGGGTTTTGACAAAGAAATTTCTCTGATAGAAGTTAATGACAAGATCCTCATGTGATTCCCAAGCACATGAGACTCAAGAATCTAGGCTATCAGATATTCCATGTGTCTTAGAGAAATATCTATAGATGCTTTGCTAGACAAGCTCAAGTTCTATGAGCTCCTACTAAAGAGCAGGGCTAAGTCAGAAGCCCAAGAGAGGAGAGAATATCAACTCCTAAGGAAAGGACACTTTCTCTAAAGGCTGCTGAAGGAGAGCCTTCCACTTTTGAAGAAGAGATGTTCAATCTCTTGGCTAGAAGATTAAAGAGATGGGTCAAGACAGAGGACTCCAGAAGGAAGGAGAGGAGTTCAAGCAAACCAAGGTTTGTCAAAACCCCTAAACAGGAAATTATTTGCTTCTCCTGCAGAAAAACTGGGCACTTTACCACAGAATGTCCTGAAGAGGAAAAGAACAAAAGCAGCAAGAAGAAGGAGCACAAGAAGAAATCCTTCAGGAGGAAGGATAAGAAAAGGGGGAAAGGTTTCATTGTTGAAATCTAGAGTGACTCAGAGTATAAGTCAATCTCCTCTTCATCTGATAGTGATGAAGAGTGTGCAACTGAAGAAGCTTGCTTAATGGCTTTGGAAGACTCTACTGTAGAAAATTAGGTAACTATCTTTGATGAGTTTGACTTTTCTTCATAAGATTTTAAAGACTGCTTTAGAGAATTCTGTCAAGATTACATTAACAGCCAAAAATAACTTAACATAATTAGAAAAGAACTAGAAGACCTTAGGAAAGACCATCCTTACTCAGTCAACTATGATCTAAGAAATCAGATGTTTAAGAAAGAAAAAGAAATATACACATTAACTAATGAAAATTCTGATTTAAAGGAAGAACTTACAATAGCAAAAGCCTTTGAGGACTCACTCAATGGGAGGAGTCAAAAGCTTAAGGACATCACACAAAATCTCTCCAAGATATTTAATCATCTTGATCTAGGCTCATTACCAACCACCAGCGCACTAATCCCTAGTAAACCTGCCTGGGAAAATCCTGTAGCATTCATTAGGTCTAGTATAAATCAACCTATGAACAACTTAAAATTAGGGGAAGAGCTAAATAACAACCCTAATAAAATCACTATCTTCAATAGGGTGAATAATACTAGTCACATCGGAACACCAGGTAAGCACCCCTCAGAAAATCTAATGAAAAGTTATAAAATCCATAATAAAAGAAATTATACGTCGAATAGAACTCAACACACTTTTAAAGATGTGTCGAATGAAACTCGACGGAGTTCTGCATATGCTTTGACATCGTCTTGAAGCAAGTATGGGGGTGCATCGAATTATATTTAACGCATCAAATATTCTGCATCGAATCATAATCGACGTAACTATGTAGACATGTCAAATTACACTCAACGCAACTCTAAAGATGTGTCGATTTCTTATCGACGCATGTTTTCTGAAAGAAATCTTCAATCATCTAGACCTCTCTCTTTTACTTCTAATTACCATTCTAGATTCTCCTGTTGTTTCAAATTTGGGCACAAATCTAAAAACTGTTGGCATAATAAACTAGCACTTATTCACCTTAAGGGGTATACTGAAAGACCAACATATTCTTTCATAAATCCATATGATGATAGAAGAAAGAGACCTCAGCATGTTATGGTCTATGCTAATGTTTAATTTCCTGTGAAGGAGAGATACTTTTCTACCACAAACCAGCAGTTGTATGTGGATAGCGGATGCTCAATGTATATGACTGGAGCAATGGAGATGATGGAAAACTTCAAGGACAAGGAAGTCCCTAAGGTAATTTTTAGGAACTCCCACTCTGGTCAGACCAGAGGATATGGTGTACTTAGAGTTGGAGAAATCTCCTTCTCTATGGTAACTTATGTTTAAGGTCTTCAAAAATATTTAATTAGAATCAGTCAGCTGTGTGATGGTGAATACAAAGTTGTATTCACCAAGTCCTTATGTCATATAGTTAGCTCAATAACCAATCAGATAGTATTGACTGGTCTTAGGAAGGGTAAGGTCAATGTGGTAGATTTGGGTGTGCTAAGTCGGAGATCTGCTTATTTAACTCTCAATTAGAAAACAATGAGATATGGCATAGGAGACCCAGTCACCTGAATTTTAAGACCATAGCTAAGTTGTCTAAGCTTAACCTAGTAAGTGGCTTATCAATAGGTAAGTTTAATAAAGACCTTCCCTGTAGAGCCTGCCAACTAGGAAAGTAGATCAAATCAACATTCAAACCAATTGGTAAAAATGATTCCCCCAGAACCCTATACCTGTTGCGCATGGACCTATTTGGTCTTATCTCCACTCAGAGCTTAGCAAGTAAGTCCTACACTCTAGTCATTGTTGGCCATTTTACCCTGATGATTTATCTAACAAATTATCTTAAAGTGATTTCTTCAGTTAGGGTGTATTACCCACATTGTATAGAAAGGGTAAAATGGTCATTAGATGTCTTAGGATGTCAAATTCATCTTAGAGTGTCAAGACCAGGTCAAGATAATCACAAATTCAGTTGAGTTAAAACTTGTGTCGAATAGTAGTCGATGCAACTTCGAAAAGAAGTCGACACAACTCTGACTAGAAGTCGAAGCAACTCAAACTGACTGTCGAAGTATCAAGTAAAGTCGACGTAATGTCGAAATGAACTCAATGCAGATGGAAGAGCCTATCGAAGCCATCTTAGAAGTCGACGTAACTTTGACTTCAATTCAATACAGAAGATAAAGTTCAAGTCTAAGTCTTCAACGCGACGGATACGTTGATGAGTACTCGACGCAATGCCGACATCTGAGTTCAGCCAGAGCTAAGAAGGAATTCGAAGCTAATTCTATAAGACCTCAGAGGTGCATCAATATGAAGAATAATGAAGTCGACGCAGCGTCGAATAAAGACAGAAAAAGTATGTTTTCTGCTGACTTTTCTAATATCTTTTCAGAAGGTCTACAAAGCTGAAAAATATTCTCTAGCTGCTCATTTATTACCAAGAAAGGAATGGAGTTTTCCAGAGAAATAGCAAAGACATTCTTGGAGGATATTCAAATCAGTCTTGACGGGTCGGGAATAGAAATATACAGAAATAGTCATTATCCAATGGACATTCCTACTAAGGACAGTCCAGAAGAAGAAAGAAATTCAGGCACAAATCAATAGAGAATAAGTATGCAGAAGAGGAAAAAAACAAGAACAATTATTCTATCAGTCGATTTTCTGCAGTCTTCTTCTTCCTCTTCCCTCCCTAAGAAAGAATAGAGGAATAACTTCTCTGCATAGGAAAATAAAACAATAAGCATGCTGCTTTCTCTTCTACATCATATAGCAGCAAGCCAACAAAAGTGCAGAGAGGATAAAGATCAAAGATCATACCCCTTGCAATCATCACTATCTTAAGCAATGGTTCATTATATTCAGATCCTGAAGTATAAAGAAGTAACAACATCTAGAGAGATAGCCGCAAAAAGATTCTAACTGAAGAATCCAATTCTCTTCTTCCTCCTTTTCTACTATTTTTATTCTACAACTGTAAAAGAGTTTTAAGAATCACTCTTCAAAGGATTTAGTGGTTCTAAAAGTCTCCTTAGCAAAAAACTCGGTGGTTCTAAGAGTCCCCTTAGCAAAAGACTCAATGGTTCTAAAAGTCTCCTTAACAAAATACTAAGTGGTTCTGAGAGTCTCCTTATCAAAAGACTCAGGCACAGTAAGTGCAATCCTACCAGGGTGGTAGAAGAGTGAACTACCCATATTTTAGGAAAACCACTATAAAATTTTTGTGTCATCTGTGTTGCTTGTCTGTGCTGTCCCAGTTTACTATTTTCTATTTTACATTTTTTGTGATTACTTTATTCTGTTTTGGTGTTAATGATAACATAGTACTTCATAGTTTTATTGCGTGTGCACAATTAGGGTAAGAAATTTTAAATCTCTATTCACCCCCTGTCTAGAGAATACTCAGAGGCACAATGTGCACTTTCAGAAAATTTTTCAAATCATGTTTTCAAACTAGATAAAGTGCTTTATGTTTTAAAATAAGCGCCACGTGCTTGGTATGAAAGAATAACTTCATTTTTATAAAAGCATGGTTATTTAATGGGAAATGTTGATAACACAGGCTTCATTACGTATATTAATAATGATTTGATCATATTAGAAATTTATGTATATGACATAATTTTTGGAGCCACTAATTAAGAGTTGTGTAATGAAGTTGTGCTTGTAATGCAAAAAGAATTTGAAATGAGCTTGGTAGGAGAACTTACATATTTTCTAGGTTTACAAATCAAACAAAAAAATGATGGAATATTTATTCGGCAATCTAAATATGTTCATGATATGTTGAAAAGATTTGAATTTGAACATTTAAAATAAGCCTCTACTCCTATGAGTGCATCTCTAAAATTAGGAAAAGATGAACCCAGAATTTTTATTGATCAAATGTTATATAGAAGAATGATTGGTTCAAGACTTATAGACCCGATATTATGTTTTTCGTTTGCTATGTGCTATATTTCACGCTAATCCTAAAGAATCTCATTTTAAAGCGGTTAAATGAATTTTTAGATATTTAATCGGATCAACCACTCTAGGCTTATGACATCCTTATAATGATTCCTGTATATTGCATGGATATTCCCTGCTCCGATTATGCAGGGGTTCACTAGATCGTAAGAACACAAGTGGCACATGTCACTTCTTATGTCCATCACTTGTAGAATGGTTGAGTAAGAAACAAGATTCTGTTGCCCTCTCCACAACTGAGGCCGAATATGTCGCACTAGGAAGTTGTTGTGAACAAGTCATTTGGATGAGAAAACACTAGAAGACTTTGGTGTTTATCTAATAATATTGAATTAAAATGCGACAACAAAAGTGCAATCGTTCTAACCAACAAACTCGTCCATCATTCAAGGTCTAAACACATAGATGTGCGCCATCACTTCATTAGGGATCACATCAAGAAAGAATATGTGAGAGTTAGCATCATAGGCACGGAATCCCAACTTGCTGACATCTTTACCAAACCTCTCCCCGATGCTCGTTTCAACATGCTTAGGTTAGAATTCAGATTCTTAGATATACCCATTAAAACCTATAAAATGCTACCTCTCCTAACAATAAAATACTTTCTTATTCTATCATGCTTGCATCTTTTTTATTTTCTCAAACACACTTCCCCATAAAAATGTATAATCATATTTAATCAATTAAAAACATGCTTAATGAGCCATATAATGATCTTTAAAGTGTCTAAAATTTCTACACTAAGAAGGGCTCTATACAAAAACTCTAAATCAAAGATTTTTTTTTTCAAAAACACAAGAAATCGTCTACTATTTGGACGTTAACTCCTAACGCCAGCATTAGGCTTCAATGCCAGCGTTAAAACTCAATGCCTGGCGTTAGCCTTCTATGCTCCAAATTCAATTATTTTAATGTCTAAAAATATCTGATATTCTCTAATGCATATTTTCACATCTATCTCTCTTTTTTGAAAAAATTAAATTCCACTAATTTTTTGTTCTTTATTCAAAAATCGAACCAAAAATTCAAATAATAAAAAATGTTTAAAAACATGTTTTTTCTTTTGTTTACATTCTAAAAAATATAGGGATATGTTTCTCCTTAATTTTTTTTTTATTATTCAAAAAACCACAAAAAAAATCAAGTAATCAAAACTCATCAAAAATTAGTTTTGTCTTTTTTTAAAAAAATTCAAAAACAAAAACAAATATATGTGTTTTGTTATTTGCCAATTGGATTTCATATGAGCTACTATGTTGGTCAAAAGTGTTTAGGCATACTCTTAAGGATTCTCATCAATGTTTAATTTTTATTTTAAGTTTCCTAAACATTGTTTTGTCTTGTCATGCCTTGAACTTAATCTTATTATGTGCAATGAAATAGCCTATAGAAAATTATGTAAGATTGTCTAGCATGCCTCTAAGTATGAGTAATGTCTTTATGTAAAATAATGATTCATTCACTCACTCTTTTGGTAATCTACATGTGCTTATAATCTTAGTCTTGCATGATTTTTTAGTGTAATATTTTTACATGTTATATTGTACGTCTAAATTACCTACAACTTCTCTTCAAACATCAATTTCTTGCACATATAGAAGTGTGTTTTTCAAATTTTTGTTGTTTGCAAAAAAAAAAACAAGTGAATTCGGAGACCTTTGTCCTAAATAAAAAATATATGATTAAAATGACAAAGATAACTCCACCAAGCACTACTTAGACTCATGATAAGTCTTAATGAGGATTGTGAGGTTGAGCACATTAGAAAGAATTGTAAATGTCATATGCAAACACATTGTTTTTATTACTTCTATTTGTACACTGGATCACTCAAAACAAAAAATATATCTCAAATACTTAAGTGATCCCCCAAGCAATACTTATATTTTAAAAGAAAACATTTGATATTTTCGAAGAAATAGATTAAATCAAAAGTAAATTGCTAAAATAGATAACCAAATCAATTTTAATGAATAAACAGAGACATGATTATTATTGATAAAATTGATTTCAAAAGAAGATTTCTATAATGTTAGAAATCGACGCGTGAATTTGAAAAACTTTTTTGTTTACTATACTAACTATTCTCCCAAAGAACTAGTTGTCTTTAACCGATCTATCCCTAGATACGTCCTCAAGCTGTTCTAGCCTCTCTATTCTCAGAAAGGCCTCGAGCACCCACTAGATCTAAACCCTAGACATAGCCGCCAACACACATGGTGAATTTCCCCTAAGTCACACACGGACCTAGTCGCCAATAACCGCGACAAATTCTCCACTAAACGATCACAAAAATAAAAAGGTATTACAAAATATGACATTCAAATTGAAAACTCCCTATGAAAAAACCTGAAGGAGGCGACGAAGAACTGCTGAAGATAATCGAAGTCGAAGTGTGCGTTCTTCGCGTTGGGTTTGCATTGATCCATTCCTCCTTTTATTCCTTCACTTGAATTTGAATGGAAGATCATTGGTGGTCTGGAAATACAACCATCACAGAGATTTCAGAGTGGTGGATTAGGGCTCCTTGAGTTGTAAAGTTGAAGAGAACAAATGTCACCCTTTTATAGGAGAAGAAGCTAACGCTGGTGTTAGACCTAACATTAGGCGTTGACTCAGATTATTAAAGAATGATGGCACATATCCTCATTCCAGGAAGATGATATTCCATGTTTGGAAAGCTAATATTTAGGAAAACCTAGCGTTGGTGTTAAGGCTAACGCATGTCGTTAGACCAAGTTATTCCAAAACTTCTCCCATAATCACGGCAGCTTTCCTCCATAACAATTTCAATTTGGCTGGATCAAGGGTTAATGTCGGCATTATCTCTAACGCCTGACGTTAAACTACTTTCTTTTCTTCTAGCACATTGAGCTAGCCTAGACCAAAATATAGCATCTTAGTGTCATCCTTGTTCATTCATGCATACTACAATTACAATAACAAATTTGATAAAATACAAGTAGGATTTGTTATTCTCAAACCAAAGGGATGCGAAAAACTGTGTTCGAACAAGAGAGCCGGGCGCGCAAATAGTCAAATGATAACTAACTAGCAATGACATAAAGTGTTTTAGTATGGAAACCCCAAAATAAGTGAAAAACCATGTGGACGGATTTGTGCTGGCCAAATTCCACTTGTTCCTTTGCGGTTATAAGAGTTTGAAATCCTCGGTGGGTGACATGTCACCTTCGCGCTTATAAGTTTCTTAGACAAAAAAAGGGGAAAAATTCTAAGTCCACGATGCATCCTCAAGAGCCTTCTTTGGTGCTGGTGGGAGCATCCTCTAGAGTCTTGGAAAAGAGTTGTCTTGTGAGAGAGCAGAGATATTTTTGAGCACAAGAGCAAGCAGAGTGTTAAGTCCTTGCCAAAAAACCTCAGAGCTCTCTTCTCTTGAATTGTGTCTCTTCAAATGAAGGTCTAAGGGCCTTTTTATAGCTTTTCTGAAGGGACATGCTGGTAATTATGTGTGGTTGGATCTTTAGTTGATGAATGTCATTGCTCGGTTTCGGTCACTTGGATCACCAAATTTATGAAAATGACAAACATTCCCACGAGCGGTCCAGGCGGCCCGAGTAAGTTTTTTGGGGACGGTGGCCACCAATGGTGGTGGAGGCCACGCAGAGCTACAGGAGCACACATGTACAGGGAGACTGTGCGCATTCTTGCGCACGCATTACTTTGCACGAGCGTGCGGGGAGGCCATACATGGCGTGCAGCCTAGTGGATTAGTGCACGTGCTTTGTCCGTCCTCCCCACCCCCACCCCCATCCCCCTTGGGGCGGCTCTTGTACCCTTCGAGCAAGCATGGCTTGTGCACGTGGCTCACTCGGTCAGGTTAGTTTGCTTGAGCACTTCGGCCGAAGTTCTACCTGTTCGACTCGAAAAAACAAAATATGTCGGCCTATGTTCTTCAACATAATTTTTTTTAATTAAAATATCATTTTTCTCTCAAAAATGACATGTTTGCAAACATGTAAAAGAATGCGTATTGACACTAAAGTAATTGAGGACATAAGTTATAATCTCAAATAGTAGAGATTAATAACAAAAAATATACTTTATAGATAATAATGTCACTTAGGTACATGTATCTTTTTGTTATCAATCTCTACTATTCTAGATTAAAATTTATGCCTCCTACGACTTTAGTCAATACTAAGTGTCGGTGTCGTTGATCTAGGCTCTGTTTAGCCCAGCGGTGGTGGTCATGAATGTGGTTATGAACTATCGTTCGTGAACACCCGACTTCACCTAAGGAACTTCGTTCAAAACTAGTTTGCTTTTCTTGGTGGCGGTCATAACCATTGTCTTGCCAAACATGCATTCTATGATGGTAGCATTTTTATCCAAGCTCACCGGAGCAAAAATCCGCATCAAACAGAGCTTTAGTAATGCTTGGAGATGAGGTTATCGTGAGTGTATTCCATGACGCCACAAGAAAAGTGTCTTTCTTGTGTCGTCATGTATTGAAAGAATAATGATTTTTCTCTAGCTCTAGAAAAATTCATATTCTTTGTTTTCTTTTATATTTCTATTTTTATATTAAATATAGAGTTTATTAGTTTAGTATAAAGTGAAAAGAATTTATTGGAAGATACCGATAAATATTAGATTCTTCAAGAAATAGATGGATTCTTCTTTTCTTGTGCTTCATGTTCATAATATATATGTAGAGCTGAACAAGAGTGTTCCATGTTAATAGTATCAGTCATGTAGTCGATTACTCTGGTTTTTGAAGGTGTTTTTTGTGCATAGTGTCAGACACTACAAGTACATTCAGCCACCACATGATTTATTCTCTAAGAAATTATGATTTTACATTATATATTTTAGATCTTATATTTCTTCTCTTTTAATTTTTTTCTAATTATTTTGGTTTCTTTTTATATATTTCTTACATAATTTGTATCCCCTATTTATTCTTTTCTATTTATTTTTTTGTATTTATTTTAGTTTTGTTGGATTTATTTAATTTTTATGTGCATCGCTATGTGCATATGATCCTAAGATACTCTCTTTTTCTTATAAAATAAGGAGCAAAAAGAAAGGCATTTATATTACATTGAAAATGTGTAATATATATTAACTATTGCAAGGACATTTTTAGTAGAGTAACTTTAATTGCAAATCAATTTTGGCTACGTGCAAATCACAATATTGTGAAAATCAAAACAATTTAACTGTAGACAAACTTGTTAGGTACATGCCATTAAAAATATAAATAGTGTTTTCATCTTTCAAATCATGACAATTAATAAAGAACATGAGCATTAGTTCAAAAAATTTATACAACAAAATCCTTCGTGGAAAGTGATTTCATTATTTTTGATATCCAAAACGTAATTGTGGAGTTACAAACAACCTATATCAAAATATAAATTGGAGCGAGATAACTGAATAATCTTATCACATTATACTTACAAGTTAAATATTTACTTGTATCCCTAGAACAAACTTCAAATATTTGAACATGATAAACTAGGTACAAAAATTACAAACATACACCTATGCATGTATAATAATGCTGAAATAATGCTAACATAATCTAACATTATATGAGTGAATAAATCAATCAAAACCCCCTAAAAAGCACCAACATACACCAATGTACAATATAGAATGTTAAACATCCAAGCTACAACACATTTGCAAATAAAAAAATGTTTGAAAATCCTTAAAAAAACTCAGACAAATATGTGCACAACATACTCAGAACGAATGGAAGCTCCAACAATAGTAACAACTCGTAGGAGATCATGGGCAGCGAAATCCAACAATTAATAAATACTTACAGTAACCATAATAATATCAGAATAGTTCCAGCATAACCGTAACAGTAAATCAGTATTTAGTAGCAAGCCAACATGCACAACATATCAATAACTTAGTAACATTATAATAGAGTGAAAAACAGAATGAAGTGCTAACAAAATCCAATAGACAAAGATAATTGCAAAATCTAGCTACAACATACGGCAAAACTGCAAATATAGCAGCCAACCATGACAAAAATGCAAATATATACACTAATAAATATTACTGAGAGGATTAGAGGGTGATAGATGGAAATAAAAACCCTAAAAAAATTTGGGAATTTAGCGAATTGGTGGAATGTGAAACAAAGGAAAAACATGGCCACCGCAAGAAAAACCTCTTTTAGCAAGGGAAATTAGAAATATAAGATAAGTTCTTGCTAATTAGCATCAAATTTAGTAAGGTAAATTATTTACTACTTTACCTACAAAATTAGGGATAAAAAATGTGTTTCAAAATTAGCAACTAATTCTTTTGTTGCAAAATATTTGTTGCAAAAATAACTATGAATTTTTTTGTTGCAAAAATAGCAACAAATTTTTTTGTTGCAAAATATTGATGGAGATATTTCCTTCCTAAAGCATTGCTCCCTTTCTTAAAACCATACTTTTTTTATATCTTTCTGTCACTCTCTCAAAGCCCTGGCTAAAATTAGTAACGAAACGATTATATATATATATATATCTTTATTATATATAAGGCAATATACTATTTTGGCCGCTCTTACCAAGGTTTTAATTTACACTGTCTGATCGTCCGATTAAATTAGGGCCAATATTTCTCCTCCCCGCTATTTCCTCCACTAATTGTCGGTTTCGGCGGTTTGTGCACAACCCAAATAATCTCTCCATCCCTCCTACTCATTTCATTCTCGTTACTTAGGTCTCCCACTCTGCTCCTCCGCTCTGCCTCCCTGCATTCCACGAACAACCCATCTCCATTGCTCGATTCGGTTCTCCCCTCCGCCTCCCCTACATTTGAAAACCATCCATTTTAAGTCGCCTCTACACGCAACTCAGCTTAGTTTTGTTGTCGTCCCTCTTCCTCTTCCAAAAACATGCACCCAAGTATGTTCTCTCTCTTCTAGACCACATGCTCTCTTCATTTTCTTAAACGTACCCACCCCGCAACATCAACTCCAGGTTGCATGCATTCCTCTTCCAGCCCCTTGTATCTGCCTCGGGAAGCTTATGCCAAAGTCAGTAGCCCCCTACTTCCTCCGGCTCCCTCAGATTTCTTCTAATAGCCAGCGATTCAGGCCATCAAACTCACTTCAACTTCAGTTACGTTCTAAAATTTTGTGATAGTTTAGGGAAAACCCAATGGTACTACTTCAAGCACTTTCAGAAATCACCTTAGATTCATTAGACTCTATTTCTCGGTCATAGAGATCAATGAAAGAACAATACTTCCCCTCCAACAACTCTGCACAATATGTGTTCAACATAAGGACTCAAAGAGACCTCTATACACTAACTTTAATTACTCTGCACACAATGTGTCCCAAGGATATCCAGTTAATCAAAAAAATTTAATTAAAAAAAATTTATCCTAAATTTGGCAAATCACAAACATATTTTGTTGCTTTAAGCTACATTTTATTAGATTGCAATTGGGATTTGTTAATGACAATGGGCTTTATGGACCTCCTCAAATCAAATTCAATGGTTTGATTCTTACTTGTTTATATTGTCTAAATTTTGTGACAAATATTTTGTGATATAAATAGGACATTTATAGAATTATTTCGGTCCATGGAGTATTATGATTCTACCTCATTTTTCATCCCGTCCATGGAGTATTATGATTCTACCTCATTTTTCATTGTTTCATTGAGATGATATTTTTATCTTTCAGCGTTTTCACTAATGGCTATAACCATGTGATTACTAACACTTTTTAATTGTAAATTGAAAAAATGGCATATGTCATCATCATTTATTTTATAATATCTGCTACGAGTTCAGAATCATTTACATTTTCTTCACATTGATTAACATAGTTGTTAACTTATGTTATCTAATGCAAACATATGACAGGGTGGCTGTATCTTTCTTGAAGCACTAGCTTTAACTAAGTTTCTTCAATGTTTTCAAGTATTTTCGTTATTAATCTCAAATTTCCCATCAAGAATTAATCATGTGTCCAGAGTATTATCCATCTCCAAAGTTTCCGTAAATAATTTTTCTTCACTAAACTCACCATCTAGTAATGAGCAATCCCTACTTCCCCTCTCAAGGCTTCGCCGATACACAGTTGCCCTGCTTTGACATCAGAGCAATCTTCATCTATGGGTATTCTCCTATCTCATTATTTTTTCCATGAGGTTTGATCGCCATTGTCGAGAATAAATTGAGCATGAAATTGGGGTAAGGGGCTTTAGGGTTTGAGGGTTACACACACGCTATTATTCATTTTCAATAACTTTTTAATTATATTTTGCTTGCAGGTTTCTTTTGACCAGCATTTTGAACATGCCAAGAAATGATAATTTGTTGTAAGTTTTTCTTCTAGGGTAGAAGATTGAAGCTGAAATCCAGTAGAGGGAAATGAACCATCTTGGAGATGGTAAACCATCAGTTCAACATTAAGTTCTTGGCTGATGGCCTCTTTGATAATTTGGTAAACCTCTTTTACTCTTATTTTTTATTTTATTTTTGAAGATTTTTAGAGCAGTTAATGTATTTTTTAATTTACAATTTATTAAACTAATTTAATATTTATTATTCTTTAAAGTATTGCAATGTTATGGTATGAAGTGTTATGATGTTTGAAATTTCTTTTCCAACTTTAAAACTCTATAAGATCAATGATTACACATTTGACATTTTTTAACTACTTTTATACTAGCAACTACTGTCGGTTTCTTTGATCGGTTATTAAACTCTATATGCTCAATGTTTCTTTGATCTGTTATTATCATTCAGATTTTAAATAAATAGATATAAATATAACTTAATACCTACAAACACTTTATATATGTTTTTAGAAAAGGATATTTATTTCCTTTCAGTTTTTGAGCTTTTCCTTTTGGTAAACTAAATTTTTTTTATGTTGTAGTGTATAATCCAGTGATTAGTTATATTGTGTTTAATTTTGAGCACTATGGCCATGTAGATGGATAGATATTTACTATTATATAATTATCAAAATCTATTAAATATTCAAACCTCTTGTAGGAGCCACAGAGGAGCCAACATTCGGTTCAGTCGTAATGCCCCAACACTCTTCCTAAAGTCCTCTATTCTATCTTTCAATCACAGCGCTCTCAACACTCTTCCTAAAGTCCTCTATTATATCTTTCAATCATTAAATTTTGAACACAGGCAGTGCAAGAAATTGACTAACATAATTGAAACTTTAAGAGCATAACATTTCAGAGATGTTTCAGATTCCAACACAATACATGCAATTATTAGCGACATCAATACAACGAGGAAGTCATCAATACCATTATTAGTGAGCTCGACATTGACAAGGTTCCAATCCCTAGGATGGAACAGTTAGCCATGACATGTTTGCGGCGTTGATGAAAGCAGGGACGGTTTGGAGGAAGGTGTCGACATAGTATTCACGCAAAAGACCAATGTAGTTGCCCACGACCAAAGTCGCCACACACGACAAATGAAGCCCATCATGACAAATGATGCCATCATGACAAATATCACCCTCACGACAAATGTCACCCCCCCCACGAAAAATGTCGCCTCCCATGACCAATGTCGTCACCCACGACTAATTTCTCCACCCACAACCACGGTCGCCTCCCACAACCAATGTCATCCCCCACGACCAATGTGGCACTCCACAACAAATGTCGCCCCCACGACAAATGTCACCTTCCACAACAAATGTCCCCCCACGACAAATGTTGCCTTGGTTAGGGGTGGAGCCCCATGCCTGTAACATGTATATATATATATATACCTAAGAGCACACAGAGTAGATCACAGCTTACAAAACAATCACAGAGCACAGCATGTTGGATCTTGTGGCGCCCTTAGAGGGGGGGTGAATAAGGGCCTTTTTAAATTTTACGATTTTTACTTAAGAATTTTAAAACAAATTTTGCTTTTCTAAGAATTACTTATAAAAGTTTCAAACCAATGTAATTTTTGAATTAATTCATACACAGATTTCTAAGTTAAAGATTAAACAACCATATAATTAAAGAAAAAGTGATAATTTTATAATCATGAAATTCACATACAAATAATATGATCTTAACAATGCTTAAGATCAAGGCACAAATATGATAATAACCCTTTTACAATTTGTGTTTACCAATCCTTCTCCCAAGGATCGGAAGGCTATCACTTGTCTCTCCCTAGACCAAGCCCAAGCCTATCCTCTAGATCTTCCCAAGATCTAGACGTAGCACACAAGGCCACGATTTCCCACCAAGCCACGCAAGGACTTGGACGCTCCACACAAGGAAGCGATTTTCCCCTAAGCCACGCAAGGACTTAGACGTCACGCACAAGGAGACGATTTCCCTACCAATACAAAATGAAATGTATATAAATGAAAATACAAAATGAAAAGAATAACTCCCTAGAAATTCAGATCTCTAAAAGGAAGGTTGAAGCCTCGAGATGATCGTTAATGTAGAAGCGCGCCCGATCTCGTCTTCAATCTCAAACCTTCTATGCACAAATGGGAGTTGATGAGGTTCTGGAGCTCTCTGGTTCGTATGCGCTCAGGAAGGGACTTGGAATTCTCAATACTTGGAATGCACGAACAAAAGGAGCCAATATATAGAAATTCATTGTCGCCTGGGCGACATCAGCTGTTGGAATTTCTGACAGTGCTAAACTGCCGCTCGTAATGCTGTCGTGCGGGCAGTTGCTGTAACCTCCGAGCTGTCGCCTGGGCGACATCGATGTCGGATTTCTGACAGCGCAAAACTGCCGCTCGTAGTGCTGTCGTGCGGGCAGTTGCTGTAACCTCCGAGCTGTCGCCTGGGCGACATCGTTGTCGAATTTCTGACAGCGCAAAATTGTCGTTCGTCGTGTTGCCGTGGGGGAAGTTGTTGTAACTTCTCTGCTGTCACCTGGGCGACATCAGCTGTCGGAAAATTCCGACAGTGAAATTTTCATACACTCAAATTGAGCTTCTGTAGAATTGTGAACATCTCATACTGTTACCTGCACACCATTAATAAAAATAGAATCAAATACAAACGGGACTTTGTTATTATCAAACCGGAAGAGTGCAAAACGCATGATCCAACAATCTCCCCCTTTTGATAATAACAAATCCATATAAAAAGAAATCATGTCTATTTAGGTTGTTGATTTTAACATATGGTGTGTGCACAAAAATAATATGATATATTCCTCTTAAAAAAAATAATCTCCCCCTGGATGAATGCTCCACCTAAATGAATGCTCCCCCTAAATGTTAAAGTAAGTTGAAATGATGTATTGTTTAGGTGTAATAGTTTTTTGATTTCTTGAATATACTTATAATTCTCCCCCTTTTGGTATTAGCAAAAGATAATATGAGATGAATGAGTAGTTCTTAAGGGAAGAGATAGGATGTAGAAAATAAGAGTAAGCGGAAGCACTTGCTGGGAAAATGATTGAAGGTCTTGAAGTAATAGGAATATGCCATAGTATTGAATAAACTCATGAAGAGACGGTATAGCCATATGAAGAAATAAAATAAAATAACTTAAACATAATTAAGGTCATTTTAAAGTATCATAGAAAGACACAATTGTGTATAGAAATTTGGAATATTTTCGGTCCAATTCTCATGAGATGAATGTTTATATAACATAATGATGTGTACATGTGATACTTAGATCAAACATATGAAATTATTTAATGTACATGATCATTGGAATAGAGAACATAATATAAGCATATAAAGACAACTTTGACCTTGAAGATATAGCATAATAAGAATATAATACCATTTTTCTTTTGCACAAGACAATTTACAATTCTTTCCAAGGTGCGTAACCTCACAATGCTTATTAAGACTTATCAGGATGGTAAATAGTGCTTGGTGGAGTATCCTTGTCTTTAATTTAAACTCTTTTTTTTTATCACATATTTTGTGATATCTTAATTTCGAGATATTTATAATTTTTTAATTGACCAAGGATCTCCGAATTCACTTGAATCGCAAAAGATGGTGTATATTTTGTATGCTAACAAATCAAGGTTGAAAGTAGTATTTATGAAGTGCTATTGTATTATGTTAAAGCAAATATGATTCATGTATATATTAAATAGAAAGACATATGTATGGATCAAAAGAAGTGAACGTGATAGTTCATTATTATATATAAACAATTTCTCATACTTAGAGGCATGCGAAAACAATTTCCAATAGTCTAAACAACTAAGTAGGAGTGTCAATACGATGATAAATTGGAAATGAAATCATATAATCATGTAATAGCCATTTTTAA
The DNA here is from genome assembly GCA_033032865.1 of Dactylorhiza incarnata. NCBI lineage: Eukaryota > Viridiplantae > Streptophyta > Magnoliopsida > Asparagales > Orchidaceae > Dactylorhiza > Dactylorhiza incarnata. The sequence goes on along the minus strand of JAWHQI010000103.1, from coordinate 1,609,937 downwards.
AAAATAAAAAGCACATGGTTTGTCATCAATTCATGAGTTGTAGCATTAATAAAGACATATAACTATTGGAAACATCAAAAGGACCAAAAACTGAAGATTAAGCAAATCGGGAGCTGTCGGAAATTTCCAACAGTCACTGTCGCCTGGGCGACAGCTAAAAATTAAAATACGGCTTAAAACCGAGTCAAACCCTATTGTTCATCATTTTCTGGATTGAAGGGCGAGAGGAAGCTTTCGGAGTTCGGCGACAACCCTAGATTTAAGGTATGGGGTTTTTTGATTTTGAAGTTTTTGACTCAAAAGTTTTAGAGATTTGTGATTTTGGAAAGGAGAGAAGATGAAAAATGTATTTTTCATTTTACCTTTGATGAATGGTGTAGATCTTTGAAGTTTTGTGTATAAAAGGTGTAGATCTAGTGTAAATCAAGTGGATCTTGGTGAAATATGTTTGGATTTTGTGATTTTGGGGGTTTAAGTGTTGTATTTTGTACATGATTTAATTTCAAAAATGGAAGATTTTTCTTTTGTAGAAGGTTGAAGAAGATGAATAGTAAGGATATGTGAGAAGATGTAGTTTTGTTCTTGAAAGAAAAAAAAAATTTAACAGAAATATAGCTTGATTTTGAGTAGATCTGGAAGTGTAGTTGAAAAATTTAAAGAAAAGTTCACTGGAGTACTGTCGGAATTTTCCGACAGTCAATGTCGCCTGGGCGACATCGTTCCAGTGCACAGAACTTGTTTAATTCATTTTTGTTATGTTATGTTTGCAGAATGGCTTCCAGTTCTAAGGCACGAAGGAGTACGTCTGAAGATGCGCATAGTTTGTATCAAGTTTACCCTGGGATTGAGAAAGCAATAATTGGAGTATCAAAATATGTAGAATTTGACTCTCCGAAGCACGATCATATCTATGATCATCTTGCGAATGCAGGTATAATTTCAGTAATCACAGCAGATACGTTCTCATCCTTTTTGATTCGAGAATTTTATAATCATTTGGAAGACCCGAGTTACACTGAATTAGATGGGGGAGTGAGATCTAGAATCCAAGGTCAACAAGTGGAAATAACACATGTTGATCTTAGAGAGGAATTCGGTCTTCTTATGAGTGAACATATGCCGGATATAGTGGAGAGTTATAGAAAGGATAGAGATTGGACTCTTGTAAACATGAGTTTACATGGAAGTCAAAAGAAGACCTTAATCACTAAAGTTTCTTCACTTACCCCCGATGCATATTTAGTCCAAGATATATTGAGAAACTCAGTTATGTTAAAAAGTGGAGATACAAGGAGTATCACGGCACAGTTGACACTGATTACATACTTTATTATGGAGGAGGAACCTTTTGATGTAGCGGACTTCATCCTTTCCCAGATTCGGTATGCTTTTAGATTAAAACATCCAAAATGGGTGAAGATTCATACTCTGCCAATGGGGGCTATAATTCAGCGTATACTATATAAGAAGTAAGGATGGATAGTTCAAGATTCGTACTTTGATGATTGTTTTCCTGAGATATACTATACGGGTACTATGAAAGTGAAGAAGACGCATAAAAAGCCTCATCCTGGAATAGAGATTAGAGAGCCTACAATTCTTAGGGGAGGATCACTACGAGAGTCTATAGATGATCTGCGTGATTCATTTGAGGATCACAAGAAAGAAGTGAAGAAAGATCGCAGTAGAATGCAGAAGTTTATGAAATTTCTGGTTAAGGGCATGAAGTTAAAGCCTACTCCTGAAGAAGTGGCTGAATGGGAAATCCCAGATGAAGAACCGCCACGCCAATCGGTGAGGCAGACTCGACGTGGTAAGGCCGTAAGACGTGGACCTCCAGAAGACTGTCCAGAGAGCAGCAGGGCTGGATATGAGGATTCTTAGTAGTTTTCTGCAGGGTGCTGCTTCTGACTGATGTCGGAATTTTCCGACATCCACTGTCGCCTGGGCGACAGTGAACTTGCCCAGATTTCATTTTCTGTTATCTGAACTTGATCCTATGTTGATTTCTACTATTTTTGTGGAACAATTTTTATGTAATATTAATGATGTGAGAATTTTTCTTAAGTCTTTTAAATTCTATGGTTTGATTTAAAATTTAGTTTTTCTTTTTTTAAAATGTATAGGTTTTGTGTGTTTTCTTTTTTTTTAATTATTTTTATAGGTCATAAGTAGTGATATGATCATTGTGAAATGTATAGGATTCCCAATTCTAGCCTAAGCATAGAGAAACGGGAATCCGGTAACGGTTTAGTGAATATATCCGCTAGTTGATTATCCGAGCCTATAAATGAAATTTTAATCTGATTATTTTTAATATGATCTCTAATAAAATGATGTCTCACATCAATATGCTTATACCTTGAATGATGGACCGGGTTGTATGTTAAATCAATTGCACTTTTATTATCACATCATAATTCAATAGTTTGTTGTTTAATATTAAAGTCTTCTAAAGTTTGTTTCATCCAAAGAGCTTGTGCACAACAACTACCAAGTGCGATGTATTCGGCCTCGGTGGTTGAGAGGGCAACAGAATTTTATTTCCTACTCGACCACGAAATGAGTGAAGGGCCTAAAAAGTGACAAGTGCCACTAGTGCTTTTCCTATCTAGTGAACAACCGGCATAATCAGAATCAGAATAGCCAAAAAGATTAAAATCATCGCTAAAAGGATACCACAAACCAAGTTTAGATGTGCCAATTAAATATCTAAAAATTCTTTTTACCGCTTTTAAATGTGATTCACTGGGATTGGCTTGAAATCTAGCACATAAACAAACTGAAAACATAATATCCGGTCTAGAAGCAGTCAAATATAAAAGTGAACCTATCATGCCTCTATATAAAGTTTGATCTATTGATATTCCATTTTCATCTTTTCCTAATTTTAAAGATACACTCATAGGAGTATTTGCTTGTTTTAGATTTTCAAATCCAAATCATTTTAAAACATCATGAATATATTTTGATTGGTTAATAAAAACTCCATCATGTTTTTGAACAATTTGAAATCCTAAGAAATATTTTAATTCTCCTACCATACTCATCTCAAATTCACTTTCCATCATTTTACAACATAATTACACAACTCTTCATTAGTGGCTCCAAAAATAATATCATCAACATAAATTTGTAAAATAATTAAGTCATCATCTACTTGCTTAATGAAGAGTGTACAATCAACACCACCCATTTTAAAACCATTTTGTAATAAATGTACAGTCAATCTATCATACCATGCTCGTGGTGCTTGTTTTAAACCATACAAAGCTTTTAGCAATCTATATACGCGATTAGGAAATTTTTCATTTATAAATCTTGGGGGTTGTTCAACATAAACTTCTTCTTTAATCAACCCATTTAAAAATGCAGTTTTAATATCCATTTGCAATAATTTAAATCTTTTATGACTAGCAAATGCACCAAAAATTCTAACTGCTTCCAATCATGCTACGGGTGCAAATGTTTCATCAAAATCTACTCCTTCAATTTGATTATATCCTTTCGCTACAAGCCTAGCTTTGTTTCTAGTGACCCTAGAGTCACTATCCAATTTGTTTTTGAAAATCCATTTGACTCCTACCACAGGATGATCACTAGGTCTATCTACAAGAATCCAAACTTTATTTCTTTCAAATTGGTTAAGTTCTTCATTCATAGTTAGAAACCAAGATTCATCATTTAAAGCGGTGGCAACATCTTTTGGTTCTATATTTGAGACAAAACATAAATTTGAAAATCTTTCATGTAAACTAGAACGTGTACGTACCCCACTTAATGGTTCTCCAATAACAAGTTCTTGCGGATGATCTTTTGAGAACCTTAGCTCGGTTGGAGGTACATATCCTTGTTCTTCTTCTTCTTTACCATCGTTTTCGTCTTCTTTCTCCACTTTTTCTTCATCATCATTTTTCCTCAGATTTTGTTCCACATCTTCTTCATTTTTCTCATTACCTGCAACTTTAGTATTTTCTACACAAGAAATGTTTTCATCAAATTTTACCTGAATAGATTCTTCAACCACTTTAGTACGTTTATTATAAACTCTATAGGCCTTGCTAGTTGAAGAATAACCAATGAAAATTCCTTCATCACATTTTTCATCAAATTTGCCTAAGTTATCTTTTGTATTCAAAATAAAGCATTTACAACCAAAAACTTTAAAGTAAGATACATTTGGTTTTCTTTGAAAATAAATTTCATAAGGAGTTAATTGTAATGTAGGATGAATCATGACACGATTAATAATATAGCATGCAGTACTAACCACTTCGGCCCAAAAATATTTTGGCAATTTAAATTCACAAAGCATAGTACGTCCTAATTCTTGAAGTGTTCTATTTTTCCTCTCCACTACACCATTTTGATGTGGTGTGCGAGGAGCGGAAAATTCGTGTTTTATCCCAAATTCATTACAATATGAAATAAATTTTTCATTATCAAATTCTCCTCCATGATCTGATCTAATGCATTTTACTTTTAAATCAAGTTCATTTTGAATACGTGAAATTAGTTTTATAAATTCATCAAAAGCATCAGATTTTGAATTTAAAAACAATGTCCAACAAAATCTAGAATAATCATCAATAATAACAAACGTATATTTTCTACCTCCTAGACTTTGTGTAGAAATTGGACCAAACAAGTCCATATGTAATATATGTAAAGGTCTAGTAGTAGAAATAACATTTTTGCTTTTAAAAGATGATTTTGTAAACTTTCCTTTTTGGCATGGTGAACATACAGAAGAAAGCTTTCCGTTCAAATTTGGCAAACCTTTTATAATTTTATTTTTAGAAAGCTTTAATATGCGTTTGACACTAGAATGTCCTAGTCTCATATGCCATAATTCAAGTTCATCATTCTTTGAAATAAAACATTTAAGTGTAGAATGAGATAAATCATGAAAAGTGATTGTATAGACATTGTTTATTCTTGGTGCAGTAAGTACAATTTCATTTGTTTTGGAATAAATAATTTTGCAAAGGTTTGAGCTAGTGTCAAATAAAACATTTAGATTTTTATCGCATAGTTGACTAATTGAAATTAAATTATGTTTCAAACCTTTAACATATAAAACATTTGAAATTTTAAATTCTTCGTTACCTACTACTCCAATGCCTTTGACTTTACCCTTGCCATTATCTCCAAAGGTCACTGTTCTGCCTTTCTTCATCTCCAGGCTAAGAAACTTTGATTTATCGCCCGTCATGTGTTTTGAACATCCAGAGTCCAAATACCACACGTCTTCCTTATTCCTAGCTTGCACGCACACCTAAAAAGATGATGAGAGTAAAGATCTGGTTACCCAAGTGGTCGATCCCATTGTATAGGTGGACGCCTTAGGTACCCAGATTTGTTTAACATTAACTTTTCTTTTCTTCCAACATGAGCCCGAGATGTGACCAAATCGATGACATTTGGCACAATCAATGAATGGTGAGGAACCATTTTTCAATGGTTTCTCTGGACTCTTGCTGGAGGAAACATCTTTATGTGTGGATTTAGAAAAAATTTCATTTTGAGAAATAGGTTTTCTGAACCTGGAGCTGTTGCTGGTTCCGACAGTAGTTGTCGGAACTTTCCGACAGCTTCCAGAGCTTCCAGAAACGTATCCTAGCCCAAATTTTGCTGTCCTGTGGCATTGGTTGGCTAAAAGCATATCCAGAGATTTTTTTCCAACACCAAATTTTCTAATTGCCATGTTCAACAAATTTACTTTGGACTTTAAAATTGAATTTTCTTTTACTATCATGCCACATCTATTTGCAACACTTTTCTTATAATTCTCTAATTGAGAATGAGAGGTTTTAACAACTTTTTCTAAGTCCTTTTTCTCTTTTAGAAGTTGATCAATTTTTTGATCGGACTTAGAAATAGTGTTTTCCAGTTCTTTTATCCTTGTTGAAGAGTGATCACACTCTTGAAAAATTTCCTTCTCGTTCCCAATAGATTTCAAATCATTTGATAACTTTTTATTTACTTTCAAAAGAACTTTGTTTTCACATTTTAAGAAATCGATTTCCTTTAGTCTTTTATCCAAAAATTTGCAAGTTTTCATAAATTCAGAATATAAATCATCATAAGATGGAGGAGTTACCTCAGTGTCGCTTTGGACACTGCAATCGTCGTCAGATGATGCATTTCCTTTCCCCATCAAGCAGACATTTGCCTCCTCTTCCTCCTGTGTTGAGGAATCACTTTCTTCACCAGACGAAGAATCATCCCAAGTCTCTGCCTTTAACACTTTCTTCTTGTAACTTTTATCGTACCTCTTTGCTTTTTGCTCTTTCAGATACTTTGGGCACTTGCTTCTAATATGACCAATCTTCTTGCAATGGTAGCACTCCAGTAGCGGACGCTCCTCTTCATTCTCCATTTTTCCTTTGCCTTTTTGGTAGGCAAAATCGTTCTTTTTGAAAAATCTCTTAAATGAATTTCTCCTCTCCGGATTTCTCATAAACTTCTTAAAGTTCCTCACAAACAGTCCTTCCTCATCTTCCTCACTTTCTTCAGATTCAGTTTCAACTTCCTTTTTAGATTTCAACGCCAAGCTTTTCTTTTTGGGCTCCAAATTGTACTCTTGGCTTTGAATCTTCAACTCCACTTCATGGGTTTTTAGATTCCCAATGAGACTCTCCAATTGTAAGGTCTTAAGATCATGTGACTCTGAAATTGCAGTCACTTTAGGATTGAACTTCGGGAGAAGTGATCTTAAGATTTTCCTTACTAAATCTCCATTGGAGAAAACTTTGCCCAGCACCTTTGAATCGTTCACGATTTTAGTGAATCGTGTGTACAATGTATCAATTTCTTCATCCACCTCCATTTTGAATCTTTCGAATTCTGACTCCAGTTGAAATAGCTTTGAATCCTTTACCTGCGATGTACCTTCATGAGTAATTTCTAAAAGATTCCAAATTTCTTATGTAGTATCACAAGCACAAACTCTATTAAATTCAGTGCGATCTAGTGCACAAAATAAAGCATTCATGGCTTTTGCATTGTTTTTACATTTTAATTTATCATTGTCATCCCACATGTCTTTGGGTTTATCCATTGTTACATTTCTTACAACATATGTTGGGGAAGTATAACTCGTCTCGACCATATTCCAAACTTCCATGTCGAGAGCTATTAGAAAACACCGCATTCGGGTTTTCCTATAGTTATAGTCCGTGCCCGTAAAAAGTGGTGGCCTAATAATTCCTCCCCCCTCAACGAACGCGTGATCGTTGTGCGCCATTACTCCCGGTGATAAAACCATTTTGGAGTAACCTTGCTTTGATACCACGTGTTGGATCTTGTGGCGCCCTTAGAGGGGGGGTGAATAAGGGCCTTTTTAAATTTTACTATTTTTACTTAAGAATTTTAAAACAAATTTTACTTTTCTAAAAATTACTTATAAAAGTTTCAAACCAATGTAATTTTTGAATTAATTCAAACACAGATTTCTAAGTTAAAGATTAAACAACCATTTAATTAAAGAAAAAGTGATAATTTTATAATCATGAAATTCACATACAAATAATATGATCTTAACAATGCTTAAGATCAAGGCACAAATATGATAATAACCCTTTTACAATTTGTGTTTACCAATCCTTCTCCCAAGGATCGGAAGGCTATCACTTGTCTCTCCCTAGGCCAAGCCCAAGCCTATCCTCTAGATCTTCCCAAGATCTAGACATAGCACACAAGGCCACGATTTCCCACCAAGCCACGCAAGGACTTGGACGCTCCACACAAGGAAGCGATTTTCCCCTAAGCCACGCAAGGACTTAGACGTCACGCACAAGGAGACAATTTCCCTACCAATACAAAATGAAATGTATATAAATGAAAATACAAAATGAAAAGAACAACTCCCTAGAAATTCAGATCTCTGAAAGGAAGGTTGAAGCCTCGAGATGATCGTTGATGTAGAAGCGCGCCCGATCTCGTCTTCAATCTCAAACCTTCTAAGCACAAATGGGAGTTGATGAGGTTCTGGAGCTCTCTGGTTCGTATGCACTCAGGAAGGGACTTAGAATTCTCAATACTTGGAATGTAGGAACAAAAGGAGCCAATATATAGAAATTCGCTCTCGCCTGGGCGACATCAGCTGTCAGAATTTTCGACAGCGCTAAACTGCCGCTGGTAATGCTGTCGTGTGTGCAGTTGATGTAACCTCCGAGCTGTCGCCTGGGCGACATCGATGTCGGATTTCCAACAGCGCAAAACTGCCGCTCGTAGTGCTGTCGTGCAGGCAGTTGTTGTAACCTCCGAGCTGTCTCCTGGGCGACATTGTTGTCGGATTTCCGACAGCGCAAAACTGTCGTTCGTCGTGTTGCCGTGGGGGAAGTTGTTGTAACTTCTCTGCTGTCTCCTGGGCGACATCAGCTATCGGAAAATTCCGACAGTGAAATTTTCATACACTCAAATTCAGCTCCAGTAGAATTGTGAACATCTCATACCTGTTACCTGCACACCATTAATAAAAATAGAATCAAATACAAACGGGACTTTGTTATTATCAAACTGGAAGAGTGTGAAACACATGCTCCAACACAGCATACAATGACACCCGATTTATAGTGGTTCCCCAAACAATGTGTCTTGAATACTCCACTATACCACTGTGCCTATCTAGTAGAGTGCTAGAATCAGCAAACTCCACCAAAACTCAAATCTCCTCCACATATCCTACAACTCAGGCACAATAGGACCTATAACTCAGATCCTCTCAGGAACCTATCTCAGGTTCCAGGAAACCTACAGCTCAGACACAACAGGCCTTACAACTCAGATATAAATCAAATCCTACCTGAGGTTTAATCAGAACCCTACAACTCATAATTAGAAAAGTCCTACAGAGAATATATTATTTACAGGATTGAAGAACACCCCGCACAACAAAAGGTATTCTGGATAGTTCTTATAAAGCCTGATGCAGACGGCCTCTGGACCTGAAGAGAAAGCTTTAAAGAACTTTTCTGATGCACAGTAGCTTCTCTTCTATCCGCTTCTTCGATCTGGAACACAGCATATCCGTTGATGGTGCTGGAATGGTACTTAGAGAACTGCCTTTCCCTTGGGTGTTGTTGATGTTGGTCCATGGACAAAAAGGAACTAGTTTCTTTATTTGGATTTCTTCATGGGGTGGTTTAAAAACACTCAGCCTAAAGCCTGCTCTTATGTTTGTGGTAGAGGCTTACAACCATTGGTAGAGCAGACATTGGTCAGATGACCTTATGTAGAATTCTGATCAAAAGGATTAGATGCTCGCAACACCTTCTTAAAAGAGGATTGGGCTTCAGAATCCTTGCCCTTGATGGTCTCTTTACTAAATCCTACACCACCTCTGTATGGTGCAAAAAGTTGTTATTGATTGGAAGGACAGTCTTGGGCTTCGAAAAGCTGGCAACTATTCTCTTTTCTGCTAACAACATTTCGTCAAAGTCCTTAATGACCTTGTTCTTCTATGCTAATTCAGCATTTTTGAGCTTTGTGGCTTCCTTGAATTGATCCACTTCTTTGCTCATAGCAGCCAGCTTTTCAACTAACTCCTGGAGCTCGGAATGGGTATTTCTCAAGGAATCTAACTCCTTAGATTGAACTCTATGAAGCTTCTTGCTTTTCTTGAAAGCTTCCCACAAAGCTTCATACTACTGCATTAGCTTAGATTCATCCTCATATGGGGAATGTACCAACGGTGATATTTGGAGGTTCAGAAAAAGGGGAGAGTAGAGGATATGGTAACATTTCCAATGGTTTATTCACTGTTGCAAAGGTAGCTTATGTGGAGGGATTAAATCACAATCTCATAAGCATAAGTCAACTTTGTGATCTATGTTTTGTTATTGTTTTCTACAAGGATAAGTGCTTAGTTAAGAAGTCCTTGAATTCTGAGGCTACCTTAACTGGCACTAGGAGTAAAAACATTTATTGTCTCAATTTCTTTAATTCAAATTCTTCTTTGCCAATGTGCTTTTTATCTAATGATAAAGAGGCTCTATGTGTTCAATGACATAAGAGACTTGCTCACATTAACTATAAAATCATAGGCAAGCTTTTCTCTCAAGATCTAGTTAGAAATGGACCCAACATTAAGTGCATTAAAGAATGTCCATGTCATGCATGCCAACTTGGCAAGCAAACTAGGATTAGCTTTAAGGTCATTACTAACAAAGATTCTTCTAGGTGCCTCTATTTGTTCCACATGGATCTGTTTGGTCCTATGTCAGTTCATAGCTTATGAGGGAAAGTTAACACACTTGTAGTAGTTGATGACTATTCAAGGTTCACTTGGGTGTTCTTCCTTAAAAAGAAGTCAGATACCTTGGATAACTTGAAGAATTTTGTCAGGCAAATCCAGAATGAAATGGGTTGTACTATGGTCAAATTCAAGAGTGACCATGGTACAGAATTTTAGTCAAGAGCCATGACAGAATTCTGCCAAGAGTTGGGTATCTCCCAAGAATTCTCCTCACCTAGAACTCCTCAACAAAATGGAGTGGCAGAGAGGAAAAGTAGAACCTTAATAGAGGTCAGTATGACCTCCATCACCAAAGACCTATCATGTGATCAATAGGGCCTCCATCACCAAAGACCACAAGAAAACTCCATATGAGTTTATGAAGGGCAGAAAACCTACCTTATCCTACTTTAGAATCTTTAGTAGCAAATGTTATGCCCTTAATAATGGTGAAACCAAGCTAACCAAGTCTGCATAGAAAAGCAGCGAAGGTATTTTTGTTGGCTACAACTCCTATAAAAAAGCTTATAGGGTGTACAACATTAATACCCAAGAAGTAGAAGAAACTATTCATGTTGTATTTGATGAGACTAGCCTTATTCATAAAGGCTGGTCTAGTTATTTAATGGATGCAGGCACATCAAAAAAATGGAGAAGCTATCCATTGAAGACCAAGCTGAAACTCAATTGAAAGTTAAAGATTACTCAGTGGCAGTAGATTTGGAGGAAGATGTTGTAGAATGCTTGGATACAGCAGAAAAAGAATAGCCTGCAGATCGAGTCACAGGAGAAGACATCAGAGGACTGCTAGGTGCAACTAGACACATCAGGCATCATCCACATGAGCAAATCATAGGATATGCCAGTCAAGGAGTTCTGACAAGAATCAAGGCCTTGCATGAAGCCATGTATCTAAGTTTTCTCTCTCAAGTTGAACCCAAGAAATTTGAGGAAGCAAATTTGGATCCATTCTGGATTGCAGCCATGCAGGAAAAATTATAACAATTCAAGAGATGTAGAGTATGGAAACTAGTTCCTACACCCCAAGGACACAATATCATAGGAACCAAATGGGTCTACATAAACAAATTGGATGAAAATGGTGTAATTATAAAGAACAAGGCTAGGCTAGTTACAAAGGGATATAGATAAGAGGAGGGCATAGACTTTGACCAGATCTTTTCTCCTCTTGCAAGAATGGAAGCAATAAGATTATTTCTGGCCTATGTAGCCCACAGAGGATTCAAGGTCTACCAAATGGATGTCAAGTCAGTCTTTCTGAATGGTGATCTCAAAGAAGAGGTGTATGTAGAACAACCCTTAGGTTTTGATGATTTTGAACACCCTGGTTATGTTTACTTTCTTAGAAAAGCATTGTATGGATTGAAATAGGCTCCTAGAGTCTGGTATGAAACCTTGTCAAGCTTTCTCAATGAGAACAAATTCTCAAGAGGGAAGATTAAGAAGACATTGTTCCTAAGGGAAGTAAAGGGCAAGATCTTGCTAGTGTAGATATATGTGGATGCCATTATATTTGGCTCTACAGATGATCATCTTTGCAAAAAGTTTGCTAACTTGATGCATGGAAAGTTTTATACGAGCAGTATAGGAGAGCTCAAATACTTCCTAGGTCTCCAAGTGAAACAATATGAAGATGGCATATTCATCTCACAGACAAAATTCACTAGAGGACTAGTCAAGAAATTTGGATTGGAGAGTGATTCTACCATGAAGACTCCCATGGGATATAATGTGTCTCTGTACAAGGATGAAAAGGGAATACTCTTTGATGAAACCAAGTATAGATGCATGATTAGATCTTTGCCTTACCTAACTTCCAGTAGTCCTGACATAATATTTGTCACACGTGTTTGTGCTACATACCAGGTGAACCCCAAGGAATTTCATCACTCATCTGTCAAGAAAATCTGAAGATACCTGAAGGGTACAGCCAATCTCGGTCTTTAGTTCCCTAGGAACAATTATTGTATGCTAACTGGTTCTTCAGATGCAGACTATGTTGGATGCAAGGAAGATAGAAAGAGCACTTCAGGGACTTGGCAATTCCTTGGGGGAAGACTTATTTCTTGGAGCAACAAGAAGTAAACTAGTGTGGCAATCTCCACAGCAGAATCAGAATACATATCTGTTGGGCGTTGATGTGCTCAGTTACAGTGGATCCAACATCAGCTCCAAGATTACAATATGAAAATGACCAAAACACCCATATTTTGTGACTCATCAAGTGCTATCTTAATTGTGAAGAACCCTATCTCACACAGCAGGACTAAGCATATTGAGATCAGGTATCACTTCATTATGGAGCATGTGGAGAATGAGGATATCATCCTTGAGTTTGTCTCCATAGAAAAACAAGTGGCAGATATATTCACAAAGCCACTAGATGAAGCTAAGTTTAACTTCTTCAATTTCTAATTGGGGATGTTGAACTTAGAGTAAATTCTAACTCAATTTCAATTTTTTATCATCCATTTGTTGTCATTGATAACATGTATGCTAAGTGTTGCAGGTACCCCTCAAGAAGTGAGGAAGTTTCACTAAAGTCGGACAAATATATGTTGGTTGTCTCAACGACACAAATGACTTCTCAACGATACAGATTTAGTTGTATCACGGGCATCATGAGATGTCTCGACAACATTGTATGAATCTCAATGACACAAAGGCTGATCTAGGAAATTTGAGAAAGATCTGTGGAGTTGGTGGAAGGATGCTTGTTGATGAAATATTTCGATGACCCAATGCGTATCATCGTAACATATCCCAGCTGCTTAAAACTATATTGGATCTTTCCATCAGAGCCGTCCGATGATTAATTATTCACATCAAAAGTACGAAAAGGTACGCACCCTTCATCTACCTCTACTATCAATAGGATGAATGATTACGACAAAATTACACTATCATTTTCCCTAAGACATCTCTCTGACAAACCCTCGTTCCGTTCCCGACATACAACCCCGCCAAACTGCTTCAATGACTCCAAAGAAAGATAAGGAAGAGGCTTCAGTAATCTATGGCTGTGAGATTCTATGAGGAGGCTTCAACTCTTGTTCAAAGGAAATACGATTAGTTATAGGGTTGCTGGAGGCGGGCGTGCTAGAGTATTTTCTGTGTGAGCCATGTGTACTAATGAACAGAGAACTACTAGAACTCTTTGAGGGAGCAAGAGTTAACCACTATGAAACCTCTCCGAAATCAGAGGTGGTTGGAAGGAAGGTCAAGGTGTCAGCCAAAATCCTTTGGGAAGCTTTGAGACTGCCCCGACTGGAGGCAGAAGAAGAAGAGGAAGGCTTGGCTATTGAAGACCTCTCTGAAGGATATTCCTTGTGTGGACATAGTGGAAAGACCTATTGTAATGCCCCTGAATTTCCAATAATTAATTAAATAATAATTTTGGCAAAACAATAACGTGAGGGCATTACGTTAACGCGTAGTTAACGGTGCTGGCCCGAGGATAGAGTTTTTCTGAGTTTAGAAAATTTAGATAATTGATTTTAATAGTAATTGCCTATTTTGTTATGGTAAACTTCGTAAAATAAATCGTAACTCGTTATCGGCTCATCGAACTCTGATTTCGACTTCGTCGTTGGTTTTGTAGGACTGGTATTTGTCTTTGGTGTGAATTTTATGGGAATTTGAGTTAGTCTGTCCAAATCGTAAACTAATGACTAAAATCTTTGTAAATTTGTACTAAATGTAAGAATTTCATAGCCATCATATAAAAGGGCTGAATTAGAGTTTAGATTTTTCACGATCTTTCTCCTCCTTCCCGGTTACGCCAAACCAGAGAGTGATAGAGAGAAGAAGTCATTATTTTTGTGAAGCTTCCGTCAGCGACCGTGAGAGTTCTGTGTGTGAAATCCTTGTCGGAGCTTAGTTTTGGATATCTCTCACCGAAATCTTTGCGTGTGCGGTGAGTATTTTTATTTCTGTGGATTTTTAGTGATGGGGCCATTTGGTCCTAAAGCTTGTTTTCTACCCTAAACTTTCTGAAATTATTGTTGATGACTTCTATTGGCCGATCCTGGGCGTGGAGTGCTCGAGAGACCGGTGATCGGAAGGTTTGAGGCAAGTGGTGGAATTTTCCCCATTGCCATGTTCATTTTCAACTCCTTTTCTGCCATGTTCATTTTCAACTCCTTTTCTTTCTTCTTTTCATCTGTTTTAGGCAAGGAAGCAAATGTTAAACCTGTCAAAAAGGTTCTGTTTTTCCCTAGTAGAATTCGTCTTATGCTTATGTGAAAATTCATTGGGTATATACATCAAATTTGTCGAGTATTCTCGAAATTTGTCGAGTGTTCCAAGGATTCATCGAGTAGTTATGGCGAATTCGTCAAGAGGTCATGTCGAATTCGTCGAGTGACCCAGCTAAGTTCATAAGTTAAATCCGTCGATTATTCTAAGGTAAAATTCATTGAGTATTCTCGTAATTCGTCGAGTGTATTCGTGTAATCCGTCGAGTGAGTTAAGGTTGAATTCATCGAGTATAAGTTAGGATTCGCCGAGTATTAGTTAGAATTTGTTGAGTATTCTAAGGAAATTCGTCATATATATATGACAAATTCGTCGAGTGAATAGGAAATCCCTCGGGTCCTTTCGATTAATTTGTCGAGTGTTCAAGCCAAATTTTTCTTACGGTTGTTTCGATGAATTTTTTGTGAGGTTTGCACATGTATTTTTTTGGGTTTACCTGTGGAGCCAGATTTGGTCAAGATGTTGTGAATTTTTACACCTAGTTGGATGTTAATGGACTATTGGTTGTGTGTGCATAACCACCACCATAGTGCCTATTTTTATTCCTTGGACGTGTAGACTGTTGGTTTGTGGACGTAAACACCACCACAGTGCTTTTGTTCCTTGGATGTTTTGGTCTGATGGCTTGTGTTAGAAAGATAGCCACTGCCTCAGTACCGTTTTATGGCCAGGTTAATGATTCACTTCTTGAGCCAATTCGATACTTTTCTTCATAGTTGGATGTTATTATATAACTTTGACTGCACTTTGTGTAAGTCTTTCACCGTCTGGATGTTAATCTTCTCTGCTTTGATTATTGTTGTTTCATAGATATTTCTTGTTGGGGTGATAACCCACTTGAGCTTGTTAAGTTCTTTTTACTTTATGTTTGGATGCCTTTTGCACCATTGTACTGAGTTATTCTTTTCTTTTGAATGCCTCGGGTTTGGATCAGTAGCAGTTTGAGCTGATTGAGTTTGGTCCTTCCAGACCTTCAGTAGTTGTTTTCTTTACCCTCACTTTAGAGGTAGTTGTTGAATTCTCTCCTAACTTTGTTGAATGTTATGAATTTGTATCAGTTTGTTGACGCCCATTGTATGAATTTATTTATGTGTTAGACTAGGAATTGTTGTTTATGCTGCTACCGGCCTTGTTGTTTTGTAATTGCTCTCTGGAAAGGTTTATGCTAGGATGCATCGTAGATATTTTTATATACTAAAATCTGCATATTTCCTCATACATGACATCCTTCTTAAACTAATATCTCTCTACTTTAAAATGCATAAAAGTTCTATTTATATCTATACTAAATCTAGAAGATGCATATCATTAGATTGTTCATTAGGTTCTCATGTTCATGTAGGACAACTTAAAGTAAAACATGTATATTCCGCAGCATATATTTATACTTTCGTATTTATGGACTAGTTGATCCACTAAACTAGGGGAGACGGTACTTGAAAACATCAACCATAATTGTTGTTTTATACATAAAGTTTATGTCTTTTATAAAGAAAACTGTAGAGATAGAACTTCTTGAGCATCTGCAGTTGTCTCATACACGGCGTGGCATCATGATGCATATTTTCTCTTACTCTAATAATATATTTATATCTTGAGAAAATATGGGTTGTGACAGTTGGTATCAGAGCGAGGTTAGCTTCGTTAGATGGTTTAGTCGAACGATCATTCATTTTTAGAATCTTGTTTCATTGCATACACAAACCAATGTGTCATATGTACGTCTTGGCTGAAGCATGAACACTACACTCATAAGCATGACAAAAGTATATGGGGTATATTATGTAGTATGAGTTGCATAATATGTGTTTGCATATTAATTATCATAGGCATAGCAACATGCGACATGTATGTAGTATGGGATGCATAACATAAATCACATGGATGCTCGTTGGATTTTGCTTTTCGTTACATGCAATATTATATAGTATGTGATACAAAATATTTCATGTGTATGCTTCTCATGACATGCATTAAGGATTTTCTTAGAGTGCATAACACTACATGCACATCATAACATCGCATAAGCACCCGTGCCAAGTTAAGATTTATATGATGACACTCGTGCACACAAGATTTGAAATAAAGATTTTAACATTCATACATGTATATGATATGCACAAGAGTCAAAGGATGATAGTATATCATCCTAAGTTAAATCATAACATCATTCATATAAAACCCCAGAGCAAGGTAGTAGCAAGAGCAAGTGACTGCACATTTTTTGTTTGTTTTGTGTTAAGTAATCCTAGCTTTTAGCTATGTTTTGACGAGATGTTCATTTGTGTTCTTAGAAAATGGCCCCGAAGAGAATGTCCAAAGGTGAGTCTTCGGATGCGCATAGTAAAGCTATGATCGAGGAGCTATGTTTGAGCAACGAAACTCTATCAAGACAGATGGTTACAATGCAAGTTAAGTCCAAGCTATGTTTACTGCCATGTTAGGGCAATAGACTGTGGTGCAGAAGCCTGTAGTGGGCCAGACTGTACCTATTCCTCCTGCTCCTCTGGTGCCTCCTATTTTGTTGTGCCAGAGATCAACTTTATCTCGCATTTTCTTTGTTTAGGACCCCCGACCTATGATGGTAGGGCTGACTTTGATGCTCCTGGGAGAGGTTTAAGGAGATATTGTTAAGGAAATTCCTGCCGTCGGTAGAGCAGGATAGGTCAATCAATAATTTCCCACACTTGAAGCAGTAGCAACTTACTATGGATGAGTATGAAATTGAGTTTAGTAAGTTGAGCAGGTTTGCTCCGAAAATGATTGCCACTGAGGCTAGTAGAGTTAAATGATTTTTGGGTGGTCAAAGAAGTGACATCCAGCAGTTGGCCTATGCATACATATCTGAGAGTTATGCGGAAGAAGTAGAAGCTGCCTTGTAGGTTGAAGCTATCAATAATGCTAAGAATCGTGGCATGATGCTGCGAAAGGAAAAGAGAGGGACCGAAGATAGTGGGAGTTCACGGGCATCTGTCCCCGCTCAGAAGAAAGGAAGTAAAGAGGCTTGTCATTTTCATGGCCAGCCAGGCCATCCTTCTGAGAAATGTTTCAAGTGATTGGGGGCTCAGATGTAGCTGTATGTGCATGTGATTCATAGCGCACCCAAAGGAGATGTAACCAGTACCTTTTGTAAGAAGAAGGGGCATGGTGTTGCCCACTATTGGAGTAAGGGAAAGGTTTGCTATCAGTGTGGACAAAAGGGGACATGAAAGCTAGCTACCCATATTCCCAGCCTATGTTGCAGCCAGTTCCTCTGTACGCCTTGCCCTTGCCGCAGCTTCAATATATGGACATAAGGAAAGGTAAATTAAATGTGGTGACTAAGGAAGAAGCTCAGTCTTCCACCCAGGTGATTTCATGTTAGTTTCCGACCTAATAGTTAACTTCAATGTTTCAATGTAAATTCTGCGGTATTAGTTATATGTATAATTTTCTAGGCGAGTTTAAAGGAAGGAACTATTTGGCATACGTTCTTTTTGATTCGGGTGCTACTCACTCTTTCGTGGAAAAGAGTTTCGTACACCATCATCGTTTGGTCATCGATCGTATTGGCGATCCGCTTTGTGTGAAGTTTCCCTCCGGTGATTTGGTGGTGGCAGATCAGGGTACCTTGAACAGCCCTATTCTCTTAGGAAGTTTCCTAGCATATGCCGATTTGAAGGTGCTTGACTTGGAAGATTTTGATGTGATCTTGAACATGGATTGGTTGTTCAGGTATGACATTGTCATTCAATGCAAAGTGAAGCGTTTGGACTTCATGATGGATAATGGCCAACCTGTGAGTGTGCATGGCTTTCCTTTCCAAAATTTCTCGATCATATCTATGGTACGTGCTCAGAGTTTTCTAGAGTCCGGTTGAATGGCTTATCTTGTTTCTATTTTATAATTTGTTGTTGTTTTGATGCGTATTGAGGATATTTCTGTGGTACGCTAGTTTTCTAATGTTTTTCCTATCAGTCTTCCTAGTCTCCCTCCTGAGAGAGATGTAGAGTTTGTCATTGACCTTGAGCCTGGTACTCGTCCTATTGCGAAGGCAACTTACCGTATGGCGCCACGTGAGTTGGAAGAATTGCGTAGTCAGTTGGATGAGCTATTGTAATGTGGTTTCATTAGGCCTAGTTCTTCGCCCTGTGTTGCTGCAGTTCTCTCTGTAAAGAAAAAGGATAGATATATGAGGTTGCATAGACTATAGGGAGTTGAACAAGGTGACTATCAAGAACATATATTCGTTGCCTCAAATTGATGAATTGTTTGACCAGTTGCGAGAAAGCACTGTATTTTCATAGATCGACATTTGTTCAGGATACCATCAGTTGAGGACCCGTGAGTCGGACGTTCCTCGAACTACTTTTCGTTGCCATTATGGACATTTTGAGTTTTAAGTAATGTCATTTGGGTTGATGAATGAACCCTCTGCTTTCATGGATATGATGAACCGAGTGTTCAAGGATTTTCTAGACCACTTTGTGGTAGTGTTCATCGACGATGTTTTGGTATATTCTAGGATTGTTGAGGAGCATGTTATGCATTTGCGCTTAGTATTGACTACTCTGAGAGAGCACAAGTTGTAAGCAAAGTTGAGTAAATGCGAATTTTGATTACCGCAAGTGTCTTTCCTGGGTCATGTTGTGAGTAAGGATGGAGTTTCTATGGACCCTGCGAAGATAGGTGCTATTTTGGATTGGAAGTCGCCTATAACGTCTAAGGAGATAAGGAGATTTTTAGGGTTGGCAGGTTACTATAGAAGGTTTGTGCAAGGATTTTCAGTGTTGTCGGCACCTCTGACTAAGCTTACCCAGAAAAAGGCAGTGTTTGTTTGGAGTGATTCCTATGAGGAAGCTTTCCAGCAATTAAAGAAGCGTTTGTGCACTGCTCCTGTTCTAACTTTACCGACCGAGGGAGTAGAGTATGGCATTTATGTGGACTCATCTCATGTTGGACTCGGTTGTGTTTTGATGCAAAAAGGAAAAGTGATCACGTATGGATCACAGCAACTGAAAGTTCATAAAAGGAATTACCCTACGCATGACTTAGAGTTTGCGGCTGTGATTTATGCCTTGAAGCTGTGGAGACATCTGCTATACGGTGTGTCATGTAAGATCTTTACGGATCATAAAAGCTTGAAGTATGCCTTCACCCAGAAAGAGTTAAATTTGCGCCAGCGTAGCTGATTGGAGTATGTTGCGGATTATGAAGTTGATATCCTTTATCATTCAACCTTTCCGTAAAGGATAATGTGGTGGCCGATGTCTTGAGTAGAAAGACCATGCATGTCTTCAACCTTTCCGTGTAGTACCTTGTGGAGGAGTTTTTTTATGGATATATTCGTTGGAGGTAGTTCTTTGCAATCTAGTTTTGAAGCGCATGAGCCTTTTTAGATTTCTCTAGCAAGACTGCATCAGAAAGAAGATCCTGATTTGCAGCACCTTCGAAATAAAACTGAAAAAGGGGAGTTACCAGATTTTTCAATTAATGATAAGGATACCTTAAAGTATCGATGTAGGTATTGTATTCCCGTGATTGAGGATATTCGAGCAAAGATTTGTAGCGAAGCTCATGGATCAAGTGTTTCCTATCACCCTAGTTCCACAAAGATGTATAGAGATCTGAAATAGATTGTCTGGTGGTCAGGCATGTAAAATGATATCGCTAAGTATGTTTCTGAATGCTACACTTGCCAGTATGTTAATGAAGATCATAAGAGGCCTAGAGGTAAGTTAACCCCTTTGGATATTCCAAGCTGGAAATGGGAGAGTATTTCTATGGATTTCATTACCGGGTTGCCGAGATCTCCCGGAGGGCATGATGTTGTGTGGGTTGTCGACAGATTGACAAAGTTTGCTCACTTCGTGCCTTTTAAGATTGGCTATTCCATAGATACAGTAGCAGAGCATTATTTGGATGAGGTCATTAGATTATATGGTGTGCAAGTGAGTATTGTGTCAGATCAGGATTCTAGGTATATGTCTCGTTTCTGGCAGAGCTTGTAGGGATCTTTGGGCACTGACCTTAGATATTCTACTGCTTATCACCCTCAGACCAATGTTCAGACGAAAAGTTTAAATCAAATTTTGGAAGACATGATTAGATGTTATATATTGGACCACGGTGGAGCCTGGGATAAATGTCTTGGAATCATGGACTTTGCCAATAATAACAATAATTAGGAGAGCTTGAAGATGCCCCCCTTTAAAAATTTGTATGGGAGGCGTTGTCGAACTCCCCTGTTTTGGGCTGAAGTTGGTGTGAGACCGTTGTTAGGTCCATAAGCTTTGGAAGAAATGAGTATTGTCATGCCACATATTCGCTAGAAGCTTCGCGTAGCTCAAGAGCGTTATGAGAAGTATGCCAATCGGCGAAGGTTTGATCGAGAGTTTGAAGTTGGGGACCTATTTTCTTGAAAGTTTCTTCGATGCCGTGTGTTAAGAGGTTTGGAAGGAACCATAAGTTGGATCCCCGGTATGTGGGACCCTTCCAGATTGTTGAGCACATCGGAGTGTCAGCTTATAGGCTGAGTTTGCCTGCTACTTTCCCTGGTGTTCACGATGTGTTTCACGTGGACTAGTTGTGAAAGTGCGTGCTTAGTGATTGTCCTATCCTCGACTCGGTGCCACAGTTGCAGCCCAATCTTTCTTATGTGGAAGATCCTATTCGTATTCTGAAGACGCATGACATATTGTTGCGGAAGAAGATGATTCCTATTGTTAAAGTTCTTTGGCAAAATCGGGACATCAGAAGTGCGACTTGGGAGTTAGAGTCGGTCATCAAGGAATCTCATCCGCATCTTTTCTCCCTGTTTTCTTTGGTAAGTTGTTCTTCCTGATAAGACCTTAGTTTTGTTCTTCTTGTCTCTTAAGTTCGGGGTGCGTTTCAAGTTTCGGGATGAAAATTCCTTTTAGGGGGGGGGGGGGGGGCTGTAACGCCCCTGAATTTCCAATAATTTAATTAAATAATAAATGTAGCGCAACAATGACGTGAGGGAGTTACATTATCGTGTAGTTAACGGTGCTGGCCCAAGGATAGAGTTTTCTGAGTTTAGAAAAATTAGATAATTAATTTAATGGCAATTGCCAATTTCGTTGTCGTAAACTGCATAAAATAAATCGTAACTCATTATCGGCCTGTCGAACTCTGATTTCAACTTCGCCGTTGGTTTCGTATGACAGGTATTCTCCTTTGGTGCGAATTTTATGAGAAGCTGAGTTAGTCTGTCCAAATCAGAAATTAATGACTAAAATCTTTGTAAATTTATATTAAATAAACGAATTTTTAGCCAACATATAAAAGGGCCGAATTAGAGTTCAGGTTTTTCCCGATCTTTCTCCTCCTTCCTGGGTCCGCCGAACCAGAGAGTGAGAGAGAGAGAGAGAGAGAGAAGAAGTCATTGTTTTTGTGAAGCTTCCAGTGTCCACCGTGAGAGTTCTAGTGTGCGAAATCCTTGTTGGAGCTTAGTTTTTGAAAGCTCTCACTGAGATCTTCGCGTGTGCAGTGAGTATTTTGATTTCCGTGGATTTTTAGTATTGGGGGCGTTTGGCCCTAAAGCTTGTTTTCTACCCTAACCTCTCTAAATTTTTTGTTGAAGGCATCTTTTGGACGATCCTGGTCATGCAGAGCTCGAGAGACCAGTGATCGGAAGGTTTGAGGCAAGTGGTGGACTTTGTCCCCTTGCAATGTTCATTTTCAACACCTTTTCCTTCTTCTTTCCATATGTTTTAGGCAAGGAAGCAAATGTTAAACCTGTAAACAAGATTCTGTTTTTCCCTAGCAGAATTCATCTTACGATTACGTGAAAATTCGTTGGGTATATATGTCAAATTTGTCGAGTATTCTCAAAATTTGTTGAGTATTATAAGGATTCATCGAGTTGTCACGACGAATTCATCTAGAGGTCATGTATAATTCATCGAGCGACCCACCTAAGTTCATAAGTTAAATCCATCGATTATTCTAAGGTAAAATTCATTGAATATTCTCGTAATTCGTCGAGTGTATTCATGTAATGCGTCGAGTGAATTAAGGTAGAATTCTTCGAGTATAAGTTAGGATTCGCTGAGTATTAGTTAGAATTCGTCCAGTATTCTAAGGAAATTCGTCGTGTATATACGACAAATTTGTCGAGTGAATAAGAAATCCGTCAGGTCCTTTCGATTAATTCGTTGAGTGTTCAAGCCGAATTTTTCTTACGGTGGTTTCGACAAATCTGTTGTGAGGTTTGTACTTGGATTTTTTTCCTGGGTTTTCCTATGGTGTTAGGTTTGGTCAAGATGTGAATTTTTACACCAAGTTGGATGTTTATCGACTGTTGGTTGTGTGGGTGTAACCACCACCACAGTGCCTATTTGTCTTCTTTGGACGTGTAGACTATTGGTTTGTGGACGTAACCACCACCACAGTGCTTTTGTTCCTTTGAGGTTTTGGTCTGATGGTTTGTGTTAGAAAGATAGTCACCGTCTCAGTACCTTTTTATGGCTGGGTTAATGATTCACTTCTTGAGCCAATCCAACACTTTTCTTCATACTTGGATGTAATTATATAACTTTGACTGCACTTTGTGAATTTCTTTCCCTGTCTGGATGCTAATCTTCTCTGTTTTGATTGTTGTTGTTTCATAGCTATTTCTTGTTGGGGTGGAAACCCACTTTAGCTTGTTAAGTTCTTTTTACTCTATGTTTGGCTGCCTTTTGCGCCTTTGTGCTGAGGTATTCTTTTCTTTTGAATGCCTCGGGTTTGGATCAATAGCAGTTTGAGCTGATTGAGTTCAGTCCTTCCAGACCTTCGGTAGTTGTTTTCTTTACCCTCACTTTGAGAGGTAGTTGTTGAATTCTCTCCTAACTTTGTTGAATTTTATGGGTTCGTGGCAGTTTGTTTGCGCCCACAGTATGAATTTCTTTATGTGTTAGACTAGGAATTGTTATTTATGCTACTACCATTGCCTTGTTGTTATGTAATGGCTCTCAGGAAAGGTTTATGTTAGGATGCGTCGTAGATATTTTTATATACTACAAGCTTCATATTTCCTCATACATGACTTCCTTTTCAAACTAATATCACTCAACTTTAAAACACGTAAAAGTTCCATTTATATCTATACTAAATCTAGAAGATGCATATCATTAGATTGTTGATGAGTCCCATTTATATATACATTTATGGGCTCATCTGGGCCGTATATCTAGTCTTTGCACTACACTTAGGCATGTTTTTATTCATATTTGTTATTCTCTGCTAAGTGCACTTTTAGGCCCGTTGTGGTGTGCATTTGTGCGTGTTAGTGTTGGGGGTAAGCACAGCGTGCTCCTCACTCTCTTTTTGCTTTATTTCCTGTGCTGGAAGGGTATTCCCAGATTTGTTGTGGCTAATACAGGTGGACGTTTCATCAATTTTACCCTGAGTTCATATCTGTGCATATCGCACGGTCGTGCGTTATGTTGGCGCACGGTCAGTTGTGGTCGTGCGCCCTTTGCTGAGGAGGAAATTGATGGTCTGTCGTTGATCGTGCGTCTCTACGCACGGGCAGTGCCCGTGCTTGAAGGAATCGCACGATCAACCTGTTCAGCCTTGTTTTTAGCTTTTCTGAATTTACCCGTGCGTTTTGACGCACGGGCGGATTTTCCCGTGCGTGAGTAAATCGCACGGGCGCTCCAGGTCGTCTTCCTGCGTTGTTGTCTATTATTAATATTGCACGATCTACGCACGGTTGTGCGTTCGACCGTGAGCGACTATTTTTCTAATCCTTTTCTATAAAAGCGCAGTTCGCCCTAGTACGAAGTATCGTACATCTTTTCTGCTTGTTCCGCCGCAAAAGGAGTTCCAGCTCCGTACTCCTCCACCTTTCCATGAGGGCTTGGCCCTAGGCCTCCTCCATCATCCTCAAGCTCCAAGGAGAAGGATCTAGCTCTTCATCCACCATCATCCAAAAAAGAAGGAAGCTTGGTTGTGGGGCTGATTCGTGACATGAAGAAGACGGGCCATTGGAGGGTAGTGACAGCATTGTCTACCCCGGACGCAGTTGAGGACCGATCTTGGACGCGGATTAACAACCCAGCGATTCCAACCGTTAACCCTCAGCAAGACTTCGGATTCGGTCGATTCCTCACTTTCCCCTTCTTTGTATTTTGTGTTGTAATTGTTAGATCCTTTGAATTTTGATGATGAACACTATAGACCTTGCTTTATAAAGTTATTTCATGTCTATGTGAATGTATCTTTTTGTTTATATATGTGTATGATGTGCGCTGCCATCCATTTCCCATTCCGCCGTCACGTTCGTGTGCCGCACTAGCAATTGCTAGTGGCGTGCTTGTCGAATAGGTGCTTGCGACCCTCATCCCGTTTGCCTACTCGTCCATCCGCCCTTTCGAAGCAGCGCGCTCAAGGCATGCCTAGTCTCCATCCCGCCAAGCGAAGCATTGCATAGTGGCATTGCATAAGAGTAGTTTAGTTATTTTCTTTTATTTCCATAACCAAAACCCCCCATTTCCGCAACCCATCCGACTTAAGGACTTCAATCTCAAGTCCTTCCTCAATAATAAACTTCACCTTACTGTGTTCCTTCGAGATCGATACTTGGGGATTCACTCCCACATTTTATATTACTTGAACAATCGGTACACTGCCGGTTCGTGTCGCAGTCTTGCTACCGCCTATAGCGGTGTGCTAAGATTGGCGCATCATGTTTTTGGCGCCGTTGCCGGGGAACACGGTCGTGTGAGTTTTCTGGAGAGGGAGAATCTGAGATTAAAGCCCTTCCATTTGTGTATTCCATTCTTTTGCTTTATTTCTTCTTAGTCTGTTTTTCCTGTTTTTATTAGGTTGCTTAGTAAATTTTTGTTGGGTGTATTATTTTGCACAATAGCGTGTTTATTTTGAATCTTTTCATCTTCACACTATGTGGGCTTCGTTTAATATTCGTTGCCGCTTTTGTGGAGATATAACTCATGCTAGTGATAGATGTCCAAAGGGAGATAGTAACACTAGCACTCAATGCCCAGTACATGGAGCACCGAATTCGTCTGCTACTCCATATGGTGTGCGTAAGTCCTACCGCTACTCGTCCACTCCGCACTTGCCCTTTTCGCATTCATCTCCGGTTCAATTTGAGCCGAAGAAAAATGCAAAATAGTGCTTGTTTTGTCGGAGCATGGATCATGCCTTGATGGTTTGTGCTGCATTCCTTCGCTAAATGGACGAGGATGACGAGCCGGATATCCGAATCATCCCGACTCTTACTTCTAGCAGCACACCTTCAACATCTGGTTATGCGCCCATTTCACCTTCAAGTTTTGAATGGAATGATGTGGACACAGTAACCAGATGTGTGGCTGATCTAGACTCTGACGTTTCAGAGCCCATCTCCCCTATACATATATCACCATGCATAGATTCGATTCTTTGTGAGGAATAGGTGCTTGACTTTTTTCCAAGCCTTATTCCTCCCCCTATTGTGCATGCTATTACATTTATTTCTGATAACATTGTTGAAGATGCGTCGCAAGAGGAGGCGGGAGATCTTTGTTTTGTGCATATTCCTATGGAGGAGGACAACCTCCTAGGTGAAGAGGATTTTTCCTCAGCACCGGTGGAGGAAGTCCAACTCCTGGGGAAGGTCAACATTGATCCCACCGAACCTTGCGACATTGTCAACAATGCCGACATTATTTTACTTTCCCAATCTAATGGGAGTGAGACCGGGACCACTCCCCCGATTTTTGATTGTTTATGTCATTCTTCCCTTTTATTTCTTGATCCCCCTTCCCTTTCCGAGCCTATGCAGGTTGAGCCTTCACAGGTTATGCAGGAGGTGGTGCAAATTGCAACATTCAGTGTCGTGCATATCTTCTTGTGTGAGGAGGTTAATTCCCCCTCCACAGAGGATATTGCATGTACTGTATTCCCCTCCTGCTACCTCCCTGAAGATGACACCTTGCTAGGCAAGCAAATTTATTTTGGTGAAAGTAGAGTGGAGGACTCTCCCTCCACCTCTTTCTTTCTCTCTCCTCTACCTGTGTCTAGCAGGTATTATTATTTAGGTAGAGGAGTAGTGGTTCTATCACCGTATCGGTACCCGCTACCGACACGAAAATTAGAACAGTTGCCTGTCCACTTCTCTTTCCATACTCCCATTAGCTAAGGCCCTCGCCTTTCTGAATAAGTCATGCTGGGATGACAATAACCCCAGTAGTTATCTTACTTTTTCTTGTCTTTTATTTTATCGCCTACTCTAACTATTTAGTTAGATTTTATTTTAGTTTGCTTTTGCGGAGACAACCACTTGCAGGTATTTTCTATTTGTGAAGGGGCGGTGGTTGTGATTCGTCGTAGAGCTTCACTCCAGGCTTCCGACATGCTTACTTGCTGAGCATTGAGTACCCTCTTCCCCTAACTTTGTTTTAGAATATCTTAATGCATAGTTTAAGTCTGGGGGAGACCTTTTTGTGTACCCACTCACGTGCACATTTATTTAGCATGCTAGAAGTTTTTATCTAGATTATTTTGTTCATTTTGTCTGCACACAAAGCACCCACTTGAAAGCGCACTCACTTGTTTTTGTGTTTCCGTTCATGCTTATTTTGGTTGGAATGTGAAAATAGGATTATAGCTTAGTGATGCATAAAAATGCGTCGCAGTTATAAAAATACTTGACGTGCAAAATTATAATTACAAAGATAACGGCAAGTGTACCGTATCGAGTGAAGTATAGGATCTCGCAAGATCAAGGTCGTATTAGACTCGGGTCATGTTAAGTACTTCTACTTAGAGTGAATGTTTATTATTTTACCGATAAAAGAATAAGGTTGGTTTATGTAATTTAATTTTACTAATTAATAAAAACTAGCGCACGACTTTCGAATCACCTTAGACTAAGCAAAAGAAACGTGTAGTAGAAATTGATCTCGTGTTAAAGTGGCCTTGACCGCGGAGGTTCCAAAAGCATGAGTGCTCCTCTCTCGAGGGTTGGCTCAACTAAGCTTAAGTTGCACACGACCGAACTCTCGTTCTATAATCAAGTGGCTTAAGACTTGCTTTAAGAGAAGGACCTCACTGGGATGTTAATCCCGTCCGAAAGAGTTACGTATGTCCTCTCTCGAGGGGTACGTTCGACTCTTTTTACCAATGACTGATCCGTCTTAAGGGCCTCTGGGCCGTCAAAAGATGAAAACCGTTACTAGAACGAGTTGGCCACGGTAAATCGTAAGCGTTTTAACACTAAGAACAAAATTCTAAAACACAAAAAGAGATTGTATCATCCTTGGATCATCTAAGCCGAGCACTAAAGTGATTAGTTGCTCATGATCACGGATGAATCATAAGAAGAGGAGGAAGAAAACATAGCGAAAAGAGCGGGGAAATTAGAGACTAAAAATTACGATTTTATTAGTGTCAATTGTAAAAAGAAGAATACATAAAATTGAGATTACAAGTACTAGAATTAGAACGCAACTATAAGTCCAAATAAAATGGTGAAAATTACAAGAACTACAATCGCGAGAGAGAGAGTTGCGAGGTTATAAGTTAAGAACAATTTTAACTTGAAAGAGATAATTGAAAGATTACATATACGAAAACAAAAGCAAAAATACTTTCTCAAAAATAATATCATCCCGAAATAACTTCTAAAATCTCATTCCTTAAAATCTGATATATGTGAAACCAAAAACCAAAAATTATTATCCTAAAATCTCCTCTAAAAATCTCATCTCAAATCTCATCCCCTATCAACCTCCTGTCCATAAATATTTATAGGCGTGAACAGTAACATCAATGCAGAGGAGGGGAATGGTGGAGACGTGTCCCTAGCTTGGTGACGTGGAGGATGCTTGAGGAGCAGATCTGGGAGGGTGAAACAGTGACGTGGAGGAGCATGAATGGAGATCTGGCTACGAGGAGGCGGATCAGGCTGAGGAGGTGGTGGTAGCGGTGGATCCGGAGCAGGAAACGGCTGAGCTGCGCATATGGAGGGGGCGGACCGAGCGGCGGTGCTGGCAGAGTTTGGCGGAGCTGCTGTATGTGTTGGCAGCCTGACGTGGAGGAGCTTGAGCGGATATCCGGCTACGAGGAGGCGGATCAGGCGGAGGAGGAAATGCCGTAGGCGGAGTTGGCGGAGAGGCAGATCGATGACGTGGCGGAGGTGCTGGAGCGGCGGAGCAGGCGGGGTTGGCGGAGCTGCGGCCGTCCTGCATGGCGGAGGCGGGATTTGATAAATATATATTTCTATTCATATATATATATATTACTATTCATATAATATATATATTTAGGATTTAGTATATATATATATATATATATATATATATATATAATTTACACGATACGTATATATAATACTATAAATAATAATATAATAATATATTATATATAATAATATAATATATATATAATAATATAATTTATATGATACGTATATGTAATAATATAAATATAAATAAATAAATATATATATATATATAAATATAAACGATTCTTAAATAATGATATATATATATGTTGCATGCATATATTTGAATTCCTATCATGCATGCGTGACCGAGCGCCCCTTGCATGCAAAGGTGGCGGATCGGCGCACGTCGCACTTGAACGGGTGTGACGGGACTTGCATGACGACGAAATCGATCGAGGCCAACGCGACAACTTTTATAAATCTTTCATTGAAAGTTCGGAGCGCGATTACGACGATCGACCTACCAAAAATAAATAAAGCGTAAATTAGAACTCAAAATATAAAATAAATAAATTATAAATAAAAATAAAGAATATATTACTAATTTTACTTAAATATTATACTAAATTATATATAAATAATACGTATAAATTTTGCTCGTCAAATACCCCCATACTTAAGCTTTTGCTCGTCCCGAGCAAAACCATAAGAGGTATTCATAAGGCATTAATATCATTTAGAATTCAACTAAAAATTTATTTACATCAAAAGAGAATTAAGAGTTAGAATTCGAGGATTTTCGGCTTAAGTCCTAAATTATGAGATTAAATAAAAAGAGAAGAAATGATTAGCTAAGAATTCTCAAATAAATTTACTAGCACACAAAATTGAGTAATTTTGCAAACAATACTTTAGATAAAAATTATTAAAACCTACACTTGAAGAAACTTGAAGAAAAGTAAGAACTACTACTTATGCTCTCCAAATATTTTAATTTAAAACTAAAATGCAATTATATTGGCTAGGGTTTTTTTGGGGGTTTTATGAAGAGAGCTTTGATTGGAGGTGATGAATTTTATCCTCTCACCTCCTTCTCTTTTATTTTCTTTTGGGATTTGAATATATTTAGGAAATCATGAATTTTATCCTCTAATTTCCATGACATATATTCTTTTCATAATTTTTTTTCATAATAAGGGTGCATACGTTTAGGGAATAATGAATTTTATCCTCTTATTCCCATGCCGTATGATCTTTTCTTGGGTTAGGGAAAGTCTAAAGGATTTGGGTTAATGGGTTAAAGGCTATTTTAATTTTATTTTAGATTAAACAAAAATACTAGAGAGCAACATTTAGTAGATTTCAAATTTTCTAAGGATCTAAAAGTATGAGATTGAAATAATTAGAATCTAAACATGTTACACATTATCACTACAAAATTGAGACTAATTAAAAATAAGCGAGAATAAATGCTAACACCATAAAATGATTCTTAAGTTAAAATCGCCTAAAAACTAAATCTAACTAACTATGATTAAAATAAAAGATTTAGCAAATTAAAATGATAAAAAATGCTTATAAATATTCTCAAAATAGTTTTGTGAGCGAGAAAAGGGTAAGATGGGGTTTATTATATTTTTTTTTTCAATTTTTTCAATTTTTTGTGTTTTTATTTAAGGGAAAAGTAATAGAGACACTCCCCATACTTAATGATAAACATTGTCCCCAATGTTTATAAAGCACGGGGAAGGGGGAAAACAAAAGAAAAAAGTTCACTAGAAAAAATTTAAAGCAAAAAGAAAGATAAGCATGGGGTGCCTCCCAAGAGCGTTTTGTTTTTCCAGTCTTTAAGCTAGACGGTTAGTGTTAGCTAAAAGGAAAATAAAATTTAAGGTGCACGGGCAACTCCCTGAATATGCATTGCGGGAACTTGGATGTGATCCGTTGCTCGGCGACTCCTTGATTCTCCTTGTTGCTTTTAGGTTGAGAGTGTAAATTCGAATCACCTATCCATACCTGAGGTGATTTGAATTTTTGTAGATGAGCGGCAAATGGGTCCACGATGACGTTTAGTTGCGACGGCTCATCCTCTACATGAAAATCATTAGGAATTGAAGAATCAAAAGCAAAGGGGTCAGAAACAATTTCACAAGGAGGAGTCACTTGTGAAAGAAAAAGATTAAAATCTGATTGTTCGTTTAAAATAAAGATTTTCTCCCCTAAAATAATCGTTATGTCAAAACGCGTAGAATCATCATTTTTATTTATTTCATTTTCAAAAATAGGTGGCGTTAGTGAATTATCATGAAAATGCGAAAAATTTTGACTTAACGAATTTTCTAAAATCTGGGAGGGAGGAGAAATTAGGGAATCAAAATTTTTAGGAGATGAAATTTCTTCATCGCCGCGAAGACTATCCGGGTGGCCTGCCCACAATGAATAATCCACGTCGGTGAGTGAAAAAGAATCACCAGCGTTATCTGGATTATAAAAAGTATTTTTCTTATAATAATTATTTTCCTCATGAAAATTATTAGAATAAAAATCATGAAAATTATTTTCATAAGATTCATGAGAATTACCTTTATTAAAATTAAAAATATTTTCATAAGAAAAATTTTGAGAATTTAAATTATAGCTAGAATTCTCATAAGAGTTAGAAAAATTATTTTCATAAGAATCATAGAAATTATTTTGAGAAAAATTATTTCCATAATTAGAATAAAAATTATTTTCACTATTAAAATTTTGAGAATTTTGAAAATTAGAATTATTAGCGTTAGGAAAATTATTCTCGTAGAAATTTGAAAAATTGTTTTCACAAAAATTACTTTCTTAGGAAAAATTATTTTGATAATTGTTATGAAAACTATTTTCTTTATTAAGATTTTGAGAATTTTGCGAAGAATGTTCCGTAATAACATTATTTATCCTAACCGCGGCTTCTAAATCATTGATTTTATCTTGAAGCGCGTTAATAGAAGCAGAAAATTCTAAGACATTATTAGCATTCTCAAGCACGGCGGATAGCCAAAACATATTTTTTTTGAAAAACAAACGGATTCTAAATGAATCGAATTGAAATAAAAATAAGAAAATATTTTTTCTTTCTTTTCTTTTAAAAGCGAATTAATATTAGTCTTGGACTTCCCGAGGACTACCCGGTGAAGGGTTCGTAGCGGTACTAGGAGATGTGATGGGATGAAAGCCCAAATCTCCCTTTCCAAGAATTTAGGTTGCGCTTTTAATTGAAAATAAATTTTTTTTTATATTTTAATAAAAAAAAATGATAAAATTAATAAAATTCACTCTTTTCAAAATATCAACAAATATCCCCGGCAACGGTGCCAAAAACTTGATGCATAAAAATGCGTCGCAGTTATAAAAATACTTGACGTGCAAAATTATAACTACAAACGATAACGGCAAGTGTACCGTATCGAGTGAAGTATAGGATCTCGCAAGATCAAGGTTGTATTAGACTCGGGTCATGTTAAGTACTTCTACTTCGAGTGAATGTTTATTATTTTACCGATAGAAGAATAAAGTTGGGTTTATGTAATTTAATTTTACTAATTAATAAAAACTAGCACACGACTTTCGAATCACCTTAGACTAAGCAAAAGAAACGTGTAGTAGAAATCGATCTCGTGTTAAAGTGGCCTTGACCGCGGAGGTTCCAAAAGCACGAGTGCTCCTCTCTCGAGGGTTGGCTCAACTAAGCTTAAGTTGCACATGACCGAACTCTCGTTCTATAATCAAGTGGCTTAAGACTTGCTTTAAGAGAAGGACCTCACTGAGATGTTAATCCCGTCCGGAAGAGTTACGTATGTCCTCTCTCGAGGGGTACGTTCGACTCTCTTTACCAATGACCGATCCGTCTTAAGGGCCTCTCGGCCGTCAAAAGACGAAAACCGTTACTAGAACGAGTTGGCCACGGTAAATCGTAAGCGTTTTAACACTAAGAACAAAATTCTAAAACACAAAAAGAGATTGCATCATCCTTGGATCATCTAAGCCGGGCACTAAAGTGATTAGTTGCTCATGATCATGGAGGAATCATAAGAAGAGGAGGAAGAAAACATAGCGAAAAGAGCAGGGAAATTAGAGACTAAAAATTACGATATTATTAGTGTCAATTGTAAAAAGAATAATACATAAAATTGAGATTACAAGTACTAGAATTAGAACGCAACTATAAGTCCAAATAAAATGGTGAAAATTATAAGAACTACAATCGCGAGAGAGAGTTGTGAGGTTATAAGTTAAGAACAATTTTAACTTGAAAGAGATAATTGAAAGATTACATATACGAAAACAAAAGCAAAAATACTTTCTCAAAAATAATATCATCCCGAAATAACTTCTAAAATCTCATTCCTTAAAATCTGATATATGTGAAACCAAAAACCAAAAATTATTATCCTAAAATCTCCTCTAAAAATCTCATCTCAAATCTCATCCCCTATCAACCTCCTGTCCATAAATATTTATAGGCGTGAACAGTAACATCAATGCAGAGGAGGGGAATGGTGGAGACGTGTCCCTGGCTTGGTGACGTGGAGGATGCTTGAGGAGCAGATCTGGGAGGGTGAAACAGTGACGTGGAGGAGCATGGACGGAGATCTGGCTACGAGGAGGCGGATCAGGCTGAGGAGGTGGCGGTAGCGGCGGATCCAGAGCAGGAAACAGCTGAGCTGCGCATGTGGAGGGGGCGGACCGAGCGGCGGTGCTGGCGGAGTTTGGCGGAGCTGCTGTATGTGTTGGCGGCCTAACGTGGAGGAGCTTAAGCGGATATCCGGCTACGAGGAGGCGGATCAGGCGGAGGAGGAAACACCGCAGGCGGAGTTGGCGGAGAGGGGGATCAGTGATGTGGAGGAGGTGCTGGAGCGGCGGAGCAGGCGGAGTTGGCGGAGCTGCGGCCGTCCTGCATGGCGGAGGCGGGATTTGATAAATATATATTACTATTCATATATATATATTACTATTCATATAATATATATATTTAGGATTTAGGGTATATATATATAATTTATACGATACGTATATATAATACTATAAATAATAATATAATAATATATTATATATAATAATATAATATATATATATAATAATATAATTTATACGATACGTATATGTAATAATATAAATATAAATATAAATATAAATATAAACGATTCTTAAATAATGATATATATATATGTTGCATGCATATACTTGAATTCCTATCATACATGCGTGGCTGAGCGCCCCTTGCATGCAAAGGTGGCGGATCGGCGCACGTCGCACTTGAACGGGTGTGACGGGACTTGCATGATGACGAAATTGATCGAGGCCAACGCGACAACTTCTATAAATATTTCATTTGAAAATTCGGAGCACGATTACGGCGATCGACCTACCAAAAATAAATAAAGCGTAAATTAGAAATCAAAATATAAAATAAATAAATTATAAATAAAAATAAAGAATATATTACTAATTTTACTTAAATATTATACTAAATTATATATAAATAATATGTATAAATTCTGCTCATCACTTAGGAATTGCAAATCAGAGTGCGATGTTGACTCTTGTAGTGCTCTAGTCGCATCCTCTTGCTCCAGTAGAAATTTGAGTAAAATTAGACTATTTCTATGCATTTAATTTACGATTAGCGTTTTTGCGTAGTTTTAGATTTATTATACTCAATTGGTGAATGTGAATGAAATTTGTGGTAGCACGGTGTTGTGTGTAAGCGAGCGCTAGTTGTGTGTTGCTCGAGTCGCAAGGAAGGTTTACCTTTCTCGTGGGCTAAGTACTTGCCCCAAGTAACTCTTGAAGCATAGGCGAGAGCAACTCATTTTGTTAAACGTGATGTAGGCCATTTTTCGGCTAGTTTGAGCTTTATTTTCCATGACCTATGCGTTTACCATTGCAAGCCAAGTTTGTGCCTACCCCTCCTTTGTTTCAGCTCTTCTTTCAATCACCAAAGCCTGAAGCTTATCCTATTATCGCAACCAAAAATGAGTTAACTGAAATTACATTTCATATTTGGATGTGATGTATGGAATTTTTGTGATGTGAAGAAAAAGTGTATTGTGTGCTGAACACATTATTGTAAACCAACCGGGGGATAAAATAAAAAGAAAAAAAAATGAAGTTAAAAGAAAAATCTGAAAAGAATTGGAATGAAAAGAAATCCCCTTGGGCGTAATAGAAAAAAATTCAGTTGGTATTTGTTTGGAGTAGGCTGGGTGCACACCCATATTTCAAGCTAAGTCTGGGGGTGTGTCACACTAGCATCATTCTTTGTTTTGTTTTGGTACATCATTATCTTTTGACTCAATTGGGTTGCGTAGCCATCACGTTTATCATTGAATAGCATACCGTAACCTAAGCACCATTATAACCTGAAAATCCTATTGATTTAACTTGTGAGTTTGCTAGCGTCGTGGAGAGAGTGTAACCGGGCAAGCTTATGGATCTCGTCGTTGATGGATTTCATCGGAGTTATTCCCGAATTCCGGTCTTTAGCAACACCCTCCTAAGTGGCTTGTTTACTTTCACACCGCGCACGATCGCACAAATTCTTCATGATTCACCATCTGTACAAATAAATCTCTATTTATGCATTTATACTATTGTAAATTAGTTAGTATAGTTAGAATCTTCTTTTACAAAATTTTTATTTGCATGGGTATGATACTTCACATCTTACTCATTCTTTGCAATTCTCTACGCCAACTACCATTTTCATACTCCGCCAGATTTGTTTGCTCGGGACGTGCAAACAGGTAAGTCTGGGGGTGTGATGAGTCTCATTTATATATATATATATATATATATATATATATATATATATTTATGGGCTCATCTGGGCCGTATATCTAGTCTTTGCACTACACTTAGGCATGTTTTTATTCATATTTGTTATTCTCTGCTAAGTGCACTTATAGGCCCGTTGTGGTGTGCATTTGTGCGTATTAGTGTTGGGGGTAAGCACAGCGTGCTCCTCACTCTCTTTTTTGCTTTATTTCCTGTGCTGGAAGGGTATTCCCAGCTTTGTTGTGGCTAATGCAGGTGGACATTTCATCAATTTTATCCTGAGTTCATATCCGTGCATATCACACGGTCGTGCGTTATGTTGGTGCACGGTCGGTTGTGGTCGTGCGCCCTTTGCTGAGGAGGAAATTGATGGTCTGTCGTTGATCGTGCGTCTCTGCGCACAAGCAGTGCCCGTGCGTGAAGGAATCGCACGATCAACATGTTTAGCCTTGTTTTTAGCTTTTCAGAATTTACCCGTGCGTTTTGACGCACGGGAGGATTTTCTCATGCGTGAGTAAATCACACGGGCGCTCCAGGTCATCTTCCTGCGCTGTTCTCTATTATTAATATCGCACGGTCTACGCAAGGTCGTGCGTTCGACCGTGCGTGACAATTTTTCTAATCCTTTTCTATAAAAGCGCAGTTCGCCCTAGTACGAAGTATCATACATCTTTTCCGCTTGTTCCGCCGCAAAAGGAGTTCCATCTCCATACTCCTCCACCTTTCCATGAGGGCTTGGCCCTAGGCCTCCTCCATCATCCTCAAGCTCCAAGGAGAAGGATCTAGCTCTTCATCCACCATCATCCAAAAAAGAAGGAAGCTTGGTTGTGCGGCTGATTTGTGACACGAAGAAGACGGGCCATTGGAGGGTAGTGACAACCTTCTCTACCCCAGACACAGTTGAGGACCGAGCTTGGATGCGGATTGACAACCCAGCGATTCCAACCGTGAACCCTCAGCAAGACTTCGGATTCGGTCGATTCCTCACTTTCCCCTTTTTTGTATTTTGTGTTGTAATTGTTAGATCCTTTGTATTTTGATGATGAACACTATAGACCTTGCTTTATAAAGTTATTTCATGTCTATGTGAATGTATATTTTTCTTTATATGTGTGTATGAGGTGCGCCACCATCCATTTCCCATTTCACCGTCACGTTCGTGTGCCGCACTAGCAATTGCTAGTGGCGTGCTTGTCGAAGAGGTGCTTGCGACCCTCATTCTGTTTTCCTACTCGTCCATCCGCCCTTTCAAAGCAGCACGCTCAAGGCCTGCCTAGTCTCCATCCTG
This sequence comes from Dactylorhiza incarnata, assembly GCA_033032865.1. Taxonomy (NCBI): domain Eukaryota; kingdom Viridiplantae; phylum Streptophyta; class Magnoliopsida; order Asparagales; family Orchidaceae; genus Dactylorhiza; species Dactylorhiza incarnata. The sequence continues at coordinate 1,573,163 of JAWHQI010000103.1, read as the reverse complement.
CCAAGCGAATCATTGCATAGCGGCATTGCATAGGAGTAGTTTAGTTATTTTCTTTTATTTCCACAACCAAAACCCCCCGTTTCCGCAACCCATCTGACTTAATGACTTCAATCTCAAGTCCTTCCTCAATAATAAACTCCACCTTACTGTGTTCCTTCGAGATCAATACTTGGGGATTCACTCCCACATTTTATATTACTTGAACGATCGGTACACTGCCGGTTTATGCCGCAGTCTTGCTACCGCCTATAGCGGTGTGCTAAGATTCGCGCATCAATTGTTAGTTGGGTTCTCATGTTCATGTAGGACAACTTAAAGTAAAACATATATTTTCCACTGCGTATATCTATACTTTCCTATTTGTGGACTAGTTGATCCACTAAACTGAGGGACACGGTGCTTGAAAACATCAACCATAATTGTTGTTTTAAACATAAAGTTTGTCTTTTATAAAGAAAAGTGTATAGATAGAACTGCCTGGGCGTCTGTAGTTATTTCCTGCACGGCATGGTATCATGATTCGTATTTTCTCTAACTCTAATAATATATTTATATATTGAGAAAATGTGGGTTGTGACACCTATGGGTCAAAAAAGAGAGCTGAATTTAATCAGAAGGGAAAATTACTGGCTAACGTAGTGGGAAAGGTATTGTTGTGTAAGCTTGGTTCTCCTGACAGGATCTCGAAAGAGATGTTTGAGATCTTGTGCAGAATCATACTCTACAAGAAGACTGGCTGGAGAGATCTTTTGTTTCAAAGAATAAAAGGAAATCGAAAGACCCCATCATTTGGAAGGATTCTCTCATTTTCCTTCTAAATTATTTTGGAGATGTTCTGAAAAGGAAAATATGAGTGCCACTGCATTATTCAAAGAAGTTGGACTCCAAGATGTTGGAGAGATAGGATAGGGTGATCTCTAAATCCCATAAAGATAGTCAAGCAGTTCTGAAAGGGAAAAAGAAGAATGATGTGCATGTTGCTAATCCTGAAGAGGAGAATAGGTCATCAAGCAGTTCTGAGGTAGAAGATTCCCCATCTATCCCAAACCCTGCTCTGAAAGAGGGGGAGAGATCTCAAGCTCCAGTAGTTCCTGAGTCAAGTGTTGAACCTGCTACCATATAGGTTTCTGCGAAAAGGAGAGCACGTTTGGGTGATAATCTAACTGTCTACAAATGAAAAAGGAACCAGGAAAGAGTAGTACTTGTTGATGGGGGAGTCCTTAACAAGAATCTCTAGTCAGGTGGCTGATCCAGTTGAGGGGGAGTCCCAACTTGGGAGCTCAGCCCAAGACACTGAGGCTGTTTAGGGGGGGGGGGACACATCTGGGTTGCTCTGCCCTAGTTGATTAAGATGAAGATGCTACTACTAGAGAAGTTGCAACCTCTGCTGAGGGAAGAGCTCAGGAGGAGGTTGTGAAAGAGGCAGAGAAGAGTGTAGGCCATGAGCTAGAGAAGGTTGAAGGTGCACGACCAATGATTGGGCTTGACCTAATGCTATTTGATAAATAGGTTTTATTTGAATTTTTATTATAGAATTTAGTAGTTAATTAATATGAATTTCTCTTTTTCATGTCAATATTAGCTTATAAATAGTTCTTTTCTTGAAATTGGACCTAATTTAGCATTTTTTGTAATTTTGCAGATTTTTGGGACAATTCGGTCAAATTTGCATTACACGCCCTCGGTCATGCCCGTGACCAAGGGCGTGTAATCTTAATGCTAGTCCAGAATTGATGTCGCGCAGTTTGAGCTCGTCCACAGCAAGTAACGCCCATGTTCATTTACACGCCCTCGGTCACGCCCGTGACCGAGGGCGTGTCAACTTAAAGATGACTCAGCGTCGCTGCCATATCCAGATGAAGATGTCATGAACATTTGAATCAAGTAACGCCCGTGTCCATGATGGTCACGATCGTGACTCTCCCGCGTGATCTCTAACTCCCGCCGCACCGCCAATCACACCCACGCCTCATTTAATGAAGCCACCCAAGTACATGGTCGTGACCTCCAAGTCACGGGCGTGTAATGCCCGATTTTTGCCACGCCGTCAAGCAAGACCCACGTCGCTGTCCCAGCTGAGCATGATAGTAATTACATGCCCTTGTTCACGGGCATGACCGAGGGCCTGTAACTTGGAAATTTTTCCTATAAATTTCAGAGGTCCCCTTGAGTCCAGGGTTCAGAATTTTGGAGAGGGGAGGTGCTGCTAGAGTGCTTAGTTGTTGTTTTTTTTTCCTTCCATTCTCTATTTCTCTCTTCCTTTCAAGTAAACTTCTCCTAGATTTCTTTCATGCAATAGTTCTTAAGCTTGTAGCCTTTCCTTTTATAACATTGTAATCTTCCTTAAGGCTTGTAATCGCTTTTAGTTTTAATAAAATTTAGCTTACATTTCTTCACTTCTCTTTCTACCTTAGTTAATTTTTACTTTCATGCAATATTATTTTTCTCCTTTTACCCCGCTACCATGATTAACTAACTCTCATTAGTGCTCAATTGAAATGATCCAAGGATGAGATAATCAAGTTATGATCTTCTAGCTCCTTTTCCATTATACTTGATTTACCCTTGATTTTTAATTAGTGATACCATATTTTCGATATATGGTTTTCACTTAGGTTTTCATACTTAGCTAGCTGAGAGGCTCAAAGTATGAATCGATCACCCGAGGCTAAAGAGAGATGCACGCAATCCTCGAGAGAGGATGATGTAAATGTTCCAGATTGGATTCAAATCCAATAGCGGGGTTCAATCACTTCGTAAAGCAAGTTTTATGTAATCGATTATAAAATGAGAGTTTGGTCGATGTTTCCTAAACTTAGTTGGGAATTTCCCTCGAGAAAAGCATGTTCAAGCTTCGGGAGCCTCCACGGTCAAGCAGTTTATCTAAAAGGAATTAGAATTATTTTTAGCTACTTTTGATTATTCCCACTCTAAGGTGATTTTTGATTGAGCACTAATCTTCCTAATCATTGTCTTAGCCTTTCTCTAATTTGCAATTGTCTTTCTTTTTTATTAAGAAAAACTCCTAAAAATCATTAGATAAGATAATAGTGACCTACTCAAAGTAGAAGTAATCAATGCTCCCCGAGGAATACGACCTTGATATTTATAAAATATCCAATACTATAGACGATAAGGTACACTTGCCTTCATCGGATAAAGTTTTGGAGAATATCATCATAAACCGCTTGCCTTGCTTTTAAAAAAATCACATCTCCGAATATTTTCAAATAACATTTTTGGCGCCGTTGCCGGAGACTTTTGCGTAGATATTTTGAAAAGAGCATAGCTATTAATTTTATCATTTTCTTTTTCTCTCTTTTTCTAGTTTCAAAAATCTTAAAGGTGTAATTTAAATCTTGGAAAGGGACGTTTGGGCTATCATCCCATCACACCTCCTAGTAACGGTGAGAACCCTTCATGGGGTATACCTCGGGAAATCCAAGACTAAATTAATCCGCCTACAAAGAAAAAAAAGATATATATATATATATATTAATATTGTTTTTCTCTTTCTTTCTTTTTATTTTATTATTCTCTATTTTTTCTTTACTCTTTCCCTTTCTTTCTTTATAGTGTATGACTCGAGGTAGCTCTTTGAATATTCCTATTGATCCAGAGATTGAGCGAAACATTTTGTGGCGCCGCCTTTCTCGTGATCAGGATACTCACTTAGAATCCGAAGAGTCGATCGGAGACACTAACACAACAAATATGGTTCCTAATCTTAATCTTAATCCTCCTAATCCTAACATGCCTAATCCTAATGATTCCCCGCAAAGGACCATGTCCTATTATGCGCGGCCAAATTCTGAAGGCAGGCAGTCAAGTATTGTTCGCCCCGTGGTGGAGAACAATAACTTTGAGATCAAGTCTAGCATCATACAAATGGTGCAATAATCAGTGACCTTCGATGGTCTACCGGGCGAAGATCCAAACTGTCATATATCTAATTTTCTTAAAATTTGCGACACCTTTAAAATAAAAGGTGTCACCGATGACGCCATTCGTTTATGTCTTTTTCCTTTTTTATTTGCGGTCTAAGGCCAAGCAATGGTTGGGCTCCCATCCTAAGGAATCCATCACTACATGGGCCGATATTTTAGAAAAAATTTCTTACTAAGTATTTTCCGCCTACAAAGACCGCCAAAATGTGAACAGATATTGCATCATTACTGCAAATCAACTCGAAGACTCTCTATGATACATGGGAGCACTTCAAGGAGCTTTTGCATAGATGCCCTCACCATGCACTTCCTACTTGGCAATAAGTACAAATATGTTATAATGGATTAAATTTCCCAATTAGGCAAATGATTGATGCGACCTCTCGGGGTACGTTAAATAAAAAAACCCCGGAGAACGCTAAAGAGCTCTTTGAGGAAATGGCCATGAATGCGTATCAATGGAATTTGCCCCGAGCACTGCCTAGCAAGCCTGCCGGAATTTTTGAAATAGACGCTACTTCTAATTTGGCTTTACATGTTGAGCGCTTAACAAAGCAAGTGGCGGAGTTGTCTACTTCCTCTGCCACTCCTTCTTGAGCTAATAATATTTTTATTGAAGGGCAGGTTGACTACATGGGAAATCCGCCTCGGCCTTTCTATTACCCGAACTCCGCTCCGTACAACAACACCTACAATGCGGGTTATAAGAATCATCCAAATTTCTCATGGAGTAGCCAAGGAAATGCTCAGAGTCCATTAAATATTAATCAACCTTTTAATCAGCCTCTAAACTTAACTCCCCCTGTAAATTTCAATCCACCAAGTTTTTCACCACAACCGCAAAAGCCCTCTCCGCTAGCGAAAATGTCTTTGCAAAATATGTTGCTACAAATGAATCGAACATTCGAAACCTCACCGGATCGATAAAAAATTTAGAGAATCAAGTGGGGGAGCTAGCGAAAATGTTTTCTGAGCGTCGGCAAGGAGCTCTACCAGGAAATACGGAGCCAAATCCAAGGGAAAGCAGGAATGTGATTACCCTCCACAGTGGAAAGGAGGTGGTTTCAAAACAGGATGAACCCAAGGTACTTACTCCTCCTCCTCCTCCTCCTCCTCCTCCTCCTATTTTAACTTCGAATTTTCCTACTATATTAGCTCGGCGCACTTCTAGTTCAAATATTTTGTATCCGTCTAAACTTAGGAGCGAGCACGCTGAGAAAAATTACAAAAAGTTTTAAGAAATTTTAAAACAAATTCATATTAGTGTACCCTTCTGCGAGGATATCTCTCAAATGCCAAAATATGTGAAATATCTCAAGGATTTGCTCTCCAATAAGAAGAAATTAGAAGATATTTTACATATTTCCTTAAACGCGGAATGCTCTGAGGGTATACTTAACAAATTGCCCCAAAAAGCAAATGACCCGGGACAGTTCTCCATCCCATGACTATTTGGCAATTCGTTAGTAAAACATGCCTTAGCTGATCTTAGAGCAAGTATAAACCACATGCCTTTTTCGTTATTTAAAATATTTGGTTTAGGAAATCCTATCCCTACCCGAATGAGTATCCAACTCGTTGATCGTTCATTAAAATATCCAGTAGGGATAGTGGAGGACGTGCTCATTAAGGTTGACAAGTTCATCTTTCCGGTGGACTTTTTCATTCTTGATATCGAAGAGGATGTCAAAGTACCCCTCATACTCGGCCGCCCCTTCCTTGACAACTCCCGCACAATTATCGACGTAAGTAACGGAAAGATCCTCCTACGAGTTGGAGATTATGTAGTCAACTTTAGTATAAATCCCTTAATGTGAAATACTCTAGAAAATGACGATTCATGTTTCTACCTAGAAGAGTGTTTTGAAAGCGAATTTTATTCACTCCCCCGAGTTAGTCTCCTCTTTCGGTGACGATTCCGAGCTCGCTGAACTCTTCTGTTTAGAAGAAGTTTCTCGCCCCACTCCACCCTCACCTTAAAATTGAAAATCAAAACTTCATATGAAGAACCACACGCCTTAGAGTTGAAGCAAAACCCCCTCACCTTAAATATCTATTTCTAGAAAAAGATTCAAAGCTACCCGTTATCGTATCATCCGAGCTGAGTGATTAATAAATTTCTGAATTGATTCTAGTCTTAAGCAATCACCGCCACACAATTGCGTGGCAAATTTCGGATATCATGGGTATTAACCCTTCTTTCTGTAATCACAAAATTTTCCTCGAAGATAATTCCCGCAATACAATTCAGCATCAAGGACGACTAAACCCGAATACCAAAGAAGTCATTAAGGATGAGGTTATCAAACTTTTTGATGTGGGAATCATCTGCCCGATCTCAGATAGTACTTGGGTTAGCCATATTTTAGTCGTGCCAAAAGAAAGGTGGCGTAACGGTAGTAGCAAACAAAAATAATGAATTGATCCCAACCCGTACTATTACAGGTTGGCAGATGTGCATAGAATATCAGAAACTAAATGATGCCACCTGCAAGGATCACTTCCCGTTGCCTTTTATCGATCAAATCATAGAGCGCCTTTCAAGTCACTCCTACAATTGATTCCTCGATGGTTTGTCGGTATACTTTCAAATCCCTATTTCGCTCGATGACTAAGAAAAAACAACATTCACTTGTCCCTTTGGCACCTTCGCTTATCGATGTATGATGAAATTTTTTGATGAGTTAGTAGAGGAAGTGATGGAAGTTTTCATGGACGACTTCTCTATTTTCAGAAATTCTTTTCAAAGTTGTTTAAAAAATCTCGAGCATGTGCTTAAGCATTGTGAGGAAACAAACCTTGCTCTCAATTGGGAGAAATGTCATTTTATGGTTAAAGAAGGATTAGTCCTTGGCAATAAAATATCGAGCAAAGGGATCGAGGTTGATAGGTCCAAGATCGAAGTTATCGAAAAACTCCCCCTCCAACGAATGTAAAAGCAATTAGAAGTTTCCTAGGACACCCAGAGTTCTACCAACGTTTTATTAAAAAATTTCTAATATCACGAAGTCGTTAATCCATCTTGTCGAAAAAGAATTTTTTTCCTTTTTAACGACGAATGTCTTTTGGCCTTTAAACTTATAAAAGAAAAACATATAAATTCTTCGATTCTAGTCGCACCGGATTGGTCACTACCCTTCAAAATTATGTGTGACGCAAGTGATATTGTGGTAGGCGTCGTATTAGGCCACTGGGTAAACAAGTATTTCCACCTGATTTATTATGCAAGCAAGATACTCATGTCGACACAAGTGAAATTCACCACTACCGAGAAGGAGCTTCAAGCAATCATATTTTCTTTTGATAAGTTTAGGTCATACATCACTCTCTCCAAAGTAATCGTCTTTACAGATCACTCGTCTCTTAGATATATTTTAAGCAAATCGGACGACAAGCCCCGTCTAATGCGATGGATCCTCCTCTTGCAGGAGTTTGATGTTGAGATCCGGGATAAGAGGGGAGATGAAAACTTGGCAGCCGATCATCTTTCCCATTTAGAAAATCCCGCTACGGAAGCGTTAGTGGAAGACGATAATAATGATAAATTTCCTGAAGAGCGCCTCCTTTCTCTCAAAATTATAATGACATCTTTTGCCCCCCCTGGTTCGTAGATTTGGCTAACAATCTAGTGGCCTGGGTCCTGCAAAAAGAATTCTCAAGTCAGCAAAAGAAGAAATTCTTTTTTGATTTAAAGAACTATTTTTGGGAGGACCCCTTTCTATTCCGTGTCTGCGCGGACCAAGTACTGAGAAGATGTGTCTCGAGTAAGGAAGGTATAAAAATTATACAACATTGCCATGAAGGACCAAACGGTGGTCATTATCAAGAAAACTGAACCGCAAGGAAGGCGCTATAGGCATGCTTTTATTGGCCCTCGCTCTTGAAAGATGCTCACACTCTTGTGAGTACTTGCGACAGCTGCCAACTGTCGTGGAACATCTCCCGCTGGGATGAGTAGCCCCAAAATATTTTCTTAGAATGCGAAATGTTTGACCTTTTGGGTATCAATTTCGATTGTCCTCTCCCTCCCTCGTTTTCAAACAAATACATTCTCATTGCGGTCGACTACATATCGAGGTGGGAGGATGTGCAATCTCTCCCCACCAAGGATGCGAGAGTCATCGTAAATTTCATAAAAAAAATCTTCTCTCGATTTGGCACGTCGCGCGTTATAGTTAGTGATTGGGGCACCCATTTTGCAATAGCCAATTCACCAATTTTTTAGCAAAATATGGTATCATGCACAAACTCTCCACTGCTTATCACCCATAAACAAGTGGCCAAGTTGAAGTCATGAATCGAGAATTAAAACAACTTGTAGAAAAAACTGTTTCTATTAATAGGAAAGATTGGGAACTTAAGCTCGAGTATGCGTTATGGGCCTATCGGACGACGTACAAGACCGCCATAAGTTGTACACTGTATAGATTGGTTTATGACAAGGCTTTCCACCTTCCGGTCGAATTAGAACACTGTGCATTTTGGGCGCTTAAATTTTAAAATCTCAATTCTACCTTAACGGCCGAGCAAATAAAATTTCAAATTAACAAACTAGATGAGTGGCGCCCGAATGCGCACGAGAGCAACAAATTCTATAAGGAGCGAACAAAGTTTTACCACGATAAAAATATAAAAATTCCAAAAACTTTTTTGCCTGGCGATCTCGTCCTCCTTTATAAATCTCGTCTTCGCCTTTTCCCGAGAAAACTAAAATCTTGATAGTCTGACCCTTTTATCGTTAAAAAGGCTTGGTTATATGAGACTGTTCTCATATCCCACCCGTAAAAAGGCTCTTTCAAAGTAAACAGTCACCGACTTAAGTTGTATCTTCTAGGAGAATTATCTAACGAGGAGAGTGAATTTATATTACTTCCGCCGATAACATGAGCGCCAATTGGGTCAAGCTACGAGACCTTAAACAAACCATTTTGGGAGGCACCCCAAAGATATCTTTTTGCCATTTTTTCCTTGTTTTAACATGTTTTGTAGTTAACCGTCGTTTCCCCCGCAACTTCAAAATTAGGGAAACCCCTTTTTCCTTCTCCTTCCTTCTCTCTTATCTTGCATCCATTTTTGTTTTAGCTTGCATTTCATTTTCTTGTTTTCTTTTCCTTTTTTGCTTCATACATAATTTTATACATTGGGGACAATTTTTAACTTTATGTATGGGGTTGAAAATATAGTCTTTTTAATTGTAGTTTTTAATTTAGAAAATCTTCAAATATATATATATATATCTTTACCATATATAAAGAAGTATCAAACCCATGAATTTTAAAGCCGTTGAAATGATTACGGCCGTCGAATCTTGCATGATATTTCATCAGCCGTCGGATCAAACAGCTCCCTCTCTCTCCACTTTTTCATAGGTCTCCGAAACCTACTAGGGGGTGACCTAAAACTATGAAGTGTAGAGTACCCGACAACATGAAATTATGATTTTACCCCTAAATTTATTGAAAAAGAAGTATCATATGACCCACTTTGTAATCTCACAAAAATTGTCAATGGTGAGATTTGAACCCAGGTTTCCACCATGCCAAGCAAAGATGGCAACCATCATACCATATGGTTTTTGTTGAACAAAATTGAATTAAGTTTTGTATATACATATATAAATATAGATTGCCCCTGCCGAAAGTTACCACCCCTGTTGAATGTCGCCCCTGCCAAATGTGGCCGCCCTTGCCGAATGTCGCCACCCCTTCCAAATGTCATCGCCTTTGCCGAATGTCGCCGCCCGCACAGGGGCCCCCGTGACCTGTTACTCGTATATATATATATATTCTTATATTTTCTTTTATTCAAGCACATTCAAAACCCAAAAATTCACAAAAAAAGTTAGATAATCAAAAATCTAATATCTTGGAAAGGGCTGTTTTGGCTATCATCCCAGCACACCGCCCAGTACTGGTGAGAACCCTTCACGGGGTATACCTCGGGAAGTCCAAGAGTTTACAAAAATTAGGATTAAAACTAGTTTCTTTTACTATTATTAATATAAAAAAAAAGATAATATCAAAAATTTAAAAAAAGATAATATAAAAAATTTAAAAAAAAATGAAAAAATTAGAATAAAAACCAAACAAAGTTTTTTTTATAAAACCCCTACTTGTTGTTTTTGTAATTTCTTATAAATATATTTGAGAATGCTTATAAGCATTTTTTTTCTTTATTTGGCTAAAATTTTGTTTTATCATAGGTTGTCAAATTTAAATTTTAGGAATCTTGTTTTAAGAATCATTTTATGATTTTAATTTGATTAGAGAACCTATTTAGCGTGACTTCGCTTTTTTTAAATGGCTTCATTTTGTAGTATATTTGCTAAACCTCCTTAGATTTCTATTATATTTTCTTCTAGCTTTTTAGATCCTAGGAAATTTCAATTTACTAGAATATGCTCTCATTATAATATAATTTATAAGCTAGAAATTTTTCTCTACCCTACTCGTTTCTTGGCATATAAAATAAAGAGTTTTAAAAGATCGTATGTCATGGGAATAAGAGGATAAAATTCAATATTCCCTAAATATATGCACCCAAAATTATTTAAAAGATTATATGGCATGGAGTAAGAGGATCAAATTCATTACTCCTAAACATATACATTTTGGGTTTTTATTAGAAGAGAATTTTAAGAGATTATATTGCATGGAGTAGGAAGATAAAATTCATTACTCCTAAACATATACAATTAGAAAAAAAAAATTGGGTGAGAGGATAAAATCCATCATCTCCATTCTAAGATCTCTTCTTATGCAAAATTTTGTGAAGCCCCCCTTAACAAATTTCATGAATCTAGATTTAATTTAAATTATGGAGAGAGCAATATTTAGTATGTTACCTTTTTCTTAAGTTTCTTTTAAGTTAGAGTTCTTATAATTTAAATCGTTTGATAATTTCAACAATTTTGTTAGCTAGTTAGTTATCTTGAGAAGTCCTTAGCTAAGCACTTTCCCTCTTTTCAAATCATCATCATACCTTAGGACTTAATTCCTCCTAGAATTTATTTTTAACTCACTTTTGGTTGAAATGAAATTTTAGTTTCAATTAAAAATTATATTAATGTCTTATAGAATATGTCTCATACTTTTGCTTTGGAATAGCAAAAGTTCAAGTATGGAGGTATTTGATAAGTAGGTTTTATTTGAATTTTTATTATATATTTAAGTAGTTAATTAAAAAGAATTTCTCTTTTTCATGTCAATATTAGCTTATAAATAGTTTTTTTTCGTGAAATTCAACCTAATTTAGCCTTTTTTGAAATTTTACAGATTTTTGGAACAATTCGGTCAATTTTGCATTACACGCCCTCAGTCACACCCGTAACCAAGTGCGTGTAATCTTAATTCTAGTCCAGAGTTGATGTCGCTCAGTTTAAGCTGGTCCACAACAAGTCATGCCCATGTTCAGGTATATGCCCTCGGTCACACCCGTGACCGAGGGCGTGTCAACTTAAAGATGACTCAGTGTCACTGTCGTGTCCAAATGAAAATGTCGTAAACATTTGACTCAAGTCATGCCCGTGTCCACAAAGTCACGGGCGTGACACTCCCGCGTGATCTCTAACACCCGCCGCACTGCCAATCACGCCCACGCCGCATTTAATGTAGTTGCCAAAGTACACGGTCATGATCTCCATGTCACGGGCGTGTAATGTCCAATTTTTGCCATGCCGTCCAAGTCTCTATCCCAATTGAGCAGAATAGTAATTACACGCCCTTGGTCACGGGCATGACCGAGGGCGTGTAACTTGAAATTTTTTCCTATAAATTCCAGACGTCCCCTTGAGTCCAGGGTCTAGAATTTTGGAGAGGGGGAGGTGCTGCTAGAGTGTTTAGTTGTTGTTTTCTTGTTTTTCCCTTTCATTCTCTCTTTCTCTCTTCCTTTCAAGTAAAGTTCTCCTAGATTTCTTTCATATAATAGTTCTTAAGCTTTTAGCCTTTCCTTTTATAGCATTGTAATCTTCCTTAAGGCTTGTAATCGCTTTTAGTTTTAATAAAATTTAGCTTACTTTTCCTCACTTCTCTTTCTACCTTAGTTAATTTTTTACTTTCATGCAATCTTATTTTTCTCCTTTTTCCCCTCTACCATGATTAACTAACTCTTATTAGTGCTCGATCGAAATGATCTGAGGATGAGATAATCAAGTTATGATCTTCTAGCTCTTTTTCCATTTATGTAGACACTTAATTTACCCTTGATTTTTAATTGGTGAGGACATATTTTTGATATATGGTTTTCACTTAGGTTTTCATACTTAGCTAGCCGAAATGCTAAAAGTATAAATTGATCACTCAAGGGTAAAGAGAGTTGCACACACCCCTTGAGAGAGGATGACGTAAATATCCTAGATTAGTGTCAAATCCAATAGCACGGTTCACTTCGTAAAGCAAGTTTTAGGTAATCAATTATAAAATGAGAGTTTGGTCGATTTTTTCTAAACTTAGTTCGGCATTTCCCTTGAGAGAGGCATGTTCAATCTTCAAGAACCTCCACGGTCAAGTAGTTAATCAAAAAGGAATTAGAATTATTTTTAGCTACTTTTGATTATTCTCACTCTAAGGTGATTTTTGATTGAGCACTAATATTCTTAATCGTTGTCTTAGCCTTTCTTGAATTTGCAATTGTCTTTCTTTTTAGATTAATAAAAACACCTAAAAATCATTAGATAAGATAATAGTGACCTCCTCAAAGTAGAAGTAATCAACGCGCCACGAGGAATACGACCTTGGTATTTACAAAATATCCTATATTGGTGTGTTAATTTGGATTTGTGGGCTTGAAAAACCTTTATGTGATGAGATTAGAATTAGGTGGGCGTTTTCAAGGAGTTTCGCAAGTACTCCCACTTCGAGGAACTAACCGTTATCCTATCGAAAGATAGAAGTAATGGTCTTTCCTTCTTTCAAAATATCGACGATTATGCCCCGGCGATGCCGAATTCGATTGATTTTCTAAAATAGAAAAGGAGAGCCTTGAATGTTTGAAAGCTTGTGTTTAATTTATATCCAAAGTAATCATTCGATAAAGGCAAGTATACCTGATCGCGTATAATACAGGATATTTTGGTTTAGAAAATATCAGGGTCGTATATTTCCACGGATCCTGTTGACTATTCTTACTTATAAGGAATGAACTATTATTTTATCAGAATAAGTGTTTATTTTGATTTATATTATTTCGAGAGCGATAATATATGTATAACTAGTGTTTTAAATGATGATGAAGATAGCGCCCGATGTCGAATTACCTTGAGAGGAAAATAGCTTCTTTAGAAGTAAAAGATCTGATTTTTCAAAACATTAGAACGGCTTGGCCGTGGCGGTTCCATAAGTATGAACGCACCTCTATTGAGGGTACGCCGACCTGAGATTAAGAATATTTGACCGAACTCTCATTCTTTAATCGAATCTTCTTAATACTCGCTTTATGTTGTGAACCCCCTCTATTGGGTTTTTATTCCAATTCGGGAGAAAATGGAAATGAGAACCATACATCGATTATACTGTCTCACTCAATGTTTTTCTCGGATAAACCTTAAGCTCGTTAATTGATTTTAGAAAATGATATTTTATTTTTAGAAAACCATTTATTTGTCCCAATTCTCTTCGACATCGTGCATTAGAGGAAATTAGCCACTCATCAGAATGGGGACAACATTAATAATAAGAAAATACATGATAATGTTATAAGCGGATATAAACATTTAACAAAGAAAATTAAAAGATTTATAAAATGCAGAAATAGTATCCGTCCCAACCATCTTAATCAAGTGCTAAAAAGAACTTAGCATCTCATCCGGGATGGTGGTGGTAATAAGACTTGAAATAAAGCTAAGTTGCAAAAAAAACATTATCTCATACACTCACACACTCTACAATAAAATGAAAGAAAGCGTACAAATTAATCTCATACACTCACACACTCTTCTTTGAAATTAAAAGCTGAAATAAAAGAAAACGAAAAAGCTATTCTCATACACACACGCACTCTACTTAAAATTAAAAGAAAGCGTAAAAATTAAACTCACACACTTTTGACATAAGGAAAAGAAGAAGATCCAAATGAGAAAACAAACTATTTTATTCTCAAAATAAACATTACAACTAGATTACAAAAGTGAAAATTACAAAAGAAATAAAACTTAAATGCATAAAAGAACTCACATACACTCAAAACAATTCAAAAACACAAAAACACTCTCAAAATCTGGATGAAAATGCTTCAGCCGAGACCCTCTATTTATAGGGAAAATTTTGAAATTACACGCCCTCGGTCACGCTTGTGACCGAGGGCGTGACTTCTGCATGTGCTGGAAAGATAGGCTCAGTCACCTTCTGGAAGCATTTGACCGAGAAAATGGTTGCACACGGGCATGACTTGAGGTGTCACGGGCGTGACTTTGGGCGGCAGACGTCAGGTTGAACTGGGGCATGACGGCTGGCGTGTACGCTGGCTTCTGGAAGGAATTGATGGGTTATGACCTCTATCCCGGGCGTGACTTTGCAAAATTGACGGGACATGGATCCAATTGACCGGACGGGAGGTAATCGATGGGATGGGAGATTGATTGACCGGAGGTGAAGTTGATCGAGAGATACACAGGCGTGACCATGTAAATCGACGGGACAACAAGTCGATCGACGGGAGCGCAAGCCGATCGATGGGACGGGATGTTGATCGACACTAAGAAGGCTGGAAATTGGCATCTTAAGATGACACGCCCTTGGTCATGGGCGTTATTGGATTGGTAGGCGCCCTTAGAGGGGGGTGAATAAGGGTTTTAAAACTTCTATGTTATTTTGAAATACTACAAAAATTAGGAGATTGAAATAGTGCAAAATAAAGTCAAATTAAGTAAAATAAAATAGAGACATGATATTATTAATATAAAATGTAGTGTTACAAAATTTGACTTCTTATAACGCTAGAAATCGAAGGCGAATAGTAAAAGTCTTTTTCATTTTCTATCCCGACTCGTATCCCCAGGAACCGGTGGCTTTAGCCTATCCTTTCCGGATACGGCCTCAAGCAGCTCTAGTCAATCATCCCTTGGACACGGCCTCGAGCACCCCTAGATCTACACCCTAGACCTAGTCGCCAACAAAAGGAGAATTTCTGCCCTAAGTCCTACCCAGACCTAGTCGCCAACACAAGGAGAATTTACTAAGCGATTACAAGAATGAAAGGAACAACAATTTTAAAAACTCCCTCTTGAAGAACTTTGGTGGGAGATCACTTTTTGACAAAATATGGCTCTGGAATTTTAGCACTCAACCTATCTCAAACTTATATCTTGGAAATGAGAGAAGAGGGGTTTTATTTATAGCCTTTGAGCTAGCGCGCGCTGTAAGTCCCCCCTCCTAGAACACGCGACACGGCCGAGGGGAGTCTTATGCCCAGGGCAGCCGCCTTGCGGAAGCGCCAGCACACGAGCTAGCCTCCCCCATTATACGCCTATCCTGCTGGCCAAACCAACTGAACAACACCAACCAATCAACAATTTAAAAGCAATAAGCCATATAAGATATTCACATAAGTAAGAGTCCAAATAAGTACAAAAGAACAAGAAGCTCCGAGAGATCCTGCAAAAGTATTAGAGTATCAAGCTAAATTCCCCAAGGGCTACATCTCAAACTGTGCTCACATCTGTCACCGACGGTAGTGAAGGTATCGCAGTCACCGACCCTGTCATCCTGACCCGAGAATCCTCCTCCAGCACCGTGCGTTGCTGCTTTAGGGTGCGCTCCTAAAAAGAGGGACGTAACAACCGTTAGTCATAAAGACTAAGTGGCTTCCCATCCACTCCTCTGGCGACTCCAAGGCACCGGGTGGTATGAAAGGAAGAAAAGATGCAATATAAGCAATAATATACAAAGCAGGTGACAAGAGTGGTTGTTCATATATGTCGGTTGTATAAGTACCCAAGTACTTGCAATAACTCTCACTAACAGGTTCATAAATAACAGTGGTTATATAAGAAAGTACTAGTAACAAGAAAGCATGAGCAGAGTATCAATAAACCGAATTGAATTTAACTTATAAGGATGCCCATACAAGCTTATAAGTTAAGGATCTGAACATGAAGGTAACTCATTATATAAAGGTGCCCAAACAAGTTTATATGATGAGGACCCAATGCGGTGCAATGCAATGATTATGAAGGATGAATGCAATGCAATTATTATGATATGATGACTCACCCATGCAAAGTTGCTATGTAAACATTGACCTTTAGTTCTCGCTTTTTGAGGGTTAGCTAACCGCTCAGGCATCTCCCGTCGTGGTCAGACGGAGACAGTGGAACGAGCTCATCCACTACTAGGAGGGTATGAACACTACCAGTCCTAGGCCTCTGTACGCCTCGACGCTAAGAACACACAGCGGAGACCCTGCGTACTGCTCGACGCTAAGAACTCACAGCGGAGCCTTCAAGGACACAGAAGGGGACTTGGGTAGGTGAGCACCAAGAGTCCCACCAAACTGGTCTAAAGCCTACCTGCCGCCTTCTGTCGGTGTCACAACTAGCAAGCCCGTAGACCCGCCACAAGTAATACTCCAAACAAGATCCATACACCACCATGTGTAAGTCATGCAACCCATGCAATTCCCATGCACACCCGTGCTATCAAGCACCCAGGGACTCACCAAAGGAGTCTTCTCCTTTTCACATCATACAAGTCAACTAATGCTAACCAGCATCCAAGGCCCCCAACAACCGGGCCCTTAACATATCACCACAAGATATAACAATATCTTATAATCCACACCAAGCCATCAATGCTACTCGTACCGGGTTGTCACGACTCTAAGCAGTAGCGTGTGCATCACATGGAAATTACCTTACTAGATCCTGTAGGACTACTTGTGCGTACTGACATATTCATATTTTACTAAATATGTAAGCCCGAACATATCGCATATATTCAATCGTATTACGTACAAATCACAACGTGTTTAAACACGATTAAATCTATCAACCTTATGGAGAGGTTATCACCATTCTACACCATCCAATAGATTATCAAGCGATATGAACATTAATTCATACATGTCCTTTTTACGATTCCACATACATCTGCAATTGAAGGTTCATTCAAGGGGTCATCTTAACAGAAATAAATCTGAAATCATTATCACAAGCCAATGCTAGCATATACATGATTCATACAAAATTCCGTCCCAAACAGGCTTTACCTTTAGCATTTATATCCCCTTCAAGTTATGAAATAACACAGAAATAACTTTAATACTACTTAATCATAAATTATGAATTTCAACAGGGATGTACATATTGTTATCACCTATGTCTCCACCAATTTTCATGAGCATCCAACCAATATAATAAGAGAAATCCACAAAATACTGAGATCGGAAGTGTTATGACATAGTTTACTAAAACTAGATTTTTGGGAGCTACAGTTGTCCACAAATTATGATCCACCCCAATTTGGAAAGCTAACATCAAGAGCTACAACATTCATGTTGAGTCCTAAATCCAGATCCAAGTGGATCCTATCAAAAATCTGCTCTGAAATCAACTGCAGAAATCTCGATAGCAAAACAACATGCATTGACCACCTCCCAACTTTCTGGACTGTCCACTAGACTATGCTTTTAGGGAGCTACATGTCACTTCATAAAACGGGTAACCAATCATCGGAAAGCTCTTTCCGAGTGCTACAACTTTCATGTTGAGCCCGAAGTCTAATTCCAGTGGGGTCAAACCTAAAAATTGGCTTGAAACTAGCTGCACACAATTTTCCTTAATAACCAAGTGCAAAGTTATAAATGGAAAACTTCATTAGCAAGGGGGCTATCATCACATTTATCACACAATTATGTAATTAATAACCCTAATTAACAGAGGAATACTCATCATCCACCCCAAACAAAATTAGGTCATTTCAACTTCTAAAAATTCCTAAATAATCATTCCCCTCACTCTCCCTCAACGGCCATGGGTTTGCACCAAATCAAATCCCATCTCTTCCTCTTGAAGAGAAGAAATGATTCCAAGAACCTCGCGGTGAACGGTGCCCTAAATTTGAGGTTCTAACTTGGTCTTCCTAAGGAAACTCCATTAAATCTCACACGAGAAGCTCTCTTGAGCCTTCATCTCTCCTACTGTGATCTAAGAGGCTAGCACCAAGGGAGAGGGGAGGAAGTCACCTTATTTTACGGACATAGTTGGATCTCTTTTTGATGGAAGCATGGTGGTGGTCGGCCAAGCTCCAAATTTCCTCCAAGCTTTGCTCCTTCAAAGATTCCCCCAACTAATTCCCTGAAGCGAGAGAAAGAAGAAGGAGAGGAAGAAGATGAATAGTTCTATGATTAGGAGATCAGCCCTTTATGTGTTCTGCACTTTTGTCTTAATGGAGAATGAAGAGAGAGAGAGAGAACATTAATGAGCATTTAATGCAATCTCCAAGTTCCATGACTTGTGCCAGCTATCTATTGACTTTTAATTCCACTTCTAGCCTAAAATATAAGCATTCAAGCTTTATCGGGCAACGGGAAGAAAAACACCCAGATTCGTCGAACGGGAATAGTAAATTCGTCCAACGCTTCAATTTTCGTCAATCGACGATCGGCTGTAAATTTGTACCTGCTTAAAATATATTTCGTCGAGCGCTCGGATTTTCGTCGAACGGCGCTGCTACACTTCGTCGATCGTAGCTTAAATATAATTCGTCGATCGCAGCTAAATATAATTCGTCGATCGCAACATAAATATAATTTGTCGATCGCAGCTTAAATATAATTCGTCGATTGCAGCTTAAATATAATTCGTCGATCGTAGCTCCCCTTCGACTTTCGTCGAACGGAACTGCCCTTCGACGTTCGTCGAACGAAGCTGTCCTTCGACGTTCGTCGAATGAAATCCTAAAAAATAATATTGATATTACAGAGCCATATTGTTATTCCATTCCCAAATTTCCTACAACAATATTGTTATTCCTTTCCCCAAATTTCCTACAGCAATATTGTTATTCCTTTCCCCAAATTAATCCAGATCAGAGCACGTACTGGAAAGCCCAAAACTGGGATGTTACAAATCCAATAATCGAAGAAACAATTTCATCACCGAAATTTAAGTTGAGGCTAGGTGGTTTAAGTTTAGATCACAAAAGTCATTGGTGTACACTATAGCATATACTCCAGAGATTTCCTAGCATAAGAATCCAGAATTTCAATAATCAGGAAGTTTATTTTAGCATGAAACTAGGGAAATTCTCTAAAACTCCCAGCACATAATCTCTAGCATAAAACCAGACTGCCACCAACCTATTTCCCAAAAATTTCCTGGAGTATAAACCCAAACAGCCACTATAAGAAGGGGAAAGCAACCAAATTTCCTGAATAGATTTTCCTGGAGTACACCCAAACAGCAAAAAAAAATTATAAGGAGAATACTATAAATAATCTCCTAGGAAATGTAGAATCTAATTCTCCAATCTGCCAAGAATTAGAAACAAAATTTCCGGGGAAATTAAGATCCAATTTCCCACGACCCATCAAGAATTATTAAGCAAAATTTCCAGGAGGTTTAGCCCGCCAAAACATCAAAACATAGCCAACAAAAGTAAAAGTGCAGGATTGGAAATTAGCCAAGCAGACCACTTATACTTAACTAAATAAATGTGTCCAGGATTTAGCCAATAACATACAGTCCAAGGAAAACTCCAACATGTAATCAGCCAACATTATCCAAACTAAAATGATAATAGGAACTAGGAACACTGCTAGTACACCCCAAAATAATACTATAACAACAGCCCCTCCATTGAACAATAAATGAGGAGCATAAACAATAAAAGAGATCTGCCAGCATAAACTCCCAGACAACCAAGAAAAGTAACAGAAAAAAGGGGGAAAAGAAAGAGTTTATTTTAGGATGAACCAAGGGGGATTCTCCTAACTGCTAATATACAACTAAGGAAGTTCACCAAACTCTCACTAAATCAATAACTGTTAGCATGAGTCAAAAAAATAAATTTATCAATCTCCCCTCTTAATCCATAGCAGCCAGCAATAGGCCAACAAAATAAATTTATCAAACTTGGAAGGAGAAACCAAGCAGCCACTAGCCCTGAATTTCCAAATAAATTCCAAATACTAAAACATGTAGGCAATGTGAAGCTTATAATCTGGAAGGAAATGGGGCGGATGCGAGTATATAATCCTGGAAGAAAAACGAGCAGAGCAGGGCACATATTCTGGACAGAAATTATAGCATATAAATCAAGGGAAGCCAAGTTAGCTGCTAGTCATGAAACCAAGGAAATACCAAGTAACTGCTAACACCAATCGAAGAAGAGATTTCCGAGAATGAGTAAGGTGTTATAAACAAAATTTCTGAAGTTTAACCCCCAACAGCTAGCATAAACAGCTGCTAAAATAAGAGAAAAATAATTGCTAACAAACAAGGAAGTTCCAAAATAACAAATTTCCTGGAGCAACAAGCCCAACAACCACTAATGGGAAAAAGAAATTTCCTGAAATGTAACCCAAATGGAAGGGAGAGAAGGAGGAAGAGGGGGAAGGAGAAGTGTTTCCTTACTTTATAAAGCCAACTTTAATTGCACCTTTGATCTAAACCCCTTAAGATCGGTGACCCCGATACACATGAGGTTACTACTCGTGCCTCCAGATAAAATTTAGAATCCTCCACCAAGGAGTCATGTGCTTTAGATTTGCAAAAATGAATTGATTCCTCCAACCCCAAGCATTGTTATACAAATAACGTGTAGCACTTTCAATATCATCACTTCTATGCATCCAAATTTTTTTCGTTAAATGAGGATGGCCTCAAAGTCAAACGGGTGGTCAACCATAAAATTCACGATGTCATATCCTTGGATCCAACCTCAAATACCCAAACAGTTATTATACCCGCAAGATCGTCTCTCTTATGTATTAAAAAAATGTAGAAGCAAGCCTCAATTTCATCTTCTCGTTCAACCATCATCATCTATTTCACTATCAATTGCTTCTATCAATGTCATCTCGTGATTTAATTCATTTCATTTAAGGGTTCCTAAACCGTGAACATAAACCTTATCCAAGGATTGGGTTTCGGCACAGGGCCTTTAGAGGACTGCCTTGTCGAGGCAATACAATTACACGTACACCTACTTGTACGTATAGAGACATATTCTTATCTTCTTAAATAAGCAAATGCAACTTATCCTCAATATTCAATTCACGTGTTCAATTCACGGCGTGTCTCAACACCCTTGATGCTCTCACCCGTATTGAGAGGTTATCACGAATCCAATCATCATCGTTCACGTACTATTCGAATAAACATGATCTACGGGAAAACGAAGTCGGCACGTAAATAGGCCAATGAATGAAGGGACACCCCCGTACGTTTTTGGACTAAATTTCTTCCACCGCCCCATGTTACATTCATCTCACGTAGGAGCACAAACCTTAGGGGCATATCCTCCTCGACTAGAGTTCTTACCCTATAGTTCCCTATATCGACACACTTATATATCAGCCGTGATGTAGAAATTTAAATTTTTCGGCGATGACCAAGCTGCATCTCATTGTAATGAGAGCATGCACTAATAACATCCAATCACCCGGTACATTTATATATGTTTGAACTTAACATGAACCAAGGTGCAAGGCTCAGGATGATTTTACTTCGACATGAGTTATGCAGACTACCAAAAGTAGGGCATACTTCACAATATGATAAACTAAATCAAATCCATTCCAAGCGCCCTACCATTCCTGCCAATGATCATCCATGGCATGCATGTTTATTTTATAAAACCTATTAGAATTTTAGAACATCAATCAAGTCGTATTAATCTTGTTGACTCCACCGCCTAACTCTTATTAATTTCCCAATGTCAAGTAATGACAACACTAAGGGAATGTTCACCAAGAATTTCCAAACTCAGGGATAGTGTATTATCATACCCGCAATGCATGCACAAAATTTTATTAACTTCCCAACTATAACGTTATTACAACATAGCTGCATATCACCAAAGTGTAGATTTACTACTCTCCTTGTTACTTATCCACATAGTCTTAGTACAATATAGAGAAAATGATCATCTTCAAAAATGTTTTTCCTCTCTTATTCCGCTAATAAAATTCCTATCAACCCAAACATGGCCTTAGTAGTCTGCTTTGCTTAAGGTGAATTAACTCTCAAGGATCAAAACTTCCAATGTCAAAAAATACAAAGATTCTAACTCCTCAAGGGATCCAAGACGGTACATAACTAGCCCAATAAACGAAGAGATAAGCCCCCATATCTCTTCGACTGAGTTTCTTCTACCACCAATATAACACATTCGTCCCAAGATGAGCCTTCTCTGGATCCGAATTCTTATCGTAACTTCTCCATATGAAACCTTCTACATAAATAAAAGTGAGAGGTAACCACATACAGTATAAAAGACATGCTTGGTGGCCTCTAACTAAGCTGATGATAGATTTCAGGCACCAATCTAGTTGAGATTGCCCTAATATTTTGAGTAAGGTGATAATATTACTCCATATCTGTGATAGAAATCTCAGGGGGTGTGAGTCTCTAGCATCTACACTCACGTTAAACTCTTCCCTTAGTCAATCAAGGTCACTTATTGCTTGGTCCAATCATCCCCAAGATCAGTATAAGGTTAGGGTATGTCAGACATATCCTGCTAAGTCGACCAAAAATGGTATCCTAGTTATGTTGGCATCAATCTTATGCCAAACCAACTCTAATGGTTGGAATGGGAATACCAATTATTGTCTCGGAGTGAGCCAGCATTTGTATGTAAGGGTACGAGTTTGGCTTAGGTTGGCACTTCCTATAGGAAAAAGAGGACATACTTAATGTGAACCACACAAGGGCACACCACCGCTTCCGCTGCATCAATTTGTCCTCAAACTGATTTAGCTAGCAGGTGTGGCCTAGTGGGTTAATGGACTTCTTTATCTCAGGATCGTTGCGAGCTGATACCATTTGTAAGTCCCCCCTCCCGGAACACTCAACACGGCCGAGGGGAGTCTTATGCCCAGGATAGCCGCCTTGCGGAAGCGCCAGCACACGAGCTAGCCTCCCGTACAAGACGCCTATCCTGCCGGCCAAACCAACTTAACAACGCCAACCCATCAATAATGTAAAAGCAAGAAGCCATATAAGATATTCACATAAGTAAGAGTCCAAATAATTACAAAAGAATAAGAAGCTCCAAGAGCTCCTGCAAAAGTATCAGAGTATCAAGCTAAATGCCCCAAGGGCTACATCTCAAACTGTGCTCACATCTGTCACCGATGGTAGCGAAGGTATCACAGTCACCAGCCTTGTCATCCTGACCCGATTATACTCCTCCAGCACCGTGCGCTGCTGCTTCAGGGTGCGCTCCTAAAAAGAGGGACGTAGCAACCGTTAGTCATAAAGACTAAGTGGCTTCCCATCCGCTCCCCTGGCGACTCCATGTCATCGGGTGGTATGAAAGGAAGAAAAACTGCAATATAAGAAATAATATACAAAGCAGGTGAAAAGAGTGGTTGTTCATATATGTCGGTTGTATAAGTACCCAAGTACTGACAACAACTCTAACTAACAGGTTAATAAATAATAGTGGTTATATAAGAAAGTACTAGTAACAAGAAAGCATGAGCAGAGTATCAATAAACCGAATTGAACTTAACTTATAAGGATGACCATACAAGCTTATAAGTTAAGGATCTGAACATGAAGGTAACTCATCATATAAAGGTGCTCATACAAGTTTATATGATGAGGATCCAATGCGGTGCAATACAATGATTATGAAGGATGAATGCAATTCAATTATTATGATATGATGACTCACCCATGCAAAGTTGTTATGTCAACATAGACCTTTAGTTCTCGCTTTTTGAGGGGTAGCTAACCGCTCAGGCATCTCCCGCCGTGGCCAGACGGAGACAGTGGAACGAGCTCCTCCACTACTAGGAGGGTATGAACACTACCAGTCCTAGGCCTCTGTACGCCTCGACGTTAAGAACACACAACGGAGACCCTGCGTACTGCTCGACGCTAAGAACTCACAACGGAGCCTTCAAGGACACAGAAGGGGATTTGGGTAGGTGAGCACCAAGAGTCCAGCCTAACCGGTCTAGAGCCTACCTGCCGGCTTCTGTCGGTGTCACGACTAGCAAGCTCGTAGACCCGCCACAAGTAATCCTCCAAACAAGATCCATACACCACCATGTGTAAGCCATGCAACCCATGCAATTCCCATGCACACCCGTGCTATTAAGCACCCAGGGACTCACCAAAGGAGTCTTCTCCTTTTCACATCATACAAGTCAACTGATGCTAACTAGCATCCAAGGCCCCCAACAATCGGGCCCTTAACATTTCACCACAAGATATAACAATATCTTATAATCCACACAAAGCCATCAATGATACTCGTACCGGGTTGTCACGAATCTAAGCAGTAGCGTGTGTATCATATGGAAATTACCTTACTAGATCCTTTAGGACTACTTGTGCGTAGTGCCATATTCATATTTAACTAAATATGTAAGCCCAAACATATCGCCAATATTCAATCATCTTACGTACAAATCACAACGTGTTTAAACACGATTAAATCTATCAACCTTATGGAGAGGTTATCACCATTCTACACCATCCAATAGATTATCAAGCGATATGAACATTAATTCATACATGTCCTTTTTACGATTCCACATACATCTACAATTGAAGGTTCATTCAAGGGTTCATCTTAACATAAATAAATCAGAAATCATTATCACAAGCCAATGCTAGCATATACATGATTCATACAAAATTCCGGCCCAAACAGGCTTCACATTCAGCATTTATATCCCCTTCAAGTTATGAAATAACAAGGCAATAACTTTAATACAACTTAATCATAAATTATGAATTTCAACAGGGATGTACATATTGTTATCACCTATGTCTCCACCAATTTTTATGAGCATCCAACCAATATAATAAGAGAAATCCACAAAATACTGAGATCGGAAGTGTTATGATATAGTTTACTAAAACTGGATTTCTGGGTGCTATAGTTGTCCAAGAATTATGATCCACGCCAATTTGGAAAGCTAACATCAAGGGCTACAACATTCATGTTGAGTCCTAAATCCAGATCCAAGTGGGTCCTATCAAAAATCTGCTCTGAAGTCAACTGTAGAAATCTGGACAGCAAAACAGCATGCATTGACCACCTCCCAGCTTTCTGGACAGTCCACTCGACTGGGCTTTTAGGGAGCTAAAGGTCACTTCAGAAAACGGGTAACCTATCGTCGGAAAGCTCTTTCCGAGAGCTACAACTTTCATGTTGAGCCCGAAGTCTAATTCCAGTGGGGTTAAGCCTAAAAATTGGCTTGAACCCAGCTGCGCACAATTTTCCTTAATAACCACGTGCAAAGTTATAAATTGAAAACTTCATTAGCAAGGGGGCTATCATCACATTTATCACACAATTATGTAATTAACAACCCTAATTAACAGAGGAATATACATCATCTTTCCCAAACAAAATTAGGTCATTTCAACTTCTAAAAATTCCTAAATAATCATTCCCCTCACTCTCCCTCAACGGCCATGGGTTTGCACCAAATCAAATCCCATCTCTTCCTCTTGAAGAGAAGAAATGATTCCAAGAACCTCGCGGCGAACGGTGCCCTAAATTTGAGGTTTCGACTTGGTCTTCCTAAGGAAACTCCATTAAAACTCACACGAGATGCTCTCTTGAGCCTTCATCTCTCCTATTGTGATCTAAGAGGCTAGCACCAAGGGAGAGGGGAGGAAGTCACCTTATTTTACGGCCATGGTTGGATCTCCTTTTGATGGAAGCATGGTGGTGGTCAGCCAAGCTCCAAATTTCCTCCAAGCTTTGCTCCTTCAAAGATTCCCCCAACTAATTCCCTGAAGCGAGAGTAAGAAGAAAAAGGAGAGGAAGAAGATGAATAGTTCTCTAATTAGGAGATCAGCCCTTTATGTGTTCTGCACTTTTGGCTTAATGGAGAATGAATAGAGAGAGAGAGAGAACATTAATGAGCATTTAATGCAATCTCCAAGTTCCAAGACTTGTGCCAGCTATCTATTGACTTTTTATTCCACTTCTAGCTAAAATATAAGCATTCAAGCTTTATCGGGCGACGGGAAGAAAAACGCCCAGATTCGTCGAATGGGAACTGTAAATTCGTCGAACGCTTCAATTTTCGTCGATCGATGATCGGCTGTAAATTCGTCAACCGCTGAAATAATATATTTCGTCGAGCGCTGGGATTTTCGTCGAATGGCGCTGCTATATTTCGTCGATCGCAGCTTAAATATAATTCGTCGATCACAGCTTAAATATAATTCATCAATCGCAGCTTAAATATAATTCGTCGATCGCAGCTTAAATATAATTCGTCGATCGCAGCTCCCCTTCGACTTTCGTCGAACGGAACTGCCCTTCGACGATCGTCGAACGAAGCTGTCCTTCTACGTTCGTCGAACGAAATCCTAAAAAATAATATTGATATTACAGAGCCATATTGTTATTCTATTCCCAAATTTCCTACAGCAATATTGTTATTCCTTTCCCCAAATTTCCTACAGCAATATTGTTATTCCTTTCCCCAAATTAATCCAGATCAGAGCACGTACTGGAAAGCCCAAAACAGGGATATTACACCCGCGCTACCGCCACCGTCGGCGCTATCCTGGATTAGGCAATATTCTGCATGTGTGTATCTTCCTTCCAAGGAAACCTTTCTAAAAATCCCGCCCTACCGCCAGCGCTATCCGCTACCTCCTGGTGTTATTGCCTTCTAAAACAGCTACCGAAATTGCTCTAATTAGAGCTAGCACCTTGAAAGTGAGGTTAGATCTTAAATTAACTCTAGAGGGGGGGGGGGGGGGGGGGGGGTGAATAGAGTATTAAAAACTTTTCCCTTAATTTTATAGCGGAATTAAATTAGTGATATATATATATGTATTTTGAGTGAGTAATAAAAACAAACACAAAGAAGGCACACAGCACAACAACATAAAAGTAAAGCAATCACAGAGGACACAAGGAGCTATAGTTGTTCCCCAATAAAACTGGGTACGTCTACTCTTCTACCATCCTTAGTAGGAATCCACTGGGATTTTTGATCAGGTGTCCTAACACCAATGAGCTTTTGATAAGGTGCCCAAAAACCAAACAGGATTTTTTGATCAGGTGTCTTGCCACCAAGAGGTAAACTTTTGAATGGAGTTTTAACCCTGTACAAGAGGGGATAGAAAGGAGTTATGAGGTTCTTCTCTGTCAATATGCTAAGAGAAGACTCTAGTGGATGTTGATATTGTAAAGCTCCTCTGTCTGATATGAAATTGTTTGACAGTTGATTGGCTGGAGCTTTCTCTTGAAACAAATAATCTTCTTGTAGCGGATTAATTTGAAAGAATAAGTTCTTCAGATTTTTGTTGCTCTTTTAAAGATCTGTTTAGTTCTTATTTATCTTATTATTAAAACTCTTGTTTAACTTTTTTTTTTAAAATAAATGATATATATATAGGTGTGCTGTATGAGTAATAAACACAAACAGCAAGAATGCATAAAATACACAACACAAATAAAGAAATAAAACAAAGCAAACCAAAGCATAACTAGATGACACAAGATATATAGTAGTTCCCCTCAACTGGGTACATCTACTCTTCTACCCACTGGTAGGATCCACTAGGAGTTTTGATCAGGTGCCCTCACACCTATAAGCTTTTGTTCAGGTGCTTATAAACCAACTAAATTTTTTGATCAGGTGTCTTGCCACCAACAGGTAAACTTTTGAAGGGAGTTTTAACCCTGTACAAGATGGGGAAGGAGAAAGGGAAAGATTTATTGTTCTTCTCTTTTTGCTGAGAAGACTCTTGATGAAGATCCTGATTGGTAGTTGTGTTTGGATCTTGATGATGATGTTGAAGGAAGCTCCCCCTGTCTGATTTAGTTTAGATGACAGCTTTGAGTATAGAGCTTCTTCTCTAGATTGTGATCCTCTTCTTCTTCTTCTCCCTGAGCAAATGATAGTGATTGGTGTCTCAGGTTGTAGAAGATCAACAAGAAATATGTTAGCAAAAAGAAGATAATATAATCTGGATCTGTTCTTCTTTTTGCTCCTCTGATTTTCTCTTCTTCTTTCTTTTCCTGTACAACAATATTAATTTGTTTTGTTCTATATTCTGTCGAGAGATAACAACTATATATATATGCTGATATATATTATCTGCTGTATATTTATCTGTTTGAATTCTTGCCGACCAGAAAAGAATATAATAAATATATCCTTTATTTCCCAGATCCTCGAGAAAATAAGTTTCCATCTTTGGTTTCTGCACGGCTATATTAATTAATGTCTGCAACGGCTGTATTAATTAATGTTGCAACGGCTATTTCAGAAAAGCATATATAATAATTTTAGTCGAGTTGTATAAGAGTATAACAATATTACTGACAATATTTCGTTGATCTTTGTTCCACTTTCATCGAGCTCATCATTTGATTCGTCGACCGCTGTTCTGGTTGGAATTCGTCGACCGTTGTTCGTCATTCGTCGACCGCTGTTCGGAATTCGTCGACCGCGGCTTCCTTGCTAATTTGTCGAGCGCTGCTATAATATAATCTTTTCGTCGAGCGCCGTCCGACGAAAGATGAGCGTCGTTCGACGTTCGTCGAATGTAGTGAATAAGTGTAAATTTAATTCTTCTCTTATTTTCTCTTATATTAATTTCTCTTATAATATTTTCTCTTATTTTCTTCAGCCTATTATTATATATATATTTTTCTTAGTATATAATATTTAAATATTTTATTTTCAGCCTATTAACTTAATCTGATTTAATCTAAGTTATAAGATATATTATGATATAAACTTTAGATATTAAAGGTGGATCCTAACTCAAATCAAAACTAAGGTTCCAACAATCTCCCCCTATTTGAGTTGGGATCCGAATCCAAATAAAGACTAGGTTCTAACAATCTCCCCCTATTTGGTTTAAGATACCTAAACATAAAAAGTCTTGAATTAACTTAAGGCTTAAGGGTCAGAGATCATTATATTGTTTTCTTTTCTTTTAAAATGTATTTAAGCAACTCTTATTTCCTAGATTTTGTTTTTAAATAGGATTTTAATAAAATGAATTGGTACAGTTGTTATGATTCAAAGGAATTTTAAAATCAGAAAAACATTTGTCTGATACCTTCTTTCTATAGAATCCCTTTAATCAGAAGAGACTCACACTCAGTGCCATGATCATTTCTGATCAATGCAACTACAGTAGAATGCTCAACATGATTTTGAAGAAAGTCTGGAAGAATGTGAAGTCTATCTGACTTGTTTTTAAGATAGAAAAATTCAAAAGAATCAAATAACTGCTGTTTAATTTAATTATAATTTAAGTAAAAATATCAAACACTTAAAACAAAATTGCCTTATAATTAGATATTTTGGCCTTTTTATCTCGTTGAAATATAAATTTGAGAGTTTATTCTGATTTTGTTGAACATAAATATTTTCTGTTTTTTTAAAGTTTGTTTAAGCTTATTAGCCTTAATTAACTTATTTTCTAAACAGATAGTTTGTTCTACTGTTATTTTAAAATTTTCTTTAGGTTTGTTATGTTCAGAAGTTAATTTGTTAATTATTAGCTCTTTACTGATTCTGTTTTCAGAAATTTTTAAACCTGCACAAGGTGAGTTGAAAATAGATCTGAAATTAGAGGTAAAATTAGGAATAGAAGATACCTCAACCTCAGTTACCATCTCTGTTTCAAATTCAGCATCTGATATGTAATCCGAGCCATATATTGCCATCATACAGAATTTTATGGCTTTTTGTTCTTCTTTTTCTTCTTCTTCAGTTAAACTTAATGATGGTTCTGCATCAAAAGTAAAGTTAGTTCATGATGTAGAAGAGGACTCATTTACCATCCTTGAGAGGGAGTGCCAGATGCTCTTTGCTGAAGTGCAATCAGCCACTTTAAGAAGAATGTCATTTGACATTGATTTAGCCAATATCTCCATGGCCATGGCATTAGCACTTTTCAACCTTTCCTGATCATCAAATGAAGAGATTGGAGATTTAGTTCCTGTCAAAACAGATTTGTAAATACTTTCATCTATGGCATTCATATATAACTTAATTCTAATTTTCCATAAATCAAAACTATCCAAATTACATAAAGGTGGACCTGAACATGAAAAATCTGCAAGTGCCATCAAATTTTTGAAAAACCTTTTTACAACAAAACAAAATAAGAACAAAGGTGATCTTTGTGATTTCAGGTGTTAGCCTGTGTGAAAAATCAACTTCCTCTGATACCAATTGAAAGGGGTTCAATTGAGTATCAGGTGCAAGAAATTGAAAAAATAAAATTAGCCTCCTCTGATACCAATTGAAAGGGACAATTGATATCCTCTAATTGAGGGTGATTGATAAAATCAACCTGCTTTGATACCAATTGAAAGGAGAGTTTAGTTCTTATTTATTTTATTGTTAAAACTCTTGTTTAACTTTGTTTTAAAATAAATGATATATATATATATATATATATATATATATATATATATATATATATAGGTGTGTTGTATGAGTAATAAACACAAACAATAAGAGTGCAAAAAATACACAGCACAAATAAAGAAATAAAACAAAGCAAACCAAAGCATAACCAGATGATACAAGATATATAGTAGTTCCCCTCAACTGGATACATCTACTCTTCTACCCACTGGTAGGATCCACTAGGAGTTTTGATCAGCTGCACTCACACCTATAAGCTTTTGTTCAGGTGCTTATAAACCAACTAGATTTTTTGATCAGGTGTCTTGCCACCAACAGGTAAACTTTTGAAGGGAGTTTTAACCCTGTACAAGATGGGGAAGGAGAAAGGGAAAGATTTATTGTTCTTCTATTTTTGCTGAGAAGACTCTTGATGAAGATCCTGATTGGTAGTTGTGTTTGGATCATGATGATGATGTTGAGGAAGATCCCCCTGTCTGATTTAGTTTAGATGACATCTTTGAGTATAGAGCTTCTTCTCTAGATTGTGATCCTCTTCTTCTTCTTCTCCCTAAGCAAATGATAGTGATTGGTGTCTCAGGTTGTAGAAGATCTGCAAGAAATATATTAGCAAAAAGAAGATAATATAATCTGGACCTGTTCTTCTTTTTGCTCCTCTGATTTTCTCTCCTTCTTTCTTTTCCTGTACAGCAATTTTAATTTGTTCTGTTCTATATTCTGTCGAGAGATAACAGCTATATATATACTCTGATATATATTATCTGCTGTATATTTATCTGTTTGAATTCTTGCCGACCAGAAAGGAATATAATAAATATATCCTTTATTTCCCAGATCCTTGAGAACATAAGTTGCCGTCTTTGGTTTCTGCAACGGCTATATTAATTAATGTCTGCAACAGCTGTATTAATTAATGCTGCAATGGCTATTTCAGAAAAACATATATAATAATGTTAGTCGAGCTGTATAAGAGTATAATAATATTGCTGACAATATTTCAACGATCTGTGTTCCACTTTCGTCGAGCTCATCATTTGATTCGTCGACCACTGTTCCGGTTGGAATTCGTCGACCGCTGTTCGTCATTCATCGATCGCTGTTCGGAATTCATCCACCGCAGTTTCCTTGCTAATTTGTCGAGCGCTGCTATAATATAATCTTTTCGTCGAGCGTCGTCTGACGAAAGCTGAGCGTCGTTCGACGTTCGTCGAACGCAGTGAATAAGTGTAAATTTAATTCTTCTCTTATTTTCTCTTATATTAATTTCTCTTATAATATTTTCTCTTATATTATTTTCTCTTATTTTCTTCAGCCTATTATCATATATATATTTTTCTTAGTATATAATATTTATATATATTATTTTCAGCCTATTAACTTAATCTGATTTAATCTAAGTTATAAGATATATTATGATAGAAACTTTAGACATTAAAGGTGGATCCTAACTGAAATCAAAACTAAGGTTCCAACAGAATATATCTGGGAACCATAAATCTAACACGCCGTATATCTCTTTCCTTTTCCATGAACAGTCCTTTTCCAAAGAAATGTCAACGGCTATAATCTTGAAATAATAAAAGGAAATATATTATCCTTACTTATCTGGAAGAATTGATCCATTGCTGTAATCGATCTGAGTTCAGTGAATGAATAATATAATCTGTCTGAAATAAATCTGTTGTAGAGAAATATTCGTCGATCTCAACAAATTTCGTTGATCTCAGGGCTGTGTTTGTCGATCTGAAGATATTCGTCGAACGCAGACTGGGTTAATTTTGTCGACCGCTAAGAACAAGTTTGTTCATCGATCTCAAGATTTTCGTCGATCTCAATGTTGAGTTCGTCGACCTCAATTTAAATCTAGCTGGAAGAGGTGAATTTAGTTGAGCTGAGAAGATCTTTCGTCGATCTGAGCATTTGATAAAGATTTGTCGAACGTAGACTGGAGTTCGTCGAACTGAATATTTCATCGACCGCTGAGCCTGGATAAATTTGTCGATCGCTGAGCCGCTGAGCCGCTGAGATGCTGAGACGCTGAGAGAGCGAGTTCATCGAACGCAGGAGCATGCCGTTCGTCGAACGCAGGATGTAAGCCGTTCGTCGAACGCAGAGAGCAAGCAGTTCGTCGAACGCAGAACTTGAATGATTTCTTGAGTTCTAACAGCCTAAACTCTTGACCCATTGACTATACATTGGGGTAAACTTGATCCTAGTCAATAGATAGTGATCCTAGCCCAAATCAGTAATAGGGTTGTTCCAACAATCTCCCCCTATTTGGGTTAGGACACTATTTGACAAAAATTAAAAATAAACAAACAAAAATAACAACAGAATAACAGAGCATATATATATCTGATATATTTTAAATATTTCATCAGATATAAAATAAATAATACTCTGAGTTCTGAAACATTATATTGAAAATAAAACTAAAAAAAACACAATCAGAACATTTGATTTTCTCTGAATTCTGCTTTCTGAATTCTGAATTCTGAAATTGTCTGTACTGTATCTGCTATATTTCAGCTTTCTAAAATTGTTGATTTGAAAAGCTTTGTATTGCTGAATTCTGAATTTGAATCTGCTTTAACTGGAATTATCTCTTAATCTGCTTTGCTACCAATCATAATTTGAATCTTGTCATAATCATCTTCTCCTAAATCTGAATCTGTATCTGTTGCTTCTTCTATATCAAAAGCTGTATTCTGAAATTGCAACATATGTAGCTTCTTCATGCATCATTTCCTTCTTTCATAAAATATGTTAGCCTGAGAGCATCTCCCCCTGAGACTGGAGCTTCTTCAGCTTTCTCCCCCTGCCTAGTTCATAGAAGAACTCCCCCTGAGCAAAACACTGCATCATATATGGAGCTTCTTCAAAGAAATTAAAACATGCATCTTCATCAACATTTTCTCTTGAAGCTTGAGCATCTTCAGAAAACAACTCCCCCTGTCAAAAAGGAAAGTATCTCCCCCTAACAAAAAGGAGCTTCTTCAAGACATCTCCCCCTGCCTAGTTTCAGGAAGACCTGGAGCTTGGCCCATAGAAGAAGGGACATTTGAGGAGGTAGGGAAGGATGTCATCTTTATATTGTTATTGTTCCTGCAAAATGAAATAGAGATCAAGTGCAAACGGAACTAGAAAGAGAAGCAATTCTGTAGGCATTCAGATAATCAGAAAAAAAAAACTTAGTTTGAAATTGAAGGGAATGAGGGGATAAATAGAAGATTTAGTTTTTAATTGATTGAATCTCCATCTATCATTCCTAGCTGATTTATTAATAAGATATGTTTCTTTTCATCCAAGGGTTGGGTGAAAATATCAGCCCCTTGCAAATCAGTAGAGATGAATTATAGGCAAATTTTATTTTTATCCACATTATCTCTAAGGAAGTGGTGCCTAATTTCTATATGTTTAGTCCTACTATGGAGAACTGGATTTTGTGCTATAGATATTGCACTAGTATTGTCACAAAATATAATTGAATTATTTACGTTGACACCATAGTCTAGGAGCTGATTTTGTATCCACAATATCTGTGAGTAGCAACTGCCTGCAGCTATATATTCAGCTTCAGCAGTTGATGTGGACACAGATGTTTGTTTCTTACAAAACCAAGACACAAGCCTATCACCAAGAAACTGATAAGTTCCTGATGTGCTTTTCCTGTCTACTCTGCATCCAACATAATCTGAATCTGAGAATCCAGTTAAGTCAAATTCAGATGCTATTGGATACCAAAGTCCTAGATTTGGACAACCCTTTATATATCTCAAAATTCTTTTTAATAAAATTAGGTGAGATTCTTTGGGGTTAACTTGAAACCTAGTAAAAATACAAGTAGCAAACATTATATAAGGCCTACTTGCTGTTAAATAAAGTAACGAGCCAACAATTGCTCTATATACCTTTTGATCAACAAGTTTCCCTGATTCATCATTATCAACAACAACATTAGAGGGCATGAGTGTTTTCATGGTGGAAGAATCAGACATACCAAATCTTTTCACTAATTCCTTAGCATACTTAGATTGGGATATGAAGATTCCATTTGGAGTTTGCTTCACTTGAAGACCAAGGAAGTATGATAATTCACCCATACTACTCATTTTAAATTTAGATTGCATTAGGTGAGAATCTTTTGCATAAATTTAAATCAGTAGAGCCAAATATGATATTTTCTACATATATTTGAACTAGCAAAGTTTGATTTTTATGTATCCTGAAAAATAAGGTTTTATCTACTTTGCCTCTATTGAATTTATTCTCTAAAAGAAAACTAGCTAAGGTCTCATACCATGCTCTGGGAGCTTGTTTGAGACCATAGAGAGCTTTATTAAGCTTAAATACAAAAGAGGAGTGAGTTGGAGAGATAAAACCTGGTGGTTGTTCCACATATACTTCTTCTTTGATGTCTCCATTCAAGAATGCACTCTTCACATCCATTTGATAAACATTGAATTTCTTATATGCAGCAAATGCAAGGAAGATCCTGATTGCTTCTAACCTTGCAACTGGTGCAAAAGTCTGATCATAATCTATTCCTTCTTCCTGTGAGTATCCTTGAGCTACAAGTCTAGCTTTATTTCTCACAATATTGCCATCTGCATCTAGCTTGTTCCTGTAGACACATTTAGTTCCAATGACTGGATGATTCTTTGGTCTAGGAACCAATTCCCAAACTTTGTTTGTCTCAAACTGATTGATCTCCTCTTGCATAGCAATGATCCAGTTGGGATCTTGTTCTGCATCTTGTAGGGATTGAGGTTCAATCTGAGAGAGAAAACAAGTGTGCATCAGATTCTGATTAGCTTGATGCCTTGTTTGGACACCAGTTGATATGTCTCCAATTATTTGAGATCTGGGGTGATCTCTAATATTGACATAATCAACAGGCATAGTGGGATCATCATTATTTGTAATTAATTCCTCTTGTGGAATGTTACTTAATACTTCCTTTTCAGGTACAGTTTCACTGATTTCTTCATCACTTTCTTCACCATCCTGCTGTACAGGGTTTAGAGATCCTTCCTTCTGTAGAGCTAATTGATCTAGCTGCTCACAGAGTGTAGGTACCTGCAGGTTTTCTTTGGTAGAAGAATTCTTCTCCTTGTAAAACATGTTAGTTTCATCAAAAGAAACATGCATAGATTCTTCAATTTTAAAAGAGGATTTGTTAAATATCCTATACGCTTTGCTGATTAATGAATAGCCTAAGAAAATTCCTTCTTCAGATTTTGGTTCAAATTTCCTAAGGTATTTTTTGTCATTATTGTGAACAAAATATTTATAACCAAATGTTCTAAAATAGTTAACTTTATGTTTCTTCCCTTTAAGTAACTCATAGGGAGTCTTACCCTTAAGTTTATGTACCAAACTCCTATTCAACACATAATTTGCTGTGCTAACAGCCTCTACCCAAAAAGATAGGGGAAAATTAGCATCTGCAAGTAATGTTGTTGCTGATTCAATTAGGGTTCAATTTTTTCCTTTCAACTACCCCATTTTGTTGAGGATTTCTAGGAGCTGAGAATCAATGCCTGATACCTTCCTTCTCACAGAATTCTTGCATGAGAAGAGACACAAACTCAGTGCCATGATAACTTCTGATCAATGTAATCTGAGTAGAATACTCAATCTAAATGCTCTTAAGAAAGTCTGTAAGAACTTTAAAGTTATCTAACTTTTCTCTCAAAAAAAACACCCAAGTGAATCTAGAGAAGACATCTACAATACTAGAGTGTATGACTTCCCCCCTAAACACTTTGTTGTTATTGGTCCAAAAAGATCCATATGTAGCAAGTATAAGATTCTAGGTGAATCACTTTTAGATAATGATTTAAAACTATTTTTAGTTTGCATGCCTAGTTGACATGCCCTGCAAAGACCTTCCTTCTTGTATGAACCAGAAGATAATCCTCTAACAAGATTGTCCTTAGATAATTTAGCAATGGTCCTAAGATTTACATATCCTAATCTCTTATGCCAAAGTTTACTAGGTTTGCTTAATTGATTAAATAAACAGATCTCTGATTTTGATGAGTTGAAATTTACTAAATAGATGTTTCCTTGCATAATACCTGATAAAACAGTAATATTATCAGAAGACTTAATAAGGCATTTTGATTTATTAAAAGTTACCTGATACCTTTCATCACGTAATTGGCTTATGCTGATGAGGTTGTGCTTCAGTCCCTTGACATAAGCTACCTCTTTTAAGGTGACTTCTCCAACCTTGACTTTTCCATATCCTTTTGTTTGTCCATAGCTGGATTCTCCAAATATCACTTTTGGTCCAAGCTTTGCCTTGTAGTTGTTCAGATTGGCCTTGTTTCCTGTCATATGCTTTGAGCATCCACTATCCAAGTACCATTGTTCTTTTATTCTTGGATAGTTGTGTACCTGCAAAAACAGAAAAACAATCTATTTGTTCTTGACCCAGACTACCTTGGGTCTTTTTGAATTTCCACAAAAATCAGAAATAAAGGATATTTCAGGTTGATCCTTATAGCCTTTTGGATGATATCTCCTTGGAGGAATTATCCATTCAGTGAAAGGATTCTTTGTATGTTTAGAACAAGAATTCTTTAAATTTTCTGTATAATTTCTGTTCGACGAACTGGGCTGAGTTCGTCGATCGACGTTCGACGAATGAATGAGATTTTGTCGAGCGCCGTTCATATAATGACTATACTGAAAATCTGTCTTCAGCTTTTGTCGATCTCCGTTCGACGAATTGAATTCATTTCGTCGAGCTCCGTTCGACGAATTCTGCTGAATTCTTTTATTCTTAACAGCCTTGCTTGAAATATCTTTATTTACATCTACATCCTCTTTGCTCTTAGCAGAAATTAATTTTATAGGTGTAGACAATATGTTCTTCTTAATCAGAGGTGGCTCACTTGATGATGCACCCAAGCCTAGTTTACCACTTAATCTGGCATTTACTGTGCTTGTAAAGTCCATCAGTTTGATGCTTCTCCCATTTAGGGATTCTTCAAATTTCTTAGCCTCAGAAAGTTTATTCTCAATGAGAATAATTTGTTCTCTAGAGGAAGCCAAATCTTTCTTAAGATTGACATTTTCTTCACTTATTTGATTCATTTCAGCCAACTATATCTGAGAGAGATTATTTCCTTCTCAGATTTGAGTAAGTCTAAGCAAAGTACTTTGAATTCATCTTTGAATTCAATTGAATTGAAATCAAAATTAGAAATTACCTGATTAGCATCATTGTCAGCTTCTGATTCTGATTCTTCAGAATTATGTCTTGAGGCATTGATAGCCATCATGCAGAAACTTCTTTCTTCTTCATCATCCTCATCATCACTGGATGATGATGCATTTCCCGGCTCACTGCTTGAGTCATAAATGTCCATTAAGCATTGGTTATTTTCTTTTGATTCTTCTTCATCTTCAGAAGAACTGGATGAATATTCTGATTCTGTTTCACTCCAGGTTTAAGCTACAAATCCTCTTCCCTTCTTTTTGTGTTTGTGGGAGGAAGACTTGCTGGAGTATCTTCTTTCTTCATTTTCTTTTCTCTTTTCCTTCTTGTCCTTCTTGTTTTAATTCTCTGGACAGTCAGGCACAATGTGTCCTGGTTTCCTGCAACCAAAACATATAACTTCTTTAGATGGAGCTTTGTCATACCTTGGTTTTTCATAGCTCTTGGATGACTTTTTCCTGAAGTCTTTTCTTGCCATCTTGTAGAATCTTTTGGCAAGTAGACTCATCAACTTCTCATTGTCAAGAGTCTCTCCTTCTTCTTCTATAGCTTTGAAGGCAATGCTCTTTTCCTTTTTTGTTGCTGGAGATGAAGTGGACTGTTCAACTTCTCTGGATTTGATAAGCTGCTCATAGGATTTGAGCTTGCCTAACAATGTCTCAGTAGTAATCTCATTGAGGCTTCTGGCTTCCTTGATAGGCCAGATCCTAGAGTCCCATGTGCTGGGGAAGCACATTAGGATCTTGTCATTGATCTCAGTGATAGAGATCACTTTGTCCAAAGATTTCAGCTCATTGATGATGAGACTGAGCATATTGTACATATCAGCCACTGTCTCAACTTCTCCTTTCTTGAAATTCTCATGCTGAGAGATGAGATGTGATCTTCTGTCCTTTCTTTCATCAGCAGATCCTTCAACCATATTGTTGAGAGAAGTCCAGATCTCTCTTGCTGAAGTGCATTCCACCACTTCCTGAAAAATGTCATCAGCCATTGTTTGAGCCAGAATGTTCATTGCTTTTGCATCAGCACTCCTTTGCTTATTTTGAGCATCTGTCCACTCAGGAGGTGGGACAACATTGTTATTTGCTGCTGTATCAGTTCTTGTTGATGCTGAAGAGTAGGAGGTCCTGTCAAAATAACATTGAATATTTCTTCATCAATAGAGTTCATATATAACCTAATCCTTGCTTTCCATAGTGCAAACTTATTTAGATTGCACATAGGACGTCTTGTGCTTAAATACTCTTTGTTTTGTGCCATGAGCTTTTAAACAGAAATAAATAAAATAAAAACTCTGAAAGAATTTAAGATCTAATTGATCTTTGTGATTCAGGTGTTAGCCTGTAAAGAATCAACTACCCTCTGATACCAATTGAATGTGAGGTTAGATCTTAAATTAACTCTAGAGGGGGGGGGGGGTTGAATAGAGTATTAAAAACTTTTCCCTTAATTTTATAGCGGAATTAAATTAGTGATATATATGTGTATAATGAGTGAGTAATAAAAACAAACACAAAGAAGGCACACAGCACAACAACAGAAAAGTAAAGCAATCACAGAGGACACAAGGAGCTATAGTAGTTCTCCAATAAACCTAGGTACGTTTACTCTTCTACCACCCTTGGTAGGAATCCACTAGGATTTTTGATCAGGTGTCCTAACACCAATGAGCTTTTGATAAGGTGCCCAAAAACCAAACAGGATTTTTTGATCAGGTGTCTTGCCACCAAGAGGTAAACTTTTGAAGGGAGTTTTAACCCTGTACAAGAGGGGATAGAAAGGAGTTATGAGGTTCTTCTCCATCAATATGCCAAGAGAAGACACTAGTGGATGTTGTTATTGTAAAGCTCCTCTGTCTGGTATGAAATTGTTTGACAGTTGATTGGCTGGAGCTTTCTCTTGAAACAAATAATTTTCCTGTAGCTGATTAATCTGGAAGAATAAGTTCTTCAGATTATTGTTGCTCTTTTGAAGATCTGATTTTACAGCAGAGACTGAGAGAATGATTTGTGTTGAAGTTGTTCTCAGTAAAATGAACTTGCTGCTTGAGGAAGAAGATGAAAATCTGTAAAGCTTTTGTTCTTCTTCTTCCTGTATTTCTCTTCATGTATTTCTCTTTCTCTTTTCTTTTTCTGTATAGCTATGTGTAATATGTTCTGTATTCTTGTCGTCAAAGCTGTGTAAGTAATACTTTATATCTTCTTCCCATTTCTTTTGATAATATTTGAAAATCAAATCCCTTGAATTAAGGAATGAATATATCTGGGAACCATAAATCTGACACGTCGTATATCTCTTTCCTTTTCCATGAACAGTCATTTTCCAAAGAAATGTCAACGGCTATAATCTTGAAATAATAAAAGGAAATATATTATCCTTACTAATCCAGAAGAATAGATCCGTTGTTGTACTCGATCTGAGTTCAGAGAATGAATAATATAATTTGTCTGAAATAAATATGTTTTAAGGAAATATTCGTCGATCTCAACAAATTTCATCGATCTCAGAGCTGTGTTCGTCGATCTGAAGATATTCGTCGAACGCAGACTGAGTTAATTTCATCGACCGCTGAGAACAAGTCTGTTCGTCGATTTAAGATTTTCGTCGATCTCAATGTTGAGTTCGTCGACCTCAATTTAAATCTGGCTGGAAGAGGTGAATTTAGTTGAGATGAGAAGATCTTTCGTCGATCTGAGCATCTGATAAAGATTCGTCGAACGCAGACTGGAGTTCGTCGAATTGAATATTTCATCGACTGCTGAGCCTGCATAAATTCGTCTACCGCTGAGCCGCTGAGACACTGAGACGCTGAGAGAGCAAGTTCATCGAACGCAGGAGCATGCCGTTCATCGAACGCAGGATGTAAGTCGTTTGTCGAACGCAGAGAGAAAGTAGTTCGTCGAATGCAGAGTGGAGTTCCTCGAACATAGAACCTAAATGATTTCTTGAGTTCTAACAGTCTAAACTCTTGACCCATGACTATACAATGGGGTCAATTTGATCCTAGTCAATAGATAGTGATCCTAGCCCAAATCAGTAATAGGGTTGTTCCAACACACCTGTGCTAAGTGCTATAGCCGGCGCAAGTGGACATTTGGAATTCTGGATTAAAATTTGGGGGCAACCTTCTTATGCTATCCTTGACTCATATGGACTTGTTTCTTGCACACTTAAACACACAAGATCAAATACACGTAGGATTTATTATTCTAAAACCTAGGAGATGCGGATGTCCATGTTCCAACAAACTCCACCTTTTGATAATAAGAAATCCATTAATGATAAATTAGAGCATTAATATATAAGCATGATGAAACCTACTTGTGTGTGTGTGAGAGTGATGACTTAGGATAATTGTCATTTTAGGTATTTAGAATTGCTCCACCTAAATATATGCTCCCCCTATGTAAATGCTCCCCTTATATGTAAGCTATCATCTTATTCTTTAATCATGTTAGTTTTTCTATTTGATAGCGGTTTTTATTTATCATGTTAGTTCTCGCCCTTTTGTTATTAGCAAAAGTGGGTAAGGAAGCAAGAGACATAAAATAGGATTTTTGACAACAAGAGAAGGCATGATCGAGCTTTTTAGAGGAAATGAAATGATAAGGATAAAAATTTGATATGCGCGTTAAAAATTTTCATAGAGATAAATCAGAGTTTTTAGCATAAATATGATATGCGCGTTAGAATAACCAATATAAATATTACCAAGCAAGTCTACCACTTGTTAAATGAAAGGAATTTTAAGATTTATGTGATGATGCGGAAAAAAGTGAAGACTTTTAAAAAGCATGAAAGCACAAGGTAAAGAAAGTATATGGTAATGATGTGGAAGACTTATCGAAATACAAGAAGAATCTTTTTGTAATCATGATAATTCATAAGAAAAGATAGGAGTTTAAGTTCCAAAAACAATGTTTTTGTAAATCATTATTCATTTTAATTTTGACAATAAAGCAACCAAGCATGAAAAGAATCACAAAGAGACTACTACAATGTTATTTCAATTCACAAATTCAGGATATATCAAACATTATAAAGATCATGCTAGGTTATCTAGTGCATTTTAAATATCAAGAGAGTATAGAATTAACAATTAGGGTTCAATTCTTATGAGAATGAGTGTTATGGAAGATAATGATGTGCACAAGTATATATAGAATGAACAAATGATTTAATCAAAAATACAAGACATATGTAGAGTAAAGTGCACAATAAAACACAAATAATTTTACTTCCGCACACTTCAATGCACATAAAAAAGAATAAGTGGTGTAAATAAGAAGTGTATGGTTTGCACAAGAAACTTTACTATTCTTTCCAAGGTTCTCAAGCTCACAATACTCATTAAGACTTATCAGGAGGTTCAAGTAGTGCTTGGTGGAGTTATCTTCGTAAATTTATTTCATGATTTTTTGTTTTGTACAAAGTTCTCTGAATACACTTGTTTTTCAAACCAATGTAATTTTGAAAGCACAACCACTTTTCTTACATATTAAGAGTGCAAATAAAGGTGATGTATGTAAGATACTTGTGCAAAGTTTAATTCATTGTACAGTTACAATACACAAGAAAGCATTCTTAGATTAAAAGCACATTTAGACTTTACCAAAATAAGTGAGTGAATAAAAATCATTATCAACCATAAAACATTTACTCATACTTAGAGGCATGCTAAGCTTGGTTCTACACAACCTTTTAATTATAATTGGCGCACATATGAGTAGATATTTCAAAGCATGATAAAAACAATGTTCAAAGTAGTTTGAAATGATGAATTGCAACATTGTAGAAGGTCTACATGATGGATTAAATCATGCTTGATTTTCACAATAAAGTCTATACTGTATTTTTGATATTTTGAAAAAAAATAATTTTGATTTAAAGATTGAACTCTTAAAATTGATCTTGCACCCGAGGTCTACCCTGTGAGGGGTTCGCACCTGTTCTAGGAGATGTGATGGGGTGACATCCCAAATCTACATTTCGCAAGATACCTGTAAATAGAAAAGTTATGTTCAAAAAATAATTTTTGATGTTTTATATTTTTGTTTTTGATTTTTTTTATATTAAAATAGAAAATAAACAAATAAGCAAAGAAAGAAAGAGAAAACAAATTTTTTTTTGTAATTCGGTTTTTGTATTTTTGTTTTTAAAATTTTCAAAAATCAATTACAAGCAAAAATACAAAAATAAGTAGTACATATAAAAGAGTTTATTTTTAATGATTTTTTGAAATTTTAAAAATACAAAAAATCAGACAGGTGCGCTAGCGCTAGCGCGGTAAACAACACACTAAATTTCGAGATTTTGAAAAATCTGATTTTTGATATTGATTAAGTATCCAAAGATTAGTTTCATGCAAAAATTTTGGAAGATTTGAAGATGTTTAGCTAGGTGAAAATTACATAAAAAGGATTGCGTTTTTGAAGGTTACTTAATCAGAAAGATCTAGGGCACCTAATTCTAGTCGAAGTAGTCGAAATCTTTCA
Source organism: Dactylorhiza incarnata (assembly GCA_033032865.1). NCBI lineage: Eukaryota > Viridiplantae > Streptophyta > Magnoliopsida > Asparagales > Orchidaceae > Dactylorhiza > Dactylorhiza incarnata. The sequence continues at coordinate 1,529,943 of JAWHQI010000103.1, read as the reverse complement.
TCGGGAAAAGGTTTAGTGAATATGTCAGCAAGTTGGGAGTCTGCACCAATGAAACTTACTTTTAAATGTTCTTTCTTGATGTGATCCCTAATGAAATGATGAAAAACATCTCTGTGTTTGGATATAGAGTGTTGTATGGGATTATTAGTAAGATTTATGGCACTTTTGTTGTTACATTTGAGATCAATGTTTTTGACATGAAAACCAAAGTCCTCTAGAGTTTGGCTCATCCATAATGCTTGTGCACAACAACTTTATGAGCGATGCATTCAGCCTTCGTGGTGGAGAGTGCAACCGAAGATTGTTTTCTACTAAACCATACTACTAAAGAGGGTCCTAAGAAATGACTGATGTGTCTGGTTAATACAGTGATTTCCGGCCTCATCTGGGGTTGTTTTAGTGTCATTGCACTTCAATTACTGTTCATATATGCTTATATTGATATCACGACGTATATGCGCCTTTTGTGCAATCCTTCCCCCTTCATGGCATGTTTTTCTTATATATTACTGTATGCCTGCGATATGGATCTGGTGGTGTGCACGGGTCAGGGTCAAATGCATTTTTCCTGCAGGTCCTGGGATCGCGCGAACATTCGGGATGCTGCGGGGCAATTTTTGGCCTAGAAGGCCTCTGATCGTGCACATTCCTTCGCGCACGATCAGGCGCACGATCAGTGATCGTGCGCTAATTACCTTCCCAGACAGAGCGACGGCGCACGATCAGAGGATTCCTTCGCGCACGACCATTGGTCGTGCGCCCCTGACCGTGTGTTAATTGCCATCTCTTTCTTTGCTACAGGTTGACTGCGCATGATCACAGGCATTCCTTCGCGCACGACCATTGGTCGTGCGCCACTGACCGTGCGCAGTGTTTATTCTGCTCCGTATTTAATCCGCTGCTCCGCGAAATTAGGGATCCAGCACTGTTTTGGGGGCGCGAATTCTTCCGCAAGCTCCGCCGTTTTTCCTCTCCAAGCTCCACCCATCCACACCCTTCCTTGGAAAAGCTTCTTCCATCGATCCTAAGCTCCACCAAGGGTCCCGGAAGCTTTCCCCGCCATCTACAGCAAGTATTTCAAGGTGCGGCATCTCCATTGGGCCAAGGGGAAGAGACCCAGCTCTGAGAAGAAGACGGATGATGGTTGGAGGTAGTGACAGCCTCTGAACCCCGGAAGCAACCAAGGACTAAGCTCGGAGGAGGCTTGACAACCCCCCATTCCGACCAAGATCTACGGCGAGGCTTCTCATCTCATGGTTTCCTCTACCCTCTCTCTTTTGAAAATGTATGCTTAACTGTTGTATTGAACTAGTGTGGTTTCTATTTGTCTATGAATGAAATACACTCTTGTTTTGTTCTTTACTTGATGCTATGTTGTGATGCGCTCCGCCCCCGCTCCATTTACACACATACGTTCTAGCATTCGCCCTAGCAAAAGCTGGAAGCGATAGCGAAGAGGTGCCTTCGACCTAAACTCTCGCATTTGCACTCACCTCATCCATTTGCTCACCATCCATCCGCTAAGCGATGCACGGCATCGTGGCCTGCACTAAATCCATCCACCAAGCGACGCGGTGATTGCGACCCGCATAGTTTATTTAGTTTTCTCATTCCGGTTCTACAAAACGAATCCAAACCCCCCTGTTTGTGTTTAACTAAGAAACCCTCATAATTAATCTCCTAACAGGCAAATTGTACTACCCAACTTGCGGTCCTTTGAGAACGATATTCGGGGAGCTACTCCCTACTTTTATTACTTGACAACGACCGGTGCACTGCCGTCATACCGCATTTTGTGCCCGCTAATTAGCGGTGTGGAAATAGCGCGTCAAGTTTTTAGCATCGTTGTCAGGGACTGCAAGCGTGTATAATTTGTCTTTCGTGGGAAATTAGTGTAAGGGTATTTTTGTTTTTGATATTTCTCTTTTTGGTGTAGTGTGCGCATGCATAGAAAACATCTTGGTGAATTTGCAGCATTTGATCCTGAGATAGAGCGTACTCTGCGGGCGCGTCTTTGTGTTGCTGCCACCATGGATGTTAATGAAAATCAGGCTAATCCAGGAGTGGGAAATGCACCTCCTTGGCTCAAGCGGCTGGCGAGAATGAAGTGGCTAGGCCACGACCTAGTACCATGAGGGATTACACCACTCCTACAGTGGGGAGTGTGTACCCCGGATTTGGCCCGGCGATTACTAACAACAATTTGGAGATAAAGCCAGCCATTCTGAATATTATCCGCAATAATGCCCAATTCTCCGGGCTAACCAGTGAAGACCTCCATCTTCACCTAGCTAAATTTGCAGAGATTTGCGGTACATTTCGGTACACAGGAATTGCTGATGAGACGGTGAAACTCAGGTTGTTTCCATTCTCCCTCCGCGACAAGGCGAAGGCTTGGCTCCACACAATACCACCCGGCGCAGCTACCACCTGGGACGCTCTACAGACAAAGTTTTTGGCAAAATTCCACCCGGTGGACAAGGTTGTGAACTTGCGGAGAGAAATCACAAACTTTCGGCAACACGATCAGGAAACCCTTGCGGAAGCATGGGATAGGTTCACGGACCTCCTCCGGAAGTGCCCTCAGCATGAGCTACAACCTTGGAGCTTAGTGGAAAATTTCTATTTTGCAATCGAGCCCAATTATAGGGCCATGATTGATGCTGCTGCAGGCGGCACCCTGATGAACCATACTCCCGAGGATGCACTGAGGATTCTCCAGGACACTGCCACTCATAGTTTGTTCTGGACTGCTGGAAGAAACGCCCCAAGGAATGCTCGCGGACTCTGTGAGGTGAGCACATCGGGCGCATCTGCCGAGGTGGCATCGGCACCTTATGACAACGTCGTGCTACTTAAGAGGCCTGCTCTCCCTCCTGCCCCAGTAATGGCCATTTCGTGTTAAGGATGTGGAAACCTCGGGCATCATGCATATGAGTGCCCCTCAGGTGAGCAACCTGCTGAATTAACTTTTGATGAAAGTGTGAATTATATGAATGATCAAAATCGGGGAGTACCATTTAACAACGCTTATAACCCGGCCGTGAGGAGTCACCCGAAATTCTCATGGAAACAAAACATTCCTAGCCAACGATGGCAAGGGGGCTCGCATCAATTTGATGTGCAAGCCTCCGGTAGCCAACCGAGGCCACCACAACCGGGGTTTGCTCAAAATGCACCACCGCAGAGGAAGAGCGCATTGGAAGAAATGATGGAAAAGTTTGTTGATCTGGCTCAAACAAATATGGCCAATCAAACTTCTTCAATGCGAAACTTGGAGACACAGCTAGGCCAATTGGCCCAGGTGCTCTCCGAGTGTACGCAAGGTGCTCTGCCAAGCAATACTGAAAAGAACCCGCGGGAGCAAGGTAAAAGCATTGCTGACGCGGATGGTGGTCAAGTGAGCCCATGCGTTGTTGAATGTACTATCAATAATATTGAGGTTTCCGCGCTTTGCGACTCTGGGCATCTCGCAACATTCTTGCTCTGCAAGATGTTGAGAGATTGCACCTAACAATGAATTCTGAAGACCGGAAGTCGCTAGTGTTGGCTAATGGAGTGATTGTCGAAACTGAGGGTGAGATTCGTGAGGTCGTAGTAAACCTTAATGGGACGGCTGTAGTCACCGACTTTCAGATTTTAGGCCCCATGGAAAATGATTCCATGCCAATCCTGGGGGTTCCTTCTCTAAAGGGGAGTGGCGCAACCCTCCACATCGCCACGGGTTGCGTCACCCTACCTTCCAATGCAACAAACCTTTCAGGATCATCTTATCTTCCTAACCTCTCTGTGAGTAAAAGTAAGTGCAGGTCCAATGAAGCAAAATCAGATTTTGACGTGAAGAATCCTAGGGAGGAGGAAAGTATCACTCTGATGGAAGAAAAAGCAAAGCAGCTCACAAATAAAGAGACGGAGATAGAAAGGAAAAGCAGTGAGACCAAGGAGTGGGAAGACATGGGAGAAGGCAGAGCGATGAGCCGTACAAACAATGTTTTAGTTCAAAACAAGAAATGTAAACAATCTAAACAGGTTCATTGGGCCGATCTACACCCTTTTGAGGGTGCAGAAATGAAGCCCCCGGCTGATCCCAATCCGACAAACACTATCACCCCTCCCGCACATGGTGCTCGGTGGCGCTCTCCTTCAGTGGAAAAACTGAAGCGGGAAAGAATCTTGCACGCAGCGCGCTTTTCAGCCCTCCGGCGCGAGAAGGAGGTGGTTAGGGGCAAGGGAGAGACATCTTCCTTGGGCCCTAAAGCTTTCACCTCCTGCCCATCTCGCGTGACAGGGGAGAACCACCACAAATCAGCATATAGCTGATGCGTGCAGGGATCTTCGGGTTGTGCTTCGTGCCATCTGTGTTGTTTCTGTGCTTCTCTGTTTCAAGTTATTTGCTGCGTCGAACTGTCTCTTTAGTTTTTTATTTATATAAGACTATTGCTATCAAACTCTAATACAGGTATTTGGTCCACCTTCAATGACGTTAAACAAAAGGGCTCTTGGGAGACAACCCATTGGGGACCATTTGGTTCCGTTCTGTCTTGTTATCTTCTTTGCTATATTTTTGTTGTGCTTGGAATTTCTTTGTTCGCAGGTCCGCATCTATTGGAGCACGGGGGAATCACCGCATTCTGAACAAAATGCCATATCTTCTGGTATGCTCATTTCTGAGCATGGGGTAATCTCTCATCCTAGCTCTCTTAAGCTTATGCCGCTATCAAACATGCTTTTTTTGCTTAGTGTAAGTCTGGGGGAGTGAGAGTTATTGTTACCTCGTGCACATGCACAGTGCCCAGCATACTAGGATTTACAATCTGTATTATATTGTAGCATTGTTCATCTCATGGCACACCACGACTCCCACGTGAGCGCACTTAACTGTGGGCGCGCGACGAGTCTAACTCGTCTCGGTTGTGTGAATGGGAAATCACGGTGATGGGTTAGGATTGCGAGACGATGTACTTTGTTGACTCATGTAGTGCTCTAGTCATTTATTCATGTCTCGCATAGAAATTGGTGTAGATTAAACTTTTCTTTATGCTATTAGTTTTACATTTTATTCTGTCAGCGTAGTTCTAGTTTATTCTACTCAAAAGCGGTGAATCCGGTGCGAATCATTCGGTAGTGTAGGGATGTGTGTAGAGGGGTGCTAGGCTCGTATTGCTCGAGTCGGGAGGAAGAATCATCTTTCTCGGTGGCTAAGAACTTGCCTCAAGCGACTCTCGAAGCATGGGTATGAGTTAATTCAGTGCGTGAGCGTGACGTAGGCCATCATGTTGGCCAGTTTGAGCTTTGTATTCCAGTCCAAACATCTTATCATTGCTAGCCCCTTGTGCCTACCCGATCCCGTTGATTCAGCTCCACCTTCAATCCACCAAAGCCAAAATGACTATCCTAATCGCACACCAAATTCTGAGCTCAAGCAATTTGTGCATTTAAAAAATTTGGGTGTTGATGCGGTGTATATTTGTGATTGTGGTGGAAATGCGTTATCGAAGATATAGCTGTTTTGTATCTAAATTGTGCACAGTTATGAAATTTGAGAAAATGAGAAAAGAAAAGAAAGTAAAAAAAAAGAGAAAAAAAAGTATAAAGAGATAATTGGGAATAAGTGGTGTACACATTTTTATTACTGTTGGGACAGTGTATTTTGCAAGCTCATTTGGGTTATGTGTGCTTAGCCCTCGCATTTATCATTGTTTACCGCACCGAATCCTAAGCCTAAATCATAACCTAAAGTCCTATTGATTTGCGCATCGAATTGTACGAATGTCGTGGAGAGAGTGCGAACGGTTGAGCGTATGGTCATCGACACTGATGGATTTCAGTGGAGGTTGTTCCGAACTTCGATGTTGAGTAATGTTCGCCTCAGCAGCCGTTCTACTTTCTTCCTACGCACGACCGAGTGATTCCCTTTGATTCAACTTTTGAGTAGAAATAATATCTAGTTACGTTGTTAGAATTATGTAGACTATTTTGCATAACTAAAAATTCTTTTTACTAGATTTCTACGCGCATGTGTATGAGACTTCGCATATTACTCCGTCCATGCAATTTCTAACCCAGCTATGTCTTTTCTCTCTCCGCCGGATTTGTTTGCTCGGGTCACGCAAACAGGTAAGTCTGGGGGTGTGATGAGTCTGGTTTATACAGTGATTTCCGGCCTCATCTGGGGTTGTTTTAGTGTCATTGCACTTCAATTACTGTTCATATATGCTTATATTGATATCACGGCGTATATGCACCTTTTGTGCAATCCTTCCCCCTTCGTGGCATGTTTTTCTTATATATTACTGTATGCCTGCGATATGGATTCGGTGGTGTACATGGGTCGGGGTCAAATGCATTTTTCCTGCAGGTCCTGGGATCGCGCGAACGTTCGGGATGGTGCGGGGCAATTTTTGGCCTAGAAGGCCTCTGATCGTGCGCATTCCTTCGCGCACGATCAGGCGCACGATCAGTGATCGTGCGCTAATTCCCTTCCCAGACAGAGCGACGGCGCACGATCAGAGGATTCCTTCGCGCACGACCATTGGTCGTGCGCCCCTGACCGTGCGTTAATTGCCATCTCTTTCTTTGCTACAGGTTGACTGCGCACGATCACAGGCATTCCTTCGCGCACGACCATTGGTCATGCGCCACTGACCATGCACAGTGTTTATTCTGCTCCGTATTTAATCCGCTGCTCCGCAAAATTAGGGATCCAGCACTGTTTTGGGGGCGCGAATTCTTCCGCAAGCTCCGTCGTTTTTCCTCTCCAAGCTCCACCCATCCACCCCTTCCTTGGAAAAGCTTCTTCCATCGATCCTAAGCTCCACCAAGGGTCCCGGAAGCTTTCCCCGCCATCTATAGCAAGCATTTCAAGGTGTGGCATCTCCATTGGGCCAAGGGGAAGAGACCCAGCTCTGAGAAGAAGACGGATGATGGTTGGAGGTAGTGACAGCCTCTGAACCCCGGAAGCAACCAAGGACTGAGCTCGGAGGAGGCTTGACAACCCCCCATTCCGACCAAGATCTACGACGAAGCTTCTCATCTCGTGGTTTCCTCTACCCTCTCTCTTTTGGAAATGTATGCTTAACTGTTGTATTGAACTAGTGTGGTTTCTATTTGTCTATGAATGAAATACACTCTTGTTTTGTTCTTTACTTGATGCTATGTTGTGATGCGCTCCGCCCCCGCTCCACTTACACACATACATTCTAGCATTCGCCCTAGCAAAAGCTGGAAGCGATAGCGAAGAGGTGCCTTCGACCCTCAACTCTCGCATTTGCACTCACCTCATCCATTTGCTCATCGTCCATCCGCTAAGCGAAGCACGGCATCGCGGCCTGCACTAAATCCATCCACCAAGCGACGCGGTGATTGCGACCCGCATAGTTTGTTTAGTTTTCTCATTCCGGTTCTACAAAACCAATCCAAACCCCCCTGTTTGTGTTTAACTAAGAAACCCTCATAATTAATCTCCTAACAGGCAAATCGTACTACCCAACTTGCGGTTCTTTGAGAACGATATTCGAGGAGCTACTCCCTACGATGTCGTGCCCGCTAATTAGCGGTGTGGAAATAGCGCGTCAATGACAAGTTCATAACGACGTCATGCTTGCTTTTGGTACTCCGGAAAAACAAATCTTAATTGAACCCATATTTGCCCAATGGATACAATCTGCTCATGGAAAGACTTCGTATGGGTTTGATGTACTCTAGATTGTCCAGGATTGCACTTAAATTATTTTTATGATTCCCAAGATATGGAATCCTATAAATAATAAAGAAACTCCAAGAAAGGAAGATTAATGATTCGTATAAATTACGAGGAAAAAGACCCTCTCTCGCCTCCATTCTATTGGCGATCCTTTACTCCGACAGCATCTAGGGTTCCTCGAACAATGTGATCGTTAGTGCTTTTTCGATCAAGTGAGCAACCAGCGTAGTCTGAATCGGAATATCCATGTAGTGTAAATGAATCTTTGTGTGGGTACCATAATCCTAATTTTGATGACCTTAATGGATATCTAAAAATATGTTTTACCGCTTTTAAGTGAGATTCTTTTGGATTGGCTTAAAATCGAGTACATTAACATACATCAAACATTATATTTGGTCTAGATGCACTTAAGTAAAGAAGAGATCCAATCATACCTCTATATAAAGTTTGATCAATAGAAATTCCAGATTCATTTTTTCCTAATTTTAAAGAAGCACTCATAGGTGTAGAAACTGTTGGAGTTACCATTGTGATCTAGAAGTGGTCAAACATGTAATCTCACTGCCAACGCGATATGAGCCTGCAGGGTCGCACATAAGAGCATGTGGAGAAGTTGGTAGATTGACTGTGTTGGTAAATGTTACCAATCACCATATATAGAATGGGGAAATCCAGCAGGTTGTTGCTGTCTGAATTCGTCGGGTTTACACGGATAGAATTCGTCGGATTCGTCGGGATTCGTCGGATTGTCCCGTGAACACTCGACGAATTATTACAGAAACCCTTCAGTCGGCAAAATGTTGTCGTCTGTCTGGATTCGTCGGGATTCGTCGGGTTGTCCCGTGAAGACTCGACGAATTGTTACAGAGATCATTTTCTCGGCAAATGTTGTCGTCTGATCTGATTCGTCGGATTCGTCGGATTGTCCCATGAAATCTCGACGAATGATCTTCCGTGGAATTCCGACGAATTGTAACAGAAGCCCTTATTCTGCTATGTGGTCTGCGGATAGCGATTCTTCTAGAAGTTGTTTATCCTTTGGGTATAAATAGGACTTCTTTTAGGGTTCTCACAACTTACGAAAAGAAAAGGCCGACGGAAGTGTTCCGCTCTCGCCCGAACCCTAGACGGAAGGAGTTCCGTCGCTCGTTCGCCTCCGCCGACCTCCTCTCCGGCGATCGTCGCCGTGTGTGTTCTTCCTGGAGCGAACCTAGCAGTTCGTGGAAGTACAAGGTGCAGTCGTCCTTCTCCTTGCTCGTGTGGATCACTGTAGAGACGTAGACATTATTCTACGTGAGGACTCGCATAGCCGACGACAGGAATCAACTCGTGGAGCATCTAGGTTGGATTTGATCCAATCCCGCAAAGGTAATTTCATACCTAGCATTTTGTTAACTTCTTGATTCAACATTCATGGCCGATCCAAAGCCTTTTTGGGTTGTTTCTCTTCATTTCCGCTGCGCCTACATTTGATGTATGGTTCTAGAAAAACCCAACAGTGGTATCAGAGCCAGGTTCTGGTCATGAATTTTGTTTCAGAAGTTAGGTTATTCCAGTACGTGCAAATCTAGGTATTTGGAAGCGTTCTAAATGTCAAGATTTCTTCTTGGAATATCACATTTGATGTGATTTCTGTGGTTTCTGGTGGTGGGATTTCAAAAAAATTTGGTCGGGGCTCTGCCCCGCACCCCGCCAGGGGCGCGGCCCCTTGGAACCCCGCCAGGAACGTCTGGGATTTCGTGGTTATTTCTAATTGTTAGAAATTGTTGTCTCCTTAGCAGTAACCGTCCCTCAAGTGGTTAATGAACCCTTGTACTATTTTGGATTTTGAATCCAACGATGAGAGACGAGCTTGTCTACTGCTTTAAGTCGAGTTGTCTTTGCCTTTGTCCAATGCATGTAAATCTGAAGATTTGGAAGAGTTCTAAATGTCCAGATTTAGCCCTTTCGTCTATCAAAGGTTGATAGTCTTATGTAGTGCACATAAGGGATGCATGAGGATTTTAGATAGCTTGTTTTTCTGAGGATGTGCACATTGATCAAATGTTGATCATGGTTAAGTATTAACCTATTATTAAAAATTAAAATCCCTTCATCAAATATTAAGTGTTCGGATGCCTTCCGATGGATGACACTCTTCCTGCCTCGATCGATGAAGTGTGGGCTTGCCAAAGCAAGGTGCATTAATCTATCTTGGTAAGGGTGCGAGCGGATAATTGTGATATCCCACTGTCGACATCGGGTCTAACTTAACTAGGTGACCTCAAAGGTTGAGTGCCTAGAGGCATAGGGTTGGCATGCACCATATGATGGATGCGAATAAGGAGTTACTCACCAGCCATACAAGAATTGCATGAGGATGCAATTGGCAAGCGTTGCCTACCTAAATAACCGCATTATGAGAGGAACGCCAAAGCGGACTCGTGGTGTTGGTGAAATACGGATCTTGTCCACTAAGAGAGTAGCTCGCATGGACTCTCCGAATTGATAGTGAGGGCTATCAATTTGAATAAAATAGTGGGAGTATTTAATTGAAGTCCAAATTAAAATAAATTGTATTTTGAAATTAAAGTACTGATTAAATTCTGCATGAATTCTTGTAGAATTCCATGGCAAGTGGTTCACATTCCACCTTGTCCCTGAGAGCTATCCTTGAGAAGGACAAGCTTAGTGGGACGAACTATATGGACTGGTATAGGAACCTGAGAATTGTTCTCAGGCAAGAGCGAAAGCTCTACGTCTTGGAAGAAGAAGCCCCCGAGGTGCCGACCAGGAACTCATCCTGTGTTGATAAGGATGCTTATAAGAAGTATACCGATGACGCCTTAGACGTCGAGTGCCTTATGCTTGCCACCATGAACTCTGAGCTTCAGAAGCAACACGAGAACATGGGGTGCAAGGAGATTGACGAGCACCTAAAGAAAATGTTTCAAGGGCAAGCTCGTCAAGAGAGGTTCGATGTCACGAAGGCCTTATTTCAGTGCAAAATGGGAGCTCGAGACTCAGTTGGTACTCACGTACTCAAGATGATTGGGTATATAGAGAACCTGGAAAGACTGGGTTTTCCTCTGGGTCAAGAGTTGGCCACAGATCTTATCCTGCAATCATTGCCGGATAGTTATGAGCAGTTTGTCTTGAACTACAACATGAATGAAATAGACAAGACACTGCCCGAGCTCCTAGGCATGTTGCGAACTGCCGAGATAAACATGAAGAAGGCCAAGCCTGCTAGTCCCATATTGATGGTACATAAAGGCAAAGGTAAGGCCAAGGGCTTCAAGAAGACGAAGGTGGGACCTAAGTCACATCTTGAGCCCAAATCTTCTGCGCTGAAAAAGAAGAGCACCATGAAGGAAGGGAAATGCCACCACTGTGGCAAGGCTGGTCATTGGAGGAGGAATTGTCCTTCGTACATTGACGGTCTGCGGAAAATGAAGGGAGGTATGACTTCCGCTTCGGATATTTACGTTATAGAGATAAACCTTTCTGCTCCTTCATCTTGGGTATTGGATACTGATGAGTCCTAATCATATATACATTTATGGACTCATCCGGGCCGTTATTTTGTCAATATCACGCACTTTAGCCTTATTATAGTCTATATTTGATAACCCATGCTAGGTGCACATTTAGGCCCACTTTGGTGTGTTTTCGTGTGTATTATCTTTAGTAGTATTCATATGTTGTTAAGTGCCACTTTCAGTGGCTAGATCTGTGTTTGTGCTGGAATAGGAGGCGTGCAAGTGTTTCCGGTGCAATTCTGCACAGGAACACTGCGCACGATCACTTGTTCTGGTGCGCACGACCACCGGTCGTGCGCCACTAATCGTGCGCACTTACCCCTTTTTCACGAGTTCTGTCTGGTGCAGTGCGCACGACCATCGACTCCAGTGCGCACGACCATCGGTCGTGCGCCACTGTTCGTGCGCATTGACCAATAAATTTCTGAGTTCTGTTTGCTGTAGTGCGCACGACCATCAACTCCAGTGCGCACGACCACCGGTCGTGCGCCACTGGTCGTGCGAACATTGTATTTTATAATTTCGTCTCTTGCAGGTTCTGTCCAGGCAGTGCGCACGATCGCAGAATTCCAGTGCGCACGACCACTGGTCGTGCGCCAATGATCGTGCGCAGTATTCAATCCAGCGCCTATTTAAACGCCTGTTGCGATTTTAGGGCGGATCGATCATTCGGGGAGCGAGGTTCCTGTTCCGTACGCCGCCGACCACCGCCCTGGAACGCCCCTACTTCATCTTCAACCCAAGGGGAAGCCTCCTCCATCCATTCCAAGCCTTCCTCCATCGTCCGTGAGTGTTCTCCATCGTCCGCAATCCTCCAAGCAACCATTTTCGCTTTCCGCCCGGTGAGAAGAAGAAGAGACCTTGAGTCGAAGACGACGGAGCACGTAGGGAGATTGTGACAGCTCTCTACGCCGGAAGCATTGCCCGTCCGAGTCCGGAGGTAGCCCGACAACCTACCATTCCGGCCGTGAACGGCCGCTAGTCTTCACCGCCGGTTATTTCTTTCTTCTTTCCCTTCATTGCACTCTTTGAACCATGTACTAGATGAATATTGTAATATTTACTTTGATGAAAATGAATATTTCTTTGTTTTTCTCCATGGTTTGCTCATGATTCATTCCGTTCTCACTCACTCACTCGCACACGCACGCAAGGTGTTTGCTCCGTGTTAGCAAGAGCTAACGACGGTTGTGAAGAGGTGTTTGCGACCCTCACCCTTTCGCACTTGAGTTCACTTCATCCGCCTCACGAAGCACGGCATCGCAGCCGTTGCATCCACCTCACTTTGCGAAGCGGTGTTCTCAACCCGCATCTCTGTTGTTGTTGTTAAAATTAGGAAAACCAACCAAAAACCCCTCTTTGTGTTTGTGAAACGCTTGTGTAACAATAATCACTGCGCGATTCGTTCACCCATCCTGCATTCCTCAAGAGACCGACATCCGGGGAATTTATTCTCCACAATTATTACTTGACAGCGACCGGTGCACTTGCCGACGCGCATCAGATACCGGATGTGGTTCTCACATTTGTGCAAATGTGCAGGAACTGGGAAGGAGGAGATTGCTGAGTAAAGGAGAGGTGGACCTGCGCGTCGGCAATGGAGCAAGAGTTGCTGCTGTAGTTGTAGGGGTTTACCGTCTTTCTTTGCCCAGTGGGCTTGTAATAGAACTTGATAATTGTTATTATGTTCCGGCCATAACTAGAAACATTATATCCATTTCATGCTTAGACATGATTGGATTTTCTTTTATAATTAAGAACAATTGTTGTTCTATATTTAAGAATGATGTTTGTTATGCTGTAGCTCAATTGTTTAATGGTCTTTATGTTTTGAACCTAGACCATCTGATCTATAATGTAGATAATAATAAAAGACTAAGAACAAATGACTCAAATCCTACATATCTCTGGCATTGTCGTTTGGGCCATATAAATGAGAAGCGCATATCCAAGCTCCATAAAGATGGACTATTGGACTCATTTGATTATGAATCATTTGAGCGATGCGAGTCTTGTTTGTTAGGCAAGATGACTAAAGACCCTTTCACTGGTTATACTGAGAGGGTTGAGGATCTCTTGGGTGTTGTACATAGTGATGTATGCGGACCCATGAGTTCTATGGCTAGAGGTGGGTATATCTACTTCGTTACATTTACTGATGATTTCAGTAGATACGGATACGTGTATCTTATGAAGTGCAAATCCGAAACCTTTGAAAAGTTCAAAGAGTTTAAGAATGAAGTGGAGAACCAATTGGGTAAAAAGGTTAAAGCACTCCGATCTGATCGAGGTGGCGAATACCTGAGTCATGAGTTCCGTGATCATCTGAAAGAGTGTGGTATTGTATCACAACTCACTCCACCTAGGACACCGCAGCATAATGGCGTGTCTGAGAGGAGAAATCGTACTCTGTTAGACATGGTACGGTCGATGATGAGTCATGCAGACTTGCCTGTTTCCTTTTGGGGTTTTGCTTTAGAGACTGCTGCAATGACACTGAATCGCGCTCCGACGAAAATGGTTCTAAAGACACCATATGAGATATGGACTGGGAAGCGTCCAAGTATGTCGTTCATTAAAATTTGGGGCTGTGAGGCATACGTACGACGTCAAATGCCTGACAAGCTGGAACCCAAATCAGATAAGTGCTATCTGGTGGGATATCCTAAGGAAACGAAAGGATATTATTTTTACCTACCGTCTGAGGGCAAAGTGTTTGTCGCAAGGACGGGTGTCTTCTTGGAGAAAGAGTTCTTATCAAGAAAGACGCAAAAGGTAGAACTTGAAGAGGTTCAAGAACCACAAGTAGTGAATGAACCAGAGTTGGATTCTGAGCCAGGACTACAAGATGTTGTAGCTAGAGAACCTGCTCACGAAACACAAGTCCTACGTAGATCTGGTAGACCAAGATTTGAGCCTGAGAGATATGGATTTCTCGTGTCTCAAATAGGTAATGTGTTGCTTATGGATCATGATGATGAACCAGCGACCTACCAAGAGGCTATGAATGGACCGGACTCCGACAAATGGCTTGAGGCTATGAAATTCGAAATGGACTCCATGTATACAAACCAAGTTTGGAACTTGGTGGAACCACCTGAAGGGGTACGACGCATAGGGTGCAAGTGGGTCTTCAAGAAGAAGACCGACATGGATGGGAATGTACAGACATTCAAAGGGCGACTGGTGGCTAAGGGTTTCAAGCAAATTCATGGTGTTGACTATGATGAGACCTTTTCCCCTGTTGCCATGGTAAAGTCCATTAGGATATTGCTTACTATTGCTGCGTATTATGACTACGAGATCTGGCAGATGGATGTCAAAACGGATTTCCTAAATGGAAACCTCCTTGAGGAAGTGTACATGACACAACCCGAGGGTTTTGTATCCCCAAATGAAGCCACTAAAATATGCAAGCTGAATAGGTCCATTTATGGATTGAAACAGGCCTCTAGAAGTTGGAATCTTCGTTTTGATGAGAAGATCAAAGAGTTTGGTTTTGTCAAGAACGAGGATGAACCGTGTGTTTACAAGCGAATCAGTGGGAGCATTGTTGTCTTCCTGATATTGTATGTAGATGACATACTGCTGATCAGGAATGACATACCTACCCTGAAAGTTGTTAAGAACAACCTAGGGAACTGCTTTTCTATGAAGGACTTGGGTGAAGCGACTTACATACTCGGTATTAAGATCTATAGAGATAGATCGAAGAAGTTGCTGGGTTTGACCCAGAGTACGTACATTGAGAAGGTGTTGAAGCGGTTCAACATGCTTGAGTCCAAGAAAGGATTTTTGCCCATGTCTCATGGTGTGAATCTCTCTAAGGACCAGTGTCCAAAATCTTGTGAAGATAAGGACCGCATGAAGTTGATTCCATATGCTTCGGCAATTGGGTCAATCATGTATGCAATGTTATGTACTCGACCCGATGTCTCTTTTGCTTTGAGCATGACTAGCAGGTATCATTCTGATCCCGGTGAATGTCACTGGATAGCCGTAAAGAATATCCTGAAGTACTTGAGAAGGACTAAGGATGTATTCTTAGTGTATGGTGGAAAGGAAGAGCTCGTTGTAAGTGGTTACACGGATGCCAGCTTCCAAACTGATAGGGATGATTCAAAGTCTCAGTCAGGGTTTGTGTTTTGCCTGAATGGAGGAGCTGTGAGCTGGAAGAGTTCCAAGCAAGAGACAGTTGCTGATTCTACAACTGAGGCCGAGTATATCGCTGCAGCTAATGCAGCGAAGGAGGCTGTATGGATTAGGAAATTCATCGGCGAGCTAGATGTAGTTCCTAGCATTGTTGGTCCCGTAGTTCTCTACTGTGATAACAATGGTGCAATTGCACAATCTAAGGAACCTAGATCACATCAGCGCTCCAAGCACATACTTCGGCGGTTCCATCTTATTCGTGAGATTGTTGAACGAGGAGATGTGAACATTTGCAGAGTGCCGACTGAGGAGAATATTGCAGATCCACTGACAAAGCCTCTCGCGCAGAGAAAGCATGATGGTCATACTAGAACAATGGGTATACGATACCTGAGTGATCAACTCTAGTGGGAGTCTTGTGGGTTGCATGTAAAATAAATATTCTGTTGGCTGTTTGTTATTTATTCATATGATGAATAGTGTACCAATTATTTCTTTTTACAATTAATGGCAAGTTCTTTTATTACGATATACTGTTTCTATATGATAGAATAAAATTCATGATAAATACCCTTAGAATGTTCGCTTCCATAGGACATCAAGTACGTGACTTGAATGTGAGAGCCTATGATTTCGAAGCTTCATTCTTAAAAGGTCCCTGGTCGAGGTATCATCGTAGAAGCTAAGGGTGATGATGATACATTAAGACTAGCATGTGTGTTGACTGATGACCGGTTCTCACAGGTCATGATATTGTGATATCAAGTCATCACGTGGGTACTTGATAGTGAACAAGTTGTACTGGACAGACCCAACCTGAGACTACTTTGTGGATTGTTACTTAAAAGTGTCACAAGTAGGTCTCATTTGACAATGGTGTTGTGGTCCTTTGACCTGAAGTCACAACATTCATCGAGTGAGGAAGAGCGTGCTTTGATGTCATCTAAAGTCTTCCTTGAAGAAGGTTGATGATAAGGGTGGTCGTTGGGTACGTTACGAATCATTTGGGTGTTTGGGTGTGAGCAGATATGGGATTTGTCCTCCTATATAACAGGAGTTGCATCCATGGGCCCCTTGATGGAATTGGGCTGAGAAATGCATGGCCATGCTTGGTAGAGTCAATATGTGATATTGAGCTCACCATTCTCTGGAAGTCCGTTCTAGATCAAGAAACTTGGATTGAGCTATTATGAGGGTGACACGGTCCATGCCTCTAGTTCTTTCCGGATGTAAGGGACAAAGGGACAAAGACAACGCTGGAACATTGGTCATAAAGGCTTATGAGTTATGAACTCTTATTGCTTGGGGAGCAATGATGCATTGCTAGATGCCGCTCATTGTTTGTGAGGTTTTTGGTTTGATACTTTCAAGATCAAGTGGGAGACTGTTGGAGTTACCATTGTGATCTAGAAGTGGTCAAACATGTAATCTCACTTCCAACGCGATATGAGCCTGCAGGGTCGCACATAAGAGCATGTGGAGAAGTTGGTAGATTGACTGTGTTGGTAAATGTTACCAATCACCATATATAGAATGGGGAAATCCAGCAGGTTGTTGCTGTCTGAATTCGTCGGGTTTACACGGATAGAATTCGTCGGATTCGTCGGGATTCGTCGGATTGTCCCGTGAACACTCGACGAATTATTACAGAAACCCTTCAGTCGGCAAAATGTTGTCGTCTGTCTGGATTCGTCGGGATTCGTCGGGTTGTCCCGTGAAGACTCGACGAATTGTTACAGAGATCATTTTCTCGGCAAATGTTGCCGTCTGATCTGATTCGTCGGATTCGTCGGATTGTCCCGTGAAATCTCGACGAATGATCTTCCGTGGAATTCCGACGAATTGTAACAGAAGCCCTTATTCTGCTGTGTGGTCTGCAGATAGCGATTCTTCTAGAAGCTGTTTATCCTTTGGGTATAAATAGGACTTCTTTTAGGGTTCTCACAACTTACGAAAAGAAAAGGCCGACGGAAGTGTTCCGCTCTCGCCCGAACCCTAGACGGAAGGATTTCCGTTGCTCGTTCGCCTCCATCGACCTCCTCTCCGGCGATCGTCGTCGTGTGTGTTCTTCCTGGAGCGAACCTAGCAGTTCGTGGAAGTACAAGGTGCAGTCGTCCTTCTCCTTGCTCGTGTGGATCACTGTAGAGACGTAGACATTATTCTACATGAGGACTCGCATAGCCGATGACAGGAATCAACTCATGGAGCATCTAGGTTGGATTTGATCCAATCCCGCAAAGGTAATTTCATACCTAGCATTTTGTTAACTTCTTGATTCAACATTCATGGCCGATCCAAAGTCTTTTTGGGTTGTTTCTCTTCATTTCCGCTGCGCCTACATTTGATGTATGGTTCTAGAAAAACCCAACAGAAACTTGTGTAAGATTTTCGAATCCAAAACGTTTAAGCATATCGTGAACATATTTTGTTTGGCAAATAAAGATACCATCATTTCATTGTGAAATTTGAAAACCAAGAAAATAAGAGAGTTCTCCTACAAGGCTCATTTTAAATTAATTTTTCATTACTAAGACTACTTTATTACACAAATCTTCATTAGTGGCTCCAAAAATAATATCATCAACCTATATTTGTAAAATGATTAAATCGTTATTATTATGCTTAATGAAGAGTGTGTTATCTGCAGTTCCCATGCCATAACCATGCATTAATAAAAATGATGTAAGCCTGTCATACCATGCACGGGGAGCTTGTTTTAAACCATAAAGCGCTTTTTCTAAATTATAAACCTGATTTGGAAATTTTTCATTTACAAAACTGGGGGGATTGTTCTACATAAACTTCTTCTTTTATAGACCCGTTGAGAAAAGCACTTTAACATCCATTTGAAATAGTTTAATTCTTTTAAAACTCACAAATGCCAAAAATATTCGTATAGATTCTAAGCGAGCAACGGGTGCAAAAGTTTCTTCAAAATCTACCCCCTCAATTTGAGAAAAGCCTTGAGCGACTAAGCGAGATTTATTTCTTGTAATTCTAGATTCACCATCTATTTTTTTTAAATTCCATTTTACGCCAACAATGGGATGATTAGATAGACGTTCTACTAGATTCCAAACTATATTTCATTCAAATTGATCTAACTCTTCATTCATAGTTAAGAACCAAAATTCGTCATTTAAAGCGATTGAAACATTTTTATGTTCAATTTCGGAGACGAAAAAAATATTTGAAAATGTTTCATAAAGAGAAGATCGAGTTCTTACCCATATAGATGGATCCCCAATAACTAGCTACTTTTGATGATTCTTCAAGAAGTTTAAGATGCTTGGAGGCACGTATTCATCTTCCTTGGCCTCCTCCTCCTCATCTTTGGAAGTTCCTCTTTGTCGTCCTCCAACGAAGGCAAAGGTACATCATTTTCACCTGTAGAAAGTTTTTCTACATAAGGAATAAATTCATCAAATTTTACATTAATAGACTCTTCAACCTTACTCGTTCTTTTATTAAATATTATATAGGCTTTACTAGTTGAACAGTATCCAAGAAATATTCCTTCATCACATTTTTCATCAAACTTTCCTAAGGCATCTTTTGTATTGAGAATAAAACATGTACATCCAAATACTTTAAAATATGATACGTTAGGTTTCTTTTGATAGTATAGTTCATACGGTGTGAGATTTAAATAAGGGTGAAGCATGACTCTATTCATTACATAACATGATGCGCTTAAAGCTTCGGCCCAAAATGACTCAGGTAATTTATATTCAGATAACATAGTACGTGCTAGTTCTTGAATTGTCCTATTCTTTCTTTCTACAACACCGTTTTGTTGGGGTGTGTGAGGAGCAGAGAATTCATTCTTAATAACTAACATTTCGTAAAAAGATTTAAAATTTTCATTTTCAAATTCTCCTCCATGATCTGAACGAATGCATTTTATTTTTTAATCTAGTTCATTTTGAATACGAGTACATAATTTTGAAAATTCGCAAAACGCTACAGATTTGGAAGAGAGAAATAAAGTCCAACAATTCTTAGAGAAATCATCTATTAGAACAAAAGTATATATTCTACCACTAAGACTTGCAGTGCTAATGGGACCAAAGAGATCCATATGAATTAATTGCAAAGGTTTTGTAGTAGAAAGTTTGTTTTTGCTTTTAAAAGAAGATTTTGTAAATTTTCCTTTTTGACATGGAGAGCATAGTGAAGATAAATTTCCATTCAATTTAGGCAATCCTCAAATCAATTTCTTTTTGGCTAGTTTTAAAATGAGCTTTGTACTAGCGTGACCTAAACGCCTATGCCATAGTTCTAACTCGTCATTTTTTGTTATAAAATATTTTATAGAAGATTTGGAAAGATTATGAAAGGAAACTATATATACGCTGTGAATTCTAGGTGCAGTTAGTAAAACATCTTTTGTGTTAGGATTAAATATTTTGCAAAGATTTGTGGATGACTCAAATAAAACATCTAATCCTTTATCACACAATTGACTAATAGATATTAAATTATGTTTTAATCCTTTTACATAAAGAACATTAGAGATAAGAAAGGATTCGTTACCCACTGTGTCGTCTCCCATGATCCTTCCTTTACTGTTATCACCAAAGGTTACGATCCCTCCTTTCTTCTTTTCTAAGCAAGGAACTTTTCTTTGTTGCCCGTCATGTGCTTGGAGCAGCCCGAGTCCAAGTACCACATGTCCTCTGTTTCCTTAGCCTTCCTGCAAATCTAGAAAGAAGATGAGAGTAAAGATCTATATACCCAGTAGGTACCACCCATAGAATAGGTGGATGCATTGGGTACCCAGATTTGCTTTAAAGATCCTTGTTTTATTTTCTTGCAAGAGCTAGACGTGTGTCCATGACAGTTTGCACACGAAATAAAGGGGGTTGAGACTCTTTTCTGAAATTCTACATTGCTCTTACTGGATGAGGTTTGTTTTTTAGAAAAAGCAGAAGAATTTTTAAATGATGGTCAACCGCCGACGTTAGTGGCTAGCGCCAAGTAGTAGTGGTCACTTTGATATCCGAGCTCAAATTTTCCAGAACCATAACATTGGTTTCCCAAAATCATGTCAAAGGATTTTTGACCAATTCCAAATTTTTTGATGGCCATATTTAGGTCATGAGTTTGTTTTTTAAGAGATGAATTTTCTTTAACAAGCATGACACATTTATTTTCAAAGCCCTTTTTGTTATTTTCAATTTGTAAGAGAGAGGTTTTTAGTTTTCTCTCTAAGTCCCCCTTTCCTCTTGTAAGAGTTTTGATTTGTAAGAGGGCCTTAGAAAGAGAAACTTCAAGTTCTTTTGCCTTTCATAAGGAGTGCTCACATTCTTGACATGAATCCTTTCTCTTTTCAAAGGTAATTAATTTTTTTGTAAGCTTATGATTTTCTTTGATGATAGATTCATTTTCACGATTTAAAATAATATTATCTTCTATATTTTTATCATAGGCTTTGCAGGTTAGAACAAATTCATCATAAAGTTCTTCGAAGGTGGGAGGAGTTACCTCAGTGTCACTAAGAACATTAGTGTCATCATCATTGCATTTTGCCATCAAGCACAAGTTTGCTTCCTCCTCGCTGCTTGACTCAGATCTGCTTGATTCTTCAGAGGAAGAATCATCTCAAGTTGCGGCTTTTAATACTTTCTTTTTCTCCTTCACTTTGTATCATCCTTTTTGCTCCTTTTGATACTTCGGGCACTGGCTCCGAATGTGCCTGGTCTTTCTGCAGTGATAGCACTCTGGTGGTGGTCTTTCTTCTTCGTCTTCACTTTCCTTTTCTTTCTTTGATGAAGAGGAAGTCCCTTTTCATCGATCATCCTTCTAGAAGTATTTTTGGAAGGTGTTCCTTCTTTCCAGATTTCTAATGAACTTCCTGAATTTCTTCACCAGGAGACCTTCTTCATCTTCATCTTCATCTTCGATGCTCTCCTTCTTTGACTTTAGTGCCAACACCTTTTTCTTTGGCTCCTTATTGTATTCATCGTGTTGAATCTGGAGTTCTACCTCATGGGTTTTGAGATTCCCAATTAGGTTCTCGAACTGTAGCGTTCTTAGGTTGTGTGACTCTTAGATGGTCGTTACCTTTGGATTGAACCTCGGAGATAGAGAACGAAGAATTTTTCTGACCAAGTAACCGTCCGAGTAGATCTTTCTAAGAGATTTTGAAGCGTTGACAATCTTGGTGAAGCGTGTGTACATCGAGTTGATGTCTTCTTTAGCATCTATCCTAAGTTTTTCATATTCTGATTCCAGTTGGAATAACTTTGCATTTTTTACCTGCGATGTACCTTCATGAGTAACTTATAATAGGTTCCAAATATCATAAGCAATTACACATGCAGAAATTCGATTATATTCAGTTCGATTTAAAGCACAATATAAAGCGTTCATTGCCTTTGCATTATTTTTGCACTTGAGTTTAACGTTATCATCCCATTTATCCTTAGATTTTTGAATCGTAGCCTCTCCTACTACAATTGTAGGAGGAGAGTACAAAACTTCTACCATATTCCAAACCTCTACATCCATGGTAATAAGAAAACACATCATCCTATTTCTCCAGTAGTTGAAATCTGACCCAGTAAAAAGAGGTGGTCTACTAACACCCCGACCCTCTGGATAAGCGAGATCATGAGATGTCATTATTCTCAGTTGTTAGATCATTTTGGAATAAAAATGCTTTGATACCACTTGTTGGATCGGTAGGAGCCCTTAGAGGGGGGGGGGGGGGGGGTGAATAAGAGTTTTAAAACTTTTATGTTATTTTGAAATATTAGGAGATTGAAATAGTGCAAAACAAAGTCAAATTAAGTAAAATAGAATAGAGACATGATTTTATTAATATGAAATGTAGTGTTACAAAATTTGACTTCTTATAACGCTAGAAATCGAAGGCGAATAGTAAATGTCTTTTTCATTTTCTATCTGGACTCGTATCCCCACGAACCGGTAGCTTTAGCCTATCCTTCCCGGATACGGCCACAAGCTGCTCTAGCCAATCCTCCCTTGGACACGGCCTTGATCACCCCGTATACACCATATCATGCATATGGTAGCACTCAAAAACACTACTATATATGAAAAAACCGCTACTGTAGGGCTACGGTAGCGGTTGCGCGTGTGTTGCATTTGCCGCCGTGGTCGTAGGGTATGGTAGCAGTTACACAATGTATTGTGGCATCCTGAAACCTCTACCATAGGTACATCTATTATAGCATTTATGGTTTTCAATGGTAGCAGTTATTGAGCGCTGTCATTCTACAATAATGACTATGATTCTTCATCGTCGAGCGCCTATTCTTGTACAAAATGCATTTTAACATATTAAATTAAATTCTTGTATAATAATGCACAAAATGCATTTTAATAAATTCAAATAATGGAGATAATATCCATTGTGTAAAAGAATTCAAATAATATTTTTTTATTAATAGTAAAAAGAAGGTGGGAGATAGCCCAAACCCTTGATGAATACAATCAATATATAGATCACTTAATTTTCTTTAATAAACTCAATACATGAGAAAACATATATAATTAATACATGAAAATTATTCTCTTTCTTCTTCACGGGCTCTTCATTCTTGCCTTCTTCCATCTTCGAAGCCTCCCTTGGCGCCTCATTTTCTCATATATACCTAAAACAAAATAAAAGGCCGTATAAATTATAAGCAAGAAACAATTAGGACTCATATCAACATGTAACATAATTTACAACATTAATTTTTCTATGGGACAAATTCATAAATAAAACTATTAAGACTAAAATCATTAGAACTCATACCATCCCAAAATTCTTCAGATTGGACCATGAGAAGTGCTAAATAACATTCATGTCCTACATCTTGAACTTCTACTTTATACTTCATCGACGAACCATGCTTTCTTACAAGAACAAAAGTATGATTGGCTACTACATGAGCGTTGGTTAAAATTTGCCTTCCATGAATCACAAACCCTACAGGAATATAGAAAATTCAGCCACTTATGAAATCAGAATTCCGCCACTATTTGCATCAATAAGGGGCCACTAATTGTAACCAACAAAATCCAATAAAAGGGCAGCCAACCACAACCTTCAAGAGCCAACAGTAGCTAGCCATCTACAGCAGACCAAAAATGGCAATCAACACCAGCACATATGGCAGCAACTACAACATCAATGCATGGATCACTTGTAAAAAACAAATAATAGCCAACAACTCACAATTGTATAAGAGGTAGCAGTCACTAAATCAATGCAAACACTGAAAATTACTATGCCAATTAACAAGGTGACAAAGCAAAATTTATTTGGAAACAACCACCAATATTAAGCTTAATTATATAGATATAAACACATCTACAAACCAAATGTTCAGATATAAGAATTTTTGGTCTATTGCATTTCAGGCTTATAAACAGATCTAAAAACAACAATTAATTTCTGCACCCAAAAAATCTTCAAAAATCAGAAATATGCACAAAAAAATCAAAAATTCTGCACCCAAAACCAAGAAATCTGCACCAAAATAATCAAAAACCTGCACCAATAAATAAAAAACCTGAACCAAACTTGCCTTTGGATCATTCCTCATCAAGATATTATGCAAGTTCTGAAATCAAAAATAATATCAAAGAATCAACACTAACATTGTAACCCATCAAAACATAGCAAGAAAAAAATACTGCATGGACAGCTATGTGATTAAAAGGCTGTTTCAAAAATATATTAGCTCATGGACAAAACTACAAAGACATACAGATAGAGTGGTAAATGAAGACATGATATCACCGGGAGATCAAAAAAGGACGTCCGGACAGTGTCAAAGATATAAATGTAAAAAAAGCGTGAAATTGGAAGGTCAATTTTGATTGGTGAAGTAGATTAATCCAAGATGTTCATATCAATCTAGGCAGCAATTGAAATCTATTTTTCCTTATATTGAAAAAGTAGTGTGTAAACCATAAAAATAAGATGTGAAAACTACTGAAACTAGCCTTTTGTTGTGAAACTCATCACCCATTACATGTAATATAGATGTAGAGCCCCTCAAGCAACAACCATTTAATTATGGATTGATACATAAATTTTAATACAATATTAAGTATGTTAGGCCCACCGACCAACAATCACATCACAAATTTAAAAGAAGTCTACAGGTTAGAGTCTGAAAACTCTACACGTGATAGTGTGTTGATCATTTAGTCACACATTGGGGAATTAATATGGCCTGTACACTTATAGATGCAATGTTCCTGCACCATAAATAATTTGATTTTGGATTGGATGAAAAGTTCTAAACAAGTGTTTCTGCACCAAATTAATTGCATGTTGTGAGATGACATAGCACTGGCCTCAAAACACTGTATTTAAGTCTCAACTTTGATATCACAACAGAATAAAATTGATAATTAAACACTGGATGAGTGGCTCATACAAACATCATCATACAAAATAAGTCAACAACTGGTAAAAGGAAACAAACAGTTATAACATTATATTGACCATACCTAAAAAAGCGTATGGTTATCCCCAAAAAATGAAATACCTGCATCTGGATTTCAAAAACTGCACCATAAAATTTTGGACAACAAAATTGAACCTACAAGGTTGTATGAAGGAGATATACTGCTCCACCAGTGAGTTTGGACAAAAACGCCATTGTCATCAAATGTGTTTGACAAGAACGACACCGTTATATAATGTATGTTCGACATAACAATGGTGTTATGATCGCCATAAAAAATTTTTGAACATAAAATTGGATTCAGTTGAATCGGACGGTCACAAACGACAGTTCATAACCACCATGTTCATAACCTCGCACTTAACAGTGTCTAGATGTATGGTAAAATAAGATTATCTCAATAAATAAATATTATTACCATGTTCACAACCTTGCATTAAACGGAGTCTAGATGTATGGTAAAATAAGATTATCTCAATAAATATTATTAGGATTGAGTGCACAATTTTCCCACGCAAATTACCCCAACATGATGGTAGCACATTTGGTTTCCCATGTCGGTCACATTTAATACCATCAAACAAGTAGTTATAACACATTTGATCATGATCTAATGAGCTTGCAGAAGTTAGAGAAGGCAGTTTTAGCTACGAACAATATATTTTAGTGTAACTGAGTAACTGCTAATCACCCTCAAAGGATATCAAGAAATATTTAACTACAGCGATGTTGTGATAAAAGCATCGAAAATAGCGGTTTGTGACTTCATTTTTGCTTTTTTTTTTGCTATCTTAGGCCAAATGTCATACACCTTGAGAGCATAATTAGCATCTGTACCAGCTATGATAGAAAATAATAAAGATATTTCATCATTTCCATATCTAAGAACAGGAACTATAACTCTAAATCAAAATGTGTGTTAGATCAAAGAACAAACAACAACAACATCAACATAACTCCTCCAACAGCAACCACAGCAACATCAACATCATGATACCTGATAAATTACCTGAGGAATTCTCTGATAAATAAAAGGCTTCCAAAACTGCAGCAGCATAACTCCTCCAACAGGCGACCTTCTTCCCTTGACCGCCCAACCTTTTTCTCTCTTCCATCAAGCCACTCCTCCATTGTAAGCCTGATGATGTGCAATAAGTTGAGCATCACATGTACCGTACAAAATCTAAACGAAATGGGAAACAAAATACAAAATCAAAAAAGAAATACAAAATCAAAAAAATGGAAAGGGAAATAGCGTACCATCGATCCAGCGTGGGGAAGAGTTAGGAGTTTCTTTCCAAAAAGGGAAATGACATACCAGCGATCCAGCGATTCCGAAGGCATTTGGAGATCTTCTGTGGCATCGTGGATGTGGTGAGGCCAAGCGGAAAGGAGAACTCACCAGCGATCGAGTGGCCTCCTGTGAAATGGGGACTTCGCTGACAAGTGTAAGCCTGATGCTGCGTGGAAGTAGTGCGATCGAGTGGCCTCCCATAAAATGGGGACATCGGCGGCAAGATAACCCTGATGCGGCGGGGAAGGAGAGCCTCAGTCCAGGATGGCGTGGAGAACCGGAGGGAGGAGGGTTGCGATAGATATTAGGTTTGAGGTTTAGTTTGCGGTTTTAGGGAGGTAGCATTGTTTAGATGAAAGTAGCTGGTTTTTTATAAATTTGTTTTAGTAGCTATAGGTATGATATGTTAGAAAAAAATTAGAACCGGGGATTGTTACTGTTAAGCACCGCATTTCCTTCCTTTTTTTAATTTCTTAAATAATAGTTTAGTTGTGCAAATAGTTTAGTAGCATTTATTAATTGATCATTAATAAATCAATTAACCCACAGGTCACGTCAAAGACAAAATCATTACTATTAGGTATGATATGTTATAGTAGCATTTATTTATCTACAGTTGCGGTTATAAACGCTACCATAAATATCTTTTGGTAGCGTTTACTTAACCGCTACAAAATAAGCGATACCATATGCATGATATGGTGTAGTGGTAGATGTACACCATAGACCTAGTCGCCAACACAAGGCAAATTTCTTCCCTAAGTCCTACCCAGACCTAGTCGCCAACACGAGGCGAATTTACTAAGCGATTACAAGAATGAAAGGAACAACAATATTAAAAACTCCCTCTTAAAGAATTTTGGTGGAAGATCACTTTTCGGCAGAATAAGACTCTGGAATTTTAGCAATCAACCACTCTCAAACTTGTATCTTGGAAATGAGAGAAGAGGGGTCTTATTTATAGCATTTGAGCTAGCGCCTACGCTACCGCTACCATCGGCACTATCCTGGATTAGGCAATATTCTGCGTGTATATATCTTCATTCTAAGGAAACCTTTCTAAGAATCCCGTGCTACCGCCAGTGCATCTGTTACCGCCTAGCGCCATCACCTTTTAAATCAGCTCCCAAAATTGCTCTAATCAGAGCTAGCACAAGCGCTAAGTGCAACCCCCGGTGCTAGTGGACATTTTGGAATTCTGGCTTCAAATTTGTGGGCAACCTTCTTATGTTATCCTTGAGTCATATAGACTTGTTTCCTGCACACTTAAACACACAAGATCAAATACACGTAGGATTTGTTATTCTCAAACCTAAGAGATGCGGAAGACCATGTTCCAACAGGCGTGACCGAGGGCGTGACCTAACAAAAAATGTCAAAATTGCTGAAAAATAGAAGAAAAAAAAACTAGGTTAGTAAGAAAAATAATAAAACAAGCAATTTATTCATTAATTTACATAAAATATTTACAATATTTCTTAAAATTATACTAGAAACTATACAAAAAATACGTATATTTTACTACTTATCAAATACCCCCATACTTAACCTTTCCCTATTCCAGAGAAAAAGTAAGAGAGATCCAAACGGGATTAACATAAGTTCTAATTTTTGGTTATCGTTTTATTTAATCATAAGAGACTGGAAACTAAAAATCAGGAGTATAAAGAGTTAAATCCTAAATTATACAAATGATTTAAGTAGAGAGAAATATCTTAGCCAAAAGACTTCTTGATTAACCAAATAGCAAGCAAAATTGCAATCATTAGTAAACGAGATTAGATCGAAATTATAAGAACCTTTATTTTAAGGAAATGTGAAGGAAACGATACAAGTAACTAATTATGCTCTCAAATGATTTTTTGAATTAAAGCTAGATACAAAAAATTAGCTAAGGGAAAGGGGGTAGAAAGCTTTGGCAAAAAGAGGAGTATTTGAATTAGGGGTGATGGATTTTATCCTTCCTCCCCTCCTTTATAGTTTTCTTTTGTGCCCACAGTGGTTTACGTGGGAAAACATTTTTCTTTTGTTTTTATTAACCCAATGCTAATGTTTACGGAGCGAAATCTTATTCTCATCGACTTAAGATCTTTTAAAGTTTTTTTTTTGGGTGCCTGTGTTTACAGAATGATTTCTTATTCCCATTGATATAAGATCTTTTTATTTTTTATTTTTCATGCCAAGCTAAATGAGTGTATATAAGGAGTTTTCAAGAGAAATTCTAGAATAATAAAAAAAATGATTTGAGAGCA
This sequence comes from Dactylorhiza incarnata, assembly GCA_033032865.1. Classification (NCBI taxonomy): domain Eukaryota; kingdom Viridiplantae; phylum Streptophyta; class Magnoliopsida; order Asparagales; family Orchidaceae; genus Dactylorhiza; species Dactylorhiza incarnata. The sequence continues at coordinate 1,501,585 of JAWHQI010000103.1, read as the reverse complement.
ACCTTAGTAAATTGAATATTCCTTGATACATAAAGACATAAAGTAGAGATAACTGAGGTCTAAGGTTATTTTGCTAACATAATTCACATGCTTCTATTTTAGATGAATTAGAAGTAGTGCTTGAAAACATAGCCCCTATTTAAATTAGAAACACAAGATATTCGTTAAAACTTAACCCCGAACATTTAAATCTTTCAATTTCAGATAAACGAACAAAAAGTACAACTAGCGATTATGAAAAGCCACAAATAGATATTCTCGAAACTAAATGCTTTAAGAATAAAAGTAAAATAGGGGTTTATTATTTTTTTTTATTTTTCTAAGTTTGGTACTATGAAATAAATTTTTTTTTAATTTGTGGGTTTTGTAAAAAAAATTTTGAATGTTTCCAAGTTTATATTTATGTTTTGGGTTTTTTGAAAGTTTATATTTACAGGAAGTAAGAAAGATAAAATGCAGAAATAATTACAATATATATATATGTTTTTGAAATAATTTTTGTGGAGGTTTTTCAAGTATATATTTACAAACTAAACTATAATTACTTTTTTTTTAAATTTGTTTGGTTGGGTAGTGTGGAAACTACGAAATGATTTTTTTTTGTTTTAATGAAAACGGTAAAACACCCCCATACTTAAAACTCAACATTGTCCCCAATGTTGTAATTTAAATATGAAGAAGAGAAAATGAAAGTGCAGTATGTACAAAAATAAAGAGGGAGCAAAAAGGCTTCCCTGAATTAATGTTGGCGGGGTTGGAAGAAACCCTGCAAAAACCTTGTAAAAATAGCAAAGCATAATAAAATATTAGATAGAGATGGGGTGCCTCCCACGAGCGCTTTATCTACCGTCGCGTAGCTTGACCAATCTAGCATGGTGAGATTATAAATTGGGGAGTTTTAGGAGTCGAGATTATCGCTCACTGTATCGCCCACAATGTAAAGTTTTAGACGGTGACCGTTGACTTTAAATTTGCCTTTTTCGGAGTGGGAAATAAGAACACTCTCATATGGTCAAACCTCTTTAACTTGAAAGGGGCTGGACCAACAAGATTTTAGCTTACCTGGAAAAAGACGAAGGCGTGAATTATAAAGAAGGATAAGATCACCCGACACAAATTTTTTTGGAAATTTTATTTTTTGATCATGGTAGAACTTAGAGCGCTCCTTATAAAATTTATTACTCTCATAAGCATTCACACGACATTCATCGAGTTCATTTAATTGGAATTTCTAATTTTCGGAGGCTAAGTTCGAATCGAGGTTTAATAGTTTTATAGCCCAAAAAGTGCAGTGCTCTAACTCGATGGGTAAATGGCATGCCTTGCCGTTGACTAATCGATATGGCATATAGCCGATAGCGGTCTTGTATGTCGTATGATACTCCCACAGTGCGTCGTCGAGTTTGATGGACCAATCTTTCGTATTTAATGAAACGATTTTTTCCAAATTGAGTTTAATCTCGTGATTTACAACCTCTACTTGGTCGCTTGTCTGGGGGTGATAGGCGGTGGCGAGCTTATGCGTGATGTCATATTTAGATAGGATTTTGGCAAATTGGGCATTGCATAAGTGCGTACCCCTATCAATAATTATCACGCAAGGCGTACCGAAGCGAGAAAATAATTTTTTCAGAAAATGGACGATGACTCGCGCATCGATGGTGGGGAGAGCTTGCGCTTCTACACACCTAGATATGTAGTCGGCCGCCTCTAAAATGTAGTGATAATTAAAAGAAGAAGGTAGGGGGCCTACAAAATATATGCCCCACAAATCGAAGAATTCAAACTCGAGAAAAAGGTTTTGGGGCATCTCATCACGATGAGATATGTTACCCGACCGCTGGCAGCTATCGCATTTACTCACAAAATTGTGAGCATCTTTAAAGAGAGTGGGTCAATAAAAGCCCGCTTCTTATGCTTTCCGCGTGGTCTGGTTGGGTTGATAATGCCCCCCGGCCTGCCCCTCATGGCAGTGTCGCAAAATTTGCGCACCTTCCTCGCTTGAAACACATTTTTGCACTACTTGGTCCGCGCAGATGCGAAGAATAAAGGAGTCCTCCCAAAAGTAGTTTTTCAAATCAGAAAAGAATTTCTTCTTTTGCTGGGTCAAAAAATCTTTTGGAAGAACCCGTGCAACTAGATAGTTGGCGTAGTCTGCGAACCAAGGGGTGGAAGAAGTTTTTATGTGGTTTATAGTTAAGAGGCGCTCCTCAGGAAATCTATCATCTATTTCGGGTTCGACGAGCGCTTCTGTGATGGGGTGTTCTAAACGCGAGAGGTGGCCGACTGCCAAATTTTCAGCCCCTTTCTTATCCCGGATCTCTAATTCAAATTCATGTAAAAGGAGGATCCATCGAAGCAAGCGGGGCTTGGCATCTACTTTGGCCAAAATATATTTGAGGGCGGAGTTGTACAAAAATGATTACTTTTGAAAGCGTTACGTAAGGCCTGAACTTATCGAAGGCAAAGACGACGGCTAGAAGTTCCTTTTCCATTGTTGTGTAGTTAGCCTATACGACTGTGAGTGTCTGAGAACTGTAATAGATTGGATGAAAATATTTATTAATGTGTTGGCCTAGTACGGCTCCTACCATAATATCGTTCGCATTGCATATTATTTCAAATGGAAGAGACCAACCTGGCGCCACCAGAATGAGAGAATTGATAAGTTGTTTTTAATAAAATTGAATGCCTCTACGCATTCGCTATCAAAAATGAACAAAGAATACGTCTCTAGGAGGTGGGTCAGCGGTTTCGGTATTTTGGAAAAATCTTGTATAAACCGTCAGTAGAAACCCGCATGGCTTAGAAAACTTTGAATAGATTTTACGTTTGAGGGTGTGGGAAGTTGTTCAATTATTGCAACTTTGGCCTTATCAACCTCCATCCCCTTGGAAGAAATCTTATGGCCGAGGACTAAACCCTCTCGGACCATGAAGTTGCATTTCTCCCAGTTTAAAACCAAATTCGTCTCTTCATACCGCTGGAAGACTCTATCTAAATTTTTCAGGCAGTTTTGAAAAGAGATTCTGAAAACGTAGAAGTCATCCATAAAGACTTCCATGATATCTTCTATGAGCTCGCCAAATATAGACACATATATCTTTGGAATGTAGCGGGTGCATTGTAGAGTCCAAATGGCATACTTCGATATGAAAAGGTGCTGAAGGGGCAAGTAAAAGTTGTTTTTTCCTAGCTTTCGGGGGAAATAGGGATTTGGAAAAACCCTGAGAGACCATCGAGAAAAGAATAAAAAGGATGAATTGAAAGACGCTCCAGGATTTGATCAATGAACAGTAGCGGGAAGTGGTCTTTTCTGGTGGCATGATTTAATTTTTGGTACTCGATGAACACCCTCCAACCCGTAACAGTACGAGTTGGGATCAATTCGTTATTCTGGTTTGCCACGACCGTTATACTGCCCTTTTTGGGGACGACTTGTATGAGGCTTACCCACATACTGTCGGATATTGGAAAGATAATTCCTGCGTCGAGGAGTTTTATAATCTCATCCTTAATGACATCCCGCATATTCGGGTTAAGTCGTCGTTGAGGCTGAATAGTTTTGCAAGGGTTATCTTCTAAAAAGATTTTGTGGGTACAGAACAAGGGGTTTATTATTGGATTTTCCGTGGTGATCTCAAAGCAATCAAGCGGTTTGTCTTATTGGTAACGCAATATGAGCCTATAGGGTCGCACATAAAAGCATATGGAGAAGTTGGAGAAAGGATTGTGTTGGCCTTACTCATATTGGATATAAGTGGAGGACCAATCCTATGACTGTTCAGAATTAAATTGAGAATCTCTCAATGGGAAATAAGTACTCTTAATGAATCATCGAAATGGTTTTGACGAATTCTATAGGACTTAGCAAAATCGTCAAAAGTGTTTCGACGAATGGATTTATACTAGACAAAATCGTTTAAAGTGTTTCAACGAGATGTGTCAATTCGTCGAAAGTGTTTAGACGAGATCATCAAAATTGTTTCGATGAATAATATACAAATTCGTTGAAAGTGTTTCGATGAAATTGTATTTATGAAATCGTCGAAAGTGTTTCGACGAAATCGTCGAAAGTGTTTCGATGAATTGTGTCAATTCGCCGAAAGTGTTTCGACGAATTGTGTCAATTCGTCGAAAGTGTTTAGACGAAATATATTATTCGACGAATATATAAATCCTGGAAGAATTGTTCTATTTACTCTGGTATGCGGATAACACGTTATATGCCTTGGGTATAAAAGAGGAAGCGATTAGTTCTTCCTCAAGCGATCTATCCTTTTCGCGACTTTTAGAAAGCCCGAAGACGGAAGTGTTCTGATAGACCTCGTCCCCGTCCGCCGACCTTGATCTTCGCCGACCGTCGCCGCCTCCCCTTCAATGGACCTAGCAGTTCGTGGGGATGCAGAGGACTGTTCTTCTCCAACCCATCCCATGTACGACAAGGCATTGGGGTTATCCATCACTTGTGTGGATCTCTTTAGGAGGGCCGGTCCATTTCGGTGCCTGGAATTCAAAGTTCATCTTCTAGATTTCTTCTTGGAGCATCTTGGTTGAGTATTGACTTAATCCCATAAAGGTATATCGCATTTTGCTTTCCTAATCTCTATAATCATGAAATCCATAAGATCCTTACTCTTTGGTTTGTTCTTGTTGTTTCTTCCACTGCACATATGAGATGTGATGTCCACTTTAATGTATAGAAAAACCCAATAGTGGTATCCTATCCAGGTTTGCGGTCAAATGCGTGTAAATCAGGAAATTTAGAAGCGTTCTAAATGCCCAAATTTCTTCTTGGAACATCATTTTTGATGTGTTTTTGTGTGGTTTATGGTGGTGGGATTTCAAAAATTGGTCGGGGCTCTGCCCCGCAACCTGCAAAGGCTCTGCCCCTTAACCCCGCTCGTTGATCAGTCAGCGAGACCACCGTTAGGGCGCTGCACCTTAGACTCTGTTAGGGGCTCTGCCCCTAAGACCCTGCCAGGGGCGCGACCCCTTGGAATCCAGCCAGGAATGCCCATGATTGCGTTGCGATTTTCTCGTTTCAGAGAATGTTTCTCCTTTGCAGTAATCGTCCCTCAAAATGGTTTGTGAAACCAAATGTCTTGGATTTTGAATCTGACATTGAGAGACAAGCTTGTCTACTGCATAAGTGGAGTTTTGGTTCCTGTGTTCAATGCATGTAAATCTGGAGATTTTGAAGTTATCTAAGTGTTCATATTTAGCCCCTCTTATCAAAAGTGTTGATAATTTTATTTTGTGCACATAGGTGATGCATTTGGTTTGTGAATGTTGTATTCTATTTTGTGAATGTGCACTGTGATTAAAGGTTAACCACGATGAAATATTCATCGATTATATCCTAAAATCCTTTTTCAATATTAAGTGTACGGATGCCTTCCGATGGATGACCCTCTTCCTGCCTCGATCGATGAAGTGTGGGCTTGCCAAAGCAAGGTGCATTAAACTATCTTGGTAAGGGTGCGAGCGGATAATGGTGATATCCCAATGTCGACATCGGGTCCAACTTAACTAGGTGACCTCAAAGGTTGAGTGCCTAGAGGCATTGGGTTGGCATGCTCTGTAACGTCCCACTTCGAACTAGACCCCGGTGACATGGGTCACTTAGACATGCTAGGACCAGGTGGGATCTGGAGATCCTAATAGTTAGGTTAAAAGAGGCTCTTAATGATAAATGTTGACAAAAATCAAATTGATAACATTCACTTGAAAAGAAATGAAGTTCCAACAATTAGTAAAGAGAGAAATCTGTAAGTGTTTTGGAGCTGGGCTGTTAGGGAAGAATAATTGGGGGTGATTGACAAGGATCTGCTTCCTGTCGAATAATTAGGAAATTCGTCGAATGTAGTTCACCTTATGTTCGTCGAACGTAGCTCACCGTATGTTCGTTGAACGCAGTTCACCTCCAGTTCGTCGAACGCAGTTAACCTTCTGTTCGTCGAACACAGCTCACCGTCTGTTCGTCGAACGCAGTTCACCTCCAGTTCGTCGAACGCAGTTCACCTTCTGTTCCTCGGACGCAGCTCACCTTCTGTTCGTCGAACGCAGTTCACCTCCAGTCCGTCGAACGCAGCTCACCTTTTGTTCGTCGAATGTAGCTCATCTTCTGTTCGTCGAACGCAGCTCACATTCAGTTCGTCGAACGCAGTTCACCTCCAGTTCGTCGAACGCAGTTCACCATCTATTCATCGAATGCAGCTCACCGTCTGTTTGTTGAACGCAGCTCACCGTCTGTTAGTCGAACGCAGCTCACCGTCTATTCGTCGAACGCAGCTCACTCCAGTTCGTCGAACGCAGTTCACTGTCTGTTCGTTGAACGCAGCTCACCGTCTGTTCGTCGAATGCAACACACCGTCTGTTCGTCGAATGCAGCTTACCTTGAGTTCGTCGAATGGCGTTCGATGAACGGCCTGGCCCTTTCTTTTCTCGAGAAATCAGGCGATTTTCAACATGCCTTGGAAATGGAAATTGCATTTAATGCCATTAATGCTATCTCTTTATCTCTCTTTCTATCTTTCTCTCCCTCTCTCCTTCTCCCGTATCTAAATGGGCTGGAATAATGGAGTCAGAAGAGTATTCTTCTTCATCTTCTTCTTCTTCTTCTTTTCCCTCACCTTAATGTTTCAACTTAGGGTTCTTGAAGGAGCAAGCTTGGAGAAGGATTTGGAGCTTGGCCGACCACCACCCCGCTGCCATGAAGATGAGCTTGAACCATGGCTGGAAAATAAGGTGACTTCTGACCCCTCTCCCTTGGTGCTAAGTCGTAGAGAAAATTAGGAGTGGTGTTGAGCTCAAAAGAGCTTGGCTTGTGAGTTAATGGAGTTTCCTAGGAAAAGACCAAACCGGATCTTTCTTGTTAGGGCACCGATTACCGCGAAAGTTCCTTCAATCACTTCTTCTCTTCAAAAGGAAGAGATAGGATTTGATTTTGTTGAAATCCATGGTCTATGGAGGGAGTATTGGATGGGAGAAGGTGTAATGACCTAACCCTTATTTTTGGGGAAGATGATGAATAGTCCCCTGTTATGTAGGGTTTTAAATTATTTCTTATGTGAAAAGATGAGGAGTAGATTCTCTGTTAAAAACCCCTGTTAATTAGGGTTGTTAATTATAAAATTGTGTGATAAAATTAATGATATCCCCTTGCTAAAGAAGTTCAAATTATATCATTTCACTTGGTTATTAATGGGGTAAAATTGTGCGCAGCTGGGTTCAAGACAATTTTTAGGCTTGATCCCACTGGAATTAGACTTCGGGCTCAACACAAACGTTATATCCCTCAGAAAGAGCTTTTCGACGATAGGTTACCCATTTTCTGGAGTGACCTGTAGCTCCCTACAAGTCCAGTCGAGTGGACTGTCCAGAAAGCTGGGAGGTGATGAGTGTGTTCTATTTTGCTGTCCATATTTCTGCAGTTGACTTCATAGCAGATTTTAGGTAGTACCCACTTGGATCTGGGTTTAGGACTCAACATGAATGTTGTATCCCTTGATGTTATCTTTCCAAAATGGGGTGGATCTTATTTTGGACAACTGTAGCACCCAAAAATCCAGTTTTAGTAAACAGTGTCATAACACTTCCGATCTCAGTATTTTGTGGATTTCTCTTAATATATTGGTTGGATGCTCATGAAAATTGGTGGAGAGATAGCTGATAACAATATGTAGATCCCTGTTGGATTTCATAATTTTTGGGTAAGTAGTATTAAAGCTATTTCTGTTTCGCTTGATAATTTGAAGGAGATATAAATGCTAAATGTGAAGCCCGATTGGGCCGAAATTTTGTATGAATCATGTACATGCTAGTATTGACCTGTGATAATGATTTAAGATTTATATCTGTTGGGATGATTCCTTAAATGAACCTTCAATTGTTAGTTTCAGGTGGAACCATAAACAGGGCATGTGTGGTTGATGGTGAAGGTAAATAACATTGATTATTGGTGAGATCTAAGTGTTTAGCATTGTTTATAATGGTCATATAAATGTAGAGCACCATAAATACATATCGCATAATACAATGAGGTCGAAATTTGGTGGTAATGATTTCGGCATTAATTATGACTTATAGTAGAATTTTCGGTGGATTTGGTTTTAGAAAGAATCCATAATCAAACGTGCCGCTATAAATTATTATACTGAAAAGAGAGGTTAAGGTGCTCATCTGGACTAGGATTTTGGAAACGTGATGTTAAACGCACAAGCGGTCCTACAGGATCTAGTATGGTAATTTCCATGTTATACACACACTACTGCATAGATTCATGACAACTCGGTATGAGTAGCATTGATGGTTTGGTGTGGATTATAAGATATGGTTATATCTTGTGGTGAAATGTTAAGGACCCAGTTGTTGGGGGCCTTGGATACTAATTAGCATTGGTTGAACTGGTATGACGTGAAAGGTAGGAAGGCTCCATCCGTGAGTCCCTGGGTGCTTGATTGCACGAATGTGCATGGGAATTACATGAATGTGCATGGTTTACACATGATGGTGTAACGATCCGGGTTGGAGGATTACTTATGGCGGGTCTATGGGCTTGCTAGTCATGACACTGACAGAAGCCGGCAGTTAGACTCTAGACCGGTTGGGTTGGACTCTTGGTGCTCACTTACCCAAGTCCCCTTCTGTGTCCTTGAAGGCTCAGCATGATGCGAGCAGTACGCAAGGTCTTCGCTGTGTGTTCTTAGCATCGAGGCATACAGAGGCCTAGTACTGGTAGTGTTCATACCCTCCTAATAGTGGAGGAGCTCGTTCCACTGTCTCTGTCTGGCCACGATGGGAGACGCCTAAGTGGTTAGCTACCTCTCAAAAAGCAAGAACTGTAGGTTTATGTCTACATAGCAACTATGCATGGGTGAGTCATCATATCATAATCATTGCATTGCATTCATCATTCATAATCATAGCATTGCACCGCATCGAGACCATCATATAATTTAGTATGGGCTCTTTTATATGATGGGTTCCAGCATGGAAACCTTAACTTATAAGTTTGTATGGGCATTCATATAAGTTAAGGTATGATATGAACTGCTTACTTCTTCTGTGGTTTCACCACTTGCTTATACTCTGCCATTGTCATATTACATGTTAGATGTACTTCTTATACATTTGATACACTACTGTAATTACATCTTTCCTTGTCACCTGTTTTTGCTACTACTGACTATATTGCAGCTTTTATTCATTCCCTTCCGCCCAGTGCCTTGGAGTCACCGGGGGAGAGGATGTGAAGCCACTTAGTCTTTATGACTAATGGTTGTTACACCACTACTTTTAGGAGCAACAGCGTACTACACAGGAGGACAGATAGGCCAGGGTGACAGTGCTGGTGATTACGATACCTTGGCTACCGTCAGCGGCAGATTTGAGCGAGTGGTTAGAATGTAGCCTTAGGGCAAGTTTATACTCTGATGTTATACAGGAGCTTGTGTAGCTTCCTGTCTTTCTTTTTGTTCTGTTTGGACATTGTTACTTAATTGTGAATAAATGGCTTCTATTGTTCTATTATTGATGGGTTGGCGCTGTTCAATTGGTTTGGCCGACAGGATAGGCGTCTTGTTGGGGAGGTTAGCTTGTGCACTGGCACTTCTGTTAGGAGACTGTCCTGGGCATAGGACTCCCCTCGGCCATGTCTTGTGTTCCGGGAGGGGGGTCTTACAAATGGTATCAGCTTGCAACGATCCTGAGATAAAGAAGTCCATTAAACCACTAGGCCACCATGTTAGCTAAATCAGTTTGAGGACAAACTGATGCAGCGGAAGTGGTGGTGTGCCCATGTGTGATTCACATTAAGTATGTCCACATTTTCCTATAGGATGTGCCAACCTAAGCTAAACTCGTACCCTTACGTATAGATGCTCGCTCATTCCGAGATAGTAATTGGTATTCCCATCCCAACAATTAGAGTTGGTTTGGCATAGGATTATGCCAACCTAACTAGGATACCACTTTGGTCGACTTAGCAGGATATGTCGTGACATACCCTTACCTTATATCGATCTCAGGGATGATGTGGCCAAGCAAAAAATGACCTCAAGTGACTAAGGCAAGAGTTTAACGTGACTATAGATGCCAGAGACTCACACCTTGAGATTTCTATCTCAGATATGGAGTAATATTATCTCCTTACCCAAAATATTAGGAAAATCTCAATGAGATTGGTGCTTGTAGTCTATTATCAGCTTAGTAAAAGACCACTAAGCATGTCTTTATACGGTATGTGGATACCTCCCCCTTCTAATTATGTTGAAGTAACTCAGCCAAAGAGATACGGGGGCTTATCTCTTCATTTATTGGGCTAGTTATGTACCGTCTTGGGTCCCTTGAGGAGTTAGAATCTTTTTAATTTTTGACATTGGAAGTTTTGATCCTTGAGAAGTTGGTTCACCTTAAGCAAGGCGGACTGCTAAGGGAATATTTGGGTTGATAGAAATTTTATTAGCGTTATAGGAGAGGAAAGCATTTTAAAGATGATAATTTTCTCTATATTGTTCTAAGCTTATGTGGATAAGTAACGAAGAGAGTAGTAAATTAACACTTTGGGGATATGCAGCTATGTTGTGATAACATTATAACTGGGAAGTTAACGAAATTCTGTGCATGCATTGCTGGTATGATGATAAACTACCCCTGAGTTTGGAAATTCTTGGTGAACATTCCCTTAGTGTTGTAATTACTTGACATTGGGAAATTAATAAGTGTTAGGTGGTGGAGTCAACAAGATTAATATAACTTGATTGATGATATAAAATCCTAAAAGTTTTTATAAAATAAACATGCCATGGATGATCGTTGGCAGGGATAGTAGGGCGCTTGGAATGGATTTGATTTAGTTTATCATATTGTGAAGTATGACCTACTTTTGGTAGACTGCATAACCCGTGTCGAAGGGAAATCATCCCGAGCCTTGCACCTTGGTTCATGTTGAGTTCAAACATATATAAATGTACAGGATGATTGGATGTTATTTGTACATGCTCTCATTGCAATGAGATGCAGCTTGGGTGTTGTCATGAAAAATTTGAATTTCTACATCACAGCTGATATATAAGTGCGTCGATACGGGGATCTATAGGGTAAGAACTCTAAGTCGAGGAGGATATGCCCCTAAGGTTTGTGCTCATACGTGAGATGAATGTACCATATGGGCGGTGGAAGAAATTTAGTCCAAAAATGTACGGGGGTTTGTCCCTTCGTTTATTGGACTATTTACGTATCGACTTTGTTTTCCCTTAGATCTTGTGTATTTGAAGAATACGTGAACAATGATGATTAGATTCATGATAACCTCTCAATATGGGTGATAGCATCAAGGGTGTTGAGACACGCCGTGAATTGAACACGTGAAGGGGATATTGATGATAAGTTGCACTTACTTTCTTAGTGAGATATGAATATGTCTTTATACGAACAAGTAAGAGTACGTGTAGCATTTTACCTCGACAAGGTAGATTTCTAAAGGCTTTGTACCGTTGGATAAGGTATATGTTCACGGTTGAGGAGCCCTTAAATGAAATGATTTAAATCACAGGATAAAAGTGGCGCAAATTTTTGAATCTGGTGCAAATCAAAGTAGAACCGGGAGTAGACAAAAGTAACACTTGACTCGAGGTCACGTGTTATTAGAAGGGAACAATGTGATCATCACCCATGCGAGGTGTAGAGTCATGGATTCGTCTTACTTTGAGTCTCGATAACGTTCATAATATCACCAGAACCAAATGATAAGCATCATCGTATGATCACGTGCGGAATTTGGAAACTTTTTGGAAACATAAACGCTTTCTGAGCTTAAACCCTTGAGAAAGTAGCATCATTTTTGGTAGTTGGTGCATTTAAAGGGCATAATGTCATGGCAAGTTGTTGGAAATCTTGCCCACATGATTCCTGATTTGAAGAAGTCATCATTTCAAGAGATCTTCACTATGTATTTGATTGTACATCTAGTTCATAATCTCAGGAAAATATAAGTACACATCATCGAGAAGAACAGGCGATATCGTCGACAATACGTGCTTGTCGTCATAATGACGGGCAGAGAAGCAGCCGCTGAGAAGCAAAGTATTCGTCGAACGCTGAGACATGGCAAGATAGTCGAACGAAGAATGCCGATCGTCGAACGCTGAGACATGGCGAGATCGTCGAACGAAGAATGCTGATCGTCGAACGCTGAGACGTGGAGGGATCGTCGAACGCTGAGATGTGGAGAGATCGTCAAACGCAGAGAAGAATCAAAGATATCGAAAGAAGGATTATCGTCGAGTAAACAACATGATTACGACGGCATATTGCAAGAAAGAGGATCTCAACGACACAGTCAGAAACGGCATATCGTCGTATGTGAAGAATCGCCAGGATGTCTCGTATTGTTGTGATGCCAGCATCAGAGGCAGGAGAAAGAAGACATGAAGGTCTACCAGAGTTCATGGCATCGACAAAGGGCTATTGTCGAGATATTATCCATGTTGTCATAACAATGGAAATATCGTCGAGACAGATTCAAATCGTGCAGACGTACTATCAGAAGTTAATGCCGCCGCCTGATTATCCAATCAGCGCGTGCACTTAATGAATCGAGGCATTAGCGCGTACTCCAAAAAGAAAAAGATATCAGCGCGTGCTAAAAGGGAATGGTGGTCTGACACATAAAGAAACTTCTTAGAAGACCGTTGGGAGACATCATAGTCTTATAAAAGGATATATGAGGCTACCCTAAAAAGTGAATCATTAAGAAAGAACTTGCGCACATAGTAAATTGAAAAACACAAGCGTCGCAAGAAAGAAAGAGTAAAGGAAGGAGCAGTCATCTTCATCGACTGCTAAGAAGCCAATCCTCATCTGGCTAAGAAAAGATTTCAAGAAGAAGAACCGTGCGCTCAAGATCTGATTCAGAACAATCTTCTTCAATCTCAAGGAGCCAATCTTCAACAGGCTAAATATATCGATCTTCATCCGGCAGGAGAAACATTTTATTATTGTATTTTCTTATAAGGCTTGCGGTCCAAATTGTCTAGCTTGAGGGCTGGAGAGCTGTGAGGCTTGCGGGCCACGGCAGTGCACTTGCGGGTGCGACTTGTTGAGCTTGAGGGCTCTGGTGCAGTAGGGGTTTGCGGGCCTAGGCTGTAGGCACAGGATTTGCGGGTCTGTGTTGTATTGGGCTTGAGGGCCTGAGTGTCGAGCTTGCGGGCTCGGGGGCAGTAAGGGCTTGAGGGCTTAGGCTGTTGGGACTTGCGGGTCCGTGTTGTAAGGCTTGAGGGCCTGAATCTTTTGGCGGAGTTTGCCGATCCTAGCACACTGCTGGGTAGGCGTAAAGGGAAAGAGGACTACTCAACACACCCCGTCTTGAGGAACCTCTATAGATCTCGTGTCGTCTGGTTTGACGTATTTGTGTGTTAACTTTGTGCATTGCTTGAATATCGATAACTCACACTAATAGATAAAAAGTACAAAGATCACCTAACACCCCCCCCCCTCTAGGTGAACGTTCCATCTCTAATAAGTGGTATCAAAGCCAGGTTGATCAAAAGGAGACTTAACAGTCCGATCTAGATCAGGAATGACTCACCATGGCCGGTGGAGATCCAAATCGCGAAATGAGAGCCATGAAACTTCCCATCTGCACAAAAGATAATTTCCCTATTTGGAAGGAAAGAGTAAGACTCTTCATGGAGGCAGCTGACCCAAGAATCTACCTGACAATCAAGCAGGGTCCCTTCATCCCTACCACTGCCTCCACTATTGATCCAACCAGGCAGGCGATAAAAAAAATGAAGACATGACCAAAGAAGAGCTGGACATGGCAGGTCTAGACAAGAGGGCACAAAACGTCATCGTAAGTGCCATAGATGACTCAACCCTCCAAAATATAATTCATTGCAAAATGTCCAAGGAGATGTGGGACTCTGTGATTGTATACATGGAGGGTACTGAAGAGGTAAGGGATGACAGGAAATCTCTCCTCAACCAGCAATATGAAGCCTTCAAACAAGGCAAGAACGAAACAATCTCCAACTGCTATGAGAGATTTTTCAAGATCGTGAATGGACTGAGAAACTACAACAGAGAGTTCACAAACTCGGATCTAAATGACAAATTTCTCAGATCCCTCACAAAGGAATGGGACATCAAGATATGCGACATTAGAGAGATGGGCCAACTGGGCAACATGGAGCCCAAGAACCTATATGGGAAGCTGCTGTCTCATGAACTTCAGCTTAATACAAGGAAAGGTGAAGAAGAAGAAAGCTCAAAGGTGAGCTCAAGAGAAAGATTGGTGGCTCTAAAGGCAGAGAGCACCAGAAGATTCAAGGGAAAGACCTCTGCTTCTCAAAATAGAACTGAGAACAGTGAGGAATCAGAAGCCAGCTCCTCTGACTCTGATGATACTGATAGAGAGGTGGCCCTCCTCTCAAAAGAATTTAGAAAACTGCTACACAGAAGGAGGAGGGACAACATCAGAAGCTCCTCCTCAAGCTCCAGAAGATCTGATCATCAGGACAGATCCAGGGCTCCTAGGGAGGACAGGTATAAATCCAACTCTAGTAAATATGATTTAAATAATTCTGTTTGCTATTCTTGCAGCAAAACAGGTCACATGGCTGCAGACTGCCCCTCCAATAAAAAGGAGTCAAGGAACCACGAAGAGAGAAGAAGCTCTAGGAGCAAGAGAACCTCTGAAAAGGGGTTCGTGGCAAAGAAGACCAAAACATTGAGTGACTCTGAGTCAAGCTCCTTCGGGACTAAGGATGAAGCACTTATTGGACTGATGGCCATCAATGAAGGTAACCAGGATGACAACTCTCCTGGAAAGGTAAAACACATAACTTCTCTATCTACCTCCGAATCTGGATCAGTGGCAGATTCTTTGCATGATGATGAGGAGGTGTCTGCTGCCAACAGCACAACCCCAAGATCTCAGTATGAAGTTGAATCTGAACTAATAAGGCAATATAAATCCTTATGGAAAGCCTTCAAAAATAGTAAGAAACTCCTCAAGGTGCAAACCAAGGAGTTAGAATCCTTGAAGCCTGTCCAATCCAAGCTCCAGGAGACATCTGGGAAGCTAACTTCTATGAGCAAAGAAGTGGACAAGCTTAAGGAAGCCATAAGGCTTAAGAATGCTGAGTTAGGACATAAAAACAAGGTCATTAGGGACCTTGAGGAAATGTTGTTGGCTGAGAAGAAACTTGCTTCCAGCCTCTCAATGCCCAAAACTATCCTGCCAGCAACTGACACCTTCTCTGGACAGTTCAGAGCTGGTATCAGCTTGAATCAGGAGCCAGTCATGGGCAAAAATTCTGAAGTTGGACCCTCTTACAAGAAGGTGTTGTTAGCAAGTCCTTCAGCCCACAGACCTGCAGCAACAGCAGACAAGAGAATGGGAAAGGCTATTCCTACAAAGCCTGCTCCCAAGAAGGTGAACCAAAGAGTGGTGAAGCCAATTCCTCCCCCGGCACACACACATGAGGTTCACCCTAGATCTGTTAGACAAGAAGCCTTCTCTCCTGCTCATCAGCACTGTCATCCTACTCAGATGATGAAGCAGAAGAGAAGATATAATAGATATGAATGTTGGTGGTGCGGGAAAGTAGGCCACTTTGCATTGCACTGTTGGTTCAACCCAACTAGGCTCAATACAAGGAGAGTACAGAATCCTCCGAGGTATGCGATTCCATTCTATCACCCTAACAAAAACCAAGGACCCAATCCCTATTAGGTACCTGAGGAGAAGTAATTTGTTTTGCAGGTAGATCCAAATGCCAACCGATCTCCAATTTGGTATTTGGACAGTGGCTGCTCCAGGCATATGACTGGAGTCAGAAAGTATTTGAAAGAATTCATCCCTGTGGAGAATGGACCGACTGTTATCTTTGGAGGTTCAGAAAAGGGAGTGACCAGGGGCTACGGCAGCGTAACTAATGGGTTAATTACCATCACAAAGGTAGCTTATGTGGAGGGGTTGAGACACAACCTCATAAGCATAAGTCAGCTTTGTGATCTAGGCTTCGTTATTATTTTCCACAAGGACAAGTGTCTAATTAAGAAGTCCTCAGATTCTGAGACTACCTTAACTGGCACTCGGAGTGGGAACATTTATTGCTTAAATTTCCTTAATACAAATTCTTTCATGCCCATATGTCTTATAGCTGATGGCAAAGAGGCTCTATGTGTACAAGGGCACAAGAGACTTGCACACATCAACTATAAGACAATGGGCAAGCTTTTCTCACAAAACCTGATCAGAAATGGACATGACATTAAGTGCATCAAAGATGGTCCTTGTCAAGCCTGCCAACTTAGAAAGCAGACTAGGACAAGCTTTAAAAGCATCTCTAACAAAGAGTCAACAAGGTGCTTATTTTTACTACACATGGATTTATTTGGTCCTATGTCAGTTCATAGCTTAGGAGGGAAGGCATACACCCTTGTAGTTGTTGATGACTACTCAAGGTTCACTTGGGTATTCTTCCTCAAAAAGAAATCAGATACCCTCGATATCTTGAAGAATTTTGTCAGGCAGATCCAGAATGAGATGAGCTGCACTGTGGTCAAATTCAGAAGTGACCATGGGACAGAATTTCAGTCAGGGGCCATGATAGAATTCTGCCAAGACCTAGGTATCTCCCAAGAATTCTCCTCCCCCAGAACTCCTCAACAAAATGGGGTTGCTGAAAGGAAGAACAGAACCTTGATAGAGGCTAGCAGGACAATGCTAAGTGACTCCTCATTACCAGAATACTTCTGGGCAGAGGCTGTCAACACTGCTTGTCACATGATAAACAGGGCCTCTATCATCAAAAACCACAAGAAAACTCCCTATGAGCTAATGAAGGGCAGAAAACCAACTCTATCCTACTTTAGGATCTTTGGTAGCAAATGCTATGTCCTTAATAATGGGAAATCCAAACTAACTATGTTTGCTGAGAAAAGCTGTGAAGGTATATTTGTTGGATACAACTCCTACAACTGGGCATACAGAGTATACAACCTCAATACCCAAACAGTGGAAGAATCTGTTCATGTTGTATTTGATGAGACTAGCCTTATCCATAAGGGTTGTTCTAGTTCTCTAGTGAATGCAGGTATATTAGAAAGATTAGAGAAGCTATCCATTGAAGACAATGTTGACACCTCATTCAACAATAAGAATCGGCCAGTGATGGTTGAAATAGAGGTAGAACCTATAGAAGATACAGAAACGACAGAAGAATTGCGGCCTGCAGAAGTAGCTCCTGCAGAAATACCCAGACCACTTCCAACTGCCTTAAGACAAGTAAGAGATCATCCCCAAGTGCAGATAATAGGAAATGTCAACCAAGGGGTGCTAACAAGGAGTAAAGCTGCAAATCAAGCATTGCACCTGAGTTTTCTCTCTCAAATTGAACCCAAGAAATTTGAGGAAGCAAATAAGGATCCATTTTGGATTGCTGCAATGCAGGAGGAACTGAATCAATTTAAAAGATGCAAAGTGTGGAAATTGGTTCCAAGACCCCAAGGACACAACATCATAGGAACCAAATGGGTTTACAGGAACAAATTGGATGAAAATGGACTCATCACTAAGAATAAAGCAAGACTTGTGGAAAAAGGCTACAGACAAGATGAGGGGATAGATTTTGATTAGACATTCGCTCCAGTAGCCAGACTGGAAGAAATAACACTGTTCCTTGCCTATGCAGCATACAAAGGTTTCAAGGTCTACCAAATGGATGTGAAGTCAGCCTTCCTAAATGGTGACCTCAATGAGGAAGTATATGTAGAGCAGCTTTCAGGTTTTGTTGACTCCACTCATCCTGATTATGTTTACTTTCTTAGAAAAGCACTTTATGGCTTAAAACAGGCACCTAGGGCCTGGTATGAGACTCTGTCAAGCTTTCTAATTGAGAATAAGTTCTCAAGGGGAAAGATTGATAAGACATTGTTCCTAAGGGAAGTGAAGGGCAAGATCTTGCTGGTACAGATCTATGTAGATGACATCATCTTTGGCTCTATAGATAACAATCTCTGCAAAAAGTTTGCCAACTTAATGCAGGGAAAGTTTGAGATGAGCAGTATGGGTGAGCTCAAATACTTCCTAGGTCTCCAAGTGAAACAATCTGAAGATGGGATTTTCATCTCTTAGACCAAATTCACTAGGGGCTAGTCAAGAAATTTGGATTGGAGAGTGCTTCTTCAATGAAAACTCCAATGAGAACCAATGTGTCTCTGGACAAGGATGAGAAGGGCATACCCTTTGATGAAACCAAGTACAGATGCATGATTGGATCCTTGCTCTATCTAACTACAAGTAGGCCTGACATAATGTTTGCTACATGTGTCTGTGCTAGATATTAGGTGAATCCTAAGGAATCTCACTATGTCTCTGTCAAGAGAATCTTAAGATACCTAAAGGGTACATCAAATCTTCGCTTATGGTAACCTAGGAACAATGAGTGTGAACTGATTGGTTATTCAGATGCAGATTATGCAGGGTGCAAGGAAGATAGAAAGAGTACCTCAAGGACATGCCAATTCCTTGGTGGAAGACTGATTTCCTGGAGCAGTAAGAAGCAGACCAATGTGGCAATCTCGACAATAGAATCAGAGTATATCTCTGTTGGGAGCTGTTGTGCCCAACTGCTATGGATTCAACATCAACTTGAAGACTACAATCTAAAGATGACCAAAACACCGCTATTTTGTGACTCTTCAAGTGCCATCTCAATTGCTAAGAACCATGTATCTCACAGCAGGACTAAGCATATTGAGATCAGGTATCACTTCATCAGGGAGCATGCGGAAAATGAAGATATCACCCTTGAATTTGTCCCAACAGACAAACAAGTGGCTGATATATTCACAAAGCCCCTAGATGAAGCTAAGTTTAACTTCTTCAAATTCCAATTGGGAATGTTAAACTTAGAGTAACCCTCAACTTTACTATTTACTAATGCCTTTCTAGATGAGTGGTCAGAAAATCTCACAGGACCTTGAAGAATCATGCCTGAGCAAGGGGGAGCTTGTCCTACTCCTTGGTTAGAAAAGCAGAAGGCAAGAAGTCAGAAAGGGGGAGAAATGGTGCTCAAGTAGTGCTCAAGAAGACCTTAAAGGCAGGGGGAGCAAGGAAGAGGCATCAAATCAAGGGGGAGCTACAAACTTGATGTACTCCAAGAGTTCTGCAAAAGATAAGTTAAATCTTTAAACAGTTTCATCTAAGATTATGATATTTAATGTCAAGTGAAAGTATGCTTGAATTGAGATTCTAACTTCTTTAAATAGGGGGAGATTATTGGGAATCTTGCCCACATGATTCCTGATTTGAAGAAGTCATCATTTCATGAGTACTTCACTTTGTATTTGATCGTACATCTAGTTCATAATCTCTGGAAAATATAAGTACACATCGTCGAGAAGAACATGCAATATCGTCGACAATACGTGCTTGTCGTCGTAATGACGGGCAGAGCAGCAGCTGTTGAGAAGCAAAGTATTCGTCGAACGCTGAGACATGGCAAGATCGTCGAACGAAGAATGCCAATCGTTGAACGCTGAGACATGGCGAGATCGTTCGAACGAAGAATGTTGATCGTCGAACGCTGAGACGTGGAGAGATCGTCGAACGCTGAGACGTGGAGAGATCATCGAACGCAGAGAAGAATCAAAGATATCGAAGGAAGGATTGTCGTAGAGTAAACAACATGATTACGACGACATATTGTAAGAAATAGGATCTCAACGACACAGTCAGAAACGAAATATCATCGTATGTGAAGAATCGCCAGGATGTCTCGTATTATTGTGATGCCAGCATCAGAGGCAGAATAAAGAAGGCATGAAGGTCTACCAGAGTACATGGCATCGACAAAGGGCTGTCGTCGAGATATTATCTATGTCGTCATAACAATGGAAATATCATCGAGACAGATACAAATCATGCAGACATACTATCAGCAGTTAATGCCATCGCCTGATTGTCCAATCAGCACGTGCACTTAATGAATTGAGGCATTAGCGTGTACTCCAAAAAGAAAAAGATATCAGCGCATGCTAAAAGGGAATGGAGGTCTGACACATAAAGAAACTTCTTAGAAGACCGTTGGGGGACATTGCAGTCTTATAAAAGGATATATGAGGCTGCCCTAAAAAGTGAATCATCAAGAAAGAACTTGCGCACATAGTAAATCGAAAAACACAAGCGCCGCAAGAAAGAAAGAGTAAAGGAAGGAGCAGTCATCTTCATCGACTGCTAAGAAGCCAATCCTCATCTGGCTAAAAAAAGATTTGAAGAAGAAGAACCGTGCGCTCAAGATCTGATTCAGAACAATCTTCTTCAATCTCAAGGAGCCGATCTTCAACAGGCTAAAGGTGCCGATCTTCATCCGGCAGGAGAAACATTTTATTATTGTATTTTCTTGTAAGGCTTGCGTGCCAAACTGTCTAGCTTGAGGGATGGAGAGCTGTGAGGCTTGAGGGCCAGGGCAGTGCACTTGCAGGTGCGACTTGTCGAGCTTGAGGGCTCGGGTGCAGTAGGGGCTTCGGGCCTAGGCTGTAGGCATAGGTCTTGTGGGTATGTGTTGTGTTGGGCTTGAGGGTCTGAGTGTCGAGCTTGCGGGCTCGGGGGCAGTAAGGGCTTGATGGCTTAGGCTGTTGGGACTTGCGGGTCCATGTTGTAAAGCTTGAGGGCCTGAAGCTTTTGGAAGAGTTTGCCGAGCCTAGCACACTGCTGGGTAGGCGTAGAGGGAAAGCGGACTACTCAAGACCCCCCATTTTGAGGAACCTCTATAGATCTCGTGTCATCTGGTTTGACTTATTTGTGTGTTAACTTTGTGCATTGCTTGAATATCAATAACTCACACTAATAGAACAAAAAGTTCCAAGATCACCTAACACCCCCCCCCCCCCCCCCCCCCCCGCCCTCTAGGTGAACGTTCCATCTCTAATACAAGTACGGTGGTGTGAGTGCAGCACTTGACTATTATGTGGATTTGAAGTCAAGCGGTAAACATCCATGAAGTCTAACCATTGTAATTATCTTGCCATAACTGGATATTGGGCTTGGTTGGTGTCTTTTGCATGAATGCCCTTGCACATGAATTATTATAACATGATCATAACGGTTGTTGAAACTTAATATCAAGTGGATGTCATGCAAAGTGTAAAAGATGTGTGTTGTATGAATGATTGCCCTAGACGAGGTGACATTGATGGAATCGGTTGATAATGATATGGATAATGATGGTGGTACTAGAAGATGAGGTTAAGGCTTGTTTCTACATCTTTAGTACATAAGAGAGATGATCTTGTGGATATAATAACCGTTTGGGTATTTGAGCTTTGACCCAAGGAAATGACATCGTGAATTTTATGGTTGATCACCCGTTTGACTTCGAGGCCATCCTCATTTAATACTAAAATTTTGGATGCGCTGAAGTGATGATGTTGAAAGTGCTACACATTATTTGGATAACGATGCCTGAGATTGGAAGAATCAATTTATTTTTGCGAATCTAAAGCACATGACTCCCTTGGAGGAGGATTCCAAATTTTATCCAGAGGCACGAGTGGTAACTGATGTTGTGTTGTGCCGCCCTAACAATTGTTAGTGGTGTGCTTTGCGAAGAGGTGCTTGCGACCTTCATTCCGCCGTTCTCTCCATTCCATTCGTATGCCTACTCGTCCATCCGCCCTTGCGACGCAGCGCGCTCAAGGCCTGCCTAGTCTCCATCCCGCCAAGCGAAGCATTGCATAGCGGCATTGCATAGGAGTAGTTGATAGCTTTTATTTTATTCACAAACCAAATCCCCCATTTCCGCATCCATCCGCTCGAAAGGACTTCAATCTCAAGTCCTTCCTCGATAATAAACTCCACCTTACTGTGTTCCTTTGAGATCGATACTTGGGGATTCATTCCCATTTTATATTACTTGAACGATCGGTACACTGCCGTTTCGTGCCGCAGTCGAGCTACCGCCTATAGCGGTGTGCGAGATTTGCGCCATTAAGTTTTTGGAAAACTTGATGGCGCAAATCTCGCACACCGCTATAGGCGGTAGCTCGACTGCGGCACGAAACGGCAGTGTACCGATCGTTCAAGTAATATAAAATGGGAATGAATCCCCAAGTATCGATCTCAAAGGAACACAGTAAGGTGGAGTTTATTATCGAGGAAGGACTTGAAATTGAAGTCCTTTCGAGCGGATGGATGCGGAAATGGGGGATTTGGTTTGTGAATAATAAAATAAAACAACTACAACTACTCCTATGCAATGCCGCTATGCAATGCTTCGCTTGGCGGAATGGATACTAGGCAGGCCTTGAACGCGCTGCGTCGCAAGGGCGGATGGACGAGTAGGCTAACGGATCGAACTATGCAGGCCTTGAGCGCGCTGCTTCGTTAGGCAGGATGGAATACACGGGCCGCTATGCCACGCTTCGGTAGGCGGATGGGCGAGTAGGCTAACGGTATGAGGGTCGTCGGCACCTCTTCGACAAGCACGCCACTAGCAATTGCTAGTGCGGCACACGAACGTGACGGCGGGATGGAGGATGGAATGGGGCACTCCTCATTCACACATATGAATAATATGATTCCATAAACATGAAATAAACATTAATAAACAAGATTCATAGTGTCATCATCTAAATATAGAAATTACAAACAAATACAACCACACAAGTAGAAGGAAGAGGCAAGAGATACGACTGAATCCGGAGTCTCGTTGTAGATTCACGGTAGGAATCGTCGGGTTGTCAATCCACGTCCTAGCTCGGTCCCAACTGCGTCCGGGGTAGAGGAGGGCTGTCACACCTCCCAATGGACCCGTCTTCTCCAGCGTTTTACAATCCGGCCACGTCCGATGCGAAGAACTCCTTTCTTGGCGATGAAGATGAGTGGAATCTCCTCCTTGAATCTCTTGGATGATGGAGAAGGCCTAGGGGGGCGGAGAACCAGCGAAAGGGGCAAAAACGGCGGACTGAACGGAGTTCCCGATCGTGATCCCGCCCTAATTCGCGAACAGGATAATATATAGGCACTGAACTGAATACTGCGCACGGTCATTGGCGCACGACCAGTGGTCGTGCGCACTATCATCCTGTGATCGTGCGCCTGCCTGGACGGAGCCTGCAAGGGAAGAAAATTATAAAATACAATGTTCGCACGACCAGTAACCTCATGTGTATCGGGGTCACTGATCTTAAGGGGATTTAGATCAAAGGTGTAATGAAAGTTGGTTTATTAAGGTGAGGGAACAAGGAAGTATGGGTTTCGGTTGTCTCCAACCTGCCCATAGAGTGGGCGTGGCTATAAATCCAACTATGTCTTATCACCATAATATTTGTGTATGCCTCAGGAGGAGAGAGACTTAAGATCTCTCTGTGCATAATTTGGATTATAAGTGACATGAAGTATAACAGAAGTACACACGGGAGAGATTGGAAGTGAGGTGATGTGAATGAGTTGTGACCCTCACTAGTGGTGAGCGGGATTTAAAGTGTACTACAGATGACTTTGTGATTTGAACTTAAACCCTATAACCTCAACTTAAATTTCGGGGACGAAATTGTTTCTTCGTTTATTGGATTTGTAATGTCCCACTTCAAACTAGACCCCTCGGGTGACACGGGTCACTTAGAGATGCTCAGACTAGGTGGGATCTGGAGATCCTAATAGTTAGGTTAAAAGAGGCTCTTAATGATAAATGTTGACAAAAATCATATTGATTACATCCACTTGAAAAGAAATGAAGTTCCAACCATTAGTAAAGAGAGAAATCTGTAAGTGTTTTGGAGCTGGGTTGTTATGGAAGAATACTTGGGGGTGATTGACAAGGATCTGCTTCCTATCGACTAATAGGGAAATTCGTCGAACGTAGTTCACCTTCTGTTTGTCGAGCGCAGCGCACCGTCTGTTCGTCGAACGCAGTTCACCTCCAGTTTGTTGAATGCAGTTCACCTTCTGTTCGTCGAACGCAGCTCACCATCTGTTCATCGAACGCAGTTCACCTCCAGTTTGTTGAACGCAGTTCACCTTCTGTTCGTCGAAAGCAGCTCACCTTCTGTTCGTCGAACACAGTTCACCTCCAGTTCATCGAACGTAGTTCACCTTCTATTCGTCGAATGCATCTCACCTTCTATTCGTCGAACGCATCTCACCTTCAGTTCATCGAACGCAGTTCACCTTTAGTTCATTGAACACAGTTCACCTCCAGTTTGTCGAATGCAGTTCACCATCTGTTCGTCGAATGCAGCTCACTGTCTGTTCGCCGAACGCAGCTCACCATCTTTTTTTCAAATGCAGCTCACCTCCAGTTCGTCGAACGCAGCTCACCTCCAGTTCGTCGAACGCAGCTCACCTCCAGTTCATCGAACGCAGTTCACCGTCAGTTCGTCGAATGCAGCACACCATATGTTCATCGAACGCAGCTCACCGTCTGTTTGTCGAACGCAGCTCACCTTCAGTTCGTCGAACGGCGTTCGACGAACGGACATGCCCTTTCTTTTCTCGAGAAATCAGGCGATTTTCAACATGCCATGGAAATGGAAACTGTATTTAATGCCATTAATGCTATCTATTTATCTCTCTTTCTAGCTTTCTCTCCTTCTCTCCTTCTCCCCTAGCCGAATGGGCTGGAATAATGGAGTCAGAAGAGTATTCTTCTTCATCTTCTTCTTCTTCTTCTTTTCCCTCACCTTAAGGTTTCAACTTAGGGTTCTTGAAGGAGCAAGCTTGGAGAAGGAATTGGAGCTTGGTAGACCACCATCCCGCTGCCATGAAGATGAGCTTGAATCATGGCTGGAAAATAAGGTGACTTCCGACCCCTCTCCCTTGGTGCTAGATCGTAGAGAAAATTAGGAGAGGTGTTGAGCTCAAAAGAGCTTGGCTTGTGAGTTAATGGAGTTTCCTAGGAAAAGACCAAACCAGATCTTTCTTGTTAGGGCACCGATTGCCGCGAAAGTTCCTTCAATAACTTCTTATCTTTAAAAGGAAGAGATAGAATTTGATTTTGTTGAAATTCATGGTCTATGGAGGGAGTATTGGATGGGAGAAGGTGTAATGAACTAACCCTTGTTTTTGGGGAAGATGATGAATAGTCCCCTGTTTTGTAGGGTTTCAAATTATTTCTTATGTGAAAAGATGAGGAGTAGATTCCCTGTTAAAAACTCATGTTAATTAGGGTTATTAATTATATAATTGTGTGATAAAAGTAATGATAGCCCCTTGCTAAAGAAGTTCAAATTATATCATTTCACTTGGTTATTAATGGGGTAAAATTGTGTGCAGCTGGGTTCAAGCCAATTTTTAGGCTTGATCCCACTGGAATTAGACTTCGTGCTCAACACAATAGTTGTAGCCCTCAGAAAGAGATTTTCGACGATACGTTATCCGTTTTCTGTAGTGACCTGTAGCTCCCTACAAGTCCAGTCGAGTGGACGTTCCAGAAAGCTGGGAGGTGATGAGTGTGTGCTATTTTGCTGTCCAGATTTCTGCAGTTGACTTCAGAGCAGATTTTATGTAGGACCCACTTGGATCTAGGTTTAGGACTCAACATGAATGTTGTATCCCTTGATGTTAGCTTTCCAAAATGGGGTGGATCATAATTTTTGGACCACTGTAGCACCCAGAAATCCAGTTTTAGTAAACGGTGTCATTACACTTTCGATCTCAGTATTTTGTGGATTTCCCTTAATATACTGGTTGGATGCTCATGAAAATTGGTGGAGACATAGGTGATAACAATATGTAGATCCCTGTTGGATTTCATAATTTTTGGATAAGTAGTATTAAAGCTATTACTGTTTCGCTTGATAATTTGGAGATAAAAATGCTAAATGTGAAGCCCGATTGGGCCAAAATTTTGTATGAATCATGTACATGCTAGTATTGACCTGTGATAATGATTTAAGATTTATATCTGTTGGGATGATTCCTTAAATGAACCTTCAATTGTTAGTTTCAGGTGGAACCATAAACAGGGCATGTGTGGTTGATGGTGAAGGTAAATTACATTTATTATGGGTGAGATCTAAGTGTTTAACATTGTTTATAATGGTCATATAAATGTAGAGCACCGTAAATACGTATCGCATAATACAATGAGGTCGAAATTTGGTGGTAATGATTCCGGCATGAATTATGACTTATAGTTGAAGTTTTTGTGGATTTGGTTTTAGAATGAATCCATAATCAAACGTGCCGCTATAAATTATTATGCTGAAATGAGAGGTTAAGGTGCTCATTTAGACGAGGATTTTGGAAACGTGATGTTAAACGCACAAGTGGTCCTACACGATCTAGTATGGTAATTTCCATGTTATACACACGCTACTGCATAGAGTCATGACAACTCGGTATGAGTTGCATTGATGGTTTGGTGTGGATTATTAGATATGGTTATATCTTGTGGTGAAATGTTAAGGACCCGGTTGTTGCCGGACTTGGATGCTAATTAGCATCGGTTGAACTGGTATGATGTGAAAGGTAGGAAGGCTCCATCAATGAGTCCCTGGGTGCTTGATTGCACGGGTGTGCATGGGAATTACATGAATGTGCATGGTTTACACATGATGGTGTAACGATCCGGGTTGGAGGATTACTTGTGGCGGGTCTACGGGCTTGCTAGTCGTGACACTGACAGAAGCCGGCAGTTAGACTCTATACCGGTTGTGTTGGACTCTTGGTGCTCACCTACCCAGGTCCCCTTCTGTGTCCTTGAAGGCTCAGCATGATGTGAGCAGTACGCAGGGTCTCCTCTATGTGTTCTTAGCATCGAGGCGTACAGAGGCCTAGGACTGGTAGTGTTCATACCCTCCTAGTAGTGGAGGTGCTCATTCCACTGTCTCCTCCTAGCCACGATGGGAGACGCCTGAGTGGTTAGCTACCTCTCAAAAAGCGAGAACTATAGGTCTATGTCGACAGAGCAACTATGCATGGGTGAGTCATCATATCATATTCATTGCATTGCATTCATCATTCATAATCATAGCATTGCACAGCATCGAGTCCATCTTATAAATTAGTATGGGCTCTTTTATATGATGGGTTCCAGCATGGAAACCTGAACTTATAAGTTTGTATGGGCATTCATATAAGTTAAGGTACGATATTAACTGCTTACTTCTTCTGTGGTTTCACTACTTGCTTATACTCTGCCATTGTCATATTACCTGTTAGATGTACTTCTTATACATTTGATACAATTGTAATTACATCTATCCTTGTCACCTGTTTTTGCTACTACTGACTATATTGCAGCTTTTATTCATTCCCTTCCGCCCGGTGCCTTAGAGTCGTCGGGGAAGAGGATGTGAAGCCACTTATTCTTTATGTCTAACGGTTGTTACACCACTACTTTTAGGAGTAGCAGCATACTACACAGCAGGACAGCCAGGCCAGGGTGACAGTGCTGGTGATTACGATACCTTGGCTACCGTCAGCGGCAGATTTGAGCGAGTGGTTAGAATGTAGCCTTAGGGCAAGTTTATACTCTGATGTTATACAGGAGCTTGTGTAGCTTCCTATCTTTCTTTTTGTTCTGTTTGGACATTGTTACTTAATTGTGAATAAATGACTTCTATTGTTCTATTATTGATGGGTTGGCGCTATTCAGTTGGTTTGACCGACAGGATAGGCGTCTTGTGGGGGAGGCTAGCTCGTGCGCTGGCACTTCCGCAAGGCGGCTGTGCTGGGCATTGGACTCCCC
The DNA here is from genome assembly GCA_033032865.1 of Dactylorhiza incarnata. Lineage (NCBI taxonomy): Eukaryota > Viridiplantae > Streptophyta > Magnoliopsida > Asparagales > Orchidaceae > Dactylorhiza > Dactylorhiza incarnata. Next base: position 1,473,878 of record JAWHQI010000103.1, on the reverse strand, counting down.
TCGCCGGTGTCTTGTGTTCCGGGAGGGGGGTCTTACATGCTCCATATGATGGATGTGAATAAAGAGTTATTCACCAAACATACAAGAGTTGCATTGTGATGCAATTGACAAATGTTGTCTACCTAAATAACCGCATTATGAGAGGAACGCCACAGCGGACTCATTGTGTTGGTGAAATACAGATCTTGTCCACTAAGAGAGTAGCTCGCATAAACTCTCGGAATCAAAATTAAGGGTTGTCGATTTGATTAAAATAGTGGGAACTTTTAATAAAAGTACTTATTAAATAAAATGTATTTTGAAATATAGTACTAAAATCTATTTTGCAAAATTTCTTGTAGAATATCCATGGCAAGTGGATCTCACTCTACCTTGTCCATGAGAGCTATCCTTGAGAAGGATAAGCTCTACGGGATGAACTTCCTTGACTGGTACAGAAACTTGAGAATTGTTCTAAGGGAAGAGTGCAAGCTCTATGTCTTGGAAGGGGAAGCCCCTACAGAGCCGACCGGGAATGCTCCGCGAGAAGATAAAGATGCTTACAAGAAGTATCAAGACGATACCCTGGATGTGGAATGCCTCATGCTTTCTATCACGTCCTCTGAGCTTCAGAGGCAACACGAGAGCATGTGTGGTTATAAGATTATTGAGCACCTTAAGAAAATGTTCGAGCGACAAGCACGGCAAGAGAGGTTTGACATATCCAAGGCATTATTTCAGTGCAAGATGGGAGCTCGAGACTCAGTAGGGACTCACATACTCAAGATGATTGGGTATATAGAGAACCTTGAAAGACTGGGTTTTCCCTTAGGCCAAGAGTTGGCCACAGATCTGATCCTATAATCATTTCCAGACAGTTATGAGCAGTTTGTCTTGAACAATAACATGAATGAAATAGACAAGACCCTTCCCGAGCTCCTAGGCATGTTGAGAACTGCAAAAAATAATATGAAGAAGGTCAAGCCTGCTAGCCCCATACTGATGGTGCATACAGGCAAGGGAAAGGCCAAGGGATTGAAGAAGACAAAGATAGGATCTAAGTCTCTTCTTGATCCCAAATCTTGTGCACTGAAAAAGAAAGGTCTGGCGAAGGAAGGAAAGTGCCACCACTGCGGTAAGGCTGGGCTTTGGACACGGAACTGTACCCTCTATATTGAGGATCTGCAAATGAAGTAGGGAAGTGTGACTTCCACTTCAGGTATTTACGTTATAGGGATAAACCTTTCTGCTCCATTATCTTGGGTATTGGATACCGGATGTGGTTCTCACATTTTGTTGGGAAAAACCCTTGATTTAACTTAACAAATTAACTAAAAGTGATTTTACCCTCTATGAATAAATTACCCATTGTATAGTAAGGGTAATCTGGTCATTAGATGTCTTAGAATGTCATACTCAACATAGGGTATCAGGACCAGATCATGGGAAGCAAAATTGGGTTAAGTTAACATTTGCGTCGAATAGAATTCGACGCAACATCGAATCCATATTGACGCTACTCTGACTAGAAGTCCAGGTGGATCAACCCTACTGTCGAAGTAACTAAAGTCGACATTACGTCGAATAGATATCGACGTAAAGGGCAGGGACTTGTCGGAGTAACTGGTGAAGTCGACGTAGCGTCTACATCAACACGACGTACACGTCGACAAGATATCTACGCAATGTCGACTAGCAAAGTTCAGTCGGAGCACAGATGAAATCGAAGCAGCTCCTAGAAGAACTTAAAGCTACGTCGATAAGAGAATAAATGAATTCGACACTACGTTGAATATAGTCTGTAAAAGGTAATCTTTTTAGCTGTCTCTCTGATCATTCTTTCACGGCCCATATCCTTCAAGACCGTTCCCCAACGTCTCAATAATTGCCTGAAATAGAAAGGAGCATTAAAGAAGGACACAAAAGGTTTCTTGGAACCATATTCCTTGTAGGTGGTCGGGATGAGAATTAAAGAGGAAAGAAAAAGAATGTCGTCAGCAGATTACCTTTTCAAGGCATACCAGAAAGGGAAACAAATTTGAAATTGAATAGAGAGAATAAAAGGAGAAGAGAAGAAAGAAACATACAAGGCATTAATCACAATCATCCGTCTCCTTCTTGCTAGGGCTTCCTCTTCTTCTTTCTCTCTCAGGAACTAATATACAGAAAAGAGAAACAAAAAGTAAAAGCTTTGGTTGTTCCTCATCTAATAGAATAGAGGATCTGAAAGCTGCTCTTCATCACAATCTTATAGTAACCAGATCTCAATCAACAGAGGTAAAAAGGATCTGACATACAAAGCACCTGTAATTCATCACTATCAGAAGTAGGGGCTAATCAAAAGTAGATCCTGTGGAACATAATTGGTTGTTCTTCATACAACCCTCTCAAGAATTCTGAGAACAAAATTCCTACAACCTTCTTTCTCTTCTTTCTTTCTCATTCTGTAAAATAGTTTTATTAATCCCTCTTGAGAGGATTCAGTGGTTCAAGATCTCCTTATCAAAAGATCTGGTAGAGAGTTTTGATAATCCCTCTTTCAAAGGATTCAGTGGTTCAAGATCTCCTTATCAAAATATCTGGTGGTTCTGAGAGTCTCCTTATCAAAAGACTCAGGCACTGTTGGTGCATCCCAACCAGGTGGTAGAAGAGGGGAGTACCCACATTTTGGGGAACCTCAATAAAAATCTGTGGGTCTTCTGGTTGGATAACTTTTCTGTGTTGTCCCTATAGCTAGTTTACTTTACTATTTTCTGCTTTATAATTCACTACTAGTTTATTCTGCATGAGATCTTGATTGTGCATAATTTTCAGAAAAGTTTATTGTTTTCATAGTTACAATAGGAATAATTTTTTAAATCTCTATTCACCCCCCCCCCCCCCCCTCTAGAGAATTCTCAGAGGCACATTGTGCACTTTCACATTTGTACAAATGTGCAGGAACTGAGAAGGAGAAGAGTGTTGGGTAAAGGGGAGGTAGACCTGCACATCGGAAATGGAGCAACAGTTGTTGACGTGGCCATTGGTGTCTATCATCTTTCTTTTCCCACTGGGCTTGTAATAGAACTAGATAATTGTTATTTTGTTCCAGCCATAACTAGAAACATTTTATCCATTTCATGTCTTGACATGAAAGGTTTTTCATTTATAATTAAGAACAATTGTCGTTCGATCTTTATGAATGATGTTTGTTATGGTGTAGCCCAGTTGCTTAATGGTTTATATGTTTTGAACTTAGACCATCCGATTTATAATGTAGAAAATACTAAAAGACTAAAACAAATGACTCGAATCCTATATATCTTCTGCATTGTCGTTTAGGCCATATAAATGAGAAACGCATATCCAAGCTCCAAAAGATAGACTATTGGACTCATTTGATTATGAATCATTTGAGAGATGCGAGTGATGCTTATTAGGCAAGATGACGAAAGCTCCTTTCACTAGTTGTAGTGAGAGGGCTGATGATCTCTTGGGTATAATACATAGTGATGTATGTGGACCCATGAGTTCTATGTCTAGAGGTTGGTTCTACTACATTGTTACATTTACTGATGATTTCAGTAGATATGGATATGTATATCTTATGAAGTGTAAATATGAAACCTTTGAAAAGTTCAAAGAGTTTAAGAATGAAGTAGATAACCAACTGGGAATATGGATAAAAGCACTACGATCTGATCGAGGTGGCGAATATCTGAGTCATGAGTTTCGTGATCATCTAAAAGAGTGTGGTATTATATCACAGTTCACTCCACATAGAACACCACAATATAATGGTGTTTTTGAGAGGAGGAATCATACCTTGTTAGATATGGTGCGATCGATGATGAGTCATGCAGATTTGCCCATTTCCTTTTGGGGTTTTGCTCTAGAGACTATTGCTTTCACACTAAATCGAGTTCCGATAAAGACGGTTCAAAAGACACCATATGAGATATGGAGTAGGAAGCGTCCTAGTATGTCGTTCATTAAGATTTGGGGATGTGATGCATACGTGCGACGTCAAATGCCTGACAAGCTGGAACCCAAATCAGATAAGTGTTATCTTGTGGGATATCCTAAGGAAACTAAAAGGTATTACTTCTACCTGCGATCCGATGGAAAAGTGTTTGTCGCAAGGACTGGTGTTTTTCTGGAGAAAGAGTTTCTGTCAAGAGAAAACATCAGGGTAGAACTTGAAGAAGTTCAAGAGCCACAAACAATGAATGAACCAGAATTGAAACCTGATCAAGGACTATAAGAAGTTATAGTTAGAGAACATGCTCAAGAAACACAAGTCCTACATAGATCTGGTAGACCAAGATTTAAGCCTGAGAGATATGGATTTCTCATCTCTTAAATAGGTAATGTGTTGCTTATGGATCATGATGATGAGCCTGCAACCTACCAAGAGGCTATGAATGGACCTGACTCCAAGAAGTGGCTTGAGGCCATGAAATCTGAAATGGACTCCATGTATGCAAACCAAGTTTGGACCTTGGTGGAACCACCTGAAGGGGTACGACCCATAGGTTGCAAGTGGGTCTTCAAGAAGAAGACCAACATGGATGGGAATGTACAGACATTCAAAGGACTGCTGATGGATAAAGGTTTCAGGCAAATTCATGGTGTTGACTATGATGAGACCTTTTCCCATGTTGCCATGGTCAAGTCCATCAGAATTCTACTTGCTATTGCTGCGTATTATGACTACGAGATCTGTCAAATGGATGTAAAAATGGCGTTCCTTAATGGAAACCTCCTTGAGGAAGTGTATATGACACAACCCGAGGGTTTTGTATTTCCATGTGAAGCCACTAAAATATGCAAGTTGAATCGATCCATTTATGGATTGAAACAAGCTTCTCGAAGTTGGAATCTTCGTTTTGATGAGAAAATCAAAGAGTTTGGTTTCATCAAGAATGAGGATGAGCCATGTGTTTACAAGAGTATTAGTGGGAGCATTGTTGTCTTCCTGATATTATATGTAAATGACATACTGTTGATCGGGAATGACATTCCGACCCTACAAGTTGTTAAGAACAACCTAGGGAACTACTTTTCTATGAAATACTTGGGTGAAGCGACTTACATACTTGGTATTAAGATCTATAGAGATAGATCGATGAAGTTGTTGGGTTTGACCCAAAGTACATACATTGAGAAGGTGCTGAAGCGGTTCAGCATGCTTGAGTCCAAGAAGGTATTCTTACCCATGTCGCATGGCGTGAGTCTTTCTAAGGACCAGTGTCAAAAATCTTTGGAAGATAAGGACAACATGAAGTTGATTCCATATGCTTCAGCAATTGGATCAATCATGTATGCAATGTTGTGTACTTGACCCGATGTCTCATATGCTTTGAGCATGACGAGCAGGTATCAGTCTGATCCTGGTGATGGTCACTAGATAGCTGTCAAGAATATCCTAAAGTACTTGAGAAGGACGAAGGATGTATTCTTTGCGTATGGTGGAGAGGAAGAGCTCATTATAAGGGGTTACACGGATGATAGCTTCCAAACTGATAGGGATGATTCAAAGCCCCAATCAGGTTTTGTATTTTACCTTAATGGAGGAGCTGTAAGCTTGAAGAGTTCCAAGCAAGAGACAGTTGCTGATTCTACGACTGAGGCCGAGTACGTCATTGCTGCAAATGCGGCGAAGGAGGCAGCGTGGATTAGGAAATTCATCAGCGAGCTTGGTGTAGTTCCTAGCATTGTTGGTCCCATATTTCTCTACTGTGACAATAATGGTGCAATAGCCCAAGCTAAGGAACCTAGATCTCATCAGCACTCCAAGCACATACTTCGGCGATTCCATCTTATTCGAGAGATTGTCGATCGAGGAGATGTGAACATTTGCAGAGTACCGACTGAAGAAAACATAGCGGATCCACTAACAAAGCCTCTTGCGCAAAAGAAGCATGATGGTCATGTTAGATCCATGGTTATTAGATACCTGAATGATCGTCTTTAGTGGGAGCCTTGTGCATTGTATGTTTGTTGGTTGTTTATTCATTTGATGAATTGTGATATGTACTGTGTTTTTCATTTTACATTTATGGCAAATTCTTATTGTTATGTCAATAGTTTCTATTTGAAAGATTAATTAGCATAATAAATGCCCTTAGAACGTTTGCTTCCATAGGAATTCAAGTACGTGACTTGGATGTGAGGGCCTATGTTTACTAGAAGCTTCATTCTTAAATGGTCCCTAGTCGAAGTATCATCTTAGAAGTTGAAGGGCAATGATGGTACGTTTAGACTAGCATATGTGTTGACTGATGATTGGTTCTCACAAGTCATGATATTGTGATATCAAGTCATCACATGGGTACTTGTTAGTGAACAAGTTATACTGGACGGACCCACCTTGAGACTACTTTGTGGATTATTATATGAACGTGTCACAAGTAGGTCTTAACTGCCAATGGTGTTTGTAGTTCTTTGACCTGAAGTCTAAGCATTCATCAAGTGAGGAAGATCGTACTTTGATGCCATCTAAAGTTTTCCTTGAGAAAGGTTGATGATAAGGGTGGTTATTAGGTATGGTACGATTCATTTGGGTGTTTGTGTATGGACAGATATGGGATTTGTCCTCCTTTATGACAGGAGTTACATCCATGGGCCCCTTTATGGAATGAGACCGAGAAATGCATGGCCATGTTGGGTTGAGCCAATATGTGATATTGAGCTTACCACTCTCTTAAGGTCTATTCTAGATCAGGAAACTAGGATTGAACAATTATGAGGGTGACACGGTCCATGCCTCTAGTTCAATCCAGGTGTAAGGGATAAAGGGACATGACAACACTGATACATTGGTTAAGATAGGCTTATTGAGTTGTGAACTCTTATTGCTTGGGTAGCAATGATGTATTGCTAGATGTCGCTTATTATTTTTGAGACTTTTGTTGATAGTTTGTGATCAAGTGGGAGGCTGTTGGAGTTTCCGAGGTGATCTCAAAGCAATCAAGCAGTTAGTCTTACTGCCAACGCAATATGAGCCTATAGGGTCGCACATAAAGCGTTTGGAGAAGTTGGAGAAAGGATTGTGTTGGACTTACTCATATTGGATATGAGTGGAGGACCAATCCTATGACTGTTTGGAATTAAATTGAGAATGTCTCAATGGGAAATAAGTACTCTTGATGAATCGTCGAAATGGTTTTGACGAATTCTATAGGACTTAGCGAATTCGTCGAAAGTGTTTCGACGAATGGATTTATACTAGACAAAATCATTGAAAGTGTTTCAACGAGATGTGTCAATTCATTGAAAGTGTTTAGATGAGTTCGTCGTAATTGTTTTGATGAATAAGATACAAATTCGCTAAAAGTGTTTCGACGAAATTGTATTAACGAAATCGTCGAAAGTGTTTCGACGAATTGTGTCAATTCGTCGAAACTGTTTAGATGAAATATATTATTCGATGAATGTATAAATCCTGATGGAATTGTTCTGTTTACTATGGTCTACAGATAACATGTTTTATGCATTGGGTATAAAAGAGGAAGCGATTAGGTCTTCCTCAAGCGATTTATCCTTTTCGTGACTTTTAGAAAGCCCAAAGACGGAAGTGTTCTGATAGACCTCATCCCCATCCGCCGACCTTGATCTTCTCCGACCATCATCGCCTCCCCTTCAACGGACCTAGCAGTTCGTGGGGACGCAGAGGACTGTTCTTCTCTGACCCATCCCTTGTACGACAAGGCATTGGGGTTCTCCATCACTTGTGTGGATCTCTTTAGGATGGCCGATCCATTTCGATGTCTGGAACTCAAAGTTCATCTTCCAGATTTCTTCTTGGAGCATCTTGGTTGAGTATTGACTCAATCCCATAAAGGTTTATCGCATTTTGCTTTCCTAATCTCTAGATTCATGAAATCCACAAGATCATTACTGTTTGGGTTGTTCTTGTTGTTTCTTCCGTTGTGCATATGAGATATGTTGTCCATTTTGATGTATTGAAAAACCCAACATTTATTCCCCTGATATTTGAAATCTGCCATGCAATTGCACGGCGATGTTTGTTTAAAACTTCTACTAATTCGGAAGTCTCTGAATCACTTAAGGAAGAAGAGATAATAACTGGTAGTTTTAAATCTTTTTTGAGAAAAACATATTTCAGATTATCAGGGAGTTGTTTTAGTTCGAGGACTGGTGGTTCTTCATATGATGGTTTAATGTTTAAATCTTCTGAATTGAAGGGTTCGAATGGCAAATCTGTCAGCATGTCATCGAGACAAGATAGATTCGCCAAATCCAAATTATCTAATGTTAAGGAGAGAAATTCAGAAAGCGAAGAACATTCCTCTTCAAATGCAGGTTCCAGGTTAAAACTGGAATCATCATTTGATAGGGAGTTCCGCATCGAGGGATTAATATGTAAAGTAACTTCGTCGTCCCCGACCCGAAGGAGGAGGCGACCATTACTAACATCGATTAAAGCACGGGAGGTTGCGAGAAAGGGGCGACCGAGTATAATAGGTACCTCATTGTCCTCCTCTATGTCCAAGATGACGAAGTCTACCGGGAAGATAAACCTGTCAACCTTGACCAGAACATCCAATACTACCCCTATCAGGTACTTTACTGAGTGATCCGCGAGTTGGATGCTCATCTTTGTCGGGCTCGGGATGCCCAAATCGAGTTTTTTGAAAAGGGAAAAGGGCATCAAATTGATGTTGGCTCCCAAGTTCGCTAGAGCGTACTTTATTAACAAATTGCCGAAGTGGCATGGGATGGAGAACCGCCCTGGTTCATTCAGTTTTGGTGGCAATTTATTAAGGAGAACAATCGAGAATTCCGCGTTAAGGGAAACACGCGAAACATCCTCGAGTTTCTTCTTATTAGAAAGTAACTCTTTAAGGTATTTTGCATATTTCGGCATTTGGGAGAGTGCCTTGCAGAAAGGAATGATTATTTGGATTTGTTTTAAGATTTGTAAGAATTTTTTATATTGGTCGTCCTTCCGCTCGTTATTTATTTTTGAGGGATAAGGAAGAGGCGGGCTAAAAACATTCGGCACAATCAGAAAACTTGGTGAATTATCTATTGAAGAAAAGGGTGTTGGGGTCGGTGTCAAAATAGGTACCTTAGGCTCAAGCCGTTTTGGTGAGGTTACCTCCTTGCCACTGCGAAGGTTTATGGCATTGCCATTTTCTCTGGGGTTCGGCTCCGTGTTCCTTGGTAGAGCTCCATATGGGCGCTCGAAGACCATCTTTGCAAGCTGTCCAACCTGATTTTCCATGTTCTTAATCGATCCGATAATATTCTAGATATTTGACTTGGTGGACGCAGCGTATTTAGCAAAAACATCTCGAGCGGAGAAGGTTTTGGAGGAGGATGCTGGAATCTGTGCAAAAATCCTTGTGGAAATCCTTGCGGATTCACATTTGGGGGCCTCTGAGCGTTGTTTGGATTGTTCCAAGAGAAGTTTGGGTGGTTCCTCCAACCCAGATTGTAATTATTACCATAAGGGTTGTTGCTAGGGTTGAAGGGGGGGGGGGGGCAAACTGTGTTGCCTAAGTAATCTACAGTTTCTTAGACAAAATAATATTATTATTTGGAGCCCAAGCGGGAGTGCAGGAGGAAGTAGTCATCTCTGCCACTTGCTTACTTAACCTCTCGACTTGAGAGGCTAAGTGAGAAGTGGCATCCACTTCATATATCCCAGTTAGTTTGTTAGGATGCGATCTAGGCACATTCTATTGATAGGCGTTCAAGTCCATTTCTTCAAACAGAGCTTGAGCGTCCTCCAGGGTTTTGTTGTTTAACGTTCCCCCAACGGCTGCATTGATTATCTGTCGCATTGAGAAATTTAAGCCTTTATAGAACGTCTGGACCTGCAGCCAGGACGGTAGCGCATGATGAGGACATCTATGCAAGAACTCTTTAAAATGCTCCCAAGTCTCGTAGATAGACTCAGAATCGAATTTAATGAAAGAGGCGATATCTGTGCGTAATTTAGCGGTTTTCAACGGGGGAAATATTTTGTTAGAAATTTCTCCGTCAATTGGGCCCACGTAGTTATGGATCCTTTTTCTGCAGCGAAATAGGAAATAAGCATAAACGAATAGTGTCATTAATAACTCCATTAATCTTAAAAGTCTCACAAATTTTTAAGAAGCTAGAAAGGTGTAGATTCGGATCCTCATCTGGCAAACCATCAAATTGGCCTGACTGTTCTTCCATTTGAATGATGCTAGATTTTATTTCAAAATTATTATTAGCCATTATTGGGCATGTAATACTCAATCTTGTATCTTCCAAATTCGGTCGGGCATAATATGCCATGGTCCATGGCGGGGCCACATCTAGAATTGGATCGGTCATAGCTTCAGTGTAAGTATCTCCGATAGACTCTTTGGGCAATTCGAGTATGTTTTGATCATGAAATCAGAGGCGCTCACCAAGGGTGCGCTTGATTTCAAGGTCAAAAGTGATGTTCGAATCGTCCGATGAGTTTCCTCGGATCATATACTAATAATAAAAATTATTTTTTTGGTTTTGGCTTTTTCTATATATATTTTTTTTTAAATACATAAGCAATAAAATTAATAGTGTTTATTTTTTCAAAATTACAACACGAAGTCCTCGGCAATGGGGCCAAAAACTTGGTGAGTTAATTTGGATTTGTGGGCATGAAAAACCTTTATGTGATGAGATTAGAATTTGGCGGGCGTTTTCGAGGAGTTTCGCAAGTACTCCCACTTCGAGGAACTAACTGTAATCCTATCGAATGATAGAAGTAACGGCTTTCCTTCTTTCGAAATATCGATTATTATGCCCCAACTACGACGCCGAATTCTATTTATTTTTTAAAATAGAAAAGGAGAGTTTTGCAAGTTTGAAAGCTTTTGTTTAATTTATATCCAAATAATCATTCGATAAAGGCATATATACCTTATCTCTTATAAAATATCAGGGTCGTATATTTCCACGGATCCTGTTGATTATTCTTACTTATAAGGAATGAATTATTATTTTATCAGAATAAGTGTTTAATTTGATTTATACTATTTTGAGAGCAATAATATATGTATAATTAGAGTTTTAAACGATGATGAATATAACACCCGATGTCGAATTACCTTTAGAGGAAAATAGTTTTTTTAGAAGTAAAAGATCTGATTTTTCAAAACATTAGAACGACTTGGCCATGGAGGTTCCATAAGTACGAACGCACCTCTCTCGAGGGTACGCCCACCTGAGATTAAGAATTTTCGACCGAACTCCCGTTCTTTAATCGAATCTCCTTAATACTCGCTTTATGTTGTGAACCCCTCTAATGGGTTTTTATTCCTATTCGGGAGACTTACCTCATCCTCTCTCGAGGGTAGAGAGCACTTCTCTTTACCCGTGAGCGGTCAATCCATACGCACGAGCCTCTCGGCTAACAAGTGTATGGAAACAGAAATGAGAACCGTACATCGATTATACGGTCTCACTCAACGTTTTCTCGAATAAACCTTAAGCTTGTTAATTGATTTTAGAAAGAAATATTTTATTTTTAGAAAACCATTTATTTGTCTTAATGCTCTTCGACATCGTGCACTAAAGGAAATTAGCCACTCATCAGAATGGAGACAACACTAATAATAAGAAAATACATGTTAATATTATAAGCGAATATAAGCGCTTAACAAAGAAAATTAAAAGATTTATAAAATGCAGAAATAATATCCGTCCCAACCATCTTAATCAAGCGCAAAAAAGTACTTAGCCTCTCATTCGGGTTGGGGGTGGTAATATGACTTGAAATAATGCTAAGTTACAAAAAAAAATATTATCTCATAAACTCACACACTCTACAATAAAATGAAAGATAGCGTAAAATTTTTTCTCATATACTCACACAGTCTTCTTTGGAATTAAAAACTGAAATAAGAGAAAGCAAAAAATCTATTTTCATACACACACACTCTACTTAAAATTAAAAGAAAGCGTAAAAATTAAACTCATACACTCACACGCTCTTGACATAAGGAAAAGAGGAAGATCCAAATGAGAAAACAAATTATTTTATTACAAAAGTGAAAATTACAAATGAAATAAAACTTAAATGCATAACAGAACTCACATACACTCAAAACCATTCAAAAAACACTAAAACATGCTCAAAAGCTGGGTGGAAATGCTTCAGCCGAGCCCCTCTATTTATAGGAAAAATTTAAAATTACACGCCCTCGGTCATGCCCGTGATCGAGGGCGTGACTTCTTTGTGTGCTGGGAAGATAGGTTCAGCCGCCTTCTGGAAGCATTTGACCAGGAAAATGGATGCACACGGGCGTGACTTGAGGTGTCATGGGTGTGACTTGGGGCGGCAGACATCATGTTCAACTAGGGCGTGATGGCTGGCATGCGCTGGCTTCTAGAAGGAATTGATGGGTCACGACCTCTATCACGGGCATGACTTTGCAAAATCGACAGGACGGGAGGTCGATCGACGGGAGGTGAAGTTGATCGAGAGATAAATGGGTGTGGCCATGAAAATCGACAGGACAACAAGCCAATCGACGGGACCGCAAGCTGATCGATGGGGCAGGATGTCAATCGACGTTGAGAAGGATGGAAATAGGCATTTTAAGATTACACGCCCTTAGTCGTGGACGTGACCGAGGGCGTGACCTAACAAAAAATGCCAAAATTGCTGAAAAACAGAAAAAACAAAGTTAGTGTGAAAAATAATAAAACAAGCAAGTTATTCATTAATTTACATAAAATATTTACAATATTTCTTAAATTTATACTATAAACTATACTAAAAATACATATATTTTACTACTTATCATATATTATAGACGATATGGTACACTTGCCTTCGTCGGATATAGTTTTGGAGAATATCATCATACACCGCTTGCCTTGCTTTTAAACAAATCACATCTCTGAATATTTTCATATCACTTTTCAAAGGAAAGAAAGTTATGACAGAAGGAGAGAAAATGTAGGCAGACTCTCCCAGATTTCAGTTTATTGATAGTGATCCTAAAAGTGCCCATTAAGTTATTGCTGCCGAACCTTCTAGTGCACAGTCATGATCCATGTTTCAAATGATGACATCACTGTTCAATGAATAAAGGAAAAAGATGGAAGTCTTTATTCTGAAAATAGTTGATGGTCTGAGGAAGGAACTGAAGGCTGAGCTACAGGTTGTGAAAGAAGACATGCATCATCTCAACACTCAACTTACTCACTTTCTACACATGGCAGCTCCAGCAATGGATACTCTTAGTGATGAGCTGAACATAACCAAGCAATCAACTCTTCAAGTTATTCAAAATCAGATAACCATGGCAGGGGATATTCAACATGCTTTTCAAGAAGTAACAAACTTCATGGGTGAACACAGACAACATATTGTTAACATAGTGGACTTCAATGCTCGGACTCTTGATGATCATTTGCTCCAACTGAGAAATAATATAGATGAGGTTGAACAAAAGCTTCATGAAAGGATCAACGTGGTGAAAGTTGCCTTGGATGATCATATAGTTGAAGAAGCCATAAAGGGGGAGAGCGTTGTAATAAATGTTGGCTCTCATCAAGTCATTTGAGCTGTCAATCAAGTAAAGCAAGCCATACAAAGTTTACCCTCGATATTTGATATGAACGAACCTTCAGAAAATACTAACTCAGAAGATAATGTAGTTGAAGTTGGAGAGTCATCAACATCAAGGAAGAGGAAGAGAACACAGAACAGTCAGTACATGCAAAGGAGGCTAGGTGAAATTGAGCAAGAACCTCAATCAGGCAGATGGAGTCCTAACTCTAGAAACCTAATCTTAGAAGCCTAGATTGAATTTGGATATCCCCAGGATGGTTCAGAAAGAGTTTACTACTCTGCTGATTGGAATCTTCATTTTAGACAAGAAGAGAAAAGGAAGAATCATAAGTTAGCTTTTCCCCCCATTGTCCTCCCACTTCTCCTAAAAGGATTCCTAAGACTATAAGCTTCTATGAATGGCAGAGGAGGAAAGGAAGAGGAAGTAGTAGTAGGAACTGAAGGAATCAAATCTCTAAGAATGTTTGTCTGCAAAATGAATAAGGCAAATGACTGTGACTATTTTGTATAAGACATTATCTTTTATTTATACAATGTTGGTAGTTGAATCATTCTTGCTTGAGTCTCTTTAATTTTGATTCTACTTGTTATTTGGCATTTATCATTGAGGTGAGTTATGACTTCTTCAAATAGGGGGAGATTGTTGCAAACAGTGCCCAACAATGTTCCTTATTTGAAGAAGTGCTCAGGTCAACGATAAAAGCTTTATGTATTTGATGGAATGTCTTACTTATGACTGCAGAGTATAGACAGTATGTCCAGTACTTCTCTAATCCCTCTAAGACCAAAATCATTGAGAAGGATTGGACATATCGTTGAAATGGTATATACATATCATTGAATTAGTATAAAACTCGTCATGGAGAAAGCTTAGACTTATTGTTAAAAAGGTCTGGGCTTATTGTTGAGAAAGTAAGGCTATCGTTGAAAAGACTGTCGTGATGAAGTCCTTCAGAGTTCATAAGTAAAGTATCCTTCTAAGACGATATATCATAGTAAAGGAGATATATCGTCTTGAATACTAAGTAAGAGATCGTGGAGGCAGTTTGCAGTTGAAGTGTTCCATATAGTTAGAATGATCTCGACAATATCGACGAGAAGACCTCACGTCGGCAAGATGATCTCAACGATATCGATGAGAAGACCTCATGTCGGCAAGATGATCTCGACGATACCGACGAGAAGACTTCATGTTGTCGTGACTGCAAATGTAGCTGAGATATTCCATATCGTCGAGATATCTATCTCAGGTGAAATTTTCAGAAGACTTGAAGAATTTTCCAAGTCCCAGATGGATCACTGAGACAGCAAGCCCTATCGTCGAGATGTTTCTTATATCGTCGAGACAGACTAAGATTTTTCAAAACACGTTGTTTGTATTTAATGCTGCCGCCTGAGGGTCCAATCAGTGGATGCAGTTAAGGAATGGGCTTCTAACATTTAAGAGTCCTCTGAACAGACCGTTAGAGGCACATATCATATATAAAGATAAAGTGTCTAACCTAAAAAAATAAAGAATAGAATCTGAACAATATAACGGTTGTGAGAAGAAGGATCAAATTCTTGAGAACAAAATGCTTTTGCTCTTAGTTCTCTAAGTACCAGTCTAGCACCATCGACTGATAAGTTGTGTTACAGATTGTCACAACCCGCATTTTTCCCAAAAATATAATACGTAATATCAGAGCAAGGGAAAAATACGCGTCATGATGCCACGCCTGCAGGAGACGACTATAGACGCTCAGGCAAACACTCTTTACGATAATTTTATAAAAGACATATATGTGATTGGATTAAAAGAGAAATTTTCATTTTTAGCATAGGACCGCGTCCCTCGGTCTGGTGGATCATCTAGTCCACAAGTAGAAAACTATACATACGCAGCGGAAAATAGGTTTGTTTCTTTTAGCCTACATGAGCAAGAAAATATACCTTTCTAGAAATGATATGCACATATCTAGGTTTAGTATAGTAAGAAAGGATTTTTCTACGAATTTCAAAGTATGCGATCTTTATTTAAAAGCATGATATGCAAGAACGACATTTTTATACTAATAAGGTAACTAGTGCATCCTAGCATAAAGCTTCCCAGAGAGCAAGTAGGTAAATAACCCAGAAGTAACAGCAATACTACTAGCAAGTAATCTAAAGATACAAGTCATACGGGCGCCAACAACTGACACGAACCCGCAGGAAAGAAGGAGAACAACAAAAAAAGAAACTGCCTCTTACCTAGAAGAGGGGAAGGGTCTCGACAGGAGACCTGAACGACGCTGCTCTAACACCTGCGGCAGCTAAAGACCTGAACCTGAGACATTCATAAGAAAAGAATGCCTCAGCCCAAGAGGGTGCAAGAAAACCAAGATTAGCAGTAAGAGAAATAAGAGAGTGCAGAAAGGAAAACTAAGCAGGTAAACATCAATAATCTTACGACAGACCGAGCCAGCTCAAACGAGTGCACTCGGTAAGAGGAAAAGGAAAGCCTGCACCATAAGGTAATAGTCAACACAATCAAAGCCCACCACGTGTCCGCCATTGCGGCTCAGAGGTGATGGTCATACATATAATATCATCATACACATATATAAGCATATATGTTTATAAAATTTTGAGACTGATCAGCTCGAGGGAAAATGTCCCCCAAAAGAAGGCACTGCGACGGTGGTATCTTCCACCAACGCCCGCAGCCCAAAACAGGGTCGTGGTCCTTTATCCACTGCCACCCAAAAACCAAATCCGGGTGGTGGTACTCTATCCACTGTCACCCAAAACTACCCACCGTGCAAGGCTTAAGACAAAGGTTCTAAATAATCAAATTTAGTTTCAATTAAGACACGGGACGTAACCCGAGATATCAACACCATAACACCCCAAGGATAGGGTCACAAAGAAATAAACACTACTCAACGATTCATTTGAAAACACTTGGCGAGTCCAAACTTGACTCCCAACGAACTTCTCATAACAATACGACGAATAAGGCACGAAACAATACCATAACCAGTCACCAATCAAATACCAGACAAATCAAAGAATAAAGCATAGCTTCATCTAAAAAGTCTCAACGAAAAGACTAAAATGCTTGATAACATCGCTTAAGATACCCGGGATCACCCGGTGAAAGAACATATAATATATGAGGAAACAATTCAGAATAAGCGAAGAAATCGACGAGAAGGACTTATATCAAGGTCGAAGAGAAAGACTTATATCAAAGTCGACGAGAAACTTCATAAAAGAAGAAGAAGAAGAAGAAATTGCACGATCTTAGGGCGAGCAAACTTTTCTAAACCTAGGGAAGTCTTATCAGACTACCTGGTAGCACAACTAAACAGGTATAGAAGCTACCCAAATTCCAGGGGGATGACAGCAGGAATCAAGAACCCAGAACACCAATAAGACCCTAAAAAAAGAAAACACAACATCCACTAACCTAAAATTCAACAAGTTAGGCAAACAAGGAAGAAGAAAGGACTGAAATAAAGGACTTTCAATCACCCAGCAAAATCAAGCCAAGGGGACTACTACTACCTGAAGGACACGACCATCAAGAGAGCCTAGTATAACTAAGCTTCAAGAAACAGAGTCATTAAGGAGAAGGACCGCTATATGCAGCCCACAACCTCTAAAAAAGTAATCTTTACATTCAATCAGATTGCTAAGACAGTGAAGAGGAAGCATTACCCTTCACTGAGAAAGTTAACACAAAAACTATATGGAAGACTGAGTCGGAAAGGGTTTAAAATACTCAGAAGAAAAATGCAGATTACACAGAAAACCAGGGAAAAGGATTAAAAGAGAAGGGAACAGACAATAGGTGACCTCAACAGCTAGGCTACTAGCGCGAGACTATGAGCAAAATTTATAATTTAACCAACATTTAAATATAAATGTCGAACATGACAACGTATTTTCTTATACCCAGGGCCAAATAACCAAGGCGATTAAACGTCACATAGCAAGAATATCCCCTTAGGTAAGAAGCTAATAGAGCCATAGATATAAAGCAGCCCCCTCGACAAGGGAAGGAGGGTCATAGATATAGCAGCCCCACCCCTAACGAGGAAGGGAGTGTACATAAATATATAGCAGCCCCCGATTAGGATATGCATGACAACAGCCCCCAATTATAATATGCATAACAACAACTCTCAAATAATTAGAGCATAAAAGGCATCCAAAAAATGAATTTAAAGGATTCAAGTCCAGCATATCTAACAGGAACGGACATAGCAGCAGCCTAACTAACAGCATATTAACAGGAACCACCATAGCAACAACCCACTATTAAGATATAAGAACAGCAGCAGCCCTTTCGACGAGCAGGCAACCCTGTCTGGAAGCATGTTGTCGTAAAATAATATCAAGCACGCGCAAATCTTCTTGTGCAAAAAGTAATAATTTCTCAAAAGTGGAGGTAAGGATACTATTGAGAAAACTGACTTCTTAAAATTTAGTTGTTGCTGACGATGCTCTGCTAACATTTCATACTTATATGCCGTTGTGTCATTTGAATGTTAACGATGCGTATATAAATACCTAAATACATTTGATAGCATTGAAACGATACAGAGAAGGATAGCAAGCTCGAGGCATGGGTTGCCTAAGAATCCACACCCAGGCCATCCTAGAATAGCAAACTTCAGAAAATGATTCTTCACCAAGGGGTAACAAAGATGGGAAAATTAGCACATAGTTTGAGCCTTACTATGGCTGCACGAGTTGAATAGCCTCACCCCAGGATATAAAATCAATCTATTTCATGGAAGATCGATGATTCATCATTGAATCACTCAATAACCTCCTACTATATCATGTATCTTATTATTAGAAAAAAAATCAATGTTCTAGTAACTAATCTATTTTAAAAATCTCGATCATGACTAATTATTATTAACGTTCCTGTATATTCAGCTTAAGATATCTAACAAATTTCTAAGCTATCCATATCAAGATCATTGGTCGGTTCATCTAAAATTAATAAATTACCGGGGTTAATTAATATCTTGGCTAATAATCATTTACTTGCTTCTCCTCCAGATACAGTTGCTACTTTAGCCATAAGTAATTTAGGATCAAACATGAATTGTTTCAAATGTCCTGCTACATGCATAGTTTTATTAGGTAAGAAAACTTGATCTCCCCCAGAAGGGCATAGTGCTTGCTGTAATGAATAATTAGGATCTAACTCTATTCTATACAAGAAAGAGAAATCAAATTGACAGAATTGAGTAGTGAGATCTATATTCATGTGCAAAGGATTTTTTTTTTCTTAATATTTGCTTACATAATTTATCCTAATCAACAATCCTATCACCCTTCATCTGAACGGGTTGAGTATTTAGTAGCTTCATATCCTCATTTTAAGTGGTTTAATAAAAATAATAGGTAAGTGGAGCTATGCTCTTATGTATATTTGTTCAGAGTTATGCAAGAAGAAGGGGGGGGGGGGGGGGGGGGGGGGGGAAGAAGAAGAAGACGAGGAGAAGGGTTTTCCTTGCCTCGGATTCGGAAGCCGATGCCACGCGACGAAGAGAAGCCCACGACCAGAAGAGCTCGCAACCACCGCCGACGCCGACGAGAGCTCTCCGATCCGCTACTCCGACGAAGGCGCCAAGCTCCGGCGACCACTAAAACGCCGCTCCGAACAGCCCCGACGCCGAAACCCTAGGCGCGGCTCTCCAGCCCTCTCGGCAGAAAGAAATCGGGAGAGGGGGGTTATCGGGGAGAATGAGGGGGGAGGATTCCTTATGAAGTAAAATTATAAGATTTATATATATATATGATAAATAAATTATATATATATATAAACATAACTTATATATATGTATATATACACATGTATAAAAAATCTTTTATACAAAAATAAACTTATATAAACTTATACCCATAAGTAATTGCGTATACACATCCGCCTACCTATAAACATAAGGCCTAGCGTATCCCAAATTTTTATGCATATATATATGTATATATTTTGTATTTATAGTTGTATAAATCTTTATATATATGCAATCTTTGCACCTTAACATATAATGAATACGTACACATATACACAATTACATACATATTATCGCATTAACGTCCCCATCTAAAGTTAACTCGCCGGACGACGACGACGCTTTCGGAATGGTAACGCCCTCACATCAAAGCTCCGAACTAATAATTCATTTTAGAATGATTATTATTATTCCCTTTTAAAATAAATTTAAGAAAATCCGGGGCGTTACAACCACCCCTCCTAACAAAAAGTTTCGTCCCGAAACTTAGAACCGAAACTTAGGACGCAAAAGAATTAAAAGGCAAGGGAGAGGTAAGCTTACAGTTGCTAAATAGAAACGCTAGCCGAAAAGGGCTAGGAAAGCGGATGCGGATAAGATTACCCAAAGGGAAAGGGACATTACCAAGAACTCGAAATGTCCAAACCGAGGACAGAAAACGGATCGCGGAACGACCGATAAGCGGATCCCCAACTAAGGAAGCCTACACGAAGATCGGCCTTCGAAAATACCGAACTACTTTCTTTTCCACGAACAAGACGAGAGCACTCCAGGGCGAGGATCTAGGCCAAAAAAAGCCACACTGCAACCACTCATCTAACTGAGTGCGCAACTCTCTCAACACACGCGGGGCCAAAGGGTACGGTGCCTTAGCAATATGACAAGTACCCGGCTCAAGGTCAGAAACAAACTCCTCACCCCGCACAGGATTGAGATAACAAAAATCCAAATCCACATTCGCAAGCCAACGAATAAACTAGGTCAAAACCTTAACCTGAAAAACACCTCAAAACACCTAGCTTAAGACACAACAGCTAGGAACTAGAATTTCCTAACTCGATACACACCAGGAAAGAGTAGATACTTGCTCTTGCTGTTACCTTGCTCTGGGAATTTATGAAATGATGTTATGCTAAACTTAGGATGATACACCATCATCCTATCAACTTATGTGCATATAAAATAATGCATGAATGCCAAATTTTATTCCAAATCATGTGTGTACGAGCGTCATCATGTATGTCTTTAGCTTGGCACGTGTGCTAATGCTATGTTATGATGCATATGCAGTGCTATGCAATCTAAAAAAAAGGCCTTAATGCATGCTATGAGCGGCGTACACATGCGATCTTATGCATCCCATACTACATATTATCGCATGCAACGAAAAAGAAAATCTAATGGACACGCATGCGACCTACGTTATGCATCCTATACTACATAACAGTCGTATGTTGTCACCTATGAGGATCCATATACAAACACATATTATGCATCCCATACTACATAATATGCCCCGTATACTTCTTATCATGCTATGAGTGTAGTGTTCATGCTTCAGCCAAGACATACTGATGACCCTTCGGTGTGTGTATGCAATGAATGACGATTCTCACCAGGCGGTTAACCGGGCCAACCAGACTATCCCAGCAACCCGGCTAACCTCCCTCTGATACCAACTGTCACAACCCGCATTTTTCCCAAAAATATAATACGTAATATCAGAGCAAGGGAAAAATACGCGTCATGATGCCACGCCTGCAGGAGACGACTATAGACGCTCAGGCAAACACTCTTTACGATAATTTTATAAAAGACATATATGTGATTGGATTAAAAGAGAAATTTTCATTTTTAGCATAGGACCGCGTCCCTCGGTCTGGTGGATCATCTAGTCCACAAGTAGAAAACTATACATACGCAGCGGAAAATAGGTTTGTTTCTTTTAGCCTACATGAGCAAGAAAATATACCTTTCTAGAAATGATATGCACATATCTAGGTTTAGTATAGTAAGAAAGGATTTTTCTACGAATTTCAAAGTATGCGATCTTTATTTAAAAGCATGATATGCAAGAACGACATTTTTATACTAATAAGGTAACTAGTGCATCCTAGCATAAAGCTTCCCAGAGAGCAAGTAGGTAAATAACCCAGAAGTAACAGCAATACTACTAGCAAGTAATCTAAAGATACAAGTCATACGGGCGCCAACAACTGACACGAACCCGCAGGAAAGAAGGAGAACAACAAAAAAAGAAACTGCCTCTTACCTAGAAGAGGGGAAGGGTCTCGACAGGAGACCTGAACGACGCTGCTCTAACACCTGCGGCAGCTAAAGACCTGAACCTGAGACATTCATAAGAAAAGAATGCCTCAGCCCAAGAGGGTGCAAGAAAACCAAGATTAGCAGTAAGAGAAATAAGAGAGTGCAGAAAGGAAAACTAAGCAGGTAAACATCAATAATCTTACGACAGACCGAGCCAGCTCAAACGAGTGCACTCGGTAAGAGGAAAAGGAAAGCCTGCACCATAAGGTAATAGTCAACACAATCAAAGCCCACCACGTGTCCGCCATTGCGGCTCAGAGGTGATGGTCATACATATAATATCATCATACACATATATAAGCATATATGTTTATAAAATTTTGAGACTGATCAGCTCGAGGGAAAATGTCCCCCAAAAGAAGGCACTGCGACGGTGGTATCTTCCACCAACGCCCGCAGCCCAAAACAGGGTCGTGGTCCTTTATCCACTGCCACCCAAAAACCAAATCCGGGTGGTGGTACTCTATCCACTGTCACCCAAAACTACCCACCGTGCAAGGCTTAAGACAAAGGTTCTAAATAATCAAATTTAGTTTCAATTAAGACACGGGACATAACCCGAGATATCAACACCATAACACCCCAAGGATAGGGTCACAAAGAAATAAACACTACTCAACGATTCATTTGAAAACACTTGGCGAGTCCAAACTTGACTCCCAACGAACTTCTCATAACAATACGACGAATAAGGCACGAAACAATACCATAACCAGTCACCAATCAAATACCAGACAAATCAAAGAATAAAGCGTAGCTTCATCTAAAAAGTCTCAACGAAAAGACTAAAATGCTTGATAACATCGCTTAAGATACCCGGGATCACCCGGTGAAAGAACATATAATATATGAGGAAACAATTCAGAATAAGCGAAGAAATCGACGAGAAGGACTTATATCAAGGTCGAAGAGAAAGACTTATATCAAAGTCGACGAGAAACTTCATAAAAGAAGAAGAAGAAGAAGAAATTGCACGATCTTAGGGCGAGCAAACTTTTCTAAACCTAGGGAAGTCTTATCAGACTACCTGGTAGCACAACTAAACAGGTATAGAAGCTACCCAAATTCCAGGGGGATGACAGCAGGAATCAAGAACCCAGAACACCAATAAGACCCTAAAAAAAAGAAAACACAACATCCACTAACCTAAAATTCAACAAGTTAGGCAAACAAGGAAGAAGAAAGGACTGAAATAAAGGACTTTCAATCACCCAGCAAAATCAAGCCAAGGGGACTACTACTACCTGAAGGACACGACCATCAAGAGAGCCTAGTATAACTAAGCTTCAAGAAACAGAGTCATTAAGGAGAAGGACCGCTATATGCAGCCCACAACCTCTAAAAAAGTAATCTTTACATTCAATCAGATTGCTAAGACAGTGAAGAGGAAGCATTACCCTTCACTGAGAAAGTTAACACAAAAACTATATGGAAGACTGAGTCGGAAAGGGTTTAAAATACTCAGAAGAAAAATGCAGATTACACAGAAAACCAGGGAAAAGGATTAAAAGAGAAGGGAACAGACAATAGGTGACCTCAACAGCTAGGCTACTAGCGCGAGACTATGAGCAAAATTTATAATTTAACCAACATTTAAATATAAATGTCGAACATGACAACGTATTTTCTTATACCCAGGGCCAAATAACCAAGGCGATTAAACGTCACATAGCAAGAATATCCCCTTAGGTAAGAAGCTAATAGAGCCATAGATATAAAGCAGCCCCGTCGACAAGGGAAGGAGGGTCATAGATATAGCAGCCCCACCCCTAACGAGGAAGGGAGTGTACATAAATATATAGCAGCCCCCGATTAGGATATGCATGACAACAGCCCCCAATTATAATATGCATAACAACAACTCTCAAATAATTAGAGCATAAAAGGCATCCAAAAAATGAATTTAAAGGATTCAAGTCCAGCATATCTAACAGGAACGGACATAGCAGCAGCCTAACTAACAGCATATTAACAGGAACCACCATAGCAACAACCCACTATTAAGATATAAGAACAGCAGCAGCCCTTTCGACGAGCAGGCAACCCTGTCTGGAAGCATGTTGTCGTAAAATAATATCAAGCACGCGCAAATCTTCTTGTGCAAAAAGTAATAATTTCTCAAAAGTGGAGGTAAGGATACTATTGAGAAAACTGACTTCTTAAAATTTAGTTGTTGCTGACGATGCTCTGCTAACATTTCATACTTATATGCCGTTGTGTCATTTGAATGTTAACGATGCGTATATAAATACCTAAATACATTTGATAGCATTGAAACGATACAGAGAAGGATAGCAAGCTCGAGGCATGGGTTGCCTAAGAATCCACACCCAGGCCATCCTAGAATAGCAAACTTCAGAAAATGATTCTTCACCAAGGGGTAACAAAGATGGGAAAATTAGCACATAGTTTGAGCCTTACTATGGCTGCACGAGTTGAATAGCCTCACCCCAGGATATAAAATCAATCTATTTCATGGAAGATCGATGATTCATCATTGAATCACTCAATAACCTCCTACTATATCATGTATCTTATTATTAGAAAAAAAATCAATGTTCTAGTAACTAATCTATTTTAAAAATCTCGATCATGACTAATTATTATTAACGTTCCTGTATATTCAGCTTAAGATATCTAACAAATTTCTAAGCTATCCATATCAAGATCATTGGTCGGTTCATCTAAAATTAATAAATTACCGGGGTTAATTAATATCTTGGCTAATAATCATTTACTTGCTTCTCCTCCAGATACAGTTGCTACTTTAGCCATAAGTAATTTAGGATCAAACATGAATTGTTTCAAATGTCCTGCTACATGCATAGTTTTATTAGGTAAGAAAACTTGATCTCCCCCAGAAGGGCATAGTGCTTGCTGTAATGAATAATTAGGATCTAACTCTATTCTATACAAGAAAGAGAAATCAAATTGACAGAATTGAGTAGTGAGATCTATATTCATGTGCAAAGGATTTTTTTTTTTCTTAATATTTGCTTACATAATTTATCCTAATCAACAATCCTATCACCCTTCATCTGAACGGGTTGAGTATTTAGTAGCTTCATATCCTCATTTTAAGTGGTTTAATAAAAATAATAGGTAAGTGGAGCTATGCTCTTATGTATATTTGTTCAGAGTTATGCAAGAAGAAGGGGGGGGGGGGGGGGGGAAGAAGAAGAAGACGAGGAGAAGGGTTTTCCTTGCCTCGGATTCGGAAGCCGATGCCACGCGACGAAGAGAAGCCCACGACCAGAAGAGCTCGCAACCACCGCCGACGCCGACGAGAGCTCTCCGATCCGCTACTCCGACGAAGGCGCCAAGCTCCGGCGACCACTAAAACGCCGCTCCGAACAGCCCCGACGCCGAAACCCTAGGCGCGGCTCTCCAGCCCTCTCGGCAGAAAGAAATCGGGAGAGGGGGGTTATCGGGGAGAATGAGGGGGGAGGATTCCTTATGAAGTAAAATTATAAGATTTATATATATATATGATAAATAAATTATATATATATATAAACATAACTTATATATATGTATATATACACATGTATAAAAAATCTTTTATACAAAAATAAACTTATATAAACTTATACCCATAAGTAATTGCGTATACACATCCGCCTACCTATAAACATAAGGCCTAGCGTATCCCAAATTTTTATGCATATATATATATGTATATATTTTGTATTTATAGTTGTATAAATCTTTATATATATGCAATCTTTGCACCTTAACATATAATGAATACGTACACATATACACAATTACATACATATTATCGCATTAACGTCCCCATCTAAAGTTAACTCGCCGGACGACGACGACGCTTTCGGAATGGTAACGCCCTCACATCAAAGCTCCGAACTAATAATTCATTTTAGAATGATTATTATTATTCCCTTTTAAAATAAATTTAAGAAAATCCGGGGCGTTACACAGATCGAAGAAGAGGATTGAAGAGAAGCTATTGTGCATCAATAAAAGTTCCTTAAAGCTTTCTCTTCACGTCGAGAGGCTGTCTGCATCAGTCTTTAGAAGAACTATCTAGAATACCTTTTTCTGTGTGGAGTGTGTTGGATCTGATGGCGCCCTTAGAGGGGGGGGGGGGTGAATAAGGGGCTTACTATTTTTACGATAAACTGACAGATTTTAAAGAAACAGAAAACTTGTTAGCACTGTTGCTAACGCCTAGCGTTGACTAGTTAATGCCTGTCGTTATCCCTCTAGAAAGTATTTTGGCAGAAATAAACAAAATGATTTTACTTGCACAATTTCAAATGAAATATAAATCCAGAAAAATAGATATACTGAAAAAGGAATTTTATATATCACAAAATGTTTACAAGGATAATATTTCAATAACGCTTGAAATTGAGGCGACAAGTTGAAGATCTCTTTTTCATTCCTTCACCGGTCCTTCTCCCAAGGACCGGTTGGCTATAGCCTATCTATCCCCAGATAAGGCCTCTAGCCACCCCCTAGATCTACCCTTGACCTAGTCGCCATGCACAATGCGGCGAATTACACCCTAAGCTGCACAAGGACCTAGTCGCCATACGCAAGGTGACGATTTCACTACGGTTACAAGTAAATGAAAAGATAAAGATACAAATTTGAATAAAAGACTCCCTATATTGAAGAGTGCTGAAGGAGATGTTGAAGACACGCTTTGATCATCATCGGAGTTGAAACGAGCGTCCTTCTTCAAATTGATCGTGGAAAATCTCCTTCTCACTCTTGTTCCTCAATGGTGGTGTTGGGAGTTCTCTGATTTCGGGGATGAAATGCTCTCAAAAGATTGGAGTGAAGGCTTCCAGAAAAACTAACTTGAACACCGAAATCAGGTCTTTAAATAGTCACGGGAGCTAACGCCTGGCGTTAGGGTTAACGCCAGCGTTAAGCATCGTGTCTGGCAGTTGCTGAGACCGTGCAAAACATCGGGATCGTGGCAGATCAAAATTTCATCGAATGAAACAAAAT
Source organism: Dactylorhiza incarnata (assembly GCA_033032865.1). Lineage (NCBI taxonomy): Eukaryota > Viridiplantae > Streptophyta > Magnoliopsida > Asparagales > Orchidaceae > Dactylorhiza > Dactylorhiza incarnata. The sequence continues at coordinate 1,447,259 of JAWHQI010000103.1, read as the reverse complement.
TCGTCGAACGCGCCTTCGTCAAACAGAACTAACTTCAATTCTTCGATCGCAGATCCGTTCATCGAATGCTCCAAATCGTCGACCACAGTTCAATTCGTCGAACGCAATAAGCCGAGTGCAGTTATCTTCAAAGCGTCGAGCGCAGTTCAGTTCATCGAGCATAAGAATTCGTCGAGCGCGGGTAATTTCGTCGAACGCAGACTCAGTTCGTCGAACAGAGATACTCATTCGTCAAACGCAACTTATCGAGCGCAAATTCATCGAGCGTAGGAAATTTCGTCGAACGGAGCTCCTCGTTCGTCGAACGCAGGGTCCGTTCGTCGAACGCAACTTCCTTCTCAACGGTTTTCTTATCAATGGAAGTTAACGCGGGGCGTTAACAGCTAACGCAGGGCGTTAGCTCTCTTTCCATAGAATCCTCAGTAAATAGCATCCTGTATATAAGGATATTTAAAAATAGTACCTGCACTTATAAACACAAGCAAGATCAAATACATAGTGTGATTTTTTATTCTCAAACTAAGAGATGTGGAACACAAGCTCCAACAATCTCCCCCTTTTGATAATAACAAATCCACTAATAAGAAATAAAGATAGAGTAGTGTTTATAGTACATGATAAGCGTGATAATCATGCATACTCCCCCTATGTGAATACTCCCCCTACATGAATGCATGTCATAATGTACTCCCCCTAAATAATAGATTTCTCTAACTTATTTCTTGAAATTAGTCTCTTCTCCCCTTTTTGTTATAATCAAAAGAAGATAGGGATGAGTAGTAGGAATTTTGTTCTTTTGTGCACTCTGTAGAGATAATTGCAACTTTTTGAAAGTGAACACAGTGAAAGCAATATTTGAACATCGTTAAGAATTTATAAGAACAAAAACATAATAAGCGTTGTAAATCAAATAAGTAGATGTTTTGAAATGAAATACACAAGTTGCAAATACATTTGAATTTTGGAATATTTAAAGTTAGCAAGCAAGAATATATAATATCAATGAAAGATTGGTTTACAATGTAAAATAATTTGCATTTCCAGAAATCATAAACATTGTAAAGATCATGCTTTGCTATCTAGTGCATTTATTCATGATTGTAGAGAACAATGTAGGTAAGCTTTAAGTCCAACTCTCATGAGTGGAAGTATTATAATTGATAATGATGTGTGCAATAAATGTGTTTTGATAAAGCATACAAGTGTAAAAATCAAAGCACATGAAACTTTGTAATGTAAGAACATAAATTGAATTGAACAAAAACAACTTTACTTTCACAAATTTCAATGCACTATAAAGTTTTTTTTAAAGAGAAGTGGTGAAAATTTTGTTTGCACAAGACACTTTACAATTCTTTCCAAGGTGCTCAACCTCACAATGCTCATTAAGACTTATCAGGAGGTTCAAGTAGTGCTTGGTGGAGTTATCCTTGTCATTCATTTGTTGCTTTTTAGACTTAATGACAAAGGACTCCGAATTCACTTGTTTAGCAAACATAGTTTTTTTTAATTTTATTTACCACATTACTCTAAATAAAAGTGCATGAAAAACAAAGAATTCAAGAACGAATTCAATGTTGTGTAGGTAAACTGTTTATGAAATTCAAAATAAGTTCTTATGCTACACAACCATATAAAAATAAGATTTAAAAAACACATGTATATTCACCAAAAAGTGTAAGTGAGAAAATCATTATCAAAGATAAAAACTTTACTCATACTTAGAGACATGTAAAAGCATTTCGACATATGTTATCTATTCTCAAACTCTTTGCACATTTGAAGATAATTGATTTTGAAGGCATGATTAAATCAAAACAATGTTTTTAATGAAACTTGAAGGTTTAAATTAGACATTGTAAATAATCTTGAACCAATATCTATATAATTACCCTTGAAATCAACATTTAAGCTTATATATTTTTTTATGTTTTTTTTTTGTTTTGAAAGAAAACACCAAAATACCAACACAGCTGTAAAAACACACACAAAAATTTCTGAGCATAGAAGATAACGCCAGGCGTTAACTTCTTAACACCGAGACAGAACACCAATTTTTGATTTTTTGAAAAATATTTTCATGATACATTTGTAATATAAATAGGCCTTCATACAGTTGAAATTTCAGACATTATGGAGTTGATATGATGGCCTTTTTAGCGTGTTTTGGTGGTTTTCCCATAGTTTTTAAATTTTTATTGATTTTTAATTAATTTTTTTTAAGAAAAAAATGTTAAAGTACATAAAATAATTTGATAGCTTTTTATAGGGCTCTAAGTGACATTTCTAAGACACCTAATTCTATCCTAAGCATGTGAAAATGTGCATTGGGTAGAGATTTGGTAAAAATGTCGGCAAGTTGTGATTCTGTCCCTATAATGCTAATTTTAACATGTTCTTTCTTAATATGATCTCTAATGAAATGATGTCAGACATCTATATGTTTAGATCTAGAATGATGTACAGTATTGTTGGTGAGATCTATAACGCTCTTGTTGTCACACTTTAATTCAATGTTATTTAGATAAACACCAAAGTCTTCTAACGTTTGGGTCATCCATAATGCTTGTGCACAACAACTACCTAGTGCGATATATTCGGCCTCGGTGGTGGAGAGGGCAACAAAATTCAGTTTCCTACTCGACCATGATATAAGTGAAGGGCCTATAAAATGACACATGCCACTAGTGCTTTTACGATCTAATGAACATCCCGCATAGTCCGAATCAGAAAAACCATGTAGAATAAAACTATTATTATGAGGATACCATAAGCCTAATCTAGATGTTCCGATTAGATATCTAAATATACGTTCAACCGCTTTTAAATGTGATTCTTTTGGGTTAGCTTGAAATCTAGCACATAAGCAAACGGAAAACATAATATCGGGTCTAGATGAGCTTAAATAAAGCAATGAGCCAATCATTCCTCTATATAATGTTTGATCTATTGAAATACCGGCTTCATCTTTTCCTAACTTTAGTGATGCGCTCATAAGAGTATTGGCTTGCTTTAGGTTTTCAAATCCAAATCTCTTAAGAATATCATGAACATATTTAGTTTGACAAATAAATATACCATCTTGTTTTTGTGAGATTTGAAATCCTAGAAAATAAGTGAGTTCTCCTACCAAGCTCATTTCAAATTCATTTTTCATCACTAAAATAACTTCATTACATAACTCTTCATTAGTGATTCCAAAAATGATATCATCAACATAAATTTGTAATATAATCAAATCATTATCTACATGTTTAATGAAGAGTGTATTATCCGCACTTCCCATTTTATAATCGTGATTTATCAAAAATAATGTCAATCTATTATACCAAGCACGTGGCGCTTTCTTTAATCTATAAAGCACTTTTTCTAACTTATACACATGATTAGGAAATTTTTCATTCACAAAACCGGGGGGTTGTTCTACATAAACTTCTTCTTTTATAATCCCGTTTACAAAGGCACTTTTAACATCCATTTGAAATAATTTAAATCTTTTAAAACTCGCAAATGCAAGAAATATTCTAATTGATTCCAGGCAAGCAATGGGTGCAAAAGTTTCATCAAAATCTACCCCTTCGATTTATGAATAACCTTGTGCAACAAGTCTTGCTTTATTCCTTGTTATCCTAGAGTCACCATCTACTTTATTTTTGAAAATCCATTTGACTCCAATAACCGGATGATTAGATGGCCTCTCTACTAAATTCCAAACCTTGTTACTTCAAATTGAATTAATTCATCATTCATAGCTATAAACCAAAATTCATCATTTAAAGGGTTGAAACATTTTTTGGTTCTATTTCGGATATAAAACAATGGTTTGAAAAAGACTCATGTAAAGAAGAACGAGTACTTACCCCTTTTGATGGTTCTCCTATCACAAGCTCCTTTGGATGATCCTTAGTGAACTGCAACACGCTTGGAGGAGCATATTCAATTATCTCATTTTCTTTCTCCTCTTGTTCTTCTTCTTTTTCTTCTTCTTTTTCTCCAAGTGGTTCATCATTCTCATGCTCCAAAGGGGAAATAGGTTCATCTTCATTTCCTGTATGATTAGAATCTTCACAAGGAACAAACTCATCAAATCTTACATGTATAGACTCTTCAACTACTGTAGTTCTTTTATTATATATTCTATAAGCCTTGCTTGAAGAGTAACCAATGAAAATTCCCTCATCGCATTTTTCATCAAATTTTCCTAGTGTATCTTTATTGTTTAAAATGAAACATTTACAACCAAACACATGAAAATAAGATACATTATTAGGTTTTCTTTTAAAGTAAAGCTCATAAGGTGTCAATTTTAAAATAGGACGAAGCATGACACGATTAATAATATAACATGAAGTATTAACCGCTTTGGCCCAAAATGATTTAGATAACCCATACTCATAAAGCATAGTGCATGCTAGCTCTTGAAGGGTTCTATTTTTCCTCTCCACTACACCATTTTGTTGTGGGGTGCGAGGAGCGGAAAATTCATGTTTAATTCCTAAATCATCACAAAAAGAAGAAAATCTATCATTTTCAATTTCTCCCCCATGATCCGAACATATGCATTTAATCTTTAAATCAAGTTCATTTTGAATACGAATGCATAGTTTAGAAAATTCAAGGAATGCATCGGATTTGGAAGATAGAAATAATGTCCAACAAAATCTAGAGAAATCATCAATCATTACAAACGTATATTTTCTACCTCCTAGACTATAAGTGCTAACCGACCCAAATAAATCCATATGAATTAATTGAAGAGGTCTAGTGGTAGAAATTACATTTTTGCTCTTAAAAGAATTTTTTGAAAATTTTTCTTTTTGGCAAGGCGTATAAAGAGAAGATAAATTTCCATTAAGCATAGGTAATCCCTTAATTAATTTATCTTTTGATAATTTCAAAATAAGCTTGGTGCCAGAATGACCAAGGCGCCTATGCCAAAGTTCTAATTCTTCATTTTTAGAAATAAAATATTTTAAAGAAGAATTTGAAAGATCATTAAAAATAATCATATAAACATTATGCATCCTAGTTGCGGTGAGTACGACATCATTTGTTTTAGAATTTATAATTGTACAAAGATTTGTAGATGATTCAAATAATACATTTAAACCCTTATCACATAATTGACTAATTGAAATTAGATTATGTTTTAAACCGTCTACATATAAAACATTTGAAATTGAGAAAGAATCGTTACCCACTGTACCGATGCCCATGATCCTTCCTTTACCGTTGTCACCAAATGTCACCATCCCTCCTTTCTTCATCTCAAGGCTAAGGAACTTTGCATTGTTTCCCTTCATGTGTTTGGAGCATCCCGAGTCCAAATACCACACGTCCTTTTTGTTAGCCTGCCAACATACCTAAAAAGGAGATGAGAGTAAAGATCCAGATATCCAAGAGGTTCCTCCCATAGAATAGGTGGAAACCTTAGGCACCCATATTTGCTTTATAGTATTGCGGCCCTTTTTCTTACAAGAGTTTGAGGTGTGTCCAAATAAATTACATTTGGCACACGCTATAAAAGGGGATGAGACCCTTTTTGAAGATTTGGGTATGCTCTTGCTAGAATATGAGGTAACATTTAAGTTTTTAAAATCATTATTACCAGAATTAATTTTTCTGGAATTATGGCTAACATCGGTGTTAGGAGTTAACGCCTGGCGATAGCTTCCAGAACTATATCCAAGGCCTGATCTGTCATTCCCATGGCATTGGTTGGCCAAGATCATGTCCTGAGATTTTTGTCCAACTCCGAATTTTTTAATAGCCAAATTTAAATCATGAATACGGGCTTTGAGAGCGGTGTTTTCCGTTACTAATATAACACACCGATTTACAAAGCTTTTCTTTCCATCCTCTATTTGAGAAAGAGAGGGTTTTAAAGTTCTTTCTAAATCCCCCTTCTCCTTAGTAAGAAGTTCAATAATGGAGTGGGATTTAGAAAGAGCTTCTTCAAGTTCTTTCACTCTTCCCAAGGAGTGATTGCACTCTTGGCAAGATACCTTTTCTTTCCCCAATTGTTTAGATAATTTTTTATTTTCTTTTAACAAAAGTTTATTTTCAGAATTTAGAAGATCAATATCTTTTAAACTTTTATCAAAAAATTTGCATGTTTGTAAATATTCAATATATAAATCATCATAAGAAGTAGGGAAAGTTACCTCAGTGTCGCTTTGGACATTGCATTCATCTTCGGATATCTTGTTACTCTTTCCCATTAGGCACATGTTTGCCTCTTCTTCATCACTAGTGGATGAGCCGCTTGAAACCTCGGAGGAGGAGTCATCACATGTAGCCGCTTTTAAGACCTTCTTCTTCTCATTTCCCTTGTGCCCTTTTTCTTTATGCTCTTTCAGATATTTTGGGCACTTGCTCTGAATATTTCCGGTCTTTCTACAATGGTAGAACTCCGGTGGTGGACGTTCATCATCGTCCTCGTCGCTAACTCTCTCTTTCTCTGATGAAGATCCCTTTTTGATGAAATATTTCCGAAAGGTGTTTCTCCTTTCCGGATTATTCATGAACCTTTTGAATTTCTTCACAAAAAGGCTCTCCTCGTCCTCTTCATCATCATATTCATTTGCATCCTTCTTTGACTTTAAGGCCAAGCTCTTCTTCTTTGGCTCCAAGTTGTACTCATGTTATTGAATTTTAAGTTCAACCTCATGGGTCTTGAGGTTCCCAATAAGGCTCTCAATTTGGAGCTTTTTCAAGTCGTGCAACTCCGAGATAGCCGTCACATTTGGATTGAACTTTGGAGGGAGAGACCTTAGAATTTTTCTCACCAAGTCGTCGTTGGAGAACACCTTTCCAAGCACTTTTGAGTCGTTGACGATTTTGGTGAACCTTGTGTACATAGAATCCACGTCTTCATCTGTCTCCATCCGAAATTTCTCATACTCGGATTCAAGTTGGAAGAGCTTTGAATCCTTCACCTGCGAAGTGCCTTCATGAGAAATTTCTAAAAGATTACAAATATCATAAGCTGTTTCGCAAGCACAAGTTCTATTAAATTCCGTTCTATCCAAAGCACAAAATAACGCATTCATTGCTTTAGCGTTATTCTTACATCTCAACTTATCATTATCATCCCATCTATCTCTAGGTTTTTCCAAAGTGACTTCTCCAACAACAAATGTTGGTGGAGAATAACTTTATTTTACCATACCCCAAACGTCATTATCTAAAGCAGTTAAAAAACAACGCATTCTAGTTTTCCAATAATTATAATCAGTTCCAGTAAATAGTGGAGGTCTACTTATCCATTGACCCTCCAAAAAAGCATGACCGTGATGCGTCATTATTCCCGGTTGTGAAATCGTTTTGGAATAACTTGGCTCTGATACCAAGTGTTGGATCTGATGGCGCCCTTAGAGGGGGGGGGGGGGTGAATAAGGGGTTTACTATTTTTACGATAAACTGACAGATTTTAAAGAAACAGAAAACTTGTTAGCACTATTGCTAATGCCTGGCGTTGACTAGTTAACGCCTAGCGTTATCCCTCCAGAAAGTATTTTGGCAGAAATAAACAAAATGATTTTACTTGCACAATTTCAATTGAAATATAAATCCAGAAAAATAGATATACTGAAAAAAGAATTTTATATATCACAAAATGATTACAAGGATAATATTTCAATAACGCTTGAAATTGAGGCGACAAGTTGAAGATCTCTTTTTTGTTCCTTCACCGGTCCTTCTCCCAAGGACCGGTTGGCTATAGCCTAGCTATCCCCAGATAAGGCCTCTAGCCACCCCTAGATCTACCCTTGACCTAGTCACCATGCACAAGGCGGAGAATTATCCCCTAAGCCAAACAAGGACCTAGTCGCCACACGTAAGGCGGCGATTTCACTACGGTTACAAGTAAATGAAAAGATAAAGATACAAATTTGAATAAAAGACTCCCTATATTAAAGAGTGCTGAAGGAGATGTTGAAGACACGCTTCGATCATCATCGGAGTTGAAATGAGTGTCCTTCTTCAAATTGACTATGGAAAATCTCCTTCTCACTCTTGTTCCTCAATGGTGGTGTTGGGAGTTCTCTGAATTCGGGGATGAAATGCTCTCTCAAAAGATTGGAGTGAAGGCTTCCAAAAAAGCTAACTTGAACACCGAAATCAGGTCTTTAAATATTCACGAGAGCTAACGCCTGGCGTTAGGGTTAACACCAGCGTTAAGCATCGTGTCTGGCAGTTGCTGAGACCGTGCAAAACGTCGGATTCGTGGCAGATCGAAATTTTGTCGAACGAAACAAAATTCATCGAGCGCGCCTTCGTCGAATGGAATTAACTACAATTCATCGATCGCAGATCCGTTCATCGAATGCTCCAAATCATCGAGCGTAGTTCAGTTCGTCGAACACAATAAGCCAAGCGCAGTTATCTTCAAAGCATCGAGCGCAGTTCAGTTCGTCGAGCATAGGAATTTGTCGAGCACGGGGAATTTCGTCGAACGCGGACTCAGTTCGTCGAACGGAGATACTCGTTCATTGAACGCAGCTTGTCGAGTGCAAATTCGTCGAGCGCAGGAAATTTTGTCGAACAGAGCTCCTCGTTCGTCGAACGCAGGTTCCATTCGTCGAACGCAGCTTCCTTCTCAGCAGTTTTCTTCTCAATGGAAGTTAACGCGGGGCGTTAACAGCTAACGCGGGGTGTTAGCTCTCTTTCCAGAGAATCCTCAGCAAACAACATTCTGTACATAGGGTTATTTAAAAATAGTACTTGCACACTTATAAACACAAGCAAGATCAAATACATAGTGTGATTTGTTATTATCAAACTAAGAGATGTGGAACACAAGCTCTAACAGAGTGTTCTTCTAAAACCTGATGCAGACGACCTCTGGACCTAAAGAGAAAGCATTAAGGAACTTTTACTGATGCACAGTAGATTCTCTTCTATCCTATTCTTTGATCTAGAACACGGCTTATCAGTCGATGGTGCTTGACTGGTAATTAAAGAACTAAGAGCACGAGTGTATTATTCTCAAGAATTTGATCCTTCTTCTCACAGTCGTTATATTGTTCAGATTCTATTCTCTATATTTTTAGAGCAGACACTTTATCTTTATATATGGCAAGGGCCTTCTAACGATCTATTCAGATGACTCTTAAATGTCAGAATCCCATTCCTTAACTGCATCTGCTGATTGGACCCTCAGACGGCGGCATTAAATATAGACAGCGCGTTTTGAAAAATCTCAGTCTGTCTCGACGATATGAGCAACATCTCGATGACAGGGCTTGCTGTCTCAGCGGTTCATCTAGGACTAAGAAAATTCTTCAAGTCTTCTAAAGTCTTAAAATGAGATAGATATCTTGACGATATGCGATATCTCAGCTACATTTGCAGTCACGACGACATGAAGTCTTCTCATCGAGATCATCATGCCGCCATGAGGTATTCTCTTCGATATTGTTGAGATCATCTTGCCTATGTGAGGTCTTCTCGTCGAGATCATTCTGACTAAGTAAGACCCTTTTTTTTGCATTCATTCTCGAGTCCTACCACCCAGAACCGCAGTCTTGCGGTGGTACCAACTCACGAGATGGTCACCACTACAATACATCGATTATGTCGGCTAGTTAACATCATCCAGGCCAACCACATATCACAGTAATAGAAGCATTAAATGAAAAAGTCCACAAAATCACATTATATATATCATAATACAAATGTCCGCAATGAGAACATGCTAAAATGAATAAGGGGCTTATGCGCAGTACATCGACATCCTCACTACAAAAGTCACTCATCTCTGTAGTTGTTGCTACAATAACGGGTAGTGGCTACATTGCTTTATCCTGTCCTCCTGTCCATATCTCCTGAATGGGTTCCTGTTGCAATGACATAATTAATCCTAAAATGATATGGTCCACTGACCGTTAGTCAAAAACTAAGACAAATTCCTCATCCCCTCCCCCGGTGACTCCTAAGGACTAGGCGGGAGGAGTGAAAAGGAGGACAACAAGGGGAATATATATCAAGCAAGTGACATGGAACTAGCTAATAAGCATATTTATGAATAAAGTATAATCTATTTTTAGACATTCCCATAAGTTGGCCATATGTACAATACTACAATTTAGAAGGTTCTAAGCAGCAGTATAATGAAATACCAATCCATAGTAATCATAGAAAAAAGTACCGGAAAGCGTAATTTTATATAAGGAGAGCAGCTACAAAAGTAACCTCAACTTAGATGCCCATATAAGCATATAAGTTAAGGGATCTGGCACTAAGGTAAACTTATCATATAAAAGATCCCATACTAATTTATACGATGAGGCCTTATTTATGCAAAGATGATATGCTATACTATGTTGTGCAATGTAATGATGCAACTCACCCACTCGACTCTGTATGCACAGACCTTGAAAGTTCCCTCTGTTCGAGTCTGTCAACTCAGGTACCCCGTTGAGGCAAACATAGGCAGTGGATCAGGTAGGTCCACTTCTAGGCTTCTACTCGCATCTCCCAGCCTAGACCTTACGTATGCCCCAAAGAACACACAGGGTATCCGCGTACTATCCAGTAAGCACCTCCTCTATGTTATATTTCTCCCCGAGCCTCCAACTGTCCAGACTATCCAGTCCTCTTTATATAATACCGAGCCTATCGCTCGCCGGACTATCAGGTCCTTCTTATATAATACTGAACCTACCGCTCGCCGGACTATCCCATTTTTCTTATATAGTACCGAGCCTGCCGCTCGTCGGACTATCCCGTCCTTCTTATGTAATATCAAGTCTACCGCTCGCAGGAATTAACCCATCCTTTTTTACACCAATCCGTACTAATATGGGACGGGGATTATCTTATCAAGTTTTCCTACTTAAACTACTCGTGCCCATTGTTTGGTTGAACTTAAAAGTTTGGGGTCAACTTTGGACTTCCCAAGGGCTACACTATGAAGGGCTCGCAGCGGTACTAGGGGTATGATGGGTGACATCCCAAAACTCTCTTTCTCAAGATATTTAATCTTGTTGGTGGCTACCCATTCTTACCCACTACCTCTCTGGTTACTCTAACTTCATAAGGTGGTTTGTAAACACCGGGGCAGGGAAGCGATGACATTTAATTGAACATCAACCTTTGCCATTCCTTAGTGACTAGCTACACATTCACGTCATCTCTCAATCTTTATTCAAGGGTTCCATCCTGGTATAGATCATGACCTCTAGTTTCTTGTGGATCTCTTCACATCTCTTATCGTATCAATGTCATATCCCGAATTGATAGTTTTGCTGAACGCACCCAAATCCTTACTTCTAGTGCATGCCACTAATGTTTAATCCATTAATCAAACTATGCCTACATAATAATCATGGAGTCAAAAATTCTATGTGTGATGATCATGAGTGGTCTAAATCACCTAATTCGGTTTTTACTATTCGCAGACCGGCGGCCTTTAGTCAAATCCACATGACCTAAAAGTCTATCTACAAATTTCTATAACATTCCGGCAACAATAATTCAAGGTATAAATTTTTCAATTTGTAACCCCTAGTTCTACATTGTGAAGGAAGTATGATGTCTTCTCAATAAATAAATCTAACAAAATTTCCAGAGGATTGTATTGATATCAAAAGCCTATATACAACTTTCTATAACATTCACTACAACAAATTACACTTTTAGTAAGGACTGAAAATGTTACAAAAGGTAACTAATAAAGTTACATAAAGTTTTTGTAACGACATTTACTTTATGTGACGACTGTTACCTAAGGCTCGACGCTAATAGTTCTCATAACAAATTTTCGTTTGTCGTTACAAATAATTTATTCGTTACAAACATTACTTCCTCACAATAATATGAGTTATAGTAAAGAATATTTCGTTACAACTATTTGACTTCTTTCCCACTAAAGAAATTATATTTATATGTAAAATATATGAATATTTTGTTACAAATGTTTTATTTACTACAACATTTTCGGCCTTTAGCTACACTTTAAAACTGTTGCCTAAAACTACAAAGTGTTGCCAAAACTGTAAAAACTATTGCCATATGGGTGTTGTCTATACACGTGTTACCAAAGGTCTAAGGCAATAATTTTCATACCTTTAGGCAACACTATATAAAAACTGTTGCCTAAACTCTTATAATAGGCAACAGTTTTTCGATGGAACTATTGCAACATTTTAGAAATGTTGACCTGTAGTGTTACAATTAAAAACTGTTGCCAAAAGATACAAAGGAAACACTTTAAAACTGTTGTCAAAAACTGCAACATTTTTAAAAAAAAAACCTGCCAATGTCGCGGCATTTAAAAAAAATGCTGAGTTGGTACAAATTATAGCGATAATCACCAAAATCACAAAGACTAACAAGAATTTTATGATATCACAATTGAACTTGAAATCAATGAATGCTTCTGTAGAAGAGTTTGGTCAATTACAACAATTTGTTTTGCAGCAAAATTCAAAAAAAAAATTATCGCAACCAAGTTAATTCAAAAGAGAAAATAGTTATAGATAAGTTAATTTATACATACTTATAACACACATAATTGAATACTCTTAAATAACATGGGTTCAATTTCCCTACACAACTGAACTTGAATATCACAATTGAACTTAAATAGCCGATGAGTATCTGAGAAGGTGTAGGAATCTAGTACTGGCCCTTGTTCAGCTTCCCTACACAACTTCCACCATAACCAATCTGTTGAACCTATGCTTCTTCTTCTTCTTCCTTTGTCTCTTCTTCTAGCTGTTTTGTTGTTGTTGTTGGGAGCTGCAAGCAGAGACTCTGGAGATAAGATTTGCTGCGCTGAGACTTGGAAGCTGTCCTATGTGAAGAGCCACTGTCACCGCATCCTCGCTGGCCTCTTTGTATTTCTTCTTCCACTTCTTCTTCTTGTTGAGCTGCTGCTATGGTTGTGGTGGTGGGTTGTGCGAAAGGAGACATAGCATTTGATTTGCCACATTCTCTGCCTTCATTCAGACGCAGTAGCCCAGCGAACGGAGAAAGCCTCCGTTCGCGAACCCGCACCCTCCCTTCCGTCTGGATCTCCTGTGGCATTTGTTTCTTTTCTCTGCCGCCACCGGCCTCCCAAATTAAGCCTAACATGTTAGAAGAATAATGTTTATACCCTTAACTTATAAGAAAACTTTCACATTTAACATAACCAACATCCCCAGTTATACCTAGGAATGGATCTAAAGAGAATGCAAAGTGAAAATGGTTCAAAACGGTCTGGAGTTTTACTCTATCTTAGTTATAAATATAGACAGTCAATCAAGCAATATAATTACCTTGAAAGAAACAACAGATAATTTGATGCAATCTATATTTAGCACAACACATTAGTGTTGAAAGATGATTGAACTCACATGATACATGGACCTCCCAAACCATCCAACAAATGTGCTTGGGTTCAAAAGCCTAATTTGAAGAGAAATGAAGCAATGTTAAACTCACACAAGCATAATAATGTTTTTATTCAGGATTATACACATTGACCAGTCTAATTACAACAAGGAACAAATTTTCTAATAGTATGTGAATGTCATCATGCAAACAAAGAGATAAAGAAGTCATACAGACCTTCCTGTAATTTATATATGCATAGGAAAATTGATGAGATAAGCTCAGCTGCAAGTGGAAATCAGATAAAAATATGAAACACAAACCTGGCATATTATGCCACTTGTGAATATGTAAAGTGTTAATCTACAAAATGGAAGTTTGAGTAAGAAATATCACAAGATTACTTAGGTAAATGAAAAATTAACTAATATCAATTTGCTCGATACGTGAGTGAACAAATCGATGAGGAATTGAATGTAGGTATCCTGTAATCGAAGCAGACTTTGCAGGTTCAGCTTTTGCCAGGGCTTCTGTTTCCTCCACGTCAGCATCCACAGTGGCTGGAGGCAGATTAGATATCACATCCTTTATCTTTCCAGGAGCCTTCGAATACTACAAACTCACACAAATTTAACAAAATTAAGTTATAAAGGGTAGAGAACTGCTCAGCGAATAGATGTACATCGCTTGAATCATTCAAATATGTAGTTTTGCATGACAGACAATGTTGAGATTTATTTTCCCTTGTTAATTATATTCCTCGAATCCTACTCAAGGACGACGTTGGTTCTTACTTTGATAAATCTACAATTAGGTCGGCGATATAGTATGAAATTGAATGTTTTTGTGGTAAGAAAAGTCATCGATATCTAAGTCGAACAAACAGGAACATTAGGATGGAAATATGAAAACTTACATGGTTTGGGCATGTACAAAAAAGATTATAAAATGCATCCAATTAGATAGCTGGATTGAGTTGATGATAAACAATTAAGTAAAAGAAATGGTAGATCGAAGGTACTATGGAAAAAGGTCGTTAAAGATAATTTGAGTAGTGAGATTTAACACCCGGGGCAAAACTAGGAAGGAAGAAATAAAAAAAATGAAAATTCATAAAGCCAACCCCCCAAAGGTCTGGAAGTTCATGTCACTATAGAACCTGAAAATGAACATTAACACAAGTGAGAATAATTTCATTCTCTTACCACAAAGCTGTCATCAGTGTAAAGATCATTAGCCACCAGTGCCCTTATCATCCAGGTTATCAAAATATTCTTCCGTTGCTTACTGAAACACTACAAAATATGAGAAATAAGAGATGTTTATGAGTAGATACAAAAAACTATGATAATGAATGTCAATAACACACTAATTTGCCCGAGGACCTGAAATATGACAATTCAAACACATAAAAACAACTGAATTTTCATAAATGATGCAAGGAACTAGAAGCTCATTTAAACAAAATTAATAAAAAAAACTGAAATCAGACCTAATTGATATCTTGAACTGCTTAGAATAGGGTATGATAATTTGTTCTCAATGAAGGTTCATTGCACGCAATAGGAGAAGACATTGCTGCATTGAGTAATGCAAATAAGTGAGCACTATGTTTTGTCTTCACGCTACCAACCTGGATCAGATGTATAACAAGCTTTGATGCCTTGCTAAACTTTGATGGAATTTGTATATGTGTTGTGATCTTTTTCATTGCCTCTATAACTTTTGCTTCAGTAGCATCAACTGTCGTCTTGAATCTGAAACGCCTTTGAGGTGCCACTGCCAATGTATGATTTGTAAGAGAAAAAAATAGGGAAATCAAACTATTCGATTACATATTACTTGTACAAAAAATGGTTTTTGCTACATAATTATGAAGGAACTGTTGCATGTAATAGCACAAAATCATAAACACCTCATCGCTTTGTAATTCCATCGCCCTTAATCTGCCATTTTCATATGTAAATTTCATGACCAGACAATTGTCCCTTGTTTGAGGCGGTGGTTGCGACTGCTGTGTGAATACGACCAAACATTGCCGCAGTCTTCTGCCCATGCTCGTGTTTGAGTTAAAGCGCCATTTACGGTCCAATCATCCTTCTGTAGTTCAAAACTCCACCTCTGGTGCTCAACATACCTGGAGGCCCATAATTTTTTTGTGTGGCCATATCTAATGTGCAACAATTTGAATGAACATAATTACCCATAAGAAACCTGAATTCAGGCAAATCATTGAAAAATAACTTATTAGTCTACAACCTAGGCCACCTGGCAACATTATTAAAGCTCGCCATAACTACCTCCAGTGATGTAAACAGTGAACTTGCTAGAATATCTAATATTTGAGGGATCAACTTCCTGTGATGCATGAGTTTGGCTCATATAATAACCATAGTGCTGAGCTGGAATTCCTGTGTCATTGATACCATGCGGCTCCAATTGAACCCATAGTGTTGTAGGAAATAGAGCTTAGTTTTGAACATAATGGGAGGAAATGAACCTAACAACCATAGAACTTCCTCTCTACAGAACCATCATATGCGTATAAAGAAGCAAAAATCATTCAGGAAAAAAGAGAACATCAACATAACTAGACATTATACCAATAGTACCAGAACATACATAGTTTTCAACGGTTAAAAACATATCGAAATAGGTTTAGATATCAAAATAAGTTGACCAAAATAAATAGTCATCAAGTTCTCCAAAGAAATAACATCCGAATCGGCTTGAACATAAAAAATGCTTCATAGTCCATCATCGACCTCCTCATTTGCCTCCAAAATATTAAGAACTTTCTGCACAAAATAAATAAATAAATATAATATTATTATACTAAAATTATATGAAGATCTATAACACTATACCTCCCAAAAATTTTGAACATGTGTGGATGTAGAAGAATGTGCACCCACTATCTTTTGTGCACTATTTGCCTTGCCGGGCGATGAAACCAACATATCTTCCAATGATTCTATATCAATTCCTGCTGGGTTGCTTTATTGCAACATAGTCTTGAGCACACTTTTTAATTTGTTTACTGAATTTTCCATATTATGCATTTTTTCGTTCAATAAAAGCACCTCTTCATTATGTATTTTCCTTAAAGCATCAATCTCTTCCTTTCGCTTCAAAGACATTTATGTAACACCTTTCCCAAAACAACGCATTGATCCAGAATGTTCTTTCCTAAACACAACATGAAATGCTTCTGCATTAGTTTCCTCATTGTTCATAATAATATCCTGAAGTTGAGACTAATAAAAAATTGAAATAAGATTAATATATAATTAACTTGAATAATGAGAAAACTAAAGCAAACTAGATTTTTCTTAATAATAATGTTTAACTTACAATTGCATTATTAGTCTCCAAGTCCAGCTCCTTTCCTTTATTCCCTTTTCGAGTTTCAATAAAAATTTCAGCTTGAGTGGGGTCTCTCTTTTCCTTTGAACACTACAGATGCATACGAAAAAATTAATTAAATATGATTTGAAGCAATAAAATTCAAATAAGGAGCTATATACCATTCTTTCGCGAATTATAGCAAATGTTTTGGGTCCCATTCGATGCCTCCACTTTTGTATTGCTCTACTTTGAGTATTCCTTTCACTGATTGACTACACATTTGATTAAAAATATTAGAATAAATATATATTTACAAGACAAGTAACAAAAAATAACTTTTAATCTTACTTATATATTTTCCAAACTCCAAAAATGGCAAAGCTTTTTAAATTGAAACTCTGGCACCTTTACATGACGATTTGTGAGTCTATCAGTCATATTGGAATACTTCAGAAAATGATTCTTCTTAATTAGGTGTTTATATCGTCTCCAAGCATCTCTAACAGTAATCTTTACCCAATTATTTGCTTCATCAGGAAAAATAAACTTCGACTACAAAGTCCAAAATAAGAACAACTGTTTAAATCATATAATAATTCCATACAAGTAAAAATAAGAAAATAAATACATGTACACATACCTTGGTATAATTCCATACGCGCTCTATGATCTCATTTGGCATGGCTCTCCAGCTTATGTAAATCAAAGGACAAAAAATTGAATTTCTAGCCAATGTGCCTAAGAATAGACTTAGGTCAGATACGACACAATCAGTAGGCCCTATGGGCTGACCTTCTTCATTTATGGTCACTTCTTCACAGTCTTCCAAAGTTCTTGCATGAATATTTTTGCACATTGTTTTTCCACGAGCTTTTTTTATCGTTATTCCTATTAACAGTGTATGTACATTCACATAATTTAATATGAAGTAAATACAAAGAGAGTTAATCCTCAAAAGGAAAAAGAAAATATTTCACATACCAGCTTCTTTGTTTGGTTGTGCAACTATCCCTTCTTAACTAATATCTTTATTAACTTGAAGCGACTCATTTCCCCCACTAGATTGTCCCTGAATTTGATTCACTTTTACTAGAACTTATTGAATTCCTCCTTCATGGGAAACCTTATGAACTTCAAGGAACTCATCAATCAACATTGATAGACATTTCTTGTTCCACTTTACCATGCCATTGAGACTTTCCTCTACGCTATTGCATTCCCGGGGCACAGTTGTAATGATAAGATCTAGCTGTTGAACTTGATTTTGTTCAAACTTGTCATCAACCTCTTTTTCTTTATTTGTTGTATTTTTTCGAAGACTTTTATGTAAAACATCAGCTTTCTCTTGCTTAATTTGACGAAATTTCTTTGCCAACTCAGTACTAGACCTTGCTTCGATATGTATATCAAAACCACTTGTTCTTTCCAACCTTTTACCATTCCCTAAAAAAAGGCCAATTTACTTGTTGCTTTCTTCATTCCTGTAGAGCTGAAATCAAATCCTAAACATCATTTTAAGCATTACCAAATTTGGAATAAATAGAACAAAACTATTTTATAAATGAATAAATAAATGAATATTACCTAATTTGTATTATCACTAAAAATAGAAGCAGTATCACTTTCATTTTCACTTTCAAAAATGGTTTCATCATCGACTCCCGTGTGTTGAACATGAATTTCAGATAAAGGCAATTCAATAATATCATCTGGTACATCTTCCCTAGCCAAATCAACTTCAAAATCATCCTCTGGTATAGCACTATTATTGAAATTTTTGGCATTTCTTGGGTATTTGAATTTGTATTATCTCCCATCTCAAATGTGTCCCTTGGAAGTACTTTCAACACATAGTGTTTATTTTTATTAAAAGAATCTTCAACATAAAAGCATTGTTGGACTTGAGATGCTAGAACAAATGGATCATTCTTGTAACATTATTTATTAAAATAAACACATGTCATTCCATACTTGTCTTCTTCAGACTCAAACCACACACATTTGAATAAAACATAATTCAATTGTCCATAATAATCCAACTCTAATATATTGGTTATTGCGCCTTAATATGTCATACAAATTTTTGCAGGATTTTCATCCTTAATACTTGTAAATCTTGGGGTTACTGCTTCCAAAGTGACACCACTATTTTGAGTTTTCCGCCTTGCATCATGTTTCCTTGTATGAAATCTGTATCCATTAATAATATACGCAGAGTACATTTTTTAAACATTATTTGGTCCCCGAGACAACTCCTTTATCCAATCAGAAACATCATTATTCATGGCACGCGTTTCAAACCATTGAATGAAATCATCTCTTTGATTTTTACCTTTGCTCCATGTACTTCTTTTTGTACTTTTCTGAAGATAAATCTCATGCTCTCTACAAAAGAAAGATATCATTTTTAACACAAATGTATTTTTATTTATTGAAAATATAAAATATTGTGGTAAGTAAATGATATTACCTTATGTAATCTTCGACTCTATCAGAATTAAATAAAATGTAACCATGAACTTGATTTTGAGACTTTTGATCAAGAGAAAAGAGAATCCTTGCCCCAATAGAATAGCCAGTTTTGAAAATTCACAATTATTTTGTGTCAATCTATTCATCCGTGTATCTACATCACTAGATAAATATCTTGAACAAAATGTCAAAGACTCCTTGGCCAAATATGCTTCAGCGATAGAGCCTTCTGGGCGACTCTTATTATGAACATATGATTTTAATTCACCTAAATATCTTTCCATATAATGCATCCATCAAAACTGAACTGGTCCACCTAATCTAACCTCATTTGCAAGGTGGATCGGTAAATGGACCATTATGTCAAAAAAAAACTAGGAGGAAAGATTCTCTCAAGTTGGCAAAGCATTGCAGCGATCTCTACTTCCAAATGATCTAAACATTTCAGCTCAATAACCTTTTCACATAAACAACGAAAGAAGGAACAAAGCCTAATCAAAGGAATTGTAACTAGATTAGGGGTTACGCCTCTTATTGCTATTATGTTGCAAAAAATGTAGTATAATTTGAGTATCGTGACTCTTGTACCCAAAAAAATTTTCCTTCTTCAACATGCGAACATCGCAAAATATTAGAGGCCATACCATCAGGAAATTTGACATCCTTTAAAACACCACCAAAAAAAGATTTCTCATTTTTTGTTAGGGAGAAACAAGCCTTCGGGAGCTGAGTTTTTTTGCCATCACTTGTTGCCTTCAAATGAAGCTTCTTTCTTATCCCCATTTCTTGTATGTCCAAACGAGCCTTTGCATGATCCTTTTTTACTTCAATCTCTAGAAGGATCCCAATTATATTATCACATATGTTCTTCTCAATGTGCATAACATCAAAATTGTAACGTAAAGTATTATCCTTCCAATATGGCAATTGCCAAAAAATGGATTTTGTTTCCATGGACCAAGATATTTTTTCTTATCCTTCTCTGTGAATATTAGAATAGCCAGTTTTTCCATGGTCCAGGAATAAGCAAGGACATCATAAAATTTTCTGGCTTTAAGCATAAATTTGGAGGATAATTGTATATTGTTAATACAACAGGACATGTGCTATGTGATAGACTCATGTTACCAAATGGATTAAACCCATCACTAGCTAATCCAAGTCTTACATTAAGAGTATCAAGAGCAAAATCTGGGTGATTCACATCAAAGTCTTTCCATGCTTGTCCATCAGCAGGATGCCTTAACTTACCATCCTTGGAATGCTATTCTGCATGCCACCTCATTGAATCAGCAATCTTTGAACATGTATAGCGTCTTTTTAGTCTTGGAATTAATGGAAAATGTCTTAGCACCTTTGCGGAAATTTTATGACTTTTCTTAAATACATCAGGCTCACAATTCACTTCGGGATATACAATCCGCCGAGATTCACCACAAACATGGCATTTTTCATCTTTCTCATGCTCTTTCCAAAATAAAATGCAGTTATTTGGACAAGCGTCGATCTTCTTATAATCTGAGCCTAGGTCACATATCATTTATTTTGTTTTATTGAAAGAGTCAGGGATGTTCTGGTCGGGTATAGCTGTTGGATCTTATGGCGCCCTTAGAGGGGGGTGAATAAGGGAATAAAAATCTTTTTATAATTTTTATGGAAATTACTAAATTGTATAAAGTAATATGAGAAAGACAAAGTAACAATTTAGCTAATTTGTGAGAATATCATAATTTTCACCTTTAGAGATAAGTACTAAATTGTTTTATGATTAAGAGATTGAAATAAACAATTTAGTTAAAGCATTTTGAATTGAAAAAAAACTTTGTAACCAATAAATTAAAGATAACGCCAAAGGAGAGAAATCAAGTAAACACAAATAAAGACATGATTGTATTTATATAAAATGGTGTTTACAAAATATGATTTCAATATCGCTAGAAATCCGAGGTGTACAAAAGTAAATTTCTTTTCCTTTTCTATACCGACTTGTATCCCCACAAACCAGTTGGCTTTAGCCAATCCTTCCCCAGATATGGCCTCAAGCCGCTCTAGCCAATCCTTCCCCAGATATGGCCTCGAGCACCCCCTAGATCTAATCACCTAGACCTAGTCGCCAACACAAGGCGATTTTCCACCTAAGTCCTACCCAGGCCTAGTCGCCAACACAAGGCGAATTCTCTAAACGGTTACAAAAAGTATGGAATGGAAATAATGAAAACAATACTAAAACTCCCTATATGAGATCTCTGGAGTTGAGGATGAAGGATCGTTGTAGTATAAGCGAGGTAGAAGCGATCGTCCTTCGGATGCAGCGTGACGTAGTCCTCCTCCAGAATTCTCCTTAAGCTTTTTGTGGGAGATCCATCTTCGGCAGCATAACAACACTGGAGTTGTGGCACAAACAACCTCTCTTGGATGGATGATCAACTAGCTCGAAGTTGGCTTCAATTTATAGACCTTGGAGCTAGTGCCTGCTGGTAGTGGCTAGCGCTGGCGGTAGCGTTCGTGTCCAGCGGTTGCGCAACCGGCGGCGGCGTGGCGTTCTGCACGAAATTGAGATAGCGCCTGGCGGTAGCGGTAGCGTTGGCGGTAGCGGTAACGGTAGCGGTTACAGAACCGTCGCGTGCACGAACTCGAGATAACGCCGGGCGGTAGCGGTAGCGCTAGCGATAGCGCTGGCGGTAGCGCTGCTCCTTTCAAAAAGTTGTTCCAAGCTGCTTTCTACCTGTGGAGTATTGCACCTATAGTTCATGCACACTATAAACACACTACAAGCAATATCAAATACAATATGGGATTTGTTATTCTCAAACAAAGGGATGTGACACACATGTCCAACAATCTCCCCCTTTTGATAATAACAAATCCTCTAATCAAGAAATCAACAATAGTGTTTATAGATAAGATAAGCAAGATGATAGTGCAACTATAGTATATGATAAGCATGATGAAATGTGCATACTCCCCCTAAATTAATGCTCCCCCTACATACATGCAATTTATGTGTTACTCCCCCTAAATGATATATTTCAGGAAATATTCTCCCCTTAATCTTCTATATTTCTCCTATATAGATTTCTTCAATTAATCTCCCCCTTTTGGTATTATCAAAAGAAGGTAGGGTGAGGGTAGTAAGGAGGCATTAATATATCATGATCGAGCTTTTCGAAATATAAATAATGATAAAGAGTTTAAGCATATCATATATAAGAGATTTCAAATATAAAGTTAAGAGTTGTAAGCAAGCGGAAGATTATAATAAACATCTTTTTGTAAGCATGAAAAGCATAAGTAAAAATATGAGTCTTAGTTCAAAATTGAAAGATGTTTTAACCTTTTTTGAAATCTCAAAGTTTTTCAAAAAGATACCAAGCATGAAATGAACATATTAAAGAGAGATTATACTACAATGTTACTTAATTTTAAATTCAAGAAATACCAAAAACATTGTAGAGATCATGCTAGGTTATCTAGTGCATTTTTACATAAAGAGTAGTATAGATAAAGCATTAGAATCTAATACTCATGAGAAGAAGTGTTATGAAAGATAATGATGTGCACATAAGTGTATTTTGGGCAATGTTAACAATTGATTTAAATCATCAAAATACAAGACATATGTAGAGTAAAGTGCACAATAAAACACAAGTAAATTACTTTCACACACTTTTAATGCACATAATTTTTAACAAAGTGGTGTAATAACACAAGGTTTGCACAAGTAACTTTACAATTCTTTCCAAGGTGCTCAACCTCACAATGCTTATGAAGACTTATCAGGAGGTTCAAGTAGTGCTTGGTGGAGTTATATTTGTCTACATATATAATTTTTGTTCACATTTGTGAGACAACATTCTCCGAATACACTTGTTTTGCAAACCCAAATTTTTTTTAAACTTTTAACCACTTTTCTAAATTTCATAAGTGCAATTCAAATGTTGTGTAGGCAATAAACTTATGCAAGTTTTAATTCATTGTACAAATACAATACACAAGCAAGCATTTTTAGATTTAGACACACATGTTGATTACCAAAATAAGTGAGTGAAATGTATCATTATCAATCATAAAACATTTACTCATACTTAGAGGCATGCTAAGCTTGGTTCTACACATTTTTCAATATAATTGATGCACTTTAAATAGATATATCAAAGCATGATAAGCAAAACAATGTTCATAGTAATTTGAAGAAATAAGGTTTAACATTGTAAATAATTCTAAATAATAGAATTCATACATGCTTGATATTGACAATAAAGATCATACAGTTTTTTTTAAGTTTTATTATTTTTTAAATCAAATAAAAACAGAAAATCACAAAAACATATTTTTGTATATTTTTTTAAATTTTGAACTTTTGTAGTTGATTTTTCATAATATGATTAAAACACAAATAACAAAAATATTTTTGTATTTTTGAATTTTGATCTTTTGTAGTTGATTTTTCATAATATAAATAAAACAAAAATAACAAAAGTCAGAAACACAACAAATAAGTAGAAAATATGAACCAACATATTTTTATGGATTTTCAGAAATTTTAAAAATCAGAAAATTCCAACACCCACGCTAGCGCCGGCGCTAGCGCTAGCGCTGGAAACAGTACTCAATTTTTTGAGAATTTTAAAAATCTGATTTTTTATTTTGATTAAGTGTCCTTAGAGTAGTTCTATGCTGAAATTTCAGAATTTTCAGAGATGTCTTGATTGCTCAAATTTGCATAAAACTTTAGCTTTTTCAAATACATGTGTTTTACAAAAACATTTAAGCTCAAAAAGATAAATTATGCAAACACATGAGGACATTTTTATTAAATAACCCAAAATATGCATGATTTAAGTGATAAGTAAATAAAATGTTCATGCAGTACGTAATATAGGTATGTCCTAAGATTAGAAACTACCCCGACTAAATGTCTACACCCTAGCCCCGTACTAAGTGACGGATGAGCATGAGGAGCTGCACGCATGCCGTAGGTTGGGGTGTTAGTCCCATATGCACACACTAGAGAACACTCAACCTAGCACTCTTTCCCCTAGTGCCTCGCAAGGCCACACTAGAACCCTCCCCGGTTAAGGACAAGACATGTCTTAGAGGTTAGGTCTCTAATGTATACAACCCTACGCCCCCGCTATTGTGAGATATGAAGTCAAAGGTGAATAATCTTTTGGACAACCTATGCTTTTAAATCTAAGGGTTGATATATAAACTATGAGTTTTCTCTAATGTAATGAGTTATAAAGCCGCATAGTTTTTCTACTTATATGAGATGACGATATGTGATAACTAGCACAATTACTAATATTCAATAAGTGACAATGCTAGCATGATGAGTTTTGGGTTTAATTTCATGTCATAAGATTTATATTGAAATTGCATGTATTCCAAAATAGAATTTCAAATTATAGATCTAGAATGGAGTGATGATTTAGTTTGATTTATACTTTCATTACAAAGTTGATTCTAGAGTCTACAAATATGAGAGATACATGCAATCACTAGCAAAGCAAATCAATACATCAAATAATGTAAAGAAAATATTATTCATAATTTTTATCATAAGATTCATAATTCCTATTATTGATTTGAGATATGTCTTGATAGAACATGAATTATGATTTATGATTAAAGAGAATTTTTGCATAGAATATATGTTAGATCATCATGATGTATGTGATTTCTATTCCTTCTAGACTTATGATAATATGATTTGGTGATTTTCTTTTGAATAAGCATGTTTGATTTTTAAGTCTAGAAATTGATGACCATCCAATCATATAAAAGACAAAGATCATATATATAAAGTTTTGAAATAAAATTTCATTCAATAATTGAATATATTGATCTTTGGTTTTGCATGATGAGATATGATTTATGATAAAATATTCACATATATTCTAATGATTAATCCATAACCTATGTGTTTGTTGGAATTTTAGTATTCTATTATAATTTCAAATCACATAGTTATCATCAAATTTAAATAATATTGTACATGTTATACCTAGCATAAATATATAAGCATAGAACAAGAAGCAATGCTAGGATAATGAGTTTGAATGCAATGTTATTACATAGGATTAATGGAGATTATGTTGCATGTAATATGAGAAGTTTTCAAATTAATTTTCTTTAGACCTAGAATGAAATGATTAAACTTTTGATTTGATCTTAATGATACAAGACGATTCTAAGGTCTAAATTACATGCAAACATTGGTGACACACATCACACACATAATATCTAAATTAATATATGAAACAATTATACTTAGGATATCATGTGATGAAAATAAAATCCATAGGCACAGAAATTTCCGAATCAAGCAAACTAAGATAGTTTTTTAAAACGGAGTTAAAATTGGGCAAATTGACAACACCAATACAACTCAAATGAACAAGCCTAGTTTGCCATTGGATGGAGATTTTTGTGCTTTTCCCGAAAATATATTAAACGCGAAAATCGGACAAGCGGATCATAAGATATGACTATTTGAAGTTTTGATAAAAAAACTCGTCTTTTTGAAAGATTAAGCATGCGTTTAGATGAATTTTTGTTTTAAATTTTTTTTGATAATATTTTTCATTATAAGGGCTATCAAATGCAACAAATAGAAAGAAATCAAAAAATGTTGCGCATTTTAATTTTTAGTTTAAGCCCTTAAATAAACCATTTAAATCCAATCTTTAAAATAGTTTCACTAGTCTTGATAATAAATTTCAATATTCAATTTCTAATGATAATTCAAGACAATTAAGGGTAAAGGATTTAAAAAGATATATAACAATTAAAAAAAATGAGAGGTAGGTCTCTTTTAAAATCATAAGACTTAATGTTCAATTTTAATTCAATTTAATTTGATAAATATTAAGCTTAATATATGAAAGTAATATTTCATGATATATAAAGAGATCATAGCATGTTTGTTTAAAAAATATAAAATAAACAAAAGAAAAGAGACAATAAGCATATCATGAAGTAGAGTAGTGATATTACATTTTTATTTGTTTCTACTTCATGCAAATGATAGGATACTAATGAATAAGAGATTTAGGTATCCAAAGTTGACCATGTGGGATGGTTCATTTGGGTACCCAAATACATCGTGATGGCTTTTGAGAAGATAATGATGAATGAGCCCTTTTAATTAATGTTGATGTATCATTTTTCTTTAAGGGTCTCCATTCATATCTTGGTGGTTTACATTTTAAATTCATATTATCATTATGTGACATCTTTATATGATTATATTTGTTTGAAAAATAATTCATTTGTGATTTGAGTTTATTCAAATTATTTTTCAAAATAGATTGATGTTGATAATCATAATGAATTTTATTACATGGATTCTTTGAAAGTTTATAAGAGTGAGTGTCTTTCTTTAGAAGTGATTGTTGAAAGAGTGGATTACAATATGTTTTAAAAGATTGATTATTATTTTGATGATTTTCATTTCCACTCTTTCTTATAGACATACTCTTATAATATGAAGGATAATATTTTATATTTTGATTTTCATGAAAAAGTGTTTTTAAATTTGAGTCATGATTGAAAATATATTGAGACTTATAATAATGACTCTTAAGAATTTTGTGAGGATCATAATTCTTTTTGAAACTAAACTCCTTTTGATTTAATGTGTGAAAATGATCCTTTTTAGAAATGATTTTGTAAGTTAATTTATCCTTGTTATTCAAAATCTTATGATGAGATTCATTAGATGACATTTGAAATTTTTCAACAAAAGATTTTAATTGTATTAACTTACAAGATAAAACATCATTTTCAATTAACAAATTTTCATTATGCCTTTTAGAAATTAAGAGCCCTTTTTCAATTTCCTTGAATTTTTCTTTTAATAAATTGCAATTAAGACAAGGAATAGGAATTTCAACTAAAGAGCATGAAAGAGAATTTAACACACCAATATTTGATTCTACGTTATCGTTTGCTTTTAAAGAATTATTTTCTAAACGTAATTTGGAATTAGCAATTTTTAGTTTTAAAATTTTACGTTTAGCAATTTTAAGCATACGAGATGTAGAAATAGAATTCGTTACAAAAAGAGAAGTTTTTTATTTTCTTACCTTGCAATTGTTTTCGTCTCCTCTTTTGCTTGATGTGTTGCCAACAAATGAGTCCAACATTGTGACGTTGTATTTTTATTCCTCCAAGCATGAGTCCTCATCGATTTCTTCACTTGGATCCATAAGGAAATCCTCGTCGATTTCTTTTCTTGGATCCATAAGGAATTCCTCGTCGATTTCTTCTCTTGGATCCATAAGGAATTCCTCGTCGATTTCTTCTCTTGGATCCATAAGGAATTCCTCTTGTTCATCATCTGTAGAAGGAAGATTATAAGTATTCTCGAGAAATTTCCAAACTTCATAAGCAGTAGGAAGTGTATAAATAAGTTTGAAAATATTTTGATCTAATGCACAATATAGACTATTCATAGATTTGGCATTTAAAAACATTTCATTTTTATTTAAAATACTTGGAGGTATTTTAATAGTAATATTCCATACTTCCATATCCAAAGACTTAAGAAATTTTTCCATAAGAAATTTCCACCCATTATAATTTTTGCCTTCAAATAAAGGTGGTGCTAAAGATTTTTCTTTTATAAGAAAGTTTTCCCCATTAATAGAAGCGAGATCATGAGACGCCATTATTCCTGGTTTTTAAACCGTTTGGAATAACCTACCTCTGATACCACTTGTTGGATCTTATGGCGCCCTTAGAGGGGGGTGAATAAGGGAATACAAATCTTTTTATAATTTTTATGAAAATTACTAAATTGTATAAAGTAATATGAGAAAGACAAAGTAACAATTTAGCTAATTTGTGAGAATATCATAATTTTCACCTTTAGAGATAAGTACTAAATTGTTTTATGATTAAGAGATTGAAATAAACAATTTAGTTAAAGTATTTTGAATTGAAAAAAAAACTTTGTAACCAATAAATTAAAGATAACGTCAAAGGAGAGAAATCAAGTAAACACAAATAAAGACATGATTGTATTTATATAAAAAGGTGTTTACAAAATATGATTTCAATATCGCTAGAAATCAGAGGCGTACAAAAGTAAATTTCTTTTCCTATTCTATACCGACTTGTATCCCCACAAACCGGTTGGCTTTAGCCAATCCTTCCCCGGATATGGCCTCAAGCCGCTCTAGCCAATCCTTCCCTAGATATGGACTCGAGCACCCCCTAGATCTAATCACCTAGACCTAGTCGCCAACACAAGGCGATTTTCCCCCTAAGTCCTACCCAGACCTAGTCGCCAACACAAGGCGAATTCTCTAAACTGTTACAAAAAGTATGGAATGGAAATAATGAAAACAATACTAAAACTCCCTATGTGAGATCTCTGGAGTTGAGGATGAAGGATCACTGTAGTATAAGCGAGGTAGAAGCGATCGTCCTTCGGATGTAGCGTGATGTAGTCCTCCTCCAGAATTCTCCTAAAGCTTTTTGTGGGAGATCCATCTTCGGCAGCATAACAACACTGGAGTTGTGGCACAAACAACCTCTCTTGGATGGATGATCAACTAGCTCGAAGTTGGCTTCAATTTATAGACCTTGGAGCTAGCACCTACGGTAGTGGCTAGCGCTGGCGGTAGCATTCATGTCCAGCGGTTGCGCAACCGATGGCGGCGTGGCGTTCTGCACGAAATCGAGATAGCGCCTGGCGGTAGCGGCAGCGCTGGCGGTAGCGGTAACGGTAGCGGTTACGGAACCATCGCTTGCACGAACTCGAGATAACGCCGGGCGGTAGGGGTAGCGCTAGCGATAGCGCTGGCGTTAGCGATAGCGCTGGCGGTAGCGCTGCTCCTTTCAAAAAGTTGTTCCAGGCTGCTTTCTACCTGTGGAGTATTGCACCTATAGTTCCTGCACACTATAAACACACTACAAGCAATATCAAATACAATATGGGATTTGTTATTCTCAAACAAAGGGATGTGACACACATGTCCAACGATAGCCTCTTTCAATAACTCTAGGAGAGATGTAAATGATGCATTGCTCCATCCATTAAGACATTTCAGTAAATACAGCCGAATAGTAAAAGATAATGTAGAGAATTTTTGACAACCCAGATATAATTCCTGATTTGCTTTCTCAACAAGCTTATAAATCTTCTTTGCATCTTCATTTAGGCCTTCATGTACTCCATCTTCTTGAACTACATCTTTAAATGTCTCGGACAATAAGCCATCAATATCATCAGAAGAGACATTAGCATTAGTGTCTTGATCAAGATCCATACGTTTAATCTCTTCCCCATGGTAAATCCAATCTTTGTAGCCTTTAACAAAACCCTTACTTATCAAATGGTCAAACATCATCTCTCTTTTACCCCATATATCATTGCAACAGATAAAGCATGGACATAAAATCTCTTCTCCTTCGTAAAACCCTTTACTGAATGCAACATCCAAGAAATAATTAACACCATTAATATAATTTGCACTGCAGCGAGGCAAATTAATCCACTCCTTTCTCATCATATTTTTCTTTCAAATCTTGAATAATGCCAGTACCTACACATATACAAACACAAAGAAAGACATTCAAATTAAATTCTAACATATACATAAATTCACACTTCAATACATACACACACATACACACTTCAATACAAAAATTCATACATACACACAAACATACATAAATACACACACACATACACACACATACATACACACATAAATAAATTCTCATAAGAGAGCTTCATTGGTAATTACTCATAATTATTGCACAAATACAAATGAAAAAATGTATCAACATTGTGGTTAATATAAATGTACTTATTATAAATAAATGATCATATGTATACAATGCACAATTACAATCAAAGGGCGAATACAAGGGAATTAGCTTAATTCCCTTAATGCAGGGAACTAGTTTCTTTAAGTAACATTACACACATAAAAACAAAACACGTGCACATACACACTCACAAGCCCACAGAAGCACACTCAAACAACCTACACACCACCAATACATAAACACAAGCATACACAAAAAATTCAAATACACATACACAGATTTGGATTATAATTCTATTTTTTTAATTTTATCATTAAAATATAAAGAAAATGAAATTACATTCGTTGGATTCTATTAGAAATAAAACAGAGAAAGTTGGGGTCAGTAGTAAATTTTTACAGGTCAATTTTTACAACTCAATACTACTGTGATTACGCAATATTTATGTCGCTACCTTCTATTTTGAGAACATAAAATTATTATGAATTATATTTTGAAACTGATGAAAAATAAAAAAAATATAAACTAATAGACTAACAAGACCAAATAGTAATGATATGAACAACCTGAAAACCTTCAGCCAAGCATGTAAATTTATCTAAACAAAATTCAATTGAATATATTGCATTGTGTACATCATTAAAAATAAATAAATAAAACTCATATGCCCTAAAATTCATATGCATTCACCTATGCCCTAAAATCAATCAATCTAATATATATATACACAAACACAGAAATAATTACCAAAACTTCCCATGGAAGTTAGCATAATTACAGGTTGCAGCCCTCTTACTATTGAAATAACAAAAACCTCCATTGAAGTTTACATTGCAAAACAACAACCTCCCCTGAAATTTAAATTTCAAAACATCCATGCACAAAAATAGCATGAATATTATGAAATGTAAACATCATGGGAAAGTTTTTGAAATTGCATTCGGTAGTTTTTGGGCTTTAGGTCTGATAAGAAGAGGAGCATGGATACATGGGATGCAGCAGAATAGAAAATGAAATCCTAAGGCACATTGGCCAATCTGGCCAGAGAGAGCTTCAGAAGCAGAGGCAATAGGTGTTGACGCCAGGAAAATCCTGACCTCAAGATTCGGACCAATGCAGCCGGAGGCTACTCGCCCAGCAGTCCAACGAGATGACTTGGCTGGCAACGACGAAGAAGCTAGAAGAGCAACAAACAGGACCCCAGGTGCTGCGGCAGGGAGGTCCCACCACGTACCCAGAAGCTCCGAAGAGACTTCCCCTCCAAGACCAAAGAATGGCCGAGCAAGGTACGAGGAAGGTGATGCGTGTCAGCAAGTGCACCGGTCGCTGTCAAGTAATAAATGTGGAGAGTGGCCTCCCCGAATGTCGGTCTCTTGAGGAATGCAGGTTAGGTGAACGAGACGCGTAGCGTGACTCTTGTTACACGAACGAAACACACATGAAAAAGGGGGTTTTTGGTTGGTTTGTCCTAATCTTAACAACAGTAAAAGAGATGCGGGTCGAAAGCACCGCTTAGCAAGGTGAGATGGATGCAACGGCCGCGATGCCGTGCTTCGTGAGGCGGAATGGAGTGTGTTATAGCGCGAAAGGGTGAGGGTCGTAAACACCTCTTCACAACCGTCGTTAGCTCTTGCTAACACGGAACAAACACCTTGCGTGCGTGTGCGAGTGAGTGAGTGAGAACGGAGTGAGTCACAAGCAATCCATGAAGAACAACAAGGAAACATTCATTTCAACAAACATCATCATAATATTCGAGTTTACACGATTCAACGAGTACAATGGAGGAAAGAGGAAAGAAATAACCGATGGTGAAGACTAGCGGTCGTTCACGGCCGGAATGGTAGGTTGTCGGGCTACCTCCGGACTCGGGCGGACTATGCTTCCGGCGTAGAGAGCTGTCACAATCTCCCTACGTAGCTCCGTCGTCTTCGACTTCAGGTTCCTTCTTCTTCTCACCGGGCGGAATGAGAGAATGGTTGCTTGGAGGCTTGCGGACGATGGAGAACACTCACGGACAATGGAGGAAGTCTTGGAATGGGTGGAGGGGGCTTCCCCTTGCGTAGAAGATGAAGTGGAGGCATCCCACGGTGGAGGTCGGCGGCGTACGGAACAGGAACTCCGCTCCCGGCGGCTGTTAATACCCTAAAAATCGCAACAGGCGTTTAAATAGGCGCTGGAATAAATACTGCGCACGGTCATTGGCGCACGACCAGTGGTCGTGCGCACTGGAATTCTGCGATCGTGCGCACTGCCTGGGTGGAACCTGCAAGATACGAAATTTATAAAATAAAATGTTCGCACGACCAGTGGCGCACGACCGGTGGTCGTGCGCACTAGCGTTGATGGTCGTGCGCAATACAGCAAACAGAACTTAGAATTTTAATGATAAGTGCGCACGAGCAGTGGCGCACGACCGGTGGTCATGCGCACTGGCGTTGGTGGTCGTGCGCACTGCACCAAACAGAACTCGTGAAAAAGGGTTAAGTGCACACGATCAGTGGCGCACGACCGGTGGTCGTGCGCAATAGAACCGGCGATCGTGCGCAGTGTTCCTGTGCAGAATTGCACCGGGAACACTTGCACGACTCCTATTCCCGCACAACCACAGATCTAGCCACTGAAAGTGGCACTTAACAGCACATGAATACTACTAATGACAATAAGCACGAAAATCACACCAAAGTGGGCCTAGATGTGCACCTAGCGTGGATTATCAAATATAAACTATAACAAGGCTAAAGTGCGGAGAATTGACTAAATAACGGCCCGGATGAGTCCATAAATGTGTATATGATCAGGACTCATCACACCCCCAGACTTAACTGTTTGCGCGTCCCGAGCAAATGAATCCGGCGGAGCGTGAAAACGATAATTAACATAGAGAATTACACAAAGGAGTACGGTGCGAAGTAACATACGCATGCAAGTAGAGAATTTAGTAGAAGGAGATTCTAACTATGCTAACTAATTTACAAGAGTATTAAAGCGTAATTAAAGATTTAGATGTACTCAGTTGGTGAGTTATGAAGAATTTGACGATCATGCCCGGTATGAAAGTGACAAGACACTGAGGCGGGTGTTGCAAAAGATCGGGGCTTAGGAATAACTCCGCTGAAATCCATCAACGTCGTGAACCATACGCTTGCCCGGTCACACTCTCTCCACGGCGCTAGCACTCTCGCAAGTCAAATCAGTAGGGCTTTTAGGATTAAAATGGGGCTTAGGTTACGGTATGATATTTCAAAGTTAAACACAATGGCTACGCAACCCAAGTGAGCTAAAGAACGCTACACCACTCAAGACCAACAAACAATGCTTGTGTGACACACCCCCAGACTCATCATGAAAACCAGGTGTGCACACGGCCTACTTCACAAATGCCAACAGATTTTTTTTTTTTTTATTTAGCTCGGAAGGATTTTTTTCAAAATACTCTTTTTTCTTTCTTTTAACATCTTTTACTTCTTTTAAATATCCTCCGGTTGGTTCAAAATCAGCAGATAGACTTTATTTTCTTTTCATATCACAAAGATTCCACACACCACACAAGTTGAGAATTATGAGCGTAGTTTAAAACAATTTGGTTGCGGGGGTAGGATAGGCTTCAGGCTTTGGTTGATGAGGAGGAGCTGTACAAAGGAATGGTAGGCACAAAATGGGCTTGCAACGGTGAACGAAATGGACATGGAATAACAAAGCTCAAACTAGCCAAATGGTGGCCTACATCATGCTTAACTCAACGAGTAGCTCTCACCCATGCTTCGAGAGTCGCTTGGGGCAAGTTCTTAGCCCACGAGAAAGGTAAACCTTCCTCCCGACTCGAGCAACCCACGACTAGTAATCGCACACACACAACACCGCGTTATCGTCAATTCCATTCAAATTCACCAATTGAGTATAACAAATCTAAATCTACGCAGCAATACTAAACATAAATTAGATGCATAGAGAAAATCTAGTTCTACTCAAATTCTACCATAACATGCGAAGTGACTAGAACACTACATGAGTCAACATCGCACTCCAAATAATAATTCCTACGTTAACGACCTATTTCATACTCCAACCAAGATAGTTTACAATGGAACAACAACAAAAAGATAAGCGCGCACTCAAGTGGGTGAAATGGTGTGTGAAACATGGAAAACAACGATAATGATAAGAAAAATAAGAATCAACCTTCTAGTATGCGGTGCAACTCGTGCACAGTGGATAACAACAACCGCTCCCCCAGACTTAAGCTAAGCAATATATCTAGAAATTTGAAGCTAAAAGAGGGGAGGAAGCGTTACCCCATGCTCAGAAATGAGCATACCAGACGATTGGCGTTTATGAACAGGAATAGTCCGCAGCATCCGCACCATCGAACACAAAACCTGCAAGCACAAACTCAAAACAACACAAGCAAATGCAAAAGCTGAACTAAAAGAAGTTAGATAAGGAGAAATACGAAATCAGGAAATCTGGGTTGTCTCCCAGTAGCGCTTTCATTTAACGTCCTTAAGCTGGACCAAATACCTGTATTAGCATTGTTTATAAAGTGCAGGAATTAAAAGAGATACTCAGAAACAGTTCACCACATCAAATAAAACACAAATCAGCTGAAAGCGCTCTTATGGTGCGCTTCTCCCGTAGCACGTAGGCGGGAGGTGAAGGCTTTAGGGCCAGCACTGGTGTTACCCAATGCTCCCCTAACCTCTGCCATCTTGCCACGGAGAGCGGCAGCACGAGCATTGCGCAGAAGTTTTTCCTTTTTAAGTTTGGCGACAGTCGGAGACTGCCACCGTTGAGAGTTCTCAGATTTCTCCACTTTAGCGGGGGGTGGAGTCACTTCCGGTATCGCGGTGACCACCGGATCGGCCCAGGAGATGGAGCGCTTAGATAGTTTATTACAAGATTCACCACAAGAAGATAAATAATCAGCATCCCTAACTAGATCCAAGTCAACGTTTCCCGAACTGCAGTCTTCCTCCTTCTCGGAGTCGAACTCATTCCGGAAGTCAACCTCTTCTTCCTCATCTGATTGGAGCTCCTCCTTTCCTCCTTCACTTGTTTCTTAATCATGTATCTTTCCTGCACAGCTTAGAAATTCATCAGAAATAACGAGAGGGGGAGGAGTGGATGTGTCAGCTGTAGCTTCGAGGCGAGTGGGCTGCAGCGCCTTGTTAGGTAGGAGAAGACACCCCGTAGCGAAGTCAAGGGTGGCGCCGCTCTCTTTCAAGAACGGCGCGCCCAAGATAGGAATGGATTGATTTTCCTGGGGGCCCAACACCTGAAAGTCCGCGACCACAGTCGTCCCCTCAACTATTACTTCCACATTTCTCACTTCCCCCTCAGATTGGATAATAGTGCCGTTAGCGAGAATAAGCGATTTCCTTTCCTCCGTGTTCATCTCAAGTTGTAATCTCGCAACATCTTGCAGTGCAATGACGTTGCGGGAGGAACCGGAATCGCATAAAGCTTTTGTTTCAACCTTATTGATGGAACAAGAAATTACCAGCTCACTCGGTTCAACCTCTACCACATCCCCAAGACTCTTCCCTTGATCAATTGGGTTCTTCTCCGTGTTGCTGGGAAGGGTCCCCTGCGATCGCTCGGTTAGCACTTGGGCCAATTGGCCCAACTGCGTTTCCAGGTTTCGCATGGATGCAGTTTGATTTACCATATTCGAATTACCTACTTGCATGAATTGCTCCATCATCTCTTCTAGATTACTCTTTTTTTGAGTAGGGGGTGCTTGATTATAGTCCGGGTGTGGTGGCCTCGGTTGGATCCGGGAGGCGTAAGCATCGTTTTGATGCTGCCCCGGTGCCCATCGTTGGCCAGGTGTGTTTGGATTCCACGAGAAGTTCGGGTGACTTCTCGCTCCCGGATTATAAGCATTATTGAAAGGCGCCCCCCTAGGCTGATTTCCTACATAATTAACAGATTCGTTCAAGTTCAAGTGTGCGAAGTCACCTGCCACGTTGTTCCCCGAACACTCATACGCGTGGTGGCCTCCGCCTCCACATCCCTCGCAGGTAATGACAGCAGCAGTCACGGATGGAGAGGGGAGAGAGTCGACCATGAAAAGACCTCGGCCGCATCTTGGAGCATTTCTCCCTGCAGTCCAGAATGTACTGTGGGAGGCAGTATCGCGCAGAATTCGAAGGGCTTCCTCAGGGGTGTGGTTCATCAAGGTGCCACCCGCCGCAGCATCGATCATTGCCCTGTAGTTGGGCTCGATCGCAAAGTAGAACAATTCAACCACATTCCATGGTTGGAGCTCGTGGCCAGGGCAACGGCGAAGGAGATCGTTGAGGCGCTCCCAAGCTTCAGCAAGGGTCTCTTGGTCAAGTTGGCGAAATGTGGCGATCTCCCGCCGCAAGCTCACGACCTTGTCCACAGGATGGAACTTAGCCAGGAATTTGGATGCGAGGGCATCCCAAGTTGCAGCAGTCCCGAGCGGAATGGAATGGAGCCACACCTTCGCTTTTTCGCGGAGTGAGAAGGGAAACAGTCTGAGCTTGACTGTGTCGTCAGCAATCCCTGCGTAGCAGAAGGTTACGCAAATATCAGAAAATTCTGCCAGATGCAGATGCGGGTCTTCGCTGGCCAGCCCGGAGAATTGAGCGTTGTTCCGGATGATGTTCAAGATTGCTGGCTTAATCTCGAACTGATTATTCATAATATTTGGCCCGAACCCCGTATACACACTCCCAGCAGTTGGAGTGGTGTAGTCCCTCATCGTGCGGGGTCGAGGCCTAGCTGCCTCCTGCTCAATCCCAGGCTGATGTTTCCCCACGCCGGGCATTCTCGGATCAACATCATTTGGGTCTACATGATCACCCATGGCCGCTTGCGCGGCAGCAGCGCGCCTTCGTGCGCGAGCGGTCCGTTCAATCTCAGGATCGAAGGGTACGAGTTCACCTGCGACCTGTCTCTGCATGCACTATCACAAACAAGAAAAATCAAAAACAACTGCTCGTATGACGACAGTCACAACACGGGACGTTACACGCCTGCATTCCCCGGCAACGGCGCCAAAAACTTGATGCGTGTCGGCAAGTGCACCGGTCGCTGTCAAGTAATAAATGTGGAGAGTGGCCTCCCCGAATGTCGGTCTCTTGAGGAATGCAGGTTGGGTGAACGAGACGCGTAGCGTGACTCTTGTTACACGAACGAAACACACATGAAAAAGGGGGTTTTTGGTTGGTTTGTCCTAATCTTAACAACAGTAAAAGAGATGCGGGTTGAAAGCACCGCTTCGCAAGGTGAGATGGATGTAACGGCCGCGATGCCGTGCTTCGTGAGGCGGAATGGAGTGTGTTATAGCGCGAAAGGGTGAGGGTCGTAAACACCTCTTCACAACCATCGTTAGCTCTTGCTAACACGGAACAAACACCTTGCATGCGTGTGCGAGTGAGTGAGTGAGAACGGAGTGAGTCACAAGCAAACCATGAAGAACAACAAGGAAACATTCATTTCAACAAACATCATCATAATATTCGAGTTTACACGATTCAACGAGTACAATGGAGGAAAGAGGAAAGAAATAACCGATGGTGAAGACTAGCGGCCGTTCACGGCCGGAATGGTAGGTTGTCGGGCTACCTCCGGACTCGGGCGGACTATGCTTCCGGCGTAGAGAGCTGTCACGATCTCCCTACGTAGCTCCGTCGTCTTTGACTTCAGGTTCCTTCTTCTTCTCACCGGGCGGAATGAGAGAATGGTTGCTTGGAGGCTTGCGGACGATGGAGAACACTCACGGACAATGGAGGAAGTCTTGGAATGGGTGGAGGGGGCTTCCCCTTGCGTAGAAGATGAAGTGGAGGCGTCCCACGGTGGAGGTCGGCGGCGTACGGAACAGGAACTCCGCTCCCGGCGGCTGTTAATACCCTAAAAATCGTAACAGGCGTTTAAATAGGCGCTGGAATAAATACTGCGCACGGTCATTGGCGCACGACCAGTGGTCGTGCGCACTGGAATTCTGCGATCGTGCGCACTGCCTGGGTGGAACCTGTAAGATACGAAATTTATAAAATAAAATGTTCGCACGACCAGTGGCGCACGACCGGTGGTCGTGCGCACTAGCGTTGATGGTCGTGCGCAATACAGCAAACAGAACTCAGAATTTTAATGATAAGTGCGCACGAGCAGTGGCCCACGACCGGTGGTCGTGCGCACTGGCGTTGGTGGTCGTGCGCACTGCACCAAACAGAACTCGTGAAAAAGGGTTAAGTGCACACGATCAGTGGCGCACGACCGGTGGTCGTGCGCAATAGAACCGGCGATCGTGCGCAGTGTTCCTGTGCAGAATTGCACCGGGAACACTTGCACGACTCCTATTCCCGCACAACCACAGATCTAGCCACTGAAAGTGGCACTTAACAGCACATGAATACTACTAATGACAATAAGCACGAAAATCACACCAAAGTGGGCCTAGATGTGCACCTAGCGTGGATTATCAAATATAAACTATAACAAGGCTAAAGTGCGGAGAATTGACTAAATAACGGCCCGGATGAGTCCATAAATGTGTATATGATCAGGACTCATCAGAAGGCACCGACTTGGATAGTACCGGGAGTAGCGACCAAGTGCGACAGATGCTAGAATGCAAGAGCAGGGTTTCGAAAGCTCAAGTCCAGGTGCCAATCCAAGTACCCCTGGGGTCCTATTTATAGGAAAACCAAGGGGTAGGGGGGGTTTTATAGCCCAGCCCCCAACCTGGCGACTATGGATTACTCGGCGAGTATCATGCCATAGTCGCTCATCTGGCGAGCATTGGGTGCTGCTCGCACATGCCGGGCCAATACTCGCCAGGTCTTCTGTTCCATACTCGCCACCATGGCGAGTATTGCCTGCATACTCGCCGAGGTCTTCTCTTCTTCTGCCTTGGACTGCCGGGCTCTGCGTTGACCTCTTTGACTTTGACTTCTGCCTATGTGGCCTTGGGGGGGGGGGGGGGGGGTCCACCCTCGGAGAATGAGGGTTGTACACAATCCCCGCTCTTTGCGAGTTACGTAGTTGCTCGGAAAGAATCATCCAACCCTTATTCTGCGAGCTCTCCTGCCGGCGACTATTGGCTTATATTCGCCTTCTCGCTGGCCGACGTTCGAACTCTATAAATAGAGGGGCAGGGGTCTCTGATGGCATGTGTTTTCTGAACTCACTCAAGATGGTGCGCGACTATGCTGCAGAGGCTAAGGCGGCCATGGCTGGCCTTGTCGGCCTTTTTGAAGGTTCTTCGCTCCCTCCTCACCTGGATACCGCATCTGGCGACCTTCCATCTTCTAGGAAGAGGAAGAGGCTTGCCCAGAAGAAGAAGAAGAAGAAGGAGAAGAAGAAAGCCGCCGAGGAAGAGGTCGCTGCTCCTTTGGGCGACCAACACCAGCAGCTGCTGGACGACTTGGGGCTCTCCCATGAGGGCGACTCGCCGGTCGCTGATCCTCCTGCTCCTAATGTCGCCGAGGGGGCGAACGCTCCTGAGATCTTGGCCCAGAATCCGTTTGAGAATCTCGCTTCTATGCGAGGTGCGACTAATCTACTCGCCACCTTTTTTGACTAACCTCGACTTGGTCCGAGTTGCTGAATATTTCTTCTATGCTCGCAGATTCTTCCACCATCGGTGCGCAGGAGGAGCCTGTAGCAGCACCTCCTCTGAGATCGTCTCCCATGATCTCGCCTAGGGGTGGAGGTCGCTCAGGGCGAGTTCTCCACAGCTCCTCGCTGGAAAAGAGGCTGATGAGCGGGCAACATGCTCCTTTGGCGGGCATCGTGCCTCCGCCTCCACCGCCTCTTCAGTCTGTGGGGACGGCGAGTAGCTCGCAGCTGCCCGCAGGTGGGCTTCCGCCACCTCCTCCGTTCCCTCCTTCCGATATTCTTCAGGGCGATCAGCTCCCTTCGACTTCTACTGCGCCTTCTACTCATCAGGGCGAGTCCTCGCGCCGTGGTGGGACTGGGGGCTCCTCGGGCTTCTTTCCTCCAAGGGGAGGAGGACGACCAGGCGATGGTCGCGGTCGTGGGAACGCACCTCCTAGCCGGGATCAGACGGCTGGATCCCATCCTGCTCGGCGAGGCGATCATCATCATAGCACGTCTCCCCAGCGAGGCAGAGGCTCTCCTCGCGATCGCTCTCGTAGTCCTCGGCCAGGTATTTGGTCGTCATTCATGATAGTCGCCACTATCTTCACTTGGTTCCTTCAGTCGTCGAAGCTCTGATATTTTTGCCCTCTTTGCAGCTCGCGCTCATACTCCCATAGGAGCCTTGATCGACGCGGTCGGGCTTCCTTCTCGCGAGTACCAGGAGAGGGCTACTCGCGCCATCCTAGAGCTGGAGTCCAAGCTGGAGCGCTTGGCGATCTGCGAGCCTCATCGCCGCCTGACTGATGTCGAATCGCGGGTTGAGCGCTTGGCGAGCATTGATGCTCACCGTCGTTTGACTGCAGTGGAGTCGCGCATAGAGCGTCTGGCGAGCAGCGATGCTCATCGTCGCCTTCCTGAGTTGGAGGCGCGGGTTTCTCGACTGGAAGAGTTCGATACTCGGCTGGTCGTTATGGAATCTCGCCTTCAGTCGGTCAACAAGCTTGAGCGCAGACTTGGGAGGCTCGAACATCGCCAACAACTGCACCATGACGAGCTGGTGGGGATGCGCGCGAGCATGGGCTCGGTTGGTCGGCTGGCGAGGATCGAAGACCAGCTACGTCAGGGCGAGGACGCGATGTCTGTGGCCTCCGAGCACTTCAGGCGAGCTCGCGGTTTGGGATGGGTCGGGCGACAACCTCAACAGCCAGACACTCAGGCGAACCTGCAAGCTCCTCCCTAGATGTTGCTTTTTTCTTTATTTTTCTTCTTTCTAGGTCATGTCGCCTTTTGGCGAGTATCCCTGTACTGCTTGAACTATTGATTAATATTTATTCGGCGAGTATCAGAAACTCGCCCCCTCTTTTTACTTGCTTCTGTTTTTTCTTCTGCGATGGTTTTCTTGATTTTTTTCTATCTTCTTTTACCTTAGCGAGTATTGTCTGCGCGTCGCCTTAGGCATGCCGAGCTTGTTGCTATCGGCGATTATAAATTGATACTCGCCACCCCCTTATTCCTGATCGCGCCGTCGTGCTCGATACGCCAAGCTACCCGACTACTATAAATAGGGGGGTGGGTGAGTCTTGATTACACTTTGGCGAGTTCTGAACTCTTGCGCGAGTATCCTCCATCTCCCTTTTCCCTTCTCTTCTTTGATACTCACCTTTCTTTCCGTCCTTTCAAGATGACTGACGAGGCGACCATCCGGCGTGCCAATCACGCCATGAATTTTGCGGCGACCCTCTTCAAGAAGGCAGTCACGACTGAAAAAGAGTTGGAGGTCATCAAGGCGAAGTACCTCCCGCCAGGGTATGTCGCGAGGCTTCCTCGCCAGAGCGAGCGACTAAACACCTTTTTGACTAATGAGCGGGTGATCCCTATTCGCCACTTCGAGGTGGGCTTGCGACTACCATTGTGGACGGAGTTCTCCCAGATACTCCGTTACTTTGGGATAGTCCCTACCCAGATCAACCCCAATGGGGTGGCGATGATCGTGGGCTTCCTTTGCTACCTGCGCGACCAGGGAATAGCCTTCGACCTGTCGGTCTTTAGGCGAGTATTCCATTTTATGGCGACTGGCGAGGGCGTCGTCTTCCTCTGCAGCCACGTCTGCACGCTGGCCGGCATCGCCAATAAGAATCATCGCTGGGGAGAGCGAATAGTCGTTATCACGGGCGACTTTCAAGCGATCCCCGACAAGTCCTTCCAGCCACCGGAGAGCGTCTTCGGGGTTTCCTTCCTAAGCGGGGGTGGCGAGAAGCTGCTCGAGGCTTTCAAAGGTCGCCGCCTTGATGTGGTGCACTGGAGACGGCGAGTAGATGAACTCGTGGAGGTTTTCGCAGGCGAAGGTAATCCACCGCGCGAGTATTCACGATACTCGCTCTTCGTCTTTATCTTGGCGATTAACTGGACTTATTACTCTTCTTGCTGCAGCAGTCCATGTCCTGCCGCGCGAGCTTCTTCCCGCGGTGGTGAAGGCGACGGCTTCTACACCAGGAGGTGCGGGGACTTCTGTTCGTGGGGAAGGGGTTTACTCGCCCATAGACTTATCGCCAGGAGGCGATGAGCCCTTGATCATCGGCGAAGGAT
Source organism: Dactylorhiza incarnata (assembly GCA_033032865.1). NCBI lineage: Eukaryota > Viridiplantae > Streptophyta > Magnoliopsida > Asparagales > Orchidaceae > Dactylorhiza > Dactylorhiza incarnata. The sequence goes on along the minus strand of JAWHQI010000103.1, from coordinate 1,405,172 downwards.
CTGGGCCTTCGAAGAAGCGGAAGGAGAGGGGCGAGCCCTCCGAGCCTTCGAGGAAGAAGAAAGAGGTCGCTCATAGGGACCTTGGCAAGAAGGCAGATTCTTCAGAGGCCGGCGAGCCTTTTACCCATCCGAACTTCAACCTGGGTGGGCGTGGCGAGGATCTCTATGGTCGGCCCCTGGTGACCTGGTCGGAGGGCGACCATGTGGTGTCTCTGAGGTCCAACCTCCCGCCCTGGTCGGAGGACTGGGAGGACAAGGGCGAGGCCTTTGACGTGCTTCACGCCGTCTATGGTCGCGAGGACGCTGAGAGGCTGCGGGAGGAGCCTGCCGAGTACTTGGCACACCAGACCTCGCGATCTCTGCTGCGCTCCGCCGAGCTGGCGCACATGACGGCGAGGAGGTTGCTGGAGTACGAGGAGGTGATCCGGATCAGCACGAAGAAAATGATCGCCATGGGGCTCAAGGCGAAGGAGCATGAGGTACTCGCTTCTCTATGATATTCACCTTCGGGATAGTCGCCACTTTACCAAAAAACTTGCTGACTGTGTGTGTCTTCTTGTTTTTGTAGGTCGCTGAGGTGGAGATGGCGACAAAGGTGTCCCAGCTGGAGAAGGAGTTGGATGACACTCGGCTGGCCCTGGAGGCCGCCCAAGTTCGCATAGCTGAGCTGGAAACTCGGCCTGCCGAGCAACAACCAGCGATGGCGGGCCCCTCTAGGGTCGGCAAGCAAATCCGGATGCATGGCGACAATATGCCACGCGTTCGTCGAGAGATCGCGCGAGCTACTGGGACCGTCATCCTGAGTCAGCTGAAGGCGGACGATCTCCTGAAGCCGGCGGCAATGGAGTTGACGGTGGAGGATATCATCCCGACGCTGCTCGCCGAGGAGTCCACCTCCCCTTTGCGGGCATCCTCGCCGCCGTCCAGTAGTGCTGAGGACGACGATTCCGAGGACGAGGATGGCGATGATGACGATGACGATGATGACGACGATGGTGGCGACGAGCCAGATGCAGATATTGATGGCGAGAATGTCGCCTAGTCGCCTGGGCACCCTTTTTTGCTCGCCCGGCGACCTTTTGCAAACACCTTGAAGATTCTTTTGTAATAGACATCAAATATTCATATATGAAAAGTCAAAGCTTTTGCTCGCCTGTTTCTTTGGTGCTTGCTGTCTTTTCTGAATGCCGCTTAGACTCCTAGGCTCGAGGCGAGATTGTGTGCTCGCTAGGCTCTTAGGATTGCGGCGAGATTGCGTATTTCTTCATTCTCGCATCTATATACTCGCACGTCATGCTCGTATCTGTATGCTCGCACATCATGCTCGCACCTGTATACTCGCACATCATGCTCGCACCTGTATACTCGCCATGGTATTCACGCATGTGTACTCGCACTCTTCAATATCTCCCTTGGGGGAGTCGAGCTGTGGAGGCGTCTTGGAGGGTTCCGAAGGACACATGCTCTCAAGGCCTCGCTCTATACCTGGTGAAGAGTTCATTAGACTCGATCAATAAATTATGAAGGGGAAAGAGATAGGGAACGGCAGTCGGGGAGGCCTGGAGGGACACATCTTCCCGAGGCCTCCATCCTACTTGGATGTCGGATGTTGACGAAGAATGACGTTAAGTAGGGAATGATGGTCGGGGAGATCCAAGGGGACACTCCCTCCCGAGGTCTCCATCCTACTTGGGTGCTGGAATGTATCCATCCTTTGCCCGGTCGAATCGATCACTCCCCTTCTCAGGTTGGAGTATCGGCTTCCAGACTTTATCCTAGTAATCTCTACAGCCGGACGAGAAATGCAGTCGGTGGGAACCGCGGCCAACATGCAAGGGGGGAGCTGATCTCGGTCGTCATTGCAGAGGCTTGGTCTTAAGGGAACGCACATCCGAGGCACTGTCCCATCATCCGTTCTGAGTTTTTACAAGGGTCAAGTCGGAGGCTCGTCTTCCAACCTGCGGCAGAGAATATTGATGTAGGACGACGTCAAGCAGGGAGTGGCAGTCGGGGAGATCCAAGGGGACACACCATCCCGAGGCCTCCATCCTACTTGGATGCTGGATGTGGATCGGACCTGCTTCCTGTTGCTCAATGAGTTTATCAGGGAGTTAAGCACACTTTAGGCACAATAACTCCTATGATCTAACACAGTAATTTAGAAAATGAAATGCTTTGCTGCGAGCTTTTCAGCTTTCGAGGGTACATGACGCTTTTTTTCAAGGGTCCCCTGAGCTAGTGAAATCGATTATTCCTTCGCCGAATCGGAAGGTCGGCGTCCAGAATTCTTCCTGGTAATCTCTACAGTCGGACGAGAAATGCAGTCGGTGGGAACCGCGGCCAACATGCAAGGGGGGAGCTGATCTCGGCCGTCATTGCAGAGGCTTGGTCTTAAGGGAGCGCACACCCGAGGCACTGTCCCATCATCCGTTCTGAGTGTTTACGAGGGTTAAGTCGGAGGCTCATTTTCCAACCTAGCGTGGAGATTGACTTCACCTGACTTCTTTATTATGAAACCTTTGTTGATGTGAAAGAAGCTGCCTCGTCCCATGTTTCAGGGAGATGCAGATTTTATTCAAAGAAATGAATTTACAAGGATGGGATATACACATTCCCCCTTAGGGATAAAACCTTTTCAGGTCATCACCGCTCCAGGTGCTCCCTAGCAGCTCGCCTTTTTGGTTCTGTAAGTGGTATCCTCCTGTCAGGAGTGCTTCCTGGATGATGAAAGGTCCTTCCCAATTCGGGTTGAGCTTCCCGACGGCCGCAGACCTTCCTGCTGCGTCCACCTTTTTCAGGACCAGATCACCTGCTTGGAATTGTTTGAGGCGAACATTTTTTTCTAAATGTTTTGCCATCCGGCGCTTGATCTCCTCTTGCCTGGCTGAAGCTAAATCTCGGAGTTCCTCGATGTAGTCGAGAGATAGTTTTTGAACCTCTTCATTCTCTAGTCGCCATTCTTCGCTTCCGTCCTCCGCAGCTATCACCCTTGGGCTTCTGACTTTGAACTCTACTGGAATGAGAGCTTCCGACCCGTGAGAGAGTTTGAACGGCGTTTCCCCTGTGGCTGAGCTAGGAGTGGTCCTCAGAGCCCACAGGACCGAGGGGAGCTGGTCCGCCCAATTACCTCTTAGATTCTCCACCTTCTTCTTCAGTAGGTTGATGATCAGTTTGTTGGCGGCCTCCACTTGGACATTGCTCCTTGGGTGATGTACGGAGGCGAACCGAAGGTCGGTTCCTAGCTGCTTACAAAAGTCTTCCAGTTCTAAGCTGGCGAACTGGGGACCATTGTCGGTGATGATGGCGAGAGGGATCCTGAATCTGCAGACGATCTCTCCCCAGATGAAGTTCTTCACGACTTGAGAGGTAGTCTTGGCCAGGGCTTTGGCCTCGATCCACTTGGAAAAGTAGTCGATCATGACGAGAACGAACTTTCGTTGTCCACTGGCTTGGGGGAAAGGGTCGATCAAGTCCATCCCCCAGATGGCGAACGGCCATGGGGAGATGATCGATCGGAGCTGCTGGGCCGGCTGCAACTGAAGGGGGGCGAAGAGCTGGCACTTCTGGCACTTCTTCGAGAAGATCTCAGCATCCTTCCGGATAGTAGGCCAGAAGTAACCATGCCTCAATACCCTCTGCTCCAAAGTGCGAGTCCCAGAATGACTTCCACACTCTCCCGAGTGGATCTCTTCCAACACTCGGGGTACTTGGTCTTCGGAAACACATCTGGCCAGGGGGCCCGAGATGGTCTTGCGGTACAGCTCCCCATCTTGCAGGAGGTAGTATGCCGCCTTGTACCGAAATCTTCGCTGATCCCCTCCGTCCGCTGGGAGCTGGCCGCTGGCCAGGAATGCCACAAAGGGATCCATCCACGAGGGGCGTTGCTCGATCTCCATTATCTCTCCCTCTTCAATGGACGGGTGGAATAGCTCGGTGATAGTTCCTCCAGCCCTCGGCCCGTACTTGGCGAGGCGATCTGCTACCGAGTTGTCCTCTCTTGGCACATGTTCGACGAAGAAAGACTGGAAGCCTCCAATCAGTCCTTTTACTTTTACCAGGTACTTCTGCAAGATGGTGTCGCGCACCTCGAACTCGCCTCGAATCTGCGACGCAACCACCATTGAGTCCGTGAAAGCCCGGACATCACGGATCCCCAGCTCCTTGGCAAGGCGCAAGCCTTCCACTATGGCCTCATATTCTGCTTGGTTGTTTGTGACGGGGAAGAGGATCTCGACGGCTTGCTCGATTCTTGTTCCCTGCGGGCTGACGAGCACGATGCCCACCCCCACAGAGCTTTTGCCCGAAGCTCCATCAACAAACAACTTCCAAGGATTTGGATTGAGCACCTCTTCTCCTGGCTCTGCTTCCACCGAGAAGTCAGCCAAGAAGTCTGCTACTGCCTGGGCCTTGATCGCTACTCGGGGAGAGAAGGAAATGTCGAACTCGCTGAGTTCTACCGACCATTTCGCCAACCTCCCTGAATGCTCCACTCCCTCTAGGACATTGCGGAGAGGATGATCCGTCACCACTCGGATGGAGTGAGCCTGAAAATAAGGCCGGAGCTTCCGTGCCGACACCACCAAGGCGAAGGTAAGCTTTTCCAGGATTGGATACTTCAGCTCCGCCTTCTTCAGCACCCTGCTGACATAGTAGATAGGTAGCTGCCTCTTCCCTTCTTCATGGACCAAGATGGAGCTAACTGCCTCCGCTCCTACTCCTAGGTAGATGACTAGGTCTTCGCCTTCCTTCGGGCTCTGAAGGAGAGGTGTCTGAGTCAACTGCTCCTTCAGCCTTCCGAATGCTATCTCACATTCTTCGGTCCACTCGAAGCTTTCTGTTTTGCGGAGTGTTTTGAAGAATGGAGAGCACTTCTCTCCGGCTTTTGAGAGGAAGCGGCTAAGACCCGCCAGCCTGCCTGTCAACCTTTGGACTTCCTTCATCGTTTTTGGGGATGGCATCTCCAGGATCGCCTTAACCTTGTCGGGGTTAGGCTCTACGCCCCTCGGAGTAAGGAGATGTCCCAGGAACTTTCCCCTGCCCGCTCCGAAGACGCACTTCGTCGGATTGAGCCTCATCTTGAATCTTCTTAGCGTCGCGAAGGTCTCTACAGATCGGCTATGTGTTCCTGGACACTCTTGCTTTTGATCAAGAGGTCGTCCACATACACTTCCAGGTTCCTCCCCTTTTGCTCCTTGAAAATATGGTCCATCATCCGTTGATAGGTGGCTCCCGCATTCTTCAAACCGAAGGGCATCATCTTGTAGCTGTAGCATCCATCGTCGGTGATGAAGGAGACATCGCGGCAATCGGGGGGATGCATCCGGATCTGGTGATATCCTGAAAACGCATCAAGGAAACTCATCACAGAAAAACCGACGGCTGAATCAACCAGCGCGTCGATTCGAGGCAAGGGATAACAATCCTTCGCGCAGCTTTTATTCATTAAGGAAAAATCCACACACATTCTCCAGCTTCCCCCCGCCTTTGTCACCATTACAACATTGGAGACCCAGCCTGGATACTGGATCTCTGACACAAAACCTGCATCAAGCAGTTTTTTAACCTCCTCCCTAATTGGCTTGGCGAGGATGGTGGCGGTTCTCCTTTTCTTCTGGCGGACGGGCTGGACAGTGGGATCCAGGTTGAGGCGATGACACGTAACCTCAGGGTCGACTCCTGGCATCTCGGCTATGTCGATGTTCTTCTGCAGACACGCCACCATCTCGATCTTCTCTTCGGTCTTCAGCGACCCGCCAATCTTCAGCAGTCCCGGCACTCCCGCTGCGGAGAGTACCTCGATCTCCTCGACCTCTTCAGCCACTTCCAGCCTGGCCGGGCTCTCCAGCACTCTTCCTAACTCTTCCGCGTCAGCCATCCAGCTGATGGTACTGACGGCGCTAAGATAGCACTCCCTAGCGGCTCTTGGATCGCTCCTGATCCTCACCTGGACGTCTCCTTTACAGTATTTCAAGCACTGATGGTAGGAGGATGGGACGGCTTTGAAGGCATTGAGAAGAGGCCTCCCGAAGATGGCCCTGTAGCAGCTCGGGGCGTCGACTATATCAAATCGACAATTGATGGGGGTGCCACCGAGTGTTACCAGGAGATCTGCTCCTCCTTCTACCTCCTTCTTCTCTCCGGAGAAACCGAAGAGGGGACCATCTGATGCTCGAACTCTGGCAGCTCCGACTCCCAGTCCGTCAAACGTCCCCCTGAAGATGACGTTTACAGAGCTACCGTTGTCGATCAGAATTCGATCAACGGTGATTCGCGTTCCCTAGCATGTCCTCCTCGGAAAAAGTAATCTCCTCCATCGGGGGCAGTGCTTGTGAGGTCGAGGCGACACTCCTGCGGTAGATCTGATGGAGGCTTCCCTTGCGGGAAGCTTCCAGCCCTGCTCCCCCATGGATTACTCCAACTCGGCCTCCCTGGCCCAGGTCTCCCCGACCTCCCTGGTCGACCCGATCCTCGTTCCTTCGATGAACAACTGCAGCCTGCCCTGCCTGTGGCTCGGCAGGGGCCTCCATCCTCCTCTGCTCTCCTCCAGCCTCTCCTGCTGCCAACCTCCTCCGGGCTTCCCAAAAGTCTGGGCAGGTAGCCATGGCATGTTCCCCCACCTGGTGGAAGTCGCAGTAGAGAGGAACCTCTTCTGCTTGACGCCTCCTAGGATTCGGCTTCTTCCTTCCTTGACGGCGGCCTCGCCCGGCTACCGCCATTGCTTCATCTCTCCTCCTCTCCTGACGCCTCTCTGGCTGGCGAAAGGGCCTTCTTTCTGGGGATCTCCCCCTTTGGTCCTGACGCTGGTGTCGTCCAGCCGGCCTCCAAGGTGGCCGGTTGACGGGTACCTGGTAGCGTCTTCCCTCCTCCTGACGCTCAGGGGACTCGACGGGCCTTCTCTTCACGATCCTCCCGGTTTCCTTCCTCCTGAGCTCCTCCTTCTTCTTCTCCTCTTGCCGCTCCGGCCACTTCCTTTCCTCCCTTCGGGGCTCCTCCCTCTTCCTTTTCTCAGGGATCCCATCCCTCTCTCCACGGTCGCCTCTGGTCACCCGTGCCAACCTTGCCAAGAAGTCGGGGTTGGAGGCTTCTCCCAGGACAAACTTATTGGCCCTCTGAATGAGGTTGTCGTAGGAGTAGGGAGGGTTCTCACTGAGCTCCAACTTGAAGAGGCCTTGACTGATGCCGAATGTCAGGGCCAGCAACAGGATGTTGCTATCCACCTCCTGGATTTGTAGGACCTCCTCCTGGAAGCGCTTGATGTAAGGTCCCAATGCCTCATCTGGCCCTTGCACGAGGTAGAACAGGGTCGTGGCCTCCTTCTTTAGCTTCCGTGCCGTGTCGAACCGGGTCGTCAGCCCACGACATAGGTCTTCGAAGCAGTAGATCGAGCCTGCGGGCAACTGGTGGAACTAGTCCCAGGCCTTTGCGCGGAAGGTAATGGCAAACAACCTGCACTTGAAGGCGTTCGACATGGTTCGGATAGAGACAATATCCTCGAACCATTGGATGTGCCTGACGGGATCCTCCTTCCCTGAATAGTAGTTCAAGGCGGGGTCCCTGAACCCCTCTGGCATTGGCGCGGCAAGGATCTCCTCGCAGAATGGGCTCCTCCCTCCTGCCCAGCGACGATCCTCAACCTGGCGAGTATCTCCTTCATACTCGCCATACGGGCGAGTATCCTGGTACCTCGCCGGCTCGCCCGGCTCGCGGAAGCGAATACCTTGCGAGGCTGGCTGGTAGAACTGCGACCTCCTTGGTCGCTCGGTTTCATCCTCCACGTGCTCCTTTCCTGCTCGCCGAGGGGGACTCCCTCCCTCGGACGGAACTGGGCAATGCGGCGAGGTCTCTGTGACCTCGGCGCGCGGCTGAAGCGCTGTTTGCAAGATCCCCTCCTTGCGCTGCGCGAAGGCTCCCTCCATACGCTGTGCGAAGGCTTCGAGAACCGCTAGTGTCACGAACTCGCCGCTCGCGGCCGAGTTGCCGACTACCTCCTCATGGTCGCCACCTACGACCATCTCGGCTTCCTGCTGAACTTTCCTTTTCCGACTACGATCCACGCTCACCGCACCAAAGTGTTGACGCCAGGAAAATCCCGACCTCAAGATTCGGACCAATGCAGCCGGAGGCTACTCGCCCAGCAGTCCAACGAGATGACTTGGCTGGCAACGACGAAGAAGCTAGAAGAGCAACAAACAAGACCCCAGGTGCTGCGGCAGGGAGGTCCCACCACGTACCCAGAAGCTCCGAAGAGACTTCCCCTCAAAGACCAAAGAATGGCCGAGCAAGCTACGAGGAAGGCACCGACTTGGCTAGTACCGGGAGTAGCGACCAAGTGCGACAGATGCTAGAATGCAAGAGCAGGGTTTCAAAAGCTCAAGTCCAGGTGCCAATCCAAGTACCCCTGGGGTCCTATTTATAGGAAAACCAAGGGGTAGGGGGGGTTTTATAGCCCAGCCCCCAACCTGGCGACTATGGATTACTCGGCGAGTATCATGCCATAGTCGCTCATCTGGCGAGCATTGGGTGCTGCTCGCACACGCCGGGCCAATACTCGGCAGGTCTTCTATTTCATACTCGCCACCATGGCGAGTATTGCCTGCATACTCGCCGAGGTCTTCTCTTCTTCTGCCTTGGACTGCCGGGCTCTGCGTTGACCTCTTTGACTTTGACTTCTGCCTACGTGGCCTTGGGGGGGGTCCACCCTCGGAGAATGAGGGTTGTACAATAGGGTTCATGGGGTTGACCAGAAGAGGGATGAGAATGGTGGAAGATCACAGAACGAGTACCTGGAGTCACTGGACTGATCAAGAGCTCTGCGAGAAAAGGAGAATCACTGGACTTCCGACTGGAGTGCTGAACGGATCGCCGAAGACGCGTGCGGCTAGGGCGAATCGACAAGGAGAATCGCGAAGTCTGCGGGAAAAGGAGAAATGAATTGCATCGGGGAAATGCCGAGGGGGTTTTGTGGAGGATTTGGGTTTTTTTTTATAAATTTAATTTTTTATGTAATAGTTTAGGTGTGCGAATAATAGTTTTTGCTGAATTGAAAAGGGTTCAGCAACATTTTAAACGTGTTGCAATTTATTTTTTTAAAAGGCAACATGTTATAATTGTTGTCTAAGGTGAACCGTCAATAGAAACATTTCGAAAATGTTCCCGATAAGGGATTAGAGAACATTTATTAAATGTTGCACAGAAAGTGTTGCCTTAAGATGCTAACTTATGACAACACTTATAAACTGTTCTCTATTCAAGGTTTAGACAACATTTTTATAAATGTTGCCAATTTAAGTGTTGTTAAAGACCAAAAATATTGTAGTATATATAATTTCTTCCTCACTAAAAAATTATATTTATATAGCAAATTTATTGAAATTAATTCATCATTACAAATAATTATAATAAGCATTACTCTGTTTCAATAAGTTGTAACATAACAATAATTATTTCGTTACAATTGTTACATACTTTCGTTACTAAAAAAATTTCGTTTATATTTTTAAATTTTCAATTCCTAATTTAGATGGGTACGCATGATTTTATTATAAATATGAATTATTATTTAAAGTATAATATAGTTTTATATTGTGTAATAATATTTTATATTTATTCATAAGTTGTAATTAAAATATTTAAAAATAGAAATCATTATTGTTTTAAAGAACTAATATACTTTTTATATATTAAATTTGAATAAAGTACGGGAAGGAAAAAATATGCCAAATTAATAAAAAGAAAATACATTACAAATATTAAATTTTAAATACATGTAGTAGCTAGATAGAGTCTAAGCGTCATCTCATCTATAACAAAACAATATTACATAACAACAATAAAATCAAAATGTCTTACAAAACACATCAACTTCTAAACTTTCTGACATATGCATCTTCTTCCATCACTTTTCATTCCAAGCTCCAACTCCCTAGAAATAAAAGAGAGTAATTATTAAAGGGGGCAGCAACACTTTAAAGGGGGCAATAAAAGTTGAATTTAATAAATAAAATAGCAAATGACCGCAATTGATTTTAAAGTATTAGATAAATGAGTAATGTTAGTCAAATTAAAGCAAAGAGAGCATTAATTAAATGTTGATGGATTGATTAATACAAATAAGTATCCCAAATAATATGTTTGTCCATCAAATATTCAACAATAAGTAATATCAACTTGAAACAATAATTTGCATAAGCAATAAGCAGACTGGGACTGATCGGTTGCTGAATTACGTGGCTTCATAGTACTGATGAGTCCTGATCATATACACTTTTATGGACTCATCTGGGCCATATATTTAGTCTTTTCACTGCACTTTAGCCCTGTTTTAGCTCATATTGGTCATTCTATGCTAGGTGCACTTATAGGCCCTATTTTGGTGTTATTTCGTATCTTTCTTTGTTATTAGTTTTCTTGCGATGTTAAGTCCCACTTTCAGTGGCTAGACTGGTGCCGTACGCTGGAACAGGTGTCGTGCAGGTGTTTCTGGTACAATTCTGCACAGGAACACTGCGCACGATCACCGGTTCTATGGCGCACGACCACTGGTCGTGCGCCACTGATCGTGTGCACTTAACGCCTTTTTCATGAGTTCTGTTTGGTGCAGTGCGCATGACCATCAATGCCAGTGCGCACGACCACCGGTCGTGCGCCACTATTCGTGCGCACTTAACAGTAATTTTATGAGTTCTGTTTCATCTATTGCGCACGACCACCGACGATAGTGCGCACGACCACCGGTCGTGCGCCACTGGTCGTGCGAACATTTTATTTTACAATTTCTGTCTTTGCAGGCTCCGTCCAGGCAGAGCGCACGATCACAGGATTCTAATGCGCACGACCACTGGTCGTGCGCCAATGACCGTGCGCACTGTTTAATTCCAGCGCCTATAAATTCCGCTGCTCGCGATTTAGGTCAGATCGCCCGCCGTATTCCGCCGTTTTCTGCTCCAGTTCGTCCGACTTCGCCCCTCCATCGCCGCCCACCATCTAGAGGTGCTCCGGGCTTGTTCTTCACGCCAATCTTGAGCCGGAGTGTCCTCTCGGCCTCCTCCTTCATCCAAGAGCTCCAAAGGAAGACCTAGCCGCCATTACCATCAAGCAAGAGGAAGTTTGCAACCTCTACCGGATCGTGACACGAAGAAGACGGGTCCATTGGAGAGTCGTGACAGCTCTCTCTACCCCGGACGTAGTTGCGGACCGAGCTTGGACGCGGATTGACAACCCGGCGATTCCAACCGTGAATCTACAACGAGACTTCGGATTCGGTCGATTTCTTGCCTTATTCTTCTCTTTTTGATGTATATGTAACTAGATCTAATCATGATGATGAAGTGGCACTTGAATTAGTTATATTTACATATATATTTCATATCTATGTGATTGTGTAATTTATCTATTTGAGTTGCTTGAGGTGCGCCGCCGTCCATTTCCATTCCGCCGTCACGTTCGTGTGCCGCACTAGCAATTGCTAGTGGCGTGCTTGTCGAAGAGGTGCTTGCGACCCTCATTCCGTTAGCCTACTCGCCCATCCGCCTACCGAAGCGTGGCATCGCGGCCCGTACTCCATCCCGCCTAACGAAGCAGCGCGCTCAAGGCCTGCATAGTTTGATTCCGCTTGCCTACTCGTCCATCCGCCCTTTCGACGCAGCGCGCTCAAGGCCTGCCTAGTCTCCATCCCACCAAGCGAAGCATTGCATAGCGGCATTGCATAGGAGTAGTTGATAGCTTTTATTTTATTTTCCAAAAGCCAACCCAACTCCCCCGCATTCCATCCGATTTAAGGACTTCAATCTCAATTCCTTCCTCGAAACCTAACTCCACCTTACTGTGTTCCTCAAGAGACCGACACTCGGGGATTTTCCCCATTATTATTACTTGCGCGACCGGTGCACTTGCCGAATCATCGCATCAAGTTTTTGGCTCCGTTGCCGGGGAACACGGTCGTGTGAGTTTTTCTTGAGAGGTAGACGAGAGATTGTAGTTCTTTTTCGCTTGTATATCCATTTTTTTAACTTTGTTTTTGTCTTAAAAAAAAAAATTTAGCCTCTTAATTTTCTTTGCTCTGTTGTTTTCTCTAGTTTTTAACTTTTCTAAAGCAGGATTTTCAGATTTATCTTGTGTGTGTAGTATTATTTTGCAAAGAATCTTTATTTTCTGTTATCCACATACTTCTGTGATGTATTCTGAAGCCGAGTGTCATCTTTCTGACACTTTGCGTCGATACATCGACGCCATGACTGCTTTAAACGCTGAGCATTGTATTAGGTGTTTGTTATGTCAAGGTATAGGCCATGTGTTGAAGGATTGCCCTCGTCTGTGCGATCCTTCCCCCTCTGAGGACGTGTACGTAGCATCCCCCCGTTTACGGGAGACTACTGCGGACAGGCCCACCAGAGTGTTGCCTGGCCCCTGCACTGACATCGCACATCATGCTCGATCTTTGCCCTTGGAGATTACTGAGGAATCTCTCGCCGCGTACAGCTCTTTCATGGGTCCCCCAATCCCCTTTTTTGAGCTTCCCTTGAGTGATGATGTGCACTCATTCGATGGTCAACAGGGACAGGATTGGGAACTCATGGATGCACCAGTATGGTGTGCAGATTCTGGTTCTTTCTGTGGGGAGGCGTCTGTGGATATTTTCGCGGAGGCGACTGCTCATTTATTTTCTGATCATGAGAGCAGCCCGGTTCCTCCGCATTCCTTGCAAAATTCATCTACTTCTATCTTTAGTGAGTCGGCTGATGATGTCGTGTGGGTGGTTCATTCGGCGCCTGAGGTTGCGCCAAGGTGGGACGAGGATTTCATTCTCTCTGATGGGGAGTGTGATGCCTTTGAACACGATGACGCACCACGGTGGGATGAGGAGGATTCTCTTTCCGAGGAGGATGTATTTACCTTCTTATTGGATGGGGACATCCGGCTCACCACCAAGGACCCCGAGCTCTTGGGTTCTCCTCGTTACGACTCATATGATACTGACAGTGATCTATATTTGGATCCTGCTGGGAGTGAGACCGGGACCACTCCCCTGATTTTTGATTATTTATGTCATTCTTCTCTTTTATTTCCTGACCCCCCTTCTTCATCTGAGCCTGTGCAGGTTGAGTCTTCACAGGTACATCAGGAGGACTTGGAGCATGGTGCTCAAGTCAATGATGAGTGTATCCTCACATGTGAGGAGGTTGACCCCTCCTCCGTTGAGGAAGCTCCACTCATTGCCTTTTCCTCCTGCTGCCTCCCTGTTGACGATACCTTGCTAGGCAAGGATGTGTTTTGTGAGATGAGTGAGGACCAGGCCTCCTCCTTTTCTTACATTCTCTACCCTCTACCTGTGAGGAGCAGGTATCTATATTTAGGTAGAGGGGTGACTGCTCTGTCCCCGTATCGGTACCCGCCACCGATACGCATATTAGAACAGTTACCTGTGCACTTTTCTTTTCATAGGCCTATAAGCTAGAATTGTACAAAACTTGAATAAGTCGTGCTGGGATGACAATAACCCCAGTAGTTATCTTACTTTTCATGCATTTTATTTTATTCAAACCTGTTTAGTTAGCTGTAGTATTGTAGTGTATCTTTTTCTGTTTCTTTTGTTTTGCGGAGCTGACCCCTGCAGGTACTTCTTCTGGATGGCGGATGCTGCAGCTTAGTCGTGGTTTAAACGCCAATCTTCTGGTGTGCTCATTTCTGAGCACTGGGTACTCTCTTTCCCTAGCTTTTTCTGATTTTCATGTCATATATTCTGTGGATTGTTTAGTTTAAGTCTGGGGGAGAGTAGTTTTGTTTACCCGCTCACGTGCACTATTGCACTGCATGCTAGAAGATTTCATTTAAAATGTTTTGTTTATTTTCATTGCACACCACATCACCCACTTGAGCGCGTACTCATCTGTTTGCTTGCTCCGTTGTGAATTTAATTCTTCTGCTTATTTGGGAAAGTCTAGGTGATGGTTTAGGACTATGTAGCAGAGTAAAATGTTGACTCCAGTAGTGCTCCTAGTCGAGTGCTCGGTTGCATAGAAATTTGTGTAGATTAGATTTCTTTTTATACTATGGTTTTATATTTTTCTCTATTAGTGTAAATGTTGTTTACTCTACTCAAATGGTGAATCCAGTGTGAATCAAACGGTAGCGTAGGGATGTGTGTAAACGATCGCTAGACTCGTATTGCTTGAGTTGGGAGAAAGGAGAATCTTTCTCGGTGGCTAGAACTTGCCCCAAGCGATTCTTGAAGCATTGGCATAGGATAGTTCTAGTGCGTGAATGTGATATAGGCCATCATTTTGGCCCGGTTGAGCCTTTGTGCCTATCCCTACCGCTATATCCTCGCTAGCCCAGTTGTGCCTACCCGTTCTTTGATTCAGCCCCACTTTTATTTCACCAAAGCCCAAAAGCCAATCCTAGTCGCACACCCAAATCTGAGCTTTAGCTGTTTATTATTTTCATGAGTTGGGTTGTTGATGTGGTAATATGTTTGTGAAGATGTGGATGTGTCCTTTTGTTTATTTGCTGAAAATGATAAGAAAAGAAAAAAATGAGAAAAAAAAAAGAAGTTAAAAAGAAAGGAAAGAGAAGGAATGTTTACTTGAAAATCTTTATGTATAGATTTATGTTTGGGAGTAGGCGGTGCACGCACCCATGCTGTTAAGTCCAAGTCTGGGGGTGTTGTGTACCCGCATGTTTGTGTGGTGAATGAGGATAGTTTCCTGCATTAGCTCATTTGGGTTTAGTGTTTGAGCCGTCGTTTTTATCTTTGTTTATCCTCACCTAAACCCAAGCCTCATTTAAAACCTAAAGTCCTATTGATTCACGCATTTGAGTCAAACCAGTGCCGTCGAGAGAATGTGACTGGGCAAGCCTATGGTCACCGACACCGATGGATTTCGGTGGAGTTTATCCGGCATCCCAATCTTGAGCAATGCTCATCTCAGCGCTTAGTTTACTTTCTCCGTATGCATGACCGAATGATTCACCGTTGTTCACCATTTTGAGTAGTTGTAATATGCTTTTACTCTTTTAGAAATATATAGACTGTTTATATAATCAGAAATCTTCTCTACTATTCTTCTTATGCACGTGAGCATGCGACTTCGCATGGTACTCTATATTGTAGTTTTAAGCCATCTACTTTTCTTTCCCCGTTCGCTTAGAATTTGTTTGCTCGGGACGCGCAAATAGTTAAGTCTGGGGGTGTGATGAGTCCTGATCATATACACTTTTATGGACTCATCTGGGCCATATATTTAGTCTTTTCACTGCACTTTAGCCCTGTTTTAGCTCATATTGGTCATTCTATGCTAGGTGCACTTATAGGCCCTATTTTGGTGTTATTTCGTATCTTTCTTTGTTATTAGTTTTCTTGCGATGTTAAGTCCCACTTTCAGTGGCTAGACTGGTGCCGTACGCTGGAACAGGTGTCGTGCAGGTGTTTCCGGTACAATTCTGCACAGGAACACTGCGCACGATCACCGGTTCTATGGCGCACGACCACTGGTCGTGCGCCACTGATCGTGTGCACTTAACGCCTTTTTCATGAGTTCTGTTTGGTGCAGTGCGCATGACCATCAATGCCAGTGCGCACGACCACCGGTCGTGCGCCACTATTCGTGCGCACTTAACAGTAATTTTATGAGTTCTGTTTCATCTATTGTGCACGACCACCGACGATAGAGCGCACGACCACCGGTCGTGCGCCACTGGTCGTGCGAACATTTTATTTTACAATTTCTGTCTTTGCAGGCTTCGTCCAGGCAGAGCGCACGATCACAGGATTCTAATGCGCACGACCACTGGTCGTGCGCCAATGACCGTGCGCACTGTTTAATTCCAGCGCCTATAAATTCCGCTGCTCGCGATTTAGGTCAGATCGCCCGCCGTATTCCGCCGTTTTCTGCTCCAGTTCGTCCGACTTCGCCCCTCCATCGCCGCCCACCATCTAGAGGTGCTCCGGGCTTGTTCTTCACGCCAATCTTGAGCCGGAGTGTCCTCTCGGCCTCCTCCTTCATCCAAGAGCTCCAAAGGAAGACCTAGCCGCCATTACCATCAAGCAAGAGGAAGTTTGCAACCTCTACCGGATCGTGACACGAAGAAGACGGGTCCATTGGAGAGTCGTGACAGCTCTCTCTACCCCGGACGTAGTTGCGGACCGAGCTTGGACGCGGATTGACAACCCGGCGATTCCAACCGTGAATCTACAACGAGACTTCGGATTCGGTCGATTTCTTGCCTTATTCTTCTCTTTTTGATGTATATGTAACTAGATCTAATCATGATGATGAAGTGGCACTTGAATTAGTTATATTTACATATATATTTCATATCTATGTGATTGTGTAATTTATCTATTTGAGTTGCTTGAGGTGCGCCGCCGTCCATTTCCATTCCGCCGTCACGTTCGTGTGCCGCACTAGCAATTGCTAGTGGCGTGCTTGTCGAAGAGGTGCTTGCGACCCTCATTCCGTTAGCCTACTCGCCCATCCGCCTACCGAAGCGTGGCATCGCGGCCCGTACTCCATCCCGCCTAACGAAGCAGCGCGCTCAAGGCCTGCATAGTTTGATTCCGCTTGCCTACTCGTCCATCCGCCCTTTCGACGCAGCGCGCTCAAGGCCTGCCTAGTCTCCATCCCGCCAAGCGAAGCATTGCATAGCGGCATTGCATAGGAGTAGTTGATAGCTTTTATTTTATTTTCCAAAAGCCAACCCAACTCCCCCGCATTCCATCCGATTTAAGGACTTCAATCTCAATTCCTTCCTCGAAACCTAACTCCACCTTACTGTGTTCCTCAAGAGACCGACACTCGGGGATTTTCCCCATTATTATTACTTGCGCGACCGGTGCACTTGCCGAATCATCGCATCAAGTACTGTGATTGTAATTTTGCACAAATTTCAGAATTCTTGGAAGGTGCCTACCATAATGGAGGGTCTCCGGTGGACCTTGGGGCTGCTGTGGTAGGACTTTGGGCTGGTGGATAGGTTAAGGAGGGGAATTTCAGTGGCCTGGGGAGTAATCGCGTAGAGGGGTGGGCTGTAACATGGGGGAGATTAGGTTAGGGAAGAATTTCAAGTGTTGGGAGATCCTTTGAAGGGTTTTGGATAGAATCTGGGAGGCCATTCTGGGCTCGGGATGGTTGGTTGTGGGCTGGAAGGGGATAAATGGGTCTTGGAGATTGTCAGTTAGAAGTTTGGAGGGGAAAACAATTGGGTGAATTATACTTGCTGCTGACATGTTACAGTTGCACACACAACACAACTGCACACACAACAAAGAGTTTGATGCAGGTGCAGAAAACTGGCTGCTGCAGTTTGCTGCAGCTACAACAAACATGTTGATGTTGTTTGCTGCAGCTGCAGCAAACTCGCTGTTGTAGCAAACTCGCTTCTGCAGCAAACTCGCTGCTTCAGTTTGCTGCAGCTGCAGCAAACTTGCTGCTGCAGTTTGTTAAAGCCGGAGCAAACTCATTGCAGTTTGCAAACTCACTGCAGATTTATTTCTAAAAAAGACTTGGAATGAAATTATAAGGAAAGACATGATGTACTTAGGCAATAGTGAGACATTTAATTGAAACATTTAATTGAAACATTTAATTGAAACATTTAATGAAACTATTAGGAAAGGCATGACGTAATTAAAACACTTAATTGTAATCATCAATCCTTAACATCAACAATGTGTTGACGAGTAAAATATTTAACGAGGCACTTGAAAAAGCTAGTTAGCTAGATCGCCTGAAGAATAACGAGGAAATGAAAGTTCTACCAAAATATTGTCGCTTGTAATAATTTCTTCACATCTTATTTATCATTAAACAATTTCTGATCTGTAATGGACCTCTCAATAAGATTCCAACAAAAAAACAAATTCATAGGATCGTAGGGTCAGATCTAGACCAACTACCACAATTGCAACATAGCTACAATGATAAAATTATTGTCATGTAGTTCAATCAATTGCCTATACGATATTGAGTTCAGATTAAAATACTTGTTCCTCTGGCCATTACATAATACAGAAGGTGCTAACATGGTCCAATAATGTTTCTCAAAATTTAAGGCTGTGTGGCAACTGAAAACATAATTTGTGTTAATATTACTCATTTGTCCTTATATAATGTTCTTTAATATATGGAAAGAAACCTAAAAGTTACATGGAAGTTCTTCAACCATAGAAAAAAATATAGAAGAATAAGAAATAAAATCAAGGATCGCCACAAATTAATAGCCATGCTAAAAATGTGGACTAGAAAAGGAAACCCGGCTCTACTTGACTATAGAAAAAAATCAGGGATCGCCACAAACTAATAGCCAGGCTATCAAATGTGGACTAGAAAATATGAGTTTACATACTTGCGGGTTTTCTTTCCTCCAGTACTTGTGCATGGTGTGTCCCTGGAAGTGCTCTAAATTGAATCTAATACTGATTCTGAACTACCTAACCTATTAGCGTGCAACACTAGAAATCAAGTAAAATATCTCTTTTGATAGTAAATTAATTAGCAAAAAATGGATCATTGGTGATTAAATCCAATGAAAAGTTTGAAAAATGGAAGTAAAGCATCAAATAACCCAGAAGAGGTATTTCAATCGTAAAGCCAATCTTAAGACAGATGAATCACACAAACTACACAGAAGATGCCACACCTTAAATAGAAATGATGTTGCATGACAAAGTTACAAGTCAGAAAGCAATCTTAAGAAAGTAAAAAACACTAAATCGTTAGTAAATTTCAACCTAATCTTAGGCATTTAATACTTCTATCATTCTCATTTTCGAGATTTGGTGGTAAAAAGATCCCTCACATGAGTCATGACACATTCTACAAAAGAACAAAGTAAACTAACAAACAAAACTCAAACTTAAAACCCCGACAGAAACAAGAAGATTTTGACAACCTCTTAAAACTTACACATCCAAATTAATGTACCTAATGATCCATGATTCTAAATTGGGATTGGGAGAGTTTTAGGCAAAGTACACCTTCATCCCTAAGATGTTCTTATCAAAAAAGTTCGGGCGAGATTAAAGCTAGTTTATTTTGTTAGAATTTTAGAACAAGATACATAAGGCCGGGCGAGATCGCCGAACAATCCCAGGGGGCGCTGCGAAAATAAATACATGAAATACTTACTATTTCTGTGAAAATAAATATGTGAAAATAATAATAGAAGAAGAGATGACGTGGGAAAGGAAGAACGAGCTCACAGAAGAGGGTTTTTCATCCAAATAGCACCAAAAAGTCATCAATGTTGGCCATATTTTTCCAAAACAGCAGTCAACATCTCCTTCAACTCATTATGTCCTTCTTTTAAACCAGCAATTTCTTCATTATGAATTTGAATCAACGCTTCTTGCCTTTCAATAAGCTTTGTTTGGGATGAAATATGAGAGCTAGCATTGCACAATTCTTCTTCTGTCGAATTTAACTTCTCTTTCAATTGAGTGGCCTCGTCAATTATTTTCTTCCTTTATCTGGAAGGAACGACACCATAGCCTAATCCTTTGTCATAAACAGACTTATTTCCAAGTGTTTTTTTATAATTTCTCTCTCAAACATTAAGCTTTCACCGTCAGATTCAACTGTTGATGCTCTCAGCCTTTCCATTTCAAGCTGTAAAATAATGTTACAATAGAAAGATAAGTTATCACTGACAAACATCAATTCTCTCTACTAGTTTAACTTCTGATTTACATATGCTGCTATATATTTCTCACTAACAAACACACCATTCTTCTTATGAGTGTTAGCAAAGTTCTCAACAGGACTTTGCTTAACCTACATATGAACAAAATATTAGAGAATATGAGGTAATAATTAAAAATCACTAATAATATCATTACATTACCATTTCCAATAGTCGTGAATGATAGGATTTGGAAACCGATGTATGAGTAAATGACATGTGTGACATATTATTAGCGTTAGTTTTGGACCTTTTCTATTATTATTCAAAAACACATAGGAGTGCAAGTACTGAAGCTTTTACTAACCATATATACACACACACATATATATATATATATATATATATATATTAAATAGGATTTTGTTAATTACTGAAATTCACCTTAATACTCTAACCGTCGAAGTAATCGCACAAGGCACACCACTTCTCGAGTGAGATCCAATGAAAATGGCTACAGACTCTTGGATTCTTTCCCAATGCTACTTATTCTTTATAAGTTGCAGGTAATCTACCTCTCCAATATGTATAACTACAGTGAAACATCTCTTCCATATAGCCTTTTACTAATTAATCGGTAGACCATCCCTTTATATCAAACCATTGCTGCAAAGGAACAACATATATTTAGTTATTCTAACCAAATTGAAAAAAAATGTCATATACAAATTTATTTACATCTAATCTAGCATATACAGGAAGTATAGGTTCATTTTCAATTTTGCTCCAGGGGGTCAAGAAATCCAATCCTGGACTATAACTAATAACAACGCCTATCCCATTTGCTAGGTGATTTACAAAACGACGTGGTTTCTTGAAGCCTTCAGGGAACTCAATCTCAAGCAATTTCTTATCCTAAAAAAGTATGTTATCATATAGTATGATAGTATATAACTTTCAAGATAAATAAAACATATGTTTTCTTCAATAGATTTCTCGATATATTTTCCAGTGCTCGCCCCACGACCTCTTTTCTACTAGAGCTTGCTACTACAAAATTAAACAAACTTAATAAATATATGGTTCTAGTAAATAATAAACATCGGTATGAAATATAATTAAAGAATGCTTACCAGTATTATCAGATATATGTGGTGGACTTCCATCATCAAATTCATTAGCTGTAACAGCATCATGAAGATGATGTGATCCAAGAGACTATGGTTGTACACTAGATAAAGGTGTAGATGGTAGACTAGTTGTTGGTGGTAGACTTGGTTTGGATGGTAGACTAGATGTGGTAGACTATATGATGGTGGTATACCAGACGATGGTGATAGACTAGATGATGGTGGTAGACTAGACAATTCAATAACAACATCATTTGTTGGTTCATCATTAACCAAAGCTTTACTCCTTGTTACAAGGCGACGTAGAATGACATTCTTCGGAAGCTTTTTCTTCAAAGTAAATAAGATACAAATGTTAAATATGATACAAATGATAAATATCACATTAGAATAATATTCAATCAAATGTTATGAAAAGTAAGAATTGGACAAGAGTTTCATCATAATAGATAAGAAATATACTTCACGTACCATGGCTCATCTTGAGAATGAGTAGCATACATGGTATCATCATTTTTATCTCAATATTGCACAAGTGTTTCATCATCTTCATTTATAGACTCATCTTCATCAACGTTATCATTATTTTGTTCCTTCTCTTCGTGGATTTTAGTTAGAACTTCCTCATTTATAATATCAGGTTCGATATCTTCTCTTGCTAGAAATTGCAGGTTATGATCCTCAATAGCATATATCAATTCATTGTTAGAAGACTCATGTTGTTGAAAAACCTCTCGAACCATAGACTCACCTATGTTATCATTCATTTCCTCCATTTCTATGTCATCTTGTTCCATAATATCCCAAAGGTGTCTATGACATACAAGTTGTGTAATTTTCCAATGCTAACCTAGTTTTGTGTCATCGACATAGAACACTTGTTGCACTTGGTTTGGAAGAACAAATAGATCATCACTATACCAACGAGATCTTATATCAATGCTCACAAAATATTTATCTTTTTGCATAGTCTTTTTCCCACCAGTGTTAAACCATTCACACCAAAATAATACTACTTTATAACCATGAAGATAGGCCATTTCAACTACTCTTGTCAATACTCTATAAAACTCAAGCATTTCATTTTGATGTTCCCCCTCAACAAGTAAACCACTATTTTGTGTGGTTCGACGATCATCTCAATCTTTTATATGAAATCGTACTCCATTAACAATACAACCAGAGTAGAATTTTGTTAAGTATGATTGTGGACCATTTGCCAATGCCCATAACTCTTTAGAGATGATACTACACTGTTCGTTATGCCATCTATTTTTTGATACATGATAAATAAAAAAGTTAATTGGCTAGGTGAAACTTTAAATTAACAATATAGGAGAATAATTTCATTATTGGACCTTACATGAGCTAGAAACCATAATGAAACTGCTCTTCGTGAGTTTGGTCAATGTTCCTATCATTTGCACCTTTTAGCTCCTTCATGTGCATAATACAAAAGACAATAAGTAACATAAATTTAGATATAAAATAAGAATAATGATAATGGTTTAATATGAATCTACTAGCTCCTACATGTTTTGAACCTTTTAAAAGCATCGTTACAATTATTTAATATGAATTTATGAGCTGCATCTAGATCTTTTTTTGAAAGTGCATGGCAACGCCGGAGAGGTCAAAAGGGCCTCATTTTTAATGCAAACATAGACAATTCACACTCTTGTTGATACTCTACTCCATCATCATTTCTTTTATCTTTAATAAATCTTATTTCAATTTCATTTAGATACATTGACATAAATGTCAAAGACGCTTTCACAATATATCCTTCCGTTATTCAACCCTCTAGATGAGCTTTATTACGTAAATAGCATTTAAGTGATTTTAGAAACCTGAAAAGACACACTCATAAATAAATTTACCTTTAGGAAGGAGTTGTTATGTATGAAGATGATGTAAGGATATATAAATAAATTTACCTTTCAATAGGGTACATCCAACGTGAATAAACTAGGCCAGCAATCTTTGCCTCCTTTAGAAGGTGAATAGCCAAGTGAACCATTACATCGAAAAAAGCTGGAGGTATTATTTTCTCCAATTTGCACAAAATAGTTGGAATATTACTTTCCAATTTCTCGATATGCTCAACCTTTAGTGTTTTCGAGCATAAAATTTTAAAGAAATCCCCTTGCTCGTATAGTGCCTCAATGACTTCTGGGCGTAGAAACCCATGAATACCAATAGGAATTAATCGTTGTAATAGAACATGACAATCATGAGATTTAAGTCCATAAATCATTCCATCTTCTACGCATCTCGAAATATTTGAAGCATAGCCATCCGGAAACTTGACATTTTTAAAAAAATTGCAAAATCTTTTTTATCATCTGAAGCTAAATTGTAGCATGCTTGAGGTTTTATTATATTACTTCCACTTCTAATCAAGTGCAACTCCTTCCTAATGTTAAGATCTCGCAAATCTTCTCGTCCTTTTTCTGTATCTTTATTTTTTTCCATCAATGTTCATTAACGTGCCCAACACATTATCACAAATATTTTTTTCAACATGCATTACATCAATGTTGTGTCGTATCAAAAGCTTATGCCAGTAAGGTAGTTCAAAGAAGATGCTTTTCTTGACCCAATTTCCTTCTTCAGTGTTGTGTTTCATCTTTCATTTGCTTGGGTGTTTTCCAAATTTATCAAAATTATGTTCGAGTGTGCTCAAATTTGAAAGTAATTGTTCTCCACTCCACTCCAATGGTTTTGAATGCATTTCTGACTTTCCATCAAACAATTTATTCTTTCGAGATATGGATTATCTTTATGTAGATAACGACGATGTCCCATATAACATATCTTACTTCGAATCCTTTTAAAATCTGTATCATATATACAAGATGGGCATGCCCCATATCCCATTGTGGTTCACCCAAATAAGTTACTAAGAGCTAGAAAATCATTAATTGTCCACATAATTGCAGCATGCATTTTAAATGTTTGTTTAGCATATGTGTCGTAAGTCTCAATGCCATTCCATAATTCTTTCAATTCTTCTATCAATGGTCTAAGATAAATAACAATATCTTTTCCAGGTGCACGTGGGCTAGAAATTAACAATGACATCATTAAAAACTCATCTTTCATCCCTTTGTACAATGTCATATTATAAGGAATTAGCACAACTGACCATATACAATAAGAAGTACTCATATTTCCAAATGGATTAAACCCATCAGTCGCCAATCCAAGTCTAACATTACGTGGATCTACGACAAAACTATGATAGTTTGCATCAAAACTCTTCCATGCAGGTGAATCCACGGGATGACATAAAGTACCTCTTATCTCTATATGCTTCTCAGTATGCCACCTCATGTAAGATGCAGCTTTAGAAGACATATAAATTCTTTGTAGTCTTGGTTTTAAGGGAAAATGACACAAAATCTTTTGAGGAATCAATTTTCCTTTTCCATCATTATATTTCCAATGTGGTTCTTCACACACAGGACACGCATCTTTCTTCTCATTCTCCTTCCAAAAGAGTGCACAATCATATTTACTTTCAACTATCTTCTTGTACCCCGAACCTAAACCAGAAAGAAGTTTCCTAGTCTAATAAAGAAACGTTGGAATAATATTACCTTCTGGCATCATATCTTTTAGTAATTCAAGAAGCAAGTGTTGGAACGTGGTCTTCCGCATCTCCTAGGTTTGAGAATAACAAATCCTATGTGTATTTGATCTTGTGTGTTTAAGTGTGCAGGAAACAATGCCAAATAACTCAAGGATAACATATGTAAGTTGCCCCCAAATTTGAAGCCAGAATTCCAACATGCCCACTAGTGCTGGCAATAGCACCTAGCGCGGGCGCTAGCTCTGATTAGGCAAGTTCAGGCGGCAAGTATAGAACGCAATAGCACCAGGTGGTAGCGGATAGCGTAGGCGGTAGCGCGGAGCATAAGAGGGATTTTGGAAACGTTTCCTTGGAATGAAGATATGCACACGGAGAATGTTTCCTAATTCGGGATAGCGCCGGCGTTAGCACTAGCGTAGGTGCTAGCTCCAAGGCTATAAAAAGGACCCCTCTTCTCTCATTTTGAACACACATTCTAGAGAGAGGTACAGTACTAAAATTCCAGAGCCTTATTCTGCCAAAAGTTGATCTCCCACCACAAGCTTAGAGAGTTTCTGAAAGAGGACTTCGTCACGCTATATCCGAAGAGAGATCATTTAAACCTTGCTTATTCTATAACGATCTTTCTTCTCCGACTTCAGAAGTTTTTTAGATGGAGTTTTTATTATTGTGGTTTCTATTTTATTTCATATCTTTTGTAACCGTTTAGAGAATTTACCTCCTGTTGGAGACTAGGTCTGGGTATGACTTAGGGCAGAAATTCACCTCATGTTGGCGACTAGGTTTAGGGTGTAGATCTAGGGAGTGTTCGAGGCCGTATCTGGGGGAGGATTGGCTGAGAGGCTTGAGGCCGTATCCGGGGGAGGATTGGCTAAAGCCACCGGTTCGTGGGGATACAAGTTGGGATAAAAAACAAAAAGACATTTTAATTCTTTGCCTTCAATTCCTAGCGTTATAAGAAGTCAAATTTTGTAATACTACATTTCATATTAATAAAATCATGTCTCTATTTTATTTCACTTAATAATTTGTCTTTATTTTGCGCTATTTCAATCTCTTATTATTTCAAACATTTCAAAATACACCAAAAGTTTTAAAACCCTTATTCACCCCCCCCCCCCCCCCTCAAATGGCGCCCACAGATCCAACAAGTAGAATCAGAGGTAGGTTCATTCCAAACAGTCTAACAACCAGGAATAATGGAGTCTCAAGGTCTCGCTTCTATTAGTGGGGGGAATTTTTATGTAGAAGAAAAATCTCTTGCACCACCTTTATTTGACGGGAAAAATTATAACGGGTGGAAAATTTTAATGGTAAAGTTTATTAAATCTGTAGATATCAAAGTGAGGAATATAAGAATAGTAAGACCAGTGGATGAAACAAATAGAAAAATTTCACCTAAATGCAAAGGCCTTGAATTGTATTTTTTGTGCTTTATCTCAAGAAAATATTCAAATTGATATATTATTTTTCTAATGCATACGAAGTATGGAAATTTCTTGAAGAAATGTATGATTCTCCATCTACAGGTATGGAACAAACGCAAGAATTAGAGAATATACAAGCTTGCAAAGATATTCAAGAAAGCTCCTCTCATGCTGAATCAATGGAGTGCACATCAAGTGGAAAAGAAGAAGAAATCTTATCTTTGGAAGAGGAGTGCCAAAAAGATATCAAAGGAACTATTTGTTCAAATCTTCCCACTTCCGATAGCAATGTAAGAAAATCAAATTCATCTCTTTTGTGAGAAATTCCATTTACGCATTACATTTACTACAAAGTGCTAAACGTAAAATGAAGAAACTGAAATTCATTAATGAGAAATTTCGCTTAGAAAATAAAGGTTTAAAAGCAAAAATTAATGTAGAATCATATTCTAATTCTTTTAGTTTTACCCATGCCTTTTTAAAAGAAAATATTACACCTTGTATAGAATTGAATGATATTAAATAAAAATTCAAGGAACTTGAAAAGAACTTATTTTTGTAAAAGAACTTAATGAAAAATTATCTTTAGAAAATTCATCTTTAAAAAGTGATTGTGTTATGTGTAAAAGTTATAAAATTGAAATTAAAGAGATGGATGAAACATTTGAAGAATTTAGAAATAACTATCAAACTCATATTGACTATATTGCTTCCACTCTTAAAAATAGCACAATTGCTTATAATAAACCTAGACATAATCTTATGAGCAAAAATGATGAATTAAAATCAAAAGTCAACTTGCTTATGAAAATTATGAATAAAAATTCTCAACACACAAATTCACAATATCAAGCAATATCCAAATGCAAGTTGAATATGAATATGAATATCGCAACTAAACCTAATAATGTGAGTAAGAAACACAAAGTATTTATAAATCAAAATCCAAATCATTATGTATCTCCCAAATTAATTTCAAATATGCAAAAATTTTCGATGAAAAATAATTTCAAAAGTCATTATTATTTTAAGCCTAAGTTTAATGAATATGAAAATTTGATACATAATTATAACACTAAACCTAAGTATGAATGGAGACCCAAAATTAAAGATGAAACATTAACTCCACTTGAAAGGGTTCATTCGTACTCATCCCCTCAAAAATCATCTCGTTATATTTGGGTACCCAAAGGAACCTCCACACTTGGTCCCCTTTGGATACCATAATCTATTATTCATTAGGTATCATCAAATGCATGAAGTAGAATCTTGTCAAAATAAAATATACAAATTTCTACTTCATGATATGCTTCAATGTCTTTTTTATTATTTCTTTTTGTTTTCTTCTTTTAAGCTATCATGTCAGGCTCATCCTTTATATTATTGGAAATATGATTTTATCTCTTACAGTTTAATAAGTTGAATTGATCAAAATTCAAAGTCATATTTTATTTTGATGACTATCTATCTTTCTTATATTCATTGCCTATAAATATCTTATATAATCCCTATAAATCAAATTCTAAATTTGTTATGAGATATTTATCTAAATTAATAAATCATGAATTTCACTTTTTCTCTTCCAAAAATTTTGAGTCTATAAATTTTAAATATTTAGCATGGGTAACAACAAATAATACATAAATATCTTGAGAAAGGGAGATTTGGGATGTCACCCCATCACATCTCCCAGTACCGGTGCGAACCCTTCATAGGGTAGACCTCGGGAAGGCCAAGATCCACTTAAAATTGATAAGTCCAACTAAAGTTTAGCAAAGATCAAATTAATTATAGACTCATGCGTACTCTTGAAATAATCAAAAAAGAAAAACTATCATTATCTTGCATTTTAGAAATGTATATATATTCATAATTCGTGATTGAAAATAAAATCTAAAAAGTCATATTGATCGAATATATTATCATTCCAAAAAAAAATCAAATAAGCTCATAATTTTAACCTAATCGTTTTATATGTCCATGATCATTACCAATAATGTATTTCTCATAATAGAGGGGGCGTATGATTGGATGCATTAGAGACCTAACCTCTAAGTCATGTCTTGTACTTAACCGAGAGGGTTCCAATGGGGCCTTGCAAGGCACTGGGGGGAAAGAGTGCTAAGTTGAGCGTTCTCAAGTGTATGCATCTGGGAGTAACACCCCAACCTACGACATGTGTGCAGCTCCTCATGCTCATCCGTCACTTAGTACGGGGCTAGAGTGTAGACATATAGTCAGGGTATTTTTATCTAGGGCATACTTATTCTTTGCATGAACATCATTTCATACTATAATCATTTAAGTCATGCATATTTAGCTAATTCAAACATGATATCTTGTGTTTACAGTTCCTATCTTTTTCAGGTTACATTATTTTGATTAATACAAGCCTTACAAAAGTCAAAATGAAGACATAAGAAAATATACCTCAAGCGATGTTGATTTTGTAAAGTCATATAAGAAATCGCTAACATTTCATGCAATTTGCACTATCTAGATATCTCCAAAAATTCTAAGATTTCTGCAAGAAACTACTCTTAAGACACTTAAACAAGATCAATAATCAAAATTTTCAAAATCTCAATAATTTGCTCACTGTCGCCCGCCCAAGCACTAACGCCATTGCTAGCTCGATTGTCCAATTTTCTGTGTTCTTAAAATTTTGAAAAATCACTAAAAATATGTTCTTTTATATGTGCTACATATTTTTACATTTCTGTCATTAATTGATTTTTGAAAAATTGAAATACAAAATTTCAAAAGCCAAAATTACAAAAAAAATTGTTTTCTCTTTTTCCCTTATTTATTTGGCTGATTTCTATTTCTATACACAAAAATCAAATACAAACTTTTAAAAAAAACTGTATGTACTATATTGTGAAAATCAAACATTGTTTAATCTATCATTTAGACCTTCTACAATATTGCAATTCATCTTTTCAAACTACTTTGAACATTGTTTTATCATGCTTTGATATATCTAATCACATGTGCATCAATTGTATTGTAAAAGTTTTGTAGAACCAAGCATAGCATGCCTCTAAGTATGAGTAAATATTTTATGGTTGATAATGATATTTATTCACTCACTTATTTTGGCAGTCTATATGTGTTTTTAATATAAGAATGCTTGCTTGTGTATTGTAATTGTACAATGACTTAAACTTTGCATAAGTATCTTACCTACACTACTCTTATTTACACTCTTAATATTATGAAAAGTGGTTGTGTTTTCAAAATTCAATTGGTTTGCAAAACAAGTATATTTAGAGATCTTTGTGCAAAACAAAAAATCATGAAATAAATTGACAAAGATAACTCCACCAAGCACTACTTGAACCTCCTGATAAGTATTAATGAGCATTGTAAGGTTGAGCACCTTGGAAAGAGTAGTAAAGTGGCTTCTGCAAACCTTAGTTCTTTCTTTACACCACTTATTCTTAAGTACACCGGATCACAAAAAAATTAATATTGAAAAATAAAGTGCGTGATCCCCCAAGCACTACTTTGCACCCTGATAAGTCTTAATGAGCATTGTGTGTGCAAAGCACCTTGGTAGTTGTACATTTTTTTAGCATTGAAGTATGTGGAAGTAAAATTATTTGTGTTTCATTGTGCACTTTACTCTACCTATGTCTTGTATTTTTGATTAAATTATTTTCCATAACACTTCTTCTCATGAGTATTGGATCCTAATGCTAATTATATACTACTTCTTATATAAATGCACCAGATAACCTAGCATGCTCTCTATAATGTTTAGTATGTTTTGAGTTTGTGAATTATAATAACATTGCAGTAATTTATTTTTTATATCCTTCTTTCATGCTTAGTTACTTTATTGTCATACTTAAAGATTTTACATGAATAATGATTTACGAAAACATCTTGCTTTTTAGAACTTAAACTCATATTTTCTTCTTATGAATCATCATGATTACAAAAAGATGTTTCTTGTATTTCTATAAGTCTTCCGCATCATTACCATATATTTTTACCTTGCGCTTTCATGCTTATTTAAAGTCTTCTCTTTTGTGTGTACCATCACTTGAATCTCAAAACTCCTTTCCATCAATAAGTGATAGACTTGCTTGGTAAAATTTATATTGGTTATTCTAAACATGAATATTATTTTTATGCTAAAAACTCTGATTCTTATGCTAAAATCTCCTTATCATTATTTCATTTCCTCTAAAAGGCTCGATTATGCCTTATCGTTTTTCAAAAAAAAAAACTCTTCTTATGTCTCTTGCTACCTTAACCCACTTTTCCTAATAACAAAAGGGGGAGAACTAACATGATAGATAATAATCACTATCAAAAGGTAAAACTAACATGATTAAAGATTAAGAAGATAGCTTATATATTAGGGGAGCATTCACATAGTGGGAGCATGTATTTAGGGGGAGCAATTCTAAATACTAAAAATGACAATTATCCTAAGTCATCACTCTCACACTCACACAAGTAGGTTTCATCATGCTTATATATTAATGCTCTGATTTATCATTAATAGATTTGTTATTATCAAAAAGGGGAGTTTGTTGGAGCATGGTCTTCCACATCTCCTAAGTTTGAGAAGAAAAAATCCTATGTGTATTTGATCTTGTGTGTTTAAGTGTGCAAGAAACAATACCAAATGACTAAGGATAACATATGAAGGTTACCCCCAAATTTGAAGTCAGAATTACAACATGCCCACTAGTGCTGGTGGTAGCACCTAGCGTGGGCGCTAGCTCTTATTAGGCAAGTTCAGGCGGCAAGTATAGAAGGCGATAGTGCTAGGCGGTAACACGGAGCATAAGAGGTATTTTGGAAACATTTCCTTGGAATGAAGATACGCACGCAGAGAATGTTTCCTAATCCAGGATAGCGCCGACGGTAGTGCTAACACAGACGCTAGCTCCAAGGCTATAAAAAGGACCTCTCTTCTCCCATTTTGAACACACATCCTAGAGAGAGGTCCATTGCCAAAATTTCAAAGCCTTATTCTGCCGAGAGTTGATCTCCCACCAAAAGCTTAGAGAGTTTCTGAAGGAGGACTTCGTCATGCTATATCCGAAGAGAGATCATTTCAACCTTGCTTATTCTACAACGATATCTCATCTCCAACATCTGAAGTTTCTCAGAGGGAGTTCTTATTATTGTGGTTGCTATTTTATTTCATATCTTTTATAACCGTTTAAAGAATTCGCCTCGTGTTGGCGACTAGGTCTAGGTAGGACTTATGGCAGAAATTTTCCTCGTGTTGGCGACTAGATCTATGGTGTTGATCTAAGGGGTGCTCGAGGCCACATCTGGGGGAGGATTGGCTAGAGCGGCTTGAGGCCGTATCCAGGAGAGGATAGGCTAAAGCCACTGGTTAGTGGGGATGCGAGTCGGGATAGAAAATAAAAAGACATTTTAATTCTTCGCCTTCGATTTCTAGCGTAATAAGAAGTCAAATTTTATAATACTACATTTCATATTAATAAAATCATGTCTCTATTTTATTTCACTTAATTTTCCTTTGTTTTGCACTATTTCAATCTCTTGTTATTTCAAGCATTTCAAAATACACCAAATGTTTTAAAACCCTTATTCTGGCATCTTGTTCATTAATTTGATATGAAGTAATTTAATAATGAATGATAACAAAGAATATTTTTTGCAACCTAGGTATAGTCCATGTCTGGCGTTACATAATAGACTTGAAAATATTTCACTATTTTCTTCTGTAGTATTCTCAGGAAGTTCTACATCTCAAATATCTTGTATCATATCAACTCAATCATCAATGTCTTCAATATCATCCTTATCCTCAAAATTATTTCTAGGATTTTAAAAAGATTCACTACTTTTACTATTAGTAGTGAACCCAAAAGAATGTGTCATTATAGTTTCTCCATGTTGTATCCAATCTTTATAGTACTTATAAAACCCTTTCACATGCAAGTCTGTTTCAACTTCAAAAAAACTCTTTGGTTTAGTGTTTCGACATACATTGCATGTGCAAAGAATTTTATCTTCATAATAAATAGCATTTTCCCATGCAAACTCTAGAAATAAGTCCATGGCTTCTGTATACGTGGAACTAAACCTATCTTGTTCATAAATCCAATCTTTATCCATAACATGAAGCCACCTAGAGGAGAAAAATATTTAAAATAGATCCATAACTAGAATTCAATCTATAAAAACCTAAACAAAATTTTAAATAGAACTGATTTGAAATTATACCACTATACGGTGCAAGGGAAGAGTTGAAAATCCAATCTTGAAGCATTCCCAAGCACTATCGAAAGAATATGTATTGCGATGGAAGAAGAAGATTAGAGATTAATTAGGTTAAAAATTCATGAAAATGAAAAAATTAGGGTAAGAGTTAAAAATCCAAAAATGAGGTATTGATCGTTACACTTGAATATGTTTTTGGTAATGCAACATTAAGATACTATTTGGGTATTCTTACACCTCACCTAAAGTGCCTATATGTGAGAACTTAAGAGGTGAGTCAAAAAAATTCCAAGAACAACTACAAATGAGCATATACATATGTAAGCTAGATAATTATATTCAGATGAGCACATACATATGTAAGCTAGCTATATTTCATACTAGATATGCATATACATACTAGCTATGTTTCATACTATAGGTGAATAAAAATATTGCTGAAAAGAAGTATGTCATGAAAGGAAATAAGCATGGAAGAGACTAGATCTATGGATTAATGACGAGCTAGAGTAGTTATAGGTGAACCAGTCAGTCTATGAAATCTTAAATAAAGAGATAACAAAATTTAGCCTCAAAATTAGAAGGGAAATGTGGTAGCCTTTAGGTGAAATCCTAGTCGCAACTAAAAAATCAAGTTTGTGTGAAGGTTTGTAATTTTTTTATTCAAAGAAAAAGTTTGCTTGGTTTGCTTGCACTAGTGTTTTTGATGTGTTCTTATTTAGGTTCGCAATACATTTCCATCAGTATGTATATATGTATAGATGTATGTATTCATATATTCAGCTGCAAGTAGGAAAGAAGGTAGAGGGGGAATATAATTTTAATAATTCAAAAAAGGAGATGAATGGTGGAAGCTTATGAAAATATGAAGCGTATGGTCCCAACAACACCAAAACTTGTACACATGAAACTAACTAAAAATAGCAAACACTCACAAAGATGAAGCAGGGTAAAAAGTTTTTTTTGTATTAACAGAAATATCTCGTGTGTTCATGGTTTACCTTGCATTCACCTAAAGGCTACCACATTTCCCCTCTAATTTTGAGGCTAAATTTTGTTATCTCTTTATTTAAGATTTTGTAGACTTACTGGTCCATCTCAAAACAGAAACCCTAGCCTCTATAAAGCATCTATAATT
Source organism: Dactylorhiza incarnata (assembly GCA_033032865.1). Lineage (NCBI taxonomy): Eukaryota > Viridiplantae > Streptophyta > Magnoliopsida > Asparagales > Orchidaceae > Dactylorhiza > Dactylorhiza incarnata. The sequence goes on along the minus strand of JAWHQI010000103.1, from coordinate 1,372,046 downwards.
ATCTGCTCATTTAGGGTGCAGAAAAAGGGGAAAGAGGGTGGAGGCTCAGGGTGGAGGAAAGTAGTCGAGAAGCTCACGAGCCTTTCCAGCCCCAATTATGAGAGAACGCTAGCATCAATCAGCAGTTGGGCAGATCGGAAACCTTACCTGTCCGGTTAGTAAAATGTTGAGAGGAAAATGAAAAATGAGACATCGAAGGGGTTATCGGCGAGGAGTGGCGCTGATTCGCCGGAGGAAGAAGTCAGTCGCGACTGAGGGTTTTGAGAATCGCTTTCTAGACCAGCGCCGGAATGGGGTCGATCGAGAGGGATTTTAGTATTGTTTTATTAGTTGATGTGTTAATTAATTATTTTATTGGAGGGAAATTTCCCTCCAAATATTTCATGCATGTATGATCTCATGAAATTTCCCTCCAATATTTCTCATGATATAATTAGAAGTTAGAAAATGAAATAATTTTTTTTAATATTTGAGCGCGAGCTCGACTTATAATCGAGCTCGAGCTCATCGAACTCGAGTTGGAATCGTAATCGAGCTCGAGCTCATCGAACTCGATCTCAACTCGTAATCGAGCTTTTTTCAAGGTGGTTCGTCGAGCTTTCGAGCCACCGCAACTCAACTTGCTTATATATATATATATATTGAGAATCCTCTAGTGGGGGGTGAAAGAGCACAGTGTGCCTCTAAGAATCCTCTAGTGGGGGTGAATAGAGATTTAAAAATTATTCATATTCAAGCTGTGCAAATACAATAAACCTAAGTATTATGCTTCACCAAGATATATCCCAGAATAAAATAGCTGCAGTTAAGTAATGAAACAAAAGACAGTAAATGAAATCTAATCTATAAGGGAAAGCACAAAAAAGCAATCTAGAAGACACACAGATTTTTTATAGAGGTTCCCCAAAATGTGGGTACTCCCCTCTTCTACCACCTGGTAGGGATGCACCACTATGCCTGAGTCTTTTGGTAAGAAGACTCTTCGAACCACTGATCTTTTGACAAGGAGATCATGAACCACCAGATCTTTTGATACGGAGATCTTGAACCACCAGATCTTTTGATAAGGAGATCTTGAACCACTAAATCCTTTGAAGAGGGATTAATAAAACTCTTTTACATAAGAGAATTAGAAAGAGAGGGAAGAAGAGAAATGGTGTAGGAATAATGTTCTCCGAATTCTTATGAAGGATGTATGATACACAGCTTCTTGTATCTATCACTGGATCTGCTCTTAATTAACTTCTGCTTATGATAGTGATGTTTTGCAGGAGCTTTGATTGTCAGATCCTTTGTGTTTCTGCTGATTGTGATCTGGTTGTTATGAGATGGTGATGAAGAACAGCTTTCAGATCCTTTGTCCTTTTCTACTGATTAAGATCAGTCTGCTATATGATTGTAATAAAAAGGAGTTGTTCCTCTCTTCTTTGTATATTTTCAGTTAGGGTTCCTGAGGGAGGAAGAAGAGAAGCACTAAAGAGAAGAAGAAAGCCGATTGTAATGAAAAGTCTACTTTTCTCTTTCTTCTCACCCCTTTTATCGTGCAAATCAATTTGAATTTCTTTTCCTTTTCTGGTAAGGGCTGAAAAGGTACTTTTGTCTGGACATTTACATCCCTCTTCCCTTCTTTAATTCCCGACCCGTCCACTAACATAAAGCTTGTTTCCAAGAAAGCTTTTCTCTGTCCTCTGTTAATTCTTCATTCCATTTGAGGTAATTAAGGAGCCGTTGGAGAATGGTCTTGAGAGAGGTGGGCCATGAGAGAGGGTCCAAAAATGACAGTTGAAAAGGTTCAAATTCATCCTTGCTCTGACTTAACTCTGCTAGTCGACATTGCGTCGATACCCTATCGACGTAACGGTCGAGTTGAAGGTATGGCTCTGAGTTTCATTATCTGCATCGAGATGAAGTTGATGTTGCGTCGACTTTAGATTACTTCGACTGATACTTCCTTCTGCGCCGAGTTGAACTAGAAGTAGCGTCGACTTCTTCAAGTACTTTGACAGGTCCATGGCCTCTGCATCGATATCTATTCAATGTAATATCGACTTGGATTACTTCGACAGAAGGGTGAACTACTTGAACTTCTAGTTAGAGTAGCGTCGAATTCTATTCGACGCAAGTGTTAACTTTGCCCAAATTTTGCTTCTCTTAACTTGGTCTTGACACCTTAGGTTGAGTGTGATATCCTAAGACATCTAATGACCAGATTACCCTCACTATACAATTGGTAATTCATTCCTAAGAGATAAAATCACTTTTAGGTAATTTGTTAAGTTAAATTAAAGGGTTTTTCCCAACAATCTCCCTCTATTTATCTTAACAAATTTTACAATTTGAATAAAGTGATTTTACACATTCCTCTTATATAATCAAGAATACATCCAAAACAATATATACAAAAGAAAATAATTTACTGAAAAACTTAGAAAATATCATTCAATATATAACTCTCCATAGCTGTCTTCCAGGAAGAAAAAATTTCTTACAGAGTACCTAAGCCTCATTGCTCCTTCTCAGGAGTTCTTCTTTTCCTTGAAAATACTTTTGAAGAAACTTTCCTTGGGGCAATCTGCAAGGGCTCATCATTTTCTTCAATAGTAATGTCTTTGGAAAGCTCCCCCTGAGAATGTGCATTCTCTTCAGCCTGCTTGACATCTTCCTAAGCAATCATGGCTACTTGATCTAGCTTTGTTTCATTCTGAGGCTCATCCTGAGCCACTGCTGTACTCACAGCTGCCATTTCAGTATCCAAATCCTTTTGAACAACCGGGGCAGGTTCCCCCTGAATATCTGCTGCATCTGGGGCAAGCTCCCCCTCATCTCCAAGCTCCCCCTAGATCTGTGCTTATTGGATTATTGTAGCTTGGTCAAGAGCTTGAGCATCACCTACACCCTGTTCACTCAAATCTAGAATAGGTCTTTCTTCCTCCAATAGGTTCTCCCCCTTCTAAACCTTGTTGGCCAGAGAGGTTAAGAATTCCTTTGTGACCATGGAGGAAGTTATAAAATCTTTGAGGTTCTGAAAAGATCTTTTAAAACTTAATAGCTCACCCTCCATTTGTGAGTATTTTCTGTCAAAATTTCTAGCCTGAGAGGCCACCTGGCCTGCAAAGGTGGAGGAGGATATGGCCATTGCTTTGGAAATGATCTGCTCAAGATCCATTGGTGGAGTATGAGATATAGAAGGAGGAGGTGATGGATGGAGGTCTTCTTGGATAAGGGATAGAGGATGGTAAAAGTCAGGTGAAAAGTGTATTGATGGTGGTTGAGGTAGAGCAAGCTCATAATCTGGAATGATAGTGGATGGTAATTGATGATGGATCTGCTGCTGATGTTGTTGTTGTTGTTGTTGGGGAGAATGTTGGGCTGGAGCATCATCCTGATGGATATTTGGAGCATTGTCCAGTGGAGGTGGAGAGTGAGGAGGAGGGATAGCATCCCTGGTAGGATATGGTATGCGCCTTTCTGGCTCTTGAGGAGGAGGAGATGGAGGAGGATAGACTAGAGCTTGACCAGGCTTCATAATTTGCCTGGTCCACTTGGAAAAGATTCCAATGTTAATCCTTTTCCCGGGAGGGATGGGCACTCCCTATGACTTGTAGATGCTTGAGTAATGTTGAAAGAGCACTTGGCTCATTATTCTCTTATATGCATTTTCTTTATGAGCATACTAATGCCCGATCATCTTCAGAAGCCATCTTCCCCAATTTATCTTCCTCTTGAGGACCAGAACTCCCATTATTTGCAACTGCTATTCTGGTATAGCATCATGATTAGAGATTTTGCAGAGTAGTACTTTTCCCACAATGTCAGCAAGAAATTTGTATTCTTCTCCCAAATTAATCTTGTTCAGATTGATTGCCTTCTCTTTTCTGAACTACATAATCTCTAATGCATTCTGAATCTCTTCACCTGTCAGCTCATCAGAGTCACTTTCAATTGGAAGATTAAATGTCTGACCCAGCATCTCCTCTGTGATGTGAATGTCTATTTCAGAAACTTTCCCATTAAGGGAGCCATCTTCTCCTATCTGTACAGACTCCTTAAGCTCTGTCAATTCAATATCAAGTATATTGCTCCTGGTGGATATTAATTTGGTTAAGCCAGCATCCTAAAGCAAGCCCAGAATGGCTTTGAAGCTGTCGGCCGCTGCGCTGAAAGAGTCAATATCCACATCGAACCCAGAATTGATCTTAGGAGACGCCATTGATTGGATGTACCGGCAAAGAAAGAGATAATGAGAGGGAGAACAAGAGAGAGCTGGAGAACAGGAAAGAAAGAGAGCCAAGAGAGTAGAATTTAAAAGCGTAAATGTTTCGACTCAGTGATTGCTTAAAAGCAGATGAATCGCCGCAGCTTAGGGTTTATGTCGACACACCGTCGATAAAATCTATTATTTGGCACGCAAAGCTGTGTCAGGATTGCTTCTAGAAGCAATTCTGCGCACGCTGTTATATCGACATTGCGTAGACTAGTACTTGACGTAACTTCGAGATTGTTCAGCAAGCCATAAATCGGCGTGGTCCTGTTGACATTACGTTGAATTTCAATCGACGCAACATCGTCTTTATTCAGAGACCAATAAGACGATGCATGCATCGATATGAACTCAACATTACGTCAAGATCTATTCAAATTATCTACTCTGAATGCTTCTTGATGCTGGCTTCGAGTAGAAGTAGATGGTACATCGACTTCTATTTGACGCACCTCTAAATGAACAGATCTATTTCTTTAGAAAATTCTTGCTATTTTTCCTAGCAATGATATTTAGTGAAAATAGATTATAGTATAATTTTAATAACCATTAGGGAAGATTCAAGGTAGAAATTACTCCCTTGACTAGATCTTGTTCCTTAATCAAAATCTGCATCTTTCTTCCCACTCCATTTTGTCCTGAGTGGGACCCTACCTGACCCTGCACAGGTAATTCAAATATTAGAAGGTTACCTTGGGCCCTTTGCTTTTACCATTATATGGTTCAATGAAAGAATAGAAGGGTCTTTCATGAAACCCTTTGGTATGATAGGGAATTGATTTCCCAAACCTCTTATCTTGATATTTGAGATGGGTATAAAATGTATCAAAATATAACAAATCAATAGAATGTTTTATTATTTTTGGTTTTGCTCTAACCTTTTGGTTGAAATTATTTGACTCCTCTATATGATTCTTGCATAGGGTTTTTTCCTTTTTATTCAGATTTACTTGATTAGGTTTTTTTATGCTATCTTGATGATTGTTATCTCTACCCTTAGATGATGCACTCTTCTCACTTGGTTGCTACTCACTAGGTCTAACAAATAGCACTGGATTTTTCCAGGCAGGTTTCCTAGGTGCTTCTATGCTAGTGGAGGGCTCTGCTCCTAACCCTAGGTGATTAAATCTCATATAGAGATTTCCAGTGATGTCTTTGAGCTTATGACTCCTCCCATTGAGTGAGTCCTCAAAGGCCTTTGCCTTTGCTAGCTCTTCTTTTATATTTATGTTTTCTTCTCTCAGTTTAATCAATTCTGATTCTTAATTGTTAATTTCACTTGTTAGATTTTGATTTATTAGGTGCATTTCATCTTTCTTAAGGTTCTCTCGTTCATACCTAGCAATGTCTAATTTTGTTTCTACCCTAAGATGTTCAATGCAAAAATCTTTGAAGCATGATTTAAAATCTTCTGAGGTAAAATCAAATTCATCAAAGATAGATACCTGATCATCTTCATCATCTGATGCCATCCCAAGAGCCATCATGCAGACTGCTACTGCTTCTGCTTCATCATCACTCTCAGATGATGATGAGCTTAATTTAGCTTTAGAGTCACTCCATGTTTCACTAATGTAGCCCTTGGCTTTCTTCTTATCCTTTCCTCTGAAGAACTTCTTCTTCTTGTCCTCTTTGCTGCTGCTTCTTTCCCTTTGCTCTTATGGGCACTCAGGAGCAATGTGCCCTGGTTTGTTGCAGGTATAGCAGATAATCGCCTTCTTTGGAGTTTTATCATACCTGGGCCTTGAGTCCCTTTCTCTTCTCCTTGAGTCTTCAGCTTTTGACCCATTTCTTGAATCTTCTTGCTATCAGACTGAACATTTCATCCTCAGGAGTAGAGGGCTCTCCTTCAGCAACTTTCAAAGCTAAGCTCCTTTTGATAGGGGCTGGACTGGTTTCCCTCTGTTCTGACTCAGCCCTATTTTTAGTAACATCTCATAGGACTTAAGCTTTCCTAGCAAAGCTTTAGTTGAGATCTCTCTGTGGCACCTTGATTCTCTGATTTCCCAGATTCTAGAATCCCATGAGCTAAGGAAGCACATGAGGATTTTACCATTAATTTTAGTCAAGGTTATTTCCTTGCCTAAGCCTCTGAGCTCATTAATGATAAGACTGAATCTTTCATACATATCAGCAACAGATTCTTCAGCTTTCTTTTGAAAGTTCTCATATTGGGATATGAGAAGGGACTTTTTGTCCTTTCTTTCATCAGCATTTCCTTTCACCATTGTGGCGAGTCATTCCCAGATTTCTTTTGTTGATTGACACTCAGCAACTTTCTGAAAAATGTCATCTGACATTGTTGAGACCAGAATATTCATGGGCTTGGCATCACATGCCTTGACCTTCTTCTCAGCCTTTATCCATTCATTTCTTGGGATAGCCTCTGTTATTGAGAATTCTCCTGACTTTTGTCTGACTGGAGCTAGAGGACCTGTGAGAAGAATATTGTAGATATATTCATCTATTAAATTCATACAGAGCCTTATTCTGGCCTTCTAGAGTGTGAACTTATTCAAGTTACACACTGGGGGTCTTGTAGAAGCATAATCCTTAGAAATCATTTTCTTTTAAAATTATATTTTAAATAAAGAAAAGTATAGGAGGTCTTTTTGATCAAGGTGTTAACCTTTTATTAATCAACCTCCCTCTGATACCAATTGAAAGAGCACAGTGTGCCTCTGAGAATCCTCTAGAGGGGGGAGGGTGAATAGAGATTCAAAAATTATTCCTATTCAAGTTGTGCAAATACAATAAACCAAAGTATCATGCTTCACCAAGATATATCCCAGAATTAAATAGCTGCAATTAAGTAATGAAACAAAAGATAGTAAATGAAATCTAATCTATGAGGTACAGCACAAAAAACAATCCAGAAGACACATAGATTTTGTATATAGGTTCCCCAAAATGTGGGTACTCCCCTCTTCTACCACCTGGTAGGGATGCACCATTGTGCCTGAGTCTTTTGGTAAGGAGACTCTTAGAACCACTGATCTTTTGATAAGGAGATCATGAACCACCAGATCTTTTTATAAGGAGATCTTGAACCACCAGATCTTTTGATAAGGAGATCTTGAACCACTGAATCTTTTGAAGAGGGATTAATAAAACTCTTTTATAGAAGAGAATTAGAAAGAGAGGGAAGAAGAGAAATGGTGTAGGAATTCTGTTCTCAGAATTCTTATGAAGGTTGTATGATACACAGCTTCTTGTATATATCACTGGATCTTCTCTTGATTAACTCCTGCTTATGATAGTGATGTTTTGCAAGAGCTTTGATTGTCAGATCATTTGTGTTTCTGTTGATTGTGATCTGGCTCTTATGAGATGGTGATGAAGAACAGCTTTCAGATCCTTTATCCTTTTCTACTGATTAAGATCAGTCTGCTATATGATTATAATAAAGAGCAGTTGTTCCTCTCTTCTTTCTATATTCTCAGTTATGGTTCATGAGGGAGAAAGAAGAGAAGCACTAAAGAAAAGAAGAAAGCTGATTGTTATGAAAAGCCTATTTTTCTCCTTCTTCTCACCCCTTTTATCGTTCAGTTCAATTTGAATTTCTTTTCTTTTTCTAGTAAGGTCTGAAAAGGTTTTTTATCTGGACATTTACATCCCTCTTTCCTTCTTTAATTCTTGACCCGTCCACCAACATAAAACTTATTTCCAAGAAATCTTTTCTGTCCTCTATTAATTCTTCATTCCATTTAAGGTAATTAAGGAGCCGTTGCAGAATGGTCTTGAGAGAGGTGGGCCTTGAGAGAGGGTCCAAAAATGACAGCTAAAAAGGTTTCCCTTTTTAGACTATATTGGACGTAACGTCGAGTTGACTTCCTCTCTTATCGACGCACCTTCGAGTTCTTGTAGGAGCAGCTTCGAATTCATCCTTGCTCTGACTGAACTATGCTAGTAGATGTTGCGTCGATACCCTATCGATGTAATCGTCAAGTTGAAGGTTTGGCTCTGAGTTTCATTATCTGCGTCGAGATGAAGTCGATGTTGCGTCGACTTTAGATTACTTTGACAGATACTTCCTTCTGCGCCGAGTTGAGCTAGAAGCTGCGTCAACTTCTTCAAGTACTTCGACAGGTCCATGACCTCTACGTCGATATCTATTCGACGTAACGTCGACTTCGATTACTTCATCAGAAGGGTGAACTACTTGGACTTCTAGACAGAGTAGCGTCGACAATAACTTGACATTGCGTCGAATTCTATTCGACGCAAGTGTTAACTTTGCCCAAATTTTGCTTCTCTTAACTTGGTCTTGACACCCTAGGTTGAGTGTGATATCCTAAGACATCTAATGACAAGATTACCCTCACTATACAATGGGTAATTCATTCCTAAGAGATAAAATCACTTTTAGGTAATTTGTTAAGTTAAATCAAAGTGTTTTTCCCAATATATAGATCTTTGTGTTTGTATGTGTGTGTATGTGTGTGTGTGTTTGTCTGTAAGTGTTTGTGTTTGTGTTGGGGTCATCTGTGCAGGTTTATGCATGTGTATGTGTATCTATGTTTGTGTGTGTGTGTATCCGTGTTTATGTATATTCTTGTATATGTGTGTCTTTATGCCTATGTCTGTCTGTGCCTATTGGGGTTTGTGTCTATGTATGTGTGTAGTCTATGTGTGTCAATCATGTGTGTCTATATTTGTGTATATATATATGTATGTGTGTCTATGTCTGTTTGTGCTTATTGGGTTTTATGTCTATGTGTATGTGTGTATCTGTGTTTGTGTTGGTATATATCTGTGTCAGTGTTTATGTCTGTGTCTGTGTGTCTGTGTGTGTGTCTATGTCGGTGTGTATTTGTGTCTGTTCCTATGTGTGTTTGTGTCTGTATTTCAGTGTGCCTGTGTGTGTTTGTGTCTTTGTGTGTGTCGGTGTCTATGTGTCTATGTTTGTGTGTCTATGTATGTCTGTGTCTGTGCCTATGTGTGTGTGTGTCTATGTGTCTGTGTAATCTCTAGCTATGTATGATTGTGCATGTGTGCATTTGTGTCATCTGTGTGTCTATGCGTGTTTGTGCATGTGTGTGTTTGTGTCTATGTGTTTGTGTCTGTGTTTGTGTTTGTGTTTGTGTGTCTATGTCTATCTGTATTTGTGTCCGTATCTATGTCTGTCTGTGTCTATGTGTATGTCGGTGTCTGTGTGCCTATGTCTATGTTTGCATGCATGTGTGTCTTTGTTTGTGTCGTGTGTCTGTGTATGTTTGTGTGATCTATCTATTTCTGTATCTGTGTCATTGTCTGTGTGTGTGTTGGTGTCTGTGTCTGTGTCTATCTGTGTCTTTGTATGTTTGTGTCGTCTGTGCAGGCTGTATATGTTTGTGTGTGTGTGTGTGTGTGTGTGTGATCTCTAGCTATAAATGTGTGTATGTGCCTATGTGTGTATGTGCTTATGTGTGTATGTGTCTATGTGCCTATGTTTGTCTGTGTCTATGTGTCCGTGTGTTTGTGTCTGTGTTTGTTCATGTCTGTGTGTGTCTGTGTGTTTAATAATGAGATACAAGAAGAGGGGGAAATGACTAGATGATCAGAACACAATTTTAATTCATCGATGATAAAATAGCGATGTAATGAGATAACTGTTGGAACATGGTCTTCCGCATCTCCTAGGTTTGAGAATAACAAATCCTATGTGTATTTGATCTTGTGTGTTTAAGTGTGCAGGATAACAAAGTCCACATGACTCAAGGATTACATAAGAAGGTTGCCCCCAAAGTTGAGCCATTAAATCCAAATCTCCTACTAGCGCTGGCGGTAGTACTAGCGTAGGCGCTAGCTTTTGTTCGACAAACTGTTAGCGGCGCTCGACGAAATGCTCATAACGGCGTTCGACGAAAATTCATTTGACAAACTCTTAGCGGCGTTCGACGAAATCTCGTTCTATGAATTTCCGTTCGACGAATGTTGAAGCCCGTTCGACGAATTTCCTTTCGACGAATGTTGAAGCCCGTTCGACAAATTTACATTCGATGAAATTGAGCCCGACGAATGTTGAAGCCTGACCGAAGAATTGACCTCGACGAAATTTTGTTCGACGAACTGTTAGCGGCGTTCGACGAAATCTCGTTCGACGAAATATTGGCTTAAGAGCAATTGCCAGGAGAACTTATAGAAGGAGATAGCGCCAGGTGATATCGGATAGCGCAGCCGATAGCGAGGAGCACAGTAGGCAAGAGAGAATTGTTTCCTCGGATTGAAGATTCTACCGCGCAGAATATATCCTAATATGGAATAGCGCCGGCGGTACCACTAGCGCAAGCGCTAGCACTGAGGCTATATAATGGACCCTTCTCTTCTCGTGTGGCGTGCTGATTCCTGAGGGAGGTCTTGTGCCAGAATTCCAAAGCTTTATATGACCGAGAGTTGATCTCCTACCAAACGATTAGAGAGTTTCTGAAGGAGGACTTCATCACGCTACATCCAAAGAGGGATCCCTTCAACCTCGCTTATTCTACAGCGATCGTTCATCTCCGACTTCAGAAGTTTCTTAGAGGGAGTTTTAATATTGTTGTTGTTATTTTATTTCATATCCTTTTTAATCGTTAGAGAATTCTCCTCGTGTTGGCGACTAGGTCTGGGTAGGACTTAAGGCTGAAATTCGCCTCGTGTTGGCGAATAGGTCTCGGGTGTAGGTTTAGGGGGTGCTCGAGGCCAGATCCGGGGAAGGGTTGGCTAGAGCGGCTTGAGGCCGTATCCGGGGAAGGATCGGCTAAAGCCAACCAGTTCGTGGGGATACGAGTCGGTATAGAAAACAAAAGGAATCTTTCTATTCACTTTGATTTCTAGCTTCGATAAGAGATCAAGTTTTGTAATCATGCTTCTCAAGTTAATAAAATCATGTCTTTACTTTTACTTCACTTGATTTGTCTTGATCTTCTCTAGTTTAATAATCAAAGTTTTTTTCAAAGTTATTCAAAATATAATATAAGTTTTTAAAACCCTTATTCACCCCCCCCCCCCCTCTAAAGTCGCCAACCGATCCAATAAGTGGTATCAGAGCCAGGTTATTTCAAATCGGCTTAATAACCGGGAATAATGGCATCTCATGATCTCGCTTCTATTAGTGGGGTAAATTTTTATGAAGAAGAAAAATCTCTTAAACCACCTTTATTCGAAGAGAGAAATTATAAAGGGTGGAAATTTGTAATGGAAAAGTTTATTAAAAATTTAGATATCAACGCTTGGGATATAGCAATAACAAGACCAGCGGAAGAATCAAATAAACAAAGCGTCACCTAAATGCAAAAGCTATGCATTATATTTTTTGTGCTTTATCTCAAGATATTTTCAAATTAATATATTGTTTCTCTAGTGCATACAAAGTATGGAAATTTCTTGAAGAAATGTATGATTCTCCTTCTACAGGTATGGAACAATCGCAAGAACCGGAGAATATGCAAGCTTGCACAAGTCTTCAAGAATGCTCCTCTCATGACGGATCAATGGAGCACACATTAAATGGAAAAGAAGAAGAAGTACTGTCTTCGGAAGAGGAGTGCCAAGAAGATGTAAAAGAAACGATATGCTCAAATCGTGCCTCTCCCGAAAGCAATGTAAGGAAATCAAAACCCATTTTCTGTACTTCTATTTCTACATTACAATTGCTTCAAACTACAAAGGGTAAAATTAAGAAATTAAAGAATGCTAATAAACATCTGCGCCTAGAAAATAAAAATTTTAAGGCAAAAATTAAAGAAGAATCAAATTCTAATTTATCTAGTTCTACCCAAGGCTCCTTAGTTGAAAACATTACACCTTGTATAGAATTTAATGATTTGAAAGAAAAATGCAAGGAACTTGAAAATGAACTTCTTTCTATAAAAAAACAAAATAAAAAATTATGTTTAGAAAATTCATCTTTGGAAAATGATTGTGCTAAGTGTAAAGAATATAAAATTGAAATTAAAGAGATGGATGAAACATTTGATGAAAATAGAAACAACTATCAAGATCATATTGATTCAATTGTTTCCACTCTTAAAAATAGCACAATCGCTTATAATAAAGCTAGACATAATTTAAAGATCAAGAATGATGAATTAAAATCAAAAATCAACTTGCTTATGAAAATTGTAAATACAAATTCACAATATTAAACTATATTTAAAAACAAGTTGAATATGAATATGAACATATTAACTAAGTTTAATAATGGGAGTAAGGAACATAAAGAATTTGTTAATCAAAATCAAAATCACCATTATTTACAAAATTATCTATCTCCTAAAGTAAATTCAAATATGCAAAAATTTCCTATGAAAAATGATTTCAAATGTCATCATTATTTTAAGCTTAAATTTAATAAGTATGGAAATTTAATGCAAAATTATAATATTAAACCTAAGTATGAGTGGAGACCAAAAATTAAAGATGACACATTAACTCCACTTGAAAGGGTCCATTCGTACTTGTCTCCCCAAAAGCCATCTTGCTATATTTGGGTACCCAAAGGAACCATCCCACATGGTCCCCTTTGGATACCTAAAACTCTTATTCGTTAGGTATCATCAATTGCATGAAGTAGAATCCTTTCAAAATGAAATAAACCAAGTTCTACTTCATGATATGCTTTCATGTCTTTTAATTTTTCTTGTTTTCTTATTTCTTTTGAACTATCATGTCATGGCCATCCTATACAGTATTAAAAATATGATTTTATCTCTTAAAAGCTTAATATGTTTATAAAATCAAATTGATCAAAATTCAAAATCATATTTTATTTTGATGACCTATCTTTTATTCGTATATTCATTGCTTCTAAATATCTTATATTATCCAATTGAATCAAACTCTAAATTTGCTATAAGATATTTCAAATTAAATCCAGTTATTAGGCTATTAAGATTTTTAGCCTTCACCAACAAGTGGTTTAGTGAAATAACATGATCTAAAAGAAAATTCAAGATCTAAATAAAAGCTCAACTTTCAATATGGTTGTCTTTCTTCACAACAACAAAATTATATTGTGTTCACTCCTTGATATCAAACAAGATCTAAACCATCACTATTGTTGTTGAGTCCGAGAGTGCACCTCCGAAGAAAACCGGAGGCTGCGGGTTGTCGGTTACTTTTTAGATGAAAGATGAGACCGCTAGCAGCGGTCAAGGCCAGACTTCGCCCGCCGCGGCAAATGCCACTCCTGCGATGGGCTTTCCTTTGATTAAAGAAAAATGATTACAGCGGGCTGCAAATGCAGAAAAAGAGAAGCCGACAGGTCAGACAGTCCGCAAGACGGGAAACTCGAGTCCGCAGCTCAAATAAGCGAGCTCCTAGATTCGAGTGTACGTGCCTTGGGAACAGTGCCGCCCCCTATTTATAGGCTTGGGGGCCTGCCCGAGCGGGCAGGGATAGAATAACCGCCTGCCCGGGTACAGGAGAATCGGGCAGGCGGTGACGGGATACACAAAGAAGGAAAGAAAATAAGCCGCGCGGCTTGGCGGCCTGCCCTTCCGACTTGTCTGACCAGAAGTTGGAGATGATGCAGCCAAGGTGACGACTCTACCCGCTCGGTCTCTGTCTTGAGACCGCAACCTGTTCTTTGGCTTTGGACCTTGGCTTACCTTCGTGGCATAAACCGCGTGACCTCCGACTTGAGATCGAGACTTGCCCTGTAAGACTTGGGCTTGGATCACCTCTGGTTCTTGGAGGCGGCCTGAATTATTACAGACCGCTCGACCTGTGTTAGCTGGTGCCGATGGAGCTTGCTTAGCCTAAGCCGGGCGACTTGGATCTGCAAACCGCTTGGTCTGCGAGTAATCCTCTTGAAAGCGGTCTCCCGGGTAAACATAATCCCCGCATATTTTTAAATTTCCGTGAAGATTTCAAAAATATCAGTGCTAGCCGTAGACCGCGCCGTCTTCACCCCGTTGGTTATAAATGTTCCAGAAGCTTCGATTCTGGCATAACTTCATTGTTACCATGAGTCACTACTCGCCTATTGCGGTTAGGGCTTTCGGATTGAACAGCCCGAAAAAGATGGTGAACCTGATGCTGAGCTGGAAGTTCTCGAGAAGTCTGGGAAGAACCGCGAGAGAGACCGCGCGAAAGAGAGGAAGAAGAAAAAGGAGAAGCGGCCTGATAAGACCGTAACCGTTGCTTCTGCGAGTAACCCAACCAACCTGCCTGCGGGGTTGACAATCGATCTGTCATCTAAGAAGGAGGGGAATAGGCCGACCGAACTGCTTCCTGAGCAATCGGTCGGCTTGTCGACCAAAAATGCGGAAAGCTGTCTGAACCCGCCACCAGCTGATCCCCCAACCTTCTCTGATAAAAGAAACAGCCCGCCCTCTTCGCCGGGTAAGACAAATTTGGAGGCTGCTTCCCAGAAAGGCGATGGGGATGAGTCCTTTAAGATGGAGGTCACCCCGTCCGGGGATTTTCATTTAAAAATTAGAGATAAAGGAGAGACAGTCGACTCCCCCAGGCCGAGCGAATGGCAAACCCCAGTAGTCAATATCGAGGATAGTCAGGACAAGCTAACCGTCCTGAAGTCAAAAAAGAGAAAGAGGGAGGAGTCTGCTGCGGACAGACTTCTCAAGAAGATGAATAGGCTGAAGGCCAAGAATAGGGCAGCATCCGGGAAACCGAGAGCGGACAGCCTGCAAGGCAAGTCGCGCGAGAATGAGGTCTCAGAGGGCTTGATTACCCCCTCCCCCCAGCCGAGCGACCAGGTTCTAGTCAATGCCCATAGCATTTCCGTAAGTGACCTCCTCAAAGATTTCGATTCTTTTCAGAAGCAAGATGACCAGCTGAGAACTTCTTCCGAACTGCAGGCTGCCAACCCGCCTGGAGAAAAAGGGTCCGCCCTGTCTGAGGATGCGACCAGCCTAAAGGAGGCCACCCTTCCTGAGGTCGCGACTGAAAAAATCATACCGGCGCCTGAAGACACCGTGACGGTCGGGCTTCGGCTTATACAAGCGAAGGCGGAGAAAGTGAGAGATCAGCTGAACAAGTCGCCGCCACCGCCCAATCTTTTCTTGCAAGGTAAAGGGGTCACGGATTATCGCCCCGTTCGCTTTTTCATGCCGCGGCCTTGAAACAAGTCGCGCGCTGCTTTGTTGAACCCGTCACCCAGCTTCTTTCCCTCCGCTGCTCAATTTTCTGCCGCTAAGCGGAGGCAGAGCGAGAGATCGTGGAGAGAGCAACGCCGGAAATTTGATACCGAACTGGCAAGGCGACCCATCCACCCGAATTCAATTCAAACCGCCGCGGCTTGTAAGCGAGGAAAATTCGATGAGAGCGGTTTCCTTTTGAATACTCCTTGACTATTTTCTCTTATTGCAGATGACCGTGGTTCGATTCCGAAGCCGGGCGAACTGGTTTCCTATCTTCCTCCTCTTGATCCGCCCCTGCTGCGTCCTTCTTTGCCGGATACCCGGATGGAGGACGAGATGTCCCGGCTTCAAAAGAACCTGGAAACCCTCGCCAAGCAGTTGAGGGCTGTGGAGGAGAGAGAGAAGACTGCCCAGGACGAAAAGGCTGCCCTTCGGGCCGAATTAGAAGCCGAAAGGAAGGAGAACCGTGCAGCGCTGGAGGCCGAGCGGAGAGAGCGCCGAGAGAAAGAAAAGGCGCAGCAAGACCAGGTGGCTGCGCTGACCGCTCGAATTGACCGGGGAAAGAAAGAAGTCCGCAAGCTCGAGGAGGACTGCGCATACTACAGGGACAGATACCTCCATTTGGCGAAGGAAGCCGGCGGAAGTCGGCGCCCTGCCAACATGATTGATGAAGGCCGGCGTGGGTCAGGCCGCCCGGATGCAGGGACGAGTTCGTCTCTCCCTGTAGCCGGGACGATCCGCCCAGTTGAGAGTGTTTATGAGCCTGCAGCAGCCTTGCCTTCTCGCGTGATCCCCGCGTCGCGAGTAGAGAGAGATGCCGCGCGGATTCAAAGCATGATCAACCGCCTGAATCATAACATGAACCAAATGCAGGGAACTGTCCTCCAGATCGGCGATCACGTCGCGCGGCTTCACAGGGAGGACGGGCCGGGTGAAAACCGCCCGTAATGAGTGGCTTGTAATATAATATTTTTTCAATTCGGTCCTTTGGACAATTTGCTCAACTCTGATTATGTAATATTCAGT